>CAJOBZ010000061.1:6010000-7327500 GCA_905332375.1 Pieris macdunnoughi
CTACATAACACTTACAATTTTATAATTAAACTACTGCTTCACAAGAAGAATACTTACCGTTTCAGCATAGGACAGCTTGAGAAGATGTTGCTTATTGTATAAAGTTGGAATCGATAGTAAAAATTTAGTTTTTAAGAAAGTGGTTAAAAATGGGCCTCTGAAAGAGAAAAAGCGTTGGGCGAATGAGCGTCTTTTGGGTAGCTTATAGATAGGTTTGCGTTGTATGTAACGACAATAGGGAATGACGAAAACATATTTTTGCGTCTTAATCGTTAATAATTTTACTTACATAAGGGATCAGCTATATGAACTGACACACATGATTGACTGTATATGGGTACTATAAGGTTGCGTGCAATACATGTCGCTTTTCTACGTTTATCACGACCTTCGGGTTGGGAGACACAAGCGTAGCTATTAGAGGTACCCGGTGTTCATTTTTAACCTTTACGACGGCCAAAGTGGTACGCTGTCGTACTTAAAACATGCACGCCGGCCGTATTATTAATTTAAATCTTGTTTATTTTATTTATTAGTAATTGTAGTGTATTGACTAAATAAAGTGTGTTGGTTGTCTCATGCGCCTACGTCACTTGTCAGACTGTCAGTCGTAATCCGACATCCGAACGGAGCGGTTGTGTGTAGGACGTTTGTACAAGTGTTGTGGTGTTGGTGAGCCGTAAATCACTCCAAGAAGCAGGACGTTACATGTGGCGACGAGGAAAAAAGTGAGTACACATAAGTAAAAAAAAAAAGGGGAAAGATACGGTGCACTAAACAAGTGACGTCATTCCCAGAGTACTTTGCCTATAATTTACTATGACCCGGTTGTTTTAATCATTAGCTATTGATAGCAGAAACAGTTGCATCTTGGCTTCTGAACGAATGTAGATAATTTTATTGTTGACGGGAATTATGAACAGCACTTAGGTACTTATTGTTTTCATATTTCATAAATGTTTTGTTGTATTACAATATTTAATATTGTCGTACCTACATTTAAACAGTAAGACAACAAACCTCTGCAATTACTGGGCTAAGGATATAAAACAAATAATTACCTATAGATCAGTAATCTAACTACGGGTACCTACATTGAATGTACGATTGTTTTGTAGCACCTATCTACATAGTGATAGAAATATATTGTACTAGTAGACCGGCCAAGCGTTGCTGTGGCTAAGGTTTTTGTTATATTACAAAGTAGTAAACTATTCAAGGGAAACGGTAGGAGAACACCAGTATGGGGACCACCATGCTTTATGGTGGTTAACCATTAAATTGTAGAAACGTTGAAAGAATTATAGAAACTTGGTACTTAACACAGCGCCATCTGTTGAATGGTGACTATTAAATAAGAAACAAATATTTTGCAATAAAAAAATTGCGGTAAAATTGAGAGTATCCTATCTTTTAAGTTAGATCAACTGCAACGGTTGCAATTTGTTCGGTGGTAGTTTAGGAGTCCATAGCGGACAAACAATGTGACAGTAATTTATATAATAGATTATGCTTGTGTTAGTGATGTTTATATTTGTCTACAAAAAAAAAAAATAATAATAATAATAAAAATAATAGCAAGGTTTATTACAACCGTTGCCGTAATCGTAGGACCTGTTCTAACTAACGCAGATTTAACAAAGACCCTAAATTGGATTGGTTCACTAAATTAATTAAAACTATGTGGTTGTGATTAATACTGTAAAACAAAAGGGAGTATCTATGAAAGCAGTTGGAACCCAACTGATCATTAAATTGATACCTGTAAATCAAAATAAAAGAGACTAAAAGTCTGATCATTAAATTGATATCTGTAAATAAAAATAAAAGAGACTAAAAGTCTGATCATTAAATTGAACCTGTAAATCAAAATAAAAGCAGACTAAAAGTCTGATCATTAAATTGATATCTGTAAATAAAAATAAAAGCAGACTAAAAGTCTGATCATTAAATTGATATCTGTAAATAAAAATAAAAGCAGACTAAAAGTCTGATCATTAAATTGAGCCAGTAAATAAAAATAAAAAGCAGACTAAAAGTCTGATCATTAAATTGATGCCAGTAAATAGAAATAAAAGCAGACTAAAAGTCTGATCATTAAATTGATACCAGTAAATAAAAATAAAAAGCAGACTAAAAGTCTGATCATTAAATTGATACCAGTAAATAAAAATAAAAGCAGACTAAAAGTCTGATCATTAAATTGATACCTGTAAATCAAAATAAAAGCAGACTAAAAGTCTGATCATTAAATTGATATCTGTAAATAAAAATAAAAAGCAGACTAAAAGTCTGATCATTAAATTGATACCTGTAAATAAAAATAAAAAGCAGACTAAAAGTCTGATCATTAAATTGAGCCAGTAAATAAAAATAAAAAGCAGACTAAAAGTCTGATCATTAAATTGATAACAGTAAATAAAAATAAAAGCAGATTAAAAAGTCTGATCATTAAATTGATACCAGTAAATAAAAACAAAAGCAGATTAAAGGTCTGATCATTAAATTAATACCAGTAAATAAAAACAAAAGCAGATTAAAAGTCTGATCATTAAATTGATACCAATAAATAAAATAAAAGCTTTAAATAAAATTATTATTGTACGTTAGTGGGTACTAACTTAGCAGATTAAAAATCTGAAATTCAATTTATTCGTTTGTTGGTATGAACAGCTTAAGTAGATTATGCGGATAAAAATATAATCCGATCATTAAATTCATACAAGATCATCTAAGATAAAATTACAAACTTAGAGATTCAAAATCTGAATTAAATTTATACGTTTTTGGTATGGACGGTTAAGTAGTTTATGCGGAAAAAATATAATCCGATCATTAAATTGATAGAGATGGAAGCATCTGAGATCAAATCTAACTGCAGATACAAGATATCTGAATCATTAAATTGATAAATTCCTGGTCGCCCCAAGTGTCACTCCTTTACTGGAAAAGTTCGACTGTAACGGTAAATCTACCTCAATGGGTGCAGATGGGAGCCATTGTACGAGAAAATTACCCATTGCCGACGATGGACAAGTTGTACCTAAAATGAAAAATGCAAAAGTATTTACAAATTGGAATTAAAGATGCATTTCACCAACTTGAATACATAGATCCTGCTTCAAGAAACAACCACCTTTATAACCAGTAAAGGCTTATTAAGATACAAGAGACTCATGTTTGTCATATCATGTAACCGAAAACTGGGGACCAGAACAAAAGGGGTATTTTAAGTCGTTGAAGGAAATCATGACAAATATTCCTAGCTTAGGGTATTATAATGTTAGCGATCGTACGATGTCATAGCAGAGCTAGTCCTGTGGATTTAGGGAGTTTTAGTTCAAACTAATTCCAAAGGTGAGCCCAGGATTATTGCATATGGCCACAAAACTCTGACTGATGTGAACGCCGCTATTGCGAGACAGAAAAAGGAGCGTTAATTCTCGTGTGGGCGGTGGAAAATTTCCACTTATTCCTTTATAGTAAAAGATTTGAACTTATAAGAGATCAAAGCCTTGGAGGTAATATTGGCCTAAATCTAAACCATGTGCAGGGAAGAGAATGAGTTATGCGTTACAATGTACGACTATAAAATAGTTTACCAACCAGGGAAAACCAATATTGCCGACTCATTGTCGAGACAAGAAATAAGCAAAAATGCGGAGAAATCCCTGATAAAATTGGAAGACAATCACATTTGTCATATTGTAGAGTTTGCCCGACCTCGTGCTGTTTCTATTAAATAAATAAAGATAGCACAATGGACGATAGGGAAATACTAAACGTGAAAGAGGGTTTATATCGGAACATATGGAACGACGACGTGAAGTTGTATAAAATCTTACAAAATGAACTTTGTTTTCATGAGGGTATATTATTGAGAGGAATGAGAATTGTGGTTCCCTCGGCACTCCGTAAAAGAGTTTTGGATGCAGCTCAGAGGGACATCCAGGTATGGTGTCAATGAAGGCGAGACTTCGTACGAAAGTCTGGTGGCCTAGATGCGACAAAAGGCTGAGAAATTGTAAAAGCCTGTAAAGGAGTACTCTTGTATCTGACATGTCCACTAAACCCTATGAAACGGCGTGAGTTGCCAGAAGGGCCTTGGATTGATATCGCAATTCATTACAAGTGGTGACCACATATTTGTTATAGTCGATTATTACGGCAGGTATAAAGAAGTGAAGATTTGTCGCAAAATTACCTCTACTGAAATTGTAGCCAAACTTAAAGGAATTTTTCAGTCGATTAGGAAATCAATAACTGCAGATAATGGAAGACAATTCATCAGCGAAAAGTTAAAATCATTTCTATCAGAAAGAAACATTATTCTTTTTCAATACAGTACCATATGGCCGCAACAAAATGGAGAGGTCGAAAGACAAAACCGTGACATACTTAAACGTCTTAAAATAAGTATGGCTGAAAATAAAGACTGAAACTGGAAGAACCCCCATCAGTACATTTCTTCAAAAGGAAGTTTAGATACAATAGAGAGGACAGCACAAGACACTGAGGTTAAGGATAGAGATCAAAAACAAAAAAAAAAAACTAATGGGAAAAGAAAACGGAGACAGGAAACGGAAGGCTTAATAGTGTGATTTAATACCAGGAGATATAGTGTATATAAAATTATGAATAAAGGAAATAAATTATAAAAAATTAAAATAAATAAATCCAGAGCACACACATTGGAAATCACGAAAGGAGGTGAATCACGGTAAGAAACGATGAAACCGGTCAAACGGTCGAAGGAGGGACTTTGTACATTTGAAAAGAGTTCAAGGGGAATGGAATGTCTGAAAAGAAATGAAGTTAAGACGTGGAAATGAATGTCGGAACTTAACCCTATTAGCTGCATAAAACTTTAATTTCATTAATTATGTTTGATTCATGTAAAATCCATCACATTACATCCAAGTTACATTATGAGTAATCAGAGAGATATAATCAATAAAAACAAATAAAACAAAAAAGGGATAGTGTATTGACTAAATAAAGTGTTGTTGGTTGTTTGGGTACTTGTCAGACTGTAGTCGTTCCGCTCCGAACGGAGCGGTTGTGTGTAGGAGTTTGTACAAGTGGTGGTGTTGGTGAGCCGTAAATCACTCCAAGAAGCAGGAGTTACAGTAATCTTACAGCTAACATACATATTATAAAACAAAATACTTAGACAATATACAAAGTCAATACAGATTACATAGATAAACAAAATATTATATGAAACAGAAAGTACATAAAAAGACAAAAATAATTTAAAAAATGAAAGAAAACTGAAATATAACATTAAACAAACGACAAATAATACTTAATAATTCAAATTACTGCTTAAACAAAATCAGATCCCACCTCTTCAAATACTTTCTCACATCTTCTTTGGAGAGGTGGAAAATATCAATATCCTCATAATTAGTGTCATAGTTAGATAAAACTCGAAACATTGGCGAATTATACAGGTAATTCATGTTCGTACGAGGCACATGGAACAATTGTATCTTGTCGTATGCGGATAAGAGATTACTAATGACAGCAAATAGGGTTGTTTTTGGTTTTTAGTGTAAACGATAACATAATATGTAAAATAAATATGATTAGTGAAAAGGGATATATTATGTAAAGATGGATCGGAAAAACTTTTTGGACCTTTTTATAGATAAAAGGGTTTCTAAATGTGTATTCGAAAAGTATTCAAAAAGTAATCAAACACATTGCTAGCGGCCTGCTACGTTTGCAAAGGCTCGTAACTCGAATACTTTTTGGGAAAGCAAAAAACTTTTACTAAATATATCTGTAAAAATCAACTGTACAGTAGTTGTGTGATGTCGGATAGGTAAAATATTGTAATCCAAAAATTCCGGAGAGTAATCTGAAAAACTTAACAGTTTGAACGAGTTTTAGAATTGTTAGTACATGTATTTGAAGTTTCAATTCAATTCAAGTTATAATTCAAGTTGTTAGTTATATTATAAGTTAGTTCAATTCAGGTTAGTTTATATTATTAACTGTGTCATCGGCCTGGTGGTTGGTGATTGGCTGTAGATCCTACGGTCTACAGTGATACTCCAGTCGTATAATATGTCCCTTGTACAAGGGCACACAGACAGGAGGCTCATCTGATGTTGAGTAATACTGTCGCCCACGAATACTCTCAATGTCAGAGGGCTCGCGATTTTGTTGCCGGCCTTTTAATAATTCGTACACTGTGTATATCTGTCCCATTGAGATAGCTAGTTTTAATAGAGATTAGCTGCCGAGGCGCAGAACATAGTTTATTCATATAGCAAAAAACATTTATTCATATAAGTAACTAGACGTACACTTGTAACAGTCAGTAAAGGATTCTTCTAAATTTACGTGTACTGTCAGTTATCAAATCAAGGACGAGAAGATCAACACACTCTTTAAAATCGCCAAGATATTTTTGTTGTTTTTACAATTTTGTTCACCTGCGACAATTACTATATTACTTATATTTAAAATAACAAATGATTTAGTTGATACATGTAGATAAATGTCTTCGAATGCAAACTGTGGACGTAAGACGCGATCGTAAAGTATTAAGCCCAGTAGCACTTTCGCGAACAATTTAACGCCCCGTCGAAGCAAATTAATTGCCAATTACTTCCACCATTACAATTGTTCGTATTATCGAAAAACTCTTGAATGTTATCGTTATGTATCGCCCATTTATTACTTGTATTTCCTTTGATACATTTAGGGTGAAGGGTGTGCGTGTTTTGAATAACGTTGCAATTTTAGAGGAGATTTTAATACTGTACATAATAAACAGTGTTATTATTAAAACTAGATGCTTCGACCAAATTTAATGAATGACGAGATAGCGTTAAAAAGCTTCTCTTAATTAGATTAGAGATTAAATGTGTCATGTATAATATATTATAAATAAGTAAATACAAGTCACCACGTAACATCAATAGTTATGTCTATTGGCAAACAAATATCTGTTGTAACGGTTTTATTTGATTTTGCGTAATGTTCGTGCTAAAAGCTCTGATCTAACGTTAGGTAGAGCTTATGTTTTGATACTTAATTAACCTAATATCATACAGGTAGTTGTATACATATATATGATTTTTGACGTTTGTAACGTCGTTAGACTTTTGGGGAAACAATGATTGTTACGAGTTATTTTCGTGTCTCACTTGTTTAATGTATAGCTGAATTTTTTTGCCTGTATTAAAATACGAAGGCATTTACTACAGACTACAGTTGAGTATTTGCGGTCACAAAAGCAGGAGACCAGGTTAGCCTCAGTGAAACAAATGTATAGTATATAAGCACATTAAATAAAATTAAAAACCACTTAATTTCCTGCTAAGACAAACAATAATTATTAACTATTACGATTCATACAACTAATGTAATAATTACAGGTGACAGTTTTAGTAGGAACCCCCTTCATATCAATAGAGCTAGTATGGGCCAGCTGTTTTACAAAAGTCGTCTTCCCATCGCATCTTCCATTTTGAAGGCATATAAGCATGAAAATGAAATTGCCTTATCGATAAGAAATGTCTGATGCCCCATTAGGAGGTCGAAACAACAGTCTTGTTATTTCTATATCCAACTCTACTTCATTATAACTGGAAGCTCAATAAACAAGTATACAGCCGAGTTTATCCAGTTTAAACCTTTTGTGACGTTCGGGCTACAAACACTTGTCGTTCCCATCTGGATTTACTGTGTCCGGGAATTGTTGTTTTTTTTTCAGTCTTCCCTATTGACTTTATGAATATAAATTTAAAAATCACTTGTAATTAAAAAAAGAAAAGCTCGAACTTTCGGCTACCTTAACTTCTGATAATAGTAAAAATTATTTAGTTTTTTTTAACTTTGTTTTGTTTTTCATTATTAAGCTAGTTTTTTTTTTATTATTATTTCTCGTGAATTGTAATACTGTGGTTGTTACTTTGTTAAAGCATTTCACCATATTCGAATTCGGTTCGAATCGTCGACGACCTATCCCTCTCCGAGCGCCTTGATCCTTTGGCGTTGCGTAGAGATGTGGGGTCACTCTGCATCTTCTACCGCATTTACCATGGAGAGTGTTCAGAGGAGTTGTTCGGATTAATACCTGCAGCTGAGTTTCATCATCGGACGTCGAGGCAGAATACGAAATTCCACCCGTATCACCTCGACGTCCGCCGTTCCACAACTGAGCGTTTTTCAAGGCGGTTTTTGCCGCACACCACCACTATGTGGTACCAGCTGCCCACTGAAGTATTTCCGAACCAATTCGACTTAGGGTCCTTCAAGAAATGAGCGTACCAATTCTTAAAAGGCCGGCAACGCACTCGCGAGCCCTCTGGCATTGAGAGTGTCCATGGGCGGCGGTATCACTTAACATCAGGTGAGCCTCCTGCCCGTTTGCCCCCCGTTGTATAAAAAAAAAATTTCGTTAAGTTCCTTTTTACAATACACAAAGTAAGAAACATTGATTCCATCGTTTTTAAAAACAAACACTGTACGAGGAATGTAACAAGCAATCCTTTGTTTTGTTTGGCGATTGATTCGTGCTTTAAAACCTCTAAATATCCGCTTTCGTGGAAAGTACGTTTAAGTTCTCTTCAATTTTCTCTGCAGTCAGGCAGTGTTTTTCAATTAGTTCCGTGATTGTAGGTTTTCGTGCTTGTTTAAAAAACCTGATTCCCCATAATCACTTTCTTGGAAGTATGTTTACCAAGGTTAGGCCACAGTAGTGGTTTTGTGTCCGTAAATTGTGTTGTTTATATTTTCAAGATGAAATTCGTTGATAGGTACAAATATAAGTGTGTGTGTGTATGTCCCATTGGTTTAAAGCATTGCAAGTACAACTTAGGGTCTGTTAAGAAAAGTACGAACTCTAGCTAGACCTCCGGAAATGTGTGTCTATGGGCGGCTGTATCACATATGAGGTGAGCCTCCTGCCGTTTTCATTAGTGTACATGAGCGTTGGTTGTTATTTTTTACTGAACCGTCTGACTGTTCTTTCAAAATGTATTTATAGTCAAAATCTGTTATAACGACATCGAAGGGACAACTCATATTTGGTCGTAAAAACTGATAGTCGTAACAGCCAATGACGTTGTTATTAAGTACCTATTACAATAGAATTCAGCCGGGATCTTTGATTTGGTCAATATAACCGGTAGTTCTAAACGATGTCGTCGTAAACGGGTTTGGCTGTATTTATTGAATAGTAATAGAATAAACATTTATTAAATGAAAATAGTATTTGCTTTTCTTTGCAGTGCTACTGCGGTTACACCTAATTAATGAAATACTTATTGGCTTAGGAATCTTCGCCACAGCTTTGTCTCGCCGCTCTGGCTAATTAATTTAAGTAAATCCTGCAATTTTTAAAATTCTTCACTAAACGTAATTTATACATAATTTTCCCAGTTTACGAAATAGAAGTAATGTTCTTAATGAATTTGTATTACTGGTGAATGAGTTCTATTACTTTTTGACAAGAGTTTTTCTTTTATTAGTTGGCTTTATGCGTAAACTATTTATATTAATCATATGTGTCTATCCAGTATGTAGCAAATCAGTTTTAATTAGCGTCAAATAATAAAGTTAATGTGTATATTAAAATTATTAATAATCAACTAGTTAAGACGTGAGTTATTGTTAGAATTAATTTATTGACTAGAAAAGTGAATCTTTTTATTTCGAGTGTGACAATATCAGAAAATACTTTACTTTTTACATATACAAAGACAATATACAGTATAAAGCTAAAAAGGTCGTAAACATCGTGCCAGCAGTTACAAGCTTTCCACTGAAGTATTTCCAAACCAATTCGATTTAGGGTCCTTCAAGAAAAGATCGTACCAATTCTTAAAAGCCCAGCAACGTACTTGCGAGCCGTCTGGCAGTGTGAGTATCCATGGGCGGCTGTATCACTTGACATCATAAAAAAGGAGTATATTTAATTATCTCACCGGATCATAAAAAAAACAAGTACGTTGTAATTGAGTATATTTTCCCAGAGGCTTTTCCAATTATGAACCTTCATACGCATTATATGTACTTGAATGTTGTCGGATATTGAAATGTTTTAAATTGAATAGCTTCTTACATACAGTAACAGCATTTGAAAAAAGCCTTAATTGTTTTAATTATGAAATCCATTTTGTTATAAATTTAACGAAATTTATTCAATAATCTTTGTTTTATACGATAAATGAGCTTTCTAACAAAATGGATTTCATAATTAAAACAATTTTCATGTTTTTTAGTCATAATCTAAACATTTAAATGTTCGTTTGTCTTGCTAAAACTCGGAGAAGGCTGGTCCAATGTGACTAATTTTATCTTGTAATATTTATGGAAGTTCAGTTGGAAGGCTTTAAACGGTGAGAAAAAAAGAAATAAAGAAAATACTAAAACCGGCAATCAAATTTTTGAATATAAACTGTTCCTAGCTGGGAAATATTTGATATCTTTTTAGAAATAAATAATATTCACTCTGTTGTCATATGTATGAGTTCAGATCTCTTTGGTCTATACTAAAAAAATTTGACACAAATAGAACGTGTTACGAAGTTTACCAAGTCATCTAGTATATAAGTCTGTATATGTCAAAATATGTAGTCAAAAGCCGAGGCAAGTAGTTAGAGAAGAAATCGATTAAACAGAAACTAAAGGCAAGACCAACTTGCTAATTGTTCTAACTTCTAACACAAAGTTGTATTCGTGTAATATGATGAATTTCTCGTACAATGTTCACGTCTACAATACAAGTTGAGTCTGAAATTAGCCATGCAAGATGTGAATTTTGGAAATTGCAGTACGTGCCCGCGATTTGGCAAACATATTCAGCAAATATATTGTTTAAAACGCTACGTATTTAAGGCTCAAAAGAAATGTATTAGAGCAATTTGTGGAGCAAACTGTCTTGATATTTACCTTTATTTAAGAAGCTCAAAATTTTATCTCTTCCATGTATTTATATTTTAGAGATATCCTTATTCGTGCACAGAAACATACGTATTTTTAAGTCGAATGTAGAAGTTGAAGTAAGAAGTAGACATGGGAAGAAATTGGCTGTGCCAAAAATCAATCTGGAACTGTTTCGGAAAAACAGCTTTTGTATGGCAATTAAAGTCTACAATAAATTACCAAAAGAATTAAGAGATCTTCCGTCTAGATTCTTTAAAAAGCGACTTAGTGAATTACTTTTAGAAAAAATGTACTATTCAATAATTTATTATTTGTATGAAACACCGTAATTAATATAAAGTTAATGATGTAATGTATATAATATAATAGACTAGATAATATAAGAATTGACTTTGAATAATAATGTAAAATTCTTTAAGACAAATTTGCGCGCCATCGTGTGTGGCACGATTTACGATTCACCTTAACATTTTATACCATATTCTTGCAATAAATAAAAATTATTATTATTATTATTATTACGCCTCTACTGCCTTGACTTGCGAACTGGTAGTAAATTTACAATTATTTTAACTTCTTTTTTGACGTTCATAAGTGTACTTGTTTACCTATATGAATAAAGATATTTTGAGTTTGAGTTTGAAAAGATATTGTTTATTAGTAATCATAACAATCAAATATACAGTATTTACAATTTTCTTAACCTACTTAGTAATAATAAAAATAATTAAAAATTATAACAAATTTATTAAGTTTGGTTCCTGTGGCAGTGTACCTTTAACGCTGGCAGCATCATTTAATCATATAGGTCACACAATGTACACTTATGATCGTCAAAAAAAAGAAATGTATATGAAATGCTTCTAACTTTACATTTAGTGCCAGTTCTCAAATCAATGGTGTAGAACGGAAGAGAAGAACTGGCAATAAACTCTCCGCCACTCTTTTTAATCGCCATGTTTTTTTCTTAAAATATGTGTACATTATAAAGTGTTGCTACAATATATGGCACTGGTCTCAGATGGATATGTTTCTTTATTATTAACTAGCTGATCCTGTTAATAATAAAGAAACATATGCACTGATAGCAAACGTTGTTTTACCATGTATATTATATCTAGGAAACCTAGGTTTATAAAAGTAACTATGTATCTACTATAGTACAAAATGGAAGTGATTCGTAGAGGGGTGACAATTAAGGGTTGCATGTATTTTTGTATGCTGTATCATAAAAAATAAAATGTTAATGCAAATGTTCATTGGGCACATGGATAAAACAATTCATTTGTTTGGCAGTGATTTGAACGTACAACTTCAAGTTGAGATTTGCTAGTTTAATCTCTAGTGGATTCTCCAAACAAAATTGTATTATTCCTTTACCGTACCGTAAATTTCAAAAGTACATTGGTGCACAGCTGGGGTTGAACCTACGACCTCAGGGATGAGAAGCACACTGAAGCCACTAGGCTAACACTGCTCTTGTCACTTCTATTATTTATTACCTTAAAATTATGATCGAATTTATGTAATGACATCACCTGACAACAATGCATCTTAATTGAGCGCTATTATCGTACCGAAGTTCGTCGCGATAATAAATATTACGCGTGTTTTAATCCCCCAAACAGGTCGGGATGACAAATGGTCCTTCAGGTGTCCATTTTAATTAGGGAAACGTCAACCGAAACAAGGGCGAGCCGAAATTTATAAAGCTCTATCAATGTTGATAAAACGTTGAATGTTTTTGTATGTTCGAGGTCCTGCTACTCTATCAGGCTAGTAGAGCTGGGTGCGGTATACCCAGTACAACCATATCGAGTAGTTTTGGTCGGATATCTTAGCGTATGATTCAGAGATAAGTGGAACTATGTTGGAGTTGTTTGTCTATGACTTCCGTATGTTGAAAATGTATTGGATTTGAAATACAGGAGAGTATTGGTTTTAAATAAAACAATGGGACAGGCTCCTTTTATATTTCCCCCTCAACATTTAAAGTTTCCATTTTATGACAGTTTTTTAATTTAGTATTTGATTATTCGATATTTGTTTTCCTTAATCTAGTTTATTTTTATTGTATTATTTAATTTTTTTTATCATTGTAATGTTTCTATTTAAATGTTGTGCACACTTGTCATCGATTTATTGTGTTTTTTATATTTCGTGTGTTCTCTGTAAGTGTCTATATATGTATCGTTAGTGTGCCTTTCTAAAATAAATATGTTATAGCAAAATTGTACAACGCATATTTTAAGTTATTATAAATAGTAGCTAGCTCTAATCAAGGTATAAGCTCTAGTATAAACAAGAACTAATGTTAAAAGCGATTTAATGAGCATTTTTTCTGCCTTGAAATGTTGGTAATTAGCTACTTCATAGTTTAATCCGCTTGCGATTAAAGATTCTTAATGAGCGTCTCTTGTCAGAGGTCAAATGTTTTTTTTAAATAGCCTCGGGTGTAGTACGAATATTTTATTTCATGTTTTTATCAATAGATGTTATGTATGTCAGTAGAAACCTTTGAATAAAATCGTGATTGCCTTGTGAGATGCAGCCAATAATTAATAATTTATACGCCATTATATACATTATAAATTAAATATTATTAGCCGACTTTTAGTAGTGAATCAGCTTATATACGTTAGCTGCCTGACTTAATGCATTCTGACACATTTGTTAATTCTTTTTTAGTTTATTCATTAAGTGATCAGGTGTTGCTTACCTAGAAGAAATAATTTTGTCGAGAACGAAACTCAGAACCTGCGTGTGTATTCTTCTACTAAGACTTAAGCAAAAAAACTATCACTATACACAATAATGATTATTGTTACTACACGCCAAGTAAAGAAAAGGAAAGAAAAATGATCTAGTATCTATTCTAAAACACGAAATAACATAAAATGACAATTATTTCAATCGAACATGAATCCAACCAGCAATTACCAAATTTTTTATTAAATCAGTACCAGGCGCAAAACCACAATACAGCAGTGGACTACGCCTGAACACTTCGGTAATAGTTATAATACAGGCAATAAAATGGCCCCTTCCCGAATTCATGTCTCGTATCGGGAATTCCGGGACCAACCGCTCCCTTGTCCCCGTGACCCACTTAAGTGCAACACGCTAAAATGTCATTTCCATTCACGATTCTATTTCATAATGGCTATTGAAATATTAGAATTAGAATTTACGAGATTCTGTTTATTTGTTAAAAATAAGCTACTACCATACTGAACATTTAATTACTTGAAACTAAAGACTTAAAAAAGTGCGTGCGTACAAAGTACACACATGTCAGAAGTGAAACTTCTTTGGAAAACTAATTTTTAACCCGTGTTTATATTTAATCAAATCTAAAACTTTAGATTTCCGATATATTCCTAATTTAATTAATTTAATTGTCAATAAAATATTAAAAGTGACGAAATTAATATAAATCATATTTTTTTTTCATTTATTTCTTCGATAATAAAACACGTGTCATTTTAATTTACAATTCGTCATTTGAGATTTCAATAAATTATTTTGCATAAAATATAAAATACTAATATTTCATAAATTCTCCTTACGAAATTTTAATTTAAAAAATAGAATTTCTATAAGGTAATGCACCCTTCTCACTCTCTCTCAATCGGTCTCAATCGCTCTCTCCCTTTTCTTCGACAAAAACGCTGCACATCTTCGTGACGTTCCGTAAAAAATTGACTCTCATGCGCCTAAAGAAGTTTCACTTTAAAAAACAATTATAATAAACACAAAAACAAAATAAAGCTCAGATTAAGCAATTGTTTCAACGCTACTATATTCATAAATGAGCGTTGAGATGTTGTGTTTAAATACCATCTGGTTTTAAATAAGATCTTATATTATATATGCAAATGTCATCCCTAGGGTCATAGGTTCGATACTCGGCACCAATGGACCTAAAACGTCAAGCTCTACACGCAACGGATATGACAATATTCTTTTTTTGGTTTATGTACTTCAGAATTCGAACATGAATCAAAACGGTTTATCGGTTTTGATCGATTGTCCCCATAATCGATTTGTTCAATGTCTGTCTATGATTTATTCGTTTTGTGTTTACGCGTCGATATCTCTTTGTGACGTTAACGCGTTTTCAGAGTGCCCCTTAGCGCGAAAATATTGACGTCAAGAGAAAAATAGCTCCTTTCGGAGCCAGATTTGACGCATTTTATTTGTTGTGAATTAATTCGCGAGCGACATTATAAATAACGTTACAGATTTGAGGATAATGTTTAATTTAGGAATTGAGGAACGAACGAAATACAAATAATATTTTAAAGTTGCAAATTGTTTTACATTAAAAATATGTTTTATATATGCTGCGTAAAACTTATGTACATAAGTGTGAAATATATAGCTTAATTATGATCTATAACTTATCTTTTAGGCAATGTAGCCATTGTGACATTTGACAAGTGACATTAAGTAAGGTTACTTTGAAGACGAATTTTAACAATACGTATTTTAATAGTTATGTGTAATAGTGTAAAATAATATGACGGTTTTACATAAAAATAAAACCGATATTATGTGCCGAGAAGGAAAACATACAGCATTGTATAATGAAGAAGCAATGTATACTTAGCCATGAAGTGCGATACATACCGAGTGAAATAGTTCCTCTTAGATAGAATAGATGGCGCTGTAATCGCCTCAACTTCATACTTATCTTAACCAGCTAGGACGTTGTCATTTCCACAGTCATAGAGTCTTCACCAGGAAGAGCTTCCTACAATGCTGTATGTTTTCCTTCTCGGCACATAATATCGGTTTTATTTTTATGTAAAACCGTCATATTGATGTGCCTCCGGAAAACATACAGCATTGTATAATGAAGACGTGTTTGTTATCTGCTGGTGGATGTATAAAGTACAGTATAAAACACAACGCTATGATGATTATGAAGAATTAAAGTCAGGGCTTTAGCTAAAGCCGTTATTGTTTATATAACAATTTTGTTTACTTGCCAATATTCTTAATCAAAGCATAAGTATTTAGCAATAATTATTATTCTTAGTTACGGTATAAATATAACTATATTGATTGAGATGTACAATTAACATAATAATATAAACTTCCTATCATCACAACAAGGTATTTCTATAATTACGATGGTGCAAATGTATTGAAGAAAGAGTGATGAGTTTTCTCTACGAGAGTATCTCGCGGCAGTAATGATTAAAGAATGTATGTACTCGTATTCGATTAGATTTCCAATTACCCCGTGTAATAAAAAATTTCATCTATTGGTTGATTTTCGACCTAATTATTGTGCTGTTGATGGATATAAAAATATTGTTTAGATTTTTTACTTGAGATCTTCTTGTACCTGTTACTCAAAGCAATTTTTTTTTTTACAAAAGAAGACACTTCACACCAATTGACCTAGTCCCATGCTATGCTGGTGAAGCTTGTGTTATGGGTACTAGGCAACGGATATACATACATATTATAGATAGATAGACATATAATTACATATTTAAACACCCGAGACCTAAGCACAACACCAAATGCTCATCACATTGATGTTCGTCCCAGCCGGGGATCGAACCTGGGACCCATGGATTCGCAGTCAGGGGTACTAACCACTAGACCAATGAGTCGTCAGGACTAACTGAAGTCTCACTAAAGTGATAGGGCATATATTTTTATCGTGGTGTTTAGAAAGTTTCCATGTTGACTGGCGTCTTGAGTGTCTGTCTTAGATCCGAATACCGGTGTTAAATAAATGTTACCACCATCATCCACGAATTACTCGTCAGTAATTTCAAATAAAGTGAAACCTGCGGCCCAATGCTAAATGCAATACTGTGGCTGTTCTGCGAGCCGTATCGAATAAAGTGTCCCTAGGAGGGTTGGAAGAAAGCCAGTCTAGTACTATTCGCGGGTCCCACGTGACGGATGATTTCACGGCTTTTGGTTTAGCTACTTTTAATACCCCGAGGGTGTATTTAATAATACAATTTGAAAATGTTTTTTGTTCTACATGGGGACCGCAAAAAGATAAAACCGAAGCCGATTTGCGAACAAGAATGGTTGAATAGGATAAATTCTCTTTTAGAAAAAGTGATATTAAATTTTAAAGTCGACAAGTTGGAGTGACGCCAACTCTGCCCTACAATCTGAGGCAGTAGATCTTTTTCCTGTGTGGACCAGTCTTTTATTTGGGCACCCCACCCCCAATTTCCCAAACTTTTAGGGTCAATGCTTGTATTTGTGGAGGAGGCAGTGCAGTTGTCGTACCTAGGAGTGTCTCCGATAGGTGTTGAATTTCGTGGGGGTGATCTAGAGACTGGATTTCAGGTCCTGCAGAAAGAAACCTCGCGGCCAATCTGAAACAACTATCAGATAGGTTCCCGTCACCCGGTTCAGGTGTGCTAAACTCAGGGTAACAGACTTCGAGGGGGGAACACCCATGCTAGAGGAAGAAGGTGCCACTACGCAGCCTTTTTTTTCCTTTATAATCTGTCTGCTATGATCACCCTGGTAGGTAATGTACCGACAGAGTTATGTTGAATTTGTCCGTCAGGTGCAATAGTTTGAAGGTTAGTGTAAGTAACCCTATCGGTTTCGTTTCACCTTCTTTTTGAATGTATGCAATCAGAGTTTCATTTGGCCGATTGTATTAACACGTGTGTGTTATGTAATATTTTTACATTTATTTTTATTGCGGCTATCACTGCATGTAGTTCCTTTTTGTTGCAGTGCCACGTTTTCTATTGGTATGACCATTTTCCTGACATGGTTTCCGTCTAGATGTGACCCCCCCAACCCCAATCCGAGGCGTCCGTCGCTAGGAAGTGGGTTGCAGGTTCTTTGTGTATAGGCGTCGTCTGATGAGTAGCTCCGAGCCACCACATCTGTTCCTGCCCTACAATCTGAGGCAGCAGTTGACATCGACGAGGTCGGATCTTGTTGAATTGTCGCAGAAAGATCTGTACCTGACGACAATGAAGCCTCCCTTGGGGCACGAAAAAGTTTGCGAAGCTTACTTGTCCTAGCAGACATTGTCACTCGCGAATACAACGCATAACTATGGTTTATGCGCTGTATTTTTACCTTGGGTAGCGACATCACATTGACCGAAGTATTCCAGCGAATTCCAAGGTATTCTAAATTTTGGGTTGGTACCACTACGGATTTTTGGTAATTGATTTTCCAACCTAGGTGTTCCAAGTGTCTCACGGCCTCCGCGGCCTGAGAATGTAACTTGGAAGGTGTTCCAAGTGTCTCCCGGCCTCCGCGGCCTGAGAATCTAACTTGGAAGGTGTTCCAAGTGTCTCCCGGCCTCCGCGGCCTGAGAATCTAACTGGGAAGGTGTTCCAAGTGTCTCACGGCCTCCGCGGCCTGAGAATTTAACTTGGAGTCGTCCGTCTGGGTTGACCAGAAGGTAGTCGTCTAGGAAGACTAGCACTCGACATCCCTTCGCACGTAAGGTCTCCGCGACCCAACATGATACTGCAGAGAAAAGGTGTGCTGCTGACGCTAGCCCAAGGAACGCTAAGGAAGGCAAGTCATATTTTCGTATAACTGCCCTTTTTAACTGCGCCTTAATAAACCTAATTAAATCGTCGGTGTGATCTCGCTGCCGGTAGATGGAAATAGGCTTGTGATAAATCTATTTATCATCCAATCCCCTGGTTGAAGAAAGTCTGGGACTAAGCCGTGGGAGATCAATCGAAAATGTTTTGTCTTCACGAATCGGTTTAGTTTTCGCAAATCTACAATAGGACGCATCGTGCCGTCGCTTTTCCTGCGAAGAACCATTTTGGATATAAAGCGAGTGTTTTGTTGAGAACTGTTTGTAGGATACCTTGCTTGATTCAGGAGTTTTTTGATTATCTGCGATGTGATACGAATAGATACGCAGGTGACGGTTCGGTTGCATATTCACTTACTATTCGATTTGTTGGCATTAACAAAGGCGGTTTCTTGTACAGAGGTATGCGGAATCCTTGAATTGTATTGGATAGTAATTTTTTACCGTCATTGTTAGATAACGGGTAGTTTGATTTTCCTGTTAAACGTTCGCATCGTTTCTTGTTTTATGTAGGTATTACGAAAAATATTTTTTTCCATTTTGTGTCTGGTGTCTTTATTTGGATGTAGATACTGACGATTCTTTGTAACTAGGTTTAAAAAGCTCTCTTACTCTTGAAGGTTGCGGCGGAGATAACCATAATTGCGGCCCACCAAGTGATTGTATGAGGGACGCGAGCTTATTTTTGTCAATTAATAAACCTTGCTATAGGAGGTATATTACTAAGCACAGTTTGAATACTTTTGTCCGAAATCTCACTTATTTAATCTTTTACGCGTAGTTTCTATACATTCCGCTCGTTTTCCGCATACAATTTGCAGGGTTTGTTCATGCAATTTGTGAGAAGGTGATTCATTACCAAAAATATAGGATATTTTTGTGAAAAGATTAGCGGGTTTTAATTCCGTTGGGTTATTACGAGTCCAGTTTATGATTTTTTGTAATTCAGATTGTAGTAATTCCCTTTGACATAAGACAACGTATTACGTCTTTAATTTTGAGGTAACAAAAGCCTGGAGACGTCAGCATGTCTGCCAGGGCTTTTTTAGATCTAATATGTTACCACATGGCAGTATTAAAATGTTGGAGTTTTATAAGCTCAATATATTATTATATTTTTATAATTTTTATATATTTATTTTGTAATATTTTTCCCGGTCGACGGATTAATAAAAAATCGCTATAGTAGTTGGTCGGGCGGTGGGTACCCTCGTCATTGGACGCACTGGCGTTGACATTTGGTACATATTGTTGATGCATTATAAAATTTGTGAGGAAACTCACCTGATTATATAACGCGTCGATCATGGGATCGACCGTTACCTGTGCTACTCGTTTCCTTTTCTTTCGTGGCGGTCCCTCGCGCTCCGAGTCGCTTACAGACGCGCCGCTGGTGCACGTGGAGTCCTCTTTGTCTTGTTCGTGACCTTGCTCGACACTAATTTAGACTACCTGCCTGATTGGCCCCGGCGGCGGCCTTATCGGCATCGTGAGTCTATTACGCACTTGTAATGTATAAATAATACGTTTTGCTAATAATTAACACTAAGAAAGACCATAAGGTTTTAAGTCGTTATTGAGTCGTTTCGGTTTCGACCGCACGCGGCGAAAGTACACAACGCTATGACTGTGGAAATGACAACGTCCTAGCTGGTTAAGATAAGTATGAAGTTGAGGCGATTACAGCGCCATCTATTCTATCTAAGAGGAACTATTTCACTCGGTATGTATCGCACTTCATGGCTAAGTATACATTGCTTCTTCATTATACAATGCTGTATGTTTTCCGGAGGCACATCAATAATAATCATAAAGCCACTTTAAAAAAAACGTGTATACGTGACTAAGAACGATTATCAAGCTCACAGAAGGCTGATCACATATCTATAATTAAACGGAGAGTGTTCAAAGGAGTTGTTAGAATTAATACCTGCAGTAGTTTCATCATCGGACGTCGAGGTATAATACAAAATTCCACACGTATCACCTCGACGTCCAGGCAGCACAGTAGTTTTTTAGAAAAGTTTTTGCCACGCACCACCACTATGTGAAACCAGCTACCGACTGAAGCATTTCCCAACCAACTTGACTTAAGGGGGCCTACCATGAACTTTCTTAAAACAATCCAGTTGAGATGCAGTTGAGTTTAGGTACCTAAAGTCAATAGCATTTTTTCGTACCATGACCGCCTATAAGCTGAAACGTATTTGCATCGCAAGACCGAATGAAAGAACGATAATTTTATTTGAGGTTTCTATGTAAGTTTTGAAATTTAACTGTCAAACTTTCTTTGACAGATGTTTCTATAAAAATAAATAAAATATAAAATTGTTTTCAATAATTCATCAATCATAATAAGCTATTATGTCTTAATATATTTATTTATTTAATATATAAAACTACTCTTTTGATATATTTTCAACAGTTTTCTGGTGCTATGACAGTGGACACTTATTATTTTTAAACGTTTCCGTCAAATTTTGATAGGAGCTTTCAATATTTTGGTGTTTACAAAATTTCAGTTTTATAACTATAGTTTTACAAATTGTTTCACTTATTAAATAATATGAGGGGGTAAGTATTGTTCACAAATTTGTTGATTAAAAATAAATACCTATATCGAAGTTAATTCCTGATAAAACTCTTTGCAAAAGATATTACAAATCAACTTAATATTCGAAAATCATAATAAAAATTATTTCCTTCAAATTGTACAAATTTAGTTTATACGTTAACTAATTCATATAATATAAATATGTAATTATATTTTCTTTTACAGCTTAAACCTGACAAACTCGCTGAATTGAGAGAATGAAATATATGAATATATGGTTATATCCAATTGAACATTGCCTGAAGACACCTTTTTCTGTCTTGATGGAGTCATCTACTAAATAAATACTGTTATTATATTATTTTCAAATGGCTTATTATTTACACGTTATAAAAATACCTATGTTTTTTTAGACAACAAAAAAGCAGAGGATAATCAATCAAATCATGAACATAATGAGGAAAAATTTAATTATAATAAATATCTACTATTGATATGGCAAGCTTATTTATTATAAAATCTGATATATTGGGGAATTATGTTTGTGTTAGACATGCCTAAATAATTAATTGAATATTATTGAACAGCTTGTGCAATTATTTTTAGGTACACTAAAATCCTCAACGAATCAAAGTCGTTAATCTATAGCAAAATATAAACTCGATATCTACGAAGTAGGTAGAAGGGCATTGCCGTCTTGTTTCTCATCTCCGTCGATATTTTAATAATTAATTTATAATGACACTTTCTAAACTCAAAATACCTCAAATTATCCGAAACAGACATAGTAGATACATACTATACAGTATACTATATATATCTATAGGTTCTTAACTATTATTTGGACATTTCGATACAAAAAAGTTGGACAAAAAGTAACTTTTTTAGAATCGCTTATTCTGTCATAGTTGGAAGGCGCAACTGTCAAATTTCGGTTCAGCCGAGCGGTCATGGTACGGATTTTCATACAAATTGAACGAACGAAATCTGATAACCGCTAAGGTCACGTGGGAACCTAAACTGTCTCGTTTTTTCGATGTCATGGTACGAATTAGCGATGCGTCTCAGTTGTAGGTTGTCAATAGGCTCGCAATAAGAGTTCATGGTAGGCCCCCAGGTCCTTCAAGAAAATAGTGAGTTGTTACTGGCTATGTGTTAACGATTTTTGTTTTTATACAGATTGGAGTGGCAGTGGCAACGGAGAGTATCGAGTTAGAAGACAGCTCTCAGTATCATCAGACTCGAAATTACTAGACGAGGGGGCGAGAGAGGAGGCAAGGGTGATTATGAGGCCGAAGCGACCTCCCAGGCCCAAGTCCGAAGCGTTCCTAGGACCACATGAACATTCAAATAGACGTACCAAGCGATTTAGTGCCTTTGGGGTAAGTGACATGAGATTTCATGATATATTACATATATATAGCCCTCTGGCATATGTTTGCTTTTGAATATTTTCTTATTATTACACCCATTTTTGGTTTAAAGAACGTACCCAGTATTACCAGGCATAATGACAAGCTACGGCGGCCATTATATTGCTGATAGTACCGATATACATTTATAGGCGTTTGGCATACGGTGACACAGTTTTGTTTCCCGTGGGAATTGCTTCAAATGTTACTTTTACGTCACTTATTCTGCTATTCGATATTACTGTTCATAGCATAATTTATTCCTATTATGTAAACTATGCAATACAAGATATCAGTATGATTGTCTTATTCATTCAACCCCTATTTTTTATTATAGTAGATAGTTATTTTTATTGACCCAAAAAATGTTTCCTAGAAATAACATACATGGCAAGACAACGCATGCCGCGTCAGCTAGTATTTTTATAAGAATCTGTTTATCCTCATTGTAACATGTGTGATGTTTGAGAGCATAATAAAATAAATAATACATCTTAGTTTGTTTACCATCTTTCGCGCCAGTAGAGAATTTAAAGAAATTTCAATAAATAGCCCGTTCAAATACACATTATTATGTTTGTCTCGTATGTAGTATACATAAGCCGGAGGAACTCATTAAATAACATCGGGCGATGTTTGCGTTTTAAGTTTTAGCATTGTTAATTAGTTTGTAAACGTGTTATTAACATGCTAGCTAAAACAAATAACATACGGCATTCTACCGAAACTAGCTTTAATATAATTTGTAATGTGCCTCGTCTTATTTGTTTATACATTCACGCCTTGTTCCCAAAGGCGTAGACAGAGACCATAGATCTCCCCTTGCTACGGACCGTCACGTCCATCCCCAACTGAGGGTTTTTAATTTCAATTGGACTTAGGGTCCTTCGAAAAAGAGCGTACCACTTCTTAAAGACCGGCAACGCTCTTGCGAGCCCTCTGGCAATGTGTCTATGGGCAATGGTCTGTTAGATTATTCACTTACATGACATTCACCATGCATACTCGTCGGTTATGACCCTCCCTGACCCTTTTCAAGTACGTCCTGGAGTTAATCCAGCTATGTATGAAAAGGCCTACCCTATCCAACCTCACCATCCACGGTTGTCTGTTATATCCTATCGAACCCACGACCTCAGGGATGAGAGTCGCAGGCTGAAGCCACTAGGCCAACACTGATCACGCCACTGCCGCTTCTTGATACATACGTATATATATTATACTAAGATGTATTAACTTTAGTTTTTAACTGTTAGTGATGTCAATTTCACCTGTTATGGCAATTTTAACGTGACGTAAATTTTTTGTTTGTTTTCTTGATTTTATAACAAAATTTAAGTCAGTAAAAAAACGGTATGTCAATGTGTATTTCATAAACCGCACACCGTATAAGACACAACTACGTAAGAAAACTTAATGCGGTCTTCTTCAAAAGAGTTATTAAAATGAAAGTTTTATATGTTTTAAGAGCAGTGTTGGGCGTAGTTTCAGCGTGTGATTTTAATCTGGATTTTCTGTCTGTGTGGTTTTGGGAAAAAGAAAAACCACGGGGAAAAAAAACGTGGGGAGAAAACCGAAACACCTTGTAGCATTCTTAGAAAGATGAATCTGATATTTTTAGGGTGGATTTAGTGTCACGCCGGCCGCCCGCCTGCCCGCGGCGGTGGGTGGGGGGGGATATTTAAACTTTTAGAAAGCTTTTTGAATGACGCGTAGCAAGCGCGCACGGTAAAGCGACGATGCTGCGGCCGTACGCGTGCGTACAGTGAGCGTTGTACAGTCATGGCAAATCGCAAAGTGGAAACAGGTCGAGTAAGAGGGTAGCTGAGAAAATGGTGGGAGGATCCCGATCCACTCTACAAAAATAAAGAGCTGAAAGCCTGGAGGACATGTCGCAGCATATAGAGAGCTCCTGCAACGGCTCTTGCAAAATGATAACATGATCTTAGTCGTCGCCGTTTGAGTGGTGTACAACAGAACAACACTCCGCATTTTGGTCTTCGTCTGTACAGTAAGCGTCAGGTAAGATACTAAAACAAACCCCGCTGAGCGTCGCGCTGACGAATTTAGGCGCTATCTATGAGCGCTGACGAGGGTGAGACTAAATTCAGACTAGCGACCAGAAGAGATACACAAATTTGAGGCCCAGACCTAGAAGGTTGTAGCGCCACTTTAGCTGTACTTTGTTTATTCGTTAATCTTCTGCTCTTTTGCGATGTCTCAGTTTACCCACCATGCTTCTTTCTACTGTATACTTATAATCGTGCAAATTAATCTCGTAAAACAAAAAAATATATACACTTCCAAACTTAATTTAAAAACTAAAAGCTTACAATTCATAATGCAGTACAAAAGAATAACCAAATACATGAGTCTCGCTTGAACAAGATAGGATATGGTTAAATTATTTTTATGTAGAAGATTGTGAGAATTACGTCTTAACTAAAAATTAAATAATTGTATGTTAAAAGGGAGTAATACCATCTGAAAATATTATAATTAAATTATTTTTTTTAAATGTCATAACTTTTGGTAAATATCTCTAACAATTTTATCATACAATGCGAAGTAGGTCAGAGGTTCTTCAAGCTACTCTAATAAATTAGCTGCTTAAATCTTCTGGAGCTTGATAAATTTGAACCGTTTTAATTATATTCAAGTTATTGTTTGTATCTTTGTTCCTTGTTATGTTATTGGATTTAAGCTTGAAGCTATTTAAGATAATGGCGTCTTTATGTCAGGCAATTTTAAGAAGTTATGAATTTTATAGGTTATGTTTTAATATCGCACCTAAGGGTCTAGACTTAGCGCGAATTATGACGCCCTTAAATCAATATTTATAACGTTTGATGTGGGACTCATGTTTTAATTGACAGAAACACATACAATAATAATAATGAAAAAATAAAAAAAAACAAAATTAAGAAAAATAAAAGGAATAAGGTACGTTTTAAGTGTGTAATGTGTGTGTGTTATGGTAGTAACTGGCCCTGGCTCAGCATAATGCTGTGGAGCAGACGTGTTCCACAGCGCTGGTCATTCTGCCAGAGACCACAACAGTTAGTTTGCGGCTAAAAGAAATATTATATAATAGTATTAAGATAAAAATTAACAGTGTAAGTAAAGGGGTCTTGGAATATTTGTGTGTAATAGTATATACATAGTAAATAAAAAAAATATTTGTTACTAAAACTACTATAAGAAATAGATAAATAAATTACAATATCTAACTTTTTTTTGTTTAAAAACCTTATTTCCTTCCTAGCATGCTGGCTGTAAAGCAAAAATAAATAATTGTATATTTTTAATACATAAAAGCTCTTAGTGCGCGTATGTGTTCTACAAAGCCAATTTTACTCCCAACTTTATTAACAAAAACATGAACGTTTGTAGAAGCTAACCTGAAATTTTTGCATTTATACATTTTTGCGTTTATCTGATTTTCTCTCTATGTAGTATATGCACAAAATCGTAAAATTCAATATTTGATAGAAGATATCATAAGAGATAGAGGTTGTCATATCCTTATTAATACGTCGTCATTATAAAGACGCTGTTAAAATATGCCGCTAAATTAGGTATACATCGATCATTCAAAGCCCGATCTATTATTAATGCTTATTAAGCCTGTATAAACAGTAGAAATGGATTATTAATAACGCCATATTTGTTATACGCTAGTCGGAAACGGCGGGAAAACCTTCAGTCATCTGTGTGTCAACTGTCACAAGCAGGCGTTACACAGATTATATTTTAGTACAGTATAATGTGTTTAAAATAAATATTTAAGAAGTATTCGTATATGTACATTATTTTAGGTTGCTAAGACGTCTGGTGCTTCCTACATATTTAATTCACATAATTAGTAAATCGATTAATTTTAAATATCTTAATATTTTTCGACACAAAGTACTATGACTCATAGATAGGGTTCTAATATGGTTATTAGTACAAAATAATTGCGATTTATTCAAACTGCTTGGTCGTTTGTTTCCAGTCCCATAAGAAAGCAGTCTTAATTTCAGTAATTTTCTTGTGACTATGAAATTTAACATCATATCATAAATCAAAAACAAAGCATTCCATAATTTGTACAGTGAAAACTCTATATAACGACAGAGACTGTACATATTTTGACGTTACAAAGAGTTTTAGTTAAATGGAAAGAGGAAAAATCTGAATTAGAAAAAGAAAAAGTTTATTTCAGACTAGTGTTAGTAATTGATCCAAATCTTCGTATTTAGGTTTCTTTAATTTTTTGAAAGATTTTTCATTCTCCTCTGCTTGTAGAAATTTTTTTCTTTATTTTTCCTTATTGTGGAGACGGTAGAGCGACTAAATCCAAAGCGTCTACCAACATCATTAACCCGCCTATATTGGCAACTTAAAAAGTACTTATTCTTATTTAATTTTTGACGTGACCGTTATTGAGGCTGGGTGTAATGCTATGTAGAGTGAAACCAAATCCAAGTGATTTCGTCGCTTTAGGGGGTATGTCGTTAATTGGAGGGACGTTTGGTTAAATAGTTTCAGTTAATAATATAACTTTCGTACGATGAAGGTTTAATATAGATTGTGTTGGAATCAAAAATCGTCGTATGTCAGACTAAACCACGGCACGGGATAAAAAAAAATAAAACTGTCGAAGCATAAACTTGTACTGGTAAACCATTGGTTAGTTTTATAGAGTATTCTAAACGGCCTTCAGTTGAATGTATGCAAAGCCGGACTCGTAAATTCAAGGATTAGGCTTCAGTACTCATGTGATAAATGGTGATTTTTTGCAGGGTGACTCTCCATTCGGGAAATCCGAAGCGTATATAAAGCTGGAGCAACTCGGCGAAGGGTCGTATGCCACAGTGTACAAGGGCTATAGCAAGTAAGTAACTTTTTTATTATTGTGATAATTTTAAGCACTATTAGCCTGCTTTTATTGTTTTTAAGGCTTGAACTGGTATACTAGGATAATTATGGGAATCGGTAAGCTATATAAACCTGGGGATTTAAAATATTTTTCTTTATAAAATAAATCAGTAGCGCTACAACCTTTTTAGGTCTGGGCCTCAGATTTCTGTTTCTGTTTTATGATCATTTATTTAGATAAATGATCATAAAACCAGGCAAGTAGGTGATCAGCCTCCTGTGCCTGACACACGCCGTGGAATTTTTGGTCTAAAGCAAGCCGGTATCCTCCCGATGTTTCCCTTCATCGTTCGAGCGAATGTTAAATGCGCACATATAGTCCATTGGTGCACAGCCGGGGATCGAATCAACGACCTCAGGGATGAGAGTCGCACGCTGAGGCCACAACTGCATTTTTCTTTATATCTAATTAATTTTTTTCCCAATATCTGTGATGTAGTAAAAGAGTGTATGTAAAATAAAATTGTTAAAGTTTAAACAGTGAAAGTCTGACGCGAAGCCATAAGCCCATATAGGGGTTGTAGTGCTACAGGCTACTGGATTATTATTAATTTAAATTATAAATTGTACCTTATATTTGGTTATAAATTTGGAGGTTTTTTTTTCTTTTTCTTGCCTACATATAATACTAATGTATCAATAAAGAAATTAACACAGTACATTTATTATTTGTATAAAGTTGTGTATAAGTAGCCAAAAATAGACGACAGATCTTGGCGTGTCACTGTAAATGGTGAGCTTTTGACCAATCACAGTCAAGCGTTGCTACTCAACGATACGTTTTAATTGTTTTTCTTCCTTTCTAAAGCAAGGCAAATTTGTATCTCCCCTTTTCAAAGAGAAATGAAGTCCTTTCTAAAGTGTAGTTACCAAGTTTATAAAGTTTTAATTGTATTTCTATTGTAATTTATCTTTGTCTCGCTAAATTGAAATTCACGACTGTTTGATTGAAATTTTGAATTCAGCAATTTAGAAAGTCTTGTTATTTAAGGGTATTCACTATTTATATTACTCGAATAAAATATATATATTTTTGTTCTTGTTTAGATTATAAATGAATGTATGAAATGAAAAGAAGAGCTATAAATGAGATGTAAGGAAGTTGATTTTCATTTTATCTTTAAAAACCTTAATTAAATTTGTCTCTTTGTGGGTGTAAAGTCTGGTATCGTATATTCTTATTGGAAACATAGATTCTTACTATGGGATATATAATGTTTTGATTTGTAAATTAAAGTCATATCGAAAGTCTAACTCTGCCTCAATATAAAATGATTAATAGGACTTCTATTTCATTCGCATAAGATCCTTTGTCAACTTTTATGGCTTAAATATATAACAATAAACTAAAAACAAAATAGTGTTATGAAAAATAATCAATATAAACTTGCTATATCAGACTACGCCATCAATGCCACATCTAGTAAAAAATCAAATTCGAACATCTGTGTTTTGCTTGGTTGACTGATCGAGTTTATTATGTCTACCCACATTTTTGGTGCTGTTTTTTTTGTTATTTTATATGTGTACCTACATCTGTGCGCTCTAATTTCTAATTTTTAATCTTAGTTTTAAATATTGATTCTCAGTAAGTGAATTATGTATGCAATTCTTATGAGAAATAAAGTTATTCTTAAACCTTAAAAAAGTCCACAAAGTTGATAAGTCATTCCGTGTGTATCCAGCAAAAGTTGCCTTTGGGCTACGCTCAAAATGTAAAACAGCCTCTTAGCCTACTTCGCGTCAACATTTTATCGAGAACTCAAATACAGAGGATTTCCAACCTGAATATCCCATTTGACTTTTAAAATTTGTGCAGTGGAGACTTAAAAGTTAAAGTAGTTGGAATAAAATTTAAAACGAATTGAATGAACGGTAATCAGTCTGATAACCAGCTGGGCGTTCCAGACGTTGACAAAAAAAACAAATTCAAGCTAATTTTTTTTAAATTTGTTTGCAAGGATTGATTGCAATTCCTTATATAATTGGCGATTTCAAAAAAATTACGAGAGTTTTTTTGTTAGTTCTTCTCGTCCGTTCTAGGCTCTTGATTTGAGAACCCTAATGAATAAATGACGGAAAATTAGTCTTATTACTATTTTTTACTATTGATAAAAAGCTTGCCAACGCTCGGCTCACTGATACATTGGTAAAACAACAACAAAATACAATTTTTAATGTGAAAAGCACTTAAAGGCAAGTGTTTAGACTAAAATTCATAGGGTTATATTGTTATTCTCTTTCCATTTCTAAAGTACTAATTTTTGGTTAGCTATTCAAATCTGATATTTATCGTGGGTCTAATCCCTGAACGACTGAAAGTGGTATATTCTATAAATATAATAAAAACAGACACATAAATAAAATATCTCACAATAATTCTCTTCGAGCGACACCGCAAATGTGAGCTAATATGTAATAAAATACCGCATTCATGTTCCAGTAATTGAAAGTTAGCAAGTTTCATTCTGCATGCTGGTGTAATTTTACTTGCTAATTCTCACTTTAACTACAACTACTTTACATTATTCTATTAATCAAGCGCTTAATAAACGTTCTGCATACAGTATAATACAAATCAATAACAGAAAATGGATTTTTTATAGGCTTTTATATGAGGTTATAAAACTACAATTCATAGCAACTATACTGGTATTTTAATATAGAAACCGGACATCTAGGTGTTAGTTTTAAATGTTAGTGACTAGTGCAGAAAGCTTGTTCAAGTCAAATGTTACCAATATATATTTTAAGATATTAAATATATTTTAAGTGTCATATTTCATGACTTTACGTTTATATTAGGTACTATATGAAATTGGCGTTTTGTATGGGAGGAACAAAAAGTAGTTTTTTTTAAATATAATGTATTTAATTAATCAAAGCATGTACCATTGATATAAATGCATTTTTGTTATAGGTAGTTCATTGATAGTACTAAAAAAACATTCGGGCATCAATACAATAATTTTTGAAGGCGGTTTTTACTCCCCCAGAGTTAAATGTCTTAACTTGCAAGAAGTTATCTAAATTTCGAAATAAAATGGTAATCTGTTGGAGTACGGTCCGGGGAGTTCGGTGGAAGTCTTGGACATTCCAATTGAAGCTCCTCTAATTTTGTATCAGTCTTTCTAGTATGTGGGCTAGCGTTGTCGTAGCCTAGAGCGATTGACCAGCCGTGATTGTTTAGTAGCTTTCCATAATGGTTTGCAGTTGCTAAAGATAGCCGTGATACATCTGCCGTGATCGTCAGGCTAGATTTAAGAAAGTTATAGTGAACGACCCCGGCACAAGTCAACGAAACGCTCGCAAGTAAATAACTGTAATAAAATAAATTTCCCCAAAGAGGAGATATTTGAGGTAAAAATGGCGAGTACGACAAAACGTTAATTTCATATGTAAGGACCTAATATAACTTTACTTGTACCTATATTTATTAACATACCGTAAAGATCAAATATCTATAGAATAACTTCTATAACATTAAAAAAGGTAAAAAGTTACTTTATGATATAATCTGAATGTCTGAGACCGGTTCTCTTATAAAATAGGTTCCCTCTATTTAAGGTTTATATATTAATAATTAAGAGAAAGCTCGCTATGGGGTCACAATGCCAATTAATTTTTCATCTCCGCTTTAACCGTATTCAATCGACATTCGCCCCCAAAGCGTTTTATGCTTGATAAACATAGTTGTCGCAGAAATTAGTTTGCATACTTAAGATGTAATTAATGTCTCGTACGAAGTTAGCTTAACACTTTATAAGTGCCACCGAAATAGGGCAACGCTCATCGCTTTATAGTATTAAAATAGAGTTACAGAAATTGTTAGTCAAGGTATGATAAAGTATCGCTTTTAAAACAGTTTGCAAAACGATTATGGATATAATTGCAAAGGAGAAAAATATAGCATTATTTGATAAAGCTTAGACGAAAATCATAGACTCTAATACGATCCGTATTTCTGTTTGACCAATCACAATCGATTGCTTTACTCTTGTCTGTCTTACGTCCTTGATTAATTCTATTTATCTATACACTCACACTTTTTTCCCGAAGGGGTAGATAGAGACCACGGATCTTCACTTGCTACGGTCCTGACATACCTCTCTCACTTGCTCCACTTTCATGACATTCCCCATTCATGCTCGTTGGTTTTCATTCATTACTAGATGTCAAATTTGTGTCAATAATTCATAAGAGCTTTTCATTACAACTTCACTCGACTAAATATTGAAATATTGTATGCTAATGACAGAATTTATTTACAGTTTAACACAGCAAGTTGTGGCGTTGAAAGAAATCAGACTGCAAGAAGAAGAAGGCGCGCCGTTCACGGCAATACGGGAAGCGTCGCTACTCAAGGAACTGAAACACGCGAATATCGTTACGTTACACGATATCGTACATACGAGGGAGACGCTAACGTTTGTCTTCGAGTTTGTGGTGAGTACAAAAGTCTATGTAAAGAAAGAAAGAAAAACCTCAATTAAACATAATAAACACTATGTTTTTTATCACATTAGAACGGGTTTTCTTGTATAGAAAGCATTATTTTGGTTTAAATAAACACGACTTTGAAAAACACTACACCATGACAGACAATGCAACTTGTCGATAAACAGAGCAAGCGCCAACTAGCGGCCCAGACTGTTTTACCGACGTTTAAACAGATATTCAGGGTGTCGGTTTTTTATGACGGCGCATCGTAAAAATTTACTCTCATCATTTTTCCCTAGTCTCTTAGTAGTCTATTTAGTTTACAAATAATTGCTGAAATAAAATGCCTAATCATTATACATAAGCAAATGCGTAAGTAAAAACTATAGTACATTTGTTTATTTTAAATCTTTTTGTTTTGGATAGTACTCGTAATAGGCTATAATAACATCACGCTATGACGTAATTCACGCTGGAGAAACCGTACCTAGTATAATATATAGTGTCAAAATAGAAATGCAGTTTATATTTTATACGTACATACTTACTGTTACTTAATATACCTACTTATGACCATTGGAGCAGTTGTTATTATTACTCTACGCAAACAGCGGAGCTGCAAAAATATACACCCTTACTAGCAAAGCAGTTTTTGTTGTTTATATGAATAAATCAATTCATTAATTTACTAAGATAATTCAAATATCTTATTTTTTACCAGGATACGGATCTATCACAATATATGGAGAGACATCCCGGTGGTCTCAATCGTCATAATGTTAGGCTGTATATGTTCCAATTACTTCGAGGGTTATCGTATTGCCATCGGAGAAGGGTCTTACACAGGTTGGTTTACATCAAGTTTAATATGATGTATATATTTAATACTTTTTATCGATGTTATGAAATATCTATAATGGAAATAAGAGTGGCCTAAATACAGGGCCTTGCGAAACACCCGCATTTAAAGCGAAATTCAATCCTAAAAACTATGGTTACATAAAGAGATGTGTCACTTAAATAGACGACCAAAAAGGACGACCTTGTGGAAACTAGAAAGGGTTTTTATCTTCTTTTTATGTTACCTCTTTCTGAGATCGCGATAATAAATGTTATATGTTATTTGTAGCCCTTATCTTCATAATAAGAATTTGTATAATTTATTAATATCTGTTATTTATTGTTGTCTTCATGAGATAATGCTTTTGTGGTTCTATTCCTGGTCAGCTCAAATTTTAATTAGATTTGTAATTCGTTCTGCACCTCTGGTTGGGAGGATGGTAGAATACCACTTAAGAAAATGGTTGCGAAGGTATTTCAGCCTAACCAGCCATTAACGTGTCAACAATGTTTTTGTATAATAATGCATTCAAAAGAATACAAAACCAACAAATTAGATCTTAAATAAATATCAGATTAGAACAAAATAAACTAGATATCCAGAGCTTGATATATTATGTAGTGCGCTCATCAAAAATAAAAAAACCGTTGGTAATTGCCTATAATTTTAAGGGAATAAGTATTTTTAAATAAATAATATTAGTAAAAATTTAAATTGGAAATTTTTTGTTTACCGTAATTAACATGTATTTTAGAATAGATATATTGTAACTTATACTATAGAAAATGCATTTATATGAGAGCGGTGTACTTTAATGAATTAGTATATACGTGCAAATGTACAGTATATACACTAGATTCATGTATTTAATAAGACATAATATATGTTTTTTCCCTAGGGACGTGAAACCTCAAAACTTATTAATAAGTTCGCACGGTGAGCTTAAGCTAGCCGATTTTGGTCTTGCACGGGCTAAGTCAGTGCCCAGTCACACGTACTCACACGAAGTTGTCACGTTGTGGTACAGGCCACCAGGTACGTACCGCTACCTTCTGATTTTTTAGCTCGATAGTAGAAGCAAGTGTAGGCCTAGTGGCTTCAGCGTGCGACTCTCATCCCGTAGGTTCAATCCCCGGCTGTGCACCAATGGACTTGCTGACTATGTGCGCATTTAACACTCGCTTGAACTCTGAAGGAAAACAACGAGAGGAAACCGGCTTGCCTTAGACCCAAAAAGTCGACGGCTTTTGTCAGGCACAGGAGGCTGTTTCACCTACTTGCCTTTTAGCTGTACAAATGATCATGAAACAGATACAGAAATCTGAAAATACAAAATAAAAGAAGCCGAACTTGCCTGTATAGAAGAGCATTAGTAGTGAACAAAATATATAATAATCCATCCGTAAGAACTGTCAAGAACTAACAAAATTGAATATATGATTACAAAACCACACGGACAGCAGAAGAAAAATATATAAATTTTTTATCGACGTCAAAAGTAGATTCTTGGAATTCATTTCTGAGTAAAAGATAATGATTTTTGACAGTTATTTTGCAGCATTTTTTGTGTTATATTGTTCTAAATTTGACTAGACAATATCTATATGATGTGTGACTTTGTAGATGTACTGCTGGGCAGCACGGAGTACTCAACTTCTCTGGACATGTGGGGTGTGGGATGTATTTTCGTGGAGATGCTTTGTGGTGTTCCCACATTCCCTGGAGTACGTGACACCAACGATCAACTTGATAAGATTTTCAAGGTGAGATAGTTCAAAAATCTTAACAAATATTTCATACAAAAGTTATTTTGTATATTTGGCTAATATTTGAATATAGTATAGCCTCCAAGCCAAATTTCGTAATCGTTATGTTTGTTCATTTATTTTTTGACAACTAAAATTAATATTAGATGAGTTAAACCAGCTGTATTTCAAGTTTCGTCAAAATCAGTTTATTTGTTTGCGAGATATTTTGAGAAGTAAGTAAAGTTGTCCGGTATATCTTCAGAAAATGATCTTAGCTAAAATCCCTGTAAGAAATGATTATTGTAATCATTAAAAGAACAACTGATTATAACACATATGCATGAAATTTTGTTTTAGGTCCTCGGAACTCCAACAGAGGAAAGTTGGTCAGGTGTAACTCGCCTACCGGGTCTACGCACGCACATTGCTCGTTGGGGCTGGTGCGCAGCTAGACCTCTCGCATCGGCTTTTCCGCGCATGCGCGACGCTGGAAGGGATGCGCAGAGATTAGCCGCGGCGCTATTACAGCCGGATCCGACGCGAAGGTTGTCAGCTCCAAGGGCGATGAGACACGATTACTTCGCTGAACTGTCTTCACGTCTTTCCGACTTGCCTGATGGTTAGTAGACTCGATTAATAGTAAGATGTCTTTGTTTCTAATGGAAAAAAATCTACTGAAAATAAGAAGTAATTGATTCCATTACGTTTTAAGCGCAGTTTGTATTGTGTTGTGCATGACTCACTGATTGAAACCTGTATCTTTATGTAAGTGCTATCGAGTGAAAAAGACTTATATGATATGTGTAGATTCTAGATGTTAACGGAGTGTAAAGTTGAAAGGTACTTTGCATTTCTTTTTAGTTACTGAAAAAGAACCAAAATTCCATATTATACAAGGAACAATTTATAACCCAAAATCGTCGAATACACGGCAATCCCCGTCCTTGTTTTGTCCCTACCCTCATCCTATTACAGCACATAATACGATTTACTATTAACAAGTAAGTGAAGCAGGCTTTATAATATTAATACTATACTACTGTTGAAAATCATATTACCATTTCTGAGAACTATTGTTGATGACTTTTCTAATATCCGTCTATAATCGTATAGGCTAACACTACAGTCGCATTATTGACCCTTTTATTTTAATCAAATCACAAATTTACGTTACCATCTATTTGTCTAAATAAATTAGGTAAAAAAATACCATTTATTCTTAATCTGCAAGAAAATCCTTGTCAAAAGCTTGACATGAAAGCTCCAACTGAAAAGAACGTAAAAACATCAGCTGAAGTAATGTTCGCGGTCAATTTGTTCCCTTTAATCCTGATAAACTCGAGTCAGAGACGTAATATGGATTTTATGTGCGCCTTCTCTCGAGTAAACAACTTACAGTACTCTAGAGCGCTTTGACGTTTATCCACGTTACTTTGGCCATAAATTCTACAAGCTTTACGCTTTATACAATCGTCGTGCTTCAGTTTTATATATAAGTAGCAGACCGGCCAAGCGTTGCTGTGGCTAAGGTTTTTGTTAAATTACATAGTAGCAAACTATTCAAGGGAAACGGTAGGAGAACACCAGTCATGGGGACCACCATGCTTTTTTGGTGGTTATGCCATTAAATTGTAGCTTATGTGAAACGTTGGTACTTTCAACACAGCGCCATCTGTTAGAATTGTGACTATCAAATAATAAACAAATTTTGGAAAAAAAAAATTGAGATTTAAGCTATCCTATCTTTTAAGTTGGATCAAACTACACGCGGTGTGCAAATTTGATTGAAATCGGTTCGGTAGTTTAGGAGTCCATAGCGGACAAACAACGTGACACGTAATTTATATATATTAAGATAATATCAGAATTTTGTAATTAATATATTATATAAATTCACGCGATTTCAATCACGCAGTTTTTCTATAATGTGGCATACACTTAAGAGACAACTTTTGAAACTCATTTTTAACTTAGTTTCGTATGAAGCACGCCCTAGTTCCCGAGCCCATACTTTGGATACGTTGCCAAATGTATGCATACGCAATTTTGGCACGAGAATTGTCATAACTCAAATATTTTCATTATATAAAACACATTATAGGGTTTCGTACCGAGGTTTTACAACTAAGGACAACTTTAGATGCATTTTTTATGAACATCTATTACGATTACATACATATTATGTTTTAGTCGATGGTATAAGTCCACTTTTAATATAAATGAGTAGGTTGATCGCCTTATTAATTACGCATGTTTTTGCCCATGTGCAAACATACACTGTTTTACTGAGTAACTAATATTTTTTTGATAACTTTTTATTTTTGTTTCAGAGGTGTCAATATTCACAGTGGAAGGCGTAAGTCTCCACCCAGAAGAATAAGAGCCCACCGAAGCGAACTTTTAGTTGAATCTTTGTTCCTTCTGTCGACATCGCGTTTCGGCAGTCGACACTACGTTTCATTTCTGGGGGGGGAGAGGGTCATTGGGTTGGGCGGTTCCAATTCCTATAGTTTTAATGCAAATTCCGGTTGACATTTTGTCGAAGGACCAAAAAGTGATATTCTCCCAATTCAGACGTACATTGATTGTCGTCCTTTGATTCTGCTATTTGCAACCATTCTGCCAGAATTAAAATTCGATTAAGATTTTAAAAAAATATCCGTCAAAAACTACTGTACTATTGAAAAATTTACCACGATAGCAAATTCAGGGATCTTTTCTGTACCACGATATCTCTTTATAATTTAACACCCCAATCCTTCACAAATAAAGTCTTGTGTGACCGTTCACCATCAATATAATTTCTTAGCCTTATAATTAATTGAATTTTATATCGGATTATTGAAATACCGCGGTACATATCGACTTATCGATGTCACGGTGTCAACGCTTTTTAAGCTTCAATATCCATCCATATGATTCAATTATTCTATGGTGACAAGGTAATCGTTAGGTGTCGATTGTATTATATTGAATAGCTGGCTTGCTAACTGACTTAATTGCACACGCATAAAATTAATATTGGTACTATAATTTCATACCTATGAAAAGTTTATTTCCGATTTTTTTTAATTTTGAATAAATTTGCAAATAATTGTTCTATTTCACTCGTATTTTCAGGACTTTCAAAGTTCAGAACATATACATATAACGCTTTGATATTTGTTAAATATAAACCTACAAAGATGAAATGATATATTGATATTTGCGAGGTCTGCTAGCAAGCCCGCAGAGCAGTGTGCCATGTATTGTATAATTGAGAGCGATTTATTTTAAAAGAATTTTTACGCTGGATATATGCTCATAATTTTGGGAGAAATTTTGAAGATGTTTATTTATATTATAAGCGATAAGTAACGCAGTCTTATGAGAGCTAGATGCACCCTTTTTAATTGGACATGCACATTCCTTCCAAATTATCGTTGCACTTTGCTTATCGGATTTAAAATAATTACACAATTGATGTCTTGGGGATTGAGGAAAACAAAAGAGCTAATAAAAAAAATTAAATCTTTGTTTTCCATTAAAACTTTTGAAGTTTGTTAAGGGGCCGTTCAAGTATTACGTAGTATAGGGGTCTAGTAGTACTATAGGGGTCTTTGATTTTTTTATTTGGTGATTACGTCAAGATTATTTACTTTTTACACACATATGCAACATGAAATGCATTTTTGAGGAGAGGGGGGGAAATTGCAATCTACTTACGTAATAATTGAACGGCCCCTAATGTAAAAATTGCAGTAACGGAAATGTGGGTAGTCCTTTAACGCTAAATTTAAATCCGGTAGGCATAGTGCGATCGTGCACATCATTAACCGTCTTTTGAATTGCCTTCTTCATTTATTATTGAGCGATGGACTGCCAGTGATACCATGTGAATTGAATGACATGTAGTGTTGGTCACATCAAATAAAAATAATTAGTAATTTTCGTAAGGGTTTTCTGAGTCGAGACTAGCGCTATTATTGGAGACTCGCCTCTGAAAGTTATGCCTTGACTATGATTTATTTAAATTGAACTACAAAATTTGTGGGAATAGAGTTTCATTCAAGTAGATATTAAAATTTTATTAGAGCAATGTTGGGCTAGTGGTTTCAGCGTGCGACACTCATCCCTGAGGTCGTTGGTTCGATCCCCGGCTGTGTACCAATGGACTTTCTATGTGCGCATATAACATTCGCTCGACGGCTGAAGTTTTAGAAAAATATCGTGAGAAAACCGGTTCAGAAATCTTAGGCCCAGGCTAAGAGTTGTAGCGCCACAGATTTTTTTTTTTAATAAAAAAATTTTTGTGTGACCGAGACAGGATGCTCAAGGTGTGGGACCTGCTGTATTGATTGGAATAATGGATCAAGTACTTGATTTCTAGAAAATTTATTATATGTCCTCACGACTTTGGAGCTTAGACTAGCGGCATTACAATTATTTTTGTAGTGAAAATTATTTGGAGTGACCGAAATAGAGACACAGATCATTCAAGGTCTTTGACCGGTCCTGTATTTCGTAGGAAGTTAACTTGATAGGTTAACTAGTGGACCCTCGCAACTTGTCCTGCAAGAATTTTAAAGCGGATCTAGATAATATGCCACTCACGACTAATAGCGACTTAGTGCTATTGCCGGGCATTTGTGAATCTAAACCTTCCCAAATCCCTTGTAGACAAATTAGATCAATCGATTTAGTTCGTAAATGTATTTCATATATATACTTTAATTTGTTTCTTAAAGCGCTGGTATTTTCATTTGAATACGCGAATGGAAGCAATAAGTTCAAGGAGCTTACATAGTTGATACGGACGTAATTGAAAATAGTGAACGGAATTTCTTTTCAACTTATAATTAGGTCCCTTTTAGTGATTGTGATTACAAACATGACATCTAATTGAATATTTACTTATGATTTTGAGCTAAGGATGTTGTTGGACTTTAAAACAAGACAACTTTTGTTACAAATGTTTTTAAAACGGTTCAATACTTCAAATTGAAATCGGTGAATCGTGGTTTTTAATTATAATTGGCAGATTCGCGTTTATCGCTTGCGGGCGGTAACCCGCAATGTGCTGTTAATGAAAAATGTATAGTTGAGTTGTGATTGCGCGGGTGTAGGAACGTAGTGTAGCGTAGTAACGAGCTTTAGATACGTTTACATTGGGGTAAGGGAGCGGTTCTCAACTGCCAAGCAGTTAACGCATTTAATCCAGGTTTTTATTAATTTCTTTATAAAATTGTATGGATATATGAAAAACTTTTCTTGATTTATTATGTAATAAAAGGCAAATGGGCAAGAGGCTCACCTGATGTTAAGTAATACCACCGCCCATGGACACTCATAATGCCAGAAGGTTTTGTGAGCCTTGTGCGTTACCGGCCTTTCAAGATTTGTGAAACACGTTAAGTTTATTCATATACGAAATAGCTATTTTTATTTCGTATGACATTTACTATTTAAGAATTGATTTCCGTATTAAAATCACGGAAAACATAAATTTTAAATTCATTTACATTATCTGACCAGACGCTTGCTGGCCGTCGGCTAGCAGAATTCAAAACGTCGAGAATGTAGTAATCCGTTTTTAATTTTGTTTCGGGAAGACAAAAAAAAGTTTTTCATATTTCCATAGCTTTACCCAATTTATGCCCATTTTAGCGTCAGTCATTAGCAATTATATTAATGAAGGTAGGTTAGGTACTAATTACGAAGTGCCTATACACTCACAAAACCGCTCCCGGGGGAAAAATCGGTTCCAAACACCAACTAGTATATAATGTAAAAACGCAATACTGTACATGTTTGTGTATTTTTTGTATTATTTAGTGGTCACCTGTTGAGTGAGGCACAAACGCACATGCGTTGTATACTGTATAATATAAATTTGAATGGGACTGGTGGAATTTATACTCGTTTTAACAATGTTGCTTCGTAAATATGTGTTATTTCTTCCATACTTTCTGTTTCTATATAGTTCTTTTTGGTCTGTGTTATGGTGTATTTTACACTGAATTATGTTGTATACGTTGACATTAAAACCTTCTTAAAGGCATGTGAACTTACGTGGTCTATGGAATTTATTAAAAATCTATGAAATGACAGTGACAAGTGACAATGCAAATTTGCGGCTGTCTGTGTTACTAATATAGCAAGAGTGAGTAAAAGGGATCTCAATATTGTACAACTACCACGAACTTTTTGATTGATACAAATATCTATTGTTAGTAGTTATGTTTTGTTCGTGTTAAAGTCTTTAGATATTGTATGAGTGACTTGACACTTGATGTCACTTTTAGCGATTCGTCTATAAACATTGTCTTTGGTCATTGGTTGTAACATTTACGTATGTTAAGTCGAGTATAATATTCCCAACGTGTAACTTGCATTTGTATAATGAACTGACCCTAACTAATGTATATAGTTTTAAGTTTATTCAAATTATTTAGTAACGACCCTATAATGTTGCCATTTCTTTAGTCGCATTTTCGCTTTATCTTATTTCTATGATTGGATTTATGTAAGGGTATCACTGCTGATGAAAGACTTCTAAGCAAATTGACGGCGATAATATTAGGACCCTAACATTAATAGCCGTATTATGAGATTTATTTTATAATTTCTATTTTAATAAGATTATTTTTATGTTACGTATAAAATTCACATGTTTTTTTACTACCCATATACCATGCTTTTAATAGTTTGAAAGGTGTAAATATAATTGAACTGATAATAATAAAGAATATTTCATAATTATATTTTGTTTTTTTTCTATCTATAATATTTAATGCTGACAAGAAAGAACACTTCCACAGGTAAATGCTAGTAATGTTTTGTACAAATAGTAACATGAAGTCTAATGAGTAAATATTGATAAATTAGCAAGATCACGAAGTACCGTTATAATTATCACATATTAGTATTGTTACGAAGACGGGTCGACTGAAATGCTGCTTCTCATCCTATTTTTCATCTCTTCTGCTTCGTCATCAGTTCACTCTAGAATATTCCTTTATCAAAGGGATTTACCAGTCCTGAAAACACCTGAAAACGGGTTTGAAAAAAAACTGTACCACTTGACTTGCTTTGAAACAGCCATTATTTCAGGGAACCTGGAAAAAGGGTAACTTTATGCAAATTCCACTTTTCTGGTACGTGATAGAGCCTGCTTTGAAACGGCCTTAAACAACAGCTTGCTGAAAACGTCTCTAACTTGTAAAAAAATTCAGTCAACCCGTCTTCGTAACAGTATCTTTGTTTTAAAACCAAAAGACATATATATAACCGAGTCTAACGATTTTTGTATAATTACTCGTAGTATTCTACTAGTAAATACAACGATCGTAACATCCCGTCCCTCAACACCATGACATGGTCATTGCGAACCTTCTGGCAGTGTATCCATGGGCGGCAATATCACCTAACATCAGATGACCCTCCTGCCTGTTTGCCGTCTGTTATAAAAAAGGGATTATATTAAACTTCTATTAAAACAATAGCAATCACTTGATGGAAATCCTTAAAGTGAAAATTACGTTATATAACAAAGGCCCTCAGTTGCCGCCAAAGTTGAAGCCGTGAAATTCGACGCCTTGGCATTTCGCCAACCTCAACACTGACATAATATTGCTCGACTCAGAATAAAAATTTAGAATTTCTTGTTCGCTTATTTTCCGTATCATTGATCGTGAAGGTGTTATCTTAGTATTTTTATTTTCTTCTATCCTCATTAACTGGTTATATTTTTTCTTCGGTGTATTCAGTGGCGTAACTATACCATCTGGGGCCCGTAGCAAATTCTTTTGATGGGGCCTATCAGTAAAAAGCGTCACGTTGTACTCAGTTTAATTTTAATAAACATTCAGCGTACACAATTACACGTCGTTGTATATGTTCCACTAATGGTCATAGGCCTCCTCTCTTAGGCGAGAGGGAATGGTCTGTAGTCCCCACGCTAACCCAATGCGTATTGTGCTTGCGTGACTACACATTCATCCATAGAACATAATATCTCAATGCATTCATCATCTATTCGCTAGGTTTTTCGCGATTTCAGTTGGTTTATAATGATGTCCAACACTCGATAATATATGTTCACTTTGAACAAACTTTCCGGATCTTGGAAAGCTCATCAAAATGGCGTTTTACCTACCTCTGACGGGTTTTTGAAAATTCAGGGGTGATGGACAATTTTTCTGCTACACTATTTGCTTCCATTTTTAAATTTTCAAATTCATGTCGATACCTATCCAATTCTTCTAGACAAATTTTTATGGCATTTGAAAGATCGCTGGCTTTAGACTGAAGTGCTTTTAGAGGCTGCATCGATAGTAAGTAAGATCTTGCAATGGAAAACCAATAGCGTAATAAAATTGTAGGTTTCTAATTATAAAAATATACTTTTCAAATAAAATCAAATACTCAGGTACTAAGTAAAAAAAATTTTTGAGCTTGCGGCCTCTTGGGTCGGGGGCCCGTGGCATTTTGCCAGCCCTGACACCCTATTGTTACGCCACTAGGTGTAATATGGTATAGTAAGGTGGAATCAGTTTACGCGCTTAGACATTTGGTCCGTTAAGTCTTGGCTAATTAAGCCAGCCTAGCTCTTTCCCTTTAGAAGTATCCTGGGCACTTCGCAGGCTTCACGGAGCGACATCAATGCCCCGAAGATTTCTGCTCGCTGGGAATCCACTTCATTTTGTGTAATCCTCTAAGTAATTGGTTATATATTTAATTTGGTTTTTTACTCGCTCGCTCTTACAATATAAGTATTAAAACTTTAACTGTTTTAATCGGACGGATATAACGTATATTTATATATTTATGTATACGGATATTTAAAAAAAATATTGTTCTACGCTGAAGTTCTGAAGTTAATTAGCATAAAAAAATCTTTTACAAAACCATTTCATTCCCAGTTGAAAGCAATAGAAAACTAGGATTCGCATTGTTTCAACATTTTCAATTCATTGAAAACAATGCGCGTAAAAGCTTTGAATCAAAAAGGTACTTGATTAGATAAATTTTTCTCCACAAACAATTGCGAGGGTGAGATAAAGTCGTCAGAAATACTCAAAGAAGTTGGCCGAAATTTGCAGGGGAACTGGTGACCTAATTACATCCCCATACTTTGCTTTAGTAGAGGAAAACAAAGCTGAAATTCATAAAGGTTAGGCGAGTGAAACGATCTGTAACAGTTAAATATGTTTCTCCTATGAAATAAAACAGTGGTTTACTTTTAATATAATAGCATTATTTAAAGTCAAAATCATTTATTCATATAGGTAACACAATGTACACTTATGAACGTCAAAAAAGAAATATACATTAAATGCTTCAAATTTTACATTTACTGCCAGTTCTCAAATCAAGGGCTTAGAACGGAAGAGAAGAACTGGCAATAAACTCTCCGCCACTCTTTTTGTTTTACCTAACGTTTGTAAGGAGCTGCAACCATTACACCATGTTCCACATCATCATAAGTATTAAATAATAATAAAATAAATAAAAAACAAAGACTTGTCCTGTATCAGCAGGAGGCATGGTGAAATAGGAGCACGCACTTACATTCTCGTATTACTGAGGTCGTACGTTCAAGCTTTTAAAGTACCAATATATCCTTCTGTATACGACTCTTACACCCAAAAATACTCGACTTAAAAATACTGCTTATAAAATAAATATGCTTAAAGAAACAGATGCAACATTTATTAAAAAGTTGGTACAATTTTGTTTTGAAAATATTTAATTTTCATTCATTCGTCGCTGTAATACCACTCGGAAAATAAAGTATCCAGTATTCTCCTATGATGTAAACTTTAGGTACCAAATATCTTTTTCTCTCCGCATAACTCTTGTCCATTAAGCAAGCTTCATTTAAATCAAATCTATATTACAAAAATGTATTCTCTAATTTGAGACAGAAAACTAATAAAAAAATGGCGTAAAACATCTCACTCACCTATGTTTATGTTATAATTAAGGCTATCAAAACTAGTATTAGTATTCTACATGTAGTATGGATACATAAGGGAAAGTAAGTTATATGAACGTATTTACAAGCCATACCCAATACACATACATACACCATTGGGACTCTCATAAGAAACTCGTTATGAGGGTAGAAAGAAACTTGTACAAAGTGTGCAAGTTACAGGCTTCTAAGTAATTGCTTATTTACACGCGAAACAAGAATATCCTGTGGGATAACACGTCATTTTACAAATTATTATTGTTCGCTATTATGATTATGAGAAATGAGGTTTCTGAGATAATATACGCTACTTTAGTTTTGCTGTGGTTCACTGCATTACGTTGGTTTTTGCTTTAGTGTGAAGATCTTAGGATCGATTCTGCGAAAATAAATTGTTTGAATATCAGCGCTGGAATAAGAAGGTTGTAATTCGAAACAAAGGCTTTTTATAAAACATCATCATCAATGGCTATACAGTATACAGCCCCTTGTAGGCTTTAGCCTCAAGTATATTTCGCCATCGCAATAGTTTAATAATAATAATAATTTATTATCTCCCATACAACATTTGCATAATAAGATTACAGTTAAGAAGGTATTGGGAGACTGGTTTCCAAACTAGGTAAGAACCTGTGATATGGATAACCAGGCTTCCATTCCACAGCAAAGTCATACTGAGTGGTAACAAAAAGTACATACATATATGGGTAGGTAAATAAACTTAACGTTTTAAATAAGGAAAGAAAAACCAAACAAAACAGGCAACTAGTTAGACATTAGTAGAAATAAAGGTGTATGTGAGAGAGTGTGTGTGTATGTGTGTGTGATAGAGGGGGAGGGTATGTACGTGTGTGTGTGAGTGTGTTAGGAGGGTTGAAGGATTGGGAAATGGTGGCGAGGATGAGAGACAACTGGAAGAATTTGTAGAAGGCCTTCACTCCGTTAGAGGTCGTGTACTAATGTTAAATATAATGCCATGGACTTAGTGTAGTAATTTTTTAACACCCGAATACAGGCTATTTTTATTTTTATAATCCTCTTCATGCTTCTTAACGAACCAACTTCGAATCCTTTGTTTAAAGTTCCTCCATCGCATCAACGCAACCTCGGTCTACCGGGTCTTTCAACCAGGTTGTTCGTTAGTTTAGTTCAGTAAGGATCTTGGGGTTCTGTCGTCCGCCATTCGTTGCACATGTCCCAACCACTTGACATAAAAACATACCAGTTTTTAGCCCATGTATATAGAGCGTATACAACGTTCACGGCTCGGTTACTAAGTGAAAGGTAGTGGAATTTAACCTTGAGTTTACATTGCTATATGGACTGAAGCCATGGATGCTTGGAGTGCAATACGGGAAAAGGACTGGATAGATATGCTTCGCATACTATGCACCGCTAAAAGAACTAACAAATGAATCTTATACCTACTCAAAATTTGACTACAAGACACCAACAAGACTTTACCAGTACTACCACTACGGAAGAGTTCTTGCTTACTTTCGTCATATCGCCCGCCGCGAACAAAACCTGGACAAGCTGATTGTCGTCGGGAAAGTGGAAGATAAAAGGCCACGGGGCACCAACAGTGTCTTACTTAATAGTCTGAAAAATTTCCTTATCTGAAATGGACAGAAGATTTACCACATTATGTTCTATTGATAAGTTATAACATTGTACTTAACTGAGCAAAAATCAAAGCATATAATATAATATTATTTGCCAATTTCCATTTAAAATAATTTCTCAAAATATACGAGTAATAGGTATGCGTTTAATTTGAAAGCAATTAAAAGTAATAAATGTTAAACAATGGGCATTCAAACGAAAATTTAATTTAATGACAAATAACGACTATTATCAAAGCCGAAATATACGAAATGTTTGAAATTGAACGAAGTAGTGGATAAAACTTCCAAAAGGGATATAATTTCCGTGAAATTTTATAGTAATTTTATAGTTTTTTTTTAACAATATAACCTAATGAATATAGTGATTGTACAGATTTTCACTTATTTTTAGATTTTATTAATAGTAGAAATAATATATACTTATATAAATTTGTCACCAACACGAATTGTCTATGAAAGGAAAGAATAGACGTATTTTGTCTTATTTTATCCAAAAATCAATATACATACATTGCCTGTTATAACTACTACGTGTGATATTAGAAAATTTTCTTAAAATACAATATTTCAATAAAGTTTTAATATCAGTTATAAACCCGTATTTTAAGCGCCTTATTTTATTTTTAATGAAGGAAAATAAAATCTCATTGGGTTTAGGGTTTGGGATACCAAAAACGTTTTGGCAGGATATCCGGTCAACCCTTGGTTTGACTTTACCGGATGTATTCGTTATTCTGACCTTTAATTTATTTTAATACATTATTAGATAATTTATCGTACTATTTACTTATAATATATCAAAATCTTATTATTATTCGCTAACATATGCGCTGACATATACTCTTAACATACATACGCCTACTGTTTCTATTTCTCAATGATACAAGAGATTTTCTCTTTCAGAGAAAGAGTCAAACCGTGTAATTTTATTTTTGTATATGTTACAAATCAAGAATAGCTTCCTTATTCGGCGAGTTTTCTAATCAGATGGATAGTGTTCAGTATTAACTGAAAATGTCTCATAAGAAATCAAAAACTCGCGCCGCCGCGTCTTTATTAGACGCTTTAATGTTGATGGTTCATTAACCTATACTAATAATGCAACGGTTTTAGATTCATCAACGTAGACTTACAGTGGTATAATTAGAAAAAAACCTTTTGTATAGTTCTACTGATAAAGAGGATTATCTCACAAAAATGGTAATAATGCCTATCTTTGAAACCAAATGGTTCAAAAAACACAGGACCAAATTTTTAGAATCGGTTAGAAAACTGGTGCTTATTCTGTGGGTAGGATATGAGAAAATGCATTCAAATAGTCTAAATCATTGTTACTCAACCTTTTTTGTACCATGCCCCACTTTAGCCTACCTAAAATTCTTATTAATATTATTTTCATAAAAACCGTAGCAGTTTGTATTTTTATGAAAATGATATTAAAGTCAAATAACCCCTGAATAAGAATGGAACAAATAACTCTTTCTACCTTACGATACCAATTTTAGTACCAAATGAACTCTAAAAACTTATTACAGGTATTATGTATAACTTACCTACAGCATACATAGTTATTCTAAAACGATAATTTTTTTAAAGATTTAATTCATAATTGAATAACAAATAAACATCACTTACTAAAGGTCTAACCAACAGTACAAATATATCTGTAGTACTGAAAAAATACTAAATATTCTAAAGCAGTAAATACAATTTTGAATTTAATTTTATCACTTTCTAATATCCAACATTCACACATACATCTCCAGTAGATTGAATTCAACGTCGTCTCGAACATACATCATAATTTAATTTGTCTGCTGAATCGATCACTTACGGGAAATATTCGCTTCTCAGACGGCTTTCAATAGACTTCGATTTCAAATTTATCTTTCAAGCTCGCTGTTGAAAGTCGTTTCTGTAGATTTGTTAACTTTTCCTTTAGATTTTCATCGCCTCTATTGCAGACTGACAGACTGGAACATAAAAACTCAGGCCGACGTGTTCGTCCATTGCTTACGTAATTAGATTAGATTAGAGAATTACTTTGATTTAATTATTTTTGAAATGATAATCGCAATTGGGAAGATATTACAACTAACAGCAGTTTTACTCATATTTATTCAGAAATCTGTATAAGCGATTAGATAGTTTTGGCTGAATTCTATTTATATTAGAACGTAAAAAATTTGTTGAAAAAATACACAAAATAATTTAAATTTTGAGCTTTTTATGTCTTCAAAAAACACATAAAAAGCTCACAGTGGTAAGATTTTTAAACTGAATATGTTGATTTATAATGAATGCCTAGTTTAATCATTATTAAGGAATATTATAGAGATAAATGAGTATGAAGCAAAAGTAACAATTGTATGTGAATCGTTTACATTGTTCACTTAAACTTTATAATATTTTATATACGCGAGAATAAAACGAAATATAAACAGTTTTAAATGAACTCACGTTTATATCTGAATTTCAGTTTGCACAAGGTAAATTGTAAAATAATGTTATACGTTTTATTTTTATAAGTAAAATTAAATAAAAATATTACTCTCCAATGGTCTACAAGAGACCCTTCACACCAGACTATGTAACATATTATATAACTTGTGTTTTATAACACGTCCACATTATGTAACCTTTTTATTCAACATTATAACATAAAACAATACTGTACACATTAGGAATAACAAAAGAAAAACAAAAAAACGTAGATGCTGGGTTCGTCCTAGCATACATATCAATAACATGTTATTATAACATTCAGTGTCCACATTATCTGAAACATGTTGTATAGCAATGTTGTATAACATGTTATGTTATATAGTCTGTACGCATCGTTAAGAATGATTTAACCAGAATGTTTATTAGGATTTTTGCTAACGTTTACGTTTCCATTTTAAAAGAAATTAAGGTAAATAGAAATACTGTGAAATGTGTATATGAACAATGCTATGTTGTTTATTGGGTCTGACTACACTGAAATCGTGTTTTGAATCCTTAGCTAAGCATTTATACTTTTTTATAATCATAATGATTGTTATCCTATTTACTTGCTCAGAGAATGAGTATTTACTGACGCACACGCACGCACGAATTCAGAGTTAAGTTCAAAATTTCAGAAATTCAAAAATCATTTATTCATTTAGGTAACACAATATACACTTATGAACGTCAATAAAGAAATACATATTATTAATGCTAAATGCTTCTAATTTTACATTTACTGCCAGTTTTCAAATCAAGGGCGTAGAACGGACGAGAAGAACTGGCAATAAAGTCTCCGCCACTCTTTAATAGTCGTTCCAAGTTTTTTGTTTTACAAAATGTTTGTAAGTAGCTGCAACCATTACACCATGTTCAACATGACATCTTAAGTTATTAATAATAAAAAAAAGATTTCTATATACGTACTTACATTCTCGTAGGAACAACACGCAAATACATAGTTGAAATTACTAACATCACCGCATACACGAATTCAAGTCCGACCAGTCACCACAAATAGCACCCATTTACGAGTATGACGCATGGCCAGCCATCGGCCCCCTCGCCATATTTTCAGGAGTCGCGGGCCTAGCCACTAGACTTACACTGTCCATAATATTATTTATTTAATGCTGAACTATCAAAACGAGCCAATATGCCTTTTACTTGCATTGTTAGGAAAATTTCTTAAAACCTTAAGCGGATTGAGGATTTTTTAACGCTTTGAGTGGAAAAATTTAACGAGAAAATCCAGCAGGACATTTTACGTACTTAACTTCAAGGCAATAAAAGCAAAGAGGTTGCGTTTAGTAAAATTATTAAACTGTTTACTTTGTAACAGTTTTACTTGAGCTCGCTTTAAATTTCTAATGGTAAGATGAGCTTTAAGTTTAATAACATTGAAAACATTTTAAAAAAGGTAATCATTTATAAAGTATGTAAATAGGTATCGGTATTAATTTCGTAATCCTACAGCTAACAAAAAATATATATAAAAACAATAACACTAAAAATATAGCCAAAGATGCAAATTCATAATATACACAAAAAGGTTAAAACATTTACAAAAAATATTCAATACATTTAACTAAGTAATACCTAATAAGGCTGTGATGTGTGATTGTGTAAGTGAGGGTATGTACGTAAATGTGTGCATGTGGGGTATGCTTATGATGCAGGTGATTTTGCCCTATGGATATTCCTAGTACTCATTTTACCCATATTCCGCGATAGCTTAAACAAGTCAAGGCTTTATTGGTCGTTCGTCCGGGCAGCGCGGAGTTTTTGGTATATTATTTATAAGATACCAAATTATAACTTAAATTGGAGAAAAACGTGTATTTTACTTTTTTTTTCATAGGGGTGATGGGGGGGACTACCATGTATGGTGAAGGAAAATATCTTTGGGAAATCGACCTATCATAGAACTAAATAACCAAGACACAAAGAAAGCTCCGAAAGAATGAAAAAATATTAATTAGACAGCCATAAAAATAACATTTGATAAGGGTAACGGGACTGTTATCCAGTTATTAAATATATAAAGTATGAAGCAAAAGTTATCAAATAATTCTACTTCTGCGTTACATAAATAATATTTGAATTAATATGTCGGAATGTACGTAAAAATATAACCGCTCGAATGTAAAAAAGGCGGCTGAATTTTTACGCGACCATTCGAGCTTTTACAGACCAAAGTAAACATGAACCAACGTAATATATAAGTCATGAATGTGTTCAATGGTAAAACCGAGAATAATATTTATTTTCACTTTATTATGTGTAAAGTGTGTAAACTTATAGAATTTTTCCCAGTGGAATAAAACCATTGCCAAAGATAAACGACGCGGTCACGCCAGCTTCTACACGAATATATAATTTAACGCAGTTCAAGTAGTATATATGCACGGTAAGCCTTTTAATATATCCTTTATAAATGTTTTCTTAACATTGAATGTTACAATAGGAATATCCGTATAACAATCGTGTTCCCGATAACTGTTTCACATTTATTTTTATTCGACTTCAAAAATACTCAGTCGAGGAGTTAATTAGCGAGGCTGCGAACTAGCGAACTGTGGAATTGACTCCCGGTGGGGGTCTTCCCTGAGAGATACAACCTCCAACTATTCAAAATTCCAGTGTACTCCTCCCTCAAAGGCCGGCAGCGCATCCACAAAAATGGGTGGCTATGGGCTGCGACGACGTCCCGTCGACTCGTTTGCCCCCCTATTATATAAAAAAATAACAATAATTAAGAGATCGGACCGATCAGGCTGGTTTTCTACGCTGCATGCCCTCACTTGGCCCCACTTGGGGGAAATAGGACCTTAACAAGCAATCTCTATTATAACATAACAAAATAACAATACTACGCAATCGCTTATGAACTTCTATTGTGCCCGATTCTAACAAACATTTACATTGTAAATTCTGTAACTATCTTCTGACTAGTAAAAAGATGCTTAACAATATGGCGATATCTATAACATTTAATCGTATTTATTCATTTAGAAAAATACATTATCCTTACAGTACTAAGCCAATACGATATATCCGAAAAGTCGTTGTTAGCTTAAATCTAAAAACTTATCCTGAAATGTCGTCGCCGGTCACCCTCAGCCAGCCGTGTGACCCAGTTTAAGGGTTAGCCAGTCAATGACGCTACACGTATAAGCGAAGGATCGATTAGTATTTGATAAAATAAGAATTATAATGCCTTCTAACTGTCCATCTGCCCGAATATTGATAAATAAATTATTATTATAAACAACATTTTACAAAATTTATACTATACTGCAGGATTTTCAAACTTTATTTATTTATTTAGTTCCTTATTTTCTATTTTTACACTAACTTAATACTAATACAATAGAAAGGTATTAATATAAAAATTAAACTAAATACAATATAAACAAAACGAATAAAAACTTAAAACCTAAACCTATAACTAATTATTGCATAATTTTATAATTAGATAATATAAATATATATAATTTTAGAACTAATTATAAATCAAGGCAAGTGCATTGCCCTCCTTTTAAAGGACACTTTTTTGAATCACTTAAAATCGAATTGGTTGGGAAATACTTCAGTGGGCTTCAGTAAGTCAGTTCAGTCAGTGCACGGCAATAATTTATCGTAACGCAATTGTATTTTATAGCCCTGTATCTATAAAAACTAACTAGTATAACCTTTATCACCTTCTTTAAAGTTGTGGTTACGCTGTGATGAAAATATACGATTACTTTATACAAAATGGAGCAATTAAAATTGTTTCTATTGTATGAAAATGTCCTTTAAGAACATTAATTATATGCGTATATATTGCTAAAAATAGTATCTATATCTCTGTTTCATTGTGCCGTCATATTATATATTAAATACGACACACAGTAGTCGACTTAAATTCAACTTGCCGCATCGTAGCACATGCTACGCCGTAGACCCAAACTCGTACATAGCAGATGCGGGGTAATTATCTTTAAAGCACATCTTTAATATGAATACAATTTGAGACTGTTACACAAAATTATAAATCAGTTCATTAATATGAACAGTTGTTATTATAGGCAACTGTTTGTGCACAGAAAGATAACATCAAATATTACATCATGGTTATTTTTCTAATTGTAATATAATTTGGATATGTAAAAATAATTTACTTTAACTAAATAAAAGATTCTTTGAAGTATCTATCTAGTACTGCACTTGTTTCTACTGTATTAGCCTGCTATCCAGTTATGGCATCATTATATGCATTATTTGCAGTTAAGATATTTAATAATCAGATTGATTGCCCGAACCTCCTATCTAAATTTAAGTTTCGTGTACCCTCTCGATACCCCAGGCATCCCATTATTCCATTTGTCCCTCCTTTCCGTAGAACGCGTTTTGTTCAAAGCTCACCGATTAAGCATTCTTATAAACGAGCTAGGTCTGGATATACATAGTTGCTCCCCTCACACTATTAAATCGATTTTTGTTTAGTTTTTTGTAATTAGATTTTTTTTTGATTAGTAATTGTTTTTTTTTTGTAATGTTTGTTTTGTTTAATAATTGGTTTGATATTTGTATGATCCCTACATGTATGTCATGTTTGCCTTTAAGTGCTTGTCACATTCAAAATTGTATTTTGTGTTTGTTTTTACCAATGTGTCAGTGTGCCGAGCGTTGGCAAGCTTTTTATCAATAAAAAAAAATATCAATGCCCATTGATATCGATTTTGTTTTCTGTAATTATTGAAGATCCTCTCATAAATCGTTAAATGAAGATATCTATGATTTAATATTATATTTCCAAATCTCTTTTGTGATAATTATCTAAAGCATATACCTTCCAAAGCTTTTGTATCCTTAATATTCCAGTTAATAATACCGAAAATGGTTGGTAAACGTTCCCAGTATAATCGCGTAGCTTAACGACAAAAACATTTTGTTAGCAGACACAAAGGCTGTTCGTACTGAAGTATTTCTCCAGTCTGCTTTGATAGCTCAATACTAAAACTAAAATTGGCAATACCGCACCGTCAAATGCTTTACTAAATTGCTCATTTTATTTTTAAGTAAAATATAAAAATACAAAGTTTCAGCAATAGAAGTTGCTGAAAGTTGTTAATATGTATACAAAGACGGACATATGTATATATTTAAGGTAAAGGGCACATATAAAAAATAAAAAAAATAATAGTATTAGGTCCTTACATATGAAATTGGCGTTTTGTATGGGAGGAACAAAAAGTCGAATATTTTTAAATATAATATATTTAATTAATCAAAGTATGAACCATTGTTTTCTATGCACTTTTGCCATCTCATAGGTAGTTCATTGATCCCTTTACTAAAAAACCAGTCGGACGGGAATCAATAAAATCTGTGAAGGCGATTTGGACTGCCCCATCAGGGTTAAATTTTTTCCCTTGCAAGAAGTTGTCCAAATTTCGAAAAAAATGGTAATCTGTTGGAGCAAGGTTCGGGGAGTACGGAGGATGTCTTAGACATTCCAATTGAAGCTCTTCTAATTTGATAGCCGTCTGTTGTGCAGTGTGTGGTCTAGCGTTGTCGTGAAGTAGCAGTGGCGTGGAGCGATTGACCAGCCTAGGTTGTTTAGCCGCTAGCTTTTCCATCATGGTTTGCAATTGCTGACAATAGACATCAGCCGTAATAGTCTGGCCAGATTTGAGAAAACTGCTATGAACAATACCGGCACTAGTGCACCAAACGCTTACAAGTAACTTTTTTGGGGTTAATTTTCGCTTGGGGCAGGATTTGGCTGGCTGGCCAGGATCCAACCATTGCGCTGAGCGCTTCCGATTATCGTAAAGAATCCATTTTTCATCACAGGTAATGATTCGGTTTAAAATACCTTCATTATTGTGCCGGTTCAGTAATGTAACGCAGCAGTCGACGCGCGTTTGCCGGTTTGCTTCAGTCAATTCGTGAGGTACCCATCTTTCAAGCTTCTATAATCTTCCCAATTTGCTTCAAGTGAATTATAACAGTTTTATCACTAACACCGCAGCCTGCAGCTAACTTGGACGTGGTTTGCGATGGACCCGCTTCCACAATAGCCTTCAATACTTCATTATCTCTCAGGCCGTCTACGGGGCTTGTTCTGCAGGTCGAAATTTCCAGAACGAAAACGTTGGAACCAAAAACGAACTGTGTTTTCTTTTGCAACATGACCATCATTCACCCTTCGAGTCGTTTCCGCAGTACTAGTGCTACGGCGGAACTCGTACTCGTAAATAATGCGATACTTTAAGTTTTCCATTTTGTAAAATGAGTGACGCAAACAGAAAAAAACAGAAGAAAAAAACAAATGAATGACGGTCATCGAAGCACAAATACATGAGTAAATAGCTGCACAAATTTTAATTTGGAATTCTTAACCAAAGAGAAGATATTTGAGGTCAAAGTGGCCAAAACGTAAAACGCCAATTTCATATGTAAGGACCTAATATGTTCCAAAATATTATTATTTATATACTGTATCTGTGTCGCAACTCAATAAAAACGTATAAAATTCATACTTATACATAAAAAGACAAACTTAACTGAACCAACGACAATTTCTCTTAATTTTGAACAATAAATAGTTTACGAAGCTAATAATATTTTTTATAATGATAATATTGCGATTAAACGACGCAATGTTGGCCTAGTGGCTTCAGCGTGCGACTGTCATACCTGAGGTCGTAGGTTTGATCCCCGGCTGTGCACCAATGGACTTTCTTTCTATGTGTTTGCTCGAACTTCATTTACTCGAATTGTGAAGGAAAACATCGTGAGGAAACTGACATGTCTTAGACCCAAAAAATCGACGGCGTGTGTCAGGCACTGAAGGCGGATCACCTACTTGCCTATTTGATTTAAAAATGATCATGAAACATATTCAGAAATATGAGGCCAAGACCTAAAGCGGTTGTAGCGCCACTGATTTATTTTAAACCACGTTAATTAGTTGACCTCAAATTGTAATTTATTAGGCTTAGTTTTAATATAGAAGCGCTATTGTAACCTTATAACTTATCAGATTTTTTTAGTTATACCAAATATTCTTATGACAATAAAAAAATAGTTTTTAAAGTAGTGTCTTCGATATAAAACATCTGTTGTGGTTTTAATCTCGCTTTGAATTCAGAAGGCTCGCCGCTTGGCTTTAAATAGTAAATATAATAAAATATTCACAAGTTATAATGCAATTTACATTACTCATAAAAAAATCAAAGTATGGGTAGATCTAGATTTTAAATTAGAACCTACACACCCCATGTCTCACTCACTGTGGCTGGGCAACATAATGAAAACAATTTTAGATAGCATGAGTCCTTGGCAACAAAGAATATTAATGATTTTAGCAAAATATGGCTTTCTCCTACTAGACAATAGTTGTTTCTGTATAATGACGCAACCCTACTTTTGGTGGACAACACATTTTTGGCGAATTATTCAAATATATTACGTAACTATCGAGCACAAACCACACCCATTTAAAACAAAACTGCGTCATCATATTAAATAAAGTATTAATTACGAATAACAAATTTGTTAGTTAAACTAAGAAGGCTGTAAGTATTTTCAATTCATATAATATTAAACATCTACTTTGCCCACTCTATAAACCCGTTCGTCTTAGCGAAAAATACCTTAAAATTTCGAATTTTCTCTCGCAATATTAAAAGTGGTCGCTGCAGGCGATGCATGAGTATTTCATATTTTCAGTTTCGTCAGTGCACGGAAATCCCATTTTGCGTCATTATTTTCGAGTGGCCCAGGATTTCAGGTATACGAAACGATTCGGCGTATAGTGCAGCATATGAATAAATTTCCATATATTCAATAAGGCAATCGAAATCGCTTACCGACTATTTGAAGATGTGACATCTCAGAAGATAATATTTGAATACCTACTAAATGATACCCGCAGATACTTATTTACTTTATGATTGTGTTTGCAGTCCCACAATTCTATATTCCTAATTCGGACTGTTTTATTCATTATTATTTATTTCTAAACGCAAATTTGTTTGTCGGCCTCAAAAGCGTAAAAATAATTGTTACAGTGGCAATTGAAATCACGATCAATTGTATGTCAGGGAAGTTGTTATTTTTAACGCAACAATCTTATAATCATAATAGAAACAATACGTTACACGAATCAATCAAATTGTTAGAACCCGTCAATCATTATTCATAAAGCAGTTATATTAAATACGGCAAAAATAATCCTGCAAATTTCTTCAATATAATAAATAAAAAAGAAAACCCATAAGAAAAACTGTGTTCACTTGTCTTAGGCCCGTGTGAAACTACTGTTTCTGGTAGTATGGTATACTACCAGGATCATGAATGTGCCTCCTGCCTGTTTGCCTCCTATTATATAAAAAAATCAACATATTTATTTTTACCTGTCTACTTCTACTGAAAAACAAAAGCAATTAAGATCCTTCATTTATATATTATAATAATATATCACAATGTCACCCAATGAAAAGTACAGTTCACTTGTCGAAGAGCAAGCAGAGTAATCGGTAGTTTAAACTCTCAAGTTTATTATATTTAAAAGACTTGCTTTGAACAGTGCTAATTGTACCACAAAAATGCCTTCACAGAAATACACTGGATACTTAAAACGTAGAGGGTGAAATCACTTTGAGAATTTCCTAAGCCCTTCAGCTGGTTGGTGGCTTTTAATCCCGGGGCTATCGGCATTTGTGACGACAACTTTCAAATATATTGCGAGATGTAATGCCGTGTATGCACTGGTGCATTCTGTTATAATAAAATATTGTATACTACTATATGAATAAACCTTTTCTGACGTGATATATATTTGAAATATTGTCTTTGGTTAATGCGAGTAAAAGTAAAACTACTTGAATATATTGGTTACGTTCAGTTATTTAAATAAATTCTCATTCATATCGGGTAATCAAAAAAGTAGCACTACAACCTGGCCGATAATTAGGTTCTTTTAAATACACACAAACTTCAAACCCAACATTTCCAATCATTACAAAAGTAGAACAGCTTAGATTTCTTGTTATTCAAATATCCTAGCTTCCTTCAGTAGCGTTGATCGGAACCCCTTCACGGGTAAGGGAATCCTCCAGCTTTTTCCAATGTCTATATACTTTTCTTTTTCCATTCGCTTCCTGCTAACGCTTCTTTTCATACCTAACCATAAATATACACTGGAATATAACTATAATGTAAATATATATTTATTTTTTACACACAAATGCACAAAAAAGAAGAACAATAACAAACCTTAAAATATAATAACTAAAATATATTACTAAAAGGAGTCCCTTTAGGCAAGGTTCTGAAGATACTGACAGCGTTTCCCCTTTGAATCTCTAGACTAATTCTTTGTCCGAGGTAGCTGCCAGCTCTTCGGTCTCCTGTGATGTCGACTAACCTTGATAAAGCATATTAAAAGTTTTTGCGTATTTAAATGAAGGGTAAAGTGTTGAATCGCCACTAGATTATTATTAATCGACAATAATAATGATAAAAACATTCTAGTACGTCTACACCTTAGTAATGCAAGGGGAAGAATGCAGTAAATCGTTTTTATTGCATTATTACTTTTCGGGAACACCCTCCGACATAACGGTTAGAAAAAATTTGCATACGATCCTTTAAGCTTGACTGGATTCATAAATATTTCTATTAAAGACGAGATTGATCTGTTATGCTGATGTGGATTTTGATGTTAACACTTCTTGCATACTCATTGTCTGTTTTATTTAAATATAATTTCCAAAACTTTGCCATCGTGGTATTTTGCTAAATATTATTTGATGTCATTGTACGGTACTTTAAGTAACAGAAGATTTTGGTTTTACTCTATATTATCCACTCGCGTATAACAATAGAATGTAAGGGAAATAATGAAATGTTAATTGCTATGTAACGAATGAATGCAATGTACCAGTCGAAGAGAGTGCCTTCGTCTGGCTGTACTCTCGGAGCGTAACTCCGACGATTTAGGAAATCATCACGCTTATAAAACTAAGAAAGCCTGAGTGAGGAAAATGTACAGCCTTGGCTCGTACAGTCATTTCAATTCATTAGAAATCATAATATTATAGTCATTATGGCACGAACAATAGTATCACAATTACTTAACACTATAATCTAATATATAAATTCTCGTGTCACAATTTTCGTTCCCATACTTCTCCGAAATGGATCGACCGATTCTTATGAATTTTTTTATGCATATTCAGTAAGTCTGAGAATCGACTACTATCTATCTTTCAAACCCCTAAATGTTAAGGTTTGTTTTTATTTATTTACAACATACAACCCTTAATTTTCACCCCTCTACGATCAACCTCTATTTTTTATTTGTTAATTTTTATTTGTCAATCTTATGACTTGAACTCTGAGGTTTATATAGAGAAAAATCGCAGAAAAACCTAAAAAAATTTAACTCCGGAAAACCGAACAGTCTCTGGGGTAGTATAGTAAAATGTTCCATGTTGGTGTGTTCTAAAAAGGTAGGCTAAGTAAAATTACATTAAGGAGAAACGAAGTTCGCGGGGGCAGCTAGAAATATAATAATAAAGTAATATAATAATTTTGATGTACGTAAAGCAATGTTGTAAGAATTGCAACTGGTGGATCACTTTATTATTCATAAAATATTTTCTTTTGCTTTACTGAACTGAATAATTTTCTTTTTATAACTAAAAAGTATATTGTGCGCTGAGCCTGTCATTCGATGTTTCAAATGGTGACAGACGACAGTTAAAAAGAATATCCTTACTATTTTTAGTTCAGTGAACCCTATTAAGAGTGGTTGGGGATTTTTCTCATTATTCCCACTTTGAATCACAACTCCAATGATGTAAAATGTAAATGAACGTTTGAATATCTTTAGTTTCTGTCAATGCGGTTTTTTTTCACAAAATACCGCGCGTAGGCATCCTAGTCCTTTATTTTTCTTTAGAAGAGTTGTCAAATGCGGGCATTAAAATTAACGACTTGTAGATAAAATTAGTAGTTAAAAATCGTCTCCATAATGGTGATGTGTCATGTGGTTGTCGAACAATATATATAAGCTTATTCTGGTGGACAAGGTAATAATTTAGGTATAGGGTCTGTTTCACACGGTACGGATAAGTTCTACATAAGTTCCAAACTCGCTATTTATTACTTATTGGTAGGCTAAACACTATTGTTGCGTTTCACGACTGTCAGATAGCGCTATTCGCCACATAAAGTCCATCATAAGTTATGTGTCCGATGAATGTCAAATAGCACAATTTATCTTCCAAATAATTTATGTATTGCATAGCTATTTGGTACTTTATCCCTACATTGTAAAACAGACCCTTAACCTTATTAAGAATGCCTCAAATCTAGATAGTGGAAATGCAATTAAAATTTATATTATACTAGCGGATCCGACAGACGTTGTCCAGTATAAAAGTCTTACATACAAAAACATCTAATATTGTAAAACATGCTCGACTCCACTTGAAAGCACAAAAAATGTCATCAAAATCTGTACAGCTGTTTACACATGCACAGAAGATTTATATCGATCAGCTGTTTATTTGATGTACAGATAAATAACCTAGTTACCGACTGCAGCCCCATCTGCTGATTTGTGAATCTAAACCATCCAGAGAGCCAAACGCATACAAAAAAATTTCTTTCAAATCGGTCCAGCCGTTTAAGAGGAGTTCCGTGACATATACACGCACAGTAGAATTATATATATTAATATTGTATTCTATTTGATTAGACCACAAGTTAAATAACCGTAAGTAATAACTTTACAAGCTTAAATCGCTAGGGCGCTTTTTTTCAGTTTTGATTGATTTGTTTTCTTAAATATGAAATGATCGTCAGACGTTAAGAATTGTTTATATTAATCATGTAAAAAACCTAAAGATAAATTAATTAATTTTCATATAGGGATTTTATAAAATCATAAAAAATAATTTAAGTATAAAATAATATACTACTTTTTAATGTGGTAACCGCTTCTTTTATAAACATTACAAGGTCGTAAATAATTTAGCTACTGTAATCGTAAAACTGAGGACAAGTGATAAAATTTGAATATTGGGTTGTAAAGTTTTCTGCCGATTCGAAATGAGCAGTCATGAACGAGAACGATTGGCAATAAAACTAATTTGACCAAATATTCAGTTAATAGGCTTCTTCACAATAATTATGATCAGACTGTATGGCGCCGATGTTCTTGGGCCAATAATTATGGCGGCAGCTACTAGTAATGTAAGTGCGTTCTCCTACTTCACCATGTCTCCTGCTGATAGAGAACAAATCTTTGTTTTTAATATATTTTATTATTATTTATTACTTAAGATGTCATGTGGAACCTGGTGTAATGGTTGCAGCTCCTTACAAACGTTGTGTAAAACAAAAATCTTGGCGATTAAAAAGAGTGGCGGATAGTTTATTTCCAGTTCTTCTTTTCCCTTCTGATTTGAGAACTGGCAGTTAATGTAAAATTAGAAGCATTTAATGTATATTTCTTTTTTGACGTTCATAAGTTCATTGTGTTACCTACATGATTAAATGATTTTTGACTTTTGACTTTTGAGTGCTCTCGTTCAAGTATGGTAACCAAGTTATCCAAAACAATATTTTTAAAAATTTACAACAAAAGTTATGTACAGACATTGGTATTAGATCAGTTGGTATTAGATCAGACTAGTACCAATATGTATCAGTTGTTTAAAAGTAAAGTTTATTGGATATATAAAACAAATATTTAAAGTTAGTACGCATCTAACGTTTTGATTAAATGCGTACCTACTAACTGTATATTTATGTTTAATATGTGTTCACAGTTCACACCATCCAACCTTTAGTCATCTCTGTTCACATTTTCTGTCCTTACCGCACCCATTCCCTAAACACCACTCTGTCTCTCTTGCTATACCCAAGTGTAGGAGGAGGGGACCATTTCTACATGCTCCCGCGCTTCAGAGAAGACTTACAACCGCTGACGCGAGGTCACGCTTCGTGTGCTTATGCTTGTGTTTACACTTTTATTTGTGGTCTTCTCCCACGGAGACAGGTGAAGAGACGGAGGACAATAGGTGAGTGGTGTTTCCATATTTTGACACCGCATTCCACTTGCCCCTCGGTCTACTTTGATTTGCCCTCGCGCTACAATATTTATTTGAATAAATTATTTACATAACCGATCTTGTGTGCTTTTCAGATATCTTAAAAACGTTCTTAAACACATTTAAATTGTAATATAAATCATCATAAAGCAAGAAACTTGATGATAACTATTTTACGCCAAATATTCCATTAAATTCAAGCTAATTACATAAGAAGAAGTCTTCACTAAGCACCTCCTTATTAATAAAAGAAGCTGAGAAAAGCAAATTCATTAGCGCTTAAAATTGGTTCTTGAATTAACAGAGCAACTTTAAACTAGGAATTCAGTCTAAAAGTTTAGTTTGAGTCCAGAAATTAGTTCTTGAGCAAACATTGACCGAGCTATAGCCTCGTTTGGGATCTCCGCAGAGGATTTGTGTTGGTTTATTTTATTAAAAGGGTCTTCTCGATATTATTGAATCTTTGGTCTGAGCTACACTAGTTTATGTGCTTGCTGCAGTTACGTTAACTAATATCAATATTATTATTCAGTTTTATTCGGCAATTTTTGGAGGTATGTTCAAATAAATGAAACACTTTGTTCGAAGCTAAGTCTCAACTGTCTTTTATAGTTTAAAACAAGTGCTTATAACTCACAAAAAAGTAGGGGTTGTGGTGCGACGTTGGACTAACAAAAAACCTTTAATAGATATCAGCGTGCGATTCTGTTAATCCGTGAGTTCACCTCGCACTAACAACGCTCCCTTCCATTTTTGGAATCTCATGGTATTCTGTTAAGCAAATTCACATTACGTCTTGACAAGCGGAGGGAGCTTTATTGTTTATCAGAATGCCAAATCCTAAAATGACTGGTTCACGACTGATTTGAGCGCGGCCGCCGCTGCGAAAACCGCTGTGTGAGTTCGAAAAGTGAGTTACAGAATCGCAGGGCTGTTACCTATAACGAATATAAGTGATGTTAACCTATACATTGGAAACGAGAATCATAATGTATGAGTGTAAGAAAAACTAAAAGGCATTCGTTTTTGTCAACATTGGATTCTGGATTTGAGACATACCTACTGGTTTCCTTCATTGTACGAGCGATGTGTTAGAGGCGCACACAGACAGAAAGTCCATTGGTGTACAGGGGCTCGAACCTACAACCTCAGGGATGAGAATCAGACGCTGCAGCCAACACTGCTTTAAGAAACTAAACCTTAAACGCCCGGTAACTAAACCCCAAAGCTTTGAATTGGATTATGGGTGTGTCTGGGCTTTGTCAGGCACCTTTGTCGTCTAATTGGTCTTGTCGTTCTATTATATAAAACGGTATTATACTAACTATATACTAGAGCAGGCTTGACCTAGTGAGTTCAACAACTTCGTAATCCAAATTCTGTCGGACAGCTATTTTCATTGGCGTCAGACACGCAATAGGCATAATGTTTTGATGCTCTTGGTTATGTTCAAGTAATAAGACGATGCCTTATCAGCGATGAAATAAGAAGAAGTGACCTATTTCCATATTTGTTTTGATGTTTTTGTTTGTATAATAATAATATTTAGTATTCATTAATGTATTTTTTTTCTCTATGTAGACACTGTAGATAATTCTGTATGATGAGGAAATACTGTATATGTTACAAGCTACCTTTTCTAAAATATATGACAATTATGGTGATGACAAACGGGCAGGAGGCTCACCTGATGTTAAGTGATACCGCCGCCCATGGACACTCACACTGCCAGAAGGCTCGCAAGTGCGTTGCCGGCCTTTCAAGAATTGGTACACTCTTTTGTTGAAAGACCCTAAGTCGAATTGGTTCGGAAATACTTCAGTGGGCAGCTGGTTCCACATAGTGGTGGTGCGCGGCAAAAACAGAAAACTGCCTTAGATAACGCTCAGTTGTGGAACGACGGACGTTGAGGTGATACGGATGGTTTTTTAAAAGTAGTGCTTATTCCGTTATATTAACTTAATTAGCTATTCGCCGAGGGCCGTTTCTATTTGGATTTTACTTTAGATAAATAAACATACCAATTATAACCAGCCTTTATCTTAAATCAATGACATTCAGCTACTTACAAAAATCAGCAGAAAAAACAGCCTTTCACTGTACCTATACAAGACCTAGGTCTAATATATTTATATCCAATACCAAAAGATCTAACTTTAAGCTGTAAATTCAAATTTAAATCTGCATAGACAATCCTACCAACATTTCAATAACTTTTAGACCGAGGGCTGACGCATGGAGGTGGTAAATTTCAACAATTCCAGCACTCGAGTTGTCTGAAGTGGGCACAAACTGCGCCCGACACGTCCGCAACACATCAACTATTCGAAGATTTTATTTGTAGATGATTTCTGATATTTTAAAAGCGAATTATATTTCATATAATTTTTTTTTTAATAGGAGGCAAACGGGCAGGAGGCTCACCTGATGTAGTGATACCGCCGCCTATGCACACTCACACTGCCAGAAGGCTCGCAAGTGCGTTGCCGACCTTTCAAGAATTGGTACCTACGCTCTTTTGTTGAAGGACTCTAAGTCGAATTAGTTCGGAAATACTTCAATAGGCAACTGGTGCCACATAGCGGTGGTGCGCGGCAAAAACTGTCTTAAGAAATGCTTAGATGTGAAACGAGTCGAAGTGATACGGATGCATCACCACGATGGTGTATATGTATGTGCGGCGAATCTACTAGTTTTGGCTCCACTTGTCTTAAATTTATCGTAGGATAATGTTTAATACCCTTTTCCAAAAATTAAAAAGGGTACTATCTGTTTCATGATCATTCGTAAATCTAATAGGCTAGTAGGTGATCACTGATCAGCCTCCTGTGCCTACCACACGCTGTCGACTTTTTGGGTCTAAGGCAAGCCGGTTTCCCTCACGATGTTTTCCTTTACATGCCCATTGGTGCACAGCCGAGAACCGAACTTAACCTAACCTAAATTTCAAAACGAGTAGATATCGTTCAACTAAATAATTCAGCATTGTAATATTATAAAAGATAATCCAGTGTCGTTATAATCTCTTATGGGTTTTGGCTTTGTTCTGCACCTTAAGTTTACAAATTTATGATAATAGTTAATAAGACCAGTTCGGTGTTACAATATTCAATGACAAGTGAAAAAGCAGTGTCGGCGCACAGACTCATGTGTGTGTTTTGTTGTTCAAATATTTGGATAATATGTAATAAGCGTTATCTGGTACCTGCATATGTCAATTTTGGCTCCTCAGACACTCCTTCTATGTCCACCATTACCGATATAACATATGTATGTCGCAGCCAACTAGGTTAATTAGCCATTCAATTAACAGCCTAGCCGTTTGACTAGCGGCCTGAAAGATGTTCAGCCAGTTGATTGAACAGCTAAGCAAATGACTTGATTCGATGACGTTTCATTACTTGCCTAGCCTGTTGACTGTTAATTTAAACTTAATTCCACTTTCTGTCACTCTCCAACTCGAAACGAAACTCTTCAAACTGTCAGTATGGCGCCGGCAAACCACAACTTTGATGGTGTTTTCCAAATTTTCATGAAAAACAACAAGTACAATGGAAGAGTGTAGTGACTTAATTTAATTTTAAAAGAAATATTTTTTGTCATATGTTTATCTTTTTTATTTCTGCCAAATAATGACTATATCGTACGAATGGCCTAAGGATTAGCCAGCCAGTTTATTAAATGTTGTAACAAACGCTGAAAACGCCACGGCTGAATATCTTTCAGGCCGTTAGTTAAACGGCGCCGTTTAGTTAAAAGGCTAGGCTGTTAATTGATCGGCTAATTAAGCTAGTTGGCTGCGACAAGTATATTAAAAAACGTAACGAAAAGTCCATTTTAAAGCACGACCTCCATTGAGAAGAGCGGGTTTATACACTCCATTAATTAAGTATTAAACGCTAAATACACGCAAGATTTCCTCACAAAACAAAGATTACTCTTAAGATTACACAGAAAATGAAGTAAATATTGTATTAGGATCAGAAAAGGGAAATGTCAGGGAAAATCGAGTCTCCAGAGACGGGTCTGATGTTGACCCTCTTCAGCCCGCTAGGTGGATAACATAATACAAAATATAAAGATTATACGAGATTTTGTTCGATAAAAAGTTATTAACCATATTTAAAAGGATGATAACGATTATTTTAGTATGCTATACATTTATTTTAAACATGAAAATCAATGCTGGTTATATGAAAAATTAATCTACAAGGCGGTTCGATTTCCGGAAAAACCAGAGTTGTTTTGGATTGGTAGGCCTAAAATACTAATCACATACTTATATCCTTCAACCTACACTGGGGTCACAAGATTACAAGAGAGATATAGGGTTATATACGGTTTCCTGAAGTTACCTAGTGTTATAGTTTATTAACCAAATTGCTTTATTAAACTTTGTGAAGTGAAATATCCGCTATATAGACATATCCGCTGTCATTATCATAAGATGTGAACTGCCTACAATTTTAATATTATAAAAGTCAAAAGTAAAAAATCATTTATTCATATAGGTAACACAATGTACACTTATGAATGTCAAAAGAGAAATATACATTAAATGCTTCTAATTTTACATTTACTGCCAGTTCTCAAATCAAGGGCGTAGAATGGAAGAGAAGAACTGGCAATAAACTCTCCGCCACGCTTTTTAATCGCCAAGTTTTTTTTACACAACGTTTGTAAGGAGCTGCAACCATAACACCATGTTCCACATGACATCTTAAGTAATAAATAATAATAAAATTAATATAAAACAAAGATTTGTTCTCTATCAGCAGGAGGCATGGTGAAATAGGAGCACGCAGTTACATTCTCGTGGGAACAATACGCAAATACATAGTAAAAATAAGTTTATCTAATATATAAAATTCTCGTGTCACAGTTTTCGTTGCCATACTCCTCCAAAACGGCTCGACCGATTCTCATGAAATTTTGTGTGCATATTGGGTATGTCTGAGAATCGGACAATATCTATTTTTCATCCCCCTAAATGTTAAGGGTAGAGTCCACCCTTAAACATTTTTTTTTATTTTTAGATATTTTTTTCTGTTTTTATTTAATACATACAAACCCTTAACTTTCACCCCTCTACGATCAACCCCTATTTTTTTATTATAAATGATATATATGGCAAAACGACGTTTGCCCGGTCAGCTAGTACAAATATAAAAATGTTAACTCCAAATTTAGTTCATATTAAGCAAAGGTTTACACGGATTTAATTCACTTCTGACGGATAGTTCCATGATTGATCTCTACGCCCCCTGGGAGAGTCGGGATCCAATTGTGAACCCACGTCAGAACAATACGTTGCACTGTCGGAATCACCTAGGTTCGAAGCATGTGGTTTTCAATTATATTAGTGCAGACTCCATTGAAATTTATGCTTTGAAATCTTTTTACGTTTTTAACTTTCGGTGTGTGTTTTTTGAAATGTTAATTTTGTTCTCATATGGGAGTGGTTTGAGCAAAAATTAACTTTTTCAAATAAGACTTTTCTAAATTTAAGGTTTATTAAAATATAAGTTAACGGACCAGAATTTGAAATCAGTAAATGTTTGTTTATTTTTAAACTGACGCAACAGAAGAACTAAACAATCAATAAGTATATAATAAATATTGCAATAAAAGTTTTTAAAACGCAACGAACCAATTCACCAATTCTTAAAAGACCGGCAACGATCTCGCGAGCCCTGTGGCATTAAGAGTGTCCATGGGCGGTCACTTAACGGCAGGTTTGCCTCCTGCCCGTTTGCCCCCTGTTCTATAAAAAAATACGATTATACATACAATATACTGGATATGGACATTTCAAAGCGCAGAGAAGTGTTTTTTGCATTTAAATCTATTATTTTTTATTACTTGCGTAACAAAATTGTGTGCGTTATCGTGCATATTTGAGTCACTTTTAACACCATAGAATTATATTTAACTTACTTCCAATTGCATAAATATCAGAGGAAAGATAAAAATGTAATGAAAGTCTATTCAAATAATTCGTAATCACGGAACAAGAATAATTAAATAACTAATTAGGCCCGTAGCGAAATTAAAACGAGTAATACCAAGTGACCACGGAAAAACGTTGGTAGATTTAATTAGTTAATTAGTACAGCTCCCCTCCGTAAATCGCATTCAAAAGGGGTGTGTCTCAAGTGTGTACGAATTATAAAATGTGCGTTTTTTACTAGTCGATGCCGTCGACTTTGTTGGTCGAAATGTCACTATACTTATTTTAAAGTGCTAATTCTGGAAATTACTGGTTCGAATTAAGAAAAATATTTTATTTTTTAGCTAATCCATTTAGGTAAATTAGCCTTCTCGAAGAAGGCAAGAAGAAGAAAATTAGCGCTTCTAGATTATTACCTTAGATTCGTAATTTAAGACAAAATTATACATTTAGTTATGGATAGTGGATCACTAAATAAATTCACGAATAATTCATAAATATAATACGTTATAATTGTTAAATGTGTATGATTTTTATTTGAAACCATGTCTTTTAAAAAGTATGAGTTCACATCTAAAGTGAAGAATTGCGATTCTATACACATTAAATAAATATTTTAAGTATTAATTAATTATAACAGAAGGAACAACACAAAAAATAAACAATAAAAACAATTACTAACCTTAAAATATAACAACTAAAATATATAATTAAAAGGAGTCCCTTTAGGCAAGGTTCCGAAGATGCTTGCAGCGTTCCCCCTTTGAATAGCTAGACTAATTCTTTGTCCGAGGTAGCTCTTCGGTTTCCTATGATTTCGACTAACCTTTTTGCTATTTCCTTAAAAAGCCTTATAGCGCTGGGACCCCACGGACCAAGGGTCTCGAAATAAATAAATGAATAACAAATTGACGTCATGTCGACGACTTATCCTATTAAAAAAAACAAATTATATTTTACCCCTTTAAAATTAAATTTTAGATTTTCATTTAAAACGTACAAAATAACAGATTTTTTTTATGTATAGAAGGGCCGACTACAGTATTTACGTACAATTAATGTTCCCCAACGTCCACCGCAGACGTAATGCAAACACTGTCTACTCCAAATTAAGATCCTCCGTACACTTGACACCGAAAACCACGAGGGAATCGAAAAAAATGTTTTTACATTTCTCCGATTAATTGAAGTTTTTCTAATTATTGAAATGGATTTATTATTTACAATTTTACATTTTATTATTTATTTTTAAATAAATCAGTGGCGCTACAACCTTTTTAGGTCCGGGCATCAGATTTCTGTTTCATGATCATTTGTCAATCTAATAGGCAAGTAGGTGACCAGAATCTAGTGCCTGACACACGCCGTCAACTTTTTTTCTTCACTTTTCGAGCGAATGTTAAATGCGCATAGAAAGAAAGTCCATTGGTGCACAACCAGGGATCGAACCTACACCTCAGAGATAAGAGTTGCACGCTGAAGCCACTAGGCCAACACTTGTCATGTATTTGTGGTACTGTTATATAAAACGTGAACTTATTACATTATTTACATAGTGATAAATAAGCAGAACAATTTTAAAATTATACAGTTTCCGCCTTTTTTTGATGTTTTATAGCAAGCATGGTCACGGATTGTTAGAGTCGTTGTTGTTTCTGGAAGTTAATATAAATTCAGAGGCATAATTTTTAATTGTTATTATGCAAATGTTACTTTCATAAATTTTTATATTAAAACATTTTTGAATTTGCCAAACTTCGTAAAAAAATATCGTAGTGAAATTGTTACTACAGGTACATAATTATGAAAGATAACTAAATCAATTATTACACCTGTTTGAACTAAAGTACACTTCCGTCTCGTTTGATCCCAATATAAACACAATTTGACTGAAAGAGCCGTCCTGTGATAATTATATTTTCCACTCTTAATTAGCTCACATAATAAATTTTGTCACAAGGTCGCCAACAAAGGGGCACTCAATATTACGAGAAAACTCTTGGAAAACTTGATAGATTACGTAATAACGCCCTAAGTTTCTTGGCGACACGCCAGGCAGGTTAACCGTCGCCAAATATACGTATACAATGATCTACAAAATGCTAATCTAAATGTTGAAGCCTGCTAAGAGATTTGAAAAAGATGAAAGGTCCTTTAAACGTATTGTTTGTAGTAAAACAAAAAGCTTTCTTCGATTTTTTTTCTTATTTTTATGAATAGGAGGGGGGGGGGGGGGGGGGGGGGGGGGGGGGGGGGGGGGGGGGGGGGGGGGGGGGGGGGGGGGGGGGGGGGGGGGGGGGGGGGGGGGGGGGGGGGGGGGGGGGGGGGGGGGGGGGGGGGGGGGGGGGGGGGGGGGGGGGGGGGGGGGGGGGGGGGGGGGGGGGGGGGGGGGGGGGGGGGGGGGGGGGGGGGGGGGGGGGGGGGGGGGGGGGGGGGGGGGGGGGGGGGGGGGGCCCCCCCCCCCCCCCCCCCCCCCCCCCCCCCCCCCCCCCCCCCCCCCCCCCCCCCCCCCTTTATAATGAAAATTGGTAATATCATTTGTTCTTTCCCCCTTGTCCCACAAAAAAAAAAAAAAAAAAAGGAAACAAAGGGGGGGGGGGGGGGGGGGGGGGGGGGGGGGGCGGGGGGGCGCCCCCCCCCCCCTGGGGGGGGGGTTCGGCCCCCGCCCCCGGGCGGCCTCTCTCTTTTGTTCTTATTTCCCCCCCCACCCGCCGGGGGGGGGGGGAAAAGCAACAAGGGCGGCGGGGGGCCGGGGGGGAAAAAAAAAAGGGGGGGGGGGGGGGGGGGGGGCGGGGGGGGTTCCCCCCTTTCCCTAAATGGGTGGAAAAAAATTGGGAAAAGGGGGAGGAAGTCTGAGGCCCAGACCTATTCACTGTTAACATATGATTTAATTGCTTTGCTTTGTTTCATTAGTTTGACTTAATAACTATATGTTTTATGTATTTTTGCACTTCTAGCGCTTACCTGGTTGCCTGGAAGAGATCCCTAAAAAGCGATAAGACAGCCAGTTGCCCTCCTTTTTATTTAATTATATTAATTGTAATATATTTCTGAATACTTGCGAAGTGTTAGTAAATGAATTGTAAGAATTAGTAGTGAATGTGAATTTACATGTGATCTTGTTTAGTTTTTAATACACGCAATCATAGCGCTGAGTTTCGTCGTTGTATTAAAAAAAATATATGTTTATTGTGGAATATAAGATACAGGTATCACTTATTCCACGTCATTAAATTTGAATCGGTAGACATCCCTACTCATCGGCAAAGAAGACAGAGGGTGTAGGCCGAGAGAAAAAGCCGGCGTAAAAAACTCTCGGTACTTTTTCCCAGCTCAAATGAATATATACAAAACTGATTTAATAGAAGTGTTTATGAGCACACTCACGTTTTTAATCAATGTATTAAAGTCCTCTGAACATTAAAATATCGGTTATTAAATTTCTAGATATTGAAATTCAACGCACGGTAAAAATAAGGCTCATAATTACTTTATCGACTCTGTCAGAATACTAAAAAGACGCCTAAAAATTAGGACAAGATTGTGACGATAATCTTTAATACATATTTTTAGTATTTTTTTGCTTTAAATTGGATTTGTTGTACGTTATACTATTTTCAAAATAAATGTCGAACATAGAGGTGGGCTCTTTTGAACTACTATTTAATTAATTGTAATAAAAATATCTATGTTTGTTATGAGGTGATATTTGTTTCATAGACTTATTAAAGTATTTTTATGTCTGAGTTTCTTATTTCCATGTCCGCTCCTATTCATAACGGGCGATTAATACAAATAATAATACACACAGTTTATGTTGCCATAGTGATAAGGGGAGATAATAATTTTATGTTACGTTAATGACCAAAGAGTAAAAGAGAAATTAAAAGATATAATTTTCACTAAAATTCCGTCGTAACAGAGTAGCAAACAAAGAAATCGTTTGTATACATTTGGGTATTAATATATAAGACAAGACTTTCATCATCATCATCAATACCTGTACATTGTACAACCTCATGTGAGTGATTGTATTTCGCCATCACAATCTATCTCGTGCTTCTTGGGTCCAACTTCAAACACCTATTGTTCTGAGGTCCTTGACAACTCCGTCCCACCAGCACAGCCTCGGTCTACCGGGTTTTCTCTTGCCAACGGGTTGTGAGTTCAGTAAGGACCTTGGAGGTTCTGTCCTCCGCTGCTCGGTGCACATGCCCCAACCACTTGAGCCAGTTGCATTATAGGAATTGGACGTTGTTGGCATCATCAAGGATGTTATAAATTTCTTCATTGTAGCGAAAACGCCAAACACTGTTGTGCAAACAGAGCCAAAAATTCGAAGACGAGAATTTCGATTTCAAAATCGACTTCATCTAAAAATATACGATTCATGTAGCCTTAGCATAGTTATCAGATATAGCATTAATTGATATACAGTTAAAATCTATTAAAACGACATCGAAGGGACTCATATTTGGTCGTAAAAACCGATAGTCGTAACAATCGATGACGTTGTTATTAAGTACCTAATACTTATTATTGAATGTGTGATTAATATACTCATGTATAAAATAAAACTACATTTCATTTGTCTTTGATTAACATAACCTTTATACATTTAAAGAAAAAACTTTTTACCGGATTAAAGTTATTATGTATTATTATAAATTTACAATTATTTAACATAATTTTAAATTCATCCGACGTTTCGCGTGGGATCCAATAATATCCAAATTAAAATCTCAAAAAGAAAAAGAATCCGCGAAAATAGAGGACACCGTGAGCCATTTTTGCCAAAACCCTCCATCTTTTAGTCGATACCAACTCCGGGGAAATAAATACAGATAATGCAACTTTCTCTACAGCTGTGATACTTTTTGACATCCAACACCTTTTGTCTTCAGTCACCGCGACCACGCACGCTGTAAAGCACGCGAAACGTCGGATAAATTTAAAATTATGTTAAATAATTATAAATTTATAATAATACATAACTTTAATCCGGTAAAAAGTTTTTTCTTTATACATTTCATTTATTTCATCAACATCAATTTTCTACAGTACCGAAATCTGTTTATTTTTTTTATAAGGCAGTCAACATCGGACCCACCCTCTTGGTAATAGAATTCAGCCGGGACCTTTGATTTTGGTCAATATAACCGGTATGTTGTTCTAAACGATGTCGTCGTTAATGGTTTTGACTGTATATACAATTTGCCATTTATTACTTTATATGTACGAGTAATGCTGCTTTAAATAAAGAAAAACTATATTTTCTTAAATATACTATTAAGCTAAGAGATAATCACGTATCGAACCTGCAAAGTGACTAAGTAACTTCCCAAAACGGTTGTCATCAACTGATACTAGTTAATTTGTTTGTTCCGCCAATTAAATGTAGACCAGAGTGTTCAATCTTCAGGACAGATTGTTCTCATCAAGATCGTATTACAAACTGACAGACTTGATTGATACCGACTCACCCTCTTGGTTTCGCCATCAAACTTATAGTAATTAAAACAACTTAGCCATATTAAAATCTTTTAAAATGTAATAACTTAAAATGCACTTAGGGAAATTGGTTTTATTTAATCTTTCACGTATAAATCCATCTTAAATTTTGTACATTTTTAATATTTTGGTATGTAAATTATATACCCATCACTAATTTATTAATTATGTCAAACACTTATGCTATTATTATTGTTTGAAAATTTGTACAGCGCTTTCTTGACTTAATTTTTATATAAGGTAGCCCTAATAATCCTACGATGGCCTGTCAGCAATGGGCTCTTTACTAATTATCCTGTAAGTGTTTTGTATTTGAATATTCAACTAAGATTAAAAATCATATTTCGTCATGATCGTAGAACAATGTCGGATTTGAAAAAAATCCCAAATCCACTTTCTATCATATTTGGATACTACATAGACTAAATATTACGGCTACATTAAAAAAAATCCATGTGTTTTAAATTTCAAATTAATCAGTCGGTAAAGTGACGGATTTGATAATAACATGTGATTTTTCTAGAAAACTGTGTAATTTAATGTTATTATTTTTATTTTGTTTCAAAACAAACCCTTTTGTTTGCTTGTATGCCAATTTTCATAATAACAGAATATGAATTAAAACTATTTATGACAAAAACAAAACTAACATGATTATATTATGTATTTTGAAATGGCTGCCCTGTAAAGTTTACTATTTGTCAGATCCGTCACTATTCTACGACTATGACGATTTGTCAATCTTTAATTAATAAAAAAGATCAGTGGCTTCGCATTTCATGGAGAGTGGTTAGAGGAGTTGTTCGGACTAATACCTGCAGCTGAGTTTCATAATCGGACGTCAAGGCAGAATACCATCCGTATCACCTCGACGTCCGTCGTTCCACAACTGAGCGTTTCTCAACGCAGTTATTGCCGCGCACCACCACTATGTGGAACCAGCTGCCCACTGAAGAATTTCCGAACCAATTCGACTTAGGGTCATTCAAGAAAAGAGCGTACCAATTCTTAAAAGGCCGGCAACGCACTTACGAGCCTTCTGGCAATGTGAGTGTCCATGGGCGGCGGTATCACGAAACATGAGGTGAGGAAAACGGGCAGCCTCATATTACATAAAAAACATCATAAATGGTACATGGTCAACAAAAGTTAAGCAATAAACAAAACACGAGCATTGTTATAAACTTTTTGATTGTTTTCCAAAACAACAAAGCATTGAATTCGGTACAATACTCGTTGCAACTTTCATATACAAACACTACGAATACGTTCAGGGACAGCTGCTTTAAATTATTAATTATTTGAACCTAATTTAACATTAAATATACGTGGCAAGGTCGCTTACTAACCTTGGCATCCTCCTAAAACTTAACTTTGTTTTAAATCTTGGATATTTTTTCACTTCATATCGTTTTATAATGATAGAATAAGTATTTGGAATTGTAATGAAGTGTTTTAAACTTTAAATAAACAGTCTTCTTAACGCTATATGTAGATATGTGTGTTATTTACTACAATACAGAAAAACATGTTATGTAATTGTCATCAAAGCATGACAAGAATTTGCGTATTTTCGTACTTTAAAAACAATATATATAATGTTTGGAATTCGATTTTGTCTCCTTTGGAGTAGAAACTCTTGGCACAGGCGCTAATTAAAGATTTAAGTTGGCGCTTGGTAGATAGTACCGTTGACCCCGGAGCTGGTGATTTCCTCGCTCAACGGATAAGTATCGCAGTACAGCGAGGAAATGCTGCCTGCGTTAAAGGTACATTGCCACAGGGACCAAACTTTGTAAATTTGTTTTAATTTTCTTTTTATTATTTTTATTATTACTATGTAGGTTCAGAAAATTGTAAATACTGTTTCGATTGTTATGTTTGGAATTAATAATGTTTATATATTGTTTTTGGTATTCGTAATGATACATATTTCATGACCCCTAAGTCTAAATTAATACCGAACCCGGTCACCTGACAGATGAAATGTTTCTTCAATTAATTCTGGGGTGATATAGCAATATCGATACGTCACTGTCTGTCAAATGAGGCTCTACTGACCCTCGGGATTATATAAAATGTCAATATATTGACGACTTAGGCAAACATTTTATAAATGAGGAAACTAAGAAACATCTTTGCGTAAACAGTTGTATGATTAATATAGGGGGGGGGGGGGGGGGGGGGGGGGAGAAAAAAAAAAAAAAAAAAAGGGGGAGGGAAGGGAAAAAAAAAAAAAAAAAAAAAAAAAAAAAAAAAAAAAAAAAAAAAAAAAAAAAAAAAAAAAAAAAAAAAAAAAAAAAAAAAAAAAAAAAAAGAAAAAAAGAAGAAGAGGAGAGGGAGGGAGGAGGGGGGGGGGGGGGGGGGGGGGGGGGGGAGGGGGGGAGAGAGGGGGGAAAAAAGGAGGGAAAAAAAAAAAAAAAAAAAAAAAAAAAAAAAGAAAAAGAAAAAAAAAAAAAAAAAAAAAAAAAAAAAAAAAAAAAAAAAAAAAAAAAAAAAAAAAAAAAAAAAAAAAAAAAAAAAAAAAAAAAAAAAAAAAAAAAAAAAAAGGAGGGGGGAAGGAAGAAGGAGGAAAAAGGGGGGAAGAAAAGAAAAAAAAAAAAAAAAAAAAAAAAAAAAAAAAAAAAAAAAAAAAAAAAAAAAAAAAAAAAAAAAAAAAAAAAAAAAAAAAAAAAAAAAAAAAAAAAAAAAAAAAAAAAGAGGGGGGGGGGGGGGGGGGGGGGGGAAAAAAAAAAAAAAAAAAAAAAAAAAAAAAAAAAAAAAAAAAAAAAAAAAAAAAAAAAAAGGGGGGGGGGGAGGAAAAAAAAAAAAAAAAAAAAAAAAGAAAGGGGAAGGGGGGGGGGGGGGGGGGGGGGGGGGGGGGGGGGGGGGGGGGGGGGGGGGGGGAAAAAAAAAGAAAAAAAAAAAAAAAAAAATGAAAGGAATTACTAAGAATAATAATAATAAACTTTATTCATAACTAAATATAGTGACTAACATGAATTGTGACAAAATTTATCTGTCGCTGGTGTGAAGAGCGCCTACGTTGTGAGTAACTAAATTACAGCTAGGAATTAAAGGAAAAAGGAATTTAAGTTTTGGTTAAAAATATTTTTAAGAAAGTTGCTTTAAGTATGTGTGAGTGTATGAGTATGTTAATAGGTGTGCTGTGTCTGTGTTAGTTTTTGCAACCTCAGAGTCATGCCAAAACATGTAGATTCCTGTAGAATCGAAATCTAATATAAGACTTTATAACTGGATAGTTTTGTTTGTAATTGCTTGTATAGTTAAGTTCAATTTGTCATAGTATAAGTAATCATTAGTTATATAAGAGCTTGATATAAAGTCCGCTTTTCTAAACCAAGTAGGTAATCAGTACCGTCATCCCAAAATAATGATTGTTTCGCCACTACGCTGTGTGGCTAATCCTAAGCGACGATGTTTTCATTAAAATTTTACAAGTTGATATGTTTAGATACTTGTCTCTTAAACTATTACTAATTCATCTGCTATTTTTTTGCTTTATTATTCATAAATATAATCCGAAAAAGTTACATTTCCTTAACACTCATCCTGTTTTTAATCAGCAAAAAAAACATTAGATTACTAATTTTGGCGTATTATACATTACTACTATCGCTAAGAGTCTTGGCACTGAGTGCACTCATATACATGTTGCGAAATATATAACTTATTACAGAAAAATTAACTCATACATAACTTGCTTCAGATTTACAGCGCTGCGGGATTGAAGGAATAATATCTCAAGTTACTTTAAGAACCAATACTTGTTAAAATTTAATATTTAAGTTTTCCAGCTCGAGGTTCTCTCATGAAGAAAAAATTAATAACTTTCAGTGGAATCTTTGGTAATTTTACCGTTTTAACAGCCCAGTGAGTTGAATAAAAACATCTTATATCCAAGAGCTTGGAGCTTGAAACGTAAAAAGTACTTAAAGGCAATGTCATCAAATATTTCACGTTCTCTCAGATGAAATTGATATCTCGAGTGTAAGTAATTCCTTATTCAGTAATTTTGCTATATTAGGATTAAGATTCAGAAATACCCAATATATATTTATTGACCTGTAGTAAAAATAGCCTTCTGGCGGTGAAAGGATCGTGCGCGGCGTCACTTACTGTGAGCCTTCAACCAGTTTTATAAAAAAACTATTTTATTTTGATTACTGGTATTTTAAAATAATTATTTGTATCCAGACCAAACTATGCCATGTCTTTACTTATAGGTACTCCTGGTACACCACGTAGTCCTGGAATGTGTGGCTGTGGCTAACTAACGTACAGAAATCCTCGGAGCAGTGAGCTCCGTGAAGTCTGCGACGTGCCCAGGAGACTTCTGTACTTCTGGAAGGAGGTAGGCTGGCTTAGTAAGCGAGGGCTTTACGCACAACGGACCTAATGAGAGTCTAAGTGCGGAAACTGAGTTCACCAACCTTTGACCTTTGAACTTTTTAGTTACTCCGTCCTTCTTTCTACGCATCCTTGTCTGCTTATAAAAGTTTTGCTAGCAAAAAAGCAAAAAGGAAACAAGCATTATTTATAGATTTTTAAACATCTGAGTTTAAAGAAGAAGAAAAAAAACAGGAAGATTAGCTTTTAAGTTTTTAGTTTGTTATTAATTTTTTTTTGTATTACTTTAGATTAAGGTTCTATATTTTTTTATATAACATTTGGTTCTGCACTTCTCGCATTCATCATGTTTCTTTTTTTTAGTTTTCTTTAACTAGGGTTGCCTGGAAGAGATCGCTTATTAGCGATGCATCCCTTATAATTTTTATGTATTGTGTTTCTGTTTCTTTTATTTTTATTGCAACGAAGTGTGAATAAATAAACGAACGATGAATAAATAATATTTAGTTAATAATACATACCAACAGGATAAAAATGTCTCACCCACGAGGCATATTGAATTCCAAAGCATCAATTGTTCGGTGAAGCGATTTCTATTGTATCCAGCCGTGAAATTCGGAAAAAAATGTACTTTTGAAAATACGATTTCGGCTGAGTGAGTCCGTCATGGCGAGCAATCAGCGAGCGACTGCCAATCAATTTTTCAATCACTTAAAACTGACTCTTCATATCCCGTCTAGATTTTCTAAAACCTGTAATCTTTTACGTTGTATTAGTAGATATTCAGTCTTTAATTCTAGCTTTTATCTTAACTAAATGTTACCTTTTAAGGACAATGCGCAAAGGCGATGACAACTTGAAGAAACTGATCGTGGTTGGTAACACAGAAGGCAAAAGATCACGTGGCAGATGGCCCGAACAAAGACTCAACGTACTCGAAACTATACACTGTTTTAAGAAACGTGCTGTACACCGGTAGAAACAGATCGTCGGCTGCAGATGTTTCCTTGCTGACCACCACGCTCAGACATGGGCTATCGGCTGAAAAGAGAAAAAAAATAGCTTTAAAGTTGTTGCAGATTTCGTAAGTTTTATAAAAAATGGCCGGCTTACGAACAGGACTTAAGTGTTGTTAAGTGGTTTACTTTATATTATTAATTTGTATAGAATGGTCTCAATCAGTGTTTCCCAACGGGGGTCCACAGGGGGCAATTCGATTGTTAGGAGGAATTTGTAGAGCCTCGTTAAGTCGAACCTCGATAAGTCAAAACCCCAAAACCCCCAAAAATGTTTTGTTCCCTTCCCTTAAAACACCAAAACCTCCATTACTTGAAATCTTGACCTCCTGTTAATCGAAATAATACCGAGTCCCTCAGCCATTTTGGTACATATTTCACTCTATACTCGGAAAATTAAATTTGACCTCTGTATCTCGAACATAGGAACGTTTTATTTTACAACCTTTACAACTTGATCATTTGGAATTTATTATCTTTATTGTTCGAAAAAATAATTACCGACTTTAAGAACTTGCCGACAATGTGAGTACACTATTGTTTCTTAGAAAAATTTTAGGAGTATACAATAATAAATTTATACTCATGGAAACAGTGTTTGCTTGCTTTGTGTCAGTGTTCAATTTTTTTAAATTTATAAGAATAAACCTCAAACTCTGTCGAATCAAAATCCGCCTAAGTCGAAATCCTCCATAAGTTGAAAACTCTATAACTCGAAGTTTTGGCATCTCCCTTGATGTTCGACTTATAGAGGTATCTACTGTATTTCAGTTTCACTTATTCTTTGAAAATTTACTTACTGTGTTTCGTTCGTCCTAGTTTTCCTAAGCTTCTTAAGTGAACAAGTAAATCTTTTAATACTAAAAATTGCCACAACACTGGTCTTAATGCTATTATTTAAATTTTGACCTAACATAGTTTTACTTAAAGACTTTTTGAATATAAAAATCTATTACCATGAGTATGATTCTTAATTTAGACATTCTGTTAAAACTTAATTTGCCTTTGATCGATATTACTTATTTTGATTAAATATGTTATTTATATAGATACCTTTTGTAGACGAGAACAAGCTTTGACTATAGCATTTTGCACTCTCACGTGTTTCCAAAGTACTAAAGCACTTTAGCGACATCAAAGTTGAGTAAGTAGATGTCAAAGGAAACACCTCAGTGTAGTGTTGCTTTAACATGGCTTAGGAAAAATCCGCTCGGTACAGCATCGAGTGATTTAGAAAAAAATGCGTATTTTAAACCAGTCGAAATAAAAATACATTTATCAGATCTATACAAGATCTTTGTTGTAACAGTAGTGTTGGCATAGTGACTTCAGGGTGCGAGTCTCATCTCTGAGGTCGTAGGTTCAATCCCCGGCTGTGCACCAATGGACTTTCTTTATATGTGCGCATTTAACATTTGCTCGAATGGTGAAGGAAACCTTAGACCCAAATAGTCGACGGAATGTGTCAGGCACAGGAGGACCTACTTGCCTATTATCAACAGCAATCTCTCCAAGATGTATAAATATAATTGATTAATAAAATTCGCGTTTATATGCGCTAAAGAAATGTGTAGCTGTAGCTGTATGTGAGCTTAAAGACAATATTAATTTAAAGATGTTAAATTTTTCAAAATTAATCATAACTTTTTCGGTATAATATTTTGTATGGAAAATATAATCGTTGCTAAAACTTTAGTTATTATTACTATTTAGGTTAATAATATTGTAAATACTATATATTTGTGTATTGATAATAAATTTAATATAGTGTCTTGTAATTGCACATAACAACTGGAACAATTTATATATAAACCGAACCGTTTGACTAGACTTTTCTTTTGAAAGCGGTATAATTACACCTTGTATTACAGTAGATTATATCGTTCATATAATGCTCGGTCAAAGGACGGGGTGAAGTGATGTCTTTACTCTGTAAAAGCTCTTAAAGGCGAGAACCTCGTTTTGAAACGCTCTATAAAGTTTAGTGTTGCCACGCTTGTAGTGAATCTTAAGTATTACTTTTTAAAATCATTTTTAAGGCATGTGTAGTACTACTGTTAAACCCTTTATGTCTTAGTGATATATGGCGAATCATATCACCGGGTTCCAGGTGAAATAGTTTTGCAACATAATTATATTATTTAATTGTTTCAGGCCTCACACACAAAAGAAAGGAACGCCGAAAATATGTCTTCATAATCAGAATCATAATTGTCGTATTATTTCTATAATTCATGTGAAATTTTTTTTGGGTCTGCTCAGTTATTGTCATTATTATATTCTATATAATCATAGCCTGCCTGGCGTAAATACTAATTTGTTTGTAAAAAAAATTGTGTATGTGACTAATTTGTATGTTCTGTAAAATAATAAAACATCCTTTGCGTTGCTAAACGGTGAAAGTTACGTAGACACGTTGCTTCTTCATAGACTCGGTATTTCTTATTCTTTATTCTTCTAAAATATATGAATATTTCTGCTACAATTTTTGTTTAAAATCGTTCATCAAACAAATTTTCGTCTAAATTATTGTGGGCTTAACGGAAGGGTAAAGTTAGTTATATCATAAATTTTAGCTCGTCATTCATTATACATTTCCAGAAAATTACAAATACTTTTCTCTCCAGGAAAACATCAAAGTAATAACTATAATGCAAGCTGTATATTGCTTTTATAACACAGGAAAAATATGAAATATGCCATAACATATTTTCATGTCAAGTTCGGATGTAACTGGCAATTTCCTAATGCCTGATGCGAGACGAAAATATTTAATGACGGTAACATTCTGAATTCGACGGGATATTGAGATGGTACTCAAATTCATAGCCAATACCACGATTAAAATGTTGTAATATCTTTCATTTACGATTATACTTGTAACGGAGTCGTTGCCATTTTATGATACATATGTCAATAAATTATATACTTGTAAATAAATATGTATATACATATATATTTTTAGCAAATGAGACAGATATATTATGCAGCACACTGGCTGAATTCACAAGGATTGCGTTATTTATAATTTGTTATAAAAACGTTTATGTTTAATGTTTTCTTGTTTTGTGTATTTTTATGATGTTATAATTCATTCTTAGTTTAATTTTTATATTAATAAGTTTTCTATTGTATTAGTATTAAGCTTCTTGCAATCCAACTTCTTGCAACGAACAAGACGCCTAAAGGGAACTAAACAAAAGTTTATTTTATTTTGAACAGTAAGTATAACTGCATTCAATGGTTTTCTAAAAATTACTTGTCTCGTCTGGGAATAGAACCAACTCAAATGTGAAAAAAACACCCCTTATTTTTTTGATGCCAATCAAGAGAATGGACAATAATAATAATTAATAACTTTAAAAAGGTAAATTACAATTGCGTTTAATACATGCCAATTGTTACATTATTCCGCTGGTATATTTTGGTGACGCATACTTGCGGAATAGATAAGGTAGAATTTGATGACAAAGTTAGAATGCTTAATCGGGAGTTCGGTTTACGAAATGCCGAGTCATTCAAAGAGGTTATCGATTCTACGATTACCTATACGTCTACGTTTTGCATGTAAAGTGCACTTGAGACTTATTTAGTGTAAATTTATAAAACTTAATTATCAGTGCAGTCTGAAATAAGGCTGCACGTCTTCGTGAGTAAGTGAGCGGAATCTTCCTCGGGATATGGAGCAGGCTTCGTTAATAAAAGTCACGTAGTGTCCGGTGGAGAAAGGAACATATCTATGTAATAAATTTCTTTAGGTATTTGGAATACAAAGATGTTTTTATTAAACAAGTGCTAAGAAAGATAGTTTTAACTGCTCACTTATTTGCACGACGAAAGCAATGTGTGGAATGGTCCCTGAGAATGGGATAATGTTTAATTCGAATATTTGAAAATAACGTATTTTATAAAATTACTGTGCATTCCCTAATTATAGGTAGTTTTCTTCATTAATCATTACTAACTTAGCTTCTAAGACTGAAAAGATACTACAACTTTATTTATTTATTACATTCAAACACACTTAATAAATTGTAAGATTCATTGATAATTATAATATAATACAAAAGAGACTCTTCTATTATGTAAAGACTCTTGGGCCGGACTCAGTGCACAGACGCTATTTAAAAATTTATGTTGGCGCCTGGTAGATAGTACCGGTGACTCCAGAGCTGTATAAATAGTTTATATTTGACCGAGAAATTTGAAATAGTTGGGTTTGCCTTGTATTGTTTTAGGATCCCACACAAAACTGCGATGCGATGCGATGCGAATTTTTGCGATACGATTTAGTGCGTCAAACCGTTTGATAGGGCGACCATTCTTTCGAAGCCAGCTGAACTACTGAACGTGTTTTTAAGAAGCGTAAGATGGATCGCAAAAAGATTATTGCACTGCTGTTATTATTAAATAGATATAAAAGAAAAAGAAGATTCTGGGTTCATCCATTCATTACGATTATGAACTCTGATGGGAACTATTTTATTCAAAAGTACTATGCGTTGAGAACTGAAGATAAATGTTTTGATTATTTTAGAATGAGCATATCTTCATTTGAAGAGCTTTTGAGTATATTATCACCATGCCTTCAATAACGATCGTACAAGGGAAGAATTCCTGTTATGCCTTTGGAAATGCTGGGACTGACTATCAGGTAAAGTAAAACAAAATGTATTTATTGACATTTTAATTGTTTGTCTCAGAGCGGACTAAAATGGTGTCACCAAGGATGACGTAAAATTGCAGGAATGTGCGATGCGAAGCAGATCGGAAATTCTTGCGTTGCGTTCGTGCGAATTCGCAGATATTTGCGATGCGGATGCGAATTCGCAGTTTTGTGTGGGAGCCCTTAAGATGGGGTGTGAAATAGTAAAAGCGACAATAAGACAGGGCAGTCAATTAAACCGCAAATAGCGTGTTTAACAGAACGTAACTATTATAATTATAATAGTGAACTACACGAGTAGGGTAATAAAATCGTAATGAAGTTCTCGCTTGGAATGTTTTGCCGCGCCGAGCCTCACCGTAGAAATTAATTACGTACGAGTATCTCGTTTCGTTATTAGCTTAGGTCTGCTACTGAATAACAATAACATTCTCGATTTTATATAAGGTTTGGTGAATTATTATGGTGAATTATATTTAATTTAGATATCATACCGTGATTATTAAAAGTTAGTTAATGTTGGAACAGATTTATATGAATTTAACACGCTCAGTCAGTATTTTGTGTATACCACTGAAGTAACTACACCTAATCATAAGAGTCGAGACATCCTATGTGTTACTCCTGTATTACACTTACTGGATTTCACATACTAGAGTCAACATTTTCATTTCTTACCCACATGATCTTATAACAACAAAAAATTGCATTTCTTGTCTAATTTATTGAGATTATTATATTATAATATATATTTTATAAAATACATGACAATTATGGTATAAATGTTACAATAAAATGAAAAGAAAAATAATAAAAATATGACACTTCCAATTTTAAATTTTTCTAGTATTTTTTTAGCGGATTAGATATCAGATATGCACTTAACAATGGTTTTTAAAAAATTGATCACTACCAAATATTTTAAGCCCTGGTTAAGTAGTGTTTATTCTGTTACATTCGCAAAGAATTTGAATGAAAAGGACCTGAACTTAGGTTGGTTTTTGATTAAAGATTAACCTTAAAACACATGTAAATTCTTAAGATCAGAATATATGTTAACTAGAGTAAAAAGTCTCCAAAGTGTTGAGGGGTTATTCGCACTTCTTTTATTCCTATAAAAATTACTAACTTACTACAGTTACTCTTAATAGAATAATGTACTCAAATACAACAAACTTGGCTTCACAAATTAAAAATCAGTGGCGCTACAAAGAACGTTCGAGCGAATATTAAATGCGCACATAGAAATAAAATCCATTGGTGCACAGGCGGGGGTTAAACCAACGACCTCAGGGAAGAGAGTCGCAAGCTGAAACTACTAGGCCAACACAGCTCTACAAATTAGGTATTCCATTAAGGCTCAATATTCATTGCACTACCCAATTACCCCACAATTCTGCCAAGCTCGTTAAACAGGTACGGAACTAAATTTTGCTTCATGCTCAGAATGCGACCCATTCATGTTTAATAGAGCCAAGTTGATGAACTAAGTTTCCGATCGTATTCTGCTAAGAAATGGGGAATGCTAAGATATTTTTAAATTTATTTATTTATTTAGAAAAACCTTACTTAGAAACCCCAATTAGAACTGTATTATTGTTATTAGACAATAAAGCAGTGTTGGCCTAGTGGCTTTAGCGTGCGACTCTCATATCAGGGGTCGTAGGTTCGATCCCCGGCTGTGCACCAATGGACTTTCTTTCTATGTGCGCATTTAACATTTGCTCGAACGGTGAAGGAAAACATCGTGAGAAAAATAAGATCATGAAACAGATTCAGAAATTTGAGGCGAAGACCTGAAGAGGTTGTAGCGCCACGGATTTTTTTTTCTTTTATACACAATAAAGTGCACTAGCCCACACACTAGGATTCCCTGTGTTGTGGGCAGCCAGTCTCTTCCTTTTGACATGTTACTCGTAACTGTACTTAACTATTTAAGTACCTTCACTGTTTTGCTTTGTTAAGTAGATTAAGATTAAGTATTAACATATAGGAAAGAGCGTTCATCCCTAACACAGGTTCTTGAACTTAAAAGGGATGTACTAAAATATAGATTTAAGACTGTTTACTTAATAAAGAAATTTTTGTTTGTTTTGTTTTTTGTACTTTACTTTTTTATTTCTACATTACATAAATTTATAATTTAACAATTTTTGCACAATAAGTATGTTTTCTGTATCAGAATAGGACAGGTTGACAAGATGTTGTTTGATTTTTAGTGAATTTATGTAATGTGAGTTTTAATGTTAGTGTTAATATGATATTGCGTGTAGTGTCAAATGTCTGATAGTGTTTCGAAAGAGTTGCGATTTATTATTTGTATGTAATGTATTAAACTGCTATTATTACAATAAAAGTAGGCATCATATTTTCGCGAGTACTTTTGAAAAAATATGCTATGGCGAAGTCGTTTAAAAACCTGATATTTCCCTATTTTGATATTGATTGGATACAAATGATATAAATGTTGTTCAAAATCAATACAAACAATTCCGTCATTCATTTGTTTTTGTTACGTTATCGGCTTACTCAGCGCATGCAAAGCTATACAAGAAATATTGTTTCCTGTTTTTGGTGCATATTTTTGTTTTTATTGATGCTCTATTCCTTTAGTTCACAGCCTAAAAATATTCCCTTAATACACTTAAGTATTTAAAGAAATGGCTATAATGATTAACGGTCTTATGTATTTTCCCTTTAAGAAAACAAAGTGCACTCGAAACATAGTGCGTTATAAATAAGAGTGTTAGTGTCCACAGCAATTCTCTGATTGAATACGTGCTTCACAATACAAAGGGATACTTAGGGCTTGCAAGAAATGGTACGCATGGACCCTTACTTTTACTTTGATTTAGTCTTGCTTATAAATTCCACTTTGTTCTAAATCTTTCTAAAGTTCTCCTTTTTTAAATAATCATTTATTGACGAGTATTGTTTGTGCTGGTCTACTTTATTTTTTTATTTCAAACTTTATCTATTCTTCCTTTTCTAGTACCACACATAAATAATAACTACTGATATCCCGATCCGAACAAGTAGGTTTTTTCGCCGGGAATCAAGTTCAGGAGCTCTGATGTCATGATGATATGAAATTATGATTAAAATAAAAAAGGTAACAATTTAAATGATTATATGTAACCTCTTAGTAACGTCAAACTTCTTAAAACGTCGTAATAACACGACTTTGATTAACGATATTATAATAGACAATACAACGTAATATTTCTTTTTTATAATGCCAGAAAATGTGCCTTCATGTATATACAGAATTGATACTGTTATTCAAGCCCAAAAGTTGTTTTCATAACAATACATTTCATCCATTGCATTTTAACACACATTTATTATTCCGTAAATCAACATTTCAAAATAAAATGAAGCAACGAGAAGAATTAAAAATTTAAAACTTTCTGCAAATTCTCGTGAAAATGAATTTGCGAATGGCGGAAATGTTATTATGGTTTCATTACGCCGCACTGGTAACTCATCCGGTGCAAGGCTAACTGTGGCTATCACAGTTATCATTAAAATGATTGTCGTGTGTCTGTGTTTCTTTTATTATGACACATTTTTATTCGACACATATTTTTATTTAAATTATCTATTAAACATTTGATTATAGATTAAAGGTATTTGCGATTTTCCTTTATAGCGCTAGAGAAAATCGATGCTCTGGAAATGTGGTGTTGGAGACGGATGCTTATTATTCCCTGGACAGCTAGAGAAACAATGGTGTCCATACTAAGACGGTTACAAGTAAAAAATCGTCTTTCGACACTCTGTTACCTACGGATCCTGAGGTTTTTTGGATGTGTAACACGCAGAGATCCAGAAAGATTAGAAATCGTTTAGTGTGACGGCAGAGTGGAGGGCACCAGACCTCTCTAGGCTGACCCCTAATCGCTGGACCCCCTATCCCCTACCCAGGCGCAGAGGCTTGCACAAGACAGGGGAGAGTGGAGGAAGTTTTACGAAGCCACTAACATTACCTTCAAAAATGAAAAGCGCTACGATTGAGTAACAAAATATAACGTTTTAAATATTTTATTTCCATTTACTAAGCGTATTGTTATTTGTAATTATTAATACAATATTATTTCAAATGTTAATTTTATTAAGACTCAGCTTTACACTTCAAACTTAAAAATACTATTTATGTAAAATTTTATACTTCTATAAGAGTCAGTTATTTCCCACGAGATAATAGCATTGTGTATAGTGATAATATAACAAAATCAATGTTGCAATAGTGAAATTAACAGTAGGTCACAGACTTTGTACTGTAGACATTCTCGATAATCCAGACATTAAATTGTCTTAGTAATTAGTTTGACGATTAAACTATAATCCTATATTATTAATAAATATTTTTAACCGTATTATCAAAACCACCTGCTTAGTGTAGTTCATAATACACATTGCGTGTAATATGGGATGTGAAGTGAAAAATATTATGATTATATTATATCATCATACAATGCTAAAGATCTTCTTGTATAAGAAGATAATTTATTACTTGAAACACATACTAAAAGAAGAAATAAATTCATGACCATTTAACATCACTTAATTTTCTTTGTTTTAAAAATATTTACCATTTATTTCGACCGCTTTATGAATGTATTGTTTCGCAGCTAAGGAACCGTGAATCTTTATAAGAGCAATATTCATCCCCAGTCCACCCCGTCCCACTTTGTGCTCAATGATATTGTTTGTGACTCGCCGCTCGCAATATTTTTGTTAGCAAGTGTTTTATGGGCCTATTATATTCAACTAGGTACTGTTTATAGATATGAGCTGGTTTTCTTTGTTTTTATTTCATCACAAAGGCTTTGTATATATATACGAGTATATTAATATATAGGTTAAATTTTCCAATTATAGTTGGCAAATAAAAATATAATGTTGGAGAGCCTTAGTCAAGTTAAAAGGAAGTCAATTTATTTATAACCTTATATCAGAAATACAAAATATATGCATTATAGTTATTGTTTTTCTTAATCTACGATAACCGATTGTGTATGCCTACGGGCAAAGGTTTCCCCCATTGTCCTCCATTTCTTATTGTATACCAATCCCGTCCAGGATTCTTAGTACTTCGTTCCAGTCATTTCGGCATCGGCAGTCTCTCTGAAATCAGTCGTGAAGCAATCATTTTATGATTTGGGCATTCTAATAAACAAAAACTACAACACACCTTCAGAATGCCCATTGACTTTAAATGACTGCCTCACGTCTGTTTCTTTTCCATTATTTCATGGAATTTTTAAATTGCCTACCTCTGTTTCTTTTATGGCCTCTTGGTTGCCATAGTGTTACAATTTTGCTCCATTTATCTGCTCCTCCTATGGTGTAGGAAGTCTAATTATTAGTGGTTATATTGTTATTAATTATAAGGAAATGTAATATGTAATTATTGTCAGGAATTTAGACCTATTTTATGCTATTATGTTCAAGGGATGATTTTACTAGGTTCGTTTTACTATTATTATTTTAACTTTTGTGTACTAAAGAAGTCTCTTTGTCAAAAACAACATTTTTAACTAACTTTGTTTAACCTAATTTTTAAATCCAATTGGTTTTGAAGTTTCCATTTAATATTAAATTTAAAGTCAAAATTGTGTTAAATTTAACTGCTCTAGTTTCGTTTGCCTCCATCTCATTTATATTTTCGTATCCGAATATTGCGTAGTCCACAGACCATGCTACGGGCTACGGCGTAGCTCCGTAGCACCGTAGCTCCGCATATAAAATTCAAGGCTTGTTTTATTCAACACCGTTTGTAGTCTCGGTTTGTTACGTTACTAGCACGTGCGTGCATAAATTGTGACCTTTAGTCTAGTAATACATTTGCTAGCAGCTGCCCTTACCCTTTAATATAAACAATATTGGATCCTCCAATGGTATTTGTATAAGTTAATTAGTTAAAGGACAAATAATAAAGAATATTTGGTATATACCTCCGTAGCTGGTTTATTATAAAACCCCAATGTTCTGAAACCCTAGATGAAACAGACAGACTAAATTCTGCGTATATTTCACGGATTTTCCGTTTACACCTTGGTGTCTTGGCACACTTTGCTACATTTTGCTCACTCAGGCTTTCTTAGTTTTAAAAGCGTGACGATTTTTAAATCGTCGGTGTCAAGCCTCGAGAGCATAGCCAAACGTATTCGATACATAGCAATCATAATAATAATAATAATAATATAGCCTTTAAATTCCGAAACTCTGTAATTTTATATATCTGAACTTTAATATATTTTCACTCCAGTATATCTCGGAGTTCGGTGTGCCTTTTGGCAAAGGCCTCCTCTAACCCTTTCCACTGTTCTCTATCTTTTGCGACTCTTCTCCAGTAGTAGCCTGCTGTTAGTTTCAGGTTGTCCTCCCATCTCTTGCGTGGTCGACCTCTTCTTCGTTTTCCGTCTCTAGGGTACCATTCCGTCACTATGTTGCTCCGTTTGTCATGAGAGCTCCGTAGCATATGAACCGTCCATCTCCATTTCATTTGGTCAATCTTAGTGAGAATGTCTGTCACACCTGTTCTAGCTCTTATGTCTGCGTTTATTTGTTTATCTAATTTTCTTATGCTCAGCATGCTTCTTTCCATGGCTCTTTGGGAGTGTGCTAGCATATCCCTGTGCTGGTTAGATAGTGCCCAAGTTTCGCAGCCATAGGTATTAACATAGCAATTAACATTTCATAATTTCGCTCATATTATACGCGAGTGGTTAATATAGAGTAAACAAAACTTCTCTTATTTAAAGCACCCCGATGACCCAGGAACCGTACACTATGGAGATACCTCTGTGATATTAATATAGTAACTGTAATGTTAATATTTTAATATTTATTAGTATTTTAAGTACCAGTTTTATAATTTATAATTTAATAAACAGCTTCTTGTTTCAGAATGTTTTCTTATTAGTGTGGATAATAACAACGTCAAAAAAATTAGGACGGCTGATGGCGACGTGTATCTCGTTCGAATATATTTAGTTTCTCGTGTAAATAAAAATATATTTTTTTTGTTATGAGAAATAAAGTTCTTTAAACATAAACATAATAACAACATATTAAATCATTCATAGACAAATAAAAATTACTATAGATACATTTAATCAAATGTGTACGTTTAAATATTTTAACTACGCTTTTCAGTTTTCACGCAAGTTATGTAAATAAATTCATACACAAACATGTTATTGTCACACAAACTACAAGCGGAACTGATTGTTTCCAAAACTTTGGATGGATTAATCCCGTGATTTAAGACGAGACAATAAGGTCTACACTATAGGACGAGTTTACGCCCACATCTTGTTGTGTATTTCTATTAAGGAGATCCATCAGACAACAAAAAACTTGAAGTTATTGAGAAGTACTTGAAAATACTGACTGATGAAAACTGCGACTCGAAAGATTTGTGAATGTATGACATACGCGAATTAGCTAGATAATGTGCAGCCGATGAGCTTGCGAGGAGAGGCTCGAAAGTTGCCCGCTGGCCCGTATCCGCTCCTACCCTTGCCCGTCTCGCAAGTGCGAACATGGATTCGCCAGAGATCTGAGGAACTCCAGCACCAACGTTGGTCATCAAGTGTGGACTGCAGGCAATCCAAAATGGTTCTGCCAGTGGCTAACACAAGAATGAGATAAGCAACTTTTAAACCTAACCAGAAATAACCTCAAAACAATGATAGGGACAATTACGGGCCATTGCCTCCTTAATAAACACCTTTATGTCCTAGGCGCGACAGACAGCCCCATGTGCAGAGGCTGTTTCAACGCAGAGGAAACAGTCACCCACGTAGTCCTGGAATGCGAGGCTGTGGCTAAACAACGTACAGAAATCCTCGGAACAGTGAGGTCGCTCCGTGAAGCCTGCCAAGTACCCAGGAAGCTTCTGTGCTTCTGGAAGGAGTTAGGCTGGCTTAGTTAGCCAGGGCTCACGTACAACGGACCTAGTGAGCGTCTAAGTGCGGAAAACGAGTCCACAAACCATACCATAGCTAAATAATGTTATCACGTTTATTATTAATGTTATCATGGTATTCTTTTGGATGAGTATTGCTTAATATATTGAATAAAAAAAAGTAGTGTTATAGTTTATTCTATAAATAATTTCGCGTTCTTGCTTGACTATAACTTTACGTATTTGATAAGAGCAAGTTACAAAGGGCTTTAAGCAAAGTTTTTGAATGAGATTATGTGCTTGGGTTTTATGTACATACCTTGCGTATAACTTTTATTCGGTCGCTGTTTGTTGGTTTCAATCAAAATGTCCCGTTTTAATGTTTTACTGTATTAATATATTACTTCTGATTTCTAAATAGTCCGTTAATATATTTCACAGTTACTAAACATGGGAAAATTGAATTGAAATTTATATTAATGTCAATTAAACCCCTTTCTATAAAAGTTTCGATTCTAGAAAATTTTAGTAATAATTTAAGAACTTAAAGCAAACAAAATTTCACGTAATATTTGGTAATAAGTATCAATAATACCCTACCCCGGAGCCAGCTGCTATACACACAAAAATGTCTTTCATTTTTACAAAGAAACCAATCAACGCATCCCACTGCTGACAAATCTAATCTTGTGAACGTATTGAATCAGCCCCCGTGAACACGCCTTTAGGCTTAATCTTGCAAACTCTGCCATTAAAGATTGCTTTTCAAAGTAATAGAAAAGTGGAAACTTCGGTAAGTTAAATGAAAGTTACTTTTTAAGAAAGTTATTTCATAAGTGAATTTTTCTTTTCCATAATTTGTACAATCCAGTATTAATGCTAAACACAGGTAAAAAAAACAATTTTAAGACAAGCTGATTTCGCATTGAGATTTTTATTAAATTAGTAGCTGACCCGGCAAACGTTTGTATGTATATTATTAATAGGACACATTTTTTTAGTTCAATAAAAATAACTATCTACATTAATAAATAATAGGGGTTGATCGTAGAGAGGTGACAATTAGGGGTTGTATTTATAAAAAAATTAAAACAAAAAAAACGTGTGGCACTCGGGGACTGCCGCGGTAAAGCTATTGCGTTATTTTTTTTGTAACTTTTGCAATTATAATTATATATTTATGCAGTATTTTTTTTCTTTGATATTAATTCAAGTTTTTTCTTTGATAAATTAATTCAATCTACCACTCTACCAGACTCAGACTAAGTCGCCTATATAGTCTGTCTCACTCTAACGCGCACCGGCTGCACCGATCTCGTCAGAGAGATGTGAATACGCAGTATGCGTTCTGTCCCGCTCTAACGCGCAAGGTTTTTTTCGTTACGGATTCGATCTCCACGCTCAACGCGCGCGATAGAAGCTATGCAATAGCTTAAAACTAAAATATAAGCAAAATTGGGGTGGACACGCCTTATTATTTAGGGGTTTGAAAGATAGATAGTAGCCAAAAAAAATTCATAAGAATCGTTCGAGCCGTTTCGGAGGAGTATGGGAACGACACGAAAATTTCATATATATATAGCGATGTAGTTCTGGACACCGAGTCCGGCAAAGGTTTAATCTGTGTTATCTACGCGGGGATTTTATAGTACATAAGTGCACTCTCCAACAGCTTACATACACCGTAATCCTAATTGGACATATGTGGCCGCAGAATTGCAACATCCAGGTATGAACTTTCCCACTGTAAACTATCCAAACTGAAAACACCGTTGCAGTTTTTCGCAAGCATTCAAAAACGTTTATAAAGAACATAATCACATAAGCTACGGATTCCTAATTGAGCAAAATTCTGGACATTTAATCCTCATGTCCGACGTCAGAGCTAACAAATTGGTTTGAAATATTCCGGGGAAAGCGAGCTGCAGAAGAGTTTAATTTTAATCCTCGCTGACTCCCAGACCGCGCTCGTGATAAAGAGCTTGCAATATATGTATTAATTTAATTTATTGCCTGCGTTTTAATTTCAGTAGTATGGGTTGCAAATTAATTAAGAGAACTATTTTAATACGCTGACTGATTTAGATATTTTTTAATTATTAACTATGTGTGACTCTCATCCCTGATTTCGTAGGTTCGATCCCCGGTTGGACCAATGGACTTTCTTTCTATGTGCGCTAACAATTGCTCTAACGGTGAAGGAAAACATCGTGAGGCCGACTTGCCAAAAAGTTGACGCCTTGTGTAAGCATAGGAGGCTGATCACCTACTTCCCTAACAAACTGACAAATGATCATGAAACAGATACAAAAATAAAAGCCCAGAACTAAAAAGCTTGTAGCGCCACTGATTTATTTATTTTAAACAGGTGATAGTGTCAAGAGTTCGTGACCTTTAAGGGGTAAATGGCCCCAGTTTGAGTTCTTGAATTTTGTACTGTGTAACGTTATTTTATTAAACGCTACGCTACACTTTCATAGGTGGTATAACATGTAAGGTTCTCGAGTATTACGATTATAACTCAAGTCGACTTTAAAAAAAATATAAATGCCTATTGCATATTTCAATTGTATGGTGTATATAAAAATATTTTTAATATTAATCTTTAACCGAAATATTTATAAAGCTTTCCATTTTAAAAAACTTTTTTGAAGCATAACTAAATGAAAACGAATTTTTGTTAGTGACCTGTATTTAAAGTAACCCGTAGTGGTCCAGGTATAAACTTGTACAATAGTGCAGCTGGAGCGAACTTAATGTGACCTAGTTGTTGTTTAAGCTCTGAGTTACGACCGCGATTTACTCACGCGGAATTTATCGTCTCGTGATAATTTGTTTAACATTTTCTTTCTCGTATATAATCACTAATCGGTGTAATCTTTATGTTTAACAAAATCAGATAAGTAATATGCTTACAATTAAAAAAAAAAAAAAAGTTTAAACATGCTACGTATATAATATAAATTATATATACTAGGCAAACGTTTGTTTTGCCATGTATATTATTTCTAGGAAAAAAATTCTAGTTCCATAAAAATAACTATCTACTATAATAAACAATAGGGGTTGATCGTAGAGGGTAGATGAAAATTACGGGTTGGATGTATTTTTGTATGATGTATCATAAAAAAATAAAAACAAAAACTTTGTAGAAAAAATATAAATTTTTTGGGGTTTGAAAAATAGACAGTAGCCGATTCTCAGACTTACTGAATATGCATAAAAAGATTCATAAGAATCGGTCTAGCCGTTTCAGAGGAGTTTGGGAACGAACATTGTGACAAGAGAATTTTATATATTAGATATATATAATATACCTGAGTAGGTATGACTAATCAACTGGAGTAAATAGATGTTATTATATGAGCGTAAATAGATATTATAACAGAGTCTTGGACGCTAGCAGAGACTATGTCCAAAAAAATGGAAGCATTCGTTTATCGACATATGCTTAAAATATCTTGGACAGACCGCATACGAAATACAACCGTGCTGGACAGAATGCAGAAGAACAAAGAAGTGCTTGTGACGGTAAAGAAAAGGAAAATTGAGTTGTACGGACACATTTTACGTAACACTGAAAAATATGAGCTGCTTCAACTAATCATACAAGGCAGAATGATTTGGTCAAAGCACCAAGTCATTGTTTAGAAGCGCGGCATCCAAAATTAAACTAGCCATGATGATCGCAAACCTTCGCAAGGAGATGGCTCTATTTGAAGAATAATATGAGCGTCTACTAAAAACGATACGTCCAACAAGAGTAAAAAGGGACGAAAAACATAATAGTTTAATTTAAAATAAACATTTTGTAGGCAATCGGTCGAATGTTTAATAATAGGAGTTGTTACGAGCTAGGGGATCGGATAGAAAACGCTGTAGATTTCTTCAAGGGTTTATTTCCAACTTAATCTACGAGGAATTTGTTTACACTAAAAACTGGAAATTACGCACAAAAATTCACTAAATACACACACGAAATACTGTCACTAATTACTTTAATTACACGCACTTCACACAGTACTTTATCACTTGTCTTCACTATATTCGCACTTTGTCTCTTCGGTGTTTATCTCTTGATATCGCATTCAAAACTGAACTAACTGGTCGCGTTTCGGCTTGCTTATATATCACTGGGAATAGTCTTGAACGACGTTCGAGAACTCTCTATCCGGGCGCAATACCGAGTAGCGATCGCACAATTCTAGAACGTGCGTACTAGCTATCTCTTTCGCACATTGCTCCGTCCTTGTCGTACGGCGTTCTAGAGTGCTCGGTCTAGCTTCGAGAAGGTTCCGATCTTCCGTCTCTCTCTCGTATCATTCCGTCCTTGTCCCACACCTAGAAAATTCGGTCTAGAATATTCCTTCATCAAAGGGGTATAACTAGGCCTGAAAACGCCTGAAAACGGGTTTCCTGAAAAGTGTACCACTCGACTACACTTGTTCTGAAACGGCATGAAAACATGTTTCAGCCGCCTGAATACTAGGGTAACATTCTGTAAATTACGATTTTCTAATATGTGATTGACCCTCCCCTGAAACGGTCAGAAATCACATTTCAGCCTGCTGAAAACTTATCTAAGTAGTGGAAAAATCTAAAATCATTGCAGTCAACCCGTCTTCGTAACAGAGTAAATATAACTCTTAAAAGAGCATTGAAACTATGATATCCTAAGTAATGTAGTCGTTCTTAAAGGGAACATATTAGTTTGTCGAAGACTCGCCTTTTTACCGCAATCACCCCACGCTCCGCAGATTACGTGATATCGCCCAAGATTGAACTCTTATGAGCATTTACGGGAAGCCATAGGAAATAGGTTCGCTCTTTCGTTTTATATTAGTGAATAATAGTCCTTTACGACGCTAGTTATAATATGAAATGAATATATACGAGTATAATATGAAATGGCAATATGTATGAATGAATTAAAGCTTTCGTTGGTTAGTTTGTTTCAATGCCTTTAATTCCCAGCCAACTGTAGTTGTTTCTTATTGGAAGAGAATACGGGAAACACAAGATCATAAAAATTAAGGTAATTCAATGTAAGAACTTGAAATGTATTCTTCTGTGCCCGTGGTAAAATAACTTCCATACATTGGAAGACAGATTATTACAGTTACAGGAAATATAGAGAAAATATGTATGTAAATATGTGGCAGTGAGAGCATTTGTTAGTCAAAGTCAAAAATCATTTATTCATGTAACACAATGTACACTTATGAACGTCAAAAAAATATACATTAAATGCTTCTAATTTTACATTTACTGCCAGTTCTCAAATCAAGGACGTAGAACGGAAGAGAAGAACTGGCAATAAACTCTCCGCCACTCTTTTTTTACGTCATAAGCGGGCCATAGACGGACCGCATGTTGCAGTCAAGACCGACTGCAACATACGGTTTGCTCAGGAACTGCTCGAGCGGTCCGTGTATTGCGATTATGAATTTTAATGTCTTTTTTCTTTTGAAATAAAAAAAATATCACTTGGTTGTCATCTATTTATAGATTATAAAGTTGTTAAGATTAAAATAGTTGTATTAAGTTTTGACACAAATATATCTAGGTTATACGAAGTTCACCGGGTCATTTAGTAATAAATATATTGCTCATGAACGAATCATACGAAAATCCTAGTAGGTACATAAGTCGCGTAGAACGCTCAAAGAATTAATTATCTATATCTGGAATTGTATCCTTATGAATACAATAACTTTATCCATTTATTCTTATGTTGCAGTCAAGACCGACTGCAACATGCGGTTTGCTCAGGAACTGCTCGAGCGGTCCGTGTATTGCGAATATGAATTTAGTATAGAAACTGCAGATCGCCGTCCGTCTATGGCCCGCTATAGGGCTAATGAATTTGAAATTTATCCGCACGTCGAGTTATGTCAATATTCAAGTTTTATTGTTAATATTACATTTACAGTTTAATAATCCAAATTCAATTTCAGCAATATAATATATCATTGAAAGAGAAAAATGTCCCCACATCTCTTTGCCCCGGGCATCCTTAGTCCGAGCTTCGAACCCTTTTATGTATCCATTCTGGGGATTATGTAAATTCGTTTGTCACTGACACTGTCGGAAAACAAAAGTGAAGGAAATCCCTATAATGGAAATGACAGGGACATTTTACCATGAATATACTACGAATTCTGAACAATAAAAATAAGGGTTAATTATTCATTGTTGAAAAAATAAAGTCAAATGAACAACAATCTTTTGGTTATGCTCAAAACTGAGATTTATAGAAATACATATATGTATAATATGAGATTTATAGACACAATGGCAGATAGTATTATTATTTAATATATACTCTCTACTCTCCTGTCATCTTACCTTTTCTGTCTTCTCTTCTCTTGCGTAAGTATATATATACGTATGTAATATATACGTATGTAATATATATATACGTACGCAAGAGAAGAGAAGAAAGAAAAGATAAGATTCAAGTTTCATACACCTAATATATAAAAGTGAAACCTAATTACATTTACAAGTTAAGGTTGCTAATCGTTTGCCTCGCTAAAACTCGAGTTGCTAATTATCATAATTATATGATCTTGATTTTTGTGGAAGTTTAGAAAATATTAAATCCGTGGGAAAAATAAATTACTAAAGAAAAATACTTTAAACGACAAGAATTTTCTATTAATTGATGTCTTTTTTCTTTTGAAATAAAAAAAATATCACTTGGTTGTCATCTATTTATAGATTATAAAGTTGTTAAGATTAAAATAGTTGTATTAAGTTTTGACACAAATATATCTAGGTTATACGAAGTTCACCGGGTCATTTAGTAATAAATATATTGCTCATGAACGAATCATACGAAAATCCTAGTAGGTATATAAGTCGCGTAGAACTCTCAAAGAATTAATTATCTATATCTAGAATTGTATCCTTATGAATACAATAACTTTATCCATTTATTCTTATGTTATAAAGGGAAATCCTAGCTACAATATTCTTTCTTTCGTATGAGATGAAATTAATAATTTTGATAGTACGACTCAAAATTGATTAAATATTATAAATGCGATAGCGATAAAATTAAACATGGGAATCTCTTTCGCGTATCATTTATACTTATATTATAACGAGGAATAAGGTTTGTACATTATAAAATATTCCTAAGTAAAAAGAAATATTCAGCCAAACTTAATCTATTAATAATACTGTAACTAAACTAGACATAGACATAACATTTATTACTAACAAAAAAACATACAAAATAACAATAATCAAAGAAAAAAATATAATGAGAGATATAAAAATTAAAAAAAACCCTTTTCCCATACGGTTCGTTTCAAGTGTGTAATGCCTGTGTGCTGTGGTTGTAATTGGCCCTGGCTCAGCATTATGCTGAGGGCTGATTCTGCCAGAGACTACAGCAGCTAGTGTGCGCATCAGTCGCAAAAAAAAGAAAAGGAATGTAATAATGCTTAGTAGAAAAACAATAGTAAAAGTTAGCAGTGTAAGTAATGAAGTCTTGTGTAAGGGTGTATAGTAAATAAAATAAAAGTAAAAAAACTATTCGCCTCTTTATATTTACTTCAGTTATTTTTCAATGTATATTACTTGTGTACATCACCTCGTACAAAGCAAAAATCTTAACTCACAAAATAAATAATTTAAGCGTGTTTCGTAACAATACGTTTTCCTTACCAACAATATTTTACCCCAGAGGAAATGGGCCTATACACAAATTTACTTTGTTATTTATTGCTGCCTCATTGTATGGTGCATAAAAAAGGGCTGTGAATTCGCGTTTTAATAATTTAATAGATATAAAAGTTCTTTCTTGTATGCTAGAGCAGCAGCCATTCAGTCGTTTTATATAAGTTAGCTGTTGATTTTTAAGTTCAGCTAGATGTTAATGATGTTAATCAGGTATTAATTAAGCTGAATTGCTCCTTAATTTACTGAACTCAGCCTTGCGATTTGGCATTCTGATTAACAATAAACTACAAGCTTATCCTTATCAGAATGCCAAATCGTAAAATGACTGCTTCACGACTGATTTGAGCGCGACCGCCGCTGCGAAAACCGCTGTGCGAGTTCGAAAAGTGAGTTACAGAATCGCAAGGCAGAATATTTATATTTTAAAGAAAATACATTTCACCTAATGATAGTACGTATTTACCTAGTCCAGCCATAAGTTCTGTTACAAATGAAATTGCAATTTATTTATTTATATTTTTTCTGGTCTTCGACAGACGAAGTGTTATTATATCTGTTGATAGTACGATATACGAACATACGGCTGATACCAAGGTTTTAAAGTGTCTGGAATATCACCGACGGCTTTTGTGCAAGGCGATCACTGCAATCCTATTTTCTTTAATATCCTATTCCATATTGTTTGTTATTTGATGATTAACATGAAAAAATATGTGAAATGGCGCAAAATCGAAAGAAGTTTTTAAAATAATTTACGTGTTCCGAATTCAAAAAATTTAAACTTTTTATGTTTCAAAAATCTATTTTCATTTATAACAACTTATGGCCAGACTAGTTATATTTTGTACTTTAGGGAAAAAGATATTGATATAAGAATATAGTGATTATATGATTAATAATGTAATATAATATGTAAATTCTATCTTTTAAGACAAATTTGCACGCCATGTGTGGCAGAATATGCGAAGTTTAGATTGTATCACCATAATATTTTTGTATGATTTTTTTGATATTAAAATATAAACTAAATTGCAAATTAAGTCCGTAATGCAAAGTCCTATAGCCATAATGAAAACTGACTCAACATTTATTTCATCCATTAGGGCCATTACGACACACTCTTCGACATAATTCGACGTTTCAAAAGCATTACATTCTGAGTCATCTCCAAGAATAGGCTATCAGCATAATACTGCCATTAACTTGACGTCAATTAAGTTATGTTTTATTCTGTGTTAATTTGAGTGATGTAAATAATTATTTTCACAGCAGTCGGGGTTATTATTCAACGAAGAGCGGTTCGAATCGTGCGGAATGTGAAACCTTTCCGAGCGGATTGGCGTTGCATAGAGATGTGGGGTGTCTCTGCATCTTCTACCGCATTTACCACGGAGTGTTCAGAGGAGTTGTTCAGATGAATACCTGCTCCTGAGTTTCGTTTTCGGACGTGGCAGAATATCCCCGAATATACCCGTACCGAGAGATTTTAAGGCAGTTTTTGCCGCGCTCCGCTACTATATGGATCCAGCTGCCCATGAAATATTTTGTAACCAATTCGACTGAGGGTCCTTCAAGAAAAGAGCATACCAATTTTTAAAAGGCCGGCAGCGCACTCGCTAGCCCTCTGGCATTGAGTGTCCATTGGCGGCTTTATCACTTAACATCAGATGAACCTTCTGCCTGTTTGTCCCAGGTTCTATAAAAAAAAATTTATTAAAATTTTTTTATATTTTTTAAATTAAAAAACGGTAATTTGATTGGGTGCCTACTTAAAAATTCAGCACACGCGAAAGTTCAGGTGTGAACGCATTCACAAGTGGCGAAGTAATGAACGCGTAATAATTATTTATGCCACGGCACGTAGCCGCTTATGTTAAAAACACACAAAGCACAAAAAAAACACACTCGTTGCATATTTTGTTATTTAAACATACATATTCACAAAAAAAAAATAATAACCTATTAGCACTACAACTTAATACGGGTCTTAAAGCATCCATAGATAATCTTATACATATGGTCGAATCGGTCTAAGAAATGCCGGTTCCTTCACGATTATTGCTTTCAGCGTAGAAGTAAATGGAAAGGTACATCCATAGGTGCAAGACAGCTTATCATGAACAAGAAAAGTTTAGTAACAAAAATTTTAAGTGACATGAATGTGACTCGGATACTGCGTATTCGATTCTCGTCCGTAGCTCAACAGATTACGTTCTATTAACGCATTAAACTTACTCGTGGTAAAATTAAATTCGACAACGTTGGACACATAAAACTGATCATATATTTGTTAATAAAGTATTGATAAAACTGTTTTTTCTATTTCCATTATTGTGATGCATAAGCTGTATCTATATATCTTAATATATATATTTATAAAGATTAACAAAGTTTAGGCTCATCTCTCATACTAAACTAAATTAAGTCTTGCAGATGAACGAAATTAATATAAGTATCATTTGTTTTCTATATTCATTGCTATTGTAATATCATTGCCAGCATTCTTAGATAACTTCACAAAAAATACCAGAATTCGAATGATCTTACTTCGGTCCCTTTACGAGACCTACTAACACACAAAGCCAACAGGCGTTATTTAATATTCTGACCTAGCGAGTTCCCGTTTCGTAGTTTACAGCTTTACGAGCCCCAAGGGATCCCATATGTTCCCACTTACGTGCCGATAGCTTTGTAATAAACTCCAATATCTAATACTATTCTAACGTAAAACATTGGTACATTCCACGTATAGAATTTTCTTTGCTTAAATGAATCATAAATAGGTCGGATTTTTAAATCATTAATCACGCTAAAATCTTGTCGTAAGTAGTTTCGATTTAATCTGTGGTCACGGCAGTGCGGCCGCCAAGAGAAAAAAAGCGGTACGGCCGTACCATCCTTTTGTCGCAGCAGTTCAGGCCATTTTCGACCCCCTATAACATCGCTGTCCACAACAAAATTGGAAGCCTGAATTTTCAGTCACCAAGCAGAGACAAGCACACGGTATATTTCAATCAATTTGAACCAGTAATTCAACCATTAAATATAAAAGATTTGTAATATTGATATGGTCACTATAAGATGTTGTTAGGTTAACTAATTACGTAATAACTTAAGAAGGTCATTTAAGTAGGAACTGAATAACGGCTGACATGTACTTATCTCACAACATTTTACAATAGAAGAACTGCGTTGCGAGACTTGTTTTTTTTACAAGTTATGTTTTTTTCATTGATAAAATATATATTGATATATAACTAGCTGTCCCCGCGAACTTCGTTTATCCTTAATGTGATTTTTCATTTAACTTAGCCTATCATTTTAGTACATACCAAGATGCAACATTTTGCTATGCTACCCCAGAGACTGTTCGGTATTCTAGAATGAAAACTTCTGTGAATTTTTCTCTATACAAACCTCCGAGTTAAAGTCATAAGATTTTAATTAACAAATAAAAAATTAAGGTTGATCGTAGAGGGGTGAAATTCAAGGGTAGTATGTATTTTTGTATGCTGTATCATCAAAAAAATAAACAAAAATATTTTTTGGTGTGGACACCCCTTATCACTTAGGGGTTTCAAAACATTGATAGTAGCTGATTCTCAGACTTACTGAATATGCATAAAAAAATTCAAAAGAATCGGTCGAGCCGTTTCGGAGGAGTATGGGAACGAACATTGTGATACGAGAATTTTATATATTAGAATAATCGAAATCTGACTCCAGTATTGCAAATATCATGTGATCAGCAGACGTTGGTAGTGGCAGATGCAGCTGTCAATGTGGCTGCTGTAGACTTTTCGTATTCAATACAAAACAAAAGGCGCGACGTAGGCGAGTTTGTGGCTAGACAGCCGAGTCTCTTTGCTTAAAGTTTGAACAATTACACGCAACGCGTCAGTGTTATAATATACTCTTGTATTAAAGTGCCTTGTGTTTATTGACTAATGACCAGTGTGTATTTATTTTTCCTAAAAGATAAGAGTTAATAATATCACAATATGCCTCTCAGAAGTAGTGATATTTTTTAGTATAGATTTAGATTTATGTAAGGGCATGTAGATAACAAAAAACTGAAGACTCCGATGGGCGAGACTTGAAATCGTACGCTATCAGGACCTGCACAAGACTGACTCTAAACATATAAAACATAGTCTATTATTTTTAATATATTATATGGTTACTGTAGCGTATAAAACAACGCTACAAAGTTTCACGATCTTCATTAAAAATTACATGTGTTTTGTTGTTTTAAAAGAGGATATTTTTAGCTCCATTCTCATTATTTATAATGAGTTGCTAACCAACAAAGGGTTTACATTTCAGATAAGTGAGACTATAAATAGCAAGAATAGGAACCATTTGTACTTTATGATTTCATAGACGTTCTGGAAGGAAAATTCTAACTAATATAAATAATTAATTAACGTTAAAAATATACGCAATTGAAATTTTTGTGAACTTGATAACATATATCTTGGAACCTGGTCATACCATAGCCTTGCTAGAACAGTTATTGTCAAAATATTAACAGTCTAATTGCATTCTTAACTAATGACGACATGGCCATGCGTCGTGCTCGTGAACGGGTGCTACAAAAGTACTAAGTCTTTTTTTAAAATATTGTCGTTTATAACTGTTCATACTTACCAATATGATTAAATCAATTTTGATTTGATTTAATGTAATGTCAAAGCAAACGGCACAATGCCGGTCGAGTTGGAGATGAATGGAAGAGGCCTGGTCAAAACATTGAGACATAAGAATGGCTGATGAAATGAAATCTAATACTGTTTCGTCTCATTCTGAAAAATTTAGTTTAATTTTTTACACTATGACAAAAAGAGCCAAATGAGGTGTAATTAGTCTGATATTGTGGCGAACAAGAACATCCTCTCTTTTCCACCGCATCGGTGATTACCGTTATGTGTTATGACAAATGTGATGGGCAGAGGCTTCAACCAGTCTCAGCGCAGGCAGCACACAGTTCATGTCGCCCTATCAAATGCAGAAAATGAGTTCGCACTAACGATCTTTCATACCCATATGCTATCATTATAACGTTGTATTTTTTTATATAACACGGGGCAAACAAGCAGGAACCTGATCTGTTGTTAAGTGATACCACCGCCCATGGAAATACTTCAGTGGGTAGCTGGTTCCACAAAGTGGTTTTGCGCGGAAAAAAGTACCATAGAAAACGCGCAGTTGTGGAACGACGGATTAAACCGCTCAGAGAGTGACTGGTCGTCGAGTAGAATCGCTCTCCGTTAAATGCTGGGAGCCTCCGCCGCAAGGTGAGAACAGTACTGCGTGTGGGGCCAAACTTGCGCATTTTAGAGTAGCAAGCGATGGAATTAGCTAATTTAGCCTTTCTTTCCAACCGCCACACTGAACGTCATTCGACATGTCAATTATTTCTAATTTTTTTGACCCAGCATTTCGATTACTTTCCTCAGCTTTCTTAACTGTTTTTTACTTCTTTTACTTTTACACTTTGCTTTTACGTATATCCCGTGTAATTTTCTCAGAATATAACTTTTTTGTGATTAATGACGTTTCCTTTATTACTTGCCGCCTAGCCCTTAAAAGTTATTATTATATTGTGCTCGCCCCATGAACTATTAATAAATTATAAGAATATATCCATTAGACCAGGAGCTAGGCGGGCTTAATTAGCCAGGAATCTTTTGGCACAACGGACCAAATGGCGACTAAGTGCAGAAACTTAGTCCACACTACATACATACGTACCCATTAGACCGTTACGTCAATTCCGTCACCTTGAGCGGCGAGAATATTTTCCCGTACTAATGCGCTTCGTGCATGGCAACAACGTTGTAACACCGTGCATAAGCAGTGCGCTTCACATGGTGAGATTTTTTGGTAGAGATAGTATTTAATCTTTTCTAAAACATGTAGATGCTACGCTAGGCTACGCCTTACGCTAGCTTTCGAACCCTTCTAGTTGGTATAGTAATGTTTCATGGTTGATTCACGTTAATAGCACGCTCATGGCACTTGGTGATATAATAGGAAAGCTTTAATTTTGAGGTTCGATTTCCGGTAAAACAATTACTGTTGACTTGAAAAGCACCGTTAACTCCTTTATTTACTTACTAGCTCTAAGAATATTTAGTCCCGTTCATTTAATTTAAAGTGACACGAGAGTAGACAGACTTTTAGTTCTAATTATATGTTAGGTTTACAGAATAATAATAATTAAGGATATAAATAAAACGATAGTCATCGGATCCATCAGGATATATTTATTTCGACATGTCATGTATAAAATCCGTGCCTATTTGTAATATTTCAATACCGCAACCATGTTAAGATGACTTTACAGATTTTATTTATATATTTTTCAGGCTTAAATTAAATAACAAAAGTTTGGATTTAAATATGTCAAAAACTATATAGATATAGATGTCTCAGGAATAGTTAAAGCTCAAACTTTTTGCTTGGCATACAATAAACTTAAAATTGCATTATCAACATATTTATGTTATATAGAAACATCAACGTAATCTATAGAAAACTATATTTTTTTTTGTACCAAAGGCGCTACCTTTTAGGTCTGGGACTCAGATTTCTGTATCTGTTCCGTAATCATTTCTAATAGGCAAGGAGGTAATCATCCTTCTGCCTGACACAACCCGTAGACTTTTGGGTCTAAGTCGGTTTCCTCGTGATGTTTTCCTTCACCGTACGATTGATAAATACGCACAAGACGTAAAGTCCATCGGCACACAGCCGGAGATCGAACCTACGACCCCAGGGATAAGAGTCGAAGGCCAACACTGCAGATATATTAGCATACAATAATCAATATTACAGCCATAATATAATCACAAAACTACCTTTAAAATCCTAAAAAGAGCCGCCTTAACATGGTTATAGTATATCTCTCTTTCTCTATCTTATATAAGTAGCTTATTTACAATTGTATAGGACAATATTTGGGCTTTTTGCATACTAAAAAAATACACTATTAGAAAAATCTACCGTAGGTTAAACAAAAACGGGCGTCAAACCATGATTTTGTATTCCTTACTTCTTATCATGAATAAATAGATATTTCTGAGACACGATATCAATTACCCGTATAGAAAAATAAATCTGATAATATCAACTGTTCATCTATAAAGTAATTAACCAATATTCATACATTTTAAATATGAGAACTCCCAAAGCGGCGATGATTCGATCACAAGCCTGCCAGACCCTTCTAAACTTACTTATTTATTCTTTGATTTTTACGTATGTAATTTCAAACAAATTATATTCAGCGGCGTACAACTTTCCTTATCTACCTGTAATTAAGTTGAAAATCGGGCTCTCAAATACCAATCTGAATTATCGTAGATTTTTCTGTATTTTTGCGTGCAATCTCTTCATTGAAAAACCAACTTCCAATAGCGACAATGTTTTTGCTACTTGTACTTTTTTATATTCATGACCAGTCACCAGTCAACATTTTTGGACAAACTATGATCATAAGAGGTACATCAACATATATTATACTAGCTTTCTTCCGAGCCTACGTATACATTCTTAGACACGGCATTCGAAATTTCGTAGTTACAAAAGCAAGCAAGCACCGAAAAAATTACATAATTTCGTTAAATGATTTATTATAGACCAAAATCAAATCTGTTCCCAAATACTAAAACAGTTTAAGCACAAAAGTTATACTAAAATACTCTATACGTAGACTCGGTTTTAAAAGCATAACTTATAATGATTTAACAATAGTCATATGCTGTTCATACAAATCCAACGCAAAGCAAAATCGCCTTAATTTATTAGGTAAATGTTTGGAGAAGATTCTAGAGTATAACTTTGACCCTTCCTCACTACTGTATGTAGTAAATAATTATTTTATCAATTTCATTAAATCATATCACCGAACTGTCTTGATTGCGACGAAAAGTAATTTTAGTAATTTAGGTTTTTATACTAAGATTTTTTACTCATTAGTGTTGATCAGACAACCTAGGTTGGCCTAGTAGCTTCAGAGTACAACTAATCCCCGAGGTCATAGGTTCTAACCCCGGCTATAAACCAATAGACTTTCTGTCTATATAAGCATAACACTCTCTCGTACGCTAAAGAAAAACATCGTGAGGAAACCGACTTAGACACAAAAGTCGACGGCGTGTGTCAGGCACAGAAGACTGATAACTTGAAACCGTCTCAGACCCAAAAGTCGACGGCGTGTGTCAGGCACAGAAGACTGATAACATGTCTATTAAGAAATAATGTCCACGAAAAGATACAGAAATCTGTGGGCATACCGGGTCTTTCAAAAAGTCAAGAATAAAGACGATTTTGCTTTGCGAATATTTCAATATAAAATCTACAATCCAGACCATTATAATTCTATACAATTTCCTATTAAATTACGCAGTCGATTTCATAAACGCGACTTTATCGTAGTTTAACTACATTGAGGAAAGCACCCTCTGTCGATGAAATTTAACTACATGGAATTGGTATAAAATGTTTATATACATTAGTGAAAAAGTACAAGCAATTCTTTAAATTATACTAGAGAGGATTACCGCAAAAATTATGCAAAATAAAAACTATAAAAAACGTAACACTATTTTCGTATTCTAATAACACAATATTATTATTTATTCTGCAAAATGTAACGGCAACAATAAATCACGGAATAGGTAAATATAAAAAGGTATTGTAGCAACCCAAGACGTATTTAAGGACACAATAGATATACTAGTGGCAACACTGGTCCACCACAAACATTGACTAAAAGTTGGGAATATTTATTCCATGTTATCTATGTAGAATGAAAAATCACAAATCTATCTTTAACAGGAGAAAAGAAGAAAGAAATTGTTTTCAATTGAATAAATGTGGTTAGCCTATAATGTCAACACACATTGAAGTTCTCTTGTCTATTGAAATAGAAACAATGGTCTTGACGTTTAAATATGTACTTTGTTTCCTATATAAATAACATTTTACCCCAAATATTAAGTCCCAGAATATGAGGTGTTTAGACTAGGATACTCCATAGTTACACATTACAATGTAATAAGAAAAAATTAAAACAAAACGCATTGGTGTACAATTTACTGAGTATTATTAAGGACAAAATATTGAGCGAACAAATCAACGTTAACTATAATAAATAGATAACTAACGGTTAACAAGTACTTAACTATGTACAGTAAGTAATTGACCTCTAGTTTCTTAGCAATTAAAAAAAATATCCATTGATTTGACATAATTGATTAAAAATTTATTCCTTCATTAAACAACAGTCTAATTTCACTCTGAACTAAAGTACTCTTTCGTCTCATTCTAACAAATTGTTTACGGTTTCATAAAAAGAGATGACTATTTTAAATCGTTGCTGGACTGCTTAATTATGAATACCGGATTATATTTTTGTAGGTTTTCCATTAAATTACTTTAGGCAATCGTAACAAATTACGTTACGTTAAATCGAAAAGGATTGTCTCAATGGTAAAAGATTCTTATCCTTTCAAAAAAGACAGATAATCACTGCGTAGTAAATTAGTCACTATTTAGTATGTCTTAGTTATAAGCGATTCTACTTTTTTTTTTGTAGTCTATGCCTAAAGGTTGGGTCATGAGAAAATCTTTTTGTTAGGTTAACAACACTGTTATGTCGTTATAATTCCACAGCCTTGATACTTTATATGAAACAACTAGCAGACCGTCCAAGCGTTGCTGTGGCTAAGGTTTTTGTTATATTACATAGTAGCCTATTCCAGGGAAACGGTAGGAGAAAACCAGTCATGGGGACCACCATGCTTTAATGGTGGTTATGCCATTAAATTGTAGCTTATGTGAAACGCTAGTACTTTCAACACAGCGCCATCTGTTAGAATTACGACTGTCAAATAATAAACAAATATTTTGCAATAAAATAATATTGCGGGTATAAATTGAGATGTAAGCTATCCTATCTTTTAAGTTGTATCAAACTACACACGGTGTGCAATTTATATCGGTTCGGTAGTTTAGGAGTTCATAGCGGAAACACAACGTGACACGTAATTTATATATATTAAGATTAAAACAAATTTTATTCAATAAAAAAACACCAAGTTAAAAAATTTATTAGTCCGCATAACCATCATGCCTGTTCTCTTAAGGCACAGACTATCTAAAAAATAACAAAACACGACAGTTTCTTGCACTTTCTTCTCATCCACTCTATAGAATTGAATAGAAATTGACATTATGTTAATGTTCTTATTATATGACATTGTAAAAGTAATATGACATTTGCATGCCTATTTATATATGGCTGATTGTGCGGCTATTTGTAGTTGGTCGATCTAATTGTAGCACTATCTTGGCAAATAAACGATTTATTATTATTATATAAATGCATATTATGTACTACATCTTTATCGACGTTTTTAAGTATAGATCACATTATCTATATGATACAATTTATTAAATTTATATAACTTACCTAATAAACTGGAGGAAACATAAAATTGTATACGAAGCCTGCCCATATAAGACCTAAGCTAATCTTGGTAAGTGTAAATCATTTACGCCCAAACCCAATAATCAATCCACAATCTCAGATTGAAAATAATCTGAGATCAGACCGTGACAGTCAATGGATCTCCTATCTGCACCCCTTTAACCAAACCCTACAAAGACAATCCATTTTTGGCGACGGATAAATGCTCTTTGTCTTTCCATTTTACCGAGTTTTCATATTTGATAACCAATGTAAACCAAATAATGTAAATAAAAGCTTACAAGTAACATTAAAATATACATGTGTATGTTTAAAACATAAACAGTTTTAACTGTTGAAATGGAGCTTTCGTCAACTGTCATTTTCATACAAAGGGTATCCACAGATACCGATACGACCTCCTATGGATAGGTTGTATCGACAGATGGCTATTACAATCCATCCATTGGTTATTGGATCTCTTGTTACAACATTTGGATTAATATTACTATCTGAGATAGTGGATTATGGATTGATATAGGTTATTGGGTTCGGGCGTTAGTTGTGTTAATTTCGATCAAATATACATTCGGAATTATAGAAACGTCCCTTTTTTATCACATCGTTAACATAATTTGACAGAAAGACGAAAGAATATTGTTCAGATTGATTTAGTTTATATTAATGAAGTAGGTACTAGAGGTCAAAATAAAACTAGTCTGACTTGATGACTAAGTAACAGGGAGAAACAAAACTTCTTAACATAAAGCTTATGTCAACTCGTTGAATTGTGCCAGGGCGGTTTTGACTCTGAAAATAATATTGATCCTTTAATTAAACACCTAATGACAGTATATGCGAGTAATACCCATTTAAAAAAAGGTTTTAATGTATATAAAGTGGATATTTATACAAGTACTAGCTGACCTGGCAAACGTCGTTTCGCCATGTATATCATTTATAATAAAATATAGGGGTTGATCGTAGAGGGGTGAAAATTAGGGACTGTATGTATTTTTTAATGCTGTATCATAAACAAATTTAAAAAAATTATCTAAAAATTAAAAAAAAAAAATTAGGTGTGGACTACCCTTAACATTTAGGGGGATGAAAAATAGATGTTGTCCGATTCTCAGACATACCCAATATGCACACAAAATTTCATGAAAATCGGTCGAGCCGTTTCGGAGGATTTTAACCACAAACACCGCGACACGAGAATTTTATATATTAGATATTAGCTGAAAGCTTTAAGCTTATTTAAGTATTAATAATCGACAGTATCCAGTAGTGGTCCTTCGAGACGGATTAATAATTGCGTAAGCAATAGTAAACAATAATCTACTCCCGTGGAACTAAAGTTTGACTCAAATCTGGGCATAGATTTTGATAGATTTAAGAGTGAGCTGTCAATTACATCTCGTGGGGTTCTCCAATACTTACTTATCATGCAGGTGTGCGGCATCCGGCCTTTGTCGCAGGAGTTTAAGCGCCCGAAGAACGCCCAACTCCGCGAGTCTCGCTTGCCTCGCCGCACACCCGGCTTCGCCTTTCCAGACCAAATTGCCGGCAACGAACAAGGCCGCTTCTTGGAGTTTGCTCTCTGGATGCGCCTGCGTAACGCACGCATATATTAGGCCCTTACCTATGAAATTATGGTTTATGTAGAACCAAAATTTGTCTAAGTAGTTCTCCATTTTGGTAGACTAATGAAGCGTTCTTAGTAAAAATAAATATCGGTTGTAAGGGATCAAACAATATCGTTGCTTGTTAGATGCTTAGAATCGGTTCGGTTAACGCCCTAATATCTATATAACAAAAACAATACAATAAATATGTGGCAGAGAAGTACTGCTAAATTTACTTAATTTTGTAATGTTTTGCACACTAGTGATAATGTGGATTTTACTTATTACCACACACAAAAATTAATCATAAAATATATAATATATATATGATAAATTTTTGTATCAAATATTGCAGTGATAGTGTGGGGAGGACAGAGTTTCGTAGAGTGTAGTTTATTAAATTTTATAAGGAAACTTGATGTAAAAGTGTACCAGTATGTAAAAAAATTACAAATTCGGAAATATATAACATTTCTTGTCTATCCTCTAATATCACTCCGTATTTGTAATATAAGGTGATGAATATAAATTTGTCGACGACACAAAACAGTTACACAAAACAAAAATTATAATGTCTAACGATTACTAGCATCATTAATACTTACCAAATAATCCACCAACTTTCTGAGAACATCTTCATTGGCCATAATAAAATCCTTTGCTTTCTCTCCATCTCCGATATTTCCGAGTATGCATAACGCTTGTTCCTTCACTTCCGCCGGATATGAGCCTTCTAAGACGACTATCACAGCCTGAAATCAATTTTCCTCTTTAGCTTAGACATTACTGTCGTTCGTTCGTTCTTTCGTTCGTATAAAATCCAGTGTATCGTCCAAAACACTTCAGTTACGATACCTATATATATTTAATATTTTTTAAGAATTCGTAAAAACTTAGCGGTAAAGTAAAGTCGATTAGATTTTGATGAAAGCTTAAAAATATACGCGCTTTACCTACCTACTGCGTGCTTTTTGGAATATATTTGACAGACATTTGTCCTTGGGCTTTTGAAATATATTTGTGTTTATCCCAAATTTTTGGTCATACAATTCCTTGTTCATTGATAATTTTTATGCCAAACAATTAACTGTTGCTGCCGAACGACTATATTTCTCCGAACTACCGACTTACAATCTAAACCACAGATACAGGCAGTCCTTGTACTTACGGCACGTTAGGTTCTCGAAATACGCGACGTAAATCGAAACGACGTACTCGAGACATATTTTTTCGTGTGTTTACATGTAAAAGTCAAGGGTTAGGTTCCACACGGACTTGAAATTAAAAAAAAAACCTGCATATATAACAAAGGATATACATACTTTATTATCAAAAGAAAGTTCTTAAAATAATTATAAATGCACTTATGAAATTGCTAGTTATTTTTGGTATTTGTGTGTTATTAATTTTAATAATAATTATGAAACTTTAATATGTAATGAGAAATAATAAATTAAACTTTTAGCTTAAAGAAACTGTTAATTCGAGATTGCTTCGCTTCTTGCTATTACAGATCTTGTTAACACTGATAGGCTGCACAAATTTTGTTATTAACGTTGAAACTTCTCTCAAAATTAGGATCACTTTCTTCGAAAATTTTCATGGCATTGTCCAAATTTTGCACAAGACACTCCTACGTCGAAAATCGAAACAAATGACGTATGCTTTAGGAATAGTGTCAAAACATTGTTCGACGTAACTTGAAACGACTTAAATCGAAACGACGTAAGTCGAGGACTGCCTGTATTTTACTTATGGGGTAATAAAACAATATTAACAAATAAATAAATATATTACCTGCATGACCTGCGAAGAAAACTCGCTCATAATAGCATCGATATGTTGCCTCGTCGACAGTAAGTTGCGTAATAAGCCTAAAGTCTTCATAATAACCCGTGTATCACTATCACCTAAGAGACGGAACATTTGCTCTGTGCCGAGACAGCTTAATATTCGTTGCTTCACCTTTTGTTCCGCCTATACAGAAAAATATTTTTATTTAATCAATCAACAATTATTTATAGACCTACCATGAAGTTTTCAAAAACCTTTCGTTTTATAAAGATTTGATTTATAAAGGAACTCTAAAACCACAGAATCGATTATAATAATACTCTCACAAAGAAGAGGACTATATACGTAACGGAGCAGTGTGATATCTTTATTAATCGCTTAGAACAAACGATACGCAATATCGAGTAGTTAACGTAATAGAATAGTAAAGTCCTGTTTGGTGATTAGTGTTCTTCCGTCGCAATCTAGTTTTGAGTGATGTCGGAAATTAATTCATAGAAAGTAAATTGAAAGTATACAATAGTCGCGACTTTTTTTAATAATTTTGACCTATCTATGTATCTAATATAAGTTAAGTATTGGACATACAACATAAAATAAAAACCAAACTAGTACCATGTCAGCAATGCAAAGAAGAAGAAAAATAAGAAGAAACAAAGTAAAAAGCGAAAAAATAAGACAAAAGCAAGTTATTAGTCTTACATTATGCCTTAAAACTGGATTGGCAATGGGCAAGAGTAAGACATATCGCAAGATGCACAGATAAAAGGTGGAATTTAAAGACAAGTATATGGAAATAACTGAGGGGAAGAAGAAGAAGGAGCCCTATAAAAGGTGGATAGAAGATATAGAAGCGTTATCAGGAAGCAACTGGAGAAAGAAAGCCATGGATTGAAGGGGTTTCCAATCAATAGCACAGAAGAAGTTAGGATATCAAGTAACAAGAAAAAAAAAGGAATAAAACAAATCTAAACTGTATAATCAACATTTGTAAATATTGGGAATAAACAGGCTTCATTATTGTTATTAAAGTAAAACTTTTATCATATCGTCTCAAACTTTTTCGTTTGTGTGTCGCATGTCGCGTGACGGTCGGCCGCGGAGTAGGGATAAAGTGAAAGGCGCTCAAAGCCAAAGCCAATATGGCGGCGGCCATAGTTCGCAGCAGCTGACCGTGTAGTGTATAGAATATTATTTAATATGTGTATATAATTTAAATCATTGTTATTAATATGTATATATAATCTAAATAATTGTTAAGTATTATGAATGTCGTACTCTCTAAGACACAGAGTTCAATAAAAATATTAATTGGAGACTTAGTCTACTTTTATTATTTCCCATTATTATTCCAATTTTCCAAGTATAAAATTAAGATTGATAAAGCGATTTTTATACCCTTAATGGATATTATTCCCAAAAAATTTAGTTCCATGTCTATAATGTAAAAAAGTTTCACTTTTACCGTGGGTTCATAAAACCACACAATCCTTTTATTAATAATATTATTATACATAGAAATAGAAACTCACCTGAAAAGCCATATTCATAAGTGCCCATATTCCGTTTAGGCGAAGCGCCGCTTCCGGCCTCTTCGTTAGGTTACAAAGCATCTCTACGACGCCTGGAAAATGTGTTTAATTAGAAACGAATGTATATAGAAACTTTTTTAAAATATCGCTCACCGAAATAGGTCCACAGATTCTCACTTTAGGCACAGACTACTACACGAAAAAAATAAATCAGTCTAAACTTAACTACGTATAAAGTACTCTTTTGCCTCTTTCTGGCAAATTGTGTTTACGGTGTGACAAAAAAGACAGATAAGTACTATTATGTTTTTAGGAATATTTTGGGGGCACGACTTTATGAATGAGATTCGTGTCTCTGGTACAATTCCTCTTAAGTTAAATTGTATTTGTAAAGCATTTAATAGATTATAAAACTGAATTTTTTGAATATAATTTATTAATCATTTATATTTTAGCTAAAACATTTATTAAAGCTCCACCTCCTTCAGCTTAAATGGTTGGAAATTACAAAATACATGTGTTAAACATGTCAATTAACATTTATAAAGCAATTAAATATGGTAAACAAGGCCTAAAATTCGTATTATTTTAGTATAAACCTTGATCTAACATGGGCTCCTTGGCGGGTGAGAATTCCAGAAGTAGATTGCAGAGAGTCGAAGAGCCAACTGTGAGGAGTTCGGTGCCTGGAGACTCACTTAACAGCAGCATCAGGGGACGCCAGACAGAGTGATCCTATAACATTCAGAATTGTATTTATTTATTAAAAAAAAAATTAATACCTAATAATAAAAAGTGCACATGAATCATTATAATTTAATTTAAGATCAGTCTCACGTCAGTTAGTGGATATTATTAAAGTTAGGGATACGATGTGGACAGGTAATGTTTGTACAGAAGAAATTTGAAGAAATGTATTAAAAATCTTAATAAATAAAAGTCTGGTTTGTTCGAACACATAACTCGAGAACGGCTGGACCGATTTTCACGGTTTTTGATTTGTTGTATATGTCTTTGTCCTGCAGAATAACTATTTAACATTGGGAAATTGACGAAAAAAATCCTATACTATGAGTTTCCTAACTGTCAAACATCTGTTCACTTCGTCGATACGGTAAAAGCTCCCCAAATTAAATAACGTATTTACGAAGGTTACGAATGGACAAGATATATATACAATATTCTGATAATGGCGTATTTTAGATTTAAAAATATAATGGAAAAGGATCGGCAAATATATTGGCTGTCGAATATTTATGCATGCGTTCAGAAATTTATTTTGCGTATACTAAGGAAAACATAATAACAAACTACTTAAATATACAACAAATCAAAGCACATTGTAAAACGTTACTCAACGGAGTGGCAATTCGGTAATAGTATTCAGACTACTATTACCGAATTGTCATACTTATTTATTTTGTATTTATGTATTACTTTAATAAAATCATAAATTATGTTCAGCCAATCTGTAACACGACATTAATTGACTGTTAGGCGATACAGCTAGTAATAAAAATGGCGCTATAACTCTATATTGGTCATGGTATTAGAATAAATCTACTTCATGAATAATGTTTTGTTGTTTTTGTTTTTTAAACGACTTTAAAGGAAAATATGGTGAGGAAACCGGTTTGCCTTAGACCCAAAAAGTCGACGGCGTGCGTCAGGCACAGAAGGCTGATCAATTACTTGCCTATTAGATATGAAATTATGAAACATATACATAAATCTGAGGTCCAAACCTAAAAAGGTTGTAGCGCCATTGATTTATTTTTTTATGGCGTGTATGTAGTAATTGTTGAAATTTCATAATATGTATGTACGATCCACATTTCAAGCACGTGCTAAATTTGTATGTGATCACAAATTTGTCGAAAACTAAAACTAAAAAAAGGTACTTTTCTTGTAAATATAAATAACAACGCAAACGGCTCACCTGATATTAAGTGATATGATAAACGCCCATAAATATTCACATTGCCAGAGGGCTGGGAAGTGCGTTGCCGGCCTTTTTTGTATTACATATAAACAGTTAAAAATGTAATAATATCGGTTCAGTTGATTACGAGACATCCGCACATTTCTGGTAGGGTCATGTATAATATCGATACGTATCAGCCAAGATAAATCGACTTAACTACTATTATTAATTAATACTTACACAGACTATCGATATTTCAAACATTCATGAAAATAAAAATAATGAAAAAACAATTAACATACCTGAAATGTAGTTCTTAACTGTTGGACTGATCTCGAGAGAGAATGGAGACATCGGACCGCCGCTAACCTTACCTAACGAAATAAATTATTTGTTTAGCAATGTTATCGATAATTCACAATTCAAGAGGGGACCGGAGATAAATTTCAAATTACCAAGAGTTCAAATAATCACTAGGGGGAATTTCAAGTAAATAAGAGTTTGATCAAATTCGTGACATATTATTTGTATATTATAATGTATTAACAATTATTGTCAAATTTTTATTTCGAAAAGAAATCCGTAAACTTTTTTGAGTACGCGACTTCAGTCTATGATTTTTATGATGTCATCAAACATTAACATGACTTATTGACGTTTGAAAGAAGACTGGAATGCGAACTTACTCATATATTATGGTACAATTGACATGGTCTTTTGGTTTTTTATGGACAAGTCGAAGTATGCATGACAAACACTTCAAATTATAGAGAGTCGGGTAGCCCGGACTCAAATTATCGCGAGCAAGATACTATTCCTTTAACTTCAAATTACCGAGGGCACTTAATATCATTGATTTTATTCAATTTATTGAGTATTTTTCAAGGAATCGGAAATAAGGAATTCAAATTAACGAGTGTCAAATTATCAAGAGGCCACTGTATTAGATATATAAATACTAGCTGACCGGGCAAACGTAGTTTTGTCATATATATCATTTCTAATAAAAAAATAGGGGTTGATCGTAGAGGGGTGAAAGTTAGGGGGTTTGTATGTATTTTTTAATGCTGTATCATAAAAAAATAAACACAGAAAAAATATCTAAAAATAAAAAAAAAATATTTAGGGGTGGACTACCCTTAACATTTAGGGGGGATGAACAATAGATGTTGTCCGATTCTCAGACATACCCAATATGCACACAAAATTTCATGAGAATCGGTCGAGCCGTTTTGGAGGAGTATGGCAACGAAAACTGTGACACGAGAATTTTATATATTAAAACTGGACAAATTCTGAGGAAGGTTTCTATGGAGAGAAAAATTGGAAACATAAAATAATTTGTATTTATTTAGTACTGAGGTGTTTTTTCCGGAAAAGCGAACAGTCTCTATGGGATAGCTTAGAAAATGTTTCGTATATTGGTACGTAGCTACTAACAAGGTAAGCTAAGTAAAAAAATGATATTAAGGCGAAACGACGTTCGTAATCTTTTTTTGAGTGAGCATCTTTAGTCTATCTAGCAGCTAGTTTAGTAAAAAAATTTGTACATTCAATCAATCAATAATATACTCACCGAAGGTTCGGGATTATTCATTCCGTTAACAATATGAACCATTAAACCATGTGTTTCGATTATTCTTTTTCTTATATCTTCTGCGTTTGCGCCGAGTGAGGCGAAACATTTGAATGCGCCCTGCTTCGCGGCTGGCGACGGACAATTTACTATGTCCGCCAGCGAGCTCATGAGGTGATTTGATATCGCAGCTAGTCTTTGGAGTGATGTGTCTACCTGTGGTGAAGAGTTAAAATTATTAATGAAGGCACCTAGACAATTGGTTATTATAAAACTATTATTTAAAGCTTGCCGAGTTCCAACGCACTGCACACTGATACATTGGAACATAAAGAAAAATAAATACAGTCAAAATCTGTTATAACGACATCGAAGGGACTACTCATATTTGGTCGTAACAGCCGATGACGTTGTACCTAATACTTATTATAGAATGTGTTAAAATCTAAAATCTAACATTAAAAAATAAATAAATAAAATTTAACTTATTTCTTTGAGGTGACTTTACTGTGAACTTGAATATTTGATAGAACTTACTTCAGCCAAATACGCCAGCGTTTCAGCCGCCGTTGCTCTAATGTCTTCGGGCATGTCTTTGGTACAAAGTCGAGCAAGGCATGGCAGCGCTCCAAATACCACTCTGTAATTAAATAATTAACTATTAGATTAATGTGCAGTCTACAATAGGGACTGAAATTAGAGTCATATTACAAATGGTGAAAATCAGTGTTATAAGCTCTTATTTTGGCTCCTAAAGTTAAATAACAAAAAAATTATAATCAGAACTACTATTTTACATATTACCTATATATAATAGCTCAGGTAGAAGACTTAATGAAATAATATAACTTTTGCATGTTACCTCATCAAGGTAAAACTACTTGAATACAAGGCTATCGTAACTTTGGGTCAATGCCAATTAGATTTGATAGAAACTAAATTGATAACATATAACAACTTAGATGATCTTAGATGATTGAAAATGTATAAGCTCATCAAAAATTCATTACAAACTCACTAAACAAAATAAATTGAATCATTAGGTGACTAATAAAATAAAAGAAATGTAAATGTAACTAAAACTAATTATTTTAATCTTGTTTGAATTCCGAAAAATAAATTAAATAAATACAGGTGAGTTAAATACCAGTTTATAAGATGGGCCAACTACCAAGACCAAATTAAACAAAAACATAAAAATATTATTATTACAACATAATTATTCTTAAAACATAACAAGAACGGTCTTAAAATTGTCAAAGTATTTGTTACCTGCTATCATCAGCTGTTATTGCTCCTGCTCTATGTATAAAAGTGAGACAACGGGCAGCACCCATCGCTACAGGCAAAGGTTTATCTCTTGACACTAGGAGAGTCAAAAGTTCAGGAATTGTTTTGTCTCCATACCTGGAAATATTTTTTTTTCTCTGATAAAAATGTATAAGCCATATTTTCCATATTTATTCTGTTCATGTGTTCAAGAGTTACCTGCATATATAAAAAACTCTACAAACTCAAAGTTAAGAATTGCTACTAATACTATTCCAATATAATAGTATATAAGATCTCACCTAGTATTCAATGCAACTTGAGAAACATTAGCATTTTCAAAGCACATTGCAGCTAACAAATCCAATGCTGGCAAGGCCCTTGCTATGGGTGGTGGTGATGTGCCTTTAGGTGCCAGTAGCGCTGCTATTGCATTACAAGCACCTGCAGCACATAATGCTTCCTGTTCAATAGGACCTCCACACCATATTGATAGTATACGGACTACACAAGCACGCGCAGTAGGTGAACCCTCTCTTGCTATTTCTGTAACAAATTTCTTGACTGTGGAATACAAAAACACTAGGCTGTATTAATATTTATTAAAGTTGAATTGTTGCAGATTGTCCAATGCAGTAATGTTTAGAAGTCTAGAGTTATGAAGATAGTAAGTTAAGTTAACATATATAATCTTTAGATGACCGTATACTTATTTCACAAAAGTTAAATAGCTCAAACTTGTTTTAACAGGCAATATATTCCATAATATATATACAAAAAGTTTAAATGTATAACACATTTTAGTGGGACAATATTTAATGTTGTACCCAATTATAATACAGAACTTACGAGTCAACCGTGACAGAAGTCTCATCTCGGATGGCAAGGCAGATATTGGTGCAGGAGGATTAAGGAATATACTCCTTAAAGCACAAAGGCTAGCTTCAGCCAATTTTGTTCCTATTGGCACATCTTTCAATATCTCCACAAGAGCCACTGCTGCACCTTGTTCAACTAATGCAGTGACATTATCTGATGTGCCTTTTGCTAAGGAACCTGGATAAAAAGTATATAAATATCTAAATGCTTTCTATAAAATAGCAAAAATAGAAAACTTAATGGTATATACTGATTTTATACTCTGTAACATATGTAGAAAACAGATAACCATGAAATGTTTAGTGTAAAGGCGTAGATTTACTATAGCATAAAAATTAGTCAAATTTGTTTGATTTAACACAAAACCATACATTAATTCATCCCTCCCTATAATGAAACCTCTCTATAACTAATTAAAATACTTGGTCCCTTGAAATTCGTTATAAAGAGTTTACACTGTAACTATTAATCTAATGACAAACTAACTCACACATCAAAATTACTCAGCTTTTGTAGTTTTACCTAAACATCCATAGTATGCAACATTTTTTTTATTTTGATATAAGAACAACTTTTTAAAACTTTGCACAATGCACAGCCCCTTAAGATTGCTGTATAGAGTTTACTTAACTGTATATTAAATTAGTCCCACAGTCTAAGAATAAAGTAGCAACAAACCCAACTTTGTATTTACCATATTAATTAAAATATATAACTCAATTAATGTAAACAAAGTTGTTTTGTAAATGTAATTTAGCAATAAAATTATCAGTGCTAATCTATTTTGTGATGACATTGAGCAACACTTGATTTATAAACATGAGACATAATTACCAATAGTAATAGTGGCCTCTAATCTAATATTAGGATCCCAGTTCTGCTCAGACATTAACTGGAGCAGCCTTGGTACTATGCCTTGTTGAATAACCGAAGACTTCTGTCTGTTACTGCCTATAACTGAATTCTTCAACGCAATTAGAGCCTCTAAAATTTTCGTCTCGTCCGCAGAATATAATTCGTCGATATACGAGCGAGAACTTTCAATATCCTTTTGAAAAACAAACGAGGTTAATACTTAATAGAAGCAAAAGTTATAAACATGCAGAACATTGCTTACCATGAAAATTGTTAGCTGCTGCATGATTTGAATTTTCTCCGCGGTAGAGCGTTTATAAATTAACTCTGAATAAAGAAACTACTGTAACGTCTTACAGAATGCAAATTTTTGCTGTCTGCAGTCAATTACTAAACACTAATTTCTAACCTTCGAGTTTCAACTTTCGTCCTTCTTCAAAAACGAAACTTCAATTAATTTCAATTTTCTGTCTTCAAAGCCAGGTGCCAATGTCAAACAATGATTATTTACATTTTGCATCAGCGCATTATCGACTGGCTACTACTTTGGTAATCTGTGTCATCATTTTTGACTTATTTTGAAAAAAGCTAAAAAACACGATAACACAAAAATTTATACAGGGTTTAAAATTATAAATAAATAGCATAGCAAATACATCGCATTAGCAATAACCCTATATATACATTATTATATCAAACAATAAGTGATTATAATGCCCGCTTTCCACTGCAAAAGTTTTGAGCGAGAAATAGTTGACCGACGGAACAGAGTTTGAAATGATAATAGCTTTTGCCTTCTTTTGAAAGAGTTTTTAAAATAATTTATTTCGCATTCCACTGACAACGAGCTCAACTAGGCTCAGCGGGAAGCGGGAAATGAAAATGAACGACTACTCCGTTCATTTTGTGGTTCTCGCTCCATCCAGCGAGGTTGTGCATCCTTTTGCGAGCGGGGGCCGGGGAGCTGAGCAATGAGCACCAGTATTCTTGGGCAGCCCTTAGTAGCATCAAGACGTTTTTGTGAATTTCACTATGTCAGATTCTTCTTGTGAAGATGATTATATTAATATGGAAAATAAAATCTTTCTAATGTATCACTATAAAAAGAAACATATCCTGTGCAAATCAAGATTTTGGATCAATCATAGTCGATTTTAATCTGCCACCTCTCGACATTGTCTGATTTTTTATAAGCTCAAACTATTAGGAATAGAACAAAGTGCAGAAGCGGGCTGTTCGGGGTATTTGTTGTGTTTCTCGAGGGAGTCGGTACGGAATAAGTTTAAGGAATTAAATATTATGACACTATCTGGTCAATATATTCTTGAACCTTGTTGTATGTCCAAAAAAATATAAAGATTTTAAAACAAATGGTGACTTTCACCAGTATAATACGCGAAATAGAACTAATTTGAGTGTACGACCAACCAGGCTCCAAAAGATAAACCACTCCTTATATGGAAATTGTATTCTTTTACAACAAGCTCCCAAGCGAAATTAGAGAATTATCACTAAATAAATTCAAAGCCCTCGTTAAACGAAAATTAATCAACAAAGCTTATTATAAATTTGAGGACTACTTAAATGATCCTAATCTTGGGATTGAATTGCTCCAGTTCAAACAATTTGTATGACAATATTGGCGATTAAAAAGAGTGGCGGAAAGTTTTTGCCAGTTCTTCTTACCCGCTCTACGCCCTTGACTTGCGAACTGGTAGTAAATGTAAATTTAGATTAATTTAACTTGACGATTCAAAAGTGTATTGGTTACCTACTTGAATAAAGATATTTTATTGATTAGGAATATTCGATATACAACGATGTTTACTATGCGAGACATCGAATAGATCCGATGCTTTGGTGAGGTATTGATTAGGGATGTGAAAAAATAATCGATTATGGAAATAATGGATCAAAATCGATTTTTGTTCGCGATTTTAATATAATAAATAATCGATTTTTTTTTAAATTGAAAATCAATCATAGTCGATTTTTCATCTGCCACCTCCCGACATTATGTCTGGTCTTTTATAACCCGGACCCCGTACTATTAGGGATATTCGATATACATCGATGTTTACAATGCGATACATTGAATAGATCCGATGCTTTGAAGATGTATAAATATACTCGATGCATTGATGTTTTTTTATAAAAAATCGAAAGGATGAAAAACCAGTTAATTTTATAAAAAACTCAAGTTTGAATTAAACACTATAATTTAAAAGTAAAATAAATTTATTCAGCAGCACAAGGTTACATTCAATAAAAAAGACAGCCAAAAATTGTTATGTGCTACTAAAAAGGCATACACTCATCTATAAAATTTCACCAAAATCTATTAAAACGAGATTAGGTTAATTTCGATTTTGATTAATCTAAAACTTTAATTTGTGTTTATAATTTCTATTTTTTATTTTTAATGAAGAAAACCATGATAAATATGTAACGTGTTTATTTTGAATGAATTCAAAAATTAGGAAAAATCTATTAATCAAACAATCGATTATTTTTTATGCAGAATGTCACATCCCTATGTGTAATATTTATTATTTTTTTAGAGTTTCCGATTCCGAAGTGATTCCGATTGTGTTCCTAATATTTCGAATATTCTAATTTCTAAATAATTTTTCTTCGGCAAAAGAAAAATTGATTACAGAAATATTCCACAGTGTAATTTCAAAATTTTGGTACCGCTCAAAATGGTATTTAAATGCCAAGAAGATAGCTTTTTAAAAGAGGTGAGTAAGCTTAAAGTTACTTATGTTATTGTTTGAATTTTACATCCATAATTGATATCTCAGTAATAATATAAAAAACTATTTTGGTTCATTGGCAGTTTACTTCTAAAGTGGTTAAATGCGAGTCAACTACGGAGCCAGTAGTAGAATATGGCAAATCAACAAAATTCCAGGGTTACCAAATAACAGTTGAGAACACAATTCTTTTCCCAGCTGGAGGTGGTCAAGTAAGTAGTTTTTATTATTTCAATTTTCAAAGTCATGCCAATCAATTTGGATGTTCAAATATCATGCTAAGTAGGTTCTACCACTTGTTGAAACTTTACCCTAATTATTTTTAGAATACTGTTACATAAATTATTAGTGCTTTTGACATGTTGACCCTAATTTTGTTTTTAAGCCACATGATTTGGGGTGGCTAAATGAAGTAAAAGTCTTGCAAGTTCTTCGAAAGGGTGAGGAAGCTCTTCACTTCACCAAGGAGCCAATTGAAGTAGGAACTAATGTGACTCTAAAAATAAATTGGGAAAGGAGATTTGACCACATGCAACAACATTCAGGTAATAAATGTAATTGATAATGTCCATTTCATTAAGGTATAGTACAGTGGGTTATTTATATTAAGTTATAGTTAAGTTAAAAATAACTAAACTATAAGTTTAACAGTAACAGTATAAGTTTAGACATATTATATTCTTACAGGACAACACCTGCTGTCAGCTATATTAGAGAAAGAGCATGATTTACCAACAACAAGCTGGTGGCTTGGTTCTGATGATAGTTACATTGAAATAGATATACCAAGTGTTGATCCCAAAATATTACAAAACGTAGAAAAAAGATGTAATTCATTAATACAAACAGCATTACCAGTTAAAGTTAAGTTATGTAAAGCAAATGACCCCAATTTAGATAAGGTAAGGATACAATTTTTACCGTATTGCTTTAATAAAACCATATTTTTAGGTTAAGAACTACATAATAAGGAAAAATTCAGACAAAGGCGCCCTTACACTGAGCAGGGTGTTGTTATATATGATATTTATTAATCCCATTTATATAATTATATTCATTTATTTATGTTGCATAATAGGCACATTTAAGGGGCTTGCCTAATGACTGTATGGACACAATCAGAATTATATGTATTGGAGATGTTGATGAAAATATGTGCTGTGGTACCCATGTGTCAAATTTAAGGTAATTGTTTAGATCTATTCAAAACAAAGTATAGTGTCTCCATTTTGCTACAGTAACTGTCCTTGAGAAATAAGTGGCAAGATATTTTATTACTTGACCAATGCCAAAATAAGTAATAATAAACATTTTCTGTATAATATCACCACTTGAATTGTACTTTATTATATTTATTTCAGTCAATTACAAGTTATTAAACTGTTAGGTGCAGAACCAGGCAAGAAAGGAAAGACTAATTTGAGATTTTTGGTTGGAAATCGTGTAATAAACATTTTCCAAAATATGTTGGACAAGGAGAAAGCTCTAACTGTCATATTGAAGTATGTATTTATCTTTAAAGATAAAGTTGAGATCTAATTTTTTTCAAATTTAAAGATTTGTGATAGAATTCATACTTATTTTGATAAATTCAATTTCAGAAACGATCCTACAAGACATGAAGAACTTATTCAAAAATTGCAGAAAAATTTTAAAACAGTTAACAAAAACCTACAAAATGTCCTTACTGAATTGGCTCAGTATGAAATTGAGAGGGTTATAAACAATCAACCAAAGCCTAAATATGTGTTTATGTTTAAAAAAGAAGCAACACCAGAATTTAATAGGGCCATATGTAAAGGATTGGAAAAGGAGGGGCTGTTTATATTTTGTGCTTCTGAGGAACCTGATAAACCTAAAGAAGGACAAATTATTATACAAGGACCAGAGGAACATTGTAATGTATTAGGAGCACAGTAAGTATTTTTCAAAACAATTTCAAAATTTAATTGAAATAGAGGTTGAGTTGTTGTTGCTATGAAGGCATAGCATGTTTACCCATGTTACAGAAGTCTAGAGTTTGATTTTCAGCAATAGAAAAATTCTTTCCTGATGGTAGGCCGCCGATATATGGTGGAAATTGGGGACAAAAGTGTGTGTTTAATAGAAAACTATTATACCTAGCAATTACAATTGATATGTGGGATATTATTAAATAGAATTTGCTGTAAAGTTTAAAAATAATATAAGTTAATTTTCCATGTGATTATTAAATACTTTGATTGATTGATTTTATCAATAAAAAATTTAAAACTAATATGGCTAAGTAAATTGAGATTAATGTGAACACAAATAGTTTAATAAATTTCTGACTCGAGATTTAAAGAATGAGTATTCATAAATTTTTGTTTATTTTATAGGATAACAGAGATTTTAAAAGGAAAAGGTGCATTTAAACATGGGAAGTTTCAAGGAAAGGCTTCTGACTTAAGTGGTATCAATAAATGTAAGAAACTAATAGAAGATTATTTTAATGACCTCAACTAAGTATTTATTGTAATAAATATACTTTGTTAAATAATCACTTTTTATTGTACACATACAATTTTAATGAAAATATCTATACTTGAATAAATAAGGAAGTAAATATAATTTTAGTCATAAGTTTTGTCTACTTGACATAAATGCATTTATCATACCTATTTCATACATTGCCTCAATATATAGAAACAAAAAATAACAACAAAATATCAACCCTACATTACACTATACTTTAAACCAGGAATTATTATTATTTTATTAGTATTCCAATAACCCTGTGTCCATGCAGTTGGCCATGAACAAAATTTAGTTAATTAGAAACTTTTCTTAAAGGCTAATTGCAAAAGTAGTGTAGTGGAAAAAGTAAGCCGAATTTGACTAACACAATTATGTTGTTAAGCCTCAAATTTTTCTGTAACCTTCTGAACCATCTTTTCAATACCAACATTGCTCCAATCTTGTGACATATCGTCTAGATAATTGTCAAAGTCAACCAAATCCTTAGATGCTTCCCACTGGAGTAAATGTGACACTAACTCTAAAACTTCAGATTGCTGTAGAGGGGGAGCTGAAATATTATATGTATTTTTATTTATAATTTCACCAATTTTCAACAAGCTAACAGAAATATACAAAATAAAAGTGTAGTTCTGAGATCTCTACAAATATCTTAATTTAATATCTCTATAAATAGCTTAATAGTGGCTTAAGACAAACTTGTAACTTATGTTACCTAAATGATCAGGGAGGTTGGCCAAATTATGGTTTTACTTTTAAATTCTGGTAAATTTAAATTAATCTAACTCACGGAACAATAATTTACTAGTTTCTTGAAGTTTCCACTTTCCATCATTAAATCGATGAATTTTTAAGGCTGGTGATGTCATATTTCTGGCTAACTTTTTATTTTCAATCTATAAAAAATATAAAGCACTTTTATATATAATGGTTTGTAATGAAAATATGTGAAACAATTACTTTCATATTTATAAAATTTCCCATATTATTTTATTTAAAAGGACCAATTTTTCTTAAAATAATTAAATAGGTGCAATAATTATAAAATATATTTACCACAGCAAAAAGTGCAGATGGGAAGAATTCTGCTATTTTCTCAGCAATTTTTGTACTTGGACACTTCTCAACACTGCTGTCATTATAGTTTTCACAAGCAGCATAATATCCTACTATTATACGATTATCTGTCTGAGCCATGTTATCTATCTGAAAGCAATAACATTCTATTTTAACACAACAACTTTAAATTATTAAAGATCTAGTATGTTTTGAAACAACCACGTTATAATTATTATTAAATTAGTTAAGCCACTTAAAAACCACATACCTGTGTTAGAGCCACTTCAGCCATTGGTGTTAGGTTATGACTATGGTGGAATAAAGGCATAGCGTCCACAATATCAAGGTCTGGGTTTTTAGCATCATCTTTAACTTTACTACCATCCGCGAGGAGAATGCCGTTAATAGCACAATGTGGATATTTGGCTGCGTGAAGAATCATTTTTGCATAAGCACTAGTTGTAAACGTTACTTCACCCATAGTTCCCCTTTTTATTATATGACACAACAGTAAGTATATAAATACTTCTAAAAAAATATCAATTCAGTATATTAATGATAAAAATATCTATATAATTAATAAAACAAATTAAGCTACAGGCGTTAGGTACACAATTACACAAGTTCAAAGTGTCTCAATCCTCAGTACAACAGACAACTTACCTAATGCCAAATTGCCATTTGCCAGTACATTTAGCATTATCTTATTTATGACAACAAAAATATCTTGCATTTGACAATTAGAAGTCACCCGAATGTCAGCTGTTCAATTTAGTTCCTTACAGTTTTGTTTCATGATTGAGAAATTTCTTTTGTAAACAATAATTGAATTCGCTATTTATTAAATAATCAGTTTAAATGATATTCAGTTGTATAGTATAGATAAAAATGGATAAAAACGATAGTTCTCAACTCACAGAGTTTCCGCGCTTTGAATCTGAATCTAATCAGAGTGGCGTAACAATGTTTTTTAATAAACTATGGAAATTACCCTTATTTTCTCCAAACGAAAGTGACGATCACCCGGAAGATAAAATGTCGAGTGATGATAAATATACTCAGCTCGAGGATCCTAGTAAGAAAGAAGTTGATTTAAAAAATGATCCTTCATGCAGCCAGACAACTGAAAGTGGGCTCAATGTTATGAGAAAAATTAGTGTTTTCAGTTCTGGAGTAAGAACAGTTATGCCTTTGTAAATATGGTTTTATTTTGTGAGAATATATTTATTCATCTTATTTTACTATCATCTTAATTCTTAGAGTGCCACTCGATATGCTGACACAGATCTAGCAAGATATTGGATGCCAGATGATATATCACGGGAATGTTATGAATGTGCAGCACGTTTTGGAGCATTACGTCGTAGACATCATTGTAGAGTATGTGGACAGATATTTTGTTCAAGATGTTGCAGTCAACGTGTGCCAGGTTTTAATTAGTTCAATTAATATATAGTCTGTTCTCCTCTTAATAAGTCTAGGTTAATTGAATGCTAAAATGTTCATATCTCGTTGGTCTTTAAACATTTAAAAATCCTTTTCTTGTAGGCCAAATTTTTGGGTGTGCTGGTGATTTGCGTGTTTGTACATATTGTTGTAATGTAGTACTGAGCTATCTACGTGAAAATGACATCACTGGTGAAATATATCCTGACTTGCGAATGTTACAGGAAAACCTTCAGGTATTTCTGATAAATTCAATGAAATATTAAAGATTACAGAATAGAATAAATTAGATGTACAATAATTATGATGCCAATGTATTTTCCTTTCAGATGAAATTTCCAGAAAAAAAATCAAACTCAACGGGTAATCGAGACTTTATGTTTGCCCGGGAGCAAGAGAACTGTGAAGTGCAAAGTTCCACCAAAGATATACATGATATCTACAGACAGTTGTCATTTTCACTGCCAACTCAACATCATAGGTATGTGATTTGAATACCAATCAGATTTTACTTCTCACTAAATCCATATGAAGAAAGCTCTTTATACTCAACGGTGAAATATTTGCAAATAGAGTTTTATTTATTATTTAAAGCAGTGTTTTCTTCAATGGCTAATGCCTGAGGTTGTAGGCACAATCCCTATCTGTGTACCAATGGACTTTCTATCTATGTGTGCATCTAACACTGGCTAGTAAGGTGAAAGTCCAAAATTAACTACATGTAAGAGATAGAATGTTGATCCTACTTGTCTTTCAAAGAAATGAATGCAATCTGAGGCCAAATACCATAGTAGTGCCACTGGATTATTATTATTAGAGCTTTTTAATTTAAAAATAACTTTTAATTTGTTTATTTTAAAAATGATTTCCGGCAGCAGTTATATTAAACTTTTATTAAAAACAAAAATAATTTTGCTCTGGTAGTCACCTATACGTGATTTTAAACTTTTTTTTTTTCTTTCAGATACCGTTTAGTGAGATATAGCAACGTATGGCGAGGATGTGACGTCATACAATGGGTTATGGAAAACACCCCAAATAAAACCAGGTACATACAGTTTAAATATTGTTTTGCCGTTTTTAATTAAATGAAAATAGTCTAACTAACTATACCTTTTATTCTGTGCTAATTAGAATAGACGCGCTTAAGAATAGATAATGAGTACGCGTTAACATCTAACCCTATGGTACGTTTATGATTATAACTTCAGTTAAAAACACGGTATCGGCCTAAATCTGACTCGTTAATTTATTAGAGGTTAAAACTTTGCCTCCGCGTTATACCGAGCGAACAGGAAAAGGCAAAATACATATTGATCATGAAACAAATACAGAAATCTGAGGCCCAGACCTAAAAAGGTTGTAGCGCCACAGATTTTTTTCTCGCATATAAATAATAGATCGCAAGAATAATAATTAAATAAAACCATTATAAACCATTGTAATTCTACTAAATAATCATAAAAGTTAATGCGACAGTTTAAAAACAAATAAAGAGTGGTAATAATACGTATATATCTCTGTTTCACCAAGGCCATAATAATTCTGCGAAGAGTGGTATTAATTATTACGTTCTAGACATTCGTCAAAATTACCGTCGTAATGAGTGGTTACTGTGTCGTCCATAATTATTAAACAGTCAAACATTCGTAAAACGCTTTTGGCCTTCAGTCAAATGAGATTAATTAGTGTAATGTACATTTAGTTATTTCTAACTATTTACATGAAATACATAACAATGTTTAATTAGTCGAGTAGCTTTAATTCGATATATATATTTGTATAGTATGTAATGTTCTTAAAAAGTAAAATAAAATAAAAAATAAAATATGTTTATTATGGAACATAAGATACATGTATCACTTATTCCATCATTAAATTTGAACATCCCTACTCATCGGCAAGAAGACAGAGGGTGTAGGCCGAGAGAAAAAGCCGGTAAAAACTCTCGGTACTCTTTTAAAACAGCAAATCATCAAACAACACTTATTTAAAACAAATATCGCAAATTGATTAGAAGTAGCCTGTCTAGACTAGTCCCAGGCCCTTTTATCAACTAGATAATCTTGACTTTATAGTAAGCCTTTTTACACAGCTTTTCTTTAATACATTTCTTAAATTTATTGAAAGGCAGTGATAAAAGAGCCTTGGGATTTTATTAAAGAAAGTATCCCTTTCCCCAAAAAAGAATTACTAACTTTAGATAGTCTAGTACGGGGAAATTGCAGCCTGCGTTTGTTCCGTGTATTAAATTGTGGTATGTTCTATTTTAGTAAACTTATCACTATTTTTGTATACATACATAATATTTTCATAAATATATTGGAGGGAAAGGTAAGTATATTAATTTCCTTGAATTTATCTCTAAGAGATTCCCTACATTTTAAATTATAGATTGAGAATAGCCCTCTTCTGCAGGATGAAAATAGTTTCGACATCAGCAGCATGACCCCATAATAATAAGCCATAAGTCATTAAGCTATGAAAGTAACTAAAATAAACAAGTCTAGCTGTATCGACATCAGTTAGTGAGCGAATTTTTTTTAACCGCGTAGGCTGCAGAACTAAGTCTCTTCGCCAATCCATTAATATGAGGGGACCACTGAAGTTTTGAATCCATGGTGATTCCGAGAAATACAGTTGTATCATCCAGATTCAATTCCTCACTGTTTATAATTGGTCTAGTATCCATAACCCTTGCATTTTTTGCACACAATTTAATGCATTTTGTCTTTTTGCATTAAGTAGAAGGTTATTCATACTAAACCAATGGACAATCGAAGACAGAGCATTGTTCACATCGTCAAAATTTGTTATTTGTCGTTTGATTTTAAAATCAAGGACGTGTCATCAGCAAACAAAACTATCTGATGTTTTCTCTCTACCATGAAAGGTAGATCATTTATATAAACAGAAAGAGGAAAGGCCAAGAATTGAGCCCTGTGGTACCCCATATCTACTGCCGACCCAGAGGACCTCTTACCATTCACTTCAACCTTCTGAGTTCTTCCGTGTAAATAGGAAGTCAGAAGATTCAGTGCGGTATTCTTGATCCATAGTGGGGATTTCCCGATTAAGGTCTCGTGTTGACACAATCAAATGCTTTGGATAAGTCGCAGAAAACACCTAAAGCGTCATGCGACTCCTCCCAAGCCTTAACTATATATCTATATAACTCAACACCGGCATCGGCTGTCGAGCGACCCTTGGTAAAACCGAACTGATTATTATGTAATAATTTGTTTACGTTAAAATGACTTACCAGTTGATTTAATATAATTTTTTCAAATATTTTACTACAAGTAGGTAGTACGGAAATTGGTCTAAAGTTACTGGGGTCGGACATACTACCTGCTTTAAATAAAGGAATAACTTTACTATGTTTCATTAGATCGGGAAACTGCCACTTTTAATACAATTGTTGAAAATTATAGCTAGATGGGGAGCAATTACATCAATTATGCTATAATTATTTTTACAGAAATACCCCAAAGATCGTAGTTTCTTAATATCTTGTTCTAAATATCCTCACTATATCGTGGCAAAGTTTATTATTTATGTAATGTTCTTAGTATCCTAATAATAGCACTACCGTCTTTTATTTTTCCTGAAAAAAAATAGATTTGGCTTTTACGACTGTCAGGGAAGAATCCCTGACAGCGATATCTACTTATGAAAAATTAATTCTAAAATTGATGGAACATAAATTAATTTTACCTACCCACCGTTTCGTGACCTGCTTTCTAATAATATACTTTAAAAAAGTATTATACTAAAATAAAATTCACATGAATATTATTGTTCAAACACTTACTTAAGAGGTCTTTTGTCCATATTTTATAATGGATCTACGCAGATAAAGACAAAATATTTTTATCCAGGGCCCAGGCGTCAATGTTCTGTCAGAGTCTCTTACAACAAGGCTATATGGAGCAGGTGACTGATCCACCACATTTCGCTGATTATGGCCTCTACCGGCCTCTGAATTTGGTCTGCACCGAACCTGACGTCTCAAGTAATATATACGACATCTAGCACTGTCAAATAAGTCAAACTTTATACAGATTTAATGTTTTGGCGGCATTTGAAAGTAGATTTAGTTTGATTGTTTTTATTGGTTCTTTCAGCTGATGAGAACAATGAAGAAGCCGAAACGACCAGATTGGTTGAGAGTGTGTCTTCTTATTGTCTAGATCTGAATCTAGGCGATAGTTCAGCGCGACTTAGAAAGTCTACTAAAAGAGGTGAAGTATAGGAATATTGTGTCCGTTACAATAGTGATATTAATGTCGTACGTTGTCGTACAGTTGAATATTTTGTAATTTTCCCAATTATCCCAATATTTTAAAATTGGTTTTATTTCAGAACCGGCAGTTGAGACACCAGAAGAGGAACCATTGGTTATAGAAAACGATGATAGTGAGTATTATTTGTTCAATTAACGATGCACTGTATAAAATGTGGTTTAGCCAAAGCAAAAAAATGTGTAGTAGCAGAATATGTATTAAATTGTGCATGTAAAATACACCTTTATGCATAGCGTTAAAAATGCAATTCATTAAATAATATTTTTCATGATTTAATTTCAACACTGAACAAAAAAAATTACGTCAAATTCTTTCTATTTATGTATTAAATTTCTTAGAAATTTCTAAAAACATTCAAACATCATACCGCGCTGTACTCTTAAATTTGCGTTTAAAGGACAGATAAATAAGCTATGTTGTTAAGTTAAATATTAAAAAAAAAATGTCTTAAGGAAGCGAAGTGCGGCCTATATGTAAAGCGATAGAGGAATCAGGAGTGGAACATATAAAGCTGCTACTACGCCAATGCCTCGCGCGTCAGGCTCTATGTTCTAGCTGGGCTGACGTGTTGTATCCGCTCTGTGTACACGCCGCTAATATTACTGCACCAGGTAAATACAATTTTGATAGCTTTTGAGATATTTAAATTTAAGTCTGGTAATATAATACTTATACTGTACTCAGACATTCCTGCTACAAACGAAAAGTGGTTCTACTGTATACACAATTTATTACAATAACTTGTCAGGACATACTATGTTAGAGCATTTTGTTTTGTTAATACAAAAATACTAACTTTACATATCCTACAAATGTTTCTGTTGGTCACTCGTAGTTCACTTAATGCCAAGTTGTTGAAAAAATTGTCTTCATTAATTGAGAATTGATTAGAGTTTCCTATTCTCGTATTGGATTAAATAAACCGACTAAATAAAGAAGTAGTTTGACCTAAATGTGTATGATATTGGAGGAGTTGTATATTTGAGTATGATCTATTCTCTATAGATCCAAAATCGGATAAATGTTTGTAAACTAACTTCGTAAACTCACTAACTAACTAACTAACTTTGTAAACTAACTGACTTTGTAAACTAACTAACTTTGTAAACTAACTAACTTTGTAAACTAACTAACTTTGTAAACTAACTACCTTTGTAAACTAACTAACTAACTTCGTAAACTAATTCATAGCGAGATGATCCTTTTGATTTTGTATAGTTTGTTAAGAAATGTGTATTCTTACTTTGAAATCCCTATAAAGTTTTCGAGTTATAATCACGAGTGTATGGAAATATAGCCTATTAAATTATATGAATAGGTAAGTCAATCTTAACTTTTGTAACAGACCTAATGGGCGCTGACATAGACGTACGAAACTACGTCCAAGTAAAGAAAGTCCCCGGTGGGGAGAAACGAGACAGTGTGGTTGTACCTGGCGTAGTTATATCCAAGAATGTTGTGCATAGGTATGTATTTATTTCAAAACTATTCAATAAAATAACCCATTGGGACCCTATATGGGACTTGGCTTCTTAAGCTACGATTCCTAGAAAAGCGGTGCCGTAACGGCCGTTATTTACGGTGGCCAAGCTGTGGTTTCCTAGAAAGTAGTGCGACCGTATTTTTGAAGTGTTATTCCAATTTCGTTCCACAAGTTTTGCTACATCTGAGCTTGTCTGTACTCTTTGGATTTGATATTGTACAAAGCTTCATGATTTTTAACAAAATCAATTAATTGTTCATCATTTTCACTCGTCCAAGTCATTGTATTAATTAAATATGCGCACCGCTACAGGCGAAAAACATTGAAGTACTGTTTATCACCGCTATGACGGCCGTCATGCAAATGATAACGTTCAACGTTCTCTAGAAAACCTACTCCGATGTTATTTATAGACAACGTATGGGTGACGTCACCCAACGTTACATTACGGTCAAACTCAGAAAAAAATCAGCTAATTTAAGTTTATCTGTTCTGAGTAGTGTTTGTGCAATCTTTCTGAGACTCAGACAATCTGGTTCAAACCCCAGCTGAACATCAAAGGACTCTCTGTCTATGTATAGGCATATAATATAATAATAAGCCATTTGTGATCACCTACTTGACAATTAAAAAAAAATATCACGGAACAGATACAAAAATCTAAGGTCCAGAGATAAACAGTTATAGCGCCACTGATTATTTTTCTTTCGGTTCTCCCGTTTGATAATTTTAATGAATCCAATGGCTATATCATTTTAATAAGGCATATTAGAAAAGGCCCATTTGAAAGTCAAAATAACAGGTTTAAAATTAAAAAAATGAGTTGCCACTTCTAAAAGTTAGTTTCATATGGAGAAGAATGGGGAATAAACTTCATACTTAATATTTTAAAATAATCTTTTGATTTTAAGTGATACCCCGCCAGAAAACTCGCGAGTGCGTTGCCTTGTAAGAATTGGCACGCTCTTTTGAAGACCCCACTTCATGCATGCAAATAACACCTTATAAGTTGTTTGTATAATGCTATTTTAAGTTAATATTTTTTAACAGAGGAATGCCTCGGCAGATAACAAACCCCACTGTATTACTCCTCGACTGTTCAATCGCGTACCAACGGGTTGAGGGGAAACTTACCTCGTTGGAGCCTGTCCTGATGCAGGTAATGTTAATCTGTGCTCTGAATATATTAGTATGGTAATCATAATTTTATTGATCAAACACAAAGGAACACATTAAAACTGGTAAAATTTCATTAAATGATAAATTTAAAAAAATATAATGATTTTCGTCAGCTCTCGGGTTTTTTTTGATATTATTCTGCTATATTACAGGAACAAGAATATTTAGTACGATGTGCCGCGCGCATATCAGCCCTGCGCCCGCGCGTTGTGCTCGTTAAGGGGGGGCGTCGCACGCGGCGTACAGGATGCGTTGAGGGAACAGGGTGAGATACATTATGGCTTTATTAATATAATTAATATCGCAACAGTTATTCTATATATCGTACGCTGCAATTAATACCAATGTAGTGTTTCCGATAGTAATTCGTAGGCGAATTAAAGGGTTTCAATTAAATATATTTATTATGGAACATAAGATACAGGTATCACTTATTCCACGTCATTAAATTTGAATCTGTAGGCATCCCTACTCATCGGCAAATTTATTAAAAGGCAGAGATAAAAGAGCCTCTGGGATTTTATTAAAGAAGAGTATCCCTTTTCCCAAAAAATAATTAACTTTAGATAGTCTAGTACGGGGAAATTGCAGCCTTGCGTTTGTTCCGAGTATTAACATTGTGCGTATGTTCTATTCTAGTAAACTTATCACTATTTTTGTATACATACATACTATTTTCATAAATATATTGCGAGGGAAAGGTAAGTATATTAATTTCCTTGAATTTATCTCTCAGAGATTCCCTACATTACGGGAGAGATATGAATATTTTTATTCATTCAATTTATCTACTCCTGTTGAATGAATTGTTTTGAAGTACCGAGTTTCAAATCAGGTGCGGTAACTGAGAGCCGGCTCGGTTATTTTGCGGTATTGGCAGGAATTATTTTGTCACAAAAATGGTTTGATTTTGGTGATGGATTTGGTATACCTACTTAAGTGGTTAAGAAGCGAGTCAAGAAAATGATTTGTTTCGACACATAAATATTTAACAAATATTCTATTATTTAGTTAGTTACCTTAATTATTGGTTAAAAAAAGATTACAGTAGATTGAAAACCTAGTATGAATATAGTTCCTATTATTTTAGGTGTGGCTCTGGCAATAGGAGTGCGCGATAGAACGTTACGTCGTGTGTCGCGATGCGCACGCGCGGATCTTGTCGCGTCTATTGATGCACGCATTGGCATGCCCAAACTTGGTACATGCAAGAATTTTAGTATTAAAAATTGTAAGTATTATTCATTTTTATTTAAGATAGTTATCTTCGGTCTCTAGTTGTCCTTAATAAAGTTAAATGACTCCTGGTCAACTATTATACATGAATTACCTACAATCGTTTTCAAATATCGGTAAAAATAATTAATATGGAAATCTAGAACTTTTCTACATATTGAATTTATTAGTGAATGAGAACGCCCATTATATTTTCATGTTGTCTAAATTGTCAATGTTAATAATATTAAGTTGGCAACCCTCTTGTTTGTAGTATTTACTGTGTAAATCTTCGCATGATTTAATACGTTCGTTCTTAATAATTTTATTGTTTTTTTTTGACTAAAAATATAAATTATTGAGTTTATGTAAAAATATTTGTTTAATGTATGTCATTATCAAATGTAAAATTATATTAATTATTTCTATTACTAATAAATATTTAAATACTATGCTATTATTTATTCATTATTTAATTGGTAACATAACGAAACTTTATTTCATAAATATTTAATCACGGTTATATAATGTTTCCAGTTAAAATACATAGGGCACTCAAGTTATTAATAAGAATATCTGCGTTCTTTTATTATCCCAGATCTTTTTGGTTATGATATTTTACTGCAATCCATTCCAGATTCTAGTAAAACCTTAATGGTTTTAGAAGGCTGCGCCGAACCTAATTTGGGATGCTGTATTTTACTACGTGGTGGCACTCAACAAGAACTAACACGTGTAAAAAAAGTAGCGAAATTCATCCTTCTTGCGTGCTATAACTGGAAATTGGAAAAGGCTTTCTTAGGGGACATTGAAGCTGTATTGCCAGAACCAGGCATGAGTTTTATAGAAGAGCCAATCGAAACCAAAACTGTTGAAAAAGACATCGAAGTTGGTGAAGCTGTTTTGGAAAGGATTAAGACAAATGGATCTGATGATAGTGATATTTTTGATGGGAAAATTAATTACGATATCAAAGTTGAAGAAAGTAAAGTGGATAGTGATGTAAAAGATGAAGAAAATGATCAATCAAATGAATCTGAAACAAAAATTGAAGTTAAAGAAATTGAGGATCCGCTGAAGAAACAATATCGTAAAATGGATAGTGATAAAAACCTTAGTTGTGGAGTTCCGATTAAGGATTTCAGTGATCCACTGAGGTCTACTGTGTCAATGGAGGATGATGTGTTTCTACCAGTCGAAGCTGAGTTAAAGGCTGATACGAAAGCTGAAAGGTGAGTTGAATGGTAGCAGTTAATCTGTAATTCTCAATAGACTTTAAAATAATTTGTAAAAACAAAATGTTTAATTTCTTCTATTTATTATTCATTGTTGTCGTTTCTTTGTATTGTTTTATCTTATTTTCCTTTTTGTGTTGTAATTTGTAATTGCTGTATTTTTAACTAGTAAGTCTTCTGTTTCTTGTCTGCTGTTGTACTTTTTTTACTATTGTAATACATATACAATTAATTAATACGCGTAATGTATTATTGAATTTGTATATTTTCTCATGTTGTACTGTTCTTAATCAGAAATTAATATCTTTAAAAAAATTGTTGTTTGTAAAGTCTGATTACGGACGATAGATGCGGCGCAAGCGTACAATGAGCGTAACGGGACAATGAGTCATGCTGTTTCGTGCGTCCAGTCGGCGTTCATCGATTTATTAGACGTTGTCACGTCAAAACTTTGTAACCCTAACCAATATTTGAAATTCAGATAACACCGAAATGTGTCAATAGATAGCGTAATTTGCATAAGAAATTTATAATTTCAGTTCATAAATAATTGTAAATTTATCACAAAATTTAAAGTTAAAGCAACACTTTTCAGGTGGTGTACCGATGACGTGGTGCTATCGATGTCGCCTAACATCGTGATTCCTGCCCCGCCTAGGCCCATTCGGCCCCAACCCCCCCATACCCCACGGGAATTGAGGCAACAGGTGGATTCTAAGCCGGTGGAAACACAGCTCAAGGTAAGCTTCTAGCAGTAGGTATCTTCGTCAAGATTTGGTACATTTGTTAGGACTTCGTTACACCAACAGAAGCTAACACAATTATTTTTGAATTATTTTTCTTAAAAAAGTTACCTTAATAATAAACGTGGGTAACACCCGCAAGATGACGCGGAGGCGCAGGTGGCCATGGGCGTCCGTCAGTACTTTATTTCAAAGTTGACTTGCTTGCTCGCTTACCTTCCGACCCATAAAATAATGAATAGGTTTTATTATTTATTTTCTATATTTTTTTTATTATTAATAAGACAACTCGTGTTTGTATTATAGTTTTGATCTACACATTTTATATTTCCTAATAGATTTAATTTATTTATTTGGCTTTTTTCTTTATCTCGGAAATGGGCTTGCCATAGACCTAAAAGTCTAAGAGTGTCAGGAACAGGAGGCCTTGATCAACCTACAATTGATCATAATACTGATACATAAATATGAGGCCCAGACCTAAATGATTTATTTATTTTATTATTTCAAATAATATGTATTATGTGCAAAGTGTGAAAATTAACAATTTTTTTCATGTATTATAATTAATAATTAGCACGCACATGATAGGGTATTAAAATCAGTGATTTTGATTAAGGAGCCCCACCCTTTCGTGAAGCAAGCGATAACAGCACCGGCCGATGATTTATCTGTAAAACGAATGCTTGCTAACTTCAGAGCGACTGGTTGCCGGCTTGTTGCTGATAAACATAAACGTAAGAAAAGATATCAATACTAATCGTATACGTCAATACAGTTTTTCAACATATATGAGAAGTAAAAGAAGTTATTAAAAAACAAGACTTGTCGCAGCTTTGTGTGCTTATCCAAAATAGTCCAAATACCGTCAAGTTCCGAAGTTATAAGGATGTTTTTAAAATTTCTCAATACCCTACTTTTATTTTTTTGAATTCGAACTCAGGTCTACTTTTTCAGTTGAATATGCTAACTACTAGACAAATTAGCCAGAAAATTGCCATCTTAGAAACGTTAAAAGTTGATCTAGAAAAATATATTTTCAGCGGAATGTCCGAAATACAGTCCATCGGTTGTTAAGCCGGTACTGAGTGAGGTAGAGACAAACAAAAAGAAGGAATCAGAGTCCTTGGACCCCTTGGACCCAGAAAACCATCAGAGACTGAGTTTATTGTTGTATAGTTATTGCAATAAGTCGCCCAATGTTCCAGATTTTTGTGTAAATCCCTGGTAAGTTAACCTAATTATACTTGGTTTATTTGACTTATGATCACGTATCAGACATACTATTGATATTTTTTAAATTATAATGGATGTTTGTTAAATTATTATTGATATATTTTAAATTCTTTTACTGATATTTTTTAAATTATTTTTTATATTTTTTAAATTGTTACTGATATTTTTTAAATTGTCACTGATATTTTTTTAATTATTATTGATGTTTTTTTTTTAAGTTTTATTTATATTATTAATGAGTACCCTCTTAAACGTAGTATGAAGGTACCGTTGGGTTTGTGGAAAGTCGCGCCTCAGTCTATGCATAACAGATGAAAGAAAAAAATATCATCTCTTGGTCTTAGCCTAAGATTTCCTTATGTTTTCCTCTTAATAGACAGGATGCCTTCAGTCTGATACACAAATTCTGGGCACCTCAATTCAGAGTCAACATTTAGCTAGGTACTCCCGTATGTCTCGAAACTAAATCTTATTCTAGATATGAAGCTTTCTTCAATATGCTTTCCTTTACCTAAACAAGTTAATTGCATATAAGAAAAAAACTACGGGTTGCATTCCAAGAGTGCCGGCAGAAGTGAAAACTTGAATATTAACGTTGTGCATTTTTGATATTTTGTAATGGTTAGGGAATAATTTTGCACGAATTGCTTTAATTATCAGTATAAAAGTACTATCATTTATGTGGTAGAATACAATATTTATTTATTGCGCTATCCTACACAAACATGACAATTTATATTACATTAAATACGCCGCGCCAGCTGTCTTCTCTCCATCCGTCTTACGAATTTTCGATCAGGTCACGTGTCCTGACGCGAGTTTAACATTTTTTAACCATTCCAAAAAAAATGTACAACGCCGCTAAAGAAGTTTTCACTTCAAAAATCCCCCATAAATTACATCCGGTATTCAAACTCAAGGTTTAGGGCGCACGTCTAACTACGCTACAAGGTTAAATTTCTAATAGAAGTAAATTGAAAATCGTCGTTTATTTTTGCATTTAGAGAGGAGTTGTATGGATTGTCAAATGGGTTTCAATTCTAGGATAGTGACGATGGAGATGTACGGTCGTCACGATATATCTTTGGGTGCGTTTCTAGAGAAGTACTGCTTCAACCCAGACCACAAATGTCCATCACCCAACTGTCATGTGCCTATGAACCAGCATATACGCAGGTATTGAACATAGTTATATATGATGGAAATATGTATTGCGATTGTTTTTGCTAGCTTGTCGTGTTAAAATTGAAAAAAAAAAAATGAAGTCAAAAGTTAGGGAACGCATTTTTATTCGAAGTTAGTTCGTTTGTACAAAAATCATAGTATAATATTTTTATAAATATCTATTGAAATATGCATTCAGAGAGATCCAGATTGAGAGAGAGATTCAGAAGGAATCCTTCCTTTTATTAGTGCTTAAGCCAAACAATTGCAAAACCCCCGTACTCAGCGGGCTATCAATGTTTTAACCTATACAGATTTTTAGTAACTTTAATTCTTCTATATTTAATTGTAGCCAATTTAAGTTACTTAAATAGGCTATTTAAGATACTTAATTCCGATATTTTTTTTAATTAATAGAGAGTTTTTTTGCGTATTATTTCAGATTCGTCCATGGCGACGTGTGTATAACGATAACATGCAACACAATTGGACACAGCAATGTGGACAAAACAAGGGAGGATCAAAATAAGCAGGTATACGCACTTGCGAGCCTTATGGCAATGTAAGTGTCCATGGGCAATCGAATGTCATAGAGTGAACCTCCAGCCCGTGAGACGCCTGTTTTTATAAAAAAATATACAAATTAGACCCTATTTCTATGACATAAGGTTCATTATGGTACGCGAAGTGATTATTAGCGATATTTAGCTGCTAAATCTTATACGACTCATTGTGTTGATTAATTCTGCGGAAGACTTTAGTTAATGATCGGTGGTTAACTTTAAAGAATGATTTTAACTAATATTTGTTTTTATTTATCAATTTTTATATTATTTTCTGACTGATAATTTTGCATTGCATAATCTACGCTCATAAGTAGATGTAAGATTTTGTAAAATAATTAATAGATTTAGTACTGTGTGATGTCGTAAGCTTAGTAACCAAAATAAACATTTGTTTAATTTGACACCGGCGTCATTTGTTTTCAATAATTTAGGTGGCATGTATTGATTACATCAAGAACAGTTTACGGGCAGAAATTGTCGGTGCGTTGAGATTCTACTAGTGCTACTAACTAGCATAGTACCGTAATATATCTGCTACTACCCTAATACCATAATATAACTGCTACTACCCTAATACCATAATATAACTGATACTACCCTAATACCATAATATAACTGCTACTACCCTAATACCATAATATAACTGATACTACCCTAATACCATAATATAACTGATACTACCCTAATACCATAATATAACTGCTACTACCCTAATACCATAATATAACTGATACTACCCTAATACCATAATATAACTGATACTACCCTAATACTATAGTATAACTGCTACTACCATAATACCATAGTATCCCTGCTACCCTAATGTATACTGTAATATATCGGAATATGATGTAGGTAATGTTCTGGTCCCGTTGCGAAGCGTGTGGGATAATATCCCGTGGCGTGCCACTGTCCCGGTCGGCGTTAGGGCTGTCTCTGGCCCAGTACGTGCGACAGCGCGTCGCGGCACCGCGCTACGGACGCAAGTTGTGCACGCACCCGCTAAACAAACATTCCCACGCGTTCGTTACTCGACTCACTACTGCCTGTTTCAGGTGAGCCTTATGTGTCTTATATGTAGGGAAATGTATTCTATGTAATGTGTATGTGTTCTCTTTTCCAGTAGAATATTCCCCTTATTAATTAAAGTGAGCTTTTATTGAAATAGTATGTTGTCCCTTTCTGTCAAATGGTGTGTACACTGGGATGAAAAGAGACAAATGAGTGCTTTAATCAAATTGGTTTAATTTTTATTTAGATCTTATTACTATCTCGATCGCATGAAACATGTTTTATCATGAACATTACGATAGTATTTGTATATAATGCATGTTCGTTCTTTACGTTTAGTTCCAAATACGACTAAGGACTGCTCACTAAGTTTTTTTACAGAAATTTTCCGTTATTTTTCTTTTATTAAAGTCTAGTTAGTTTAAGCGTACTTGATATTTTATCACGTACTATGCAGTCATAACAATGTTTTTTTTAATTCTTTCTTTGCAGCGTAAAATTGTGTCTTATATAATCTATACATGTACCTTTGTATCGAATTGTTGAACATTTGGGTGTTTTATAGGCTCTAGAAATGAGAAAGTATGGATTAATGACATTCTTATAAGCTTAGGTGTTTGGCAACCTTAGGTGTTATCAACCTTATGATATTTTTGACGTGACAACGTCTAATAAATCGATGAACGCCGGCTGCACGCACGAAAAAGCATGACTCATTGTCCCGTTACGCTCATGTACGCTTTCGCCGCACCTATCTCTCTTCCACTCGAGGACAATTATGCAATCATTTCATCAATATTTTGTTATGACGTTGTCACGTTAAACCGTTATCGTCCGTTAACCGACTTTACAAACAACGATTTTTTAGGTACAATAAGATAAAAACATACGATATCCAGCTGCCACCAGACGTTATTTCGATCGACTATGACACAAAACTGATGCGGGACTCGCTGATAGCGCATTTAAACGAACTTATGCTTAAAGGTAAGATTATTTTAATATTCATTTTGTACTGATTCGAATTTTTCACACGTTTGTCGTGGTTATTTTCTTATTTAGTCTTCTGTGCCCGACATGCAGACATATTGGGTCTAAGGAACGCCGTTTTCTTCATAATCAATTCACCGTACGAAGGATATGCACACGTAGCCGAAAGTCCTTCAGCTGGGACTCGCCTTATTGGTCACGAATTTGTTAGATTCTACTTTGAATCAAGAATTTTCTGAAGCAAAATGAAATTTATTTTTGAATAAAACTACGTAAGCTGCTTAGCAAAGTCAGTTAAAATTCAGTTCCATTATTAGGTTAACATTTAAAAATAAAAATAAAATGTGAGCCGTCACGGGACGTTTGGCAGATGTGAAACATCGACATTATTTTGTAAAAGTAATATGCAGATAAGAACAGATTGTGATAGGAACTAAATATGTCATAATGATAAAATAAAATATTACGACTTTTTTCCACATAACGATGACTATTTATTGAATAAACATTTATTTAAATTAAATACAAAAATTTACGAATTTCAAATCGTGACTACTTAATTCGTTTAATCAGTGACTTCGAAAAACACACACCGTACACACTACTGTATATAGACTGTATATCTATACCATCATATAGCGTAACGACGCGTCGGCACGCCAGAAATCGGTTTTACGTGCGGCTATAGATGTTTCACATCAAAAAATGTTTACTGGGGGCTATTCAAGGTAACAGTAGTGTATGTAGAAACTCGAAAACGAAATTTGTATAAAAATTACAGTTCGTGTCGACAAATTTTCATACAAATTTATATTAATCGTAGCTGGTAGCACTCAACTTTCATATCGAATAACGTTCAGTTTCGCGGTCATCTGGAAGGAAAGGCTAAATTAGCCTCCAAAAAGCTTGGTGTGCTCAGCAAGGCGAGACGGTACTTCACTCCGGGCCACCGCTTGCAACTATATAAAGCGCAAATTCGGCCCCATATGGAGTACTGCTCTCACCTCTGGGCGGGAGCTCCCCAGTCCCCCCCCCCCCGGGGGGGCCGGGGGGGGGGCAACACCCCCAAGCCCCCCCCACCCCCCCAGGGGGGGGGGGGGGGGGGGGGGGAGAAAAAGGGGGGGGAAAAAAAAAAAAGACCCCCCCCCAAAAAAAAAAAAAAAAAAAAAAAAAAAAAAAAAAAAAAAAAAAAAAAAAAAAAAGGGGGGGGGGGGGGGGGGGGGGGGGGGGGCCCCCCCCCCCCACGGGGGCCCCCCCCCCCCCCCCCCCGCGCCGCCGGGGGGGGGGGGGGGGGCCCCCCCCCCCGGCCCCAGGGGGAAAAGACAAAAAAAAAACAAAAAAAAAAAAAAAAAAAAAAAAAAAAAAAGGGGGAAAAAAAAAGAAAAAAAAAGGGGGGGGGGGGGGAAACCCCCCCGGGGGGGGGGGGGGCCCCGGGGGGGGGGGGGGGGGGGGGGGGGGGGGGGGGGGGGGGGGGGGGGGGGGGGGGGGGGGGGGGCGGGCCGCCCCCCCCCCCCCCCCCCCCCCGGGGGGGGGGGGGGGGGGGGGGGGGTGGGGGGGGGGGGGGGGGGGGGGGGGGGGGGAAAAAAAAAAAAAAAAAAAAAAAAAAAAAAAAAAATTTTTATGGGGGGGGGGGCCGCTTTTTTGGGGGGGGGGGGGTGTATTTTAAAAAAAAAAAAAAAAAAAAAAAAAAAAAAAAAAAAAAAAAAAAAAAAAAAAAAAAAAAAAAAAGGGGGGGAAAGGGAAGACAGGGGGAAAAAAAAAAAAAAAAAAAAAAAAAAAAAAAAAAAAAAAAAAAAAAGGAAAGGGGGGGGGGGGGGGGGGGGGGGGGGGGGGGGGGGGGGGGGGGAAAAAAAAAAAGGGGGGGGGGGGGGGGGGGGGCATTTTTGTAAAGGAATTTTTGGGTGGGGGGGGGGGGGGAAAAAAAAAAAAAAAAAAAAAAAGGGGAAAAAAAAAAAAAAAAAAAAAAAAAAAAATTTTTTTTTTTTTTTTTTTTTTAAAAAAAAAAAAAAATTAAGGGTTTTGGGGGAGGAGGGGGGGGGGGGCCCCCTCGGGGGGGGAGGGGGGGATCCGCCCTTGGCCCCAGTACCAGCTCCTTCCACTTGACCGTATTCAACGAAGAGCGGTTCGAATCGTCGACGACCAGTCACTTTCCGTGCGGCTTGATCCCTTGGCGTTGCGTAGAGATGTGGGATCTCTCTGCATCTTCTACCGCATTTACCATGGAGAGTGTTCAGAGGAGTTGTTCGGTCTAATACCTGCAGCTGAGTTTCATCATCGGACGTCAAGGCAAAATACAAAATACCATCCGTATCACCTCGACGTCCGTCGTTCCACAACAGAGCGTTTTCTAAGGCAGTTTTTGCCGCGCACCACCACTATGTGGAACCAGCTGCCCACAGAAGTATTTCCGAACCAATTCGACTTAGGGTCCTTCAAGAAAAGAGCGTACCAATTCCTGAAAGGCCGGCAACGCACTTGCGAGCCTTCTGGCATTGTGAGTGTCCATGGGCGGCGGTATCACTTAACATCAGGTGAGCCTCCTGCCCGTTTGCCTCCTATTACATAAAAAAAAAAAAAAAAAAAAAACTCGCAAAAACTGCTTGCAAAATTAGCAGCTGTTAAATACGCATGGTTAAATAAATTGAATGGCAACACTATTCTCCTTTTCAGGCCATGAAACATTAAGCGTTGGTGATGGCGACGCAGAGCGTGAATACAGCGTGTTCAAACAACACATGGAACAAATCCACTTAGCGCTTACTGCGCCTGCGCATTCTAACACATCTCTCACTGGTAAATATAAAAATCAATACGTATTCTTCACGGTCCCAGGTTTTATGTATAAAAAACAACAAATTTTTTTTTCCAGAAGTGGTTCGTCGTCTGTGGAATGTGTATGATAACATAATAACTGGAGAGAAGATGTTACGTGACGCACAGGATAAATTATCGCCCAATACTAAGAACAAAGTGATCATGGAGTCTAATGGTAAGATTATTCACGGTCCTATACAATATATACATATAGTTTGTTTAAAAGACGGCAACACGCTCGCGAGCCCTCATTGAGAGTGTCTATGGGCGGCGGTATCACTTAAGATCACGTGAGTCTCCTGCCCGTTTGCCCCTATATTCTATAAAAAAAATTAAATATAATAATAATAAATCGTTTATTTGCAAAGTGTCATTCAGATTTATTAATTATAAAAAAACGCACAATCAGTAATATAAAAATAGGCAAATATGGGGGTTGGGGGGGGGGGGGGGGGGGGGGGGGGGGGGGGGGGGGGGGGGGGGGTTTGGGGGGGGGGGGTTTTTGGGGGGGGGGTGGGGGGTGGGGGGGGGGGGGGTGTTTGGGGGGTGTGGTGGGGGTGTTTTTTTTTTTTTTTTTTTTTTTTTTTTTTTTTTTTTTTTTTTTGGGGGGGGGGGGGGGGGGGGGGGGGGGGGGGGGGGGGGGGGGGGGGGGGGGGGGGGGGGGGGGGGGGGGGGGGGGGGGGGGGGGGGGGGGGGGGGGGGGGGGGGGGGGGGGGGGGGGGGGGGGGGGGGGGGGGGGGGGGGGGGGGGGGGGGGGGGGGGGGGGGGGGGGGGGGGGGGGGGGGGGGGGGGGGGGGGGGGGGGGGGGGGGGGGGGGGGGGGGGGGGGGGGGGGGGGGGGGGGGGGGGGGGGGGGGGGGGGGGGGGGGGGGGGGGGGGGGGGGGGGGGGGGGGGGGGGGGGGGGGGGGGGGGGGGGGGGGGGGGGGGGGGGGGGGGGGGGGGGGGGGGGGGGGGGGGGGGGGGGGGGGGGGGGGGGGGGGGGGGGGGGGGGGGGGGGGGGGGGGGGGGGGGGGGGGGGGGGGGGGGGGGGGGGGGAAAAAAAGGGAGGGGGGGGGGGGGGGGGGGGGGGGGGGGGGGGGGGGGGGGGGGGGGGGGGGGGGGGGGGGGGGGGGGGGGGGCCCCCCCCCCCCCCAAAAAAAAAAAAAAAAAAAAAAAAAAAAAGAGGGGGGGGGGGGGGGGGGGGGGGGGGGGGGGGGGGGGGGGGGGGGAGGGGGGGGGGAAAAAAGGGGGGGGGGGGGGGGGGGGGGGGAAAAAAAAAAAAGGAAAAAAAGGGGGGGGGAAAAAGAGGGGGGGGAAAACGGGGGGGGCCCCCCCCCCCCCCCCCCCCCCCCCCCCACCCCCCCCCCCCCCCCCCCCCCCCCAAGGGGGAAGGGGGGGGGGGGGGGGGGGGGGGGGGGAAAACCCCCCCCCCCCCCCCCCCCCCCCCCCCCCCAACAAAAAAAAAATTAAAAAGGAAAAAAAAGGCCAGGGGGAAAAAAAAAAAAAAAAGGGGGGGGGGGGGGCCCCACCCCCCCCAAAAAAAAATTGATCCCGGCCCGGTTTTTTTGGGGGGGGGGGAGGGAAAAACCCAAGGGGGGGGGGGGGGGGGGGGGAAAAAAAAGGGGTCATTTTTTGGATAAAAAAAAAAAAAATAAAAAAAAAAAAAAGATTTTGTTTTTCCCCCACAAAAAACCCAATTTTTAATTGAAGGACCTAATATAATATCATGTTAATTATCATAATGTAATTATAAGAACGCTGAAGATATTTATAATTGTTCTCAAAACTTATGGTCTAAATACTCTCCCACACTATAAAGGCACTGCCGTTTTTCTATATGAAAAATTGTACAGTACCTACTAACTCCACGATTAGTGAAAGAAACGAAATCTTCCACAATCTTCTCTATGCCTTACAAATTAACTTACTGTGGAATCGGCTTTCAGTGCTGGAAGATACGGCCTTTAAATTAAAAGAAGGGGAGGGGAAGTTGTATACCTAAAAGTACCCACCAAGCACATGGGCCCGTTTGGCCCCTTATCTGATAAAAAAGTGGTTGAATAAACGTCGTAAGCGTGGAAACAAATATATTTAGGTCGCCATTTCATTAATTAAGTGTAGTACTCACCTGACCCTTTTCATCATAGCGTAAACACAATTTATCAGATAGAGACGAAGAATGAGTGCAATGAGACTAATTTATTTTTTTTATTAGGAACTAATACTTTCCCAATGCTCTTTACCTACTTCGACCCTCTCTTCCCCCTTCTTCTAGCCCCCCTCCTCCTGTCTCACCTAAATAAACGTCCAAGATCAAGATCTGAATCTAAGATCTAAGTAATTGCTTATTGTATTTTTATCTTGACTCTAGATAAATACTTGTACCCATTTAATATTATTTTTTTAAAAATTAGACAATAAATTTCTGATCTAGATTAATGGACCGTTTGAGCTTTAGTTAGCACTTGACATTGACAGATAGTTTATACATGTTGTATGATTATTGACACTTGTCTCTATGTACTATTGATATCATTCTATGCAACAATATTTATTTAAATTTTCAGTGGAAGACAGAACTGATTCGGAGGATTCTGCCGGCGACTCGTCGAATGAAATCAATTTGGATGTAAATTTTGAAAAGGAACATATTGGTAAGATCATCATATGCATATTATAAGCCCGAAAGATTGAAGTTCGATTTCCTGCGAAACAATAATTGCTTTAGTATAAGCTCTTTATCATGAAGGGTCAACATTTCAAATTAGTTGTAGTATTCAATGGCTTTCTCGCTCCTAAAGGATCTTTTCCTGGAAACTCTAAGTCAAATAAGATATATAAGTTAATAGAGCTGTGTTTATGTCTATGTGCGCATTGAAAGCCTCGTGTTTATGGTAAACATTGTTTGGCAACAATGTTGAATCAACATGAAGGGTCAGGAAAGCCTTCATCAAAACTCATCTTGTGTGATGTATGTGGGTAGGTAGGTAGGCAGGTGGGCGGGAGCAGAAATATCACAAGTCCTTGTTACAATTACAGTTGTTTAATCAGCACAGGGTTTAATAATCGAAATACACAGTCAAATGAGCAATGTACAGTCTAAGCAACACGACATCAACTTAATTATAACACTAGATTAAACTATCACTCGTATGCAAAGCGATTCGTCACAAGCGTGGTGTGCGAGTGCCGTCTCGAACAACCGTGTGTCAAGATGGCCGCTCTCACAACCATCGACAATGACGCTTCGCTAGGCTGACTTTGACAGCTAAAAGTCAACCTGATGTCTGACGTTGACAGATGCGCCGTCAAACATGTTGCAGTGTTGACAACAGCACCGTTTATAAACATGGCAGTAGTGTGGAGCAATGATTAAATAATGCAATTGAAAACTGTTTCAATCATAAGCATCCTATACATCAGATAAAGAGAACACAACAACAATACTTCCTTGGGCAACATTTAATCGTATACTGGTGTTTGGAACAACGTATATTGATTTAAAATTTTCCAGCAACTTACTTACTAGTCATTGATCAACTAAACAAATGTTTACCATGAATACGAGGCTTTATAGTTAGTCGACAGTTGAAAATGGAACAAAATAGAGATACTGCTCTTAAAATTATGTGCGATAGCTCATTCGAACCGGAATGACGCCTGGGGAAAAGTGCTAAAAGCGTGTATTAGCACATAAAAAATTGCAAAAGTTATAGACCATTAAAGATGAAAAAAATGGAATTTAGTTTTTGCCAATATTTAATAAACTATTAATATTTAAGAAATTTCAAATAAAGATTCTGAAAGAGGAGGAAATTTCCAATAAAAACTCAGCTCCGGAACTCTATCTCCATTATTTATAACTTTAATTTAACGCTGAAAATAGGTCTGTGCGTGACATTTTTAGGATTCGCCTGGCGTCAAAAGCGACTACGGCACATTAATTAATTTATTTAAGGTATTGAATATTTTTTTAAATTTGAAAAATTATGGTGTGTTCTGAACACTATAATTAATTTATTCCGTTGAAATTTTACTTAAAGTTAATTTTTCAACAAGTTAAATAATTGTTAACTAACGAAATTTTCTCGAACGACCGTCTTAATTGTAAGAAAAAAATGTTTTAATAATGGTCGTAAAAATATTTCGTTTGTAGAGCCTTTCTTACATAATACTTAAAAATCGTGCCATAAAAGTTAAAGAAATATTTATACTTTGTTTATAAAATTTTTTATTAAACAAAAACTTAAAAATCAAGTAATGTTGTTAAAAAATTTTTTTTCTAAATCATCATATTATCGTTTTTATATTAATACAAGATATTTATTGATTTGCAAAAAAATTTCCCTCATTTGATAATTTTTTTAAACAAATTGATTAAATCAATTGTTTTAAAAAAAAATTTCTAAACTTTATTACATTACAAATATTATGATTGTTTAAAAAAAAAAATTTCCTTAATAACATATTTTAATTGTTTATAATCGTTTTTTTATATTTCTATTGTTTAAATAATTAGTTAAGAAATTTTTTTTTAATCATAATTCACAATCCTCTATAAAGTAACAGAAAAATTTTTTTAATCAACAATTCTATTGTTTATTAACTTACCAATTTGTTATAAACAAATGTTCAACTTTTTTATTTTTTTCTAAAACTTCTAAAATTAACAAAAACAACCATATATAACAAAATATAGAAAAACATTTTTTTAAATTTTTTGATTATCATGAATATTACTTTTATTAAAAAATTTTTTCTTTTTTTTATAGACTTTGTATATGTTTGTTTTTGTTAATTTTAGAAGTTTTAGAAAAAATATAAAAGTTGAACATTTGTTTATAACAAATTGGTAAGTTAATAAACAATAGAATTTGATTAAAAAAAATTTTTTTGTTACTTTATAGAGGACTTCAATTATTTTTTAGAAAAAAATTTCTTAACTAATTATTTAAACAATAGAAATATAAAAAAACGATTATAAACAATTAAAATATTTATTAAGGAAATTTTTTTTTTAAACAATCATAATATTTGTAATGTAATAAAGTTAGAAATTTTTTTTTAAAACAATTGATTTAATCAATTTGTTTAAAAAAATTATCAACAATGAGGGAAATTTTTTTTTGCAAATCAATAAATATCTTGTATTAATATAAAAAGGATATATGTGATTTAGAAAAAAAATTTTTTAACAACATTACTTGGATTTTTAAGTTTTTGTTTAAGTAAAAATTGTTATAAACAAAGTATAAATATTTCTTTAACTTTTATGGCACGATCTTGTTAAGTATGTATGTAAGAAAGGCTCTACGAAGCGAAATATTTTTACGACCATTATTAAAACATTTTTTTCACTTACAATTAAGACGGTCGTTCGAGAAAATTTCGTTAGTTAACAATTATTTAACTTGTTGAAAAATTAACTTTAAGTAAAATTTCCAACGGGAATAAATTAATTATAGTTTCAGAACACACCATAATTTTTTCAAATTTAAAAAAATATTCAATACCTTAAATAAATTAATTAATGTGCCGTAGTCGCTTTTGACGCCACGCGCGAATCCTAAAAATGTCACGCACAGACCTATTTTCAGGTTAAATTAAAGTTATAAATAATGGAGATAGAGTTCCGAGGAGCTGAGAGTTTTTATTGGAAATTTCCTCCTCTTTCAGAATCTTTATTTGAAATTTCTTAAATATTAATAGTTTATTAAATATTGGCAAAAACTAAATTCCATTTTTTTCATCTTTAATGGTCTATAACTTTTGTAATTTTTTATGTGCTAATACACGCTTTTAGCACATTTTTCTAGGCGTCATTCCGGTTCGAATGAGCTATCGCAATAATTTTAAGAGCAGTATCTCTATTTTGTTCCATTTTCAACTTGTCGACGAGGCTTTACACTCGCTCGTACGAAGTACGTCGTGAAATTAGGTCTTAGACCCACAAAGTTGACGGTGTGTCAGGCATAGAAGGCTGATTATCCTACTTGCCTATTAGATTGACAAATGATCATAAATCAGATATAGAAATCTGAAGCCCAGACCTAAAAAGGTTGTAGCGCCACTGATATTTTTTTGTATATAAGTAAATACTGATTATTAGGTACAGAAGAAGAGGAAGAAAGAGGTGATAAAAAGACAGTTAAACAGATATTGTCTCAACTCCTCACTAACAATCAACCCTCGAATCAGGTAATGCATTTTTTTAATTTTTCTTAAAATTAAAATGATTTATATTTCTATAAAATTCAGAAATTTAAATATGCAACTTCATAAATTAAAAAAAATTAGTCTAGATTCATCGATCTCTATAGGTATCAAATTTCTACCAAATCGGTTCTACCAGAAAATTTATCCATCCCCACAATTCCTACTTATGTTATGATTTTCGAATTATATCACGTACCACGATTAAAAATATTACACAAGAACAGAGCGTTCAACTTAAGTAGGGTTTCAACCAATTTTTTTTGCATTTGCTACTGGTTCACAAAAAAAACATAGTATCAAAGTAAAGTACAATTTATTTTTATTATTATATTTAAAAATATATATTTTATTGCTTTTTGCAGCTTGTATTAAGTTAGTATCTTAAACAATTGCACAGCATCTTTACAATCTATATTTAAACATCGATACAGCGCCTTTAAATTTCGTTTAAAGAAAAATATTTACAACTAAAGAAATCATCACGCGCAATAAAGTATTTTTGTGGACTTTATTTTTCACATAAAGTATAGAGTACAATTACCTGGAATAACGTACAATACTTTATTATAACGTAAGGGTGGCAACCCTACCCTTATAGAGATTGTAAATAGTTAGTTTTATTAGTAAATTAGATTAGACTTAAATTACTGATTAGTCTTAATTAAGATCGTAATGTTAAATTGTGTCTTTGTGCAGAGTTATTAAAAAAATATCACTTATTGGATAATGAAGATTGTATGAATTTTCAGACGGGGATGATAATATCGAGCGGAGTGTTGCCAGTGTTGGTGAAAGCGGGAGAAATTGGATCAGTGATTGCGGCAACACTGGCGTCTGTGACGTACCAGCTTAGCTTGCAGCAACACAAACAGAGACATAGGTATCTTAAGTCCATACATTTACTCCAATAGTATCTCTTTCTATACTAAAATGCTTTATCGAGAAAAACACCCTAATTATTGTTTTTTTACTATAATCTGACTAATAAGTTGCGCATGCGCCGGTTTTAGGTTTTTTTTCACCATAGAATCCTACGTTATCCCTGATGAAAATAATCTAATAGGCAAGTAGGTCAGCTTCCTGTGCCTGACACACGCCGTCGACTTTTTTGGTGTAAGGCAAGCCGGTTTCCTCACGATGTTTTCCTTCACCGTTCGAGTGAAAGTTAAATCCGCACATCGAACCTACGACCTCGTTCTTTAAAGTATTTATATTTCTAGGTTTTAATTATTTTAACCGACTTGAAAAACTCGAATTATGTTATCAATTTGACGTGTAATTTACTTGTGTGCGTTTGGCAGTACTCAGTCGGAGTTAGAAGATGATTTAACATCAAGTAAAGACAAAGTTGATGGGGACAAAGCTAAAGCAAAATCTAATGACCATATCGAAGTATTGTTAAAGGTAAGAATTTGTCATGAAGTGTAACATTTAGTAGAGACCATAGATAAGATAGACTGAATTAAAGTCTGTGCGGAAACAGAACCGTCATTTTGACATCGCTGGGACATTTAGTAGTTCGAGAGTAATTCGTTTTATTCTACGTTTGTTTATTGGTTTTCGATTTGGGCAGGCAACTTTTAAGTCGTACGATCGTTTTTAAACATTTTATTACGTTTTAGGATGGTTTAATATGTCGCGTGTACTACGCAGTACAATTTCACAAATTACGACATATGCTATTAGCTAATATAAGCGGGGAAAGAGCGGAATCAGGTGATGAAAATAAGTGCTGTGACCCGCTAAGAAGAGAAGAGAAGGAAAGTAAGTCTATTGTTAATACTTAATAACGATTTTTTTTTTTAGAGCTTTTTATCGGTTTATTTTGAGTGTTGTTCTTTTATAAGACTTAAGAACAAACCGGCAACATATGCCACAATTCTTGTTGGTGCGTTGCCGGACTTTTAGAAGAATTTTCTAGAATTGGTACGCTCTTTTCTTAATCCTCCATCTCCCCCTTGGATGTCTGGCTGACTAGACGTGTTTTACGGCTACACCTTATAAAATTATTTTAAAAATATTTTTAAATTTAATATATTCAAAAATAAGTGATTCGAGTACTAGGCGCACATAACTCCCGAGGATACTCAAGACAAGCTTCGTGTACTGCGAGGTGACTACGGCTCTCCCACCAAGCTCGGAGGCCACTCAAGTAACGCAGCATAAGAGTGAGTGAGATAATTATATTTGGCGCATCTCGTCGTTACGCATCCCGCAATTCGAGTGGCTAATTAGCAGTAACGCCCACCTGCGTACGAGCAAGTTAAAGGAGGCGTGGCTAGTACAGGGCCCAATAGTGATTTACTAATTATACCATAAGATTATTAGTAAATCGCACATCACTTTAAGTGTTGTCGCCTTTATATATATTTTTGCATTGACACGGATAGCTTCTTCTGTTTGCGATCACAAAATGATTAGAAGTCCATGTAAACAAGATGTACAGTATGGCTCCGCTCCAAACTTAAACTTAAGTGATACTAGCACTATTGATGACAACATTACTCAACGTTCGAAGCGTAGGCGGTGCGAATGTGGTGGAGCTTCGGAAGAGTCAAAAATCGATAAATTCTTAAACACGATTAATATGTGGCGACAGGAAACTGATGAGAAATTGTCAGAAATAAAAACGTACGTGCAGGATGTTGTGCGACAAAACACAGAAATTCTGGCTTCGCAGAGTGAAACAGAAAAATCTATAGAATTTTTGTCGCAAAAGTATGATGACTTGCTGTTACAATTGAGTTCACATCAAAAACAAACACAATCTTTCCTCGAGCGTGTATCTAAGGTTGAAGACACAACAGAGGATATGGACCGTCGTTCTAGGCTGAGCTCCCTGGAAATTCGTAACATCCGGCTGGCAAACAGAACTCTGTCTCAGGATGAGCAGATATCTGTTGTCACTCGGCTTTTCAAGGAGATATCGGTGGAAGTCTCGTTGTCTGAGATATTTGATATCCGCCGCGTCCCGTCAAAGTCTGATAGTATCACTCTGGTATGCACCCTGAATTCAGTTATTACGAGGGGAAGAATTCTGAAGGCTTTCAAAGAACATAACAGAGGCAGTAACAAACTCAACTCCACCATCGTCGGTGGTCCGCAACATCCGATTTACTTCGCCGAGCATCTGACGGCACAGGCACGCCGCCTATACTATCTAGCTCGAGAATACGCCAAGACGGAAAAATATAAGTATTGCTGGACTTCCGGAGGCCGAGTGCTGCTGAGGCAGGCAGACCACACCAAACTCATTGTTGTTACTAATGAAAGTCAGCTGGTTGGCCCCCAGCCAAAAAAACTAGATCCTTGCGACGTATTTCCGTCTTTGTTTATGATTAGATTTAGTTTTTAATTACTATGATATTAGTACTAGGTAAGATCATTGTTTGTAACTGTGCTATAGTGCCGACGCTCCTTTACATATGTATTATATTATATTTTATATTTCCTCATATAATATACCTATATAATTTAGCATTTCTGATAGTATTTGGTTCCTTAGGCTCAATTTTCAAATATTATTCTAGAGTTGTTACTCACGTAATTAATTTCATACCTCTTTATTCACACACAAATATTGTAGACACTTTTCTCTTATACATAATCTATGACTATCTCACTGATATATACTATTTAAATTGTACTCTAATTCCAATGCGTGCATATATCCTTAAGTTTAGTAAGCCTATGCTTGCACTCATTGACCTTACACTGCTATTCCCATTTAATAACTGTATTGTGCTAGCAAATTGGTTACTTTTAGTTACTCAAGGCTTCAAAATTCGATCGTAATAATAGACAATTATTAAACAACATCGATAATCTATCGGTTGCTTCAAGCCATTGCTGTGATCCACATGAAGTCCGAAACTATTTACCTAAACATAATAAAGTCCTAAATATTATAACGCAAAATATTCGGAGCTTATCGGCAAATTTCGCGAACTTTGAAATTTTACTTACAAATTTTCATACTATCCCGGATATTATCATTCTCACTGAATGTTTTCTAGAAAGCAACCCGGTAATACCAACCATAAAAGGTTTCTCCAGCATCTCTTCCTGTAACCCAGTTAATAAAAATGACGGAGTCCTGGTTTACTATAAAAATTGTATTACAGGCATCTCAATTGAAGAACCCTCTGTAGCAGAAGCCAGCGTTCTCTTAATTAAACTTAATATTGATACTGCAATTTTAGGTATTTATCGACCAAGTGCTTTCAAAAATAAAACGAACTTTATTAACTCTCTAAATACCTTGCTAGAATCTCTTAAAAGTTTCAAAAATATAATAATCTTAGGTGACATAAATATTGATATTACTCCAGAGAATCTTAACCAAGAAGCTGAAGATTATCTCAACATGTTGGTTTTCCATGGGCTTCTCCCAACTCATACCTTCCCTACTCGTTTTCCTTCTTCTACGTGTCTTGATCACGGTATTCTTAAATCACCTCTTACTGCTCTTACTCTTGTCATCAATTCTTCAATCACTGATCATAGTTCAGTAGTAATGTCCTTAGATATAAAGAATCGCTACTCTGCTCCTACTCGATCTATCAAAAAAGTGGATCATGATAGCCTCTCACAGTCTCTCCTGAATACAGATTTTTCATCTGTTCTCAATAACACTGACTGTGAAGAAGCAACCAACAATTTGATAGAAATTCTTCAATCAGTTATCTCTATGCACACCTCCGTCATGACTCGCTCTCACCGCACTAAAATCATCAAGCCATGGATGACCCCAGGCTTACTTAAATGTATACGTAATAGAGATAGAATGCATTACAAACTAAAAAAAGCAACCTGAAAATGATATTCTGCGCAAAACATACTACAGATACCGGAACTTCTGTAATAGTCTACTGAAGAAATTAAAAAGAATTATGAAAAAGGTCTACTACTAAATGCAGGAACTAACACCAAAAAACTTTGGACAGCTATAAAAGACGTTAGTAATCTTAATAAAAAACATGATAGACCAAGTGACCTCCTAAAATGTAGAGCGATTCCAAAAGACTCAACAAACCATGTTAACTCTCACTTTGTGGGTATCGGAAAATCGCTTGCCTTAAATATACAATCCAATCATCAACACGACTCTCCACCTCCATTACGACCAAATCCTCCTTTTCCTCTCCAATCATTAGTCATGCTCGACACTTCTATTGAAGAAGTCGAAATCACTATAAATTCCTTGAAAGAAAGCTGTGCTGCAGGTTGGGACAACATCACGTCTGCCATACTTAAACGCAACCTTAAAATATTAGCTACACCAATCGCCCATGTATGTAACTTAAGTATGCGTACGGGAATCTTCCCATCCGCTTTTAAAAAGGCAATAGTGCATCCCATTTTCAAATCCGGCAACCGTGGCAGTGTCGACAACTATCGCCCCATCTCTATTCTGTCAGCACTGTCCAAGATCCTTGAACGCCTAATAAACAAACGTCTCGTTAGTTATCTGGAAGATAAACAATTACTTTCTCCGAATCAATTCGGTTTCAGAGCTAAAAGATCTTCATCGGATGCCATCCATGAATTAACCGATCACATAGTTAGGAACTTGGACAGCCATAGGAAGTGTCTGGGCATATTCTTAGACCTCGCGAAGGCATTCGACACTGTCTCGGCCCAAATCCTTCTACAGAAACTGGAAGCGCTTGGAGTGAGAGGAGTTCAACTTTCCTTATTTAAAAGTTACCTCAGCGGTCGGAGTCAATGTGTAGTGGTAGATGGCCATGTCAGCTCTTACCTTCCAGTGGAATTCGGAGTCCCCCAGGGCAGCATTCTTGGTCCTACGCTGTTCCTAGTGTACATGAATGATCTGTGTTCCCTGAAAATACCTAATAGCAAATTGGTCTCTTACGCCGACGATACTGCTCTTGTTTTCTCTGCAAAAAGCTGGAGGGAAGCTTTCTCTTATGCACAGACCGGATTTGATATCGTTTCGTGTTGGCTGCGCCAAAATTTATTAACTCTTAATATAGAGAAAACTTGCTATCTTACCTTCTCCATATATACTCCTCCCATAGCCTTAATCCCGTATTCCTTAACTGCCCATACACATTCTTCTGTTCCTTCTGTTCCATGCTCTTGCGCTACATTGAAGAGAGGTTGTACGGTTAAGTATCTTGGCATCACACTAGATAGTCGACTCACGTTTCAGGCCCATCTTATGAATATGTGTGGTAGAGTCCGCAAACTCATGTTTATCTTTAAGAAAATTCGTCATGTTGCCGAGCCTCATATAGTCAGAATGATGTATTTAGCATTATGTCAATCTGTTTTATTATATGCTATCACCACTTGGGGTGGTGCAGCCAAAACCCATCTGCTGTCCCTGGAACGTGCCCAGAGGGCTCTTCTAAAAGTTTGCTTATTCAAACCCATTCTTTTCCCTACTTTCACCCTCTATCAGGAAGCTCAGATGCTTACAGTACGTCAACTGTTCATCCTAAACACAGCCCTCAAACAGCATCACGAACATAAACCTAGTCCTTCTTCCTCTCGATCTGCTCGCCGCCCACCCCCTGTTCACCTTCCTTCTCTCTACACTGCCTTTTCCCACCGCTTCTACTGTTACCTCGGCCCTTTTATTTACAACAAACTAATTCGCAAGCTGAATATTCACTTACTCTTATCCTTCAGTTGTAAAAAGAAGGTTACTGCCTACATACAGGGTCTCAACTATGATGAGACTGAAAACTTAATCCAACCAATGGTCTAACTTACAATTTATAGCTTATTTTTGATTTACTATTTATTTTTTATACTTATTTATGTACTGTTATCTATTTATCTAAGTACTAATATATATATATTTATCTAAGTACTAATATATATATATATATAATAATATATATAATAATTAGCACGGATGTTATATCGGCGCGATTGCACACCTACATATTTTAATTAGGTACCTCTTTTCTCCATGTTACATCTGTAAAATGTCCTTATTAATAATTTACTCTTGTTACTGGCTACTTTTTTACACCATGTGGGGAGAGGCTGGTGGTCTGAGATACAAGCCCTGCTTAGTTCAGTCACCAGTCTCTCACAATCTTATAATGTTTCCTTGCGACAATATATCTGTTTCTTAATATTTAGTTAATTTCAATGTAAGATTGTGGAGAAAAATAAAGATTTTTCTTTTCTTTTTCTTTTCTTTTCTTAAAGCCTAAGTGAAATTTGTACGTACTTAATGCGTCGCTGGTTCCACATAGTAGTGAAGAAATTAAAAACTTAGTTGTGGAATCATGTACTTCGTAGCGATGTGTGTGTGGAGTGGAATTTTATTACACAAAGATAACTCTTTTACTATATATGACTTATAATTGTTACTATGATACTTCAGCTAAAGGTGTGTGTGAAATAGAAGAGGGCTTCATCCGGTCCCTGGCGCATTGCGTGCCATGGGCCACCAGGGGAGGGAAGTCGGGTTCTACTTTCTGCAAAACTAAAGGTATAATATATTGGTGAATCTTTCAATAGGTAATTATTAATAATAATAATAAAAAACTTAAGTTTTTCTTCTCTTTTTGAAATTTTTATGTTTACCGTAATAGTATTTATTTTTAAATATTCGATTGTCATTTAATGTACTTAAATAAATTAGACTAAAAAAATTAACGGATATAAACGCGACTCATTACATTATCAATTCTCATAAGTTATGTTTAACAATATATATATATACATACATCTAATATGTTTATTTAATTAATTTTCATCTTGAATAAACTTCAGTGACTAATGTCTAGAGCAGTTTCCCAACGTGGGGCCTCCGCCCACAGGGGGGCAATTTGATTATTAAGAGGGGCAAGAGAAATCAGCTGCATATAACACAGCGTGGAGACTTGAGACTGAAGCTAACTAAATTGGAAGCTAATAAAATCTCTGTGCAGTAAGCGTCAAGCGCTAAATTGATATAGAAAATTATTTGAATTTGAAATTTTCATTGTTTTGAAAATTTTCTTATTGTTTCGTTAAGATTTTCCTCGTGATTTCTTTCTAAAACCTATAATTTAAATATTGTTAATAATTAAATAGTTAATTAAATATTGTAATATTTAAATAGTGAACAATTAATTTTGTTATATAAATTATGTATTTTACATACGGCATACGAATTTTAGATAGGCAAGGTGGGGCATGGCACAAAAAAGGTTGGCAACACTGGTCTTGAAGTTAAAAGTCTAGCAAGGCAAATCATTAATCAAATCCGCTTTTTACCTTTTTTTTAAAGACGACAGATACGTACTAAAAGAGATGACGAAACCAGAATGGCAGCAATTCTTAGAGTTCGCGCCGCATTACTTCAATTACGTCACTAGTTGTCGGGCCAATGGATCGTCGAGTTTGCTTGGTGAGTTGACATTACGCGTTAATTATATATTAGGACATCAGGTATATACATCTAGATTAATATTTCTTTAGCATTTCAACTAATGCAGAATTCTTGAAATCAATCAAAGAAACAAAAAATCTACTTTAAGTACCTGTCAATTATACGTACCTATTACATATTATGTCCCATACAGCAATGCCTGGATACATATCTTAAAAAGTAGTCAACCAATTTTCTGATATATATATCCGTTTCAAATAAAAAAGGACACGACACACACGAAATTAACTCAAAATTTATTATTTCACAGAAATATATAACGTAGGCCAAAACGATAATGCCGGATTTTTTTTTAGATATTGGTTATGCTATGTATTTCATCAAGTACATAAGATAAATTATATTGCTACTGTGAATTCACTCTGCGAACATATAACTATGTCTAAAGGGTTGGAGACAGTATTCAGTAGACGCAATGTTTTTGTTAACTGAACGGATCTGTGCAACAGACTAGTTCTGGCCCTTGGTGGCAAACAATCCCTAGGTACAAACAAACCGAGTACTTGAAGATTATAATATTCACTTAATACAAAACATATTGGTTTGCCATTTACCTTTGTGAATTATAAATTCACACGTTGAAAATGCTATTCTAAAAATAATATTTCTTTTTGTAGCCCGAATCTTGGGCGTGTTCAGCGTGGGCGGAGCGGGAAGCGGCGTGCTGGTCATAGAACACGTCTGGTACGGACCCACAAGAGGGGATATGTTGCGGTTTGACCTTAAAGTTAGTTTACAGTATTCTATATATTTTATTTTTACATAATTTCATAATAATAATATATTGTGTATTGTAATAGGTGGGCTTCTTCGAATAGGCCTCCTCTAACAGTTTCCACTGTACTCTATCCTTTGCGACTCTTCTTCAGTTGTAGCCTACTGTTAATTTGAGTTCGTCCTTCCATCTTTTGCGTTGTCGGAAAAATATTTTATGCATTAGGGCTTATAACTAAACCATGCACTAAATATAAACTTTGTACGTACTTCATAATTAGGTGCATTGGTGAAAATATAATCCTTTTAATCCAGGCTAACAATAAACAATGCAATTAGTTGAGGAACATTATACAGTAAACTTAAGATACAATATTTATTTGCTGACACCACACTTGGCCTGAACAGCTCAATTTCAACAGTCAAATTTTCAAACTTACCCGCCGCCCGAACCATTTGTAGTTTCCTCCGTAATTGGTGTTGAATTTAGGTGTATGGTATAGCTTATGGTATGTTTTTTAGTTTCCTATTTATTCCTTAGGTAGGTTAGGTGTATAATTATAGTTTCATAAACTTTACTGAAATATAAAGATTGATCATCATGGAGCAATAAATCCACGGGTCCAAGCTATTATGTAATAACTGATTTTTTTATGAATATTAATTAATATTATTGACAAATGTGGCATACTAAACAGCCCACACCACTATTCCTAAAGAGAGAAAATTAAGAGTTTAGAGGGTTGGTACCGTACCCTGTTTTACTCCACACTGTACATCTTACACAATGTTTGGAGTGCCAATAATCATAAACTTTCACATTTTCCACCGGAACACCAGTTCTTGTTCTTAATTTATACCAGAGAAGGTCATAAGACACTAAGTCAAATGTTTTAGACAAATCCACAAAGCACGCGGTATGTTATAATAGAGTTTAAAATTATCTATCTTATCAACTGAAGGGCGCCGCTCGTCACAGACTAGCGACGGGAGCTGCTTCGATGCCGCCGAATCAAGCCGTACTTGTCGATGATAATCTTCTTGCGCGTGAGTAGTTATTTGTTAATACAATGTGTATTGTCGTAGGTTCTTTTACATAAAAACTTATTTTAAAAAATCTTATAAGGGCGTCATATTGTATGTTAAAATATATTTCCCACATATGTTTATTCAGATAACTGTTCTGGAAATCCTTTTTGATTATTTTCTTAATTCCAAAAATATTACGCATGTTTTAAAACAATTTATTTGCCAGTTAACAGGTTATTTCTACTAAAGGTACATCCGCGAATGACAAAGCTAGTTAAATCTGGTGTTGTTAATTTCAAACTGACATAGTTTACTCGATAATAATACTCGGGCCCGATATTTGTTTTAGGATTAAAATATAGATCAATCACATAAGCGTAAATTAAATTTTAAAAATTAAAAAAAAAATCATTTTGATAAATTTAAAAGTATAATTTTGAATATGTTTCATTTGTTGTATTAACGTATATGATTCGAGACGCAATTTGTCTTAATAATTAATTGGAATAAGTGGAGGGCGGAAGGTATAATGTTTCTCCAACCTAAAGGGACGATCTTCTATATAACCTGTGACTGGCCCAAAGCCCCCAGTGGCTAAGATCGAGAACTTGTAAATTTTTAACGGCCGGAATAACTTAGCGCGTTACGGGATATGACGTCATCGCAGTGATTTGTAAGCGCAGATTCTAGGTACGTGTGTGTACTTATGTACACGCGTTAGAAGTTATACTTCTTTGGCGTAACAAGATAAAAATCTTTTTAAAATTTTTATCTTTCGCCTTATTCTACGTTTGTAGAAAAAATGACACTAACAATAGAAAAAGGCATTTAATACATTAAAAGTTTTATTATAACGCATTATCTAGTTACATATCACAAAAAAAATATTTCTACATAATTATAGAAATTGAAATTTTTTATTTTAAAGTGTTGAATATGCAATTTTTAGGGTGTCGGTTTTTTGTGACGGTGTGTCTCATAATTTTTCCCTAACGCGCCAAAAGATGTATAACTTCAATAAATATCTGTGGAGCAATTTAACACTGCTATTATTCATGTTAACCTGTATTCATGACGTGTCTGGTACATTTTAGTGCGTTGGGACCGTCAGTTATACGTAGAGTCGAGTACGGGGAGTAAACTTTGGGCGAGTTTGGAGCGGGACACATCGTTTTTGGCGCAGCATCACGTCATGGATTACTCCCTTCTGTTGGGAATACAGGATGATACACTCGTACTAGGGATAATCGGTGAGTTTGGAGGCAGTTTTTATATTTTCTAACACTTTTAAGAAACCAATTTTTTTTTTTTTTTTTTTTTTTTTTTTTTTAAAATGTTTCCAGATTATTCCCCGACTATATAGTCGTCGGAGGTGTTAAAAAGCTTACATAAATGTATTGGTAACCCGAATGTTTACTTTCTATTACTATATTACTACTCTACTACTACCTATTTCTTTTGACAACCCCCTGCATGACCCTCACGGCAAATCCCAAAAAGATGCCCCTCAACCTAACATTGAGCATTATTCCCTTCAAACTCGTCTCCGTTACCCTCATGCCCATAGCTTGCTCAGCGTTATACCTGTCGTATCCATACATGGGACAGTCGGTCAGAACATGCAACACTGTCTCTTCAGCTGCATCATCACAAGGACAGGCAGCACTTTGTCTAACCCTGAACCTGTGAAGATACGACAGGAAGCCACCGTGACCTGTCAACATCTGAGTGATCAATCCCGTTGGCTTCATTTGTTTAATTATCGAAAAGGCCGAAGCAACATTTGGAAGGAATAACTTGGTTATTGCAGCTGTTTCACCGTCTCGATATCTGTGATTCCATTTTTCTATCGTGTTTCCACGTAGACAGTTCTTCAAATGCGATATGGGAAATCTATTGTACACGGGCGCCTCTTCTAGATGCGCAGCTTCCTTGCTAGTTGGTCTGCTCTTTCATTCCCCTCCATGCCCGAATGCGCTTTAACCCAAAAAATATCAATTTTTTTGTTGAGTAAATGCGCTTTATTTATGTTCTTACGAATTTCAACTACAAGGGGATTGAAAGAGCGACCACCCGCAACACTTTCGAGTGCACTTCGGGAGTCACTATATACGCCGTAGGTTGTTTCTGGGTGACAAAGGATCCTTTGAGTCGCTTTAAGAATAGCCACCAGTTCAGCTTGATACACGGAACAGCATGAAGATAGTTTCAATTTAAAAGTCTCGAATTCGGCACCATTTTTCCATAAGGAAACGCTGGCACCGACCAATTCGTCTACTTTACTTCCGTCCGTATATATCTTTACTGCCGGTGCATCTGTTCTAGGACGCTCTTGTTCTCTATAGGCTATAAATTTGATATCAGGTTCTTTGGAGGGGTGAGGAATACTCATCCACGATACTCTTTGCTCCAGGTCACCTTCCAATTCAGACTGAAATAATCCTCTCTTTGCTTCGTATAGCACAGCGGCCTCCTGGATTCTAAGGTCTAAGGGCAATAGTCCAGCGAGGATCAAGCTGGCATTCAGTGATACGGTTCGGTAAGCTCTGCAGAGCTTCAGCGCGAAGCTTCGTTGTACTGAATTTAATTGCTTCCTAATTCCTAGCTTTTTAGTGGCTGGAGCCCAGACTGCTGCCGCATATAAGATTATCGGCTCGATGACTGCTGTATAAATAATATGAATTACATCTCGGTGTAAACCCCAGCCAATTCTCGCCGCCCTTGCTAATTGTTTGTAAATATTTGTTGCTTTCCTGCATATATTGGAGATATGTTTATTAAAGGTCAATTTAGCATCGAGAGTCAAACCAAGTATTTTTATTTCATCTGATAGTTTCACGGACACTCCGCCCATTTTCAAATGTGGTTTGTCATATTTTTTTTTTTAGTTATAATCATAGCTTGGGTTTTTGTGGAGCAAATCTGAGTCTATTTTTGGTACCCCAATCTATTACATAAGCAAGAGCAGCATTAGCATTTCGTTCTATTTCAAATGCTGATTCTCCGACAAACACCATGATGACGTCGTCTGCAAAGGCTTGACAATAGTACCCCTTTTTTTCCATTTCTTGCAGCAATGGATCCAAAAGTAGGTTCCAGAGTATAGGGCCACCTATGGATCCCTGAATGCATCCTTTCGACGTATTTCTATTTACCTCCTCTCCCGCATATTTTAACTGAACCTTTCGTTCTTTTAGGTAGCTATCTATTATCTTTCTCAGGTTAATCGGGACCCCTAGTTTAGCCAGCTGAACCCGTATCATTGGCCACCAGGCACTGTCAAAGGCGCCCTCTATGTCCAAGGAAACTATCGTTATCAATTTTTTCCCATTTAGTTGGTCTCGTATATAGCCGACAAGGTCGTAGAGGGAGTCTTCTGTGCTCTTTTGTGGCATAAAACCGTATTGACGGTGGCTTAGTTTGGGTATCACATGCCATTTTAATCTAGACACAAGCAACCTTTCTAGGATTTTTCCCATCACGGGCAGAAGACCTATTGGTCTATAGGACTTTGGACTCGTGTAGTCATCCTTACCAGGTTTCCTGAGAACCACTACTGTTGCGACTTTCCATAGTTTCGGGAAGTATCCAAGTTCTAGACATTTGTTTGCCATTGATAGGAACACTCCCGGATCCCGCAGGATAGCTCGTGAACAAATATCGAGAGTGAGGCCATCTGATCCAGGTGCTTTTTTGCAGTCAAAGCTACCAATCACCATGTTGAGTTCAGTAATAGTAAATGGAGGATCATGGTTGTCATCATGGTCCTGTTCATTTACTGTTTCAGCGAGCTGTCTTGTTTTCTTATGTTCCTGATCATCGTCTTCCTCTTGATCGCGAGGATAAAAAACCTCTGCAAGTAGCTCAGCCGACTCCCTTGAACATAGAGTTTTACCTTGATTATTTAGCGGTAGGTCTTCATGCCTCTCAGTGGTTTTATTTATAATTTTATATATCCCCTTCCAGACTCCTTCTTTATCCTGTTTTTCACAGTACTCTTTCCAACTATTAATCTGTGCTTTTTTTGCTTCTTTCTCATATATATCCTTAGCCTCTAGATATTCTTTTATCACTTTCTGTCTTCGAACCGCGGCAGCGCATCGAATCCTACGCTTTTTAGTCACCATTATCCGTTTAAGGTTTGCCAGTTCTTTGGTCCACCACGGTATGGTAGGGAGTGATTTATTTTTTATTTTAGGTATGCAGGCATTACTGGTTTCTGTTATAATATTTATATATGTTGCTATAATGTCTTCTAACTCTGTTTTATCGGATATATTATCTACGTTTTGTTGATTTATTCTATTTTCCAAAAGTAACTGACCGATTTTCTCTAGAAAATTAGTCCAGTTAGCTTTTTTAGTATAATATATCCTTGTTGTTTTTAATTCTGTGTTATTCTTTGTTATTTTCTGTTTTATTGTAAAGGTAATAGCATTGTGGTCAGAGCTAATTAAGTTTTGATTTACTTGCCAATTTTCAATTTTTTGTAACATATCTAATGTGCAAGCCGTTACGTCTATAAAACTGGTATATTGTTTATTGGCTCGTATGGTATAATATGTGGGGGTGTCTCCCTGATTTAAAATTTGCATTTCTAATTGCTCCAGTGTTGCAGCCATATCTTCTCCCCTTTCATCAATTACTGAGCTGCCCCACCAGACACTTTTTGCGTTTGCATCTCCTCCAAAAATTAAGTTGCGTTTAAATTTGCCTTTGATTTTAACTAGTTGGTCTAGGTATGGCACCAAGGGTTTGGGGTAAGGTTCAAAGTAGTAAGAGACGGCTACCATTTCCCACGCACCTGTGTGAATTTTTACCACCACAATATTGTTTGTGGTAAGTTCGGGGTACTGTTCAACTTTTAAGTCGTGGTCAAACACTGCTATCGCAGCTTTTACAACCCCCTCGTTTTTTGCGGTGCTTTGGTAGACTCTAGCCCCCCTATACTGCCTCACCCTACCTCTGGCGCCGATGTATGGCTCCTGTAGTAACGCAATTGCTATACCTTTCTTCTGTGATTCAATTATAATTTCGTTAGTGGCCAAGTTTTTCTTCTGTAGGTTTGCTTGAACTATTAAGTATGATTTTGAGTTTTTGTCCGTTGGGCCAACTGAGGCAACCTTAGCAATATGCTACTGAGGCCCTTGCCAATAAGTCCCATCTTTTCCTCGTAGGGCACTCAGAGTCAAAGCTGTTATGATCTGTAATTTCCAGGTTCGCACGTTTACAGTTAATACAGGATGGGATCCCCCAGCCATATATTCCGGGCAATCGATCTTTTTATGAGGCCCACCACAGTGTGAACAGTTTTCTTCTTCTGCTGTACATGATCGCCTACCATGCCCGTATCCTAGGCACTTCGAGCATTGTATCAGGGGTGATTGATCCATAACTTTAACCCTTTGCAAGTCGATGTGCATTTTACCTTCAGTTGTTAGTATTCCCCACAATGGAGGAGAAACTTGTACAATTATGTGATTCGTATGCAAGTTCCTAGCTCTTCTACGATACTTTACTGTAGCCCTTATGTCCTCTTTATTTAAGTGTTTTATTAGGTGTTCATTTTGAGTATTAATTGATGATATAATATCGTCATCCGTATTGGTTTGCAATACATCGTAAAGAATTATTAAAGGGTCTTTGTTTTTGGCAGTCTGAAATGTTAGTGTCTTGTCAATCTTTAACCGTTCCGATACTTTTTGTAGCTGTTGGGTGGACTCACAGCCTATAATTACTTTTTGATCCTTAGCTTTTCTTACTTTATCTACGTTTATTCCGGTCTTTTTTGCATTTACTGCCGTTTTAATGCGCTCGATAATTTCATTGCTCGTCTCTTGTTCTGTTGAAGTAACAATTAAAGAGTGAAGTGCGGTAGGCTTTAAGTTGGATGCAACCGTGTTCCTTTCTCCTTTACTTTTCTGACCCGCAACGATACTGGCATATGTGGACTGTATCGAGAATGTAGTTGTTTCTATCTTATTTATAATCTTTTTTCCCTTATTTCGTCTGTTTTATCCTGTTTTTCGATTAGTAGTTTTAACTGTTCAATTTTATCGTTATTTTTTCTTATAAGAGCTCCTTGTTCCTCTATTCTCATTAAAATTTCTCTAGCGTCGCTGCCACATTCCGTATTTAGCGTGTTTTCTTCTTTTGACTGCTCCCCTCCAACTAGTTGACTTGTATCGACCCGTGCTGTAATGTCACCGTTCGTTTTTTCCAGTTCCTTGACAAGTTCAAAAAGTCTTTCCGCGGCACTTACAATTTTATCTTTTAGTTCCATTTTTGTAAATTTTAAACTGCTGATTGTACTCTTGATGGTCGTGTATAAGATTTTCGCCTCGCTCGTAGGGGTCTTCGTTTTGGGAGACACTTGAGAATTTAGGATCCACGTCTTTATTGAGTTTTTGGCTGAAGCTGGTGTCTTTCTTGTCATTTGTTTAGCGTCCAACTCAATTATATTATTTTCTTGTTCCCTCACGCTGCGCAGAACCTGCGATTCTTCTGTTGACATACCTGCTTCATGAGTGCAGTCCTTGGATTTTACCATGCCTTTAGGTGGTGTTTTAAACATGTTAGCGTATATGTGTTGACAGGTCGTGCGTCACAAAGAGAAAGAAAAAAAAAAAAGAAAAATGTTTTTCAAAATAATAATATGTGTGTATATATATATATATACTGTCAACTATCAGTATATATTATCAAATAATAATGTTATGATGAACGCGATGCATTCAATTGTTATAGGTACCCAAATATTACAATATAGAATACCGTTCGTCGAGAAATTGATTAGTAATTCTTTTAATTATATTTACCGTACCGATACCGTACCTGTTCACGTTAATTCATACAAAACCTTAATATCCAACACTAACCCTATGCTATATTCTAACAATATTTATTTGTTATGATACAAGTATAAAGATACGAAGATGTACATAGTTAGTTAATGTTTTTATATTATACTATAATTAACTAATGTCCTAAGTTAACTAAATCTAATGTCCAATCTCCTATTATTTCGGCGATGTTAAACTTTGTAAAATAAATTGCACAGCAGTTATTTTTTTTTTCACTAACAGTTAATTATATTCTGATAATTTTAAAAAGTTTATTGCATAAATGTTATCCTCAGGTAGTTTACTGTCCTCCGATGATAATGTCCACTTCTTTTCCTTGTACGATTTTAGTGATTGGTATTGGTAACGCCCTCTATTGTCGGACCTCTGAAGTACTTATAAAACTTGACCGTCGATCGATCGAGACGATCAAAGTGGACCTTGTTGTTATGGTACAGGCACTCTATACTAGATGGCGTTATCGACTATGCGCTATTGTTATCTTTTTGCATTCTCATTTAGCAAAAATAGGTTATATTTTTATTGATTTTGTTGTAAAAGTTCACAAATCTATAATTGATCGACCCTTTAAATTTTCAGTAACTAATTTTGATAAAACCACTGTTATTTCGCTTCGACTGGGTGTCTTTTGATAGCACTTCGACTACTTTTTGATATTGCACTTTTTCACAATTTAGCACTGAGTCACTGAATAAAAAGCTTTGCCCACACTGTATGTTAATAGATGATTGATTATTTTCCACTTTTTGGTCTATACACTGGGTTAGGGTACACAATTATTTCTTAATGTTTCGATAAATACGGAGCTGATGTTGACAGCGGCATATAATACTCCTATTCGAAACCAATTATTAAAAGGCAGCCGCGCTTGCGAGCATTCTGACAGTGTGAGTGTCTATGGGCAGCGAAACGGCTTGACCGATTTTTATCAAATTTTATATGCATATTCAGTAGGTCTGAGAATCGGCTACTATCTATTTTTCATAACCCTAAGTGATAAGGATTGTCCACACCTAACATTTTATTTTTATTTTTTTGGACGAAATTTGAATTTTTAATTTTTTTTATAATGTGCCATTAAAAAATACAATTAAAATTATAATACATTTTCACCCCTCTACAATCAACTCCTATTTTTTATTTGTTGATTAAAATCTTATGACGAACTCTGAGGTTTATTATAGAGAAAAATTCACCGAAAAACCGAACAATTTCTGGGGTAGCATAGCAAAATGTTCCATGTTGGTACTAAAAAGATGTACTAAAAAGATAGGCTAAGTTAAATCACATTAAGGAAAAGCGAAGTTCGCAGGGGCAGCTAGTTATTTTATAAAGTTTAAATATGTTATAAGTATTTGGAAAATACAAAATTCGTATTTGTATTCGCTACGTATACGTTCGTACGTTAGCTATTTAATCAGTGATTTTGAGACGTGAAAATTTTGTGTCTTGATGTCGTAGGTTCAAACCCCAAACGGACTTTTCTGTCTATGTCAGCATTTAACAGTCCCTCGGTGAAGAAAAGTCGACGGCGTGTGTCAGGCCTAGTAGAATTTTTTAAATCACAGATTACCAGAAATCTGAGGCCCTTTGAGGTTTTTTTTTGAGCGCCATTTGTTATAAATGAGATTTAATTTTACAGACTACATCCGAACATTTACATGGGACAAGAAGTTAGAACATCTAGTTAAAAAGAACTTGGGTTCCGGTCAGCCCACAGTGGTGTCACCGGAACAGTACAAACGAAGATTTTGTGCCGCAGCGAGGAAATACTTTCTACAGTGTCCGGAACATTGGCATCAGCTTAATGATACGAAAGATGTCTAGTTGCGAATAATTAATAAAGGTGAGGTTATATGAAATTGATTTAATAAAAACACCAAAATAATATTTATTTATTCACACTGTTTAATTGTACTGTTACGAAACACGTGTTCTAAATATATAAAAGAAACTAGAATATACAATTTGAACATAGTTATTATCGATTTTCATGCCACCTAGAACTAACTTCATTCTGTTAATTTTGTGTCACGGTGCGCGCGCATCGTAAAATTTCACTATCATCAATTTTTCATAACGCGCCTAAAGAAGTATAACTTCAAAAAACAGTTCCAGCCGTAAAAAACGATTGTTTAAATCATTTGGTTACTTTGACGAATAGTAAAATATTATTTTGTATAATGCAGTTCAATTGTAGGCTAATATGATGGTGTCGACAAACAAAGAATCTTCGACGGATAAAATATGATTTGAATGTTATATATAAAATTATTTTTGCGGTTTATTTCTTCAAATTTACTGTGTTGTGTCCTTCTTGTGTCAAACGAGACAAAACATTCACTATTTGGAAAAAACATTTATAATTGTATGTAAATGTTGGATGATGTCAAAAGTTTAATCCGCTATAAATTTAAGAATTAAAACATCTCGGAAATGTAAGTATTAATTGAGTCTCAAAAATCGTTCTTTTTTATATAATAAAAAAATACACGAAAATGCGATTATACTCGAAATCAGTCGAGTCCATTAAAGGAATCTTAATTTAAGTAAATGAGGTGTTTTGTTCCAAGTTTGCCATCAGCGCTACGGATATCAAGAGAACTTTGTTAAACAAATTATGATCATGAAATATAGAAAATTTGTATAAATTTGTTTTAAGGCATCTATTATGAGTATTAATAAACCAAATTATATTAGAATTAAGTTACTAATGTATTAGATAGCTTAGAATTGTGATGTTATAACATTCCTTATTTATATTATTAAACGGTTTATAAAATATGTTTTTTATTCTTTCTATATTTTGTAAGACACTCCGTGACACCATTTGAAACTTTGGCTATACTATTTAGTACAATTGTATGCTTTATCGCGCATTCGAATTTTAACAAGTGTAAAGTTCGTATCTTAACATCAGCAGGCCCTTTGGACTGGCCATGTTTTTTCCTAAGCTAGTAAACACTAGGTCCTTACTGTGTTGTGCGTAACCATCTCTCTTCAGAGATACTAAAGAAACCTGCAAGTTATGAGGATGTGTATTTAATAGATTACCTTTAAAAATCGTAAGTGTATATTATAAATTTTAAGGGCTTTAAAGTTACTTTATTTACACTATGAACCCAGAAGACTAGATTATATCTTAGTTTTCTAAAACTGCTGCATTATTGGCACAATAATATTTTTAATAAATATAATATTATTCAGAAAAAACATCTAATTCGTTCGGGCAGGCAGTGTCTTGTCGCCACTTACAAAAGGCGGCACTCAACTAGATCATTTTTTATCAGTCATGAGACGTTTTATAATATATAAAAACAATAATGTAATTAGAAAAAAGTAAAAGAAGTAAATAAAAAAAGGTCGCTTCAAAATTAATTTATTATCAGACTCACATAAGTTATATTCCGAGTTTCATAAACATAACACCTTTTCCATACAAACACTTAGTACATTTTACTTTTATACAAAAACCCATATTTAAGGATAATAATTAATAGCCACTAAGGATTCTAGACAAACTAGCTTATAAATGGTGACTTAGTGCCTTACAGTCATTTTAATATATTATATTAGTTATCGCTATAACACGATAGTTGCATCACCTCACAACATAAAGGGCTTAAGCATAATCTTTTTATAATTTGTATAATACTAAAATAATCTGGTAAAAACTAGTTAGGCTGCTGCCTCGCAGGATAGGCAGGATCTTATGCGTAACATTAAATGGACCGGTTCTCGAAAACAGCGGCGTGGCAGCGGCGCGAGGGCGGGCAACGAGCGGTGCGATCGCCGGTAAGAACTAAGAAGCAAAACAATACTTTCTTATGCTTATGACAATTAAATAGGATAAATAATTTCGGCAGTCTATTGTGAAATTCTTCAGGAATGTCGTAGATTTGGTAAAACTGAGAAATAACATCTAATAATATATAAAAAAATACACGTTGCGATAATATTAAAATGACTGTAAGTATTTTGAGGTTATAAGAATCTCAATGTTTAATAGGTATTGAATTATTTTAAATGAGTTTTTATAAGATCATTATTTTTATGCTCATATAAACAAAGCCTCTAAAACGATACATTAATTTTAAGCATCTTTTGGAAATTTGTTTTGACAAGTTACAGTCTGTTTATGACATTTCAACCCATGATCAAAATTAAAACTAAATACTTTGTGATTCTTTTTACGGTTTATGTAAAATTATCCTTGATTAGTTTTTCGTGTATTGATTACATTTCATCCCATACAATTATTTTGAACCTTATTCGAGTCAAATTTAAGCAGTCAATTCTTAACTTTAATACGCTGTAAAAAAAATTTGCAACAAAACTACTATACCTAAATCCATAATAAACATGTAGAAATACACATAATTTTGAATGGTATGGTATAGGTCTATTTTGATTTCGACTCGCAAATATATTTACTATACAGAGGTAAAACGTATACTAAATTACTTTGTTTATTACCATGGCAACCATTATTATATAGGAAAACATCGTTACCAGGGTAACAAACCACATTGTATAATATGCATTAATATCATATCAAGTAGCTCTAAGCTGTTTTTAGTATCGCTGATTGTCAGCCCAGATGAAGCTAAATGGTAGGATAGTCCAGACATCTCCCTAATATGACTCGTATGTCAAATCCAATGTTTCTGACATAGTAATTGTCAAAGCTAATACAATTGACAAGCAACTAATCCCGCCGTTTTTCTATATTTTTATGGCGGTTTGAATAACGCCGACTGCGATACTAAAATCAGTCCTATTGCGGATTATTTATACCGAATACACATAAATAGTAAGTGTTAGACAACTTACCTAAGTACTAAGTACTAGTCTCCCATAGATTTATTCTAACACATTTACAATAATGTAAATAAATAAAAGTTGACATCGGTAACTAAATAAACCGTGGTTTCAATCAGAAAAGAATACTAACAATGTAACCAGCACATTAATTGAAACTATAAACTCGATTTAGTTTCTCATGTGATGTTTTGTTTCTACTAGGGTCTTAGGGTAAGATTCAGAGAAGGATTAGTGCTAAGTATTACTTTGGTATATCATAAACATATTGGATTTGACATATGCCAGTTGTACTCATCACTAATTCTCGACTTTGAATCTTACACTAGACAATCATACTTCGCGACAGGCGATCACGTGACCAAGCGTAGGCTTACGTCATTATCATACAATTGTATACGTTAGCATATTTAGAACGAATTTATAGTTTTATGTTTTCGTATACGTAAATACGATATCATTTATTGATCAAACAATTTTCCACACAATTTATGTTTGAACTATGTTCTGAAATAAATTATTTATTTAAAAATGAATTCTAACTAAACGTTTTTTTTCGTATATACATAAGCCTGCCGCGAAATCGATATCAAATCAAATAAATATCGTAACGGCAAAAGACCTTTGGAAAGAGACTAAAATTCATTGAAGAGCGTTGTTTTGTTATTCGTTTTATTGAAAATAAATCTACAGAATACAGTTCAACCATGAACTAAAATAATAATGTATTTAATTCTGAATTGAAATTCTGATAAACAATAAATATAATAATTTGATTTTTTCTGAATTCTGAATGATAGTTACTAAACAACTGTTTAAAAAATACATCATCGAAGTTATTTATATACAGTCCATAATAATACAATTTGAGTATTATTTCGATTACCATTTCTTTATTCCAATTTCGTCTTTACCCTAAGCCGATATAATGCTTACACCGAATAATGAAAAGGTTTTAAAGAAATTGCACTTTAATAAATGATTTTCAAATATATCCTATACTTTATACATTTGCTGTCCATTTTTAAAGGCAAGGCCTCCTGTGCCTGTCATATGTCCTCACGTTTTCCATGACTAAGTATTATTACTTAAAAAATCCATTGGTGCATAGCCAGGGTAGCCAGTCTCATATATCTCAAAACAATATATCGATTAAGTCAAATGTCATTAGCCACGTTCACACCGAAAGATCCAGAATGGATCGGCAATCCCGCGATCCAAGATCGCGATGCGTGGATCGTACTAGGCCGATCCAACAGCAATCTTTTGCGATCCTGACTTGCTGATCCAACACGCTCCAGCGGATCTATACTGAATCAGTTGAACTTTGTCTGCAGATAAATTTTAATTTTGTTCATCACAAATAGTAAGCAAAGTAGTCGGTAGTTTGCCTACTATTTGTGTAATATCATTAGGATCCCATAAACATTTATTGTGCCTATAAAGGGATATTAAAAGAATACATAGCTAATTATCCATAACGTATCCAACGTTGAATGTGAATGTCCGTGAATTATCCATAACGTTGGATCACGCGATTCAAATCACATTCACACCGCGCGCGCCAAGTGACTAAGGCCCCTTTGAGCGTGCTCAAAAAACCGACAACAAATGGATCGCACGCGGTATGGAGCGCGCGCTCCCCGCACGTCCACACCGCCTGCACATTTGGATCACGCTCATGCCGCGCGCGATGGACCGTTCGGTGTGGACGCGGCTATTGAAAAGATTATTTGACAACTTTTTAGAATTTTATTAAATTTGAGTATTGGTTAAGCGATTTCTCTATATTTTCTAATCTATACCAAAAATCATTATAGATAACATTGAAACGGTTAAAACATAGTTTTATTTTATTTAAACTTAACATAAACGAATTAATATAGAACTATAAAATACACATATATACTGTCTGTACAATACATGTCTGATGACACTAAGTGATTTATAGTTAGTTCTAACAAAAAAAAAGTTATTTGATGGTTAAAGTGCAATTTCCATTGAACCAGTTGTATAAGAATTTTTACATATAAAACGATAAAAGCCTAAAAAAACAATTTAACATATTTTTTGTTTCATTTAGAGATATTTCACCTGATATATCCTTCAACGGTTCAGCAGTTTAGACATAAATATAAATTTACTAAACATAATTATTATGCGAAAATACTAATAACTTTTACTAGCAAATATATGTTAAAATCATATGATTAGCAGCCAAAACGATAAAACTATTTATATTTACAGATTCGATATTTTTACGACCAAAAATATACCGTAAAAGTTCACCTTAGGATGAATGTAACGGGCAGTTATTTTATTAGTTAAATATTAACCAACTTGAAATAGTCAACATATTTACCTGTTATACATGAAAATGTATTTAAAAAACTTGCGAAGAGAATTCGATATCCAATTGGACTGATCCCTTAGTTGGAATAAACAAATAAAAACGGACCGTCTCGTATTGACTTAGTTTCCGAGAAATTTGTGGACAAACATACAAAGATATACGACATTTAGATACTTTGAATCCTATAATAGATTATACTCAAGTGTTATCCAAACCCAACATCAATATATGCAGGTTGAAATGATAACACTTTCCTGGTCGGTTATCTTATGGTTCCATTTCCCATGGAGATATGGGGCAAAGGGCAGAGTTCATAATATTAGATTTTTATATATAATGCACAATTTTTTTTCTAAGGAAAGAGCGGTCTCTTTCCTCACGAAATATAGTAATATAATATCTTAGAAAATTCAAAAGAACTGCAATTAAGTTCAGGTTATACAATTATCAGTAAAAACATCGAATCTGCTCAAAGCTGACATAGTCTACTTATTTCATAACTCAGTAGTTCAATATCAAGTCGGGTCCAAAGTGGAACTGAGCGAACGAAGTCGCTCCAATCCAGATAATAATTCCCTGAAATTAATATTCAAACATTATTATTCGCTAAAGTCATATAAATATTTAATGGATATTTTGCAAGTCTTCTGTATCAATTTTTAAATTAGTAGTCGGTCCCAAAGTTCTGTCATAAATGGAAATAATGATAAAAACAAAAGTATACAGTTTCTAATGAGTGATATACAATTTATAGTACATTAATTAAGGAAAGAAATAGCAATAAATTATTCGAAATGATCCCATTACCGGCCAGTCGCTATGCAGACGCACCTTTCATACGATTTTAGGGGGGGGGTTTTTTATAGAGGACCCCCCACCCCTTTTTTTTTTTTGGGGGGGACAAAAACCCTTCCTCTCTAAACCCCCCCAATTTTTATTTTTCAAATGATTAAGGTCGGACTGGAGGGGCCATCCTCATTCTAATTTCAATGTTTTGACGCTCAAACCAGTCAGTGGGTTGGGGGGGGGGGGGGGGGGGGGGGGGTTTGGGGGTGCTCCCGCGGGGGTGAGGCGCAGGGGCCTGCTGGGACGCGCTGTGATGTCCCGCAAATAGCGGGGTGGGGGGGTTTTTGACAAGCCGATCCAAAACCGTCTCTTGTACTTGCACTGGTTTTGACCCCCTTTTGCATAAATGAACCCCCCAGTTGGCCCGTAATAGGACACTTCCAATCATACCATTACTGATGATGGAAGATTCCATGTTGCACCCCTGGACTTTATTTCCAGCTTCTTCAGAACTCGCGTACACTATCATTTGTTTATTGTACCTCTCTTCAATATAAAAATTTTTTCGTCCGTAAGAGTGCGGGGGGGGGGGTTCTTTACCACCACCAACAACACAAAACCAATTTTCTTTTAGACGAGCGTTCATAAAAGCTTGTATTTTTGTATGCTGCAGTAGACCAAGATCTTCATTTAAAACCTTTTTACTATTTTCCTATTAATACCCATCTGAAGATCAATTTCTGTTTTCCTCTTGCTATGCGCCTTCACATTTGACGCTGGTGTTCTTGCGGATCTGGCCGGCCTTCTTTCTTCCTCAAGAACTTATTGACCTATCAATAGACGTACACAAACTAAGCGTTATACAAATTAGCAACTGAAAATTATTCTAGAGCAGGTTGGGGGGGGGGGAAACGCAAAAACAGAATTTGGGTTTCTTTCAATGTCCACTCCATAAAAAAATTAGGAAAGTGATTGTCTATTGTTTTAAAACATAGTCAAACATTCAAAAATATAAACAAATTTTTTTATAAACTGTTCGAAATTTTAGAATAATGTGACATCAGCTTTGGGACCCACCCATGTAACGCGCCGTAATATTTTTTTAAAGCAATTTTTAAAGTCATAAAAGCTTGTATATTTATATGCTACAAGTTGTGTTAGTAATTGTTGTACACAAATGTATTATGATTGCCTGCAGTTCAAAAAAAAAAAAAAAAAAAAAAAATATTGTGAGGGTTTCAAAGCATTGCGGCACGCCATTTTCGGAGATTATTAACACCCCCCCTTAAAGCGCCGCGACGCTTTTCTCTGTTCCCGTATTGGTAAAACGTTTCGTGACCACCTAGTGATTCTTTATACCTAAAAGTTACCATTATGTGGTGTAAAGTAGGAAAGTCGAAAAATACAAAATTAACAATACCGCGTAAATTAAATCCCCGCCCCGTATCGTACCGTTTTACAAAAGGAAACCCCCCAAAAAAATCGTAACGTAATACTTGAACGCTCTCAAAGGTGCCGGTCCTGAACCAACTCTCGGTCAAAGCTCCGGCGCATTATGGCGTGTCTCCATAGAGAGCTCACGGCATGTTTGATACATTGCGATTGCGTGATTATTTATATTTTCACTTACAATCTCTTATTTAATCCTTTCTTACATTGCATTTAATATTTTACATTTCTATATAAAACACCTGTAATCTGTATGTTTGAATTTGCTATTGTATTCTGTGGTAGGTGCTTATTGACAGTTCGGTTGTTTATGGAATTTGACTCTTGTCTATAACCCGACATAATGTAAATATATCATCAACATCTTGATTTTTGTCAATAATAATGTTTTAAATTATTACATTTTTAGTAAATAAATTTTAGTTACCGTAGTGATGTCTCAGCGACGGTGGTAGCATGCCTCAGGTCGACGGCCGCGTTGCTTTGAACATTGCGGAGGGAACGGACCTCTTCTTGGGACGAAGATAATTCCTCCTGTAATATAAAAATGGCGAAATCAACTCCTGATGAACTCAAAACAATTTGGATACACCCGATGGAATGGATGAATGTTTTAAATGTGATTTTAAATCATTCATAGTTTAAGTTGTCAAAGGGGATAAAAATAAACTTTTAACTTTTTTAAATCTTTTAAATGACATTCACGTAAATCTTAATGTGTATAAATTTCGATTTGTTAAACACCTTCTAAACGGCTGGTCCAATATTGATAAATTTTTTGGTATGCACTTGCATAAGTGTATTTAGAATGGTTTAGATTTACAATAAGATGTTTAATTTATTTTAAATCTTTATATAAAAATTCTGGTCTTTTATATACTATATATCACTATGTCTACTGGGATACTTATGTCACCCACCTTTAGTCTTTTGATTTCATTCTTCAATTTGGTAATCATTGATTCTCCTTCAGTGGCTCGACTCTGAAATTAAATTCAAATTAGTATTAGATCAAGCAAAATACCTAACTAATTTCCAGAGACGAGATTGACCAGATAAAACTCATCCCATCTGTCAAATACAATGTCTAATTAAAAAACTGTTTCACTGAAGCTGTATACTATATGTGACATTAAGGGTCTGTTTCACAATGTACGGATAAGTTCTACATAAGTTCCAAATTAGCTATTTATTACTTATTGGTAGGATAAACACTATTGTTGCGTTTCACGACTGTCAAATAGCGCTATTCGTCACATAAAGTGCAATGTATAGAACCGTTACTAAGTGCTGTTAACACCACATTATTACTAACAGCAGTATCCATCAAATATGACAATCGATGTGTAGTAGCCTCATTTGCCAAATAATTTCATGGCATGTCTAGCTTCGCTCAGCTGTTCTCTTAAAACCGCTTCCATAAGCCCTGGCTGCACAACTCGGACCTTAATAGTCTAAGAGCTTCTCTCCCAAGTTCAGGTCTTTTCAGCTCTAGACGTCTGTTCGTTCCATAATGGGATTGTATTTTCGAAACTCTGTTTAACTAGTTTAGTATTTAAATGTAAACTATACTAATGGATGCACAAGCTTACAATCGTAAAAGTAATAAAGAAAATTATATGGGTGATACCGCACTGCGTATAGTGATAAAAATTATTCAAGTTCAACTGTTTAAATATATTAATTTGCTATGATTTTAATTCAATAGTACATTTAGTAGAACACTCTGATTTTCGTACAACCTCGGTAACATAAAAGCCTCTGTTACTTCAAAAATACTATTTTCCTTACCATTTGAGCCCAAAACCTCTTAACCTCAAAATACGCAACCTCTATAACGTACAGATAAATAATGCTATGTATAGGCCCTCAGTAACTAAAAGAAATGTTTACACAACCTCTACCACATTAAATTGTTTGTGAATAGTCATTTTATAAGAGTGTCAAAACAAATGGTTTCGGTATTTATTGCTTGCACGTGTTTACTAATATATTGTTAACGTAAACAATAGGCATGTACCTATGTTTGCTTTATCTAAATTCTTCAAAGCTTTGCGGCGGTTAGCCTTGTGACAACGCTTACTTGCAACTCGTAACCTTAATAGTCTTAATGTTTCTCCTCTCTATTTGTCATTGAAAATCAAATCGATTATAAACAGTGAACTGTTTCCGTTTTCAAACAAAAGCAAATCGACAGTAATTTTTAAGTAGCTAAACCTTTGTTGTTATCTTATTTTAGTATGTAAATGTAAGTTCTATACAATAGATTAAATATTTAATTTTCCATCCTTCAGAAGCATTACAAGTAAAAATGGGAGGATAGGAATTATATAGGAACATGTACATACCTCTATATTAGCCTGTACCTGACAAGGACCTTATAAGTTCAAACTCGTAACATAAAATATTTTGTGTTTCCCTTGGACTTTATCTTATCGAGGTTCTACTGTATAAGTTAATTTAAAAAAACCTATACATATGTCATTTATACTAACCTGGTCCTTTCTAACTCAACAATATGCTGCAACTGATCGTTCTGTGGTTGAGGTTCAGGTGATGTTCTGCCAGGGTGTATTGGTAAGAAATCTGGCAACCGCATTGAATCAGCTCCTGTAGTTACAAAATAAATAATATTACCTTTAATTACACTTATAATAACCATTTTACGAAAAAAATAACCTAATAAATCAAAAAATAAAATTAACCTAACCAATTTTTTTTTTAATAGTGTGATTTTGGCCTTTGTGTTTTTAGAAAGAGCATAGTTAGATTATGTGCAGATGGGGACTTCAACCTATGCTAGAACTACTACCAGAGAGGCATTAAGCCTAAAAGTAACATAGCAAGTGATAGAAAGCTCCTCTTCATATAATAAAAAGGACCATAATCATGTATAAATTTTATAAACTCCACAATTTTCTTAAATATTAATTTTAAGTAGTTAGGATAGATTTTGTTATTGTCATTGTTAACAAACAATACACATAGATTAAATTAAAATTGCAAATCACAGTATAAGGTCAAATTGGACAATTACAGTTATATAAGTTGTTCTTTGTTATTGCTTATATTATAAATTTACATTTCTATTTAGTTTAGAATTTATCGTGATGATAATATAAGGAAGTACCCTTTTATAAGCTAATAAATAAAAAAAAAAACAAATATTTATCAGACTTTTCCTTGTTCTAGCCTTAAAATGATAAATATATAAAATTTATGTATTTATTACTTAATTTGTCTGAAATATGTGGTTATATTTTTGTGCCTCCTAACCCAAAACATGCTATTAAATCACCAGAAACATAGCACCTTCAACTACACATCTTGTCAATTTGTCAACTGATTAGTAAAGCATATTACAAATTAAATGACTCACCAGCATTAGGAGGGAGATCAAGAGGAAAGTTGTTTCTTGGCGAGACATTTCTTCTGTCTGCTGGATTAACTGACTCAGTTAAATCCAAGTTAAGGTGCACTAGGTCTAATGGAGGAGCTGCCTCAGCCCCTCCAGGGAGATCCAATGGAACATTCCGTATTGCTGGATCAGCAGAGGTTGATGGAGCACCCAAATAAGAGTCATAGTCGTAATTTCTGTTACCATAACTATTCTTATTTCTTCTACCTAGAGAAGATGAGGAACCAGCACTATAATTAGAATTAGTGTATGTAAAATCGGGTAAATTATCGAGATCTACTGATATAGGACCGTTTGAATTTAAATAAGCCTGTTCCACCAAAATATGGTCTTGAACAAAGTCAGGAAGAGAAGGCATGCCTAGAGGCTCTGATGCCAGGTTTGGCCGGTGGAAAAATGGTACATCCGTATGATCTGCATAGAAGTTATGCTTAGATTCAGATTCTTCGACTACACTAAAAGGAATTTCTACTGAACTACTTGATGAAGCATCGTCACTATTGCGATGTAAAACACTGTCAGTTTTATTTTCTTTGGCTTTGATATCGTTGAAACGATTTTTCTCCCGCCTCGATTCATTATGAATATCCAATTTATCTATTCTCGTAGGAGAATGCTGCACTGTATTCGCGTAAACCTTTGGCCTAGCACCGGTGTTCTCGTACGTAGAATTCCCTGGTAAGGATAAGTCGCGCTTCAGGAAATGTCGAAATGAAAAAGGATTATCATCTTTACGCATTGTTCCCGTTGACTCTGCAAAAATAAATCAGACTCACTTAGGAATGCTTAGTAAATATAGAGTAACAAAAAACAACATCCCAAAACACTTACTTGACGTCGAGCTAGTAGGCTCTGTTGCTGAAGTATGACCATTTTCTTTGCTGTCATACTTAGCTTCTTCTATACCTAGATCAGGCTTTGTTGAATTTTGCTGATTCTCTTCAGGATAGCCTGCATTATTTGAATTTTGAGATGATTTTTTATCCGAAACACCATCATCGTCTTCCGCCATTATAACTAAAATGACAATTTGCCATTTAGATTTAATATTTTATTAAAATGTCAATAGACTATTGACACTTTGACATTGAAATACTACAAAAATACCACAGAGTATTATTACATGTATGCCAAATTAATTTAAAAGTGATTAAAATTATACCGTCGTTTCTGATCATAAATTTTCTTTAACGTATAATGAATTACAGCAACAACAGTCGATTTCTGTTTAAATCACAATGGGGACCCGTAACAGTTTTATGTTATAAATGCCGTTTTATAGTCCTTGAGAAACTAAAACATAAAGTGCAAAAAATTTTGTTCTACGACCAAAGCTGACAAAGTTATGGGCAAAATACCGAACAAGGTTTACTGACCGCGCGAAATGCGAATGCAAGCGATGACGTCACAAGATCTCAACGCTTGCCGCCGAACCACAGCGCGCCCCGCGCTGTTTATTCTGTTCGCGATACTCGTCCAACATGGAGCGTAACGTCACCGGTTTATACCCAATCGATTAATAAGTGATTTGATTTGTTTAATATTAGAAGGTTGTTATTATAATATAACAAATGAGTGGTAGAAATAAGGTAGATATCGGTTTTGAGCAAGCGCAACCCGATAATCTACCTAAAGTTGATACCTTCATGGTATTTGATTATCTTAGTAATCATTTAAACTACACAATAATGTTTAATGTTTTTTATTTACTTTTCAGATATACTTTTAAATAAACAGTCCTGCAAATTGACAATACCACAGGCTATTGCCACTATATCATCCAATAGTTGAATATAAGAAATGTTGACAGTTGCATGAGGTCCAACCATTTGAAAGTCTCTTAATCTTCCAATGCCTCTTTCAACATGTACCCTTAACGCAGTAATCTTCTTTGTTTGCAACACTTCCTCTTTTTTGGGTTTTGAGATTGAACTCAGACTAGGTGGTCTTAAAAGCTTACACTGTTTTTGTTCTAATAAATGGGCTATATTTTTGAATCCTCTGTCCGCCAAAACCAAACTCCCAGGTGTGAGTTCATCTAGAAACCCACAGTCTTTAAAGATCGTGGAATCTGGGGTCCGCCCTCCATACCCCTCAGAAATAAAATTAATCATTCCATCAGGTGTAATGGAAATCAGAAATTTAATGGTGTTGCAATTTTTGTATTGCGACCAAGTTAATGCCTGGTGTGTGGCATTACTTGGTTTTTGAATTTTCACCTCGAAACAATCAATTATTGAGGTCATTTTTACTAAGTGACTGTTTACCACATGAGTAATGATGATAATAGTTGGTATATGGAGCTACTTACATCAAAATGATCCTCGCAACAATATCTTACAGTGTGGCAGGAAAGCGGAACTTTGTCATCCCTTTTCATGACAGTACACCATTTTTTGCGCACTTTCAGGTCCCTTGGCACATTAAAAAACAGTTTTTCAGGTGTACTAGTTGAAGTATTAGTACATTTCGGTACTATACAGTACTTATAATGCGGCATATTTTCACATAAAAACCACAAAACCACAACACGACCCGCGCAGATCGAGTAAACTTTAATAAATGAATGGCGGAGAGCAAGAGCGCGGGCGGTAGGGATCTCGTGACGTCACATGAGCATCAAATAAAAAAAAAAACAAAACGATTTAAACTTGGCCTGAGAATGGTAAATATTCACGCACCGAGTTCAATTAACCATCTTCTTCTAGCTTTAATAAAAAACAATAATTTAGCGTGTTTTTATATGGTTATTTTAGGGTGTATAGTAATTATAATAGTATTACAAGTTTCCCGCATTTATTATTAAATTTCCTACACAGAAATGTGTTCTATTTAAATTTCTTTGGTATCACAGACTATAACTGTGGCTAATTCAGGAAAAAAATATTCGATGAATGATACAACTGATCTTGGAAAAAAAAATACATCGTCAAATAATAACATCAATTTATTATTTTAATTAACATAGTAGGATTAAGAACATAACAATGGGTACTTTAAACACAAAATAAATTCGTTTACAATATAAATGCACATATAATTCTACAGTTAAAGTATTAATACAAAATATAGAATACATCCATAAAAGAGTGAGCATATTTCTTTAGCTTTACAAGCATCACTTTTCTTATATTATTACATATCGCTTAGATTTTATCTATACCATAATACATGCAATATTTATAAGTAATATGAAAATATTTTAGTACCAAATATGTATTAGAATACTGCAAGACTGTTCACAATATGTTTTAATTCAATAATCAGATACGATCTAAGCAGAACATGTGTGCAGAAAGCAGGACACCATTTCAAAGCCCATCCACACGCTTGACAAACAATGGCAACGCAGCTAAAACAGCAAACAGCAAACACGGACGTGTGGATGGGTGTTTGTCGTTGTTTGCCTGTTTGTGTATGTGTTGGATAAGCAGTGTTCGGCATCGGTGTCGGTTTATCTTGCCAGATCAAAGGATGTTTGGCAAACAGTTTGCTACGTATCCACACGTTTGGCAGCGATCAGTATGCGCGCGAGCTTGCGGGAGGCGGACGTATTTACTTGCTACACTTTCGTTGGCGCGCAAAGCGTAAAAATTTCGATTGGAGCACCTACGATTCTGACATTTTTAAGTAACTTTTAAGTAAAATTAAAAAAAACACGGCAAAGTAAAGCTCAAATAATAGGTCTAAAGCCTTGTACGCTTTCTATGTATTTTAATCATCCACCATCGTCTTTGCTTTCTTCTTTTTTTCTTTCTCTTGCTTTAATTTATAATAAAAATATGTCAACCGAAAGTAATAGGCAACAAGCTCGTCGTCCGCATGTTTGCCGATTCGGAATGTTATGAACGTTCGCCAAGCATGTGGATGGCTGTTTGTGTTGGGTGATTGTGGTTGGTGTTTGGGACTTCGTTTGCTTTTGCGGTGTTTGTGACAAACAGCCAGCGTGTGGATGCCCCATAAAATAAACAACAAGAGTTTTAAAACGATGAACGCATTTTCAACACCACCCAGAACAAATTTTGGCACCAATTACTAAATATTTTACCAAAGATAAATTACTATTTTTATATTTTATAATTAAACGATTTTTTATATTTTCATATGGCACGCGTCGATGTCTACAAATGTATACAGCAGACTTTTATCTCAGGAAAACTTAAATACATATAGATAAATTTGGTCTAATAAAAGGAAGCTCAAAATAATAGGAAATAAATTTAAAATCAATAGTTTTGTACGAGTTCCACAATATTCACAAATATGTGTGTTATTTTAAATGATAAGAACTATCTTGGTAGCGCGGAACCCAAAATAAATTATCAGTCTTAGAAATACAAAGGAAGAACCTAAATAATTTTTAAATCTCAAAATACATATTTTAGGGCCATTGACTTCAATCAACATCACTTAAGTTTGGGAAATACATTCAGTTGTAACCACAGACTAGGTATTTTTTTACAATACAATTTTATTCAATAAAATATTGCACTGAACATTAATTACAAGATATTCTTAATTATGTATCTATGAAAATACCTGAGGTTTTATATTTGTTTAAATATTTATACAGATACTTAAATATATATTTGCACATTAGTTACATTAGATGTCACCAAACAGACTATTCTCATTAGCAATAAGAATACAGGATAATTAATAACTAACTTGAGAGTAGACATAATCCTAATGTGACAAGCATTAATAAAGAGTGATCTCAAAGGTGTTTGAGTAATAAACAAAAGAGGATTAATCACAGATTAATTTAGACTATAAAAGTTGTTAATTTCCAAACGTACTCCTGTGACAATCACTGACAATGTACACTAGTGGTCCTCATAATTTCTGTATACCGATTAAAAATAATATTGAAATTAACGTCGTGATATTAACTCTCTCGTCTAGAACGTGTCAATATAATAAATTTTGTAAACTTAAAATAATTAAAACGATAACTTTCGATTAAGTTTAAACGCAGATACTTAATTAAGGCAGTGATTATATATTCAAATTTAAATTAGCACAAAAAAGCTGTTCTTAGATGATATTGCGTCACAAAACCATTGCATTTTTTTAGCAAAAGATTCTGTAAAAACAGGAATTTCAAATAGAATAAGTATTATACAATTAACTTGATTATTATTAGCTTTACGGTCAAGTTACGAACAAATTAGCTTTCCCTACCATCTTAAATATTATTTTTTAAATAGTAAGTAAATAAATAAATCTTAACAAATTAGAAACGCATTTGATATATATTTTTTGTAATTTTTCAAAAATAAATTAATGTAACGAGAATCAAAAACATTAGAAAAAGTATTGCAATTTCGATATACGACCTTCGTGGAACAATTAGCTTTGTTGATAATCTGTGATAAGGCGCGTAAATATTGGCCCGCGCACTCAACACGATGATAATGTATAGGTGATTGCTCCGATACTTATGATATTCGTATCTGTGTTTCACAATTACTATAATGTTATTTTTAAGCGTCGTTATTTTCGTTGATAAACAAATGAGTAAAAATAGTTTACTTGTGTAAAGTTGTCTACAACTGTTTTAAGTGGATAAGACAACAAAGTACTTATAACTTCGAAGTTTTTTATCGGTTCTGACGTGCAATTTTCACGAGGTCTAACGAACGCGCCGTAACCACCCCAGCGCTGGTACTCTGTAACTCCCGATTGCAAATGGGAACCCGCTTCGATGTAAATTTTCGTGTCGTACGATCTCAAGGTTTCTAAGGCTATTGAGAGAAGTATATGGAAATTTTTGGTCTCATATTTGATCGTAAAAACCGATAGTCGTAACAGCCGTTGTCGTTGTTATTAAGTACCTAATACAATAGAATTCAGCCGGGACCTTTGATTTTAGTCAATATAACCGGTATGTTGTTCTAAACGATGTCGTCGTAAACGGTTTTGACTGTATAGCTATTTTAGATATTGGAACTTCCAGTCTAACCAGAACGAAATTCTACGCCTAACACGAAAATTTCCTAGGAAATAACCTTAGTTACGCCAATATTCACCAGCGCTATCAAAAGTTATAAGACATTGAAATAATATCGAATTTAACTACGTCTGACCGTGGTTAGTAAATAATTTTCTTACGCATCATCCTATTTATCTTGTGTCGCAGTATGCGATTTGGATCAACTCCAAATCATATAAAAAGAGAAAAATATTTAAACAAACAACTCGCGGAATTTTTTTATCAGAATTTACTAACTACATCACGGATTAAAATTAACTATGCAGAGACGGATTCGGTATAAATCAGAATAAAATTCTAGAGCTCTAGGCCTCAATGACAAAGCTCTAATTCAAAAACTACAAGCTGTTGATTCTTGGATAAATCCAGACCTTGGATGAATTTTAAACTGAGTTCGTCAGTCGCGGTTCACTCTTTGCGTCTACCCGGAGACACCAAGGATTTGATTTGACCCACTTGCTATCGTAACTGATTCAAAAACAGATAAATAGGGAATTCTTAACAAGTTACAAGGTTTGTTAGTTTATGATACAGATTTAAAAAAACAGGCCTAGTTTTCTTGAGACCACTGATTTACTCCAACTCTGGCACTTGAAGGTTTTAAATGTCATGACTTTACTAAAGGTTACAATGTAAAATATCAACCATAGGTTTATACTGTTTGGTTTAACTCGTATAAGCATAAGGGCATACATTTTAAATGTTAACCAAGATTACCTTTTCTACCGGGCGAAGTTTTAGATCAAAAACACCAATCGTAAATATTATTTATAGATAAGAACGTTACAAAGTGGCCTACTATAAAATTCTACCGTAGCAATTATTACATCAGTGGAGTGGAGTACACACTCTTCAGTAACAGTACCGTGACTTCTTCTTAACAGTACCGTGAAATAGATAATTAAGGCTGTTGATAGAATTTTGTTTAGAACTGAACAAGTTCATCACACCTACAAAATATATACAATTTATTAACCATAATACGTAGGTACTTCATCCATTCTAGGACAAATCATTGACAAATTTATTCAATAAAATCACGGCATAGTTGTTTATGCTTCAATGAATTCTCGTGACAAAAATTATTACATCAGTGAAATCGTAAAATGTTTATAAATTAACGAATGCCTAGCTCGCGTGCTTTGATAAGGGAGAAATGTGTTTGCTAAATTATGACTTCGCGATCATAATAACAAGATTAACATGAACATTTTATGATTGTTATCGTCCTGGAACAAAGAACGTAAAATATATCATACTAGCGGCCCGTCCCGGCTTCGCACGGGTGGACATTTATTAACAATGTACATCTTTTTGTTCTATCATCAATCGTTTCCTATCATCAAGGATATTTTATAGGCATTTTATACACCTTGGGTTACATTATCGTAATTTTGAAGGGATCTTTATTTTTTCTTGCAATTAAAATACCATATATTAATCAGTGATAATGTAGCATTCAAATGGTGAAAGAATTGTTTAAATCGGTCCAGTACTTTTTTAGCCAATTCGTTACAAACATACAAATCTTTCCTCTTTATAATATTAGTATAGATATACACTATATTCTTTGGATCTGAAAAACAGAACAATTTTAAGAGAAAAAAATATCAAAGAACCTAAAGCTTAAAGGCCTACCTAAGAGGCCATGCATGCGACACACTTGGATATTGCTTCGGGCAATTACCATCTCAAACAAAAGTGCCAAAAAGCGCGTGAGTATTTTTCTACAGCAGTATAATTGGCATAGAATTTCCGCTATGTTAGACGTAATGGTAGTCGAGTCCTCACAATGCGAAAAACAAATTTAGTTATAATTTAGGCTCTGACACGAAATCGATCCAAGTATCCCATGCGTCAGGGTTTACGATGTTGTATACGCGTGTTGAGGTCAAATCAGCGAACGTATACCTAACCTTTACCAAAAGCATTTAATTCTACGAACACACTTAGATTGTTAACAGTCGAGAATTATGATAGCCTAGAAACATTTCTACCAAATTTTCCGGCTTCGGAGGGCTGAATATTTATTTTAATAAATATGAAATAGACATGACTTGCACATTGTTTCATAGATGTTCTCTTTAAAACTGTAGTATATCACTTTGCTCTATTGTCAATAGTTTCCACAGCGTACATGAGGTCGTTTTTTCACACCGTGATATTATCGAAGTTTTCATACGAATCCCAAACTTCTTTGATAATATTCTATAGCCTATGTTATGTATGCAATATTACCATACCTAGCAACGACGATAAACCACAATCATTCAATAGTTTGGTGACGCAATTTTATTTGAAATTAAAACGGAACTAGGAATTGTATGACGATAAAGTGCGAAGTTCTAAATTGGATTTTTTACATTAATATTTAGAATACAACCAAAGCGTACTTGGATCATACAAAATGTAACATATTCATATCAGAACAAGACAAAACTCTAGCACGATATAATGACCTAGCAAGTATCAAACTTTCTACGCGAGACATTCCATAAATACTAATAGCGACACTGACTGTATCTGAGCAAATGTCAATAAAGGGCAACACCGAGGTTAGCACAATATAATACAGTTTAATAAAATATCATTTAGATTTATTGCGAAAACATTTCTTCGTAGATATCACATATGCCTGATATTAAGATTGGCGAAAATGCTGACTCATTAAAGACTGTGTCTAACTTCCAGCCCGTGGTATCTTTATAATAGAACATGTATTTTAATACACTACTTATTTTACAGTATTGTGAAACTTCCACAATATTACCCGTGAGACAAATTCGATAGACAAAGACAGAATCTTACAATTACAAATTTAAATATTTACAATTGTCAAAATTTTAATACCTTTACGATAATTTGTAACCGCCACAAAGAGATCCCAATACCACTGACTTACATAAGCATAATATCACAGTTCACACGTAAGTGTCTCCCGGGGCCAAGCACCCGGGGGCGCACTCCTAGCTACTACCGGCGCTCTCCGGCCCTGAGGTGTGGGCCGTGGGCTAGCTGGATGAACTGCTTGTTGATAGGGAGTCACGCCCAAGCTCAGCCGCCATTATGGCTATCGTTAGCTCCTTGCGAGCCTTCTGCACCACCCACACCATTAATGTGATTCCAATTAGGATCTGAAAGGGTAATCGTTTAGGATTAACAAACAAAATAATTATTCCACAGGGACAACAGTATGATAACATAAATGATATATATATAATAGTATATGTATAAAAGGTAGCTATCCCTTGGAGACAAGGGGTGGATCTACTTAAGGGCTTTTTGGGCTGCAGCCCTACTTTGAATAAAAAATATATGAAACTTAAAAAATCGATGCGCTTCTAACGAACGGAACGGGGAATTCCCCGTCGCTTGTTTTCGGTCAGTGTATTTATAGCATGTGCCTGTACGGGGGACTTCCCCGTAATAGCCCAGAGCAAATTCACAAATTCACGTTCCGCCGTTATTAATAAAACTCGTTTGTAATAGACTCGTTAATAAAATTTTGCAATTTGCAACGAAAGCCCTGAAAGTCATATAATTAGCGGGTTTCTTATCTGTTCAAATATTTTTAAAATTACGTACATGTTCAACTGATAAACAACTTAAAAACTGTTGAAGGTAAATCTCTTTTGAAGCAATAACCAAGTACAAGCCCCGTAACTGAACAATGGTAACACATATATAGCTGTTTCATAGATCTTTGCAGATAACCATCCATCATAGGTATACTTTTCTCGAGAGATTTTACATTTAAGGGGGTAATTATTTTAACATCAATTTATAAGGGACGGAGTTCTTCAAGTTCGACGCCCTTGATTTGAGAATTGGCAGTAAATATAAATTTAAAATCATTATTTTTTTTTACTTACGTTCATAAGTATAGGTACAGTGCGATACCTATATGAATAATTTAAAAACACAACTATACATATAGGTAACGTATTTATATGAAAATATGTATTTTGATTTTAACATTATCATAACATCTGGCAAAGAGAACTCGCAAAAACACAGGTGAATTAATAAATTAATTTTATATATATTTTATTGAATTTGACTATAAAAATACACATGAAAAAAAACATTTCAATATATTGGAAAGAAGCAATAGTGTTTCCACTTTGTGTAAGTAATATCATTAAATTCGCCTCATAACAAATATCCAAACACTATAACAAAACTCAAATTTAACTACGTATACCAGTCATCTAGTATATTGTACTATTAACATAGTAAGTAAACATACATAAATACTATTGATCAATCATCTAATCCAATTAATATATCTGACACGTGAGATCGTGACAGTCGGTTGTCGAGTTACGGTGACATTGATATCGTATTAAATATAAACCTGGGGCCCGCGTGATCCGCTATACTAATGTCGAAATGACCTTACTTTGGAACAACTAAAATATACATCAACAACAACAGACTTGCGTTTTCCAGAAAATAATAAAAAACTATTTAAGTCCGCATGCCCGTTATGAAGCCGGCGAAGAGAAAATTATTTAGCATAATGATATTGGAACTTGCTTGGATTTTCGTTCGTCGTTTTAGTCTTTCCAAAATTCTTGTCCCCAATGTAACGTACCTAATGATTAATAATTAAAAAAAATCACTAAGAAACTTAAACGATAAGGTTTTAGAATGATATCACACAATTGATTGAATCAATTGTAAACGAAACACACTGAGTAAATTTTCAACATATAACGACTAACAGAAATTCAGATTCCAAATAATTTTAATAGCCCCCCCTTAACAATCAAATTTCCCCTCTGTGGGGCGCGTGTTAATAATAATATTGTATTAGGTACAATATTGACCTAAATATTATAATAGTAGGTCTTTATACTATACAATAATAACCCGACGATAAACGGTAATAACCTCGTAAATCAAAAGCCTGCACCAGTCAGCCATCATAAGTAGGCAAAACTATGTATATTCCCAAGAGTTTTCTACATAACGCCACTTACTTCATTTAAAAGGTGACTCTCTTTAGTAAAGCGGTCAATGAAGGCAATTCAAGAATCATTAAAGCAATTGGTGACATTGTGAATTCAGCCTGTGAGTGACATTAATATTATGATCGACAAACGCGTCACCGGCTTATGTCTGAAGGCCTGCGTTGGTCAAATGGTTTATCAATTAATTAAATGTAATCGAGTAATTTAAATGATTACTGTTTATTGAAACATACTATTAGTTTAACAACAATAATTTGTTAATCTAATAGGCAAGTAGGTGATCAGCCTGCGCCTAACACACGCCGTCGACTCGGTCTAAGGCAAGCGGGTTGCCTCGTGATGTTTTCCTTTGCCGTTCGAGCGAATGTTAAATGCGCACATAGAAAGAAAGTCCATTGGTGCACAGCTGGGAATCGGACCTGCCTCAGCGATATGAGAGACGCACGCTAATACCACTAGGCCAACACTGCTCTGTTTATTTATAGTATTGAAAATTAAATGTCAGTAAAATAGAATATTTTACTACATACTTTTAATACGAAATAATATATTTATTTATTCACCGCATACATAATGCTATATCTACATTACATGTTACAAGCCATCTATTCTAAAGTATATGACAATTATAATAAACATAAATGTAATGAAAAAATAAAAACATAAAAATATTACATTTCTAATTTTAGATTTTTATATTATAATTAATTTAAAACGCTTTATACAATTTTATCACAAACTTCCTTTTTAGGTACCCACCCACCCATAATATGTTGTTCGCACCAGTTTATATTAAGCTATACTGTTAATAAGATATATATTATATGTACTTTATTAATAGACATATTATTACTTTTGTTATAAACACCGCGTAATTTTGAGATATTAGCAGAATCATACAGTTCGTATATATCTTGAAGTGTTAACTTTTCATAAAGAGTATTTTGCATCTATAGTCGGCAACGATTTGATAGAATAGGTATTCATGTGCTTACGGCAGGCTTCTTTCTCAGATTTTTGTATTTGTTTTTTGTAACGATACTAAAATAACGAAGACTTTTTTTCAGTAAAATCGAGAGTTAAATGCGCATATTGAAACTCCATTGGTGCACAGTCGGGCTCAAATCTACGACCTCTGGTATTAGAGCCGCACGCTGTAGGATCTAGGCCAACTGCTCTCTTAAACTAAATAAAATCGGAACAATTTAGTCTGTCCAGTTCAGCCTAGTTTATCATTGGCACGTTATCACATGTCATGCACTCGTTACACAATCAAATAAATATAATATAGACAATAATACGTCATTTAGCTAGGCCAAAACAGAAAAAAAAATTTATTACATAGATTACTTATAAATAAATAAAGTTAAATTAAACACAAATATATTATATTCTTTGAAGCATGCTTCAAGTTATTAAAAATGATAGATTCTGTGAATATCGAACGAAAATAAAACATATTAAGAAAATATTATATAAATATATTAAGAAATCAAGGAAGAGTTTAATAGCACGAACAATAATTTTCATCAATTTAATTACTACTTATCTTAATGAACTCGAAGTGTAATTAAGTAATAATAATCATTTTGTGCAGATAAGTATGTTACGTACGTACTTCCCTAATAAAAAAACATTTCTATTAATTGCCGTGCACTATAACGTCACTAAAATAGAATTTGGTTTATGCTTATTACTCGTAAATACCCATATTGTTTTACTTCGAACTACGGCAACGTAGTATCAAACAATGGCGCGGGTATCGAAATCATTGGAGTTGTTATTCTCGATATAAAATCTATTTAGCCTATAATTTATTAGTGAAATAGTATTTGTACACATAAATTTATCAACCCACTGACCAGAAATTAGTAAAACTTAATTCAATGGCATCAAGAATCAAAAGAGAGGTATTAATAAAACCGTAACCGTACACGAATGGGCGGTCTTACTAGTAAGGGCGTTTTCTGACAGAAAACTACCCTTAACAACTAAAGCAAATTCTATTTTCTCTAGCTGTATCTAAAATTTATTTTTACCTGAAATGCAAAGACCACGTAACCAGTGACGTGTGACTCGTGCAGCACATCATGCATTGACCGTAGCGTTGAACCTAGGTATACGTTGATGGCCTGCGCTGGTAACAAACCCAGCAATGTAGCCCAATGGTAGCCACAACCGCGAACGTCGCTTACCTGTGGAAAAATATAATATATATTGACAAATTTTAAATGAAATTCGAGACAACGTCACTGCCCAAAATAGCCTCATAGTATTAGAAAATCACGGATTACACAGTATTTTAAAACCGTATAATTTAAATTAGAAAATAAATATACTTTCTAAGGCAAAAAGCCTTTTTAGCGTAGAAGAGTATTTAGACCATAAGTTTTGACAACAATTATAAATAACTGTTCTTATTTTGACATTATGATAATTAATTTGACATTTGCACGCATATTATTAAGTGCGGTTTGTTTTAAATAATTAATAAATCTGAATGTACCACTTTCTTTGCAAATAAACGATTTATGATTGTTATTATTGAAGAAAGAAAAAAATACACATAATACAAGGTGTAATAATGTAAAGCCGGTTGCAGACCGAAAACTAAGCTATGCCAAGGCTAAACTAAGCTATGCCAAGCAAGCTAGGCTAAGCTAAGCTAGAAATAAATAGCGTGCACACCAACAGCTAACCCAAAGCTCAGTCAGTGTTGCATACTATGTGCAAAGGGTGTGCGGGGTAGCGGGAGGGGCTTAGCTTAGCTCGTGTAGCTGCGCATCGGCATACACAACTAACTTAGCTTCGCATATTTTAGTTAGCTCACATAGCTTAGTTCGCATAGTTTGCGGTCTGCGCAGACGTATGGAAAATTGGGTCAGCTATGCGAGCTAAGCTAAACTAACGTAGCTTAGCTAAACTAACGCTATTAACGCTAACGCGTATTAGAGTGTAAGGGGATTACACTCTATTGTATTATGTATACACTACCATTTACAGTATCGTGGTCATCTAGTGTTTTCCATTTGACATATAAACGGTACTTGACGTAATAATTTCTACATAACACTTACAACTTTATAATTAAACTATGGTTGCACGATAAGAATACTTTCCGTTTCAGCATAGGATGGGTTGAGTATCTTACAATTATCGTACATAAATTATATATAAATAAATCGAAAATTTGTACATATCTGCCTACAGAATACAGATATATAAAGCCCGGGGCAAACGGGCAGGAAGCTCACTTATATTAAGTGATTGCAGTGCCTTTGAACTCTCACATTACCAGACGGCTCACGAGTGGTTGGCGTCCTTTTAAGAATTCGTACGCTTTTCTTGAAGGACCCGAAGTCGTATTCGTTCGGAAATACTTCAGTGGGCAGCTGGTTCCATATAGTGGTGGACACCAACAAAGTACGGACATCGAGGTGATAGGGGTGGAAAACTATTCAATTGTTAGTTACTAAATGTAACCATACACTATAGTAGCTATGGGTATTGCGTTCAACGACATGTCCTTAGAAAACGTACGCTAATCTGAAGATATAGATATGGTGATATCGATTGCAGGGTAACAATCTTGCAGAGATAAAGACGTTTACTTCATTGGCTATAAATTGCAGCCTTGTGGCATAATGCCATATGCAATAAAACACCAGGAATAGCCGTGCCAATATACTTAAAAATGTCTTCAGTTGGTATTGCGACAAAAGAAATGCTGAGAACGCTTACGCCGCAACTTTAAAGCTCTCTTTTGTTCTAGCTTGGCTAAAAGCTTATTTCGTCACAACGATTACTTAGCTTAACAGTTTATTAGATATATTCTTTATTGTATCACACCAGATTACTTATCCATTTTTTAAACAATCAAAGGTTACTTCATTCAAAATACTATATCCCACAAACTTGTATGGTTAACTATCGTATTAATTTAATACAGTAGAGCCATCTAAGTGTCAGTATACGTATACCAGTAAAAACCTTTTATGTGAGTTTAAAGAAAATCTCACTATTAGGCCACCCGTATCACGTATTTTTATTGTTAAGAGTCAAAAATGGATGGCTTCCTCGCTATGACAAAAGAAAACGAGAAAGACAAATAAAAAGATGGGAAGATGACACTCCTTTTAATTTGAAATACTCTTAAAAAATAAAATAGAACCAGCAAGCTAGGATAGAAAGAAATTCCTGTATGATCTTGTGAATACATTTCAAATGTAAAAACAACGCAATTCAATTATCTTCAAGGATTACGGGTATTTCAATAAGAATTATTCTTACACGCCAAAGCGATATTTTAAATAAATAATTAAAACATAATAATAAGGGGCGTGACAACAACAACTTCAAATTTTAAACCGACAAAAACCGTTATTTAGGCAGTTTTTTCCGCACACCACCAGTATGTGGAACCAGCTGCCCGCTGAAGTATTTCCGAACCAATTCGAGAGTCAATAAAAGAGCGTACCAATTCTTAAAAGGCCGGCAACGCACTCGCGAGCCGTCTGTCATTGAAAGCGTCCGGCGGTGGTGTCACTTAGCATCAGGAGAGCCTCCTGCCCGTTTGGCCCCTGTTCTAAAAAAAGCGGAGAAGGAAATCAATCCAACGTGTAATTTTTTTGTGCATTTTTCTTTTTTTTCTTCATTCGTGACATGCTTTGCCTGACATATATCATCCATTTCTTACTCCCAAGGCATGTCACGACAGTTTCCTTTTCCATAAAAAAAAAACGCTTAATTACTTCCTAGTAAGTGTTCTCACTGTTGTCGTTAATTAACTTGATTGGAGACTGTCCTAGACGCTAAGGGCCAATTCAGTGCTCTAAATGGCGTGACTTATTAGACGTTTCATCGAGTCAAGGTTAAATTCATAACAAAAGAACCACTGAAATCTCTCGGGTCGTCCCACAATTTGTGAGAAACTCACACTTAGACCCGTCTTGGCATAGTCTTCGGCGTGCTTCAACCCTTCATTCCAATCACCGATGGATGTTTCTTTCTGCTCGTTTAGCACTCGCTCATAGAAATCATGAGGAAACCGGTGACTATGTCAAGCACTGGAAATGTCTTGGCTACCATCATTTCCAATCTATAGAAATATTTATCATTGTATTACAACGCAGTCGCAACGCAACGCAGAGTTGGCCTTGTGGCTTCAGCGTGCATCCATGAGGTCGTAGGTTCGATCCCCGGCTGCGCACAAATGGACTTTCTTTCTATGTGCGCATTTAATATTCTCTTGAACGGTGAAGGAAGACATCGTGAGGAAACCGGTAGGCCTTTGACTCAAAAATCAACAACATATCAAGCAATGGCTGATCACCTACTTGCATTAAAAAAAAACAAATGATCACATAACAAAAACCTGAGCCGCAGACCTCAAAGGTTGCACCAATGGTATGTTTTTAAACACAATTGCAATAATCTAGATGAAGATATCAAGAATTCGTGTGATGTCATTTAAATAAATAAACGTAAGCCTGCCTAAATGAATAATCATTTACTTATTTTCGTGACGCGTGCTAACAACATATTCAACCGCTATAAATTATAGATTGTATGAAATAAATATAGACCTCCTTATAGAGGTAAACTGACAGGACTTTTGAAGAATGGAATCCTTGGCTGATTCACGTGTCATCAAACAAAATGAAGACAATCGCCTAGCAACTAGACTAAAAAACTAAAACTTATTAACTGTTTTTTTATATGTAACATGATTTTTTACACTGTACCATCAAAATAAGCGTGCAAGCTGAATTATACAATCGATATTTTAAGGTTTATACATTATATAAAATAAAAATACAGTCAAAATCTGTTATAACAACATCGAAGGGACTACTCATATTTGGTTGTAAAAACCGATAGTCGTAACAGCCGATAACGTTGTTATTAAGTACCTAATACAATATAATTCTACCGGGATCTTTGATTTTGGTCAATATAACCGGTTTATATATATGTTGTTTTACACGATGTCGTCGTAAACGGTTTTGACTGTATAACCCTCCTTATAGAAGTAAATTGAGAGGGCAATTGAAAATCGTATATGGAATACTTGGCTGATTCATAAGCCAGGTGCATATTGTATCTAACAAGATAACTTTAAATGCCTGGCGACTAATAAAAACTAAACTAAAAAAAAAGTTATTAAATTTTTATGTTTATTGGCTGAAAACATGTTTTCTCTACCCACACTGTACCGACCAAAATACGCGTGCAAACTGAATGCTAAAGCAAGTGCTTCACGAGTGATTTTAACTGAACAACAGTCGCGTTGAACTAATAAAAGCCTGCGTGAGCAGAAACAGCCTTGGCTCGTACAAAGTGTTTGTGAAAATAAATCTACTGAAATAAACCACTTTTGCCATTCATATCAGCAATCTAAAACCTAATATGTACTTATATAACACTTCTTTAACGGGTAATCGTAAACATAACACGAGGTTTGACTACTGTATATATTAATAAAAATAAATAAATAACTCGAACGCGAAAATAAAATGACGAACCATAAAAAGAAGATTACTTTTTTTAGTTAAATAATTGTATAATTCTACGTGTAATCTTATTTTTGTTCAAATCAAATGATATTTATGCTACCTGTTTTTAAATGTACTATTAATGTAACAAAGTGTTAATAAATAAAAATAAATAAATAACTCAACCGCAAAAATAAAATGACGAACCATAAGAAATGTTCCTTTTTTTTAGTTAAATAATTGTACAAAATGGTAGAGAGGTATTTTGTAGGCTTTTCCTCATATAAATTGCCTATTATATTGATATAAAAAGACCTTGTACAAAAACAACGTCGGTTCTAATTGCAGGTAACATTTTCCTCATAAGAATATAATTGAGGGCTGTATAAATAAAAATGAATCGCAAAATATGTTGCTAAGTGCAAAACTAGAAGACGGCCTATTTATTCCTTGAACTCTCAGAAAGGTTTTAAAGGAGAGAAAAAATTCAAAATATAAAAAATTGGTACTTAGGTTAAAGTACTTAGGTATTCAGGAAAAGCGAACAGTCATTACGGGGTAGCATAGCAATCTGTTCCATATATTGGTATCTTGTAGGTAACGCAATTTACACTTATGAATGTCAATAAAGAAATACATATTAAATGCTTCTAATTTTACATTTTCTGCCAGTTCTCAAATCAAGGGCGTAGAATGGACGAGAAGAACTGGCAAAAAAATCCGCCACTTTTTCAAGGATCTGCAACCATTACAGTATGATCCACATGAAATCTTAAGTAATAAAATAAATTAAAATAAATTTAAATAAAGATTTGTCCTCTACCAGCATGAGGCATTGTAAAATAGGAGCACGCACTTTTTCCCCATGTCTCCTGCTGATAGAGGAACACCATGTTCCACATGACATCTTTAAGTAATTATGAAGCATTAAGCAGCTAGTTAATAATAAAATCAATATTCGCAAATAATATACTTGTACTAAATTATTACGAACGAGCGTAAAAATATTCTTTTTTAAATTAAGACAAATTTTCCATGCTCAAATCTACAAATCTTAAACAATTTCATTTAACCCGGACGTAAGACGCATACAAAGTAAACGTATTTAAAAATATCAAAACAAACAACGTTTCAGCGTTTATTGCATGAACATGAAAATTGAATAAACATGGCGTGCGTTCAAATTGATTTAATACACTGCCAGGATATTCCACTGGTTTCTTTTAAAATTACTTTTTTAAGATCACAAACTGGAGGCTCACCCGTTAAGTGATACCGCCCATGGACACCTGCCCTGCGATTCTGTAACTCGCTGTCGGAAGCAGTCACTCAATGGTTTCATCGCGAGGCGGTCGTGCTTATTGTTTACCAGAATTTTAAGATCGTAAATGGCATTCTGATAAACGATAAACTGAGCAAGACGCCGCTTCTTATTAGAGTTCGAAAAGTGAGTTACAAAATCGCAAGGCTGCATTGGCAGCGGGCTCGCAAGTGCGTTGCTGGGTTTTTAAGGACGCTCTTTTTTGAAGGGCCCTCGAATTGAGTCCGCATTAACATTGTTCAATTGTTTTTTTATTAATAAAGAATTCCTTAAAACTTCATACTCTTAATTAGGTTAAACATTTGCGTTTGCTTTAAAGTTTTTTCTTAAATTATGATAATTAAACTAGCGGATGGCGTAGGCTATAATGTATATAATATATATATATATTGTATTTAATAAATGTACACGGTTTTCCTCTCCGGCAAATAACGTGAATAATTTTATAATACGGTAAAAATATATTTTATTTCATCTTCCAAATACTAGGTGTAAATTTAATTAATACAGTCAAAACCGTTTACGACATATCGTTTAGACTTTAGAACAACATACCGATTATATTGATCAAAGATCCCGGCTGAATTGTATTAGGTACTTAATAACAACGTCATCGGCTGTTACGACTATCGGTTTTTACGACCAAATATGAATAGTACTTCGATGTCGTTATAACAGATTTTGACTGTAAATATAATATTAGTGCGTATATAATATATATACGTTACTATTACGTAAGTTTATGCGTAAATAAAGCGTTTCTAGGACATAAATATATCAAAGAGCGCAAAATCTAATTGCGCTAATCTGTAAAATAAAAAAAAAAAATACGTTTATTATGGAACATAAGGTACAGGTAGCACTTATTCCACGTCATTAAATTTGAATCGGTAGATATCCCTACTCATCGGCAAAGAAAACAGGGTGTAAAGACAGGCCGAGAGAAAAAAACCGGCGTAAAAAACTCTCGGTAGTCTTTTAAAATAGCAAATCATCAAACAACACTTATTTTAAAACAAATATCGCAAATTAATTAGAAGTAGCCTGTCTAGCACTAGTCCCAGGCCTTTTATCAACTAGACAATCGTTAACTTTATAGTTAGCCTTTTTACACAGCTTTTCTTTAATACATTTCTTACAATATGTAAGGCTCCACCTTCTATATATCGAGTATTGTCCATCAACATTGGCCGCATTGTCTCCGAGATTGTTGGCGTCTAGCGATCGTATCAAATATCAAAGACAAGTAGGTCATGCTAAATGGGTTGTTAAAAAGTAAATAAAAAAAAAGTGCGTGCGTACAAAGTACACATGTCAGAAGTGAAACTTCTTTGGTAAACTAATTTTTAAGTCTTGTTCATATTTATACAAATCTAAAACTTCAACTTTTTTAAGATTTCCGAGAATTAAGGTAGGTAAAAAGGAAGATATGTTAGGAATTTCAATGAATTTAACTGTTATTAAAATATTAAAATTAATACAAATTATAATTTTTTTAATTATTTATTGGATAAAAACACGTGGCATTTAAATTTACAAATCGTCATTTGAGATTTCAATAAATTATTTTGAATAAAATATAAAATACTAATATTTCATAAATTCTCTTTACGAAATTATAATTTTAAAAATAGAATTTCTATAAGGTAATTCGCCCTTCTCTCTCTCAATCGCTCTCTCCCTTTTCTTCGACAAAAACGCTGCACATATTCGTGACGCTAATATTATTATTTTTGCATTTCATCCGTAAAAAATTTACTCTCATGCGCCTAAAATAGCTTCACTTCAACAATGGTCACAATGGTTTTAGGTAAACTTCTGTCGCGAACGCTAGAGAACTACCCAACAAGAACAGAGAGTATTGTCTACAACGTAGATAGCAAAATCTATAAGTGTACAGCATGGGATTAAACGCACGGCTGTCAGGGTTGAGTCACACGTGATGTTGACGCATCCCTGCAAGCATTGTACCCAGCCTCCCCCAGCTTTATAAAACAGGGCGAATTGGCCGATGTGAATAACCCTTGCTGTGTCAAGGTCCATTCCACATCATTTGTGGCCGTGAGTTTAACGGCTGATCGCGTGGCTGGATGCGGACAAGGTTACGCTGTCCGCATCCAGCCACGCTGGTGGTGCCGTGGGGTTTTAGTGGATATGCACAGCGGTGAGTCCCACATAACCCTTCACCATCAGGCAACCGAGCCGCGGAAATGCGTAACGAATTTCCCCACGAAAAAAAAATACGTTAAACACTACTCCAATCCGCATCAAATGAAACGTGATGTTTTCAAATGCATGTTTTAAAACAAGTCCTCAAGCTGTTCCAGTTTTTGAACTACTTGCCGGCATACACGCACGAAAGTTCTACAGCCTTGAGGCACAGTAGCTTTGAGCGTTTTTAAAGCTTTAGCTTTTATATTAAGCGTGAAAGAATTACAAATAGCCTTATTTAAGTCGTATCTAGTTTTAAATAGCTACTGTTTTTTAAATCTTATCAGACAGATGAAGAGACAAATACAAAAATACTGTTTAAATAAAGGAGCTCTCAAGTATTATTGTCTCTGTCAATCGATATGCTACAAACCAAGACAGGACATATTTTGGCTTTGTGTTACGCGCGACAAGCTCAAGTAAAATAAATACATTTTATTTTAAAGTGCCCCCACGAACATCGTTTCGCCTTTTTAGTAGCTACATACCAACACAAAATGTTTTGCTATGCTACCCTGGTCTAGATTGCTAGACTGTTCGAGTTCAAAATTACAGAAAAATAAAATGGGTTTTTAGGTTTATCCGTGAAAATTTAGTCTCCATAAAAACCTTCAGAGCTCAAGGAATAAATTTAAAAAAAAATCGAATTGGTCCAGCCGTCTTCGTTTACGCTTAGCAACATGTATTTCGCGAATCATTTTGATTGATCTAGATTATAAAGATAAGATATCTTGTATAAACAATTATATCAAAACTTAACTGGATAGAAGTGTAAATAAAGACTTCAGTCAACTTCTTAAATAACAAAAGTATAGAATTTTTCAAATAAAAACAACACGTTTCTATCAATCACAAAACCTGTAAAATTCAATTGAATTCCTCATGTAACATAAAATTGTAGAGAACAAAGTGGTACCAGTTTTATCTTGATACGCCAAGTTATCGTAGCTATTGTGAAATGATTATAGGTGCCATCTAGGTACACTCGTATCGTTATTACAGTCGATATTGACGTCCGACCGACTGGGGAGGCAAGTAGCAAGGACAACTTATTAGAACTCATGACATATCAGGTTAATAAACAAGTGCGAAAACCCGCGCACCGCGCCAGCAACCGTAACAGACTACGAAACGTTATTTCTAATGTTATAAAATTTACGACATTTCAAATTCGATACAGTATATTTTTTTGGAAAAAAAAAATATGGAATGTCGAATGTCAAGGCCACAATAAAAATGTCGGTGTTGCTCTATGGAAGAATCAGTCCTAGTTCGCAAGTCATGACATTGAATTCGAACGGGCGAGTAGGCGGATATCCGTTCAAGTAATAAAAACCCGATATAAAAATTCGATAATGATTGTTGAAGTAAGTACATTAGTCCAATAACATAACAATTTCTTTAATCTATGAGGTATATGTCATTACTATAATAACATTTATATTACAGCGCATATAAGAGACAGAATATTGTCTTTTTCATTAATAAATCTAGACTCTCTTTGACATGATCGCGTAGGTATTATATTTTATCTTTCGATATCTTTAAATATTTTTTTATTCCTTAAACTCTGAGGAAAAGAACAGTGTAAACTCTTTATAACGTTATTCGTTGTAACCAAAAAATCTCTATAACGTAGAAATAGCTACATTTGTTTGGTTTAACACAAAACAAATATATTAATTCTCTCTTTATAACGCAACAGCCACTCTCTGTGACAAAATTTCTAAAAAAGACACCTGAGGTCATAAACAGCCGTCTCGCTTTTGCTATTGTTAATTGCATTAACACGTGTGCCATTATTCTTAGATTACATTGCCTGTAGGAAATTTTAGTCTCAGTTACTAAACGCACCACCGTCACCTATCGTCTATTATCAGTCGTAAACAAAATTTGAAGCTGTCAAGATGGCCAGTAAAAGAAAAGCCTTATGTTTTATATGTGTTTAGAATAATTTACCTATTGATAGTAATAAAATTAGAAATTGCTGAAGGTAATTTGTTAAATTTGTTTTTTGTTATTCCCTCCATATAACGAAAACTCTCTCGTTATAACGAAAAAATATTCTTTACCACATCATAGTATACTGCATCTACGGTATATGTACTCTATTATCTAAAATGTATGACAGTTTAGGTAAACATAAATGTTACAAAAAATAAGAAAAATACCAGCAAAAACATCGGAGTAGGTCGTAGGTACGAGATAGGCACTCAACAATGCTTTCTTTAAAATTGACCAGCCCACTACAGAATATAGCAAAGCGAAACGAAGTTCACGGGGGCTAGTTTTAAATAAAGTTATTATTGAGTATTTAAACGTGATTTAGTCGTAACTAATCACTCTCGTCATTACTGAGACTAATTTGTTTAAATACAAAGACTGAACAATGGTAATATATTCAACACCGCTGTATTTTATTACAATTGTACTGGACGAGAAAATAACTGTCTCCGTTTCTTTAACGATCTAGTTTACGACAAAATTTGGTCTAATATTTTAGTGTTTTTATTTAATATCGTAAATAGAGGTTTCAAAATTTATACCTGGATGACCCGGCTTCGTATCGCCTAAGAGTCAATGAATGTCGTGTTACAACTTACAGATTAGCTGAACTTAATTTATATTTTTTTAAAGTAATATAATGTATACAAAATAAATATTAAATTACCTACTTTATTAAGATGATAATGACAATTGACAACCCATATTTTATGTCAAACCTTCTTCAATACTGGCATTATTCAACATTTTTACAATAGAGTCAGCGCCACCACTGAATGCCGATAGACGCGGATGGAGATAGTAATATGTTGCTAGTGCTAGGTGCAAGGCTATTTTACCCCAACGTAACATAAATTAATATGAAATTCGCGAACTACTCTCCAAGATTTGCTTCTAATGTTTTACCTTAAAACGAATAAAATAATATTTTACTGTAACGACAAATTTAGTTCCAGGGTTCCCGTCGGTAATGAGTGGTGGCGCGAACTCTACGCCATTATGCGAATTCGTAGATATCTTCTATATCGAAACCTTTATTTAAATACGTTCTTTAATTTGAGGGAGAGTTTACCGTATCGGCGGCATGAACAGTAAATGTTTGACAGTTCGAAACCCGTGAACATTTTGTATTGGTTATTTTTCGTCAATTTTCCAAGACAATTACAACAAATCCAAAACGATGACGGTCCAGCCGTCATCCTCGAGTTATAATTGTCCAAACAAACCCAACTTTGTTTTATACTTTGATTTGATTGCTGAAAAGCACTCGTAAGTACTTTAAAAAAACTTATTTAAATGATTCCTAGTCGTATAGTAGACACTCTTATTTGGACGTAATTGTTTTATTTGACTTATTTGATCAGTGGTCGTACAAGCTTTTTAGGTCAGGGCCTCAGATTTCTGTATCTGTTTCATGATCATTTGTCGATCTAAAAGGCAAGTAGGTGATCAGCCTCCTGACACGCCGTCAACTTTTTTGGTCTAAGGCTATGTATTCCTCACGATGTTATCCTACACCGTTCGAGCGAGTGTTAAATGCGGTACATGGAAAGAAAGTCCATTGGTGTACAATCTGGGATCGAACCTACGACCTCAGGGATGAGAGTCGCACGCTGAAGCCACTAGGCCAACTCTACGTTGCGACTGCGTTGTAATACTATGATAGATATTTCGATAGAGGGGAAATTGCGATGATGGCAGCAAATGCTTTTCATATCCGTCACGCGCTGCAGGATATTGGTTCTGTAAACATCATTGCCAACGTAATGCAAAGAATTGTTATTATTTCAGACCACATTAGCAATTCAATAATAGTAAACAAATACGTATGTATTATATTTATATGTTTATTAAAGTATCAAGATTAATTTGTAAATATGGCATTAGTCAGCGCGTATTAAATTTCGTCTAAAGTAGCGGTTGTATTGATTGCGCTTTTAGTAGGTAATACAACTACTATTATATTATATTATATTGTCAAGTCCTATAATCTCTAATACCAGATATATAAAGGCCAGCAACATTTCTGTAACTATTTCAATTATAATAATAGGCCAGCTGGAAGGTTCCTTTCTTTTGCTGGTTTTACTTCTACCAAGACGTGTATACCAATACAAATTATAAGTATGTGAGATTAGTTTATTTTTATTATTTTTTTGTATTATTTTAGAATAAGGTTGGTTTTTATAAGATTTGGTTATGCGCTTCTTGCACTTTACCCATCATATTTCTTTTTTTAGTTTTTTTCCTTAGTAGGGTTGCCGATGATAAGGCCACCCGTTGCATCCCTTATAATTTTTATGTAGTATATTATTTGTTTTTTTATATATGTAACGTATGTAACGAAGTGTTTACATAAATAAATATAATATAGTAATACAAGACTATCATAATCTCAATGTTCACATCAAACAAGACTAGAAACTTCCATCATAACAGATGAAATTGCAATAAGGCTCGTGTACAAACAATTACAATTTTCATGATGAGTTTTTGGTAGGACGTGTTCAATTCGCAAATACTCGTAGTGAATAAAAGTAAATAAAAAGCCCTTAGCATCTTTGTTTTATCGTTCAAACCCCTAACAAACGCCCTTCAAAACGCATTTTATTGCCTTGAAGACATACTTCACAATAATTGCTGCAAGACTAATAAGAGGAAAATACCAAGCGATTAAAGTCCGTAATAAAAGTGTGACGCAAGTTTATCGGTTTATAGGCGACATAAATATATACGTATTGTTTTGAAGTGAGAAAATTTCTTATACACGCGATGACTTAATATTATCTATATCCTTTGCCAGGTTATATATAGCTTAGTTAACTTATTTAATGGGTCATTTTAATATATAAAACATCAATGTATGCTGAAAGCGTAATACGGCACTAAAATCAGTGGCGATATCGGGACCAATGGTGGTGGGGTTGAGTTGATAATAAAATTAGGGTAGGCTAACGAGATAGCCTGGTGTGTAGGAAAATCTAACGCGGCACCTAGGGTGCTCCCCACCACTTCCCCGCGTTTAGTCTAATTCGACAAAACAAAAAAACAGAACAAAAACTAGTTTGTTCTTTTCATGATCACATCTAAGTTTTTCTAATGAAATTGACAACAGCATTTATTCGACTCATGTAAGAATACTTTTGTACCAACCGGCCGTAAAAGGCCGGCAACGAACTCGCGAGCCCTTTGACATTGAGTCCCCATGAGCGGTGGTATTACTTAACATTAGATGAGCGTCCTGACGGTTTGCCTTGTGTGTTTTTAATAAAACCTATTAAGTAAAATTCATGGAGAGTAGAATTTTTCTTTCTTCTTTATTTATCAGCAATCGATTTCACTTAGTCATAATCTGACGTGTTCTCTTTATGGATTATACTGTGTGGCTAATGTTCCAAACATCATGCCAGATTCAATCACTAGTCCATGCCCCATGGTTAGAATTTGTTTTCTTTTAAGTCTGATTACACCTTCTTTACTATCCAGAAGGTTTTTAGCTCGTATATTGCTATGTTCCTTAAGCATGTATTTTGTACTACGAGAATTATGTGTTTCTTTTATAGTTTCCATTTCTAGGTATTCGTGAATTTCAGTGTTTCTAACAAACCAAGGAACACTCGATATGGTTCTCAGAGCGATATTTTGAAATCTCTGTAGTATTTCTACAGAGGAGAGTAGAAAAATGAAATAAAATATCTAGGAAAGTGACTTACTACGATACACTTTTGAATCTTATCACGAAACTTCTTTTTATTAAATAGATTGTAGTAACTTTGGAGTACAAGGAGCGTGATTATTAAATTACTTGTTATTGTTTTATTTTTTAACTATCTAACTATCCACAATTATACGTTTATTATAACATTACTAAAGTCGTTTACGGAAAGCAGTGATAACACTTTCATACAAACTGATCAATCGGTTTAAACTATAGTTCATTTTAGATACTGATAACAAATGTCAAGGCTTTCCACCTTATGCGTCTCGCTATTATATCGTAAGTTTACTGAAATAGACAACACTATACAAGTATACCCCATTCCGTACATTTAGATAGAAATGCTATCAGTTTGCACAGTTTTTCTTAGAAAATTTCATGAGTGATAAAAATTTAATAACTATAGTAAAATATACTATTTGGAACTAATTATATGGCATTATAATTTACATTTCATGTGAAAATAATTATGATTTCATAATTAACTTTATTTGTATTGCATGCAAGTAATAAGAGTTATAATTACTTTACATGTTATTTCTAATTTCCGTGAAAAGTTATGCATTTATGCAAGGTTGAGGCAAAATGCCAGTATACATAAATGGATTAAATGTTTTGTTCTCTGAAAAACAGTGTATAATGCAACATACTTATCTAATCCTTTTAAATGATCAATTGACTTATGCACTCTCTAGCTTTGTTTGGCTAAAGGGTAGGTTTGTTTTCAAAGCAAATTCTAAATGATAATGTATATAATATATAGCTACATAAAAATTTAAAAAGATTACAATTTGTACTCTTGTTACTAAACATTATAAATTGTTACAATGATTACATGATAAATACAAAATTGTGTAATTTTGTATGTATTTATATTTTGTTTTATTCTTAATTGGTATTTTTAATTTTTCAAACTACCAATATTTGCCAGTGCTTCGTCTTTCAATAAATAAATTTCTTTATACACCAGTAGGTGCCCAATAAGACAACTAGTCCTATAAGACTTACAAAGATATTTTTTTTGTACTACTGGAAATTAAACCAATGACAAAGAGTAAATGCAGTTTATAGAGTTTTTAATGGGTTTATGGTTACTACTACGGCCAAGTACAGGAGCAGGTAGTCATAATTATAGGAAGCAAATTGTAATTGATCAGGCAAAGAGCAACAATTATAATGGAACATTTACAATGGACCATTAAACTTATCTAATGATTAACCTTTTGTCTCAATGCATATGAATACTGAAATCTAGTCTCTTGTCTTAGTAGTACTTAAACATTAGATTTTGATTATATATTTGTTGTTAATAATAAACTAATGAAATAGACAGTATTATTAAACCTGGAAGGGTTCCCTTCTTACCTTTCTTTATCTTAGAATTAAAAAACTGGTACAAAGCAAAGGATGTTATTTCAATATAAGTTATATACTCACAGCAAATATTGTGTTCTGTAAACCAAATGGTATTGGCGTTAATCTGGCGAAAAAAACTATCTTGAAAGCCTGAGGTCCTGCAATAACTTTGAGGAGGGCTCTTGCAGTATCTGACTTCAACAGCCGGTCCAAGGGCAAATATCCTCTTAACATCTTCAAGGTAAAATGGGCTACAGCAACACCGAAGTTCGCGCTTACCACTACGGTACCCAAACCCTTTGGAATACCGAATAAGTATCCACTAGTTATTATGAGCACTAAATAACCAATAGTCACAGGAAAACTAACGATTAAAAATAATCCCATAAACAATAAGAACACAATCCTTGGGTCTTGAGCATCAACCCAATATAAAATCGTTTTTAAATATTCTTTAAAAAAATACAAGACTAACACCAAAGACGTCAACAAAATTATTGAAATTACAATGTTGACTAAATAACTGTATGTTGTTCTGTTATTTATTTTCGCCCAAATACTTTTCTTTCGTATTACCGCTACTTGGTCAGCTTGACCGTCCTCAATGTTCACAATTTCCATTTTGAGCACGATTTCTGTGTTAACACTTGGCAGTTATTTCACGAAGTACGCAGGGGCAGAGAATAAAATAGAATATATGTCGCCATGGCCTAGATTCGCCACTGTTTATTTCAGCACGGGATAAAAAAATATCGCGAAAAGTGTAACGTCCACTACCTACCGCGACTCGATTTAATAACAAAAAGATAAAGTGACAGTTTTGACTTTGACACGCGTTATGCTTACCGTCAAGTCAAGTCTCAGTCAGTACTCTACATAAGTATTTCCTATGTTATTCTATGGTAGGAACTTTTATTAAATATTATGTCTAAATAGCCTTTTTTTATAGAACAGGGGCAAACGGGCAGGAGGTTCACCTGATGTTAAGTAATATCGCCGCCCATGGATACTCTCAATGCCAGAGGCCTTGCCGTCATGCCGAAAAATTCAAAAGCAAATGAAGTTTAAATTTTTATATTAGTCAATTGCTATATACATCAGTGTCATTTGTCAAACCTTAGAAATAAATGGAAAATTCGCTAACCAGAAGCCACGGTGCACCGCGATTGTAGATATTTCTTTTGACGATAATTTCTTACATTACTAGTGGTTATATTTATAGATGTAATTATATTTCACGAGAAACGGCATTGCCGGAAAGAAAACTTCGTCGCAAACCACAGTTTAGGACTTTTTTTAGATTAGCACAAAAATCTAACCATGCCGCCAAAGAAAGCACCTGCGTCTAGCAAGAAGACGGAGCAGAAGAAGAAGGAGAAAGTTATTGAGGTAATGCGCTGTTGCGGTCATTTTGTAAACAACAAATTATCGAGGCTTTAAAAACCTTTAACTTAACAGCTGATTTTACTGAACATGTCTGTAATAGAGTACTTTTCTCAAAAACTATCAGTGATTACACCTTAAAAGCCATCACATACCCATTCTGTCTCATTTTCAGGATAAAACTTTTGGCTTAAAAAACAAAAAGGGTGCAAAACAGCAGAAATTTATTCAGCAAGTAGAAAAACAGGTAAAAAGTGGAGGAATACATCCTGCTAAGCCTGTAGAAGACAAGAAGAAGGATAAAGAACAAAAATTAAAGGATCAAAAAGAATTAGCCGCATTGTTTAAACCAGTTCAAACACAGAAGGTTGAAAAAGGTATTGTCTACTACTATTTGTACTCATCTATTAATAATCTCCCTCATATCCTAATCAATGAATGAATGAATTAAGAAAGCATTGTATTGATTAAAGATATTTCTGGGTAATACAATACACAGTGTTTGCTTAGTTCCATTATATTATAATGAACCATTGACAGTTGCACTAAAAATACAAATTTTAAGTTGTCTTTAGCTCTGAATTTTACCATCAAATTAGTAATAAAACCTATGTTTTATGTCAAGTTTTATTTATTTCAGTTTTCTGGCATTTTTTACAGGAATTGATCCAAAATCAGTAGTTTGTGCCTTCTTCAAGCAGGGCCAATGTGCAAAAGGAGACCGTTGTAAATTCTCCCATGACTTAACAATTGAACGGAGGGTAAGGTTTTCTTCTAAGATTTTAAACACATTAAATTTCCTTAAATGGGATGCATGTTATGATTTAACACATTTATATAATTTAAAAGTATTAAATTTACTAGAGTTAGTTTTAACCGTTTCTTCCTTTTTAATTAAATTTTCTTAAATTAACTAAATTAAGTCATTAACTTTTATAATATACTTATTGCAGGCAGAAAAACGTTCTCTCTATGTGGACATGAGAGATGATGATGACACTATGGACAATTGGGATGAAGAGAAGTTGAAAGAAGTGGTTGAAAAGAAGCATGGGGAAGGAGATAAACAAAGGCCTACTACAGATATTGTATGTAGCCCTTTCTAACACAAAAGGCATTTTTAATTAATATATTTTTATGATTTAAATATGATATATGCCCATCACAAAAAAGTGATGATTGAATGTGAAAATTACTTTATATTTATTAAATAATGTAATATACACTAAATAGTAGATAAACATTTCCAGATTTGTAGACACTTCCTGGAAGCTGTGGAGAGATCAAAATATGGTTGGTTCTGGGAGTGTCCTGCTGGAACTAAATGCATTTATAGGCATGCCTTACCACCAGGGTTTGTTCTTAAAAGGGACAAGAAAAAAATGGAAGAGAAGAAAAATGAGATTTCTCTTGTAGATTTAATAGAAAAAGAGAGGGCTGCACTTGGGCCGAACCAAACTAAAATTACTCTAGAGACATTCTTGGCATGGAAGAAGAAGAAAATCAAAGAGAAGCAGGTAAAAAATGCACATGTATAAGTAGTAGTAGTTAAAATAGGAGTTTATAAGACTGAGATAAAGTAGACTGCTCAATCCTTCAAACATGGACTGAAGTACCAAGCTTGTAAGAAAGAGAATAGGGTTGATATTATTTATATATTCTAACTAAATCAGAAGGTTTTTATTTATTTTTTGACATTTGACTAATGTAAATAACTATTTTGTTACTACAGGACCATTAACATTTGATATTGTATAGTTGTCTTTAGAGCTCGAAGAACTTTTCTAAACAATGAAATATTACAGGAGGCCCTTAACACGGCAGAAGAACAACGTCGTAGTGACTACAAAGCTGGTCGCGCCGTTGGTATATCTGGTCGAGAGATGTTCTCCTTTGACCCAACAATGGCAGATGATGCAGATGATGGAGATGAAGCCTTTGATCTTGGCAAATTTAACTCGGATGAGGAAGAAAAAGAAGTTGATTATCGGAATATTGAGCTGGAACTTATTGGAATGGAAGCATGCGAGGTGAGTGGCTATGATTTTGCAATTTCCAGTTAAATCAACCATTATGGTCAAATTAGTTGTTTGGAAAGCACTGATCTAAGTAATATGAGATCTTTGTTAAGTTTAAAGGTAATATTGACGACTCACTGGTCTAGTGGTTAGTAACCCTGACTGCGAATCCATGGGTCCCGGGTTCGATCCCCGACTGAGACGAACATCGATGTGATGAGCATTTGGTGTTGTGCTTAGGTCTTGGGTGTTTAAATATGTATTTATATGTCTATATCTATAATATGTATGTATATCCGTTGCCTAGTACCCATAACACAAGCTTCACCAGCTTAACATGGTACTAGTTCAATTGGTGTTAATTGTCTTTATAAAAAAAAAAATATTAATATAATGATATCTATCCCTGAGTACGATTCCTACATGCCTAATTTAATATACAAATGTTATTTTCGTTTCTCTAAATAATGTTTGTTAGAAGTAGTGCAACTGAACTAAAAATGTACTTCTTTTATAGGCAGACGATAGTGGAACTAAGGCGACGACAGACCGGTTGGAGAAGCTTGGTGAAGATCTGGTAAATGGTGAGACACCAGAAGATGCGGAAGCTGCAGTTCCTATCAATGAAAACCTCTTCCTGGCTGAAGACCTTGATGAGGAATTGGAAAATTTAGACCTTGATGATTAGATCCTTGAAGTGTATAGATATTTTTTAGTAAATTATGAATATTTTTTTACTGGTTTCTATTAATTCACTATATTCATTCTACAGATTTTTCGACATTCTAATTGCGATGGATATTGAGTTTATTATTGAAACATATAGTTATTTTTAATAAATTTTTTGTTTAGGGGCCGTTCAAGTATTACGTAAGCAGATTTACTGCAATTTATCCCCCCCAACCATTCTCTTGTCAGCAAAAGTAAGCAAAGCTCTCAAAAATAATAGTACATAAACGTATTAATTTTTTGTAGGAATCCGCGGAAATGCATTTCGTCTTCAAGCATAGACAATGTGTGGGTAATATGTGTACAAAAGTAAATAATTACTGTTGACGTAATCACCATAAGAAAAATAAAAGACCCCCCGCCCCCATAGTGCTTACGTAATACTTCAACTGCCCCTTATGCGAATAAGTGAATAAAACACATATGAAATAAACATTTTTATAAACACAATAACAATACAAAATACACTGTAAAAAAATAAGGCCTCAATTCCATGTTTCATTACTTAAAAACTAAGCCATTTTGCAGGGTTTTGTATAGTTATTTTATCTATTTGTTCATCTGTGAATCCCTTAGCTTTCATTCGCGGAAGTATATTATTTATTATGTGGGAATAGCCATGTCCACCGAAGTCTATCTGAAATTTCAATAAATTTATTACTATACTAGCTGTAGCCTGCCACGCTTTGCTGTGGCACATTGTGATTGAATGGTTGAGAAATGAGAAACGAAACAAAAAACATTTCATATAAGTTTAATTTTGCAATACTTGTGGAAAAAAAATTATGCAAAAAAATAGATAAAAAGTTTGATGCGGATTATACATCATGCTAAAATTTCAGCTCGATCGGTGCTTTGTGAGTTTTTAAAGCGAACACAAACCAACATAACATATATATATATATATATATAGAGTGCGTAAGTGTAAAGGTGATGTATAAACAAGAAACGTAAATCGGGATATAGAAAAATAATTTATTTTCAAATTAATTTATTATCCTTTGTTCCTTATTTTATATCTCTTTGTTGTGTTATTTATTAGCGTGAATCCTTAAACACCCTTGGATTTCCATGTTTAGGTAGTCATGTTTTTTTTTTCTCGTTATGCCAGCGTCAAGTATAAGTAAAGTCATGTTATTAAACTTTATCACCGTGGCCCTGTAGTAAATTTGGACTGTAACGAGGAACTTTGATTCGATTCCTGGCTAAACATTTGTTCCTATTGACTAATAATTACTTACCAGTCTATGTTTAGTATGAATATCGTGCGACATTAAAACCTTATCTTCCTTTCCTTCATCAACTAAACGTTTGATCATGTTTAGCCTTTGTGCGTCCGACGGCATGTCAGTAGCAATGTTGAGCTGGTAGTGGGACACTTCAACTCCAAATAGATCAAATTGACAGTATACGCCCAGTTGAGAAAATTCGAAAAGTTTTTCGAAGTCTAGAAGTGTTCCTGTTACAAAATTTAGGGTAAGATTTAGAAGCGAAAATTGAAAGTCTGACTACGGTACGTCAAAAATGTATTGTAATTTAATATACGGGAGTTAGCGCTAAATCTTGTTTTTTCATCTCCCTAACTCATATATCTAAATATCCTTCGATAAAAAATCTACAAAAATTTCCATGCATTCTAATACTAGAATTTCAAGGAATTGCCTTGCAGAGGCTAAATCCTTTAAAATAATGGATAGCCTCAAAGAACAGTTTTTGTGACGTCATAATCTGAATTATTTTTTACAAATATTTTTGAATATTTGAAAAAAAAACTCTTTTCAGTAAAATTGCTGATATCGAATCTGATCGCTTTTAGTATATTCATCGGGTTTGCACATTTTACTTGCAATAAATTGCAATAATTTTATTTAAAACTAATAATTTAAGAAATGTATTATTAAGTCGCTTACGATCTAAATGCGACATGACAGCCTTTTCGACTCTTCCACCAGCTTCTGTGTAAAGTCTTATTATTTCAAAAGGTGCTTCGGGATCACGGTGAGGATGAAAGCTGACTCCGCATCCAAGCTGAGATTGAAGTTCGCCCGCAGCTTTAATGGCTTTACGTTCAAAATCTGTGAAGAGTTATTTTACGTTTCAAAGGATGGTGTTAGACCGGAGTCCAGGGTCAACATTGATATTGTTATATAATAGTTTTATATTGAATATATACCTATATAATAGCGTCTTATTCATAAAAAATAACACTGATGGGGATTCCAGATCCACTCAGTTTTAGATATTAAATATTAATTTGTTGAAAATTAATGAATAATTAATTTATAACAAAATGACGCAATTGTAATAAAATACATGCAAATTACAAAAAAATTGTGATAATTTTTTTTTCAAAATGATACTTCAAGGTTGTTTTTTTATATATATTTAAAACGACGTACGTGTCCAAGCATCAATACTTCTATACTATTTATTGAGTAGCTTAAAATTAAAAGCCAAAATTTACACAAAACCTTATCTTATACCTTTAATTGGCCAAACACTTGCTATTTCCCCCATAACACCAGCTTTAACTGAGGGGTAATCTACACAGCCTTCAGTTAGCTCTTTTAGCATATGATTATATAAATCTTCGATTTTTAAGGCTATCACTTTGGTATCTTGGACATCTGCTATGTAATGACCTGTTCCAGCCACTATGTGGACATTGGTTGTCTCCGACACTTGTTTGTAAAAATCTATGTCTCTTTTAATTCCAACTGTTGTATTTTCTACTATAGTTCCTGTAAAAATTGGATTTTTACAAATTAGAAATTAATAAAAAGATTACTTAATGAAGTGCAGTTTTTTTTCTCTATGCTCTCTATTTTATATTTTAACAATCTCTTAATAAAAAAAGTTTATGTATTAACAATGAAGATAAACATTAATAATTTACATTTTACCTCCACCATACTTTTTATATTCCATAACATCATTAAGGACAGCTTCCTTTGCCAATGAATCATTTAATAATAAATTCGTTTCTGAACTATATGGGTATTGTCTCAAAAACCCAACATTTTGCAGAGTAAATCCAAACTTGAACTTGTCTGCTATTTGTTTAGGAGGTTCTTTGTAGAAATGGCTAAATTCCATAGCCAGATGTTCATGTGTCAGGGTACGTCCAAGAACACTTGACTCCACATCTCCTAAAACTGAAAAAGCACTTTAGTAGATATTGTGTACAAATTTATTACATAAAATAATTGTGGAAAATATATGGAAATTATTAAGTTATTTTAACATAAAAACACGAGTTACCTGTTTGAACTTTTCCATTCATTTTCTAATTTCCAATTAGCTATACAAGACACTTGTCACCAAAGCAAAGAAGCACTAGGTACTTATTTATGTAAATTATGTTGATATGTGGCATTAAATGATAAAGTTTACAAATATACTCGCTGATAAGCAGATTAATGTTTAATAAACAATTAATGTTATAAATATAATATAAATTAGTGCATAAATTATTTGAATTAAAACATATGAATGAATATTAATCCTACTTATTACTTAATAGGTTAGAGATTGTATAAACACATATTTTCTCAAAATTCTATTTAATCAAAAAAATATTATTTTGTTTACATTCTTATCAAGTCAATTTAGTATGACGTAGTGGTAAGTTGTTATAGTTATTGTTAACAAACGTCACAGTAATTGATAACAATTGACAAATGTGTTGTCGGTACCAATTAAATACATTTTAAAGTTGCCATTTAGGTATTTGTGTTTCTTAATTTTTACCGCCGTCTTATATAATATAATATATAGTGTACAAAGTTACTTTTTTCTAGTAGGATGTGACCTAAGAACCAATGCATAATAAAAGCTTCATATGTTTGGCATACTCCAAAAAACAATGATAAAATATTTGAGAATTAAAACTCGATCTCCATAGTAACAATGTCTAGTTTACTGTTTTCTGTCCAATTCTAAAAAAATATCTCTAAGTGGGCTGCTTAACAAGAACCGAGAGGAATTAGGTTTTCTTTCTTTTGTACTTGTAAGAAATAAATGTTTCGATTACTGCATTAATTTTATAAAAGTACGTAGTATAAATTACGCGAAATGCCTATTTTAGTTAAAGACTTCACTTGGTCTCAAACTACCAATGCAATAAACATAAGAATTCCCTTGGATCCGGTATATCGTGAGGCAGTAGATATTTTTACAACCGATAAGTATATTAAAGCACATTTTAGACCATACTTATTTGAAATGTTTCTGCTATATGAGGTAAATAGTGAGAAAAGTAAATGTACAGTGCAAGATGATTTAATCGTATTTGACCTAATTAAGAAAGAACAGGTGGATTGGGAAGTCTTAGAAAAATTACTGACCAAAGATGAAAAAGCCAAATTGAGAGCAGAGATGCTCGCTGAATGCCAAGAAAAGGCCAAGAAAGAATCTGAAGAGCGAGCTATAAGAAAAAGCCAGTTAGATAGATTTACTGTACAACAAGCCATGGAAATCGATACTAAGCAACATACACTTATGGACTCTAGGAGAGATGACGAACGTAATAAAGCTATGAATGAGTTGGAAAAGTGGCGATCGAAGACTACTACAGAAACATATAATGATTTCCAAAGTATGGATGCGATTACTGATAGTAACAGTACTTCTAGTGTAAAGATAGTAGAGTTACCTGACGATGAGCCAGAAATAAAAGCGAAAATAACGGAAAGGAAAACTATAAGTAAGACACCGGTAAAAACGCCAGTTAGGTCAGAGTATGTTGAAAAAAGGAAACAGGAAATAGGTAATCGAGTTCTACCAAACTTACGGCAAAGTGGTCTAGTGGAGATTAAGCACACACCGAGGAGTTTCCCAACTCCTAGTAGAGAGTCAACGGCACAGGAAGAGGAGGCTTGGTTAAGAAATATTACACACGCTAGACGAGCTACTGGTAGGTAGCAAGTGTTAGGGGTACATTATAATATAAAAAAAGAACACATGATTTTTAGGAAATGTGCATGAGGTCTAACTATTGTAATATTCGGTTGCAGGGTTCGTATCCGAAGATTTGCGTCCCGAAGAACAGGATCCTCAATGGTGCAAGGAAAAGGGTGACGAGTTTTTCAGAAACGGCAACTTTTTAGGAGCTATAAGTGCATATACCCACGGCATCACATTATCTGATAAATTACCTAGTTTGTACTCAAATAGAGCAGCTACACATTTTGCTTTAGGCAATTTTAATAAATGCGTAAGTATGTAAAGTACCTACTATTTATCATCAAAATTATTTGATTAAAGGGTGTATATAATATGCCAGAACTATATTTGCTAACGATAACGTGACTGCTGAGTAATGAATTCTAACGTTATCTGATATTGCAGGTGACCGATTGTTCTACCGCTTTAGACCTAATGAAGCCGGCCTGCGAGGGTAATAGAAGGAGTAGGGCAAAATGTATTGCACGTCGCGCTGCCGGGCTAGCACGAATAGGTCTTCTGAATAAAGCTATTGATGAAATGAAAGCTGCGGCAAAACTACTACCAGATGATGAAAATATCAAGAAAGATATTTATGACATGGAAAAAGCTTGGGAGCAAAATCCTGATTCAGAGTAAACACAAGGCCTTCGCTAAATCAAAAATTTATTTCTAACATTTGAACAAATATAAATAATGTTTAGGAATATAATACAATATCTATACAACTATAATGCTTTTACTCTTCAATTTTTTTTTGAGTGGATAGACCAAGGTTGTTCAATAAGGCCTGTGGAGATGGGTCTCTTCCACGGAACCTTCTAAATATTTCACTGGGCTGACATGCACCACCGACGGCAAGAAAACTTTCTCTGTATCTTTTACCAATTGCTATCACATCCTGATCTCCTGCTCTAGCCTCTTCAAATGCACTGTAGATGTCAGCGGCTATCATCTTTGACCATAAATGACAATAGTAAGCAGCACCCCATTCCTCAGAGAAAATTTTTGTGAAAGAGAGCAGGTGTGAATCATATTTATCAAATGGCAGTGCATTGTATTTAGGCCACAATTCCTTTACCAAGTCTCGCCAAAAAGTAGTCTTAGAATACAACTCTAAATCTAATCGAGATAGGTATAGTTCACGACATAAATTATATCCTGCCATATGGCTTCTAACATTTTGCAAATTTTGTATAATTTCTTCTGGCAGTGGTTCTTCAGTGTTATAGTGTCCACTTATAGCTCGGATTGTATGCGGATCAAATAGCCAATGCGTCATCACTTGCCCACAAACATCAGCAGCATCCCATTCCACATTAGAGAGACCTGCCACTTCTGAATAGGTTGCTTTTGTTAGTAAATGACGTAAGGCATGTCCAAATCTTTGAAACAGGACACCAACCTCTTTGAAAGACAGTAGAGATTGCGATCCCTCACTTGGAGCTTGGAAGTTAAATATTAATGCTGATAAAGGATCTGTAGATGTTAGAGCGCATTTGTTGCGTATTGAAACATGCCAACCGGCGTCATCATAAATGCGAATTTTTTCATTTTGTCTTGCATAAGGATCTAAAAAGAACCCAGCTATAGGTGTGTTACTTGTTTCGTCATAAACATCATAAAATTTAACATCTTTATGCCATGTATGCACATTGGATCTTTCAACTATTTGTATTTTGAATAATGTGCTACATAAATTAAACAAGCTTGTGATTACACGTGGAAGTGGAAAATATTCACGAATTTTATCTTCATCATAGTTGTATAAAGACCATTTTTGTTTTCTTTGCCAATATGGGATATCCCAGTGTTCTAGTTTACCATCAAATCCTCTTTCTTTTGCAAAGCTTTGCAGGGATTCTAACTCAATATCTTGAAGTGGTCTAGCATTTTCAAGTAATTTGTCAAGACACTTATACACATTCTCAACTGAACCAGCCATTTTAGTTTCCATGCTCATATCAGCATAGGTTTCAAAACCTAACATTTTGGCCTGTTCTGCTCTATATTTTCGTATTTGTGCAACATGGGTACTTGTTTCTAAATCTTTATTGCCATAGCCTGAACATCTTTGCACATATGCCTGCCATGTATTCCAACGCAATGATCTATCCGGGCAATATTGCATAAATGGTTCGAAAATATGTGGTTGTAGAGTAATTTTCCAAGGACCTTTACTAGCATTATTATTTATGGACATAACTTTTGTTAGACTTTCAGGAAGTTCTTTGGATAGTTGTTCATCACTGATAAAGCTACTAAAAATATTTGTGGCCATTTTAACTTTATCCCGAAACAATTCCCTTTCTTTTTGTAACAAATTGAGAATATTATCTAATTTTTCTCTTTTTACACCCTTAATGTCAAGCCCATTAAGTTTACCTTCAAGAATATATTTATCCAATAATCTTTGTTCTTCATCAGTCAACTGCTTCAGACGATTTTTTTCATTTATGGCAGCATTGTATATTGGCACACTATTAAATTTAGTTGATCTTGCTTTGTAAGCTCTTTGGTGGATTTGTATATAGGATGTAGTGGGCATCAAGGAACTATTACCTAAATATAAGGTTTTAGCAACACCCCATGTTAGTTCTAGTTGGTTGTCTAACTTTTCCAAAGGCTGAAAGATCTCAACAAAAGCATTTTTGCAATCAGAGCATGATTCTTCTATCTGTTTAACTCCACTCTCATAATCTAAGCTTAGCTTACTGATAGCAGCAATGCACTTTTCAATTGTAATATCATTAAATTCAGGCAGGCCGTTCTCAGTGAGAAGGACATTCTTATCAGAATCTTCACCAATTTCTGGAATTCTGAAATTATGTTTAAATGATTTTTAAGGAACAACTGACAAATGCAAAGAACCTATGCTTGAATTAGGTATAAAAAAATGATAAAACAATAGATTTGTATCGGCTCAAAGCAAATATTAACCTTTTATATTTTTCTGTATTAAAAAGCTTACTATCTGTAATTATTATTATTAGATGGTGATACTATACTTATTTTAGTTTTTATGACGTCGTTCTTAATTTCGATGCGCAACAATAATTTTACAGTTCTTAAGAAAATCGTAAAGTAATAAACATTGAAACTTACAAGACAACGTATCCAGAATTGCGTTTATTTTGTAAAAAGGATTTCTTCAAATGTCGTGTTAAAACACTTGTTCTAAGGAAAAATGCCATAGTCGGTAATATTACTATTTTTTTCTATTCATTAACATTAATTATTTCATAATAATTGAATAAAAGCCGAATGCTCCCTGCACTCAACACGCATGACACAAATGACATATGATTTTGTTTGTCATTTCGACAACTGACTTCTGAATCTGATAGTTAATTTTAGCTCTGCCTTTAATAATTGTTATACTTCAAGGCTTTTACAGGCTATATATCTATAGTATATTTTTTTATTATGATTACTGTGATATAAGTAATTTATGCCTATGTAAACGCAGACGACCCATAACAAGGTATGTTTGTGCTTCAAAGTATCTAGAAGTTCGCGTATATACTTTTAATAGAAAAAACCCTTAAAACGTCTGCACATCTAATGAGACTGGTCTGAGTTAATTTTTGGACACTAGATATAGGTGTATACTGTGTCACTGATAGTAATGTATTCACCACACATTCAATGAAGCGTTTTAAATAAATAAAAAAAATAAATGAAACGAGATTATTATTTTACTAAAATAAATTCAACAGCGTCTAAATCCTTTTCAGGGCTAACATTTTCCACTAAAGGCATGCTAATCATCTGACAGGAACATAACGCACTGCAGTTTTTACACGTTCTTTCATCAGATTCGTTTTTAGGCTCTTTGACTGGCGGGCTGCAGCAAAAATCGGTGTCTAGACCCATCTTCTCGCCATCTTCTAATGTTTGAGGAAGATGTTGATTCAAAGTTTCTGGTAAAAGTAAACTGGCTATGCCACCAGCGACTAGCAACGCGCCCATTATGATTAATGGTAGTACCATAATATCGGAGCCCTTAAAAATATAAAAAAGTTAACTAATGTAAAGATTAGAGACGCTTCTAGAGGTACGAAGTGAACACTTGTCTGCGTCTATTTAGTTGATATTTTTAGGCAGCCTGTTGTTTCAAACAATAGTAAAATATCCTTGTTGCCGGGAATTGTGGTCTTTCGAAATGAGCTGAGGCAGTTCTAAGTTCAGAGACTTCGAAATAGGTAAAAATAAAGAAAATTTTAAAGTAACTTGATTCCTACATCCTACTTGTACTACTTAAACTAACAAAAGTATTTTTATAGGATTCATTGTTTAATTTGCAATCTTTTCCTTACCAAATAATTTACTAGAGGTATAAAAATAGGGCCCAGCATGCCCAAAACTGAACTTAAGCTCATTCCCAATCCCCTTACAACAGTTGGATACAATTCAGACGCCATTAAGGGTAAGACTACGAAAGATGATGAAATTCCCATCTTTCCCACGCAGTATAACGCCAGAGTAACATTGGTTTCTGTAAACAGAAAGAGGATAATTTACGTAGGTTCTTGTTCTTCTTTCAATCTGGTATTAAATTATATTTAGTTGTGTAACACACTCGTAACTGCTAAATACATCGTTTGTTGCTACAATGACATTAAAACATTTTTTTTTAAATCAAGTTGTAGATAATTAAATAAATAAACGCTGCCATGGTAGGTCCGTTTGTATGTTATTGAAATCTGTATTATGTATAATGAATTTTAACTTCTGTAATCTGAAAAATATTTGATAATGGTATGAGTAGTGGACTCAGTTTCCGCACTTTGATTCGTGCTCGGTCCGTCGTGCATAAAGTCCTGGCTAACTACGCCAGCGTAGCTCCTGCCAGAAGCACAGAAGTCTCCTTCGCAGGCTTTACGGAGCGACCTCACTGCTCCGAGGAATTCTGCACGTTGTTTAACCTCAGCCCATATTTGATAATTTGAAAATATTTTTTAAATAGAATTAAAGAAAATACGTTAAACTAAATAAAGTCCTTGATACAGTGCTGGAGGAAGTAAGGTCAAGGATCTTCCTCTGATCTAAAGCGAGGATCCTCGACCAGTCTTACCACAGACAGCCGTACCGAGGGCCGTGGCCTCGAGAGTTGTAAATTTCCTTAGCGGTGGTGATTTGATGGCTCTAAAGTATGTTACCTACCATGTTGTACCAAAAACGTAGTCAAACACGCAACTCCACCCACCACCATACTCATACAAAGGGTCCAACGCCTCCCAAGTCTCTCCATAGAAGGCCACAAAAACAGATAAGTAGGTAACTCAACAACGCCAGCCAAGAAGAAATTCAAGAACTCATCTCCACCCAACACAGGCGCATAATACGATAATCCGACGTAAACACTTGTGTTTGTGAACCAAATGAAAGTGATGATTATCGTTTTCTTCCTCATATTTGGTGTTCGGAATAAATCGAAAATGCCATAGGTTCGCAACTTCTCTTTTTCGAGATCTTGTTGCAGTTTGTCTGATTCGTATTTGCGGCGAAGGTGGACCATGTAGTTCTTGGGGAGAGACTTTCCGTTTATTCTGAAAGACAAATTTTGTATTTTAACAGCTTAAATACGCTTGTATAATTTTGGGGACACATATTTATACGATATAGGACAATTATGCGTGAACCCTAATAATTTTTTTTTGTTACAGAAGGCAGGCAGGGCTCACCTGATTAAGTGATACCACCGCCCATGGACACTGCCAGAAGGCTCGCAAGCGCGCTGCCGGCCTTTTAAGAATTGGTACGCTCTTTTCTTGAAGGACCCTAAGTCGAATGGGTTCGGAAATACTTCAGTGGGCAGCTGGTTCCACATAGTGGTGGTGCGCGGCAGAAATTGCCCTAAGAAACGTTCAGTTATGAAATCGTTAAGTCTAAAATGTGTTTTCTTCTTCCTGTGTTGCTCCTTCACTTCTACTACTAGCCGTCAGTCTCGTGAAGCGTGTCTTGTCTTGTCCTGTGCCTGATACAGCAACTCGTTCGCACTGCTAACTTCCGCAATTATGTGTGTATTTTGTAGGGCATTAGTTAAAATGCATCGTTGCAGTGAAGAATAGATTGTTACTAAACAAACAATTTCAATACATACCGAGCCATTTTCTTTAATATAACTTCAGCTTTTTCGAATTGTCCTCTAGCAAGTAACCATCTAGGACTTTCGGGCATGAGCCAGATGTATAAAAAGAAGCAGACGAAGGGCAATGTCGTAGCTAAAGCCAGATAACGCCAGTCCCTCACTAAATAGACCACGCCAGCCAGGAGAATTAAGCCCATGGAATAGGCGATGTTAGAGAGAATAGTGCAAAGAGTCCGGGATCGAGGCCCAACAAGTTCGATAGCTAAAAAAAGCCTCTTTTTATTATATTACAATCTTTTTTTAACAATTTGAATAATTTAAAGTTATATAAACAGGTTGAGAAAGTGTTGTTTAAGAGTGTTAGTGAAAATGTTGTTTAACAGTGTTAGTGAGTCAGAAGAACATTAGTAGTAAAGTACCTTTAAGTAAAGGTAACTTATATTTTATTTAACTAGATTGAATATTAACAAACCCAAAACGTATGGAGTCGCCATAATAGCTGGTACCGTAAACCCAACACCAAATCTGAAGATAAGCCAAATATAATAGTTCTGAGCGAATGCTGTAGCCACTCCAAATATGCACTCGATTAAAAGATAGATAAAGAACGAGGGTTTGCGTCCAAAGGTGTCTTGCAGGTAGCCGAATATGTAATTTCCAATAATGCCGCCTACAGCGAGAAGTACCAGTCCCAGGGTAGGTAAGAAGTCCTTGTCACAGACAAGGTCCCACTGAAAATAATATGTCGCTTTATTTGCTAATACATTATTATAATTAAACTAGCTGACCCGGCAAACGTTATTTTGCCATGTATATTATATCCATTATTTCTAGGAAACATTTTTTTAGTTCAATAAAAATATCTACAATAATAAAAATAAGGTTTGTATGTATTTTTGTATGCTGTATCATAAATAAATAAAAACAAAAAAATTGTCTAAAAATAAAAAATACCTTATCACTTAGGTGTTTAAAAGATAGATAGTAGCCGATTCTCAGACTTACTGAATATGCATAAAAAAATCATAAGAATCATTCGAGACGTTTCGGAGGAGTAGAACGAGCATTGTGACACGCGTATTACAAGTATCCGCTTCTCAAGAAGTTCTTTTGCGAACTAGCGAATTGACTCCCGATGGGGGTCTTGCCTGGGAGATAGACCTCCAATTGTTTAAATACAGGCCGGCAACGTACCCACCAAAATGTGTCCATGGGTTGTGATGACTCCGCTTTTGTAGGCTCGTTGGCTCGTATCATTTAAAAATACTAATAATTTACACGATTATAAATATACAGACTACGTCAGACAATTAAATTTCATTTAATTAACTGAAATCGACCTTAGAACGTAAACTTCCATAGGTGACTGTTTTCGGAAAAGAGTTTAGTTTCTCTTGTTCTTGACCTACCTCTGTAACTATGGTACTCTGATATACGGTGTCCTCATACACCCATCCATTTTTACATGGCACGATATCAGCAGGACCTTCTGACATCAGAGCCTCCTCAATTGTGGAGTACCGCGAGAGGAAGTCGGTGTAGTTAATGTCGTACATGTTACATTGTGAATAATCCTGGATACCGTTGCGACGCTCCTGTGGGATACTAAAAAATATTGCAGTTAATAGCCGCTGTTTTTTGAAGTTATACTTCTTTTGGCGCGTTAGGGAAACATGAGAGTTAATTTTTAAGATGCGCGCGCACGCCGTCACAAAAAATAGACACCCTGAAGTTAGACAACATTTTAGTTTTTTTCAAGTTATACGATGAGAGTATTTTTTTTTTCTATTGTTAGTGTCGTTTTTTCGACAAACGTAGAATAAGGCGAAAGATAAAATTTTTGAAAACGTTGTTATCTTGTTACGCCAAAGAAGTATAACTTTTAACGCGTGTACACGTTTTTTTTAATTTATACTTATTTCGAATATAAAATAAAATAAATGTGTCTGAATAGGTATGTCCTTCTATTTGTTTCTGGTTTATTTTTTTATAATTCTATTCATAATTATATTCAATTTAATATATTAAATTTTATATTGTTCCTAATAAGGAAAACAAATGTTTGTTTTATTAACCAATAAATAACTATTTAATTAGTTATTTAAAAATCAGTTTAAAGACTACGTTGTACCAAACCTGAAATTCTTAGTAAGTTCCACATCTAGCCCCTCCAAATCTGGTACTTTACACCAATGATTGACATCCCCAGCCATAAACAGCTGCGAATACGCATGAAACCCACATGGTATGACGGCTGGGAGGAGGATGAAATAGATCACGAGCTTTTGAAAACGGCCAAATTCACCAACGTCTTCTAAAATCGCGTCAAAGTCCATTGCTGATCCTATAGTAGGAATTCAACTCAAATATTTATAAAAAGAGCATCTTATAGCTGCACTCCAATTTAAAAAAATATTGCAATCTAATTGAATTTTCAATTAAATATTGATTAAGGTTAAAGTCAGCATTACTAAAGGAACTTATTAAATCAAAATACAAATTACAAATTTAAATCTCAAGTTTTCTTCGACAGACCTGAAGGTTCAACAGCAAACGGCAGACTCAATGTAGATAAAAATTTTCTTTTCTAAAAATATAATCTTTTAAAAAAATACTACAAAATTCAAAAGTAATATTTTGTATATATATATATAGATGGAATCTCGTTATCGTATTATAACACCGCAAAGTATTTTATATTCTTTTGTTATGTTACTAAAAAAATAAATCAGTGGCACCACAACTTTTTTAGGTCCGGGCCTCAGATTTCTGTATCTGTTTCATGATATTATGCCAATCTAATCGGCAAGCTTTCTGTGCCTGACAGATGCCGTTGACTTTTTGGGTCTAAGGGTTAGCAAGCCGGTTTCCTCACGAATGCGCACATAGACAGAAAGTCGTTTGGAGCACAGAAGGGGATCAGATATTTTACTAAATCCTTGAAAAATTTCTTTCATCATCTATCAATACTAATATTAAAAAAACTAATGCCAGCTAAAGAGGCTTCGGAAAGAGCTACGAATGCAATTATGGCTACGAACTTCGCAATTTCGAATACATTTTTCGAAGCCAGTGAAGTGAGATGTTTTGTGAATAATTTTATTAGTAATATAAGTTTTATGGAAAGCTACATAAAGCATAGTTTATTATTCATGTAGTGAACATCAAGGTATGTTTTTTGGAAACATTAATAATACGTTTTATTTATTTACGTATACTTCGTAGCGGTAATACAGAAATACAGTACAATTAAAATAATTAAATAAAAAGGAGGGAAACTTTCAGCTTTATCGATTTGGAGCGATCTCAAAATCCATAAGGCCACGTTCACACGGCGACCATTCGATTCGATTTTTTCACGTATACGGTTTTACCGTATACGATGCAATCGTTCACACGGCAACCATGCGATTTGATTTTTTTTTAGATCAAGGAAATAAAATCCTTGATCAATATTGGAATTCTATCCTCCATATTGACAACCGACTGATGCAACGCACAAGGGCAACTGCGGGCCACGCGTGCGAGTGCGTACGATTCTCGAATGGGCGAGTCGTGTGAACGAGACAACATGAACATTGAACATATGCTCCACTGCGTGTCGTATTCGATAAAATCGTTTCGAGACGCGGCGTTTCCGGTGACAACTACGCACGTTATACGGTAAAATTTATTTCTCGAACACGGGATTTTCCCGTATGATCGCCGTGTAAACAATTTTTAAGTTTTCATATATATTCTGTTGTCACTACTCTATTCGATAAAATCTCGTATACGGTATACGGGAAAATAATCGCCGTGTGAACGTGGCCTAAGGCTTTTGCTTGAAAGGTTGCACAGTGCACACCACACAATAACTTTTTTTTTTATGGCAATAGTTTTAACTTCATGCCAGTTTCAAGTAAAAGGTAGGGAAACTACACGCGAGAAAAAATAAGAAAAGACATCAAAAGGTAACAAAGCTCGGAATATTATAAGCTTTTTCTGTTTGAGGTTTTATAACCACAGAATAACATAGATTGTAGATTATAAATGATTACAAGGTTGCGTACCTAGTCCCCATGTTAATGTAATAAAAAAGGTTAGAGAAATCGATATTTTTTTAATGTATTAGATGCAATTTTTTATTCAGGGCAAGGTACAAGGGACTCAGTTATATAGGGACTTACCTCAGTCATAAAAGTTGTAAATGATTGAAGAGCGTCACCAACGTATCCAGTTTGAGTGATGCGGTCACAACTAGTCACTGGACCGGACATTTGGGCTCATCTAGGGACCCTACGCTATACTATACAGGCGGTTCAAAAAATTATCAACTTTTTGTAGGCTTATAAAAACACACGTACAAAATATATCCGAAAATCATTAAATTATTTGTCTGGAATGGTGTCATTGTGTTAATATACATAATTAGTAGTATACATGGCAAGTGGTCATTTGTAATATTATTCTCTATGGTTTCGTCGTTAATAAGAAGGAAAAATTATATATTATTATATTCTTATATTAAAGTAAAAAGATTCATATCTGTCCTCTCCAGTGTTTTTCGCAATCACGACTTTAGTTTACCTATTAGAAGATGGATTAGGTTCCTTTATAATTGTGCTGAAGCCTTATTAATAAGAAAAGTTTAAATTGAAACAAAAAAAAAATAACGACTGAAAACTTGATTTGAATAATGGTTGACTTGAATATAGGTAGAAGCGAATTACGAATCATTTAATTTATAGAGTTAAAACAAGTCAGAGATCACCTTAGGTTTATGCGCGTGCTCAATTATCTCATTGGCCGTCCAGTCAATTCGATTAGTTGTATAATTGAGCAGCGAAAGGACAAGTCCCCTCGTTACAAGGCCACATTTGCAACAGGAATAGGTTCATTGTTTAAAAAATATAAATAGGCATAGGCATGCTTGAAGCAGTGGAACATGATGTATTAATGGACGTTTTCAAATCCATGATCTAGTATAACTTTATATTATTTTCTGACGCTTTCAGTGATTTCACAAAATACCTAGCAAAGATCACACGTTTTCAATCTATATATTATTATATTATATACAGTCAAAACCGTTTACGACGACATCCTTTAGAACAACATACCGGTTATATTGACCAAAATCGAAGGTCCCGGCGGTTAAAACGTATTAGGTACTTAATAACAACGACTGTACATATATACGTAATTAAATAAAAATAAAAAAAGGCTTTTTATTGCTTGCAAAAACAATTAAACTTAATCCTATTATTTCTTTTAAGAAAATAAATAACACTAATTAAAAAAAATATATCTGAACTAAGTGAAGTATTTATTTTCCCTAATTACGTTGCAAGAACCCTACAAAAATATACATATGTAGGTGATACGAAGTTCACCGGGTTATCTAGTAAAATGATAATTTAAAGCAAATTAAAATTTTCTAATTCTTTCCTGGTACAACGAGTATGATATCTAAGAAGGCATCCACAATAATTCCCCAGTTCATAACCCTCAAAAAAATTGTGCAAAATGGAATTAACCACATTTATTACAATCCATCCATCAGTAAACAATTCACATATCTGAACATTTGTATAAATTTAAAATTCTATTTTGATTTCATATTCTTGAACCACTCAGGATCGGTCACATTGAGAGGTCTTCCACCGCGATGGCGGTAGTGAAATTCGGAGAGCCCTCTGCCAGGAACGCCATTAACAATATATTTGCAGAATCTCTCTTTCATCTTCGCTTCCCAGTCTTGAGACACGTAATGTACTGACTCGTATTCAACTATAACCTGAAAAAATTAAGTAAATTTTGTTATATACGCGACGCTTTGACGCCTCGAAACTCGACTTTTTTGGGTATATATATCTTATATTACCATCTCTGTTTTTGTATGCAATTTCTGTAGATGTCAAAATCTTTATCGTTGGAAAAAAAAAACTATTCGGAGTGGTGAGAAACAATACTTAGCCCGAACTATGACTTAGTCAAAATCCATATCGAATTTGATGTACGAGAAACAAAAAATAAAATAAAAAAAATTAGTCCTAAGTATAGTTTCTGAATCTTAACCATAGAGTACAGCGCAGTTTTGGTTAGCTAGAGATCTACTGATAATCTACAAATAATATACAAGTAGCAGTAGTAGTGTAGTGTTTTAACATTAATTGGAAATTGTAGTGTCTAAAGAGTTATCTTGAGATAGTCATTTTGCTGTTAAAAATTATATTGTAGTCTATGGTCATTGTTGAACTGTATTTCTCAACCCTGGGGCTTGAGATAAAAAAAAATTTACGACTATTATGAGTGTATGACCCACTAACGCTAAACGAAATCGTATGAGAATACCATAGCCAACGTTTCTTCACGTGACGGTTTCACGTAGTGGGTCACGAGTGTCGAAAAGTGATTTTGTCTCAAACCCCTGAGGTTGTGTCAAGACTTAGACTTTATAACAATGGGCGTGTTTGGCCGAAGTAAGTACTTACTAAATTTAGTAAGTCACTTACTATGCTTACAAAATTTTCGGCCGGGACACAAAATAAGTGCTAACGCAGTAAGTATGGCTTAATATACGACGCCATTTTGCTTATTGTTGATGTAAACAAAACGGACAATAAAATATCCAATAAAATATTTCTCATAAAATTATCCATTTGAAACTATTCACAGGTATTAAATTATATTCCTAAATTTAGTACTGTCAATTATATTCAGTCTATGAGGTTATGTACGGGATATGACATAAACCGGTGTTTTGTGTTATGTTAATAAGCCAGTAAGTCTGTCCTGGCCGAAAAGCGCTACAGTCAGCTTGTAAGACTTTAATTTTTTTATGCTTACTGGCTTACTAAGTTTAGTAAGTACTTACTTCGGCCAAACACGCCCATTTGTTCTATCTATGTGAGCATAGCAGCAAGCAGTTATTAAAAAAATATTACGAAACAGATACAGAAATCTAAGTCATGTACAGAAATGTATTACTATACCAAGGGTTGTAGTGCCACTGGATTTTCAAGATAATGTTTTGGTCATGGTTCACTTACAAACAAAAAGTCCTGACTGCTAAATGAAAACGTATATTTAAATACCTGGATCGTGTACTCCGTGTCTCCCGCTTTACACCTGAACGCGTAATCCTTTGGCGTAGTGCCTCCTTCTCCGTGTTGCCACAACTGGAAGTCCACCCATTCTATGGGATGTACTTCCCCATTCGGCAGACCTACCATGCCCAGTTCAAAACTGGATATGAAAAAAAGAAAAAAATATCCTAATATTAATTTAATTATCAGATTAGATTTATTGTAAGACTTTTATTTTACAACACGGACTATTACAAATTATCGCTTCATTTAAATGGCGGACTCAGATACCGCAGCTGCAATTCCTGGTGAAACAGCAATTTTTTAAAGAATCCAGAAGAAGAGCGGTGATTCCATGCAAAGTGACACAAGACCCCTTGTTGGATCAAATCTAATTCAAAGTCAAGAGAAGATGCGCAAAAGTCGTTAATAGTTTTTTCCTTTACTTATACAACTATTGCTACCTTCATGGCTTATCACTCACATTAGGGACCCAGCAAAACAATGTTGAGATTGTTTGATTATTTGTTGATTAGGATTAATAAATAAGTTTTTAATTTATTTTATTATAATTAATTAACTATTAATTGCTTAAGATGTCACATGGAACATGGTTTAATGGTTGCAGCTCCTTACATTGTGTAAAACAAAAAACTTGGGGATTAAAAAGAGTGGCAGAGAGTTAATTGCCAGTTCTTCTCTTCCGTTCTACGCACTTGATTCGAGAACTGGCAGTAAATGTAAAATTAGAAGCATTTAATGTATATTTCGTACGTTCATAAGTGTACATTGTGGTATTACCTATATGAATAAATGATTTTGATTGATTGATTGAATCAAACAATCTCAACATTGTCGCTTCGTATACGTTGAATAATGTTGAGAACAGTTTTCGATCTTCTGATACGTTTAAGTTAGATACATAATCCAAGGCGCAAAGCATGAAGGTAATGTAAAACGATACCTAGTTGCTGTTGCAGGTTGGCAAACAACTCCGAGGCTCAAGTTCAGACCGTTCTCGACAAAAATGTGGTTAAAAGCGTATCTGTGCATCAAGGACCAATCGCGAGTCTTTCCTGAAATTCGACCAAAATTAAAACTTATAAGAAATGTTAATAATTAATACATTTAATATGTTCGCCTTAGCTACTGGTCAATGTTCTAAACTGTTGTTGCTAAACGGAATTCATATGACATGTCACCGGAATATAACAAGAGATAAATTGTATTATTTTACGCCCACATTTTCGCAAATTGATAAACTTACCGAACTCATGCGTGAGTACCTAAGTGATAACCAAACGACATGTGCGCTCTGATTGGTATAAGTCACTAACCTAACCTGACCGTTTAGAATCTTACGAATGGATATCCGTTAGTTTATTAATTCACCACGAGACGTCGCAAATTGATAAATTTGCGAAAATGTGGGCGTAAAATAATACAAGTTATCTATCGTTTAGAATACTACGAAACTTTATAAATTTCCTAGGAAGTTTATTAACTTGCGGATTTTGTTATCTTCCGATGACATATACATATTTTGGTTGCCGAATATTTATCGACCAGAAATTTATTTTATTAAAATAAGGAAAATATATGAAGCTACTTAAATTTACAACAAATCGAGGCACATTATAATTGAGTTGAGTATTGCAAATCGTTGATAGTAGTGCACTGTTTATTTTGTATTAAATAATAAAATATACTACTATCATAAAATCATAAATTAAGTTCAGCACGACACTCATTATCTGCTAGGCGGTATGAAGTTTGCCAGGTTTGCTAGTTATAAAACAGTCTCAAAACTTAGAACTCTCACGGCATTATGAAATTCGGAAATTTCAGCACATTAATCCACAAGAATTTACATTTACGATTTATTTTTTAATTACAATAAACTAAGTATTAATGGACTACTACTAGCACTCACCGAAGCTATGATCTCGAAAAGACGGCATCGTCACATGGTACTTTTCATCGCCAATTGTAAAGTTGCATTTCATTGTCCCGAATTGTTCGTAGTGCGATTGGTGGGCCCTTTAAGAAACCTTTGATAAAATATAGGAAAATGCAAGAAAATAGCACATACATTTTTTGGGTTTATTTTAAATTTTGTATATTGTATGTTACAAGTGTGTAAAATTGCGCTACTATTAGAAAGCTTCAGTTTTTGAATCGTAAATTTTAGTTTAGATTAAAACACTAATTATAAAGAGTATAGATTTTATTGTTTGTTTGTACTTTGTATTGAATAGGTTCCAAAACTATTTGATCTATCTGAAAAACTCTTCCAACATTAGAATCCTACATTATCCCTGATAAACAAAGGCTATATAATATTTTAAAAATAGTTAGGGATCCATATGAAAGCTTGAGAATGTAACCCGAAGTTTGTAAATAAATACCAATGTGATATACTACAGTTTTATATGAAATCAATATCTAGAAAAAATCCCGCGATGTTTATCAAAAAAATAATACCGAAGAAAGCTTTAGGCTATATATATATAGTATATACCTACATGATGCTACTACCGCATTAATGCCTGTAGCGCCGTTAGTTGTCTCGCTCATATTGACATATCTATATAACTTCAAGCCTGTTAGCTCAAATCATAGACGTAAAAATCATCTTTCTCGACCGGAAACTTAAATTAAGAAGGTCACAGGTGTAAAGCTATGATTGGTTTATAGGTCCCAATGACTCGAGGTTACTTTACACTAAAAGCCAAATATGATAAATCAAATCACATCAAAATCTATTTCATCATATTGGTAATTACACTTATGAAGCTCAATATTAAAAAAACGGAAGATCTTTAAATTACTTTCAGATATTGTTGCGCAGTGTTAATTTGTTTTAACTCAATACTCTCGGGCACTCGGACCACCACAGTACTCATTTTCAATGTGACCATTAAGGATATATAGATAGGAACGTAAAAACTAAATAAAAATATGTAAAATAAATAAATAATAATGAAGATGTGTGATGTGAAGTGCTAACCACTTCACAACATATTTTGTTACAAAACGTGTTTCAATATCCATACATTACTGTTATACAGTAATCGCTGCTGTAACACGGTAGATTAGTTACGCGTTGTGGGAACGCGTTGTAGGAGTATTGTCGCATAACGCGCTTGTAAGACCCCATTTTCAGACCCCAGATTCACGTTAAAATTTTATAGACAAAATAAGCGCGTAGAAATTACTATAAATTTCACAGTACAATCTAACGTGTGAAATCCTCGTATTATATGGGGGAATACCCGTGTTATATGAGGCACTGAAATGGTGTAATATGAAAATGCGTTATAAAAGGACCGTGTTATAAGCGTATAAACATTTGCCTTTTTTTACCAACTTCGAAAAAGCCAACGGAGTACAGGTTTATACTAAAAATATGCTATAGAGTTTAGCTTACTCTTTAAGTCGCTCAAAATACTCGCGACTCCAGTTTTCCCTTGCAATGGATTTGATGACAGCGGGCGGATACAAATCTGTGTCGTAGTCGAAGTATTTGTAGGTAGCAGTCCATTCTCCGGTTAGTTCGACTTCTACAGTCTTGTTCGGGTCGTTTTGAAACCTGAAATAGTTTGGTATAACTATATTAATAATCATGTGATTTTCTTGCTGAGAAAACGAAATATTAAGTTATAATTGTATAGATGGGAAGACATATAATTTACAAGTATGTTATGTAATCCGACCGTTTTTTATTTATGGATTTTTTTAATAAAATAATGATAAGTTACTGGCTTTCTTATGGTCTAATATCCCGATATACAACTACCTTCACCGAGATGCTTATTAATTAATGAAACGTATTTTATATTTAATTTAATATGTCAATAAATATAATCCATATGGGTTGCCTAGCAAATTTCAGTCCAGAGTATTTTAATTAATATTTAAAAAAAATTATTATTTAAACATTTCACCGGTATGATTAATTATTGATAAATTCTATACCAATCGAAAGTATGAAGCCCATAGAATATGCAAACGTTAGGTTGTTTTTAATCAATTAATTATTTATGTGTATATTTTTTATGTGACACTAAAGTATATATACATCTTTAGTAAAAAAGAAAGTAATAGTGATACATATATAATACTACCCTGATTAAAAATATTGATTGATAAAATTAAAAAAATTTACTACATGCAAATTATAAAAAAAATATTTTTTTAAATATTAATTAAACATACTCTGGACTGAAATTTGCTAGGCAACCCATATGGATTATATTTATTGACATATTAAATTAAATATAAAATACGTTTCATTAAATAAGCATCTCGGTGAAGGTAGTTGTATATCGGGAGCTTATACGTACTTACGCGTATTGCAGAAAACGTAGTTTAAAACAATATTTGACAGATGATAAACTACTATCACTATCCAAAAAGTCTGTGACGATACATTTTTTTTATTTAAACATTTAAATGAAAATGTAGTAACGACGATAGCAGATTTTCAATCTCATAGTTACAGTTCTATAATTAGATAAATTTGTATATTTGTAACAATTGAATTATAACGAATAAATAAATATTGTTCTATATAAAACGTTCATACCACATCTGTCCCTTATACGCAATATTCCATTTCTTCATCGGCTCAACCATCGTTATTCTGATCCCCTCAGCACCAAATGTATCATCTTCAGCCCCAAAGAGGACTGTGTCAGGAATTTTCTTACTACAAAGCAGGCCTTTATCTGGTAACTGACAATTTTAAAACTTGATATTGTGATGAACACATGTTAAAATGGCGATAATCAGATACATATGAAAATATGTTATAGAAAGCATACACGTGTGAAAATGACATGCGATTTTAAGAAGGTGCAGCGCCAGATCCAAGCAATTCCCTCACAATAGAGTAGCCCGCAATATCGCAGCACACACTTACGAGGTGATTCTTTGTATTGAAGAAGTCGCATGGGCCCGCCAAGCATCCGCAAATATACAACGTAAATAATAAATATATATAATTACAGTTTATGGCTGACTCGCTATTGGATAAAAAAATGCCAGTCCATTTTCCTTATTATTCCTATGTAGGAATATAACATGGCAAATAATTAACTGGTCTGTATGGAGTTGCTGACATATCCGCCGAGTAATTGTTCAGCACAGTTTCATTCGACACAATCTGTTAACAGGACCATTGAACGATGGGCACGAAAGTTTTATTATGAGCCCTAATGGGGACCCGTAATGGTTTTATGTTATAAGTTCTTTTTGCACTTTATGTTTTAGAAACTAAAACATAAAGTGCAAAAATTTTTGTTCTACGACCAAAACTGACAAAGTTATGGGCAAAATACCGAACAAGGTTTACTGACCGCGCGAATGCAAGCGATGACGTCACAAGATCTCAACGCTTGTCGCCAAACCACAGCGCGTCCCGCGCTGTTTATTCTGTTCGCCATACTCGTCCAACACGGAGCGTAACGTCACCGGTTTATACCCAATCGATTAATAAGTGATTAAATTTGTTTAATATTAGAAGGTTGTTATTATAGATCAAGAGCCCAGGACTGCCAGACCTTCGTCATTTTATAAAAGCTGAAAGTTCTTCTGTGCGTGTCCCCTATACAGGTAAGAACGACCAGAGACTATAGAGTTTGGGTAGTGGTTACTTTGGCAGATAACAGGTAGTAAAGACTTAGCGGACCTACAGCGGACTTTCAATGTGTCTGGCAGGGTGTAAAAACCATTGAAACTGTCCGGCTATTGAGGTATCATATTTTCATAGGTCCCCAAGTAACATATTATATAAAATTTTGCTTTTATACTCTAACGAAAGTATAATTATAATTAATTAATGTTTAGGGGTGTCTGGCAGGGGGAAGCAACTGTCATAAGTGTCCGGCAATGTATGACGATATTTATAAAGTTATCCCTAATAAAATATAAAAAAAATGAGCTTTATACTTTAAGGGATTTAAGGTACTATTTTATACACCTTTACTACCTGTTATCTGCCAAAGTAACCACTACCCAAACTCTATAGTCTCTGGTCGTTCTTACCTGTATAGGGGACACGCACAGAAGAACTTTCAGGTTTTATAAAATGATGAAGGTCTGGCCTAAGCAAAGAGCCCTGGGCTCTTAGGATATTATAATATGAGTGGTAGAAATAAGGTAAGTAGATATCGGTTTTGAGCAAGCGCAATCCGATACCGATCTACCTAAAGTTGATACGTTCATGGTATTTGATTATCTTAGTAATCATTTAAACTACACAAGCGCTGATATTCGTGGTTGGAAACTTCAGAGGTAAGCAAATCTCATTATCAAACTAATCAAAACAGCAGGATAATAAGTAGGTAGGGACACATACTTGGACTAGCCTATAAATTACCCAAAAGTATTAGGTTAGTCAGCCAGGGCAGTTACGCCGTTATTTTCAACAATAAAGGGTAAAACTTATTGCTGCACATTTACTTGTGATGAAACACAGGAAATAATACTAAACATTGAGTGTCATGATTGTGCTGCTCAACTGGGAGGTTGTAAGCACGGTGTAGCATTTCTTATGTGGCTTCACAGACGAAGCGAGGAACCACCCCCAACAGAAAAAAAATGTTATTGGGCTGAGATATACTTTTAAATAAACAGTCCTGCAAATTGACAATACCACAGGCTATTGCCACTTTATCATCCAATAGTTGAATATAAGAAATGTTGACAGTTGCATGAGTTCCAAATATTTGAAAGTCTCTTAATCTTCCAATGCTACTTTCAACATGTACCCTCAACGCAGCAATCTTCTTTGTTTGCAACACTTCCTCTTTTTTGGGTTTTGAGCTTGAACTCTAGTGGTCTTAAAAGCTTACACTGTTTTTTCTAATAAATGGGCTATATTTTTGAATCCTCTGACCGCCAAAACCAAACTCCCAGGTGTGAGTTCATCTAGAAACCCACAGTCTTTAAAGATCGTGGAATCTGGGGTCCGCCCTCCATACCCCTCAGAAATAAAATTAATCATTCCATCAGGTGTAATGTAAATCAGAAATTTAATGATGTTGCAATTTTTGTATTGCGACCAAGTTAATGCCTGGTGTGTGGCATTACTTGGTTTTTGAATTTGCACCTCGAAACAATCAATTATTGAGGTCACTTTTACTAAGTTACTGTTTACCACATGAGTAATGATGATAATAATATTATCTTACAGTGTGTGGAACTTTGTCATCCTTCTTCATGACAGTACACCATTTTTTGCGCACTTTCAGGTCCCTTGGTACATTAAAAAACAGATTTTCAGGTGTACTAATTGAAGTATTAGTACATTTCGGTACTATACAGTACTTATAATGCGGCATATTTTCACATAAAAATCAGAAAACCACAACACGACCCGCGCAGATCGTGTAAACTTTAATAAATGAATGGCGGAGAGCGAGAGCGCGGGCGGTAGGGATCTCGTGACGTCACATGAGCATTTCGGCCGCCCCGCGGTTAGCTTGTACAAAATGTGTAATATCTTCGCAACCAATTTACCGATTTCAATGATTTAAAAAGTATTGTACCTAATCGAATAAAGGAACACCATTATATAGATAATATATGCATTTTCCGACTTGATACGGGGACCCATTGTAGTGTATTTGAAGATTAACGTCACTACTTTACTAAGATAATGACAACCAATTTTCGAGTATACTATGTCAATCTAAAATAGGTACGCGAATATTGCGAATATTGTGGATATCTGGTTGATTCGCAACCTTTATTGAAATACATTCATGCGTTTAGTTCTTTCATTTGAGTGGAGTTTTACCGTATCGATGGGATAAATATTAAATGTTTGACAGTTACGAAACATTTTGTGTTAGATTTCAGTTTTCTTTATTTTTTTTTCAAATAAAGTTTAACTATTCGGGCACCAGGACGTATGCAAAAATCTGTCTAGCCGTTCTCGACTCGACTTTGTTTTATATATTAATAAATGAAAAATAAAAATAATGTATGTATTGCATCTTAATGTCCCTGGGTAAGTACATATATTATATATATATATATATTAATAAATATTTTACATAATATGTCCGTCCTACATTTAGTAGGAAACTACTAAATTTTTCATTTAAACGACCAACTTACCCCAATGTACAAAAGTCCGTTACAAACGCCCATGGGCCGTCTTTCACTGCCAACTGCTACGTAGATTCCTTTTTTGTCTCCTCCCTCAGTAGCTGATATGAAGAAAACCGCATCGAATGCCTTTAATTAAATTTAGAATACAATAATAATTCCGTGTTTTATGATATGTTTAAAAAAAAAACAATAATCGTTGCAAAAACTCTATAGCCGTAAACTACTACTAGTACTTCGCTCTTCACTTTTGCTTAGTTGTAACCCGAATGTATAACCTCACATGGCGGGTATTGTAAATTTCTATGTGAAAAGTACTGCCACAGATAGGTCACCCTCGATAAACACGTACATACAATGAAAGTAATTGCACCATTCCTTTTTCCAGGCAAGTATATTTTAACGATGGTTTGATTTGCTGCAGTTCAAACAATTTGTATGATAAAAACAAAGCGATTAAACAGAGCGGCGGAGAGTTTCTTGCCAGTTCCGTTTGCCCGCTCTACGCCCTTGACTTGCGAACTGGTAGTAAATGGACATTTATGGCCTGACCGGCGATGCGACCGGCGAAATGTACCGAGCGAATCGCGCGGGCGACTGGCGTCGCGACGGGCGAGCGAAACAAAGGCATGAATCAGTAGTCAGTACGGCGCAAGCCACGGAGTCGAGCGGCAGTCGCGGCGAATAAAGCAGGGATTAAATAAGCTTAGTCGTTTTCGCGGCGAAATATGAATACAGAGTTTTTTATTACTGATATACTGGCTTAACTAAAAAAATATATTTGCATTAACTTTTTTCTCCAATTCTGGTTAAATATACATAAAAATATAATCGAATGTTTCATTACTCATTCTGGTATACTCAAAAAAACTTTTCTGGATATATTCTGTATTTCTCGTATTTTTTGTGGAATTCTCCATCTATACCTCGATTCTTATTTAAATCATGTACTCCACAATCTCTTCCAAATATTAGGTATTGAACCAAAAGCTATTACTTTCCAAGCAATATCGAGATGATTTCGATAAAGACATTTCGCTGTCGAACTTCCTTACTGGTCGCGGCGGCGAACGTGACTGGTGCGTGGTCTGCAAACGGCGCCGCGTGAATGGTCGCCTCGTCTCCCGCATCGCCGTTCGCACCGCCGATACCCGTGGCCAAGCCGTTAGAATCAATTTAACATCTTTTCTGTTTACGTTCATAAGTATACTTGTTTACCTATATGTATAAAGTCATTTTTGAGTTTGAGTAGAATGCCTAGCCGCTAGCGAACGGTAAGCGCCCTTTGAGCTTCCCAGTCCAGACTTGACTGGCACTACACAGGACTCCCGAATGTCAAATCCAATACATTAAAATACAGCAATCATATTAAGAGCTTATAGTCGACTTTGTATCTTAATCTTAGAGGCTTGTGCAGACTAAGATTTTTACGAAAATTTTGTATATACGTACCTTGGGATGATCGCTGAAGGGTTGTACCTTTTCCATATCTTCTGGGTTGGCTATAGCTTTTACACCTTGTCCAGCTCGACCTTCCGGACCAGCTGCTTTGTATTTGTTTGCATACTGAAGTGCAGAATTAAAATTTTTGATATAATTCATATAAAATACGTCATTTCACGAGTAATCTATATAAATTATCATTTTTGTTTTTGAAATTGTAACTATGATAAATGGTTATATACAAAGGTTATAATATGTAAATATTATAAAATACAAAAAAAAACAATAACTTCAATCGGTTCTTAATCATTATTATAAATTTGGGGGGGAAAAATGGGGCAAACATTAGACACGTTGAAACAGGAAAGAAAGTGTGTACACTAAGCCGGGGATCGAATCAATGACCCTTCATACGAGAGGATTACTTTCCGTTGAAACTACTAGGAACCCGACTTATAATACCAACACGAAATAATTATGGTTTCACCGGAAATCAAACCTAGGAATTGTTTAACGCGATAACAATCATAGAAATATGGTTTTAAATATATCCACGGTTTTGGCTATTTATGTTAGTAATCATGAAATAATAATTGACAATCATTTAACCTTAAAAATTTATTTCTTAGATTGTACTAGTTGTCGTCGTATTTATGGAAAAATGAATTTAATTTTACCAATTCGCCTAAGGGTACGTCAAGAAAAGCGCTTACTAATTCTCCAAAGGCCACGCACTTGCGAGCCCCCTGGCAATGTGTCTAAGGGCGGCGTTATGAGTTATCACTTAACATCAGGTGATGTCCGTTTGTCCCGTTATGAAAAATCTTATTTACGTTTATGAGACAATAAAATGTGTCAGGTACTTAAGCCTAATTGTCTAAATTTTGCTTTATACTAAACCCACTTTTCTAAAGTAATATATACAAGAAAAGACGACATATTTTAGATAATACCACTTCCCAGGCACTGAATATATCCCAAATATCGGTTTTGGGTCGTCCGTAAACCGATTATAAATATAAAATATCACACACGCGACCGCTATCACGAAAATCATTGTGAAGACTCCAGTGTCAAACTGTCAACGTTTTGTTAATTGAAGATAGCTCGATACTGATACAATGTGTATTTACATCATTAGGGCCCCCGTCTCACATAAATTAACAAAATGGCTACGATCGTGGTTAAATTAAAATGATTAAGATATATCTTTACTTTTAGCTTAAAAATAATGATTATTTTAACTGAGGTTAATAAGGCGAAGATATAGAAGCAGAAGATCCCGATGTTAGTGATACCGCCCGTTCAAGGACAGGTTCGCGAGTATGTTGCCGGACTTTTAAGAATCAGTACGCTAATCTTAAGTTTAGATTTTTGGGCATCGTCTTCATATTAATTTAAATATGGTCTAACTAGCTCTCTTCTTGAAAAGTAGCAATATATGACTGTTTATTACGTAGGCCCGATTTGGGGCCCTAACCGTTGTTCAAATTCAAATACGACCCTGGGTGATAATACAATCGGTAACAATAACAATGGACTAATATAAAAAACTCTTATCTTCAAAGTTACATAATTTGAATACTTCTAAATCGTATTTAATTATATTCAATAATTATAACGATTGCATATTAATATATTATGTACAGTTCCAAAGGAGTATAGGGAGATACATTTCTATATCAGTTTCATTCAGTGCCTTAACTATTTGTGTTTTGCTGGGATTCGAACCAGGCCTGTTAGAATTATGATTTTAAAACTTATTGAGTCGGTCGTACTATGTCTTTATATATATATAATTCTACTGTATGTGTGTGTAGGTCACAGAACTCCTCTTAAACCGATTTGTATGATTTTTGAAGTTCTTTAGGCGCGTTATGAAAAATTGATGAGAGTGAAATTTTACGATGTGCGCGCACCGTGACAAAAAATTAACAGAATGAAGTTGCCCACTAACGAATTCTTTTTAAACCAGCCGGGCGCCGAGCGTGCGCGAGTGAGATGGGAATAAGACAATCTATAAGTAAAAAGAAATAGAATATGCGTGAAGTTAGCAGCTATGCCAAGAATTTTGAATGACCATAATGACCTTTGTAGTACCTTTTAAACAAATAAAGGGGTTTTAATTATTTTTTCAAAGAAATTTAGCAATGCTTTTTCACAAATACCTATTGTTACTTAGTTAAAAGGTTATGAAACATACCTAGTTATTAAATTGAATGAATAATATAATAAAATAATAAATAATAATTATTATTAATATTAATAAATAATTGAATAATATACTAAATATTATTAAATTATTAACGTTAAATATTTATTATTAATTATTTAATATTTAAAAAAAAAGAAAGCCAAAGAAGTATAACTTCTTACGCGCGTACATAAGTACACGCACCCTTTTTTTGTTTACGTTTGGGTGGCGCCCTGGATGGTGTTATATTCACAAATCATCCCGGCAGATGGCGCTGCAGTCGGTATCTAGGTTATTTATCTATACAGCAAATAAACAGCTGGTATGTACATACATCTTCGATGCACGTGTTTGTAATTAAACTCCTAACGGCTGGATTTTGATGGAGTTTTTTGTGTGTTCAAGTGGAATCGAGAATGATTTATATTATTGGATTTTTTTGTACGTAAGACGTATCTACAACACAACGTCGGATCCGCTAGTTCTATAACATATATTATAACATTAAGGTTACAGTCTTACCCTACATCAATTTGGTTTTTTTAGAGTTTAGTGCCACCTTATCCAATTAATAATTCTACAAAATCTTTATAGTTTTACTCGTTAGAACTCGTAACATTTCTTGACCATAGTGCCCTATAGATATCTACTACGTACTTTATATTATCTTTAAATCTTAGTTTAAGATTGTGTAATTCTAGTGTTATTTATTTCATTTTTTGTTCATTTGGTTATGCATATCTTGGACTTTACCATCAGTAGGTTTTTGTTGGGTAACTGGAAGAACCAGGAAGAAATCGCTTGTTAGCGAATACAAGGCGTTGCCTTATAATTTATGGGACCTCTTTTTATGTGAAGTAACGAAGTGTAAATAAATAAATACGCTTAATTGGTAGCTTGGATATAGAATTCCACTGCTGGCCCTCGCGCTCATAGGCATTTAGCATCGTACGTATAGGCAGCGGTACGTAAGTCTAGCGCTGGCCGATACGTGGAGGGGATTGCTGCGCATGTGTACTGTCGCGCGGGGGACGGAATGCGACTGGAAAGCCAATCGACGCTACGCGCGCCCGCTAGCCCCCCTCAGGTACCTTATTTTTTACTTCTGTGCAATAACGGTCAGCGCAAGTTTGGTCTTGATCTTCGGTTGCCACATAAAGGGCGACCTGTATTTCTTGGCCCCTAGTGCGCTTTTCCATATACAATAATAATATATGTAAGGAGCAAATGAATAAAATTCGTTAATTAATATAAAACTTATTTTATTTTTGTAACAACAAATCTTGAAAATATTAACCCCCATTATACATTAAAACTTGTAAATTGTAGCAAGAAAATAAAGTTTTACACTTCACGTTTTCTTCGCTTCAATAAATGTATAAATACACGTCGAAATGTTAATCTACTACTGCGACATATTTAAAAAGAAAATAATAAGGTTTGAATAGCTTTTCACAAACCTGATGCTTCTAGGTACGGTAACTATCCAAGGGGTTATAAAGTCTTGCTTATGAATAAAATACTGTACTGTACTGTGTGTGCACTTTTTTTTCACAAAGAGACTTTATAAGAATTCTCACCAACCCACTTTCGACTGACTTTAAACAAATTCAATTACGAAATTATTAATATTGATACGAAACTCTAGTGAGACAATATTACTCATCTCTGACTTGAGATACTGATATATGACTAGACGTAGTTTATTCCTACGAATTCCTCATAATAGTTAAGATGAAGAGGAATATTTGGACAATATCAAGGTATAGATTTAATGCTGCGAAAATATATTCCTCTGGCGAAATGCTGTATTTGTGTTTCCCGCCCATCATCAGTTGGGTATCGTAGACAAGGTACATTGAGAATATAAGTACTCCCAAAGATGCGTACACCAATCGTACAATATTGTTGGTTGGTATAAATATTGTTATGAGACCTGGAATTTTAATAAATTTTATTAGCAACGAACACACACAGAACCTAGAATGAAATATGAATTGACGTTTCGTTCGACTGTGATTGGTCAAGAGCAACTCTAGCTCAATAGTTGACACATGACATGCGTCAAAATATTACGTTCGACATCTTATATTTGTACGTGGATTAGATGTTTTAATCTTTTAATCACTTTAATAACTTGCATACAAAATACAATTAATTATTATTCGAAACCTCTGTCACCCTTACTCAGCCATAATGTATTATAAGAATAGACAACACAGATGCTTTATACCGATATCATAAACAAACTATTGAAGAGATAACACATAACCTTTACACGACAAACAAAGCACGGACGTCTGGGACCATAATGAAAAATGTGTATTAGGAATTAGGATATTCTTAGAGTCTACAGTGTAGACTCTACACGAAAGTCGGCCATTTTTGGAAGCTTTCTAAAAACCTATTTTTATAATATAATTAAATTTGCTATACACTATGCTATCTGATTGTACATTTCTTGTTACGCAAATAAATTATTTTCTATACTCACCGAACATTAACAAGACCATAGTAGCAGCCACAAGGCCTCCTCCTATTAAGGTAAAGTCCCATTTTGTTTGAAATGCAAATAATGTCAGACCCAAACATACCGCAGCCGTAATTCCTACTGCCATGAATACCTGGAAACCAAATGTAAAGCATATGTAGTAAATATCCAAAATATGGGTGTAAATCCCCATGGGTAATCTCTTTTTATAGGAACGAAATTATACATAGTCTTGCCATAAGTACTGAAACAAAGAAAAAAAACGTTTTCTATTGCAAATACCATTAATTACTCAATCACAGCGCTTCGGTTTTTCCTAACACCCCACTCCATTTTAATATCGCAAAATATTGTACAATGTATTGGCGCCAAAATGAGAAAACTCAATGAACAATCATATAAAAATGACAGATTCCAAATTCAAGTGTAATATTTTGTTTATTTTCAATTGTAACAGTATTTATGGCCAGACTAAGTGCATACATAAGTTTTGTGTTTATCGAGCACTGCAAGGACAGAAAAAATATACCTACCTAAGAAAAGATCATTTTATTACAAATTACCTCTGTGGCATCGAATGTGCTGGAAGCTACGCCCAGGAGAAAACTCTGAGCAACCGTAAATGTGAAGAGGAAGATAAAGTTCATGGGTGTTGTTCGTCGGACATTTTCACAGCAAGCCATGGCTATCATACAAACGAATAGCACTGCTAGTGCTACCCAACTGGAAAATATTAAGAATTTTATGATACTTAACGAAAAATGTAATTTTTATAGCCTGGATTCGATATTGGCGAAGCGTAATTTTTTTTTGTTTGGAAGGGGAACAGTCAAACGGGGAACAGACAGAACGAGATAAAAGTGTGATGATAGAGTATGCTAAAAAGAGTTATAATATTAGGCTGAATTTAGTGTCACGCCGACCGCACGCGCACCGTCGGCGCTGATGGTCGAGATATATGAACTTCTAGAAAGCGTTTTTGAATGACGAGTAGCTATAAGCGCGCACGGTGGTCATGGCGGCGCTGATGGCTGCGCGGCCGTACGCGTCGCGCGTCGGCGCCGCGTAGCTGTCAGCGCTGACGATCGCTAGAGCGCCTCTGCTTTCAGAGAGCGTTGTAGTGTCGAACGGAGCGGATGTCGTCTGCGTGTACAATCATGGCAAATCGCGAAGTGGATACAGGTCGAGTTATCGACGCATTTTGGTCTTCGTCTGTACAGTAAGGCGGTCAGTACGATACTAAAACGAACCACGCTGAGCGTCAGCGCTGACGAACTACGCGCTGATCTATGAGCGCTGACGGTGAGCGTGAGACTAAATTCAGCCTTAGACATAACGTCGAATAGTAATGAGTAATTTTTTCAAAGAACAAAATTCAATCATGCAGTAATCTAGGAGCGAAGTTCAATTATTCAGTGGAAATATTATCATATATTTACTACGAACGAGTCGTAAATAAGAATAAATTTATAACAGATAAATTAGGTTGTAAAGCTATTTCACCGAACTTTGTATCAATGTCGCCAGTTTGTCTCGCAATTTTATTTAATAATAATAATACTTCTAGAATCTGTGCGGAATGAGAACTGGCGTGGCGGTTAATAGAACTGATATAGTTAATTTTTTTGTTATGCGTCATTTTATTTATAGTCAAACATTATACACTATTTATACTGCACAGACTATGCTTTTTAAAAAATCAAAATATTTGAGTTTTTCATAAAGAATTTCTGAATGTATTTTTGTCTCTATAGGAACATTCGCGTCGTTTAACACAGATAATAGAAGATTCTCATTAAGAAGAAGTTTTATCATTAAGTCTGCACAGATTATAATAGCTTTTCATCCTTATATATATTTCGTACATATGCGCCAGGTATATACTTGTATGAAACATGATAAAAACGTTGTCTACCCACAAGAGATAAGTATTTTCTCTGACGTATCGTTTTGTTGGCTCGTGGAACACGAATAATGCAATGAATCCCAAAGTAACTAAAAGCTGGCACATCAGGATGGCGTATACCTGAAATTCAATATTATTCATTTTAGCAATTGTTTAATGTTGTTAATAATGCACGGGTGTTTGAAGAATTGTAGGATTGTATCGTTTCTGTGTTTTTGTTCACGTTTATAATATAGGAATCTTGAGTGTTTTTATCCTTTAGGAAACCTAAAAAGAACATTGTTAGCAAAACCCAGGTTAAGCTAACAACCAAAGACTCCGTCTTCTTCCATTCTCTTGACATGAAGTAATAACAGAACCTAGGATTGTTAAAAAGCGTATCTCGCGCTCTAGCGTTATCGCTGTGAAGACGCCGAAGAAATGGACGGGAGCCCTGAGTGCCCGACAAGTGGTAGTAGCGCGCGGTCGGCAAAGGTACCGTTCTCTAGTTTCGGAGGTCAAATCTCATATTTTAGTGGCTACGCCAGCGGAGTAAAAATTCTTGTTCCTCGCTCGTGGAATTGAGATAATACAAATATCATTATTCATAATCGCCATTTCAAATCTGTTTTATTGTTCTGTCACCTAGGAATAACGAAAATAATAAGTAGTTGCGTATTCAAATTTGGAGAGATTCTTACAAACTAACTCACAAACCTATAACATTTACTTCTTTACTTTACTTAAATTTACTTCGCATAAGACGCTCAAGAGTGCACGCTAAAAATCATTATAAATTTAGCAACCGTAATTTTTCGGAGTTGTAGATTCTTATGTAGAATATCTGATATTGGTATAGCTTGGTCAAACAAGCGAGCACTAACTTAAACGGACTTATTATAAAACATGGACTAAATGTTTGTTACCATGGTTACAATGTCGCTTGAAATGTGAGAAGCGTGTCGTGTGCCGTTGATTGTTTGCCAATAAATATAAAACAAAACCCGCGCGTCTTTTGTTTTATATTTAAAACCTCCTAAATAAATATGTATTATAATAAAAATAATTAATAAAATGAAAATTAAAACACCCCTGTGGCAGTGTACCTTTAACGCTGGCAGCATTTCCTCGCTGTATTGCGATACTTATTCGTTAAGCGAGAAAAGCACCAGCTCTGCTTTCACTGGTACTACCAGGCGCCAACTTAATTCTTTAATTAGCGCCTGTGCTTGAACCCCACGCCCCACGGTAGGTATTATGTAGGTTAAGAAAATTGTAAATACTGTATATTTGATTGTTATGATTACTAAATACTAATAAACAAAATTATGATTGTTATGCAAGTTAAAATAAAATTATAATAAAATAATTTTTTATCTAGCATTGTATAATTTCTTTTTCGAGTATCTTTGTAATGTTTCCCTTTATTGTGTACACTTGTGATTGATCGATATGTTTTGTGTTTTTGTATGTCGTGTGTTTTCGTTAGCCTTTTTTGAATATAAATAAGCCGTTGATAGTTCATAAATTACCTTGCGTATAAATGCTTTTCGTATACTTTGTTCTGTAAAATCAAATTGATTAGTCGGAGCATCCTCCCCAAATGACGGGTCAACGTACATAACCTGTTGATCAGAAGGTAAAAATGAAATTAATACGTTCTAACTTCTAAATTATTATCTTTATATTATATTTATCAATTCAGCTTTAATGTTTGATGCCTTTTTAGTTTCCGTTAACTTTTGGCTTCCGCCATACCCATTTACGATAGCTCTTTCAATAACCGTAGTTCTGACGGCAAACACTTGAGGATTCTTGGTTTCTTATTTTTTATAAGAGCAAATTTTTAAGATGGGGCTGGCATAAGTCTCTTTATTTCATGTAACTAAGAAAATTGATCTTTGAAGTCTGATTTATCTATTTTGTGGTCGAATCAAGTATTAGAACTGCTATTTATTTATTTTATTAAAGTTTACTACATCATATATAATGCTTTACAGTATATTACAAGCTATAGTTTCTAAAATACACCCAACATTTATGTTTTACAAAAATTAATAAGTTAAAATTCAATAAAAATATTACACTTCCAATTTTATATTTTACAAATAATAATAAGCAAAAAGTTACCAGTGAAATAGCGGATTAGGTATCAGATAGTCAATCAACAATTTTTTTTAATTGATCAGCCCACTACCGAATATATTAAATTCTGGATAAGTAGTATTTATTCTATTTCGCGAAGAATTCGAACGAGAGGTGCCTGAACTCCTTTAAATGTTGATTCAGTTCAATAAATGTTGAAAATGTACTAACCTGTGCCATGACTAACGTCCGCTGTGCACTGTATCTTTCGTATCACTGATATGCCGGTGATAACAACTGATAACAATTGATGACACACCGATTTGCAATACTTATTATTATTTTTTTAAAGTTATATAGTATTTTTATTTACACAAATACAGTATTTACAATTTTCTTAATCTATAAAGTAATAATAAAAATAATTAAAAATAAATAAAATGAAAATCAAAACAAATTTAAAAGTTTGGTCCCTGTGGCAGTGTACCTTTAACGCTGGCAGCATTTCCTCGCTGTATTGCGAGCCAGGAAAGTGCCAGCTCTGCGGTCACCGGTACTATCTACAGGGCGCCAACTTAAATCTTAAATAAGCGCCTGTGCACTTGAACCCCACGGCCCAAGAGTCTCTACTCCAAAGGGAACAAAATCGAAGTTGGAGGAAAGACTTATATTTGAGCCGTTTGTTATTTTCTGCCTGCTCTGCGGCCGCCCCAGCTTTTTTGCTTGTCCGAAGGAGATGAGACGGGGCAAAGGTGTCTACACAGGTAGCATCCCATACTAAAGCCCGTCCCATTTTCCAAGGGATCAAAGACATTCTAATTAATTTATTTTTATTTCTAAGAATGTTATTTTGATGAAGATGGAAAATAATTACTAATGACTCGTTATCAAACTTTAAACGTTTACCGCTTTAACACTTCTTAATACGCTATTAAAATTTTAAATTTTGTTGTTATTTTTTTTATAGAACAGGGTCAAACGAGCAGGAGGCTCATGTGATGTTAAGGGATAAGTGCCCACGGACACTCTTAATGCCAGAGGGCTCGTTACCGGCCTTTTAAGAATTGCTACGCTCTGTTCTTGAAGAATCCTAAGTCGAATTGGTTCGGAAATACTTCAGTGGGCAGCTGGTTCCATATAGTGATGGTGCGCGGCAAAAACTCCTTAAAAAACGCTCGCTACGGACGTCGAAGTGATATAGATCTATATTGATTACTGCGCCCTCATTCTGTGACTTCCAATATTGATAGTGGTTCTAATCTCGACGTTTTTGTATGCAAGTTCGGTGATCTCTCAACATCAGTAGCGATAATGCAACCCAGGGATCGTATTGACTGATATTAAACAATGAATGGCTAGTTATAAGCAGAACATTTAATTAGTGTTTTAGATATTATTAATCGAGGTATAAATTCTATCTTATTTTGATACAAATGTAAATCATTTTGTAAAAATGGCACCTCAACATACTTGACATTAAAATTCTTCGCCGAGTCGTTTTAGAAACCTTGCGGTGTATTATAATAATTTTCTTTTGCCTTGTTATATTCCTACATAATCATTTACATTGTATATCGCGATGTTTTGCGGACCTATGCGACTTCTTTAATACAAAGAGTCCTTTCGTGAGTTGTGTGTGATATTGCGGGCTACTCGATTGTGAGGAAGTTGGAAGTGGGTAGCGCTGCGCTCTCAAGTCATTTTCACATGTGTATATTCTTTCTGTAACATATTTTCATAAGTATCTGATTGTCCTTATGACGTGTGTGATGTTTGAGAGCAAAAATAAAATAAATGATACGCTGATCGTAATTATAGAAGAGTCCTGAAGAAACAAAAACTAAACTATGTTCATTGTTAAATTAACACAATGAATTATGTTAGTTATTTTGAATGTATAAATCTGTTCCAGACGTTACGAAGTATGGTTTAGTAAAGGACATGTTTTTTACGGAAGGAGATAAAAACAGCTTGCGTTGTTTTTGAGATTGAATTTTGTTTTATTTCTTAAATACAAAAAAGAAATGCTACTCTTTGATCTTGGCCTCAAATTTATGTATGTTTGTCACCAAGGTGGTGTTGTTTCAACAGGCAAGTAGGTAATCAGCCTCCTGCGCCATAGAGGACTTTGAGGCTAAGACATGGAAATGGCTTTCGGCTGCTTTAAGATATGAGTAAATGATAATAGACAGACAAATGAATTGGCACACTGATATGTTTCCTATGAACCTAACTTTATTAGAAATCTTGCTGCTTGTAAAGTATAAATAACTATAACAGTAAATAAAACAACAGTGGAATTTCATATTTATTACGAAAGGTACAAAAAATTGAAAAGAAAAAAATCCCCGCCATCATGTCATTTGTCATCGTCAGGACAGACATCAACAATCAGGCGCTAAAACTACACAAAAATTTCTTACGAAAATAATTATTGTTCTAACTTATAACTAACTCAAGTCTTAATAAAACGAATGTTTTAGGAACTTAAATGTCTTTTCTTAAGGCGGTGAATTAGATATGTGTGTGTGCAAACGGAAGTACAAAACTGTATCATTTCAATATAAACCGAGGAGGGGCTTGAGACAAGATCACTTTTCAACAGGCACTAGGCGTGACCAAACGCCAAACGAATATGTATGAAAATGGTCACGTGACAAAGCGTGAGTTATGTCATTGCCATACAATTTCGTTCAGTGAAAAGCGATTTGACTCGCGCACCAGTAAACTATAAAAATTGAATGCGAAGTCAATAACGATTGTGCTGTTAAAAATGCAATTCGTCAAAATCGTAATGTTCGTATTAAAGCCTTAGAAACCCCAATTCAAAGGGTAAGATTCAGAGTATAGACAAAATCCTACTGATAGCTATAATGTATATTTTTTGCTAAGTTTAAAGTTAAGCCATTAATTCAGTATCAGTCATGTATTAGTTGCTACTTAACTATGGTAGGGCGTAAGTTAAATGACAGCTAACGCTCACGTGACCATTCTCATAGGTACACGTTGGTTGCGTTACGCCGTCGCAGTCTAATTATATCATAGATCATATCATAGAGCACCGATATTAATACAGTAAATCCCCTTATAACACGGTACTCTTATACACGGGTTTTCCCCAATATAGGTAATTCAGGAATTTCACACATCACAGCATAGTTATATCTTAATATAAATGTTTAACGCGTTATATGGAGTCGTACGAGCGCGTTATGCGAGAATACAACGCGTTTCCTATAACGAGGAACTTAATATTATTCGATACTACTAACACATTTTTAACATTACCACATATATCACCGAGGCGTTAGTTTACGAGGTATCGCGTGAATTATATAGATATATAGTAAACCAAATACAAATGTATGAATTAATGTAAATATGTAGCATATTTAAGATATTTTGGGCTATATGTACTTAATGTAGGAAGTAACAGTTAGCCAATATTCGAGTCTGAAAAATCGTATGTTGTTAATGAATTAATCGAAGAATCCTGATAAATATATTGATAATATCCAAATATATATTTAAAGCGGCGAAAACGTATTCTTCTGGTGAAATGCTATATCTGTGTTCTCCTCCCATCATAATCTGTGTATCATAGACTAAGTACATAGAGAATAGCAGAACCCCCACACCAGAGTATAGAAGATGTAGTTTGTTGTTATATGGTAGAAATAACATCATGAAACCTGTAAAAAATAATTAAGTTTTATTTCTTGCTCATTTTTGAGAGCAGTTTTTCTTTAGCGTGCGACTCATCCCTGAGGTCGACCAATGAACTTTCTTTCTATGTGCGCATTTAACATTCTCTCAAACGGTGAAGGAAACGAAGGAACGACGGCGTGTGTCAGGCATAGAATGCTGATCACCTACTTGCCTATTAGATTGTCAAATGATCATGAAACAGACACAGAATTCTGCGCCACTGTTTTTTTTCTTATAAAAAGTTTATTTACCGCTCTATTCATTACAAATTTATAATAATTTCCTATACAGTAAATGAACACGATATATTCACAGTTTTATACGATAAACATATGTTGTCTTAACTTACCGAACGTTACTAGAATCGTCAATGCGGCTATGAGCCAGCCACCGCACAAAGTGAAATCCCATTTCGTTTGAAACGCGAAGATGGTCAGGGCCAGACATATAGCGGCTGTAACACCTAATGCTATAAAGACCTGGAATTAAAAAAGAATCATTATATAGTAACAATACATTATACACACGTTATGCCTATAAACGGGTGCCGCTCCCGTTAACTGGACTGCGAGGTTTCCATTCAGTTATGTAATTTAAAGAGAGGACCGTATCTCCGATCATTCTGGTTTCTTCTATCTATGCCATAGTCATTTTGTATGGTAACTTGATATTTTAATAGAGTACCGAGAGTTTTTTACGCCTGATTTTTCCCATCGGCCTAGTCTCTTTTTTTGCCGTTGTTCTCTCTCCTTGCTCGAAATATGTACGGATGATTTACTTCATACAATATTGAATGACGTGGATATATGTTTTAACTCAGCCGCTCGTAACATGAAGCACTTTATTGAGGCTAATGACAAATTGTACTATAAAAATGTATGTCTATAATCTTGCCTCAAAACAATTATTTTTAATCAAATTATAGTTTGAATTAGTAATGCGGTCTTGTATAATTTGCTTTGTTACAGTGGTTGGGCGCTGCAATCTTTCCGCGCAGTCCGATTATATTATATTCACTCTAGGTTTTTAAGGCAGACTAAGACACTGGTCAGTGGGGGCTACTTTATTCTGTTTGGTCGCGAGAATACCTTTTGAATATTTGAAAAATCCTTCCGGAACCATACACTCGTCGAAACACTGTAGTTTGTACTGTATATACATTTACATGTTTGGTTATATTCTGTTCAGACGTATAGATTGATAAATGAGCGCAAATAATCGATCGATTAGGTTCAACTTTAAAAGAAGGAAGCTGTGGAAATGACGAATTATTTACATTACATCGCTTATAAACAGACGTGACCACATCTTTATAACTATACGAAAAGTAAATTATGTGACTGTTTAGTGACGAATTTTAATAATCACAAAACTGTTCAGAAATCTAAACAGTAAAATACTTTGACGCGATTTCCGGTAGCTAAAATCTCTTGGAGTAGTGAATTCCAATGACAGGTCCCTGAGACTCCTGCATAATCGTATATCAGATTTTGGTGCATCGTTATTGAAGCCAACTCGTGTGGTCTCGGTTGTTGGCCACAGACAGTACTTAACGTGTAACTTCAGACAAACAACATAAAGAAATGATTATGTATTTTCTCTCTATGAAGCGACACGTGGTACTGGCGTTCGCGTCCGGAGAAAAAAGTGGTAGTTCTAAACCCATATTTGATCCTAATTACATCCGTTGTTCGAGATACATATATATGACTGCAAAACAATTAACGGAACAAGGATTTTTGTCTTTTAATGCTTAAACTAAAATTTGACATAAATTTGCTTGATTGTTGCGTTAACTTGTTAATTAAGAGAGCCGTAAGTAAAAAAATTCAATTTGACTTTTTATTAAAAATTTGAATGCTGCATTGTATACTAACACAACGGGTGATAATTAAAGTCTGTCAAAAATATTCTTATATCGTTTGAATATTCGTCTTTAGTGACTTTAAGTAACGTGTATGGCCAGCCATGAGCCCCAATGCACGGACTTGAAACGACGGGCTGCTTCGATCAAGACCTCCGAATATCTTCTTGTGGAATGCAGCTCCCGATTCTTCAAATTTCAAAGCTATTCGGTGCTGTAGTGTTTGAGTGCAAAAATTGGACGCTTCCGATGCGCGTATTAAGCAATCCCCATAAATGTGCAATTGGATTTAGGTCTAGAGCCCATGGTAGGCCCCATTATACGGACTTCGACTTTGCCGTGAGTTATTGACGTGATGGCTACAGTATACGGCCGGCATTATCTTGAAAAGCAAATAATAGGCCCATACCGATAATGCTACGCGGCCAAACATGATCTTGTAGCACATTTTAATGTAGAGCTTCAGAGTACAACTGGAGCCAGGGAACAACGACGCAGAAATGTGCGCTCGTCAAAAAAGTGGAAATCGCCATCGCAGAACCAGTCAATAGAGCCATCTACGCTTTGGTCTATAATACCACCAAATGACAAAGACCTCGAAGTCTGTAACTGTGAATCAACTCGCCTGGGACGCACTGCAAACACGCCAGAGACTGACCATCGCATCAGATGCAATACCGTTCTGTAGAAATCGGTGATAATCGTCAGTATACACACTGGCCTCCAGATGTCGACAGTGCAAAGCGTATCTTCGTAATATAGTCGGCGAGATTGTTCAATGCTCAAGTGTTTTCATCAAGATCGAACTGGAATATGGAATGATCTACAAATTGTATTCCAGGCTATGATATGTGTTACGTCTGGTTGTCAAATTTATCATATAAGTATATTGCCGTCCTTAGGTAAAAGCTAACTTTTTAGATATTGCTTTCAGGTGTGGTCGCAAGTTACGCAAAGAACAATTTTGATGCATGAAGAAGATCTTCCGAACGTACAAGTTTTTCTCTTTGAGAACTGTTGCTACCCGCCCATAGTAATTCCCGCCACGGTATGCGCTGCAAAGTCTGTAGAAACAGGATGGGCTACGTCAAAAGGATGTCCTACATAAAAAATGGCTACCCCCTCTGTACCCTCTTCAAAGCCAAGATAGTTTGTCTTGCAGACAAGCAAGTAGATCAGTCATATCTTTTAATTTTAACTATCTGACTCCTCCCTTTTTATGTTTACCAATATTCCTTAAAAGGATCATTTTAATGTTCCTTTTTAAATTTTATGGTTGCATTTCTGTTGATTTGTAGTTGATTATTTTATAGACTCACTTTAATTTAGGTGTTGTCTCCTTGGCACACTGCCACTTTATGATGATGACTTCTACCTAAAATGCCTTCTTTTTGTGTTTTTTTACTTTGTCGTACCTTGTTTCTAACCCTAATCTTTTGGCCATAAATAATTTTAAAACTTTATCTTAAAAGTTTTCAGTTCCACAATTCAAAGTTTTGTTTCTCTAGTGCTAGTTGTAACTAAAGCTCGGAGTGACAATAGTTTTATTAGAAAATGAATTATATCAGTGGTAAGATTCTAGTATTCACTTGTTATTTCTAGTTTTACAAGGATTTAGTAACAACTATTTTTCACTTGGGAAAACGGTTTTGCTAGAAACAGTGTTGAACTTGTAACATATATATATTATACAAAAAAACTTGTATGAAAAATTTGATTAGTAATTCATATTCGTTTTCCTTATAGACCGCGATTGGGAGAACCAACTGTTATACGAACCGTTGTGCGTTAAGAAAACCAGTTTCTAAAAGTCTGTTATATTAAAGTATGAAACATCAGTCACAGGAAACAATGCTGCTTTTTAAGAGAATTTGTTTTGATTTGGTAAAATGGCACCTTTAAAATTCCAAACCAGGTTTAGAGTTCAGTGTAACCAACTGGTAGTAAGCCAGTGTGTATAACTTAAAGTGCCGTAAACGATTCTCGTATATTTATTTCATATCATCTTCAGTTTCAAGTATATATGGAAATATCTGCTTATCGCTTTCGATATAATATGTGGGAGTGCACCAGAAGAAAACTGCAGATGATAAAATATGTTTATTACGTAACATAAGATACATGTATCGCTTATTCCAGTATTAAATTTGACAGCGGTTTGTAGCACTACTCTTCTGCGAAGAAACAGAGGTTTAGCCGAAAGAAAACCAGTTTGGCGTAAAAACTCTCAGTACCAACAAAATAGCTTAATCATCAATCAACACCAACTTTTTAAAACATATAACCAAATTAATTGGAAGTTGCCTGTCTAGCATTAGTCCCAGGCCTTTTTACAACTAGATAATCGTTGACTTTATAGTAAGGTCTTTTACCAGCCTTCTTTAATTTTATTTATTTATTAAAAAGACTTGGGATTTTATACGTCAACACGGCCTTATCCCTTTCCAGCAAAAAGAATGACTAACTTTAGAAGTCTAGTACGGGAAGATATAAAATTGTTTTCTTTTTATGTTACAGGAGCCACATGGGCAGGAGGTTCTATTCTGATGATAAACTTATCACTGTCTTTGGACTCCATAAACTCACAATACTGCCCGGCCTTTAAAATTGGCGCGGAAAGGTAAGTATATTAATTTCCTTGAATTTATTATTATTATATTTAATAATATTTCTTAGACAAAAGAAATGGAACAAAGCAAAGCAATTTAAACATATGGAAACAGAGAAAAGGACAATATTAAACAAGGACACATGTATATATATGTATGCAATATTGTTTTCTTACCTCTTTAACTTGAAATTTACTGGAAGCGATGCCCAGCGGAATGCTCATGGCGACGGTAAATATGAACAGGAATATAAAGTTATTTGGTGCTTTCCGACGCGCAGACTCACAACAGGCCATTGCGATAATTGTCACAAAAACAACTACGAACGCAATCCATCTGAAATGTACGTATTTTAAGTGAATAGAATTAGTCGCTCATTCATAAATCTGTCTAATACTGATTAAATTAAAACTCTTTTGTCTCTGCCAAATTGTATTTACGCTGTAATGATAAGAGACAGGAACTTAACTAACGTTAGGTTACATAACAGGCAAAAAATTATATTAGTAGCGACTGTAAATTATTATTCCCAATTTCGTCCCTAGAATTAGTACAATTATTTCATTATTATTAGAATGAATACTTACATAATATAAGTGTGTGTCTCTACGAAAAGCTGCGTCGGTTTGTAAAAGACGAAAATGGATATAAAACCCATTGTTACTAGGAGTTGGCACATAACAAGGGCATATACCTGAAAAATAATTTACGATTAATTCACATTTATACAAATAAAGATAACACAGAATCTTCTATGTCTATAAGCGTGAAATTCCGATTCGAATCTTAGCGCTAAGTCCAGTCTAACAAACTAAAAGTAAAGTAAAGTAATAATCATTTAATCACATAGGTAACATAATGTATACTTATGACATGTCAGTAAAGAAATACATATTAATGCTTCTAATTTTACATTTACTGCCAGTTCTCAAATCAAGGGCGTAGAACGGGAGAGAAGAACTGGCAATAAACTCTCCGCCACTCTTTTTAATCGCCATTTTTTTGTTTTACAAAATGTTTGTAAGGAGCTACAACCATTACACCATGTCCCATGTGTCATTTTAAGTAATTAATAATAATTAATTAATTATTATTTTTTTAGGCTCAGAATATGATTTTGTCCCATTCGGTGTCGAGACCCTTGGTCCGTGGGGTCCTAGCGCTTTAAGGCTTTTTAAAGAAATTTCAAAAAGGTTAGTCGACATCACAGGAGACCGAAGATCTGGCAGCTACCTCGGACAAAGAATTAGTCTAGCAATTCAAAGGGGGAACGCTGACAGTATCTTCGGAACCTTGCCTAAAGGTACTCCTTTTAATGATATATTTTAGTTTATGTTAAGTTTAGTTATTTATTTCAATGTATATTATTTTATTATTATATAAGTGATATTTTAAAGTAGCATTTGAACATAAATTAAAAACAAAGATTTGTCCTCTATTAGCAGGAGGCATGGTGAAATAGGAGCACGCACTTACATTCTCATGGGAACAACACGCAAACACATAGTCGAAATAAAAAAAGTTGTTAGTTTAAATGTCTTAAAAGTTTTGTTACCTACATTATTGTTTGGGCTAATTCACGTTGCTAATATCCCCCCATATCTTATCCTAGAAGTTCTTACAGTAAAAGAAGTTGTTTATAAATTTATAAAAAAGCCTTGACTTGAAATAAAATTCTCTCACACACTTTCAACTCAAACACCCACAGCCACTCATGCTTTAGCTTTATTTTGTTTATTACTTTAGTTTATTCATAGTATGTAGTCATCTCTTTATATATTTGTTGTCCGCGATTAAAGGTTGCTGACCTGTTATGACAGGACTTCTATAGTCCTATTATAGGCACCAGCCCCTCACAAAGGTGGTCAATACGTGTAACATGTATACCCGTAAAATGGAATATTGTGGAGAGGCAAATAAACTTTATTATTATCCTTAATGTAACATATTGGAGGCTGGGAAGAGACGCTATTGCGTCTGCAATAATCACAATTATTATTTCCGGGAATCTATACTATTTATTCACACAGCGTGTAATGAAGTCAATCTTTTCTTTGTATTAAAACGCTGAAATGCTAACTTGAACCAGCAAAATCTGATTATTGATAATCTCAACTACAACTACGAGTAGTTTCATCGGATCAGCGCTCAAAATACTAGCTACTAGGCGACTATACTACTATACTAACAATACTTAAAAATTAAAAAAGCTCGTTCTTAAAAATGTTGCTTGCATATATATCAAATAACACAGTGTCATCATTATCGAATTAATTTTTAGAATCGGTTTAGTAGTTGTAGAGACTACAATATAAAACAAATAAACTAAAAAAATATTAGTTTTTTGTTTTTATAATATTTATTAGTATAGATTATGTTTGGCTCTGACAATTACAAATAAATACACTTAGGTCCAGAGGGCTTAGTCAAAATGCATTAACAGTATTGTATAAAGAAACTCGAAAACGAAATTAGTATAACTTGTCGACACGAACTGTCATTTTCATACAAATTTAGCTAATCTTTCCACGTGGTTAATTTGGCACTCATTAATAGACCACATATTAATATTTTGCCTAATTGATTTGGATAATATACAACTACGGTCTACGGACCGTTCAAGCGGGCGGAGGGAGACGCGCGGGTGTAATCTTAAATGTTCATAGATGAACTTTATTTAATTCAAACTCTGTCAAAAAAATCATAAGTATATTTGGTAGTTAAAATACCTTATTTTTAAGGAAAAAGCTTACCTTACGAATAAATCCTCTCCGTATAGATGGTTCCGAAAAATCCAATAAATTTTTTGGAACATCTTCTCCAAAATGTGGATCCAATCCCTGTACCTATAATTAAAATAATTTAAAGCTAATATATAATTACTTAATTAACATAAAGCCATGTGTAGGCCTTGTCCTTTTTTCGTTGATTCTCCCTTGCCCGTTTTCTCCTTGTCCCATAAACAAAGGAATAACAATATAGGGGCAGACATTTTTCTGTATCATTCTGAACACTTTCGTGCCTTAAACACATCATCACCTATTGGTGTTTACCGTTTAAATATTTGACACTACAAAAAAAAATTTTTCAACTTCATAATTTTTATGTAACGCTTTTACAGTTAAGGGTTAAAAATTAAGTTGTATGTTGTAATTGAAATTGCCATACCTGTGCCATTTATATGCTTAATATTATCAACTTATTTATATTTTTAAGATTACACTTTAATCACTAAACGCGTTTACTGCAAAAAAAATACACTAATCAAACGACCACCTCGCACGAATATTTGTTTATGACTGCGAGTTCAGAGTTGCGACTTGCGATTTCATTTTCAAATTTAAACGTTTATGTGTTCGCAAATAAATGCTAACAGGAAACAAGTGAATTACCGATCATAGAGTAAATTATTATGGTAGAATTCAATGCCTTAAAAAAATGTTCGTTCTATTACTGTGTTGTGTGAACTATCAAATACAAATTATTTTATAATATAAGCTTAACATTTAGAAGCTTTGTCCTTTAGAAAATTATGAGGATATAACAAAAAATTACAAAATGCTAATAGAATGGAATGGAAAGCCTGCTAGTTTTCCAATTTTTTTAATGATGACGTTAATCTTCTAGCAAAACCATAGACTTCAGCTACAATTGTACGATTTATTCAACTAACTAACATAACATATCTAAAAACGAGACTTAGCGCGAACTATTTATATATAGCCTATTATAATTCGTAAAATAGGTAGTAATTAAATTGTTTATTTAAAATAATTAAAAGAACAATCTTGAATGATTTGCTATATATACGAAAACCATAATTTTTAGGCTTAATATATTTGTATTAAAACTTAATGTATGTTGTTGATAAAATAGGACTAGACAGGTTACAGCTAAGTGTATACTAACTGATTTATTTAACACTGGGACAATGATTATTATTAAATTTTTAATGAGTATACCTACGCGACCTACGGATATCCTCAGTGAATTGATAAGCTCGATCCGGTTTTTATACAACTCGGTATTTCCAACTGAAATCAAAATGTAGAACGCACCGCAAGATATGTTTAAGATGTGGTACCACATCTTTAAACATATCATAATACTAGAACGTCGTTTTGCCATGTATATCATTTATAATAAAAAATAGGGGTTGATCGTAGAGGGGTGAAAATTAGGGGGTGTATTTTTAAATTTTTTGATAAAAAATTTTATCTAAAAATTTAAAAAAAATAGGGTGGGGGTAGGATAGGGGTGGACCTTTAACATTTAGTGGGATAAAAATAGATCTTGTCCGATTCTCAGACATACCCAATATGCATACAAAATTTCATGAGAATCGGTCAAGCCGTTTCGGAGCAGATTAACTACAAACACCGCGACACGAGAATTTTATATATTAGATTACGAGTTTTGCCTTATCTCTAAAAATTGGCGAACAGCCAAAAAAGATATCAAGAAATGCTAAATTTTTTTAAATAGTTTTTTATATTACTGTAGTAAGAGAAATACCACATTGTATTGTAAAAGGACGTTTTAAATAATGGCTTTACTGTTAAAAACTTTACTAAACTAAAACAGGGACTACAATTTTGTAGCTTTTTGACCATGTCTAAAAAACACTAACTCGTATCGTCGAAATAAACTTTAATGCAACAGAAATTAAAAAAAAAAATCGGTGTGGCGGTTCGCATACACTCAAGTTCTCGGAAACAAAATGCCATGTGTGATATCAAATGACGTTTCTACTTACGAAATGTGAGTATGAGCTTTGAATGAGCCTCGAAGTATCTACTTGTTTTTATGGTGGATTCCTTTTGTTAAGTACCTTGGTTGTAGCGGCTAAATATTAAGACCCTTGAATTTCAGAGCTATTACGCACTGTCGACTTGTCGCCGGCGACTCGGTCCACCAAAACATAGGCAACTAGGCAGGAGACCAAGCCGAGCCATTCGTGCAGAATGGATGTCGAAGAAGCTGCTATAGTATCGCTACTAATCAAGAGAAAGAAAATCAAGAGAGTCAGTATAGGGTACATCCTTTGTTACAAGAACGAAGATCAAAAGGTTAAACTATTTTATGAAGACGTGAGAAAATACCCTCGTACATTTTTCAACTACGCAAGAATGTCTGTGCGTTCGTTTGATGAGCTATTGTGTTTTTAAAACCACATATAACTGGCACAGATACAAATTTGCGACCGTGTGTTTCTCCATTTTTGTGCGCGACGTCCGGTCGTTACGACAGTTGCTCGCAGTGTGAATGCTTCCAATTGAAGCCGTGCTCCTATTGGTCGCCAGCGACCGGCAGTCGCTTGTGTGTCGCCACGACGCGGCGAGTCATCTATTTAAACTGTAGAAACTCACAGTCGCCAGCGACCGAGTCGCCGGCGACAAGTCGACAGTGCGTAATAGCTCTAAAGTAGACTTTAGTACGAAATGTCTATAGCGACGTTTGACGTTTTAATAGAGCATTTGTAACGAATTCAAAAAAATGCCATACAGTTATTGCGCACGAGTGGGCCCCGCCAAAGACCTTTCTTGTATTTTTACAATGCCACAGATGGTCACCACTCACCAAACCTTTCATTTCCACCTTTCACTCAGAAGTGTATGTGTCTCGTTACTTTTATCTGTAGCGACGTCTGGAAATAAGGACGAAATAAGAGTGGTCCCTTATCATCGTTATACTCAAAATCCACTGTATATTAGTTGGATATTGATATCATCTTACTGCATATCGGTATGGGGAGCGGCATTGTCTTCAATGCTGAAAATGAGCATACCCAAACGTGCCATTTTTAAGAAACCTATAGGAAACCTTTCCGCTACTCAACTTCAAAATTGTACAATGAGGCTATGTTCAGATGGAAAAAACTTGACGCGCATTTTCAAATCACGCGACTAGCCATTGTGGTATTTTCATACAACTGTTCACATGAGCGCGCGTTAACGCGCGTCAACGCGGCGGTCAGAGAAAAAGTCTCTAGACACAGGTGATCGCGCGTTGACGCGCGCTTTGATATTAATGTAATGTCCGTTTGCTGTTCAGATGAGCGCGCGCTTTCATCGCGATCGCATGTAATTTTGTTAATTTTCGTAATTATATTTTGTTCTCGCATTTAAAATGAGTAAAAATTATGATATTGACATCGACTTACTAATCGATGAAGTAGAAAAAAGGTCAGCAAGTTGGAATATAGCAAATTTGTATAAAAAATATAATATAATTTGTATTTTTTTTCAAAATTGGATAAACCCAATGTGTACGTTTTCTTTTCCTATATTTTTCTTTATAATATAACCACAAAATAATAGCCTCTTCCACGTCCATTTTCTACGTTCTACCGAACTAGACTGACGAGTACTCTCGCAACGCGCGTTAGCGCTCATCACCTGAACGCTCTTCAAATTTGATCGCGCGTTGACGCGCGTTACATGTGAACATATCCTGAAACAAAACTTTTAACTGTGAGACAATTATACTTAATAGCAATATGCAGACTTAGCTACCCAAAAATAGCACTTTCTTCGCCCAACGCTTTTTCTCCTTCCGAGGCTCTTTCATCTTTAACCACTTCCTTAAAACAAAATTATCACTAACATTTCAAAAATTATATTTACTAAACATCTCAAACAATATCTTGTTAACCTGTCCTATGCTGATACTGAAAATATTCTTATTGTGCAAAAATAGTTTGAATATAAATGTGTTATGTAGAAATCATTAAATAAAATACTGATTACATGCTAAAAGGAATGGCTGCCCACAACACAGGGAATCCTAGTGTGGGGGCCAGTGCACTTTACTTTATCTAATTATCCTGTATGTTGTGTATAATAAGTTTTTTCTTTCTTTCTAGGTGTTAAGAAATGAAACAACATATATATTTATTAATATATTTCTTGATGCAATCTTATGACACCAATTCTGTCGCACCATGTTTGTCTCGTTCCTTACTTTACAGAGAGAAGAGGACACACTTTGGTGCGACAAATTCGATTTCATTGAATTATTAGTACACTTTATCGTACCTAAAATTAAGGTTTAAACAATTTTACACTAAATTTTAGGAACATGAAAATCTTAAATACTTTGTTAGGTACATCTCAAACATTAATTTTAAACCAGAAGATTATTATTAGTTACAAACATCAAATTTTTACATATATTATTCTTATAGCACATATTTTAATGACAATGTGCAATAACCATTACAAAACGAAATTATTCGAAAATAGGCGTAATAAAGTAACGATTCGTAATAAATAACGTTTGGAATCTATGAGGATTATTTTCTAAAGTATAGATACAATAACGAGCTAAATGCAAAAATTTGACAGATGACGATGATTAGACGATGTTGCTAGTGACGCCATGTTAACTATGGCAGACAGATAATATGTAGTTCATGTAATAGACGCTCATGACTTTCAAACTTGTATTGAAATTAAAAACAAATTGTACCACAAAGTAAAAATACTCGAGGTCCTGTTTCTGGAAAGGCCAAATTATACCTTCCAAGCAGAGTATCCGCGAACCTAGATATAGCTTTGATAAGAGATGAACATGAAATTAATATTTGTATAATGGATATTGATGTCACTCAGTGTCAAACAAGTGTACTCCAACATTATGGTGAATATTTTATCTTTTACATTATTTGCCACCATTGTAATTGGTGGCAGGCAAATGGTGCCATTACTTTTTTTAAGGGTTTTGTACAAACTACAAAGCATCCAGAACCGATTTTAGAATCGCGAAATAAATATAACTACAATAATAAAGTAATCCTTCATGGCAATGGCAGCATTATTTATAAGCACTTCGCTGTTTAGAAATGTATTTAAAAGTACGCTGGTGTTAAATTTATAAACATTGTGATACTGACTACTACTGGAAAACTAATTATTGAATTATCCAGCCCGCATGATGAGCTTTTTTAGACTTTATTACGTAATTTGGAAAGAATACCGCGAAAAAAATGTATGGAGAGCGAACGAGAGTATTTGATTATGTAACGTAGTACGTACAGGTCAATCGTTTTTCACTCTTGCAACAGAGTATCGAACAGTGTATTGCTTAGTCCATTCTCAATGTCAAAAGCCAAAGCTACCATAGACTAACACCAACCAATACCAACAATTTAATCCTTAGCAACACCAATAATCATAAAGATGTGGATGAAGATGTTTATGACATCCAAGTATAGATTAAGAGCCGCGAACACATATTTCTCCGGCGAAATGCTGTATTTGTGTTTACCGCCCATCATCAGCTGAGTGTCGTAGATCAGATAAACCGAGAAAAGCAGAGCTCCAACGGAGGCATAGACGAGTGTCACTATTGAGTTGCGAGGGATGAAATCGCGATTAAACCTAAAAAAATTTTTTAAGAAAAGCTATAGATTTTAATAAAACTTTTTGTACTAACTTGTGTAACTTTTCCAAAAGCTTTGAGTACTTTTCAGTATTCAGTACCAAGGAGAGACCGAAACTTTGAATAGTTAAATTGTCCCTTTATATCAAAATGAATTTAAACTAACATTTAGTTATAGTAATCTAGTCGTGACCGGTGAACAAACCTAAGTCATGTAAATAAATCTAAAAACAACACTACACAAAAAAAATCAAACCAAAGTTGGAGATAAAATTGACATTAATACATTAAACCCCCCATAACGCGATAGACCCGGACCGATAATTTTTTTAAACAATTAAAAATCTAGGAACACGAATTTAATTAAGTTATTTAATTTTATTTTAAACAACACAATTGAAACATTACTAGAAGAAAGAAGTACATTGTTTTTTTTTAACAGGCGCAAAGATACGCCAAACTAATTATTGACTTGACAGATCAAAATAAATTTTATATACACACGTTATAGGGGGGATGGAAATCGAATTATAGGTATTACTGCATTCCCTTCTTCCTAACGTCTCCGCTTCAAGAAAAATTCGTGATACTTACCAAACAGCAAGAGTATTACGGTTTGCAACACGTTACCATCACAGAAATAATGGCCGTAGAGACCCATTTAGTCTGCATCGCGAGGATGGTTAGAGCGAGACAGATAGCTGCCGTTATTCCCACCGCCTAAAATATATACAGTGTCTTAGAGGAAAAGAGATACCCAACAAAAAATAATTACGTTTAAGACTAAAAAGAGTCTTGGGGCTTAGATTGTATCTGGTTTGATAGATATAACAAAGTACATAGCCTGGATATGAACACACAGAAAAAAACAATGGCGCTATAACTATTAGGTTTTGACTTCAGATGTCTGTGATTTTCTTTTCTTACGATGTTTTTGGAACGAAGTTCCTCATCGCGCGTTGTGAAAGGGGGCTAGACGGAAAAAATTCTTACGAAAAGTTGTCACGACACTTTTTTGCTATTTGCTATTGTAATACACCGGTTCTCGTCCGATCAGTTAAGCAACGTCGGGCGAGGTCAGTACTTGGATGGGTGACCGCCTGGGAACACCTCGTGATGTTGGCTTTTGTTTTTTGTCGTAAGATTGGTGTCGAGAAAATCTATCATACTGTTATGATACCAATTAACATATAAATTAATCGAAAGGAATTTCGTTCCATCCGGGTGTCCCTTGACACCTATAAAGTTTTTTTTCTTCACAGTATGCGCACAAAGAGTACAAAGGTGTTGGTAGAGATATCAGAGTGAGGAGTCGAAGATAAAGACCAGTGTTTCCCCATCTTAGCCTTTCTAAAATTCTTACGCCCCCTTCTACGTATATATATTTTTTATATAAAAAAACTATAATTGTACTAATGAAACTTAAATGATATTATGTTTTAGGAAGAAATCAATAAATTTTCAAAACATAATGAAAATAATTTTAATAAATTTTCGAATATTTAATTTAACAATCAAATTGCCTTCCCCCTTGTGGGGCTCACGTAAGGAAACACTCCACTAGACCAACATTTCTCCTCATTTTATTTATGTTACAGGAGGCTCACCTGATGTTAGGCGAAACCGCCGCGCCGCCCATGGACATTCTCAATGCCAGAGGGCTCGCGAGTGCCTTACTGAGTCAAATTGGTTCGGAAATACTTCAGTGGGCAGCTTGTTCCACTTAGTTTTAAACTACAGTAGTTTCAATCAATTACATATAAATTTTAGGAAAAACTTTCACCGAATGACACAAATAACAGGCTTATTAACTATTATAATGATATTACTAAATGTTTGTTAGAACTCCACATAATATTAAAAAAAAACGTATTTTTTTATAAAACAGCCAACGAGCAGGAGGCTCACTTGTTGGTGATACCACAGTTGGTGTCCATAGGGACACAAACAATGCCAGGGCTCACGAGTGCGTTGCCGGCCTTTTAATAATTAATTTGAAATTAAAACTAACGCCAATTCTTTATCTGTTTATATAATCTATAGCTTTCCTAGACAAATAGGACAGATACTATAAATGGGGCATGAAGACACACCGCTTTCTAACTAGAGGTTATCGCTGGAATCGAATCTAACTCTGAAGTAACAGAGAGAGAGAGAGTAAAAGAAAGTTCGTGGGTACAAAGTAGACATGTCAGAAGTGAAACTTCTTTGTAAATTAATTTATTACTAAGGTAAAAGCCCCAATAGATGATCATGTACCAGTATATCATCACTTCATGTACCTATTTGTATATCTATATTTATACTGTTTGAACACTGTATACGTGCTGATGATAATTTAAATAAATAAAAAATCTGCGTTTACTGCACATAACGTTATGCGACAGAATTGCCATTTAAGTTCTAATATGTAACTACGAAACGAATACATCAACCAATGGCGTGTATTTCGCCCTTTCTCTCAATCGGTCTCAATTGCTCACTCTCTTTTCTTCGACAAAAATGCTGCACATCTTCGTGATGATAATATTATTATTATTGCGTGTCATTCATAAACATTTTACCCTCATGCGCCTAAAGAAGTTTCACTTCAAAAAACAAAAGTTTATAGTAGAAATATTTTTATAATTCACTCACCGCATCACTCTTATAAACAGAGCTGGTGACTCCAAGCAAGAAGCTCTCTGCGAGGATGAAGAGTCCAATGAAAATAAAGTTGGTCGGCGACTGACGGCGGAGGTCGCCGCAGAACGACATCGCAATCAGACATACAAACATCATCACGAACGCTACCCAGCTGAAAATAAACGCTAATTTAAAAAAAAACTAGTTAGTTAATTTGTATTTTCTCTATTGTTTCTTTTTGTGTTGTGTCGACGAGTTTTATGGGTCATGGAGCAAACTAAGAGGGTCACTGAGATGCTCATCGACAGCACATGCTTCTTAAAATGCCGGCAACGCAATTGCGAGCAGTACAACAGTGCTCCAGTGCCTAGGCCTCAGGGTGCCTGATGGTCACGTTAGGAGGCATCGACCATTACTATTTGTACCCTCGTAAACTAACCTCTCGAAACACATGACACAATGTATGGAATTAATGAACTGCATAGATTAACGGACGTTTCTAAGTGTCCTTTGAATGAACTGACAAAAAGTCTGCTTTATGTCACTTCCTATACTGTACGAAATATACCTTTTTGTAAATATTTTAATATATTACAGAAGGTAACACCATGTACACGTATGAACGTCAAAAAAGAAATACATATTAAATGCTTCTAATTTTACATTTACTGCCAGGTCTCAAATCAAGGGCGTAAAACGGAAGAGAAGAACTGGCAATTAACTCTCCGCCACTCTTTTTAATCGCCAAGTTTTTTGTGTTACACAATGTTTGTAAGGAGCTGCAACCATTACATCATGTTCCACATGACATCTTAAGTTATTAATAAAATAAATTAAAAACAAAGACTCGTCCTCTATCAGCAGGAGGCGTGGGAACAACACGCAAATACATAGTCGAAATAACTGACATCACCGCATATACGAATTCAAGTACGACCAGTCACCACAAGTTTGTAACAGTATCTGAATTTTGTTAAATAAATAATCGAGACCTAAGTCTTATTATATATAAAAAAGGTAATACTCACAAAGTCCATGTATTTTGCTCTGCCCATAGTTTCGTCGGTGTATGGTATACGAACAGAGTGATGAAGGACAGCGTTAAAAGCAGCTGACATGTCAAAATGGAGTACACCTAGTATGTATATACATATTTTAATATTTGGTTCTTAGTCATTTTATTGACGCTACTTATAAAAATTTTCTATCATCCAAAACGAATGCCAAAATACGTTCGGGCCAGCGTGCGATAGACGTATTCTTGGAATTAAACTAAGTGACAATGAAATGGAGATGAAACAAACAAGGAAACAGGAAAAGAAACAAGAAGAGCCATAGGTCGAGATTGAAAGGGTAGCTGACAAAAATTGAATGACGACGGCAAAAAATTAAATACGTTGAAAAAATTTGGAGGAGTCCTGTTCCCAGACAGGGAATCTTAAAGCGTCAACACATAGCTCTAAAATCAGAGGCAATATCGCTCCCTAGATAGCCTCGTGTTTAGACAAATCATACCCTTATAGACGTGTGTGCTACGTGAACTACGAGTCGAAATCATCCCCACCACCATTGTCCCGATATCGCCACCGCCGCTTTAAGATGCGGTCCCTGTCCGGGAAAGTCTCCTCGCAACTTTAAGAGTAACAAAATTGTATACATAAATTTCTGTATGTATAATGTATAGTAATAAGATTCTGAATAAGCAAGGTTTTTTATTATTATTATAAACATTATGTAAAAGGCTATTATCTATAATGTATAGAAATTATAACTAAAAGAACAATCATACTTATATTATTAGTCTTGAAAATCAACGATATAATGTCAAAATTTTTGTAATTCCGGAATTAGGGCCAGTTTTTTGATCCGTAGTTAACTCAACTATTGGTTAAATATGATTACTATTAGTTAAAACTTGCAAAATGCATTTTTTGATCCGTGGTTAGAGTAACAAATGGTCAAATATCTAACCATTAGTCAAAAAAGTTAACTACTCAATATCGGAGGGTTAACAAGATGGCCGCTGGTAATTTATATGGTAACAGCTGTTTGCAACAAAAATCAAACTATGATATATCATATTACTATCTAATGATGAATTTTAACAAACTGAGATACTTTAATGAATGAGACGATGATATTATATTAGAATGTGTTAATGAGAAGACCAAAAATATTTTGTCACCGTTACCCCTATTTATTTATTAAAGTTCATAAATTACCCAGGTAAAAAGTTTAAATTAAAAAACGAACCTTCCGGACAAATGCCTCCCTGATGGTCTGCTCGTTAAAGTTGAAGCCTTTCACGTCAGCATCTTTACCCAGTCCGGCAGGCCCTCCGTAACCAGGCTGTAACATTTATACCTTCTTTTTCATATATGAAAAAAAAATCATTTAATTAAATAGGTAACATAATGTACACGTATGACTTGTCAGTAAAGAAATACATACGAATGCTTCTAATTTTACATTTACTGCCAGTTCTCAAATCAAGGGCATAGAACGGGAGAGAAGAACTGGCAATAAACTCTCCGCCACTCTTTTTAATCGCCATTTTTTTGTTTTACAAAATGTTTGTTAGGAGCTGCAACCATTACACCATGTCCCATGTGACATTTTAAGTAATTAATAATAATAACATAAATTAAAACAAAGATTTGTCCTCTATCAGCAGGAGGCATGGTGAAATAGGAGCACGCACTTACATTCTCGTGGGAACAACACGCAACATCACATACACGAATTCAAGTACGACCAGTCACCACAAGCAGCACCCGTTCACGAGCATGACGCATGGCCAGCCATCGGCCCCCTCGCCATATTTTAGGGAGAGAGACAACCCGACGCATGGACGCCGCCACAAGCAATGACATTTAAGCGAGCATGACGATCCTTGAAATGTGAACTTGGCTACATAAGAAAATAATAATAATACTACTTATTCTGAAATAATTTGATACCACATGAATCACGGTTTGTTCCCAATTTACATTAAAACAGTCGTGGATGTTGACGATCGCCCCAGAGTCTGGAAATTAGCTAAGTATCAAAAAACCAGTTAATTAGCAAAGTATCATCCATGACCGAATATATTTATTATTATAGCCTACTTGATTTTCTATTACACGCACTACGTATGGTCATCAAATATTTTTTTGAATCTCTAATTAGATTGTCTACATTTACCCGACTATGTGATTATCATACATATTACGACTTTGGTTGCATCTATCAATAAAAAAAAATCTGAATTTAGTATTATAAATTTATTTATTATTAAATTCTAGTTTTATTTTCGGAAGGTGTCTATTTATAAGTGTTAATAAAATCACTCACTTCTCCATATCCTACACCGTCATAGCCTGCCGCCAGGAATCCTGGTTTCGGAGGATAACCCCCGGGTGGGTAGCCCCCTTGGGGAGGATATCCCCCCTTGAGTATAAGCGGGTGGCGGGTACCCGGCTTCCGGATAACCACCTTGCTGATCTAAAATCGAGAAAAGGGCATTGTAATTACATCTTATTACTGCATATGGAGACAAAAATCGTCTTGGTATATCGATTTTTTATATATTTCACGTTTCCGAATACAGATGTTAATACAACATTAAAAAAACGTATGTTTTGTCTTTATCAGTCTAATATAAAAAAACATTATAAAAATAAAAATAAAATGAATTGTTCACTTAAGAAATTTATATGATATGTTTTATGAAGAAATTACTAGGAAATTATTAACGAATAACAGTACCTAAGTAAATTTTAAAAATAAAATGAAGAACTGAAATTCTAATTGAAAATAATTTTAATAATTTATTGAATAGCCTCATTTAACAATCGAATTGCTGTGGGGAGTGGGCCGTTGAGAAACATTGGTGAAATACGCATTTCGCAGGTTGGAAATTTGCCAGATGACGTCATCCTTCCCACGTTCATGGAGGTTCACGTTCAAATAAGGATATTTGAAATATCTTGCCTTATGACGGCAATTCTAGTAACCGAAACAAACAATATTTTTTAGAAAAGACCAACGAGCGCGGACAACAATAAGTTGTAACTAAATAATTTCTAACATTAATAGTTTTATGGTATAGGTAATGTATATTGAACATATATATTATGTATTAATAAACGAGAGAAAGAAGTATAGAAATATCTATAACTTCGAACTTTAATATTTTCCACCTCACCAAAGATGTGAGGAAATATTTAAAGAGGCGGGAATACTTTGACTTCGTTTAGCACTAACAATCTAGTTTTTTCTCAAAGATATTAATTGATCGTCGTTTGTTTAATGTTTTTAATTTTTCTTAATTTGTTTTTTATGTTTTTGTTTATTAATGTTAACTGTGTTTTCTGTTTCATATACATATATTGTTTATCTATGTAATCAGTTGTTGCATTGTATATTGTCTAAGTGTCTTGTTTAATATGTTTGTTAGCTGTAAGAATACTAATAAATAAATAAAATAAATTTTTAATTCATATTTTAGTAATCCTGCTGTGTGTTACATCACTGGTAAGAAATTGATATCATAGATTACGTGAGGTAAACCTACATTTCCTGCATCAATGGTTTTCTATATTCATTCATTGAAAGTCTTTATAAAATCTATATCTGCCGAAGCTTTTAATATATCACATATACAATAATTAGTCATTACATTAAAAAATATAAGGTTTATAATTTCCACTATAAGATATCTACACTAATATTATAAAGAGGAAAACTTTGTTTGTTTGTTTGTTTGATTGTAATGAATAGGCTCATAAACTACTGGACCGATTTTAAAAATTCTTTCACCATTCGGAAGCTACATTATCCACGAATAATATAGGCTATATTTAATTTTGAACAGAAATAGGGTTCCGTAAGATATTAGGGTTTTTCGGACACAAGGTGTAAAAAATCAACCAAAAAAGTTACTTATTTTGCGTACCCTGCCTAAACTAATAAAGATAGAACCATAAAATGTTCTAAGTAATTGTAGATCTTATAAATATCTACAAAACAGTCCGCGACACACTATACCTATCGAGTGTCCTGTATATGTCGAGTTAGGCACAATAACCATAAATGATATAATGACATGGCAAAACGGCGTTTGCCGGATCAGCTAGTTAGAAATATAGTAATTGATGAGAAAATAAAGTACAATATTGTCTGTTTTATTCGCCACTTATGACGTTTTGTTTTTAACCTTGAAAGCTGCATTAGCAGTTAGACTACTTACTAGTATAAGATCCCGATATACAACGACATTCACCGAGATGCTTATTTAATGAAACGTATTTTATATTTAATTTAATATGTCAATAAATATAATCCATATGGGTTGCCTAGCAAATTTCAGTCCAGAGTATGTTTTTTTTTTTTTTTTTTTATAGAACGGGGGCAAACGGGCAGGAGGCTCACCTGATGTTAAGTGATACCGCCGCCCATGGACACTCTCAATGCCAGAGGGCTCGCGAGTGCGTTGCCGGCCTTTTAAAAATTGGTACGCTCTTTTCTTGAAGGACCCTAAGTCGAATTGGTTCGGGAATACTTCAGTGGGCAGCTGGTTCCACATAGTGGTGGTGCGCGGCAAAAACTGCCTTGAGAAACGCTCAGTTGTGGAACGTCGGACGTCGAGGTGATACGGGTGGAATTTCGTATTCTGCCTCGACGTCCGATGATGAAACTCAGCTGCAGGTATTAATCCGAACAACTCCTCTGAACACTCTCCATGGTAAATGCGGTAGAAGATGCAGAGTGACCCCACATCTCTACGCAACGCCAAAGGATCAAGCCGCTCGGAGAGGGATTGGTCGTCAACGATTCGAACCGCTCTGCGTTGTATACGGTCAAGTGGAAGGAGCTGGTACTGGGGAGCCCCCGCCCAGAGGTGAGAGCAGTACTCCATGTGGGGCCGAATTTGCGCTTTATATAGTTGCATGCGGTGGCCCGGAGTGAAGTACCGTCTCGCCTTACTGAGCACACCAAGCTTTTTGGAGGCTAATTTAGCCTTTCCCTCCAAGTGACCGCGAAACTGAACGTCGCTCGATATGTCAACGCCAAGTATTCCAATGCTGGCTGTGGCTTTAAGAAGAGTGTTTTCGAAAAGAGGAGTAGCGACAAAGGGTGTTTTTTTAGCGGAAAACGCGCAAACTTGTGTCTTCTTGGGGTTAAATTGGACTAGGTTTTGTCTGCCCCAATCTGAGACTCCACGAAGTAGAGTTTCAACTTCAGACACAAGTTTGTTCCGGTACTCATCAACAACTGCCCGAGAAATACCTGCCCGGCCAGTGTAAAAAGTATCCCCAGTACTGTCATCCGCATAGCAATGAATGTTGCTAAGTTTCAACTATATCATTGATATGCAGAAGAAATAGGGTCGGGGATAGAACACAGCCTTGTGGGACCCCAGCGTTTACGGGTTTTAGGTCGGAACATGCTCCGTCGATGACGACCTTGATGCTCCGATCGGCCAGAAAGCTGGAGATCCAATTGCGTAATTTCTCGGGAAGCCCATAGGCTGGAAGCTTCGAGAGCAGTGCTCTGTGCCACACCCGATCGAAGGCTTTCGCTATGTCCAAACTAACCGCTAGCGCCTCCCCCTTGGACTCAATTGCCTCTGCCCATCTATGTGTAAGGTATACAAGAAGGTCACCAGCCGAACGACCACGACGAAAGCCGTACTGATAATCGCTAATCAGCTGGTGGCCCTCTAGATACCTCAAGAGCTGGCAATTAACAATGGATTCCATTATTTTGGAGAACAAGGAGGTTATAGCTATTGGGCGATAGTTGGACGGATCAGAGCGATCGCCTTTTTTAGGGATCGGATGTATCAAAGCGGTCTTCCAGCACTTCGGGACAGTGCCGAGCGAGTACAGGTACCGGAAAAGGCGCGTTAAGACCGGAGCCAACTCAGGAGCACAAGTACGCAGCACAATTGGGGGATACCATCCGGCCCGCTCGACTTATGAATGTCCAAGGAAGATAGTGCTTTGCGGACAGCACGTTGCCGGAATGTGATTTCCGGCATCGAAGAATCACACCGCGAAATGGTCGGTGGTGATCTCCCTCGGTCATCCAAAGTCGAGTTAGACGCGAAGAGACAGCCCAAAAGGTCAGCCTTCTCCTTCGCAGTGTGGGCCAGAGAGTCATCCTCCCTGTGCAGTGGCGGAATGGCGGGCTGACAAAAATTCCCTTGGACAGCTTTGGCGAGAGATCAGAAGGCTCGAGTCCCTGATGGGAGTTGGGCCAATCTCTCGCCAAATCTGGCAATGTGCTCTGACTTTGCCTTAGTGATTTCCCGTTTGAAGGACCTGGAGGCTGAGTTATATGCTTTTTTAAGTTCGCTGGTATTGGCATCACGAGATTTCGCCGCTTCCGCCCATGCCTCAAAGCATTCTCGCTTTCGACGCGAGGCCGCCTTGCAAGAACGTTTAAACCAGGGCTGAGACTTGCCACCGATCGGCACCGCAGAAAATGGAATAAAGAGTTCCATACCCTGCAGAACCACTTCGGTGACAGAGGCGGCGACGGAATCTGGAGCTTCCGGCGAAAAGCACATAGGCCCCCAAGGGTAGGACGCAAAGAAAGACCGCATCCCGTCCCAATCTGCTGACTTATAGTGCCAAATACGGCGACAACCCATAAAGCGGGGCCGTGAAGGGCGCGTAGATGGCACAGTACTCCGGACCACACAATGATCTGATGAACCCAATGGCGGGTCAACAGAGACTTGATAGTTCTCCGGATGAGAAGTCAGCAGAAGGTCCAACAAAGAGGGTTTATGACCATCCACATCTGGTATTCGCGTAATCGCAGGGACCATTTGTGTCAGGTCGTAGGCTAAAGCAAAGTCGTGAAAGGATCTTCCCGCGTGATCGGTGGTTTCAGAGCCGAGCCAATCGGCATGGTGGGCGTTAAAATCGCCAAGTATCACGATTTCAGCGGTAGGAACCCTTTCGAGCAGGGAATCTGTAGCCATTTGGATGTGCTCAATGAGTCGGTCAGTTTCGGTATTTCCGCTATGGGACCTATACAGGCATGCGTAGAATCGCGGATGGTCATCGCAGTCTACGCGCAGCCAGAGGTTAGATAGGTCCCTTCCTTCAAGCGTCCCGAGGCGACGAGAACAGATATCCTCTCTGACGTACACGCAAACTCCAGCCCGCGGCACAAATGAATGTTCCAATTTGTACCCCGGGTAGGATAGGTGGGAAGTATCAGCCGGGTAGGATATCTGAGTCTCGGTAAGAAAGAGCAAGGCCGGCTTCGCAGTCTCTAGATGATAGTGGACAGCGTTGATGTTAGAATTAAGCCCCCTAACATTTGTGAAGTCCACGGCGAGTGTGGACGGGGGTGCATTTGTATAATTGCTCCGTTTGCCCCGAGGACGATTACTATTTTTGTAGAGCGCAGAATTGCCCCCCCCAGAATACGAAGGGCAGCCTGTGCGTCCACCACCGGGTGCTGAGTGTCCCGGTGGTGGACGCCCAGAGGGGATTCTCCACCGCGAGCGCGTGTGGTACCCCCTGGGGTAGATTCTGTTTTTCTGCACCTTCATATTTCTTGTGTGGGGGGGATGGGCTCCGGGAATCTCTCTCACCGCACGAAACGCGAGTACAAGAAGGCGAACCTTTTGCATCACTTCACGCCGGTTTTCTGAGAGACAGTGGTACTGCCCCGGTCGTGCCTGCCCATTTGGCTGAAGCCCGAAGGCAACAGCATGGCACTCCCACTAGGAAGGGGTTGACTGATTGCGCTGATGAAATAACCTCTGTCACAGGTTATTTCACCAGTGGGCGATGGGGTCGTCACGTCCCGACGCCTAAAAAATTTTGTTTAATTAATATTTAAAAAAAAATATTTTTGTATAATTTGCATGCAGTAAATTTTTTAAATTTTTTTCAATCAATATTTTTACGTTTTATTAAACAAGCATCTCGGTGAAGGTCGTTGTATATCGGGATCTTAAACCATACGTAGGAAAATAATTATTTCATAATTTCTTATCTATATAAAATCTCCATTAAGTATATGAATTGTATGGTATACACGGTAGTTGTGTGCATATTTTACATTTTTGAAGTGAAACTTCTTTATCGGGGTTGGAAAAAAATTTAGTGTAACATTTTTTCGTTATGCGTCACATTTTTCCGTTACGCGCCATGATGCTTTTTGAAGTCAAACTTCTTTATCGGCGTTGGAATGAAAGTAAGCCATTTAAAATAACGATAACAATGATAACAATAAAAATTCTATTACAATTAATGAAATTCTGTAATAATCTTAGTAGTAATAAGGTTAAATGAAATAATTGTATTATATGTATTCATGCCTATGATAATAAAAGCCTTTATCAAATTTAACTTTATTTCTGTAAAGTAGCATAATATAGATCATTTTTCGAAAAATAAGGTCATAAAGAAGTTTCACTTCTAACGTGTGTAGGTACACTAGTACACGCTCATTTTTTTTTATAGTTTAAATTGTTCATAAAGAGGCAAAACAAAAATAAGTTTGATTATGTCCAAAAACACAACACATCTATCTATGATTTAATAATTGTTTTTATTTACAAAATTATAAAAATAATTACAAAATTTCTCCCATACGTCGATAAAAAATTCATTCTTACGCCGATAAAGAAGTTTGACTTCAAAAAGCAACATGGCGCGTAACCGAAAAACGTGACGATTTGCTACAAAATTTCTCCCATACGTCGATAAAGAACTTTCATTCCAACGCCGATAAAGAAGTTTGACTTCAAAAAGCAACATGTCGCGTAACCGAAAAATGTGACGCGTAACGAAAAAATGTTACACTACATTTTTTACCAACCCCGATAAAGAAGTTTCACTTCAACAATTACTTATTTTGTCGGAAATCAAACCAAAGCTTTGGTTGCTAAGCCGATAATGCAGTATTAATATTAAGACGGTATAAAATATTTATATAGCAAAATGATTCATCGTTTGTAATTCCCCAAAATGATCAAATGCTATTTATGTTCACTGAGAACTTTCTATACTATAAAAATAAAGTTTCTCGAAATGACAAAGTAATTCATACAATAATATCTAACGCATCTAACGCTTATGAGAATAAATGGCTTTTGTGCAATTGGATAATAAAGTAAAGCAATTTTTGAAGTTATACTTCTTTAGGCGCGTTATGAAAAATTTATGAGAGTGAAATTTTACGATGCGCGCGCACCGTGACACAAAATTATCAGTATGGGCGCCGAGCTTGCGCGAGCGTGATGGGAATAAGACAATCTACAAGTTAAAAGAAATAGAATATGCGTGACGTTAGCAGCTATGCCAAGAATTTTGAATGACCATAATGACATTTGTAGTACCTACCTTTTAAACAAATAAAGGAGTTTTAATTATTTTTTCAAAGAAATTTACCAATGCCGTTTCACAAAGACCTATTGTTACTTAGTTAAAAGGTTATGAAACATACCTAGTTATTAAATTGAATTAATAATATAGTAAAATAATAAATAATAATTATTATTATTAATATTAATTAATAATTGAATAATAAACTAAATATAAAATATTGTTAAATTATTAACGCTAAATATTTATTATTGATTATTTAATATTTTAAAAAAAATTAAGAAAGCCAAAGAAGTATAACTTCTTACGCGCGTACATAAATAAGTACACGCACCATTTTTTTTATTAACAGGCAAGATATGACCTTATCGTCATTTTAAAAACTTATTAATGGTTGCATTAGAAGTTTGGGTGCAGTTTTCAGACATATGTCTATGCATATGTATGTGTAGGTTAGGTATAGCTAGTTGGTTAATTGAGAGTGTAGCTGAGAGCAAAGATTGCTTTTACGTTGCTAATTATACTTTGTCGAAAAAGCTACTAGGAACCACTGTTGCAACACATAAAATATGAAAAAAATAATAACCTTCGGGATATACTTCTGGTTTCTGGAACATTGTCCACAGATAATAGCTGCAGGAAAATAAAGAATATATTAATTAAGAAATAAATTATACATAGGTATACTAAAAAACTAATCTACAGACTACGAACTACCTTATTAAATCATAAAGAGTGGTGCCTACCCACATATTTTATAATAAAGTTGCAAACATAACAGGATGGTATAAAAAACAGTTGAGCTGTTTAAGGTAGTTGGTAAAAATCATTCTTAAATTAGTTATTCTTATCGACTAGCTCCTTTAATCATAAAAACTGACTTTAATGCCACTCTTATCACCAAACTACTTTTTCATCTCTTTCGCCAAATTTTGTTTACCCTGTGATGATTCCAAGCCAAATTGATTGATAGTTTAAGGAAGCATGTTGATATAGTGAAATTCGAACGGTACTTGCTTATAGATAAAAAACTTTTAATTAAATTAAAAAAATCAACTATGAATACATGCGAAATTTGCTATGAATATTGATTAATAATAACACTACGCTCACGATCCTGATGACGAATAGAAAGTGATGCAACACAAATGCTAATGCTGCTAATTTGAAACATAGGTTTTGGTGAAAAATAATGAAATAAGGCTATATTTCACTTTATCTGATGGATCTAAAGAATTGTAATAAGCTCCGGCGCTACGGGAAATGCAGCCCCTACACCCTTGCGTACCAAATACAGGCATTTTATGTGGGAGATGCTCCTCCTCCGCGCCTCCAATTTTTTATATATTAACCGAGATTCCAAATCAAATCAAACAAACGCAGCACATTCACGTAAACTTGAAATGTACATTCGAAATGGCGGTTTGCGTTTATATATTTAATAGGGATTTCACCTATAATCTATCAACACGAAATTAGGTTAATTTCAATGTAGATTATTCTATAACTTTAAAATTAAAAAATGAAGAAATAATCGATAAATAAAAAAAACTATTATTTTTTATTCATCGATTTTTCCTGCTAAAAAGTGAAGTGTTAGTTATGATGTTTGAAAATATTTTATCTACATACCTCTGTTACACTATCAAAATCACACTTAGGTCGATAAAAACACAAACACAATTGGAAATTTATTCAAATCACTCAAATGCTTATTAACAGCACTTTCTCGTCTTCTGTGTTTCAGACAAGACCGTACAGTGTACACTAGGGTCTAGGGATGCTCGATTATCATCGATGTTCGAACGTGGGAAGGGTGACGTACCTGGCAAATTTCCAACCTGCGATATAAATACGTATTAGGTACACGGATGCTTCCCAACGGGCCACTCCCCACAGCAATTCGATTGTTAAATGAGGCTATTCGATAATTTATTAAAATTATTTTCAAATTTCATTTAGAATTTTTTTGATTAACACCTGTATTCGGAAACGTGAAATATATTAAAAATCGATATACCAATACGATTTTTGTCTCCATATGCAGTAATAAGATGTAATTACAATGTCCTTTCCTCGATTTTAGATCAGCAAGGTGGTTATCCGGTGTTGTATGTGCTTGGTGCACATATTTTCTACGTAATTTTTACGAAAACGTAATTTTCTTTAATTTTAGATCATACCTATACCATACAAAACAGAAAAAGGAGGTGCAAAAAATATATAACTATTTGAAATTTTAAAAACAAAAACGGGAGAAAATAGCACAATATGCTAATATTAGAGGCACTAAAGCTCATGAAGGGAAAGAACAAAACACAATATAAGAATAATCGAAACAAAACTGATAGAGAACGTCTTAAACATCCTAACAATATTTCGAACAACGTTATAAGAAGATGCTACGAAGATCACAGAATTACTATACAATATCACCTCAAACTGTCTCGGCCAAGAAAGCTTATAAAAAGCTAAATAAAACAAAATTGCCGACTCTACCAAATGAAATAATTCAAAGTCAAATCATTTATTAACGAATTATGAACGTAAAAAAATATATATTTGAAATGCTACTAATTTTACATTTACTGCCAGTTCTCAAATCAAATCATCATTCTATACGAGCGCCTTATGGTCGAAATATACTCGATTGTCATACAACGCTTTCCGTATCCAATATAATAATGCGTTCAGAGTGCTGTTGCGGCTGCCTCGATTCTGCAGCGCATCGGGGATGTTTGCTGAGGCGCGGGTGGATTGTTTTTACGCCACCATACGCAAGAGATGTGCATCCTTGGTGCGCAGGGTGAGAGCTAGCGGTAACGGTATCCTCCGCATTATCGCGGACCGAGTCGATTGCCCATACATGAATCACTGTTCCTCTATTTCATGCGGAATTATTCCGGTAGGAAATAATGTAAACATACTAACACTTATGGGGCATCCACACGCTGGCTGTTTGTCACAAACACCGCAAAAAGCAAACGAAGTCCCAAACACCAACCACAATCACCCAACACAAACAGCCATCCACATGCTTGGCGAACGTTCATAACATTCCGAATCGGCAAACATGGCGGACGACGAGCTTGTTGCAGCTATTACTTTCGGGTTGACATATTTTTATTATAAATTAAAGCAAGAGAAAGAAAAAAGGAAAAAAAGAAGAAAGCAAAGACGATGGTGGATGATTAAAATACATAGAAAGCGTACAAGGCTTTAGACCTATTATTTGAGCTTTACTTTGCCGTGTTTTTTTTAATTTTACTTAAAAGTTACTTAAAAATGTCAGAATCGTAGGTGCTCCAATCAGACATTTTTTACGCTTTGCGCGCCAACGAAAGTGTAGCAAGTAAATACGTCCGCCTCCCGCAAGCTCGCGCGCATACTGATCGCTGCCAAACGTGTGGATACGTAGCAAACTGTTTGCCAAACATCCTTTGATCTGGCAAGATAAACCGACACCGATGCCGAACAATGCCCAACACGAACACAAACAGGCAAACAACGACAAACAACGACAAACACCCATCCACACGTCCGTGTTTGCTGTTTGCTGTTAGCTGTTTGCCATTGTTTGTCAAGCGTGTGGATGGGCTTTTAGATTTAAGGTATTAAGCTGTAATTTACTAACATTGTTATGGAACCTTGTTTTCTGAATTAAACAATTAAATAAATAAAATAAAATAACCGTTAAATTTTCCTAAATGAACTTTATTTAATTGAAACTAAACTTCATTACGGTATAAACACCATATATTTGGCAATTTATTCGCTCGAAAAGCTTACCTTACGAATAAATCCTGTCCGTATAACTTCCGAAAAATCCAAAAAAATTTTTGGAACATCTCCAAAATGTGGATCCAATCCCTGTTCCTATATAATTACAATAATTTGTACCTGATATAAATAATTAATTAACATAAAGCCATGTGTAGGCCGCCCCGTTAGTCGTTTTTATCATTGATACTCGCCTGCTCGTTTTCCCCTTGTCCTATAAAAAAATGTGTGCGTGTGTACACACGTAAGAAGTGAAACTTCTTTATGACCTTATTTTTCGAAAAATGATCTACTATATGCAACTTAACGAAATTGGTTAAATAAAGTTTAACAAAAGGCTTTTATTATCATAGACATGATTACAAATACAATTATTTCATTTTACCTTCTTACTACTAAGATTATTACAGAATTTCATTAATTGTAATAGAATTATTACTAGCATTGTTATCGTTATTATATATTTTTGTTATTAATGGCTTCGAATCTCTTCGGATCAACCGTGGTAGGGACAAGAAAAAGATGGCGCGTAACCGAAAAACGTGACGATTTGCTACTACTACCTACTGCTAAATTTCTCCCATACGTCGATAAAAAATTCATTCTAACGCCGATAAAGAAGTTTGACTTCAAAAAGCAACATGGCGCGTAACCGAAAAATGTGACGCGTAACGAAAAAATGTTACACTAAATTTTTTTCCAACCCCGATAAAGAAGTTTCACTTCAAAAATAATTTACAATTTAGGGGCAAACATTTATCTGTATCTTTCTGAACACTTTCGTGCGTCAACACAACTTATAATCTACTGGTGACTGACTTGTTTTCAGATTTTGAGCTGGATTCCTAATATTGCATGATACGAATGCTATTAAATATTTGACACTGCAAAAATATATTTGTTTAAATATTGCATGATACGAATGCTATTAAATATTTGACACTGCAAAAATATATTTGTTTAAATATTTTCAACTTTGTAATTTTTATGTACTTAACTCTTTTACAGTCAAAAGGTTAAAAAGAAAGTTCAATGTTGTAATTGAAATTGCCTTACCTGTGCCATTGAACTTTATATCCCTAATATTATCAACTTATTTATATTTTTAAGATCACACTTTAATCAATAAAGAACTTTACTGCAAAAAATTTACAATGATCAAACGACCTTTTTAGAATTTTTATGGTGGATTCCTTTCGTTAAGTACCTTGGTTGTAGCGGCTAAATATGAAGTCCCTTGAATTTAAAGTAGACTTTAGTATAAGGCTAAGTTCAGATGACCGCGCGGTCAAGATCGATCAAGGTCGGTACAAGATCAATATAAACGGTAATTATCGTCTACATTACCGCGCGCTTCCACGCGGCCGCGCGCTGCACAAGTTTTGCAAACCTGTATCGACCTGTTCAGTTGATCCGCGCGGCTTGAGACGGAAAGACACATAGATCGATGCAAAATTAGTACCGAAGATATGGTATTAAGTATTTGGTGATATGCAATATCTTATACTTTATAGCATCTTCACTGGATTTTAAATCATTTTCAATAGAATCGTATCAAAAATCAAAGGATGCAACTGACATCCGGAAATTGTTAAAAAAAATATCTTCGTGTAACCTCAAGTCGGGATACAAAGTGACAAACAGGCTGGAGGAAAGTCTGTCACTTAAAATTTGATGCACCCAGTATCGTCTTTGTCTTCTTCTGCGACGTCTCAGTCTTCTATATAAAATCCATAAGCAAATTGCCTCCTCCAAGTCCATTGTCAATCAATGTTGAAGCCACACTGCCGCGAGTACATATACCGTCATGTGAATGCTCCAACCGGTCATCTGAACTTAGCCTTATAGCGACTTTTGATGTAACGAGTTCCGGTATAGTCGTTTCGGAAGTAAACCTATGGTTCAGTAAGTTCAACTGTAATCTGTATCTACTCAGAAGTGTCAGGTTACTTTTATCTCTAACGACGTCCGGAAATAATAACGAAATGGTCCCTTATCGTCGTTATACCCAAAATCCACTGTAGGTGTTAAGAAATGAAACAACATATATATTTATTAATATATTTCGTGATGCAATCTTATGACACCAATTCTGTCGCACCATGTTTGTCTCGTTCCTTACTTTACAGAGAGAAGAGGACACACTTTGGTGCGACAAATTCGATTTCATCGAATTATTAGTACACTTTATCGTACCTAAAATTTAGGTTTAAACAATTTTACTCTAAATTTTAGGAACATAAAAATCTTAAATACTTTGTTAGGTACATCTCAAACATTAATTTTAAACCAGAAGATTATTATTAGTTACAAACATCAAATTTTTACATATATTATTCTTATAGCACATTTAATGACAATGTGCAATAACCATTAAAAAACTAAATTATTCGAAAATAGGCGTAATAAAGTAACGATTCGTAATAAATAACGATTGGAATCTATGAGGATTATTTTCTAAAGTTATAGATACAATAACGAGCTAAATTCATACATTTTGACAGATGACGTAACGATGTTGCCAGTGACGCCATGTTAACTATGGCAGACAGATAATATATAGTTCATGTAATAGACGCTGATGACTTTTAAACTTGTTTTGAAATTAAAAACAAATTGTACCACAAAGTAAAAATACTCGAGGTCCTGTTTCTGGAAAGGCCAAAGTATACCTTCCAATCAGAGTATCCGCGAACCTAGATATGGTTTTGATAAGAGATAAACATGAAATTAATATTTGTATAATGGATATTGATGTCACTCACCACTCATTTACACGTCAAAACACCAAACAAGAGTACTCCAACATTATGGTGAATATTTTATCTTTTACATTATTTGCCACCATTGTGTTATGTATGTGGCAGGCAAATGGTGCCATCTCTTTCATTCGATCACGATTTTGTATCTATTACTTTTTTTTAAGGGTTTTGTACAAACTACAAAGCATCCAGAACCGGTTTTACAATCGCGAAATAAATATCACTACAATAATAAAAATACAACACGCATTTTGATTGTAAAAACGACTCTAATAAATAACATATATTTTCATTTGTACAGCTTGAAGGCGATTATCGAAATATTTTTAAATTTTGTAATAGTAATCTTTCATGGCAATGGCAGCATTATTTATAAGCACTTCGCTGCTCAGAAATGTATTTAAAAGTACGCTGGTGTTAAATTTATAAACATTGTGATACTGACGAACTTGTTGGCTGAATATCTCAATTTAATTTCTAGAAGAACCAGCAAATTATAAGCTTTATTAAACTTATCTTTGTTTTAGCCGAGGCTTCGACAATCGCCTTTACTATTGAGGGATGAGGTAATGAAGAATATTCTAAGTAGAAAACATTAGCCTTAAATGCAATGCCCATAGTAGAGATTTCAATCCAATATCTCTACTTATTCGAGTATAATTTTAATTTCGTCATCAGTCCATAGATAAAACCTTACTTATTTTTATTGTCTGTGGGTAGGGTTGACTTGTGGAATGTTCTACTGTTTGTGATTGAGCTACGAATTGAAATTTCAATTTGAACTTCAGTTCGTCAGCTGCCAATTAAACATAGTGAAACATAGTTTATAATTTTTTTCGAAAATGTTTTTGACAATATTCACTATGTTTGGACAATTTATTGTCACTTACTTCTTTTCTGTTTCAACTAAGAGCGAAAATCGACCTGGTTACGGGTGACCAACGAAAGAAATCCATAAAAATATTTGCATGACATTCTGATAGTTCAAAATGAATGGCTCGGAAACAATACAAGAAATATTAACTAAAATTCAACAAGAATACCCAAAAATAATTATTAAATTATCCAGCCCATCCCACGATGAGCTTTTTTGACTTTATTACGTAATTTGGAAAGAATAACGGGAAAAAAATGTATGGTGAGCGAACGAGAGTATTTGATTTAGGTAACGTAGTACAGGTCAATCGTTTTTCACTCTTGGAACAGAGTATAGAACAGGGCATTGCTTAGTCCATTCTCTATGTCAAAAGCCAAAGCTACCATAGACCAACACCAACCAGTACCAACAATTTAATCTTTAGCAACGCCAATAATCGTAAGGATGTAGATGAAGATGTTTATGATGTCCAAATATAGATTAAGAGCCGCGAACACATATTCCTCTGGCGAAATGCTGTATTTGTGTTTACCGCCCATCATCAGCTGAGTGTCGTAGATCAGATAAACCGAGAAAAGCAGAGCTCCAACAGAGGCATAGACGAGCATCACTATTGAGTTGCGAGGGATGAAGATCGCGATTATACCTGGTAAAAAAAAAATGTTTAATAAATACTACATTTTAATAAAACCTCTTTTATTAATAAAAAAAAGTTTTAACTTCTTTTCAGTATTCATGACCACTATGGTGACAAGGAACAAACCTATACTCTGATTTTATATTCCGTAGAATTCTGACATTTCATAAGTGTTGCAACTAAAAAGTTCTCCACCGAAAAAGGGACAAATTTGACTTATTTGAGGCAATAAAAAAATGCTACGTATTTTGTATGTTTTACCTACAAAAAGGTAAATTTAAATATTTACTTACTCAAGTGACCAAATACAAAAATATCTAATATTTTAATATCACGAACAATATATCGAATTAACTTTAATTAATTTATTTTATTATTTAGCTGTGATGAAAAGGGACGTAATCATCACTCGCCGTTAACCACTTTCAATGTGGAGAACCGCACTTAATAAAATGGCTACATTAACTAACAATAAAATGTATGTATAGACTCAGATGTTCAGACTCGTATTGAAATTGAAAAATGTTGCCGGCCAAAAAGGTTTGCCATCTCTGACATGTCAAAAAATGATAACCGAATTCTACGGAATTAAAAATCAGAGTGTAAGTCAGTAAGAAAAAAATCTTTATACAATAAAAAATTGCGTTCCATCAATTATAATATGCCAAAAGTATCAAACCAAAGCTGGAGATATAATTGACTTCACCCGGACCGCGTTATAGACAAACGCTTGTAAGAGTATTCTCGTCATATTTTTTTTTTTAAACAATTAAAAAACTAGGAACACAAATTTAACAGTTATTCAGTTTAATTTTATAACAACACAATTGAAACATGTGCAAAGGAACGCAAAACTATTTATGGACTTGAAAAATCATAAATTTCCCACAAATATAACTTAAGATATCTCCGTGTTATAGGGGGGAAATACCGCGTTATATGGAGGACGGAAATCTCGTTAAAAGAGGGTGTTCCCTTATTCCTAAGCTCTCTGTTTCAAGAACAATTAATGATACTTACCAAACAGCAAGAGTATCACGGTAGCACACAATAGTATACCACCCATGGCCGTAAAGTCCCATTTGGTCTGCATCGCGAAGAGGGTTAGAGCGAGACAGATAGCCGCCGTTATTCCCACCGCCATCATTACCTAAAATATATACAGTGTCTTAGAGGAAAAGAGATACCCAACTAAAAAATAATTACGTTTAAGATAGAGACTTGGAGCTTAGATTGTATAAGGGATGCTCGATGATGATGATGTTTTAACATCGATGTTGCTACACGAAAAACATCGTAACATCGATGTTAACTGAATCGAACATCGAGCAGGAGGCTCACCTCATGTTAAGTGATACCGCCACAGACACTTATAACGCCAGAGGACTGGCGAGTGCGTTGCCGGCCTTTTAATAAATAATTTTAAATTAAAACTACGGGATTCAACTATGGGGTTCGGCGTGTGACTCTAACATAAGTATCATACAGAGGGTTCAAAATTACTATTTGAAACAAATATCCAACTGTCCGTGGTTTATAAAAACATCGGAGATTCATGAGCACCTGAACATCAGGACTGTCAAAGAGGAGATCAAGACCTGGAGTATGAAATACTGAAAAAGGCTAGAAATGCATGCCAATAAGCTTTCCACGCAACTAACCATACCGGCTTAAAAGGCGACAAATCCTAAGTCTTGATAGACACGGTTGAAAGAGAGGAGCAGTCTCGATGGAGATTTTGCTCTGAACGCCTAACAGCTCTCAAAACATCTGCTCATAGTCTAGCTGACTGATTGCAAGATAAAGACTTATAAAAAATAAAACTAACGCTAATTCTCTATCTATTTACATAATCTATAGCTTTCCTAGTCAAATAGTACAGATACTATAAATGCTAGACGCTATTTCTGGAATCGAATCTGAGATCACGGTGGTCGTATACGGACACAATTAAAAAAATATTTAAAGTAAAATATATTTTTTCATAATAATTTACTCACCGCATCGCTCTTATAAACAGAGCTGGTGACGCCAAGCAAGAAGCTCTCTGCGAGGGTGAAGAGACCAAGGAAAATAAAATTGGTCGGCGACTGACGGCGGAGGTCGCCGCAGCACGACATCGCGATCAGACATACAAACATCACCACGAACGCTACCCAGCTGGAAATAAGCGCCAATATTTAAAAAAAATAGTAAATATATTTAGAAATCAATAAACGGACCGCATATTGCAGCCGAGACCGACTGCTCTAGAGGGGTCGCCGCACGGCGATCTGCAGTTTCCATACTAAATTCATATCCGCAATACACGGACCGCTTGAGCAGTTCGTGAGCGGTCGGAGCAGTCGCTCTGCGGTCGACTGCTTAGGGCTATCTGAAATACTAACTAATTCATCAAATTCTAAAGTAGTTGAAAAACTTTTAGTGCCTTCTCTCAGCTGGGGATACAAAGTATGCTGTTCTCTTGATTGTAGTATTAGACACACCCACATACTACGGTGTCTTCTACGCCTACGCTTGCGTAATAGTAGTACAAGAAGCAATGTTTCTTCATCAAAATCCATCTTGTAAATGAACTGGCATCAGTATTATTTTGCGGTCGAACACAACTCGACTGCATTATGCGGTCGTGTTGCAGTCGTCTACGACTTCAATGCGACCGCTCTACAGCAGTCGGCCTGCCGACTGCAACCTGCGGTCCGTCTATGGCCAGCGTAAGTCTTATTAGATATAAAAAGGTAATACTCACAAAGCCCATGTATTTTGCTGTGCCCATAGTTTGGTTGGTGCATGGTATACGAACAGAGTGATGAAGGACAGCGTTACAAGCAGCTGACACATCAAAATGGAGTACACCTAGAAAAGGTTTTAGTATTTGGATCTTGTTGATTTTATTGACGCTACTTCCAAAATTCCATATTCCAATACGTATTCTTGGTTTATCCGCAGAAATATTTAAAAAAATAGATGCAGAGTAATTGGGACATCCTTCGATGAGGCTAATAATGCATAAGGGAGCGTTCAAGTATTACGTAACGAATTTGGGGGGGGAGGTCCTCTTGTAAAACGTTACGATGCGGGGCGGGGATTAAATTACGCGTTATTGTTAATATTATTTTCGACTTTCCAGTACTTTACACCACATAATGGTAACTTTTACGTATAAGGAGTCACTGGGTGGTCCACGAAACGTTTTACTATTAGTTACAGAAAAACGTTACGGCGCGTTACATGGGGGGTCAATAATCTCCAAAAATTGCGTGACGTAATACTTGAACGCTCCCTAAGCATAATGTATAGAAATTATAACTAAAAGCGTACTTCTTTAGAAAATCTAAAGAAGACAAGAAACGGAATAATGTCAAAGTTGTTACAATTCCATTTGGATGTCATGGACAAGTTTTATTTTATTGTACCCTAAACCTATAAACTCTGAGAATTATATTATTACTAATTCACACACATAAATAATTTACGTAAATAATGTAATAGATTCGCCATTATGTGAGTTAAAAAGTTTTAATTAAAAAACGAACCTTCCGGACAAATGCCTTCCTGATGGTCTGCTCGTTAAAGTCGAAGCCTTTCACGTCGGCATCATCACCCAATCCCGCAGGCCCTCCGTACCCAGGCTGTAACATTTAAAGCATATTATTTATATATGACATATAATCCTAAACTAAACGTTACCTTTATTTATAAGCAAAGTATCAAAAAACCAGTAGGGCTACTTTATTAGGTCTGGGCCTCAGATTTCTGTATCAGTTTCATGATCCTAAAAGGCAAGAAGGTGATCAGCCTCCTGTGTTTGATACACGCCGTCGACTTGTCGAGTCTAAGACAAGCCGGTTTCCTCACGATGTTTAACGCGCACATAGATAGAAAGTCCATTGGTGCACAGCCGGGGATCGAACCTACGACCTCAAGGATGAGGGTCGCACGCGGGGGCAAACTTTGCTATCACATTACAAAGCAATAAGGACAAAACATTTATTATGAAAAAGGTTGTGACAATGTACCAAAACTTTACGCTACAATTGCGACATTGAGGCCAAACTGTTCTCGAATTCTCTCTTTAAGCTGTGAAACATTAATAAATGAAATTTAAAAATGTTTTTAAATAGCTTAGCTATATTTAAAAGTTTATCGTTCTTCCTCGTATTGAAACTTGAAAGATCCTTGTTTTGTATTCTTCAATGACGTTACCACGTTCTACTCGACTATATTTAAACCTCCACTCTATGTACCAACAAATTAATAAGTACTTTTGTTACGGCTTTGGTGCTGACAGCAAACAAGGCATCATCCATGACCGAACATATTTGTTATTAAAGCCTACTAGACTTCTTAGACAATTACACGCACTACGTATGGTAATCAAATGATATTTTTTCCTCAATGATTGAATCTGTAATTAGATTGTCTAGAATCAAGATTTACCCAACTACGTGAAATTAGTCTCGAGAAATTTTTGCATATGTAGTGGTGTGTATATTACTCAGATCTTAGAGCGCGTTTCCACTATATCGTTCTGGCCTATACAAAAATGTTTCGATATCCTAACATTACTATTTAATATTATACTTATCCCTAGCAACACTCTGATTTTTGTTATCAATAAAAACAAGTTTTTATTTAAAAAAAAGGTTTTGACTTTATAAAAAAAGGTGTGTGCGCGATTCACACACGATAGAAGTGAAACTTCAAAGAGGAGAGACCGATATATATTTTTTTTCCTTTCATCTAGGTTTTTAAAACTCCGGGGGTCTACGGGGGGTCAAAATTTATTTTTGGCCTAGGACGCACCGTTTCCGAGATATTTCAATCTAAAGCAAAAAATCGTCACTTGATAGTGGAAAGTGGAAACACGCACAAAACCAGAATAAACCAGTTTACGCTGTCCGCAGGTGCCACGTGCAGTCCGGCGTCAGTCGCTTGGTACTGTTAGAACATAAAGCACACATTTCATTCAAAAATTATAATTATTACGTTAATTGTTAAATTTTGTATTTGTTGATTGTTGTTATTGTTTGTTATTATTGTTATAATATTTGTTGAAGTGTTTAATTTGTGTGTAAGTGTTGCAACTTTATATTGTTAATTAAAAATGGCTCCAGTGTTAAAACATGGTCGAGGCAAGCCTTTGACTTCTCAAACTAAAGAAGTTTTGTACTGTTTGTACAAATATTTCGAAAATGAGTGTAATAACAACCCGAGCAGTATTATGACTCCCACTCAATTAGTTGCTAAATCAACGGGAATTTCAATAGCATCCGTCAGAAAGGTAGTATCAGAAAGCAAATGTCGACCTTCAGATCAGGAAGTAACATTTAAATCTCCTAAAAAGAAACCGAATCGTAAACCTACAATAGTAATCGATAACTTTGATCAGCAAGTTATCAGAAGAACAATTCATGACTTCCACATCACAAATAAAGAAATTCCCACTTTGAAAACTTTGCACGCAAAATTAAAAGAAGATATCGATTATAAAGGTTGTGTCAGCACGTTACGAAAACACGTCATGTCATTAGGTTTTAATTGGAAGCAAACAGAAGATAACCGGAAACTTCTTATGGAAAAACACGAAATTAGATACTTGCGAATTAATTATTTGATGAAAATTGCTGAATATCGTGAACAACGCCGACCAATTGTTTACACCGACGAAACATATATACATACATCACATACCCTCTCGAAATCTTGGTCAGATGGAAGCACTTCAGGTTTGAAGCAACATATATCGAAAGGCAACCGCTTAATCATTGTTCATGCCGGTGGTATGGATGGCTTTATACCAAATGCATTGCTTATGTTTAAAGCCAACCAAAAAAGTGGAGATTACCACGACAATATGAACTATGACAACTATTCAAGGTGGATTCAAACTCAATTAATACCCAACTTACAACCAAATAGTGTTGTTGTTGTTGACAACGCACCATATCATAACTCAATACAAAATCCTGCACCGAATAGTAATTCTAGAAAACAGCAAATGATTGACTGGCTGACATTGCGAAACATTGAGCATTCATCCACGTTGCTTAAGCCTCAATTATATGAACTGATTCTGCAAAACAAGGCGAGATTTGTAGAGTACAAGATAGACGAAATATTACGACAGCACGGTCATACTGTGCTGCGTTTACCACCATACCATCCGGAGTTTAATCCTATAGAAAATATATGGGGGATAGTGAAAACATATGTCGCAAAAAGAATGTCGCAATGAATATGAAGGTTATAATGTCATTAGCTGAAGAAAAAATGAACGCCATAACTGTAGAGGAATGGAGAAAAGTTTGTCTGCATGCTATTGAGGAGGAAAACAAATATCAGGGTAGAGACGCAGCTTTAGACACAATATCAGAACGAATCATAATTAATTTAAATAATTCATCTGATGAAAGCGAGGATGGGGATGATTGTGATATGCCTGGGGTTGATGAATTATTAGAATAAAACATTTATGGCCGGAGAACACCTAATTCATACACGTCTTCACTGAAGTGAAAACCGGCATTCACTGCTTGTAATATTTGGAACTGGCTTATCTGCCTCATACAGTTCCATAGATTACAATGCAGTGGATACACATTTTCACGTCCGTATTAGTACGTAGTGCGTATGCGTAGACGTGTACGCATTTGGTGTGCTCCAGCCACAAACGTATATTACCTTTAAAAAAATAAAAACTAAAAATAAAATGTTGTTTTTTTTTTTTATTTGCTGACCATACACTACTACAAACGCAAAAATTTCTCCAAGCTAATTTACCTTTACGTGACTTTCATACATATTACGCCTATCTATCAATCAATAAAATTCTGAAATTAGTATTATAAATTTATTCATATTAAATTCTAGTTTTATTTTCGGAAGGTGTTAATTATAAGTTTTAATAAAATCACTCACTTCTCCATATCCTGCACCGCCATAGCCTGCAGCCTGGAATCCTGGTTGCGGAGGATAACCACCAGGGGGGTAGCCACCTTGGGGAGGGTAGCCGCCTTGGGGAGGGTAGCCGCCTGGCGGGATACCACCTTGCGGGTAGCCTCCTTGAGGATAACCGGGTTGCGGGTACCCGGCTTGCGGATAGCCACCTTGTTGATCTGAAATCGAGAAAAGGATATTGAAATGGCATCTTATGGAGACAAAAATCGTATTGCTATATCTCACGTTTCCGAATACAGGTGTGAATACAACATTAAAAAAACTTATGTTTTGCCTTTATCAGTCTAATATAAAAAAAACATGAGAAAACTTTGTTAAACAATACTACGCGTCAAACCTTTAAACTTTGTACATGCGCTGTACAAGGAAGAAAGTGTGCGAATTCAGTAATAATATTTACAAAGAAAATAGCTAGCATCTTGACGTTCACATTTGATGTTTTTAACTGTCTAAAGTAATAAAAAATTGCAATATAGCGTGCGATGCTTAAAGATAAACGTTGTCACGATATTAAAACATGAATGCATTTCACAACCAACAAGCAGACAACGAAATCTCTTAAAAACTAAATTTATTTCATATAAACGTATTTTTTTTATAATTAATGAATCTGAATGTACGACTTTCTTTTCGACGATTAATTATTATTATAAACACTTTGAAAGCACACCTTTATCGTTCATGTTATAAAATGCACCAAAATCACAGACAGTCTGTCACCAATACAGCCTCCGACTCAATGAAACATTCTAGACTTATACAGATTTATCTGATGGAGCGAAGGGCCAAAATGCCGTAGCAACTGCACATGCGTACTGGGAGTATGACTTTCAATAACAATTGCTTGCTAATCATAGATAAAAAAATGAGAAAAATGTTCTATTGTTATACTGATACCTTGTGTTTCTTCGTAGTTTGATAAGTACAGTGTAAAGTCTTTATAACGTTATTCGCTATAACGAAAAACACTCTATAACGTAAAAATGAGTTAAATTTCTTTGAGTTAACACAATATCTATACATTAATTCCTCTCTATAACATGCTCGGTATCGGCTCGATAATATGTATTTACTAAGTCAAACAGTTTATAATGCTTTAAAGAAGTTTTATTAGTAAATTTGCAGAGTACCGGGCCTGTTCAGTTTATAACGGGCCCGGTACTCTGCAAATGCATTGTTGTAAAATCCTACGCCACCAGGATATTGAGAATTTCATACAAACACGTCGGATTCCTGTCGAAGTTACAGAGCACTTATGCTGAATATAAATTAGTAACTCATAAATTATTTAGCAGCTACTGCTTTCATTTACTAACAATATATAACTCATATCGATACAGTCCAGAAATAAAAATAAAATATCGGAAACTTCCTGAAAACTATCCTGCATAAATAAAACAATGGGCCCCAGACAATTACCACTGGTTTATGAGTTTAGGTCAAAGTTAATTTACCTTTTCAATATTTCCTTTGTAGGAAAATACTACGTAGTTGGCAAGAACAACGAAATCGATCTTTCTTTCAGCGCCGTCATGCATGAGTCACACAATTTTATTGTTATTTAAATTGCGTCCCACTAAACGTAAAGACTAAGCCCTATAAGTCCCCATAACTATCATATTATGATACATTGCTATATTGCATAAAATCGCTTCGAAAATTAGCCATTATTTGTCGAAAAAAGTAAATGACAAAAAAAATTTATTGTGGGATAGACATATCCCATCGGAGAGTTTTCTGTAGACCTTTTCAATGTGTACAATACTTAGTACATTATTTTGATAAATCTCGTAGGGTTCAGCATTGCGTTTGCAATGTAAGCGGAAAAAAAAATTATTTACGACATCGCAATAGAAACCTCAAAAATAACAGTATTTCTTCACTATTTAATGGATATTATTATACATATAAACCTTCCTCTTCAATAACTCTATCTATTTAAAAAAACGCATCAAAATCCGTTGCGTAGTTTTAAAGATTTAAGCATACATAGGGATATACGGACAGAGAAAGCGACTTTGTTTTATACTATTTAGTGATTTTGTACTGTAATGATTAGTGCTTTACTTAAATTGACTTACAATACTTTTCGAAGTATATAACATAGTTCAGGATCAGGAAAAAGCATTCACAAATAGGAAAATCGATCGGCCACGACCGTGTTTACGTGAAAGTCATACCCACATGTCTGTGAACCTAATTATAACTAAAACATGACCAATACTACTAGTTTCTATATTCTTTACTCAAATTTTGTCATAGACATAGTTAAAATTCAAATAATTCTCGCGAATTTACTTGCGTTTATTAGGTCTTGGCGAGATGTAAGCTTTCCATAAATTGACTCATGCAACCCAAAAGTAAATTTAACTCGAAGGACTAACGAGTTCCTGTATGCGTTTAAGCAAAGAAACTTCCGCTTTAACGTTTTATTGTAGTGTTTAAACATCGCTTTTGTAAGGAGACGGTTCAATCAATCAGTATTTTTTAGGCCCCAAAAACTATTCGTAATTAAATCAATTAACTATACTATAACTATACGTAATCAATCCGTTAATTATGGATAGTTTGATAACAAAACAGTCGAGGTCTTTTCATAGAAGCCATTCACGTAATCTTAAGTGAAGGCTCCGTTATAAGCTCAACCTAGTTTTAATAAACACATTACCTAATATTTCACAATATATATGTAATGTAACAATTACTGAATGAATTACTTAACTGATTAAATGACTTAAAAACCTGTATACTATACTTTATAAATCCTAAAAATTCTTATTATTTCTGTTTGTTCTGAACTTTTTTCGCCTATATTAAACATAAACGTCATATAATCGGGCATTTCGAACAACTTAAAGCTGAGACATTATAATGTTTTTTTTAGATCTAAACCTATTCATCCGAATGGACTCCAAAAGCCCTTTACAATTTTTACGCATTCGTAGTCAATAACAATAAAAACCTACATACAAAGACTACTATGTATCTTAGTGTAATAGTGTTTCCCAACTTTTTTGTGTTATGCTAAAATTCTTATGCCAACCAATGTAACATACACAATTATGAATATAAAAAAATTGAATTGTTCACTTAAGAAACTGATATGTTTTAGGAATAAATTAATCGGAAATTATTAACGAAAATAAATATTAAAAACATAATGAAAAACTGATATTCTAATTCCACATAATTTTTATATATTTCGAATAACCCCATTTAAAAACGAATTGCTGTAGAACGTGGCCCCCCCGTTGAGAAACATTGGTGTAATACGCATTTCACAGGTTGGAAATTTGCCAGATGACGTCATCCTTCCCACGTTCATGGAGGTTCACGTTCAAATAAGGATATTTGAAATATCTTGCCTTATGACGGCATTTCTAGTAACCGACACAAACAATATTTTTTAGAAAAGACCAACGAGCGCGGACAACAATAAGATGTAACTGAATCATTTCTAGCATTAAAAATTTTATGGTATTGGTAATGTGAATTGAACATATACATTATTTATTAATAAACAAGAGATAAACGTATTAAAAAATCTTTTTTAAATTAACATTGATATTTTTCACCTCACCAAAGGATGTGAGGAAATATTTGAAGTATGAAAATTCAATATTTTTTGTTTTTGTGTATCAAAATACTTGTTTTCTGTTTCATACGTATTGTTTGTCTGTGTCTTGTTTTATAATATGTATGTTAGCTTTAAGTTAGTTAAGATTAATAATGAATAAATAAAATTAATTTTTACTTAAGAAATATTGATAATTAATAAGAAGACAAATAAAAAGATGGGAAGATGATGTGCGAAGAGTAGCTGGCCCTATGTGGCTCCGTAAAGCTAGAAACAGAGAAGAGTGGAAGCCCTTAGAGGAGGCCTATGTCCAAAGACAAACTGTATTACAGAAATCAACCGGCTTGCCGATTAAATATTAGTATCTGTTTTTATTTTAGTGTTAATTTTTTAGTATTTCACATTTTTATGTACTAGTAATAACAGCAAATATATTATTACAATAATTGATATTTTAGTCATCCTGCTATGACGGTTGGTACATAAAATATTACGTTACTGGTAAGAAATTGATATCATAGATTACGCGAGGTAAACCTACTTTTCCTGCATCAATGGTTTTCTATATTCATTAATTGAAAGTATGGTATAACTCGTCACAAGTTTATTTTTAATCTATATCTGCCGAATCTTTTAATATATTACATATACAAAAGTTAGACATAACATTAAAAAAATATAAGGATTATTATTTCCACTATAAAATATTAGAAATACGCCCTATTGGTTATATAATAAAGTACAATCTTGTCTGTTTCACTCGCCACTTATGACGTTTTGTTTTTAAATTTTTAACCTTGAAGGCTGCATTACAGTACATAATGAAGACGTTGCAACTTGTTAGTTACACTAGGTAGGAAAATATTAATTTCATAATTTCTTATCTATTTAAAATCTACATTATATGAATTGTATTATATACACGGTAGTTGGTAATTGTATGCATATTTTGCTTTTATTATTGTTTAAATTGTCCATGAAGAGGCAAAACAAAAATAAGTTTGATGATAGTCACTATTATAAATTGTCCGAACACACAACACATCTTTGTAAGTTTCAACAATTCTTTTTAATATGATAAGTAGATGAATACCTTTTAATTTAAACAATTGCTTATTTTGTCAGAAATCAAACCAAAGTTTTGGTTACTAAGCGGATAATGCAATATTTATATTAATATTAAGACGGTATAAAATATTGATATAGCAAAATGATTCATTGTTTATCTGTCGCGGGTAATTCCCTAATATTATCATAGGCTATTTAAGTTCACTGAGAACTTATCTATACTATAAAAATAAAGTTTCTCGAAATGACAAAGTGATTCATATAATCTAAGGCATAACTGCTTATGAGAATATAATGGCTTTTGTGCAATTGGATAATAAAGTAAAGCAATTCTTTATTAACAGGCAAGATATGACCTTATAGTCATTTTAAAATCGTATTAATGGTATTAGTTCAAGTTTCATATATTTAAAGTAACACACATAGAAACATGAATATTAACTATATAAAAAAAATTGATAAATTGTTAAATTTTTTAAAACCAATATTCATTATTTATGAAGTTATTTTGTACAGCCCAATAGTGTGAACTTTAAAAAAATAATAATTAAGTTCAAAAAGGGGAACATTCCTTAAGCTAACATAATTGAAATAAATTATGATATGACAACTATATGCCATCAACCCATTATATATGTATAATTGCAAAAGCATTTTTATCAAGTGATTGGATCATTTTGCATATATAACATGATAGCGTACTTAAATTTATCCTATGGTATGTTATTTGTAGGTAATATTTATAGCCAAATAATATACAGCACAATAAATTGACTGTGTTGATTGTGGTTTGGGTGCATTTTTCAGACATAAAATTTTGTCTATGCATATGTATGTGTAGGTGTACATCAAGCCTTAAAACAACATTCATACAACAGCGTTTCCAAGAAATTTAATGCTTTTACTTTAAACAGTAAAGGGTAGAATTTTGAATTGTTTTAAAATGTATGATCACAGAGCTAGTTCGATTTACATTTGTTGGTTAATTAAGAATTGCTAAGATTGTTGCTGAGAGCAAAGATTGCTTTTACGTTGCTAGTTATACTTGGCGAAATAGCTACTAGGAACCACTGTTGCAACACATAAAATATGAAAATAATAAAAACCTCCTGGATATACTCCTGGATTCTGGAACATTGTCCACAGATAATAGCTGCAGGAAAAGAAAGAATATATTAGTTAAGAAATAAATGATACATACACATTGTGTTGTAGTTGGGTTGCTCAGATGAGTTTATCTTTTCGGTTGCCGTTTTGACAAAATTTTGTAGAACTTATGAAGCAAAAAGCTGGAATAACAAAAGGATTTATTATGTTTAATTAAAGTCCATTCTTAATAATCCATTAGTTTAATGAACTTAGGCAATGCATACTGTACACTGAAAAACTAATCTACAGACTACCAACTACCTTATTAAATAATGAAAAGTGGTGACTACCTACCTACATATTTTATAATGAAATCACAAATACAAACATAACAGGATGGTATAAAATATAAATATATAGTTAATCCGTTTAAGGTAGTTGGTACAAATCATTCTTAAATTAGTTATTCTTATAGACTTACTTAAAAGGGCTTTAATCATAAAATTGAGTATAATTCCACTCTTATCACCACACTACTTTCAGTGTTTTCCCTGTGATGATTCAGGTGAGTAGTTACATACTAGTAAAGCTAAATTGATTAATTGTATAACAACGGTTCTTGCTTATAGATAAACAAACTTTTAATTAAATAAATAAAAATTCAACCCAATGAATACAAGCGAAATTTGTAATGAATATTGATTAATATTTACATTACGCCAACGATACTGATGACGAATAAAAAGTGATGCAACACAAATGCTAATGCTGCTAATTAGAAACATAGGTTTTGGTGAAAAGTAATGAAATAAGGCTATATCACACATTACCTGATGATTCTAAAACAATATAATGAAGCCAGTAAAAGGTATTACAGAAAATACTAGAATTGTCCTTGACAATTTTGTTAATGTGTTACTTCCGCATACATTTTGATATTTGAAAATGTTTCATATCTACATACCTCTGTAACACTATCAAAATCGCACTTAGTCAATAAGAACACAAACACAATTGGAAATTTGTTCAAATCACTATAAAATGCTTGCAGACAACACCGATCACTATTCACATTACACAAATACACAGTACAGTGTACACTGCTACGGAGTACGGCTGCGCCACCGGCCACAGATCAAGTAGAGCTAGAGCAGTGTACTAACTCTTCAATCTTCATACATATGACAACACAATGTGCAATTTTTTTTTTATTTAGCTCCGTTTGCAGTAGATGGCACTGATAAAAGGTTAAAAAAGAACTTTTAACAATGTAATTTAAAAATCTAAAACTTTAGATTTCCGAGACTTAGAGGGAAGGAATAAGGAAGATATGTTAGGAATTTAATGAATTTAATTGTCATTGAAATATTAAGTGTCGAAAATTAATACAAATTATTAATTAATTTTTAATTTATTTCTTCAATAATAAAACACGTGGCATTTTAATTTACAATTCGTCATTTGAGGTTTCAATAAATTATTTTGCATACAATATAAAATACTAATATTTCATAGTGTCTTTACGAAATGTTAAAAATTAAAATTAAAAAATTACTATTAGGTAATTATTATTGCTCTCTCCCTTTTCTTCGACAAAAACGCTGCACATCTTCGTGACGCTAATATTATTATTATTACGTTTCATCCGTAAAAATGTTACCCTCATGCGCCTAAAGAAGTTTCACTTCAAAAATATTATGCTTAATGTCTTAGTGTAACCTTATTGATGTTCAAGATAGTCAATGGTAATTTAAAATTACATGCATACGCGTGTTTTGTGTATGTAATTTACTATTCGAAATTTCAGTTTTGCATTATATGTTTTGAATACCTACTTACAGTGTACTTCAGCTTTGAGGGAGAAATCTCGAGGAAATTCTCGAGATTTCTCCCTAAAACCTATCCTATAACCTAACCTATTTAAGGTTGTTAAGTGAACAATTAATTTTTTTTATATTAAAAATTGTGTTTTGGGCATATGAATCTTGGAAAGGCTAAGGTGGGGCATGGCACAAATAGGTTGGGAAACACTGCTGTTGAGGTAACAATGCATCATTACTGTGAACTGAATGTTAAAGAATTAAACGTCAGAAGTCAACACTTTTATTACAAGCCTCAACCATAATATAGAAAACAAAACAGCGGAAGTGAAACAGCGTTCTTCAGCGTCAGTTCAATCTCTTTACATTCTAAACTATATAAATTTGTTAAAGTTTTCAGTTTTTGCACATGTGAAATGTGCAACGAACATGCACGTGAGAAAAAAGCAACACATTTTTTCTCTCAGGACTATTTTCAGACTCAATTTTTAATTTCAGTTCATCACAAATACAGCATGCGTCAGTGCGTGGCAACCCAAATGGTATATTAAATTCATTATTTTATATTATTTCGTCCCTCTTTGTTTCCTTTTTCTCTTTTCTCAACGCTCATTGCAGTTTGCACATTGACATGTTTTACATTCTTCATCTCTTAAAACTTTGCTACCCACATGTCTAATGCTTGGTTCACATTATTCCAGTCCAGTAATCCAGTGAGTTATTCCAGTCCAGCACTGGACACATTATTCCAGTCATTCAAAAGCTGTTAGATCGGTAACACTACAGTGATAATGCTTTCAAGAAAGAAGTTTAGAAATTGTTTTAAAACTGTTCAATTATTAGGTACTGTTAGAATCACATCACGGCTCATACACATCGCCACTAGCACCCGACGTAGATGATTTTTTAATCTTATCCAGTTCAAGGTAGTAAGTAGATCGTAAACTTTTTATTTTATTTTTTACATTCTCTACTGTAAAACCTTCTATTTGCATACCATCACAAATTTTGTGCAGGGCGGATTGGCGCATGCCTTTGTGTTTATAAAATTCCGAAGTGATATCCCACAAACACACATGTTCTCTGTACAAAGAAACAAACTAAAGAGTTTGGTTTTCAGTTAACTTCATTGTTGGGAATTACCTATAAAATTCCATAAAATAACAACAATGTGTGTTCACTGTTAAACGTGTATTCAAGCACTGGATTGGCCGTTCACACTATTCCAGTGGCGCTGGATTGGGTTAGCTGGAATGAAAAATAGACCGTCATTCCAGTCAACTGGACTGGATTGACTACTGGAATGGTACATTCCAGTGCAGGTTCACATTATTCCAGTAGCATTCCAGCGCTAGCGCTGGAATAATGTGAATCGGGCATAAACTATAACAATAAATACGTAAGAAAACATCCACACAAAAGAGGTTATGTTTTTCAACTGTCCAGTGACAGCTTCGTTCCAATTTTTGAAAAAACTACACTAGTCACCTGAAAAGTGCAGTAATGCGAATAAAGGAATTTATATAATTCTAGGCACAGCGATTTTCTATAAAATGTATCTTTATAAATTTTATGTACGATGGATAGTTTAGGAGATATAGCCAAAAACGTGTTTTTTGCACCCCATTTTTCCAAGAAGGCGGCTGGGCCGACAAGCACGCCAACCCCAAAAACTTGAGATTAAGCTTGTATTGACCCCCCCTACATGTCCCATAAATAAAATTGCGTCCTCTAACAAATGTTCAGTTTGTCCCTCAAATTGTAACATTTCAATGGACTGTTCATCAAATTTTTTATTTGTGTTTTTGTCATTTTCGTAATTTGACAATTAATACTTGACATTGACTTATTGATATTTGGCAATTGGCAATCGGCAGTCGGCACTCGGCACTCGTTGCAATTGATATTTGGAAATAAAAATTATTGTAAAATTATTCTTAAAATTTGAATTTTCAAGTACCTTATTGTTATTTAGATCAACGAGATCTTTTACACAGATATTATATAACTCAATAATATGGCAGTGGCTTTGTGTCTTTTCCGAAAGGCACTTGTGCAAAATAATGGTTAGTTATTTATACCTATGAACAATATTTTATTTTGAATTAAACTATTTAATTAGCTTAAATAATGTACTGCTTTATTTTTATTTGTATATACTCTGTAATCTCTTGTACGAAAGATCAAACACATTTCTTTTGAAACTAATGTGAAAGTCTTGAATAGTTTTGTATTCATTTAGAATTAACATTTATAACATTAATAAAAATTATTTCAGTGCTTTGCCGATCTTTGAGTTGTTCGTCTACACTGCAAACAAAACAATGGCGGCTTTCAAAGGGGTTATCATCAAATCGCAATGCTGAAGGAATTCTTACGGATGGCCCTGACTACACATTTTTAGATGGTAGACCTACACCTTTGCTTGTATGTCATGTTTATATATTGTTACTGTGAATTTTTTTTTCCACTAAAAAGTTATCATATGGTGCAAGTTAATTAATTATATTCGTAGCAGTCTGTTTAGTGTATATAAGCACAGTGACTTTGGACATGATATTTATCTAACCTTTATATGAAGTGATAGTGTTTGTGATTGTGTCATGGCAAACTCAGTATCCACAGATCCGATTTTATACTAAAAAATTATTATGGTTGGTTAAATTTTTGAATTATTAAATGTTATTTTATTATATTATTCTCTTTTTTTTTCAGCAAAAGCAAAAACTCAGGATGTTAAGGCAACAAGAATATGTTACAAAAATTGTTGAACTATCAGCAGAATTAGATTTTGCAAAACAAAAGTATCAGGATGACAATAGAAAAGAGGCAGATGAAAGAGATGCGATTATCAAAGATAGACTAAAGAGAAAAGGGAAGAACCTAAAGGGAAAATAGTTGTATAGTCATAGATGTATAGTTAATTAAGTAGAAAATAAATTTGTTTAGTTATACCTTCTTTATTTTATCCATTAAAATCCAGTTGTCTTTGCAAAAAGCTGTCTAGAACTAATTGTTGTATTGGGCTAAAAAATACATTTAAAAACTCGTAAAGTTCATGCTTTGGTTACTGAATCTTATATGGGAATAGTTGTGAGTATTGAAAGTGTAACATTATTGTATATAGGTTTGTTATAAAGCCTAAAGATATGGTTCTAAAAATCCATCATAGAGGGTGTTATAATTTTTCTATGTCTGCTTGTATCATATTTCATTTCTGTTCAAAGGAATTACATATTTACTATATTTTTGTAATTTGTGATATTAAACATACATTGTGAGGCACATTTTTGAAGATTGTTACACAAAGAATAGAAATAATACATAAGAAAATATATACATTAAGGCTTTTTGGTTTCAAAAGTTCTTTCTATATTAGTGCAAACGTGGTAAACAGTTTGATGAATTTTGAGTAAAACAAAAAGGTAGCAGATATCTGTAGTCTGGTAAATCTTCGATTTATCTCTTAGTACGGAACCGTGTGATAAGTACATATCTATGTATTCGCGTACACCCACTAGGGGCACGGGACGGACACAGTCTGTTTTCTTTACCATGATTCCTTAGATGATTCCTTAGAATTGACGGCGTGTGTCAGGCACAGAAAGCCATGACCTACCTGTCTTTTAAGAAAAATAATGATCACGAAACAGATGAAGAAATGTGAGGCTCAGATCTAAAGGTTGTATCGCCAGGGTTTTTTTACGTGAAGAGGTAAGTTTTTGATCCACTTTACTTCTACATTTAATTACAAAGTATGGTCTAGATATGTTAGTGCATCTGTTTTACTTTTACAATTAAGTTGTTATTCCAGTAACACGCGCAGGTACACACAGTAATATTTTTTATTTTTAAGGCATCCAACTCTGTATGTATTAGAAATGACCGAAAGCGGTTATCCCAGTCCTGACCGACGAAATAGGAAAGATTCAGCCATGTTTTTACTATCACTTCATTATTAATTATTAGTGATAAGTTTACTAGAATAGAACATACGCACAATGTTAATACTCGGAACAACCGCAGCCTGCTATTTCCCCGTACTAGACTATCTAAAGTTAGTAATTATTTTTTGGGAATAGGGATACTCTTCCTTAATAAAATCCCAGAGGCTCTTTTGACTGCCTTTTAATAAATTTAAGAAATGTATTAAAGAAAAGCTGTATAAAAACTCTTACTTTAAAGTTATCTAGTTGATAAAAGGGCCTGTGACTAATACTAGACAGGCTACGTCTAATTCATTTGCGATATTTGTTTTAAAATAAGTGTAGTTTGATGATTTTTAAAAGAGTACCGAGAGTTTTTTACGCCAACCTTTTCTCTCGGCCTTCACCCTCTGTCTTCTTTGCCGATGAGAAGGGATTAATAATTTAATGACGTGGAATAAGTGATACCTGTATCTTATGTTCCATAATAAACATATTTTATTTAATCTTTTATTTTACCTATAAAAAAATAATATAATTTTACAGCAAATTTATCTAAAAGATAATAAGTGGCTTCGCGGTTTATAATCCAGTTAGCGACCCATTACAACGATGCCTTTGTAATTTCCCGTTAAAAGCCTTCCTAAATTTCCTAATTAAACTACTAAAGCGTAGCTGTTATTGCCTCCCTATAAATTAACATAAAAATATTTAAGAAACATTAAAAAAACCATTTTAAATAAACCGAAAATTAATAAAAAGCCCTTCGGAATGTGCCTCCTGTGAGGTTTGAACTCACGACCCCTGGTTTACGAGACCAGTGCTCTACCACTGAGCTAAAGAGGCTGTGTTTGTATTGCTAAATTTATGGTATATATAGCATGTTGTGAGAATAGAGGGTATAATTTTTAGAAAGATACCTTCAAAATTTTTTTGAATAATAAATTGAATTTTAATATAGAAATAATTTTAATACAGCATACACTTTTCAATTTCCAATCGAAACGTTTATAAAAAATCTAAAATAAATATTTCAAAAGCCCTTTGACAAATAACCCTACGTGCAAGTTGTTTCGAGTTTCACGTGAACTTCCTATAAATTTTGTGCAGAATAATTCTGAATGCAATTTTCTGTGACATTCCGTTTTGAGGCCAACTCCTACCGTTCCCAGACTCCTAATTAATTTAATTTCAGCCTTAACGAGAAACTTGTGCTTTCAATTGGTTTCATATTTTCTTATTTAGATCGTTTTTCTTCGTAAATTGGAGCGAGTTTTTATTACATTACGAATGAAATAATTGTTCTTTAAGTTTCTATTAGGTTTTTCATACCTATAAATGTTTTTAAACTTACAAAAGATTTAAAATATGTTCTTATTTAATTAGAATGTTTACTAAATAAATAGTTGTTATGGGGCTATTGTAATTATTAAACGTCTTCCAGACAAACTACTTAATTGCCGTTTTCCGAGAACGTAACTGAATAAAATTTTAATAGGTACACTACAACTGTATTTAGCACTTGCAAATAACGTATTGTTGTGTGTTCGTTTTAAGTTTACGTCTTCCATTTAATTTTTTTAATTTGTACCTCTGGGTATTCTGGAAGACTGCTTTTAGCAGTAAGATCGCCGATGTACCTACATCTGTCTTCTTTTAGTTCTCCTGTTTTTGTGTTATTGTGATGTAAATAAAGTGTTTTTATTATTGTTTAAAGTAAAAACAACGAGGAATATGGTAAGGTTTTATTAGATACATAGGGTAAGATTCAGAATTGACTTAGCTCGTCTACTTGTGTATGTCAAAATCCAGTCAGACTTAGCGTTACGCAGTGGCGTAACTATACCATCTGGGGCCCGTGGCAAATTCTTGTGATGGGACCCTATCAGTAAAAATCGTCACGTTGTACTCAGTTTCATTTTAATATCTAAACTTCAAGATTTTCAGCGTACTCAATTACGCGTTGTATATGTCCCACTAATGGCCATAGGCCTACTCTCTTAGGCGAGAGGGAATGTTCTGTAGTCCCCACGCTAGCCCAATGCAATGCGTATTGGTGACTTCACGTTCATCCATAGAACATAATATCTCTCTTATTTTGCCAGCCCTGCCACCCTATTGTTACGCCACTCGCGTTACGTCCCCTTTTTGCACATTACTTTTAATGCTAGGCAACTAACTAGTTGTATTAATTAGCCTTATTTATATAATATTAATTAATATAACTGCAATGGTATTTCTTACTTGTATATCCTTCAAAGACAGTACTCTTAGAATCCGCTAGATGGCGTTTATTTAAGTTACGCTTATAAACCTCAGTTTTATTACTGTCAGCTGCAGTGGTCTTCATTCGACCTAAATGTCGAGAGGCAATCGATCTTGTTTGAACCCCTCTGAACCGGTCACGCGCTCTTAAGGGTACTTGCAGTAATCTTTTGAACCCTGAATCAAAGGATACTTAGCTACTAAAGGATTCGCCCTAGTTTTGTATAAACCAACGCACGGTGCGGGTTTGTATATGTTTATATATTAATGTGGGCATTAAAATACTATTGAGAAACCAAAATATAAAAACTTTATTAATTATTTTTATTTGTATGTTACCCGATTATTCGATATCGTCTGCACCGATAGAAAAAAGGTATTGTTTTGAATAAGAAACTGCATAACTAGGTTTACTTTTTTTAAAATAATTATGTATTTATGCAGCTTGTAGTTTATAGGCGTAATTATCTGATGTCAAATTAATAATCCATAGATAGACAATAATCTATTTTGAACGAATCTGATAAATTTAATTGTTCCTTGAAATGGTTTATCTTTGTAAAATCAATAGTTGCTTACTCCCCAAATGCTGTAAAACTTTAGTTGTAATGAATTAGTCTGTCAAAAGTTCATTCAACTTAGCCAATAAATAACTCGTTTCATGACCACTTTGTAATACAAAGGTACGAACTGCACTAAAGGAAGGGCTTTAAGTGCTTGTGTTCTGTCTTTTAATTTCGCAATGGTCCAAGGCATAACCTTTGCTTATTTCGAGATTTAAATTAAAACACAGCACGAATATTAAGCAGGGTCCACACTATGCCGGGGTAGGCCGGGCGGGCTGACCCGGGCGGCCTAAGCCGCGTTGATGTAGACGCCCCGGGCGGCTTTTCCGGGTTAGAAAATGCCGGCCCGGGCCGTGCCGATCCCAACCCGCATAAAGTAGGTACAGATCAAAGGAAGCCGAGCCGAGCCGAACAAAAATATAGAATGGGGACGTGCCGAGCGCCCCGAGCGGCTTCAGTTACAATTAAACCTCCGACCGAAGTAGACGAATTATTTTATTTTCGATTCAGTTTAAGTAGGGTTTTTTATTGTTCATTTTAAGTACTCTTCAACTAAATCACCAGTCTTGGTGTTGAAACTAAATAATGTAGGTAGAAATAGCCCGGTTGGCTTCGTTTTCAGTGTGGACGTCGTGCCGGCCCGAACGTACCCGCCCGGCTTAGCCCACCCGGGTCAACCCTCCCGGCCTACCGCGGCATAGTGTGGACCCTGCTTTACGATAGTGTTATCGTCAACGCCAGTTTTTGACCGCTCCAACGATTTTCTATACTTTATACACGAATTCCAATTATGTGTGTATGTGTTTTCATTTATTTGTTACAGCCTCAGACTGGATTTTAAGTAAATCTATAGAGACGTTTCTTATTCGATTTTACATATTATTAATAAAAAAGCAGTGTTGTTACCTTTTAGGTCTGGGCCTCAAGTAGGTTATCAGCTTTCTGTGCCTGACCCACACCATTGAATTTTGGGGTCTAGGGCACGCTTTTTGTTGAAATTATTTTTATTGTTAATAGATGTAATTGTGAGTATTTACAATATTCTTATGCTATATGGTATAATAATAATCTAAATATCTAATTATAAATAATTAAAAATGAATTAATAGAAATTTAAAACAAATTTATAAAGTTTAGTCCCTGTGGCAGTGTACCTTTAACGCTGGCAGCATTTCTTCGCTGTATTGCCATACTTATTCGTTGAGGGAGGAAAGCATCAGCTCTGGGGTCAACCTGTACTATCTAGCAGGCACCAACTTAAATATTTAATTAGCGCCTGTGCACTTTTATTCGTTATAATCTAATTATACGAAGTTTCTATAGCATATCATTATAGCAATATCTAATTTATTGAAGTAACGTTATTCAATTAATTATATATTTCACTTTGTAAAGGCACGTTTCAATCTTAATAAATTAAGATTTCTACCAAAGGCTTTGAAATATAAACCTTAGTTGAATAAACTACGCTTGTATATTTATTTATTAATAAAAGCTTGCCAACGCTCGGCACACTGACTGTACAAGAAACAATAAAATAAAATTTTTAATATGACAAGCACTTATAGGCAATCATAACATACGCGAAGAGATAATAAAAATAAATTAAAGTACAAAAACTAAACGAAAATCGATTATAAAGTATGAGGGAAGCAACTATGGATATCCAGACCCAGCTCAGACCCAGAATATATTGACATTATTCCTATTATTAAAACGTCGTGTTCAAGGTCTTACGAAAAATAGCGACACTTTAATATATCCTTTTAATAGACTTAAATTTGAGTAGATTAATTGTTTATTGTAAGCACATTTTGCCTTCAAGAGAATTAAAGTCTTAGCCTTTGATTTACACCAAGCCCCAATTTTACACTTGAAATGACCTTTCGTGGTCTGTGTTGAGCGGAATTTAATCATGAATTCAGCTTTGCTCTGATCGTCTGCGTCTGCAAGGTATACCTTTGTGAACCTGAAAGCCATTATGAAACATCCAAATTGTGAAGTTAGACGTCCAACTTCATCTGGAGTTCGAATTGACTGATACGATACGGAATAGTTTCTTCGGCTTCTAATTTTTCGAGGGAGGTTCTTATACCAGTTAGGGGTATGTGACTTTCTAGAATGTTTATTTCTATAGATAGGTTTAGATAAAGTCATTCTTCTTCATTTGTTTAAACTGTCTAGCTAGTTTAAACAAATGAAGATCTTATTAAGAGGTTGCTCAGACTAAATTAGGTTAGGTGCTAAGGTATGTTTTTTAAATTCATTTGAGTTAAAAATAATTTGATATACCTATGTATTTATTAACTCTTATATAACTTATAAAATAAACCGTAGTATTATAGTGTAACTAATTTTTTCGCTAGATTCACTGTAATAATTTTTACTAAATAAAAAAGCGTTGAAACGAGTTGTTGCACTTGCGATTATAAGAAAGGTGAAAGAAATGCTAGTACTGATGTTGTGTTTTATTGAATATAATTCGTTCGTTCGTTGTTACGTTACCAGACAATATTGTGTTGAATATAATAATAATAAATAATATACAAATAGCCTTTTTATTTTTTGCAAAAATTATTATAATATTTTTTTAAGTAAATATTTTACACCTTTTTTGTACCTGCTATATTTTATCTATGCTAAGTTATACCTCTTTACAAATACCTACTTTGCAAGAACCCTTCCGTAGATGACTCCTCCAAGGATCTCCAAGGTATCTCTGTCATGGGTGAGTGCTGAATATTATTATTATTATAGCCTCTTTATTTCCATAATGAATAATATATTAAACAAGTATATCATATGATTAATTATAACATAATATGTGTATAATATATATATACATATTTATAATCCTTAAATTTAAATTCTAATAAAATTTAATAATTTTAATGTATATAAATTTTAAATGATAAATAAATTAAAAAATCATTATTGACCCCTCTACGAGTAAGGGCCTCCTCCATATTGCTCCACATCTGTCTGTCTTTTGCTTTGGTGATCCAGTTTTCACCAGCTTTTCTTTTTATTTCATCAATCCATTTTTCCTTTGGTCTCTTAATCTTTTCTTTGTACAAATGTGAATATATATTACAATAATTAAATCATTATACCGACAGACGACAAATGAATCGTAAAATAATATGTTCACAAATATATATACGTAAATGTATGAAATATAATAGCAACTTTCTTATTCGAGACACGTAGCATCAGAAACAAAATACGCGCGAGTTAGTGAAGCGTAAAATATTTCACTAATGAGGAGTAACGATCCAGGTATAGCAAGCTACGTAAATTCAATAGAGATTCCAGAGAACGCAATTTCAATCAAGTTTGCTACATTCTATGGGTTCTTTCTTGAATGCTGATGCTTTTTTTATACAGAACTGGAAAGACGTTTTATCAAAATCCCACCTGATGTTAAGTGAGATGTGGCCTATTGGCACGCCCATGAGATACCAATTTACCGCTTGAATGAACCCATATTATACTGTCTAGGGACAGGGGCAAGGAGTTCCAAGCCGAACCATCGTGCTGTACGACACCTTGGGATGTCAAAAACGAAGTGGTGAAACTCCAGCGTTTTTATAGATAAGCGTTGTTTGAAAGGCGATGACGGAATCAGATTGCTATCTAATTATTGAGTTTATTAGTGAAGACTTTAGTTAAATAGTAAGTTAAAAAAATCAGTGGCGCTACAACCTCTTTAGGTCTGGGCCTCAGATTTATGAATCTCTGATCATTTTTCAATCTAATAGTCAAGGAATTGATCAGCCTCCTGTGCCTGACACACGCCGTCGACTTTTTGGGTCTAAGACATGTCGGATTCCTCAGGATGTTTTCCTTCACCGAGCGAATGCGCACATAGAAAGAAAGTCCATTGGTGCACAGCCGGGGATCGAACCTACGACCTTAGGGATGAGAGTCGCACGCTAAAGCCACTAGGCCAACACTAAAAGTAAGCACTTAGGATCTGTGTTAGATAGAAATTCCAGCCATTTGTTAACTGATTGAATCTTTAATTGAAATCGTTGATGTTACGTGGTAAGCTTACTGGTCCCTGCGATTTGTAAAAAGGACGGTTTTAGGTCAAAGGCGTACAGACATCAAAGGAGGTAGCAGCGACCAGTCGGGATCCATAATGTAGAATATCTACAGAGAAAACCTTTATAATTCTAAAAATTAATGTAATTTATAGATTTTTTATATATCATGGGCAAATGGGTAGGAGGCTTACCTGATGTTAAGTGATACCGCCGGCCATACATACTCACATTGCTAGAGGGGCTTGCAAATGAATTACCGGCATTTAAGAATTGGTATCTTTACTTGAAGGACCTTAAGTCGAATTGGTTCGGAAATACTTCAGTGGGTGTTTCCACATAGTGGTGGTGCGCGACAAAAACTGCCTAAAAACGAAAAATATAATAAAATATATAAATAAAAACAAATTTTTTATTATATTATAACCTTTCTAATATCCATAGGTAGTTCTTAAACATTTTTAGAATTTCTCATTAGAACATGTGCATGTACTAACGACCGCCAATTTAAGGGCAATTTTCTTACATTTTGCTCGACGTAATTTTCTTCAAACGAAAGTATTCCATATGTCTTTGTTTTAAAGTTTAACTTTCTATGCTGTAAGCCTTTTCAGTTTTAACTGACGAGAGATTAATCGCAACTACGCCGTTATTGGAAATAGAACTGTATAGCTATTACTTAGGGTGGTTTTTAGGTTGTTAAACACACAAAAGATCGAAGCGGGAATATGTTGTGGGCACGGTGAAGTGTCGCTTGTGAAGCTGAAACAAAGTAGTGATGTGTTAATGGAGAATGTCTTTATTTAAATGTTAACTTATTGTATGTTTAGCAGTACAGTTAGAATTGTTTTTATTATATAAAGTCACACCATAAAAGAATATTAAATCTATATAACAGTGCCATATTATACATTACCTCCCGGGTTAAGCAACGATTAATTTTAACTTATTACTAAAACGAGCCGCCCTTCATTTTATTTAATTATTATAATTTGTACTGATTTTAGCAACGAAGCGTTTGCTAAATAAATATTTCTCCCCAGGGATCAAACCCAGTACCTTCCAGTTAAAGTGGGATGTGTGCCTAAAGCAAATACAAATTATAAAATATTACAACAGAAATAATAAAGAAGTTTATAACAGTGTGGTGGAAACGCAGACTTGGCACAGTTTTTCTGTCCACCAGGACGTCGAACATATTTAAACAATTAACTTAAAAACTAAAGCCAATGACATACATAACTTTAATACGAGGGTCAAAATATATATATATATATATATAGCAGGTTATTTGTTTAAAACAACGTGACACACGCTATCGACATTTTGCGTCTATGGCGTGCCATCATCGTGCAATTTTAAAGGCCGGCAACGCACTCGCGAGCCCTCTGGCATTGAGAGTGTCCATGGGCGGCGGTATCACTTAACATCAGGTGAGCCTCCTGCCCGTTTGCCCCCCGTTCTATAAAAAAAAAAAAAAAAATCTTAGGCTACATAGCCATGTGAATGCTTAGGCAATCAAACTTCTTGACAGGAATAAGACGCCTAAAGAGAACTAAACCTTTTCAGTTAATAAGTAAATATAATAAATAATTTCAAATAATAAGTGCAAGTGCGGTACACCAACATAGTGTCAAAACACTATAGAACACTAAGACTGTTCATGAACATAACCTTAGTTAAAGCTATTCACTAGTATTGTAGAATATTAAGCCAATATATCTAATATTATATTGTAAATGTAAAGTCTCACTCTTTTATGTCAACTTTTGTAGGAAAAAAAATGCCGTGCCAGTTTACTCACGATGTTCTTCACCGCACGTGCGAATGTTAAATGCGCACTTAAAGATCAATTAGTGCACAGCCGGGGTTCGAACCTAGGCTGAAGTCACTAGGCCAACATTGCTCTTGCTTACTTCATTCTTTTATAAGCGAAATGTTGTAAAACCAGCAATAAAAAACAAATTCCCGAGACAATACATTCGTTTTTCCTAGCTGACTGTATATATAGGTAGACGGTTGTAACACACAATAACGGTCTCTGATGGAAATTGCCAGCGATACGCGACAAACAAATGTGAAGCCCGTCGCTAATTGATTCCTGAATTCGGTCGAAACCCTTCCTCTGTGAATAGTATAGGGCTGCCAACTTTAAAACTTTGAGTTTAGTACCGAGGTTTATTTTTTATTCTTTTTATACAACAGGCGAACGGGCAATTGCTGACTGATGGCAGATTAACCTAATGTAAAGTGATACCGCCTTTGGACACTCTCAACACCAAAGTGCTCGCGAGTACGTTGCCGGCCTTTTAAAAATTGGCGCACTCTTTTCTTGAAGGTACCCAAGTCGAACTGCTTTGGAAATACTTCAGTGGGCAGCTGGTTCCATATAGTGGTGGTGCGCGGCGAAAACTGCCTTAAAACGCTCAGTTGTGGAACGTCGGACGTCGAGGTGATAAGGGTGGAATTTTGCATTCTGCCTTGACATCCTATGATAAAACTTGTTTAATATAGTTTTTTTATATAATTACGAATATTTGTCATTTCCGTTGAATTGAATTTCATGGGATAATCTAATATAAATAAATACGTCAAGACCGACCAATAATTAGGTTTACTACCTATAAAAATAAAACACTGTTATTTTTTCTTTGTTTTCATTTTCAAATTCACTTGAGTTTTATTTAAAAACATTACAAGATAGTGTATAAGAATACAAGAGTATTAACATAGAGTTAACTTGAATCAAATGTTCCTCTTCCCACAATGACAATATTTTAAAACGTGATACTTCATTATGAACATTCTTCACAACAACAAATTAATAGAACTAAATATTTAACATACAATAATAACTTTTTTATTGCCATAAACAGGTAACAAACACGTATCTCAGGCTCTTGATGTTGTGAGAACTGTATTCCAGAAGCCTGTGACTTTCCAGTTACATGTTTACTGTATATATTATGTAGCAATATCGAAAATTAAGTCATGCAAAACAAATAAGATATAATACGATATTTGTTTAGCGGCAGCCCTGTCATTAAACGAGAATAAATGGAGAAATCAGAGATTATGCAGTCGGTATTTTTATTGATATAACGTGTTAATTAAAAGTTAATTTGTTTCAGTAAATATTAACTGAAGCAAACGTGGAATAACTTTTAAAAATTTCAACGCATTTTTAGAAATAGAAGCAATTTTCTAGTAACAATTTTCTAGTCTTTTTAATGAAGTGGTTATTTATTTTCCTCTTTTTCATTAAAAAATGTTTATTTTTTAATTAAACAGTAGTATTCGTCGCAACATGATTGATAAGTATAATAGAAGTCTAGATGTTTAAAAGTAATTATTTTTAAATACTTTAAATTAATGGTGCAATTATAAGTTCCTTATTGTGCTTTTTTATACCTTTAAAATGTAATCAATCTCACTGTATTTGTTAAAATATTATGCAAATAAATCGAAAACTAGGCCACACATTTACATGTCAATAATGAAATAGTAGCCATAATAAAGTCGGTTTTGGCAAAGCGAAGCGTCACATTCAAGCTCATTATAAAATGGCTGCGACCGCCATCTTGCTCACTGCCAACTGCCATATCCTTTTCCGTTCCAATTTTGAAATCGCGAGTAAGCAATTTTAAACAAGAGATCAAGGGATTTAACAGGCTTAAATTGAAATACCTAGTCACACTTTTATTTAATGTTTCAGGCATGTTATAGTATAACCAGCTGACCCGGCAAACGTTTTGCCATGTACATATATCATATGTATATTATTTCTGGAAAACTAAAAAACTCAAATTTTTTTAGTTCGGTTCAAAGATACTTTATTTCTCAAAGAATTACATTCACTTAGCGAGAAAATTTAGAGTAAGTTAGTTATGTACATCGTGTTATGAAATTATTTGAAAATACACTATATAAAATTAAAATATTAGTTTCTAACAATATGTACCATATTTGTTTCAAAAGTGCAGGTAGGTCGCATCGATGTTACAACAGGCATTATGTGACAATGAATAGTAATAATTTCTAAGACGCTCGTTCGCAGACATAAGTAAATGCTAGAATAGCTTTTTGATGTTTTGTAAATACATTAATAATTATTCCATTAATTCATATTAAACTTTTACGATTGTTACAGACACAGATATAGAATATGGTTGTTTTTATTTTTGTTATTTTATAGGTATGTTGTTAATTATATGTACTTTTAAAAGTTTTTTAATTTGTAAAAAGGTTTTATTTCTTTTAATCTGGGTGGCAATGTATTAAATATTTGTGCGCCTTGATACATAATATTAAGTTTTCCGTAATTAGTCCTTGGTTGTATTAAACATAATGTATCAATATTTCTTAATGAATATTTTGCATCTGATTTTTGTGTAAAGGATAGATTTATATGAATTAATTTGTTAATAATTTTGTATATTAAAATTGAGGTATTGTAAACGTATGTCTGGTTTATACTCATAAATTTGGTATCACTGTATAGTTTTTCAGTTGGAGTCAAATAATCGTAATAGAATAATGTCTTCAATAATTTATTTTGCATAATTTGTATTTTATAACGATTTGTAGGCGCTGCAGTGCCCCATAGTTCGATTAAGTAGTCTATATGTGGCTTTACCATAATATTATATATAATGAGTCGGACTGACTTTGGGAAGCAACGCACACTGCCACGCAGCACGCCAAGAATAGAAGATAATTTGGATTTAATTATGTCAATGTGCGGCTTCCAAGTTAAACGACTATCCAATACAACACCAAGATATTTTTGAGTATTTGTTCTAATGATATTACATCCATTAATAGTAAGAGGTGCAAAATCGTATATTTTCTTATTTTTTGCCGCAAAAATTATATAATTTGTTTTTTCTGTATTGATAGTGAGTAAATTAATTTTTAACCAATTACTTAGGCAGTTTAAATCAATTTGTGCATCTTTCACGATTGTATCTATATTACCACCATAGTAAAACAAACTTGTGTCATCTGCATACAACGTAACATCACCCTTTAACCCTAAGTTGCTAATGTCATTAATATAAATCAAAAATAAAAGTGGCCCCAGTATAGATCCTTGGGGCACACCACAATTTATTGGAGTAGCATCACTCATAAACGTTCCTATCTTAACTATTTGCTGGCGGTTCTGAAGGTAAGATCTAAATACTTTTAATGCGGTTCCTGTTACGCCAATATCGTTAAGTTTTTTTAAGAGAAGTTCATGAGAGACGGTATCAAAGGCTTTTTTAAGATCAACAAATATGCCTAATGCTATTTGTTTTTTATCTAACTTAAGTTTAATTTCTGTTGTTAGGTCTATTGTAGCAGATAACGTATTCGATTTAGGTCTGAATCCGTATTGTTTTTTGTATAATAAATTTATTGAAGCTAGGTAGTCATTAAGACGCAAGTGTAATATCTTTTCAAAAATTTTTGATAACACTGGTAGGACTGATATTGGTCGGTAATTACCAGGATCAGAACGATTGCCTGACTTATAAATCGGAGTAACCTTGGCTACTTTAAGGCTGTCTGGAAATATACCATTACTTAGACATTGGTTAATGCAACTCGTTAGGTTGTTGACAACCAGGTTTTTAACACACTTTAGTGCTTTCGTACTTATGCCATCAATACCTATGGATGTGTTGCTATTTAAATTGCTAATAATTTTAAGGATTTCATTCGTGGTAGTCGATATTTCTGATAGAAATGTTTGAGACTTTATTTTAGAGAGAGAAGTAATTATGTTTGTAGTGGTATTTGTAGGTTTTGAGATTTTTGAGGTTAGAATTTGCCCGATAGTAGAAAAATATGAGTTAAAACATTTACAGATCTCTATTGGATTAGTTATTACAGTTGAATTGATTTCTAATTTTGTAGGCATACTAGTATCTTTTACTTTATTATTTGCTATACTATTTAGTAGATTAAACATTTTAGTTGGTTTTTTTACACAGTTTTGAAAAGCCTTTTGATAGTAAGTACTTTTAGCTGTTTGTATGGTTTGGGAAACTTTGTTTCTTTTGTTTATAAACTGTTCCTTTATTTCTATATTATTTGGTTGGGATTTATATTGCTTCCATAAAATATTTCGTTCGTTTATGGCTTTAATTATATTTTTATTTACCCAATCAGTTTTTGGTGAATTTATAATTTTGATTTTTCGAATTTTGCTGTCGTTAATGTTATTAATTATTAATTTTTCTATGTGATTATAGTCTAAAATACATTTTGAAACATCGTGCTCAACTAGCTTAAAAAGTTTTTCATAGTTGAGGGCTTCATAATGAACCTTCTGCTTTGTTTCTGGCGAGTATTGCTTTAATTCCAGATATATCTGCTTATGGTCCGACATTGCTGATTCAATAATAGCTAAGTTGAAATTATGTTCTTTTATGTTGGTGGATACGTGGTCTATTATTGTTTTGGTTGATGATGTTTCACGAGTGGAGTAGGATGAGTCCACTCGATTAAGAATGGCATATCCATTTTCATTAATCGTCTCTGTGTAATTTACTGTGGCATGGTCTTTTTTGAGCAATAAATCAATATTGTAGTCTCCAAATACTATAGCTCTTTTTCTCTTTTCTAATTGCAGTGAATTGAGTATTCACTGAATTTTTTCAAGGAATTGATTAATTTTTGAGCGATCAGGCTTATAGACTAGTCCAACATCCAGGTTATATTTATTGATATGTATCCATAAGTAGTGTATATTCGCGATACAACAGTTCTCTATTAGACTATGGCTTAGATTGTTATGTATAAAAATTGAGACTCCACCACCTGTAGTGTTTGTTCTAAAGTTATAGTGATGTCTATATCCAGGTAAAATTAGTCTTTTTGCTTGTTCATCACTTTTGACCCATGTTTCTGTTATTACAATAATGTGAATCATATGTCTTAATGAGTTTAGGATACATTTAAGTTCATCAAACTTTCCTTGACCCACAATACTTCGAGCATTTAAGTAGAGGAATTTTAGTGAACTTTCCGTTGAATATATTTCTTTGTATGTGTTTGCAAGTTGGTAGTAAATTGTATTACTTTTTATTCTATCTGTATGTACTTGGCCATTCAGTCTTCCGACGCCGTCGCCATAATTTTGGCCAATATCCCCTGCGGTGACCGGCCATATTGGGGGATATGGAGGGCCCGAAGGGTCCATTAGTGGTTGCTATTCGCAACTGAGGGAATCTTGGCATTGAGAGGAAGCCTGGCGTTTAATTAAATTTGGTTGTTGGATAACGTAATTTTTTATGTTGTTAACTTTGCTTTTCTTCGATGGCTGGTTAACAGTCTCATTTCTTTTACCGTTGGTTCCCGACGATTCAGGAGATTCTGATGGAGTTCTCTTATTTTTATCCGTTCTTGGTTTTAAGATTTGTTGGTTTCGGTTGTTCAACCAAACTATTTTGTCATATTTAAGGATTGCCAATCTCCCTTGTTCTCTTTCCCTGTTAACTTCAATTTGTAATTGTTTTCGTGTATTAAGAACATCTGGAGGGAAGTCTTCTTTTATGTAGTATGGGGTAGAATCCAATTTTTTCTTATTTTTTTGGATATCAACTTTGAGTCCAACTGTAGAAAGCGTCAGGACTATTGGTCTGATTTTTCTGTTCTTTTACCAAGCCTCCTAACACATTCAATGCCATTGTGATCACATTTGATTTTTAAAGTATTGTTTATTAAATCAAGAACTCTGTTTTGTAAATCGCAATAGGTTTTTTCATTTTCTTCCACTCCAAAAAATAGCAGATTTTTCCTCCTAATTGTTCTTTCTAACTGGTTAATTTTTATAAGTTGTTGTTCCAATTTTCCTTCCAAGAATTCATTTTTGGTTCAATAAAAATATCTGCTATAAGAACAAATAGAGGTTGATTGTAGATGAGTGAAAATTAGGGGTTGTATGTATTGTTGTATGTTGTATCATAAAAAAATAAAAACAAATAATTTTGTCGAAAAAAAATAAAAATTTTGGGGTGGACACCCCTTATCACTTAGGGCTTTGAAAGATAGATAGTAGCCGATCCTCAGACTTACTAAATATGCATAAAAAAATTCCTAAGAATCGGTCGAGCCGTTTCGAGGTTTTCTATACAGCTCGAGTATAAGTTGGAACGAATAATTATTAATTGTATGAGTCCGAATGTTATGCATACAAAGAAAGCAAGTAATCAGAAAGAGTAAGTGAGAGAGACCGTGTCTTTTATATCTTTCTATATCCAGCATTTATTTAACTTACTAAACGTATTAGAGAGATTCTAAAAGGTGAAAGCGAGGGTTCAATTAATTTATAAAAGGAATAGAGAAACCGTAAAAATGATTTAAGAGCAAAATCACGGAAATTCTCAATGCTTTGAAAGATTTGAATGTATATTAAGTGGAATCGCAAGTTATTAACATTTTACTTTCAAATACAGTTATAATGGCTTTTCGTTTGTTTTCAATGTTATGAGACGTATTTTAATGAAGTAATTGTTTGTAATAATTCAAATAAAATATTTCAATAGATTTTTGTTACGTGATTGGGTTTAAAGACTAATAACAGACAATAGTCACTTACATGAGAACTTATATACTAAAGATACAATTTATCACATCGTGGGTCAATGAAGAGCTTCAAGGATGAATTAGCGAAGTAGAACTTGGGTGGACTTTCATTTACGTAGAGAACTGGGATCACTCAAGAGATGGTCTTCTAGTCTTAATTTAAATATTGTCAGGCTGTCTTCACTTTTTATATTTTGTGTAAGTCAATTATACCGCAGCACTCCCCTAACGCTCAATGTTTTTTTTTACCGTAATTGTTTCTAAACTTAGGTAGAATTAGATTGCGAGGGCGATTTGATTTATTTTGTGTATGATTACATATTTACGTTGTAAGTGCCGCAATGTCGCATAATTTTATAGTCGACATTTAGACATATAGCAGATCAGATTAAATAATTAATAACAATAATTTATTTGCAATGTGGTACAAAAATGTTATGGTGGTACAATCGGAATTTCGCATATTCTGCCACACATAATAGCGTGCAAATTTGTGTTAAAAGGAATTTTACATACAATTTATATACATAAAGAGTCATATAAATTAGGCAATTCTTATATTATTTGTATAGATAAAATATACCATTATTAAAATATATTATTAGATTATGAAATTAGTATTAATTATAAAGCTTAATTTTTTCCAAAAGTAGTACATTAAGTTGAAAACTCTAGTATGAAGAACTGTTTTTGGTAAATTATTATAAACCTTGACTGCCATACAAAGGTGCTTTCCCTATATTAGTGAAATGATTCCTAGTTCCTTAGTAGATAGAAATTTATCTTTATTAACCGACGAGTATCTTGCCTAAAGAAAGAGTTGGAATATTCTTAGCTGAATTAATATGAGAGAATTTTGTTTTGACATACTAATGTGAAAACAGGATGTTCATAGGAAATTAATCAGTTTGTTTTCAGATAGATTTTCAGATTGTTGAGTAGTTTGGCCTAGTGGCTTCAGCGTGCGACTGTCATCCCTGAGGTAGGTTTGATCCCCGGCTGTGCACCGGTGAAAGTTCATTACTTTCTCTCTATGTGGTCATTGAACATTTGTTCGAACGGAGTAGGAAAACATCGTGAGGAAACCTTGCCTTAAACCCAAAAAGTCGATGGCATGTGTCAGGAACTCCTGCGCCTATCACCTACTTACCTATTAAATTGACAAAATATAATCATGAAAGAGATGAGAGAAAAGGCCTAAAAAGGTTGTAACGCCGTCATTTATTTTTGTTTTCAGATAAAACATTTAAAATTCAAGATTCTTGCGAAGCACTTGATGATGTTTTGTATAAAAGTATCACTTTCAATATATGCAATATGCCGTGTAAATAATTAATATAAATCCTTATAGACTATGTGTTATTTACATTATACAACATCTTGACAACTATGTATATTTGTTAAAAGCACATAGTTGTCAAGATAGCAGCGATAAATAATCATGAAAACCAATGGGTTTGAACGCATTTATTTTAATACAATAAGTTATAAATTCAGTTTCTGTGAACGACGTAGGCGGCACTCGGACAATGCTGTCTAAACATGAAGTCATGAGACTAGGGTGTATTCACACTAATTTTAAATTTTATTTAATAATGATGTTATAAAATGTATTATTACTACTCATTGTATTTTTTATAATTTAGTTACGTTACAATTGACATAATAGTATCGACGTATTATTTTAACGATACCAATGCAAGTTAATTTCTAAGTTCTAACGGGTTTATAGAACATTTCGATTAAAGAAAAAACTGTTTGACCGGATTGAAGTTATGTATTATTATAAATTTACAACTATTTAACATAATTTTAAATTTATCCGACGTTTCGCGTGCTTTACAGCGTGCGTGGTCACGGTCCGTGATAGTTGTAAATTTATAATAATACATAACTTCAATCCGGTCAAACAATTTTTTCTTTAAATGTGTAAAGGTTATGTAAATCAAAGACAATACTACATTTCGATTAAATATTAGGATAAATAAGCTTACAACTCAAGTAATTATTTAATAACGGTTTCTTTCCCATCGATCCCTTATTATGAACCGTTTTTGTTATTGCTTGAACATGCTCATCTTAAGCATATCTGGCAAATTGAATTTATTTTGTGATGTCCATTTATCGAGGCTGTATGAACACTTATGCGAATTAATGTAAGTAAAATGGTGGTTAGATTAAAGGATTAATTATTTATTTTTATATCTTCTACATTAATATTATAAAGAGATATTTGATTGTTGCATTGAACGAGCTCTAAAACTACTGGACTGATTGATGTTTCCAATATGACTTTGCTGTGGAATGGAAGCCTGGTTATCCATATCACAGGTTCTTACTTAGTTTGGAAACCAGTCTCCCAATACCTTCTCAACTGTTATCTTATTGTTTGTTGCAAATGTTATATGGGAGAAAATAAATTATTATTATTATTATTTAAAAACTTCTTTCACAACATAGAACATAGGCTATGACGTATGTTATGAATATTTTCAAAAATAAATAAAGGTGTAAAAACATTTATACATTTAATAAAACACTATTTTGACCGGATTGAAGTTATGTATTGGTCACCGTGACCACGCACGCTGTAAAGCACGCGAAACGTCGGATAAATTTAAAATTATGTTAAATAGTTGTAAATTTATAATAATACATAACTTCAATCCGGTCAAAATAGTGTTTTATTAAATGAATATAAGTTATGTTAATCAAAGACAATACTATTTATACATTTATTGACAATGGAGCATAGTGTTTCACAATTTTATAGATGACATCAATATTTATAATGTCTAACAAAAACATATTATTTTTGTATTTATAAATCTATATTCCTCCTGCTATTTAATATAAAAGTCGCTCCTTTATTAAGTTAGTGAGGGACAAACCCTAAACGTGTTGTGTGCGCACGTCAAGGAAAATACATTGTATTTCCTTCAAGCGAGGACAATCTGGCTTCCTTGTCTTATCTTTTGTATCAGAAATACAATTTCTGTTAATAAATGTCATAACAAAACACTTTTCGTACGCACAACGCAATAATGTTTCCTGTCAATAATATTGTTCGTCAATGACATCCACACATTTGAATTACAATATTATATATTTGTACATAATACGTAAACATCTGTAAGGTTAAGGTTATTATTTCTTTCATTAACAGCAAGATTAATCGATAATTGGAATCATAAAAAAGCCATTTTTGCTACTGTAGTGAATTCATTTGTCTACGCATTTTTGGAATCGACGCTAAATTTATGCATTTCATTATTTAATTACTCTTCTTTGGGTATATATGTCGCTTTTTTGTGGTTGCCATATTCATCGTTTTTGGGACTAAGAGATCGCAGTACATCTTACATCTTACATCCCTCAATAAACACTAGTTTATAATGATGGAAATATTATTTGATACACCGAGGTTCAAACGGACGACCGAGGCCAACAGACTGAGTAGACATACATTTAAAATCATTTGCTTACTGTACAGTAGTCGCTATTTTATTACCATTTAACAAATGATTATTGATGTTGACGTGCGCACAAAATAAGTTATTGAATATTTCACGAATTTAAGATTAATTACAAATGAATGTGTAAGTAATAAAGTGAGTCAGAAATCACTCAACTATGTCTCAGGGTGGCCTTACGGTATCGAAATTTGTGAATTTCAATTGTCAACTTCAGTCCACGTGTTACAAATAAACTATTACATTAAATAAACCAACTGTTAAACCTAATTTACAAATTCCGCGTACAAATATCACTATCACTATAGTTAAATAAACCAAATAAAAAACCTATTTTAAAAATCCCGGGGACAAATATGACTATCACTATAGTTAAATAAACCAAATAAAAAACCTATTTTAAAAATCCCGGGGACAAATATGACTATCACTATAGTTTAATAAACCAAATAAAAAACCTATTTTACAAATTCCGGGTACAAATATCACTATCACTATAGTTAAATAAACCAAATAAAAAACCTATTCTACAAATTCCGGGTACAAATATCACTATCACTATAGTCAAATAAACCAAATAAAAAACCTATTTTAAAAATCCCGGGGACAAATATGACTATCAATATAGTTTAATAAACCAAATAAAAAACATATTTTACAAATTCCGGGTACAAATATCACTATCACTATAGTTAAATAAACCAAATAAAAAAACCTATTTTAAAAATCCCGGGGACAAATATGACTATCACTATAGTTTAATAAACCAAATAAAAAACCTATTCTACAAATTCCGGGTACAAATATCACTATCACTTTAGTTAAATAAACCAAATAAAAAACCTATTTTAAAAATCGGGGACAAATATGACTATCACTATAGTTTAATAAACCAAATAAAAAACTTATTCTACAAATTCTGGGTACAAATATCACTATCACTATAGTCAAATAAACCAAATAAAAAACCTAATCTACAAATTCCGGGTACAAATATTACTATAACTATACAAGTTAAATAAACCAAATAAAAAACCTATTTTAAAAATCCCGGGGACAAATATGACTATCACTATAGTTTAATAAACCAAATAAAAAACCTATTTTACAAATTCTGGGTACAAATATCACTATCACTATAGTTAAATAAACCAAATAAAAAACCTATTTTAAAAATCCCGGGGACAAATATGACTATCACTATAGTTTAATAAACCAAATAAAAAACCAATTCTACAAATTCTGGGTATAAAATATCACTATCACTATAGTTAAATAAACCAAATAAAAAACCTATTTTAAAAATCCCGGGGACAAATATGACTATCACTATAGTTTAATAAACCAAATAAAAAACCTATTCTACAAATTCCGGGTACAAATATCACTATCACTATAGTCAAATAAAAAAAACAATTTGAAGTCTGTTAAAATCACTAGTACCGTATTTGCTGTAAAATTATATCCTCCCCTATTTCAGATATTTAAATAATATTCTGTGTTTTCATAAGAATTGAATAAAAATATTCCAGCTTATGTAAATATCAATAGAAATATTGTGACATTTACGCTTGTTTCCACTATAAAAATACCAGTTAAATGGCAACTTGACTTTTCAACGGATATAACATTTGTAACATTATAAATTCAAGTTTGTAAACTTTTCCACACTTAAGCTTCTATCTACAAAGTTTTGCAAAATCGTCGTATTTTCATTTTATATATTACCGTAATCCTACTACGGATTCTATTCTTCAAGCCATTAACCTGTATTACTCTAAGGCTAAATCTGGCTCAATCCCAACTAAATTACGTATTTCTAGTTTCTAGTACCTTTAATACATATGGTTGTTCGGACTAATACCTGCAGCTGAGTTTCATCATCGGACTACAAGGCAGAACACAAAATTCATCCGTATCACCTTGACGACCGTTGTTCCACAACTGAGCGTTTTTTAACGCAATTTCTTCCGCGCACCACCACTATGTGGAACCAGCTACCCACTGAAGTATTTCCAAACCAATTCGACTTAGGGTCCTTCAAGAAAAGAGCGTACCAATTTTGAAAAGGCCGGCAGCACGCTTGCGAGCCTTCTAGCAGTGCGAGTGTCCATGGGCGTCCATCACTTAACATCAGATGAGCCTCCTGCCCGTTTGCCTCCTCCTTAACATAAAAAAAAAAATATATATACGTTGAGAAAACTTGTCTTTAACGTTTGTTTGAATTGATTTCTTAAGAGAATACACTAGAGGCGCTACAACCGCCTTGTGTTAGCGTCATATTTCTATATATGTTTCGATCTTTCTTTTATTCATAGGCGTACAAAAATGCTATGCTTGGAACTAACCAGACAACATGCAAGACAAATAATCCTCTCTATTTGCCTTTCAGTTAAAGATATTGAACCTTTGCCTGGAGCCCGTACGATCTCGCCATCAAATAGTTTACATATGTGCTTCGGTATGTTTTAATCCTGAAATAAATCATTTCGCATGGTAATATGATGAATAGATTTAAGTTATTAAGTTGTAATTACTAACATAGTTATGGAACCATGATTCCGAAATAAACATTACACTATTTACTTCATGCAAGTCTTCTGTCTGGGTCATTCTGTGGGTCTAAGGCATGTAGATTTCCTTACGATATTTCCTTCACAAGCTTCCTTCATTGAAAAGAAATATAACTATTATAAGCCTTAGTCTATGACCAGTGTTCTTATTTGTAAGAATAGGCATATTCTTTTATTATTACCATAATCGTCAACCTAATTTATAAAAAAATACACCGTCTTTCATTTTTAACTAAAGTGTTCATTTGTCTGTCAAAATCTGTTGACGCTATCCTGCCATTATCTAGCCATTTTTTTTATACTACAGCGTAGTAACGTAGCAAGTAGTACTTACGTAGCAAGCATGTTGCGACCGTAGCCTCGTAGCATTCGTAGCATCTGGCTTACATTAACCGTAGCTAATGTCACTCGAGCGTAAAATAAGTTCTTTATAAAATAATTTCAGATATAATGTAACAAAAATTTCTTTAATGCTCTCTTTAGTATCGATGCCTATAAATTTTTAATAAAAAAAAAAAAAATTATACTAAAGATATAGCGAAAGATGGAATACATAATATTTGCAAAAAGCTTTAAACTTTTTATATTAACTGAGTAATATCTAATTTGGCTGTGTTGTGTGATGATGTTAAAGTGAGGGTATGTACATGGGAGTTTGTATGTGCTCATAATGCAGCTGATATTACGTTATGGATTTTTTATATTTCTTTATTTACAAAGATTAAAAATACTTTTCTTGCATTATTACACACTCAGTTTTAAATTTAATGGATTTAAGGTTCCATGTTACACTCTACAGATTAAAGCTATATTTGAAGTGGGAGAAAATAAAAAAAAACTATACAGTAAACAAATTTATTGTCAATCGGTTTATTTACAGTAGACTAGAACGTTACATTACTTAAAACACTTTAGTATTATAAAAATTAATTAAACATGTACATTTAGCTCTTAATACAGTATAAATTTGGTGTAATAAAATTACATATAGATTAGCTAGTCATAAACATGGATAAAAATGGAAGATAGTGTAATTTAATTATATTAAAATGTTGCGTCATTCCATGACATTAAAAATGAACTAACATGGTCAGACAGGGGCAAAAGTTTGTTCTGGGTCTGTAACTATAAGTGTCTTTTCTCTAAAAACATCGCAACCAATACTTACTTTATCTTTAGTCCACGTTTTACATCAAGTTACAGTTGTATGTTCCCTTCTTTGTTCAAACTATCTTCAAACTGTTTATAATATATACGAGTGTGATTATTTTAGTTCTCGTTGGTATTGTATCAAATGGGTACTTATTGTTTTAGGAAGTTGTAATGAAATAAATCGAAGTATATTTATTCTGGTGATATTACAGCTCTTATCCTTGAGGGACCTCATATTTACCTCAGTTATATTGTCAATTAAATTAATTTTAGGTAAATCAATCTTCGGATACTATTGTAAGAACGATGCGAATAAAGAAGATCTAATTTTCTTTTCGTGGGGTAATACGTTACGCATACCCTCCCACGGCACGACTGCCCCGTGGAGAGGGTTATGTGAGACTCACTTTTGTGCATACCCACTAAAACCTCACGATAACAGAACACGGTACCAGTGTAGCCTTGTCCGCATCCCGCTACGCCATCAGCCTTAGAAATCGCGGCCCTTACCGCCAGGTTCACACTGCCTTGCGATTCTGTAACTCACTTTTCGAACTCACACAGCGGTTTTCACAGCGGTGGTCGCGCTCAAATCAGTCGTGAAGCACTCATTTTATGATTTGGCATTCTGATAAGGATGATGATGATGATGAAGGTGTTCGAAAAGTGAGTTACAGAATCGCAAGGCTGTTCTAATTAGATTGGAGATAATGCAATAGCTACAAACATTATACTATTATATCATTGCGTTTCTTGTCTTAACGACGAGCACAAAGTTAGGAACAGTTAGTTACATAGACATAATCCACTATGAAATGTGAGTTCCAATTCTGTCCGGCCAAAGCTTTTGAACGGTAATCCTATTAATTACTCTTACATGATCCAAAATTTAAGCTGTACTTAAGCCTTGAGTTAAGTGAGTGAATTGGGGCTTATATGATAATCGTGATTCGTGTATATACCTCTTTTATTGATTTAGTCTTATTCTTTCCAAAGTATTCGTAAAGTACTTTACTTAATTAGACTGATTTATTTAAATAAAACTTTAATATATACTCGAATTTTTACATTATTCACATAAACGTTATATCAAGGGGGGACAATTAGTCTATAAATCAAGCGGAATAAATACCAACTTTGCGTCAATAGATGGCGCTGGTAGTGCAGAAATTTAACACTAATCATATAGTCATCTAGTTATGGTATTGGTGATTACGATTGGTAAGTCGAGTTGAGTACATAATGTAATAAATTCACGTATATATGTATTAAAGAAATAATATTTTAAAGCAGAGAATTCAATAGCTATTTGATGTTAATTAAGTTTATGAATATATTATATAACTATTTGATAGTTCATTGTACCTATGCAGATTGAAGTACAAGAGAAGTTCATTTAAAATAATATTGTATGTGTACAGATAGCAGAGTTTAATATGAATCAAAATTTCTTATGAAAATAACACGTAATATATTATTTGGATATACACACTTATAATAATCTAAACACATATAAAATTTATTATAACTTATTATACTTAATTACGATAAAAACACCATTTAGATAAGATAAAGGCACTACATATTTATATTAATTTATGAAAAATAGCCGACTTTGCGCGGGTATAGTAAATTACGTAAAAGTCATGCCAATTAGGTCGCGTCTGTAATCTATGGATTTTCTCATTTGAGTTTGAAGGGTGTTACAGCATACAGATAATAACAGCGACTGTATAGTCTACTAAATCTTATATCTCTTTCTGTCAAACACCTGGTGAAAGGGACAGACGAGTTTAGATATAACGATGTAAGTATACTGTTTTATTTACGAACGAATCTAAATTTTTTGCAGTTTACATCTTTAATTTCAAAGTCAATCACCCACTATGAAGAGCAACGAACATTATGGCTGACTTTTGATTCTATTATTAAATAACCTACTTTATAATTATACAATTATACACAAAAACATCAAATCCTTCGGTGCATTTGCAGTTTATATTTACAATTATAAAAGTTTTAACATTATTTATGACTAGGTTCAGAGTAGAGTAAATATCAAGATCTTAGACATTCTGTGACCACAAGTAGTATCAATGAAGAATCAAAAACTGCTATACATGTCAAAAACTGTACAAAGTATTAAATGCTATCGTTAAATACTTTGCCTAATATTGGAATACTTAGTGATGCGTGTAACCACGAGATGGAGCTGTACGATTGATCATAGACATATAACACCTGTATATTAAAACTTTTTAAAGTTATACTTCTTTTGGCGTGTTAGGGAAAAATGATGAGAGTATTTTCTACGATGCGCGCGCACACCGTCACAAAAAACCGACACCCTGAAGTTAGCTATAGTCAACATTTTAGTTTTTTCTACAAACGTAGAATATAATTTTTGATAAGATTTTTATCTTGTTACGGCAAAGAAGTATAACTTCTAACGCGTGTACATGTTTATGAATGCACTTGAAACGTCGTAATATAAATTTACGTTTATATCGATTATAGTTTTAAAGACTGATTTATTATCTATGGTCTACTACTTAAACTGTTGATACTATGTTAGGACATCGGTACTTATAAGGTATATAAGAAAATATGTAGGTCTTCTATGAAAGAAGAGGCCTAGGATGGAAGAAAATTTTGTAGTGGACCCGGGTTTAATGAACTATTTACAAAGAATTATTACTAGCGATTTATATAAAATTTAAACTCTTGAGTATATTTTCTAACTAGGTTATATTGCTCACAATACAAGATTTATTATATAAAGGACAAAATACTGATTTATTTAAGCTTAATAAATTCTCTCAAGCATTGGCACTTAAATCGTCTGACGTATGTCAGAATTTTGACTTTGGCCCTTTATCTGTTAAATGTGTCCAGCATTAGCCATAGATAAACAAATTTTAGTTAACACCGTCAATCAATTTTGACAAGTAAAATGTCTTAAACAAATGGGGTTCTTTTATTAAACAAATCAAAATATAATTTGTATTAAGTTTAAATAATAATTGAATATGAAAAAACAACTGTCGGTTGCAATTGAATAACACTCAAGGTCGATATTTAAAATAATATTATATCAGATAATCGATTTCGCTTTCGGATTACATCGAATGGGCGTTCTAATAAAATTTAAATTACCACACACTGGACACTTAAATGTTTATTCACTTCACAGCCTCGTTTTACTGTCTATACAAAAACGGGGCCATCCGATTCTACTCACAGAACATGTAAGTTCTCACAATTTTTGAATTTCGAATCCTCTTTCCCGAAGATCCATGTGAGCATCTGCCGGGCTTTCATACTTGCGCGTACAACACCTCGGGATTTATACCAGTGCGCTGGTGATGACTCTCTGCCTCCATCGGAGGTGAACTGCTGCTGCTTTAGCCTGATCTGGTTGAGGATGCCGACAAGGAGTTCGTCAACGTTGTGGTTGATGCCAACTGACACTTCTATGAATTTCGCTTTGTATGTGCACGCGAGGCATTTACCATCTGTGAATGGGCAAAATTATTAAAATAAATCGTAATTTGAACATATTTAAAGCAAAGTTAATATAATACATTTATTTATTCTAAATACTTTCATCTTTGGGGTACGCAAAGACATGTTTAGTTTGCCTTCTGTTCAAGATGAAATTTTTGTTTCGCCCGATATGAAATCGTGTAATGGCTCTTTAAATATACGGTTGTTAAATGAATACATATGATTTTATTTCAGTAAATAATTCAAATATCGTGATTGACAAATTTGGAACTACAACACGAACAACAATGTTTGTTTTGTTTATGGCTAGTATGCGGAAGTATGTCTACTATCAAATTTCGTAATAGAAAAGAATTTGGTCGGCACTTGTAGGATTAAAACGAATTAATCACAATTCTTTTGATACGTAAATACTCTGCCACAGTTTAATTAAATCTTCGATTTATTACAACTCAGATATTTTCTATCTAATCTCTATTTACACAATTATGTAATCTTTCTTTTATAAAAAGTCTCTTGTCCCTGTAGTCAGTACTATACTTGTAAATAATAGATGCATTTATAAAAAAATACACTAGCGCTACAACCTGTTTTAGGTCTTGGACTCAGATTTATGTATCTGTTTCATTATTTATGATCGCCTCGACTTTTTTTTACTCACGATGTTTTCCTTTATCGTTCGAGCGAATGTCAAATGTGCACAAATCAACAAGCCAAAACTTGAACAATGTCTTGAAAGCACGACCTGAATTTTAACAAAAACAGGACCAATGTTTAAAATTATGAAAAATTAAAAGAATAATGATAACAATAATGACTATGGAGTCATTATTATTATTGAATATTGAATTCCTTAACTTATAGATCTACAACATTGACAAATAAACCATTCCTATTAATTTTAGGTTAAGGTTTTTAACTAATTTCACTTTGATGTTATTAAATTATGATGACAATGGCAGGTGACACTAACACATTAATAATAAAGATTATGATATTACGACAGACTATCAAATAGTCTGTTAATTTGTAGTTCTATTAATATTGGCAAATCAAATAAATAAGGAACAGTTTTGAACTATTTGACTTTGATGTTATGAAATTATAATGACAATAGCAGCTGATACCAGCGACATATATAATCACGATAGCACGGTTCAGCTCAAATTCTATTTGGAACTGAGTCGTCGTCGTTCAAAGTTAGTTGCTACCGAATGGAATGTAAACTTTGTTGATTTGTGCATATTCAATGAAAATATTTAAATTCGCATTCAGTAATTATGAAAATCTTTTATTTCAATCAAGATACATTTATAATACGTAATATAAATATGTTTGCTTGGTTTATTAAGGCATTTTTCCCCCACAAATGTTTTTGTTCTTAAAAACGTACATCTACCAAGTCTAGAGTACTTCCCATACTCGCACTTCTCCGATATAATCAAACACACTTGCATTAAGAACTTTTCTTAAATTTTTATTTACACTTCATTACCTAAAACATACATATAAAAAGCCTTATCGCTAACAAGCGATTACTTTCAGGCAACCCTAGTATGGAATAATAATAAAGAATTGACTGAGAGTAAAATAGAAGAAGTGCAAAAATAATAAACAAAAAAACATAAAATTACTTGTAACACTAGATATACCAACTAAACTTAAATATAAAAGAATAATAAAAATGTAAATGCTAATCTTATGGTTAATGAGTCATTATTAATATATTTAAGGTAATAACGAGGCAGATGAGAAATGCTCCTTATGTTAGCATGCATCAAAATATTGTTAAACTAGCAACAAGTAAACATAATAAAGCTAAGTAAAATTTCCGCACAAAGTCGCTAAGCCACTTAACTCTGAATAATATCATTAAGAAAAATATAGCTGTAATAATTTGAGGCTAGCTGTCTCTCGGGAAATCACTTTGCCTCAATAATAGGACATCGCTTTATTAACTCTTATTGCGTAGATTATTATTAAAGTTATCTTAAATAGACTTAGATTTTCATTTTTACTAGCTTTTTATTGTTGTTGACTTAATTAGACGTAAAAATCTCCTTTGTGCCGCGAGACAGTTTTTAAATTTCGAATTTGCTGTAGACTATTGTATAAAAAATAAATCAGTGGCGCTACAACCTCTTTAGGTCTGAATCTGTTTCATAATAATTTTTCAATCTAATAGGCAAGTAGGTGATCAGCCTTCAGTGCTTGACACACGCCGTCGACTTTTTGGGTCTAAGACATGTCGGTTTCCTCACGATGTTTTCCTTCACCGTTCGAGCGAATGTTAAATGCGCACATAGAAACAAAGTCCATTGGTGCACAGCCGGGGATCGAACCTACGACCTCAGGGATGAGAGTCGCACGCTGAAGCCACAAGGCCAACACTGCTGCTAGACCATTGTATAGCTTCTATATTTCCTTTGTTTAACTTTATTGTTGTAGAAAAGAGGAAATCTAATAATACGATTGGGTGTTACATCGAAATAGTTATGATATTTTATTTTCTATTCTACGAGTATTACTTTGCCGATGCAGCTGTATACATATATCACTTAATCTAAAACTATCTTAGCTAAAATTGTAGTTAAATAAAATTTGATTACCATTTTGAATTAATGTTTTGAACTATTGTTATTAATGTCCATAAATACGATTTTGTTTTGTATACATGCAACACTAGCATTGTAGCTTATGTGAGCTTATTATAGTATGGCATATATTAACTGTGTATTAAAAATAAGCTATTTACAACATTAAATTAAATAAACAATTCGATTTTAATAAAAAGAAAATCAATACCTTGAGTCGAAACAGCTCTGCTTCTCGCTAAATCTATTTTATTCGCAACCAGCACCGCCGGCCTGCATCTCAACATGTCAGAGTCCAGTAACCTGGCCAATTCCTGCTCAGCCTTCTGGAAGGATGCCTTGTCTACTACAGAGTATATTACGACGAACGCATCTGGAGGCTCGCAGCGGTCTATCTCTTCCTGTGGATAAACCATAGATAGTTTTATAATTACGGCTTCAAATATAGATTAGTTTAATTTATTATTTTCAAATAAGTTATTATTACGGTAACAACTCTGCAATTAATTTGCTGGAATGTATTGTAAAGGAAAACATTGGGAACAGTGTGTATGAATCACCTTTTTGTGTAGTGTCAGTAAACTTTTAAAAAATCGCAACAATTCTTTATTTTTTTTCTATTTTATATTATTATTTTTTATATCATATCGAATTAATGAAATAAAGACAATGATATCTGTTGTATGAACATTAGCAGCTCATAATATATTAAATGTACGACGCAATTTATTGATATTTTTATGACATTTACGATATAAATAAAAATTGTAATTAAAAATATATCATCATTTGTTATGTTCAAAGGTATTAATGAAGAATTGTAAGTTTTAGCTAGTAAATGTATGATGGATTCCCGTTTGACATAAATAGTATATATTTATATAGAAGCTATATATAAAGCTTGGGAACATTACGATTTATTACGACTTCAAAGCCATCGATTTCACAAAAGGATTAGACCAGAAATAATAAACAGCTGAACGCGTAATATAATGTCTGTACTCTGTACATTCGAAGGGGACAAAATTAATGAAAATGAGGGCTTTATTTCCAGTAGTTCTCGCCTATTTTACGCCCTTCAGAGGGGATAGCGGTTAGTTTGAGAATTAATATGATCAAATTAATGTTTTTATACGATTTCATAGAACTCCAAAGAGTTCAATTTTGTTTATAACTTGTATTCCAATCGAATTAGTGATCTTATCGATGGGATTTCCGACACTGATGGATTATTTAATAATATTTACGACAAATATTAATTTAATGAATAAGGTTATTTAAAGTCGTGATTTCTACTTGGGGCAAGGGCCACAATCCAACTGTCATTGATATTTATTTATGATTCTTATCATTAGTTGTAAGATTTCTTATAAATTAATAAGTCTGTGCCTTTCACCCCATCATTATTCAGGAGTTATGCTATAATTTTTGTTAGCATTTAGGCTAATAATTAAAGTATATAATTAATAATTCTTTTTTAAATAATAAATCCTTTATCCTATCCCCGACCTAATGCATCAGTCTCTTTTCATCACAGCGTAAACACAATATGACAGAAAGAGATGAAAGAGTACTTATGTTTAATGATCCAGTTTTTCCGAATAAGAGAGTAAATGTCTTAGTTTTTTTTCTATAATCGCTGTCGCAGGTAGACCTTTTAAGGCAGTTCAAAGTTCGGTGTTTAGTAAAAGTTCAAAGTTTAATGCCAAACCAAATAAAATTGGGTTTTGTACTTCCACTGTCACCGAACTTATACTTAACTCGGGACCGTAAATTTTTGGACACGGTTAAAATTAATAATTCAACCGTGAGTCTCATATTCAAGGGCTCAAAGGGATGTCATTTTAAAGTGTCCAGAATTAAATTAAAGCTTTACCCTTCTGATGGAGGATCATCATTTTATTTAATGAGGCAACTACAACTTTGTACGAATAAAAATCTTAAACCCGTCTCTGTGTATATTAGAAGATTCGGGAGATAATAAGTCTGGTTAGATCAGTGTTTCCCAATTTGGGGCCCACACCCCACAGGGGGCAATTTGATTGGTATAGGTTTATATGTTTTGAAAATTTATATTTTTCTTAAATAAATTTCCTAGTAATTTCTTCCTAAAACGTTTCATTGTAAACACTACATTGACTGTCTTAAGTGAATTAATTTTTTTAATATAAAATTATGAACGTTACATTGTATATTTTTTTAGGCAGACACTGGTTTAGCCGAATATAGAAAGCTGTTCACTTGCATATAAAAGTATAGTTATTTTGCAAATTTTTCACATGCCAAAAACATTTCCAGTCTTCGCATCTACGCGTGCGTGAGTGTAGCATAGTTGCAATTCTTAGATAATACTACAGAGGAAGAAACGATTAATATATATATATATATATATATATATATAGTACATATAACTTCAACCCCTCGACATACAGTGCGGTAAACAGAGTGGATTCAAAAAGTTTAGTCTGATTGTTCCTCGATACAATGTTTAGATTGCGCCTGTCTGAATGATTGATGGATAACGTTGAGGGGAGGGATTTCCTATCTATGATTAATGCGCCGTGAACTCTACACTCATATTAGTAGCATGAGATTGTAGCCCTAGTGTACATATAAACTTAACCAAAAATAATTGAACTCAGAGTTTTATTTGTCGGAAAAGGTTTGTTAAAGTTTCATTAAAATAAAATATATCTTACCCTTGCACTTGTGCAGTTTACGAAATAAAGCTCCGATTCCTCGCCATTTAGTAGAATTGATACTTTCTGCTCTGTGCCGTCCGCATCTAGAAAAAATGTTTTAATACAATATAGAGGTTACGTTGAAAAATAGGAGGTACTAAATAAGAATCGCGTGTTCTAATCCCATGGCGCTATACCTCTATAACATTATCAAAATATTTATTCATATAGGTAACTTATGAACGTAAGTAAAATAATGATTCTAAATTTACATTAACAGCCAGTTCTCAAATCAAGGCGAACAGAACTAGCAATGATGTCTCCGGCTTTGCCAAATCGCCAAGTAGTTTTTTTGCAAAATGTTTGTAAGCACTTTCTCTATTACATCATGCTCATCATCAAATGTTATATGGATCTTGGCCTCAGATTAGTTTTTAATACTATTTTAAAACAAATTTTATACCCTTGTATAATTTTTTTACGTTTTTATATTTAAAATATTGACTATCGAATCGCTAATAATAATAAAAACATTTATTTATAAGACAGTGGTACATTTAGATCAGTTATAAAAATCTGCACAATTCGCAATATAAAAATAGGCATGCAAATGTCATATTAATTTTCATTAACTCATATAATAAGAACATTAACACACTATCATACTACGTTAAGGTATTTATAATTTGTCTAACTTAGGTCCAAATATTCGCCCACGATATAAAGGCACCTTGCCTTTAAAAATTTAAACACCTTTCCCTTGAAAGCATTACACGGCAGTGACTATTACTATCAACTTGAAAAGTCGGATAGATCCAGCAATAGTGGCAAATCAAATAAACTTCTAGTATTAACGGTTTTTAACTGATTTGACGTTAACGTTGTTAATTTATAAGCCAAATAATGACAAAGACAGCTGACAGTAACGCCATTGCTCTGACATATACTAAGAAGTATAACTGCTGCTTGTAAATATTCGGAAAGTAATTTAAAATATCGTTTGGTAACTTCTACGTGAAATTCCGATAAAAATATTTGTTGCTAAGGTAAAATTATTTTGATTACATTCTTTGACCTTTTGGAAAAATAACATTTCCTCTTTATAATGTAACTTAAGATTATGGATAAGAAAATATAATGTGCCAAAAATATTTTTATAAAGTTCCAGAGTTTTAAGGATTTTTATAATCTGGGGGCATCTGGGTTCAATATAAATTTCCGAGAATGCCCGAGGGTCTGACGTTTTTATGTCCCAGCCACAGATTAACGATACTACATGGCAACTGACATTTACTAGACATCTCTTACATAAACAATACGCGTTTAGTAACCATTTAACCCGTAAATCTGTATTAAATTCGAATTATTCTTAATTGGAATCTTTACTTAGATTAAAATAAAAGTTATTTTTGTAATCTAATTAAAGATATAGACATTCTAGAGACTTTGATTTGTAATAATTTAAAAACAAATTTCTGAGAATGCTCGAGGATCTATAGTTTCTATAACCAAAACACAGATTAACGATATTACATCGCAAATGACATTTCGGTCACTAATGGAGACAGCGAGACATAATATACAGAATAAAACGAAAATCTTTTCACATTGTTACATCTACATCTTGCTGAACGTCTTGCAATTGTGTCTTAGGGAGCGTTCAAGTATTACGTCACGCAATTTTTGGAGATTATTGACCCCCCTCCCCCATATAACGCGCCGTAACGTTTTTTTGTACCCAAGTATAGTAAAACGTTTCGTGACCACCTAGTGACTCATTATACCATAAGTTACCATTATGTGGTGTAAAGTACTGGAAAGTCGAAAATAATATTAACAATAACGCGTAATTCAATCCCCGCCCCGCATCGTAACGTTTTACAAAAGGACAAAAAATTCGTTACGTAATACTTGAACGCTCCCTTATAGTGTCGTCTCAATTTATTTAAAACAGTTGTTTGGAGATTTAAGAATAAACAGTGTTTTGCTTTCTAAAATCCAGATCTCACCCAGAATCGTACACACCGTATAGATATATTGTACATAACTTGCATGTCGTAATTCATGTCATCTAACATACCCGCAATTCACAAATTGTATCTCCAAACTTCAGCTAAGTAACGTGTATGTTAAACTTTGTCGTACTTAACGGTCGGAGAAATAACTTGAAAGCGTTTCGTATGTTCAGAACCTAGTTAATACGAGCCAAGGCACTTCTGCTTATGCTGGCTTTACGTAGGAAATTTTATAAGAGAACAGGCGAGATTTTTAAGGTTAGAATTTATACTAGAAATAGTATTGCCGCCTATTAAGCCTTACACACACATACGACAATCTATCTAAAAGCTGGCGCGGCCGCTAAAAAAATAAACGTTTAAAATATTATAAGAGTCTTTCCTCCAACTTTAATTTTGTACCCAAAGAGTAGAGACTTTTGGGCGGGGGTTCAACTGCATAGGCTAATTAATGATTTAAGTTGGCATCTGGTAGGTAATACAGGTGACCCCCGAGCTGGTGCTTTCCTTGCTTAACGAATAAGTATCGCAATACAGCGAGGAATTGCTGCCAGCGTTAAATGGACACTGCCACAGGAACCAAACTTTTTAAATTGGTTTTAATTTTCTTTTATCAATTTTTAATAATTATTATTACTATGTTGGTGTAATATTCTAAATATTGTATTGTGAGTTGAAAACTATAAATTAATTCTACATTGCATGCAAAAACAATTTAAATCTATAAAGTATTATTGTTTAATTACAACCAATTATTCTTGAAGCACGCTTGCGGTTTTAAACGCAAGCACCGCAAGCGTCTCCAAGAATCATTGTTATTAATTGCTACGTCGCAAGATTACCATTTAACATTTGAACACGTACATTTCCGTAACTTTTAGGTCCACATTTTAGACACAAATCTCAAGATCTGTGAAAACATTTCTTCTGTGTGAAGTCATATTTGACAGCAAGACTAAAAAATTTTCAAATTGGCATAGGAATCGTGGCTCGTGAAATCGCTCTTAACATTTCTTTATCATAGGATTAAATAGAATATAAAGTATAATAAGCACTCGTGTGCACAAGTGTTATATTATTTTTCAAATCGGCATTGTTTACAGTGTGAGAGGTCTGTGGTTCGTAAGGAGTATCTTATCGTAAAAGTCACTAAAAAAAATTAAAAAAATACTCATGATTGATTTGACCTGATGTTAAGTGATAAACCAAGGACGCTCTCGCCTTTTTAGAATTGTTCCTATTTTAATTATTTGACCAATTGTACAAATAATAAAACGATAATGTTCAAATTATTTGTAGAATGGGGCAATTTTAATTAAAATACTTTAAAATAAAATTGAAAACTTTGTAGAATTCTAAATTATGTACGAGTACTGTCTGTGTTAGGTAACGTATTTAGTTTAAATTAATCAGTAGTAATAAAAACTAAACTTAAACAATCAGAGCTTGATTCACGCCCCAATTCATTTAATCTAACGAGAAAATTAGAATTAACGAAAATCAAATCAACGTTCGCGTATTTATTAATCAAGATCTAAGCAAAGCTCTCGCATATCCCTCGAAATTTATTCACACGAAATTGAGGGATTCATACGAAACGTTTGTTAAATTCACAATTTGTCAAAGTTACTCCGCCAATTGTTTTATTAATTTAATAATAATAAGTCTATTTGCGTCTTCAGAATTTTGCATTTTAGTTTGAATAATACTGGTCACCTACTTGTCTATGACATAAATGATCAAAGTAGGGTCCTATATAGGTTGTAGCGCCACTGGATTATTCTCATTAGCCATACCACTACGAAATTTCGCTAAAAGCCCTAACGATTGATGTATTAATGTGTTTGAAGGCACGAATTATGTAACCTAACATAAGTTAAGTTTTTTTAAATGTAATAGGAGGCAAAAAGGGAGGAGAACGCCGCCCATGGACACTTACATTGCCAGAAGGCTCGCAAGTGCGTTGCCGGCCTTTCAAGAATTGGTTCGCTCTTTTCTTAAAAGACCCTAAGTCAAATTGGTTCGGAAATACGTCAGTGGGCAGCTGGTTCCACATAGCGGTGGTGCGCGGCAAAAACTGTCTTAGAAAACGCTCAGTTGTGGAACGACGGACGTCGAGGTGATACGGATGGTATTTTGTATTTTGCCATGACGTCCGACTTGAGTTATATATTTCAGTTAATACAGAATCGCAAACTAAAGGGTAACAATCATGTTACACTTGTAGCCAATAAATTGTAAAACGTCAGTGATAAATGAGCCCTTTTGTTTTTCATTCACTCCTAAATAGTAATATACTCGTTTCCGAGGATGTCCAAAAAGTCAATACTATTATATTCCTTATAGATGCGTCACTAAGATTTACGAAACCATCAATAAGCCAAGGTAATTTTTTATTAGTCTAGCGTCCCAACCCTAATTTTATGTTATTTATAAGTTCTTGTTTTAAACGATTAAACCTAGTTGACACTTACGAGAAAGAGTTTCATTTATTTGAACGAGGTATGTTCCGCAACAACCGCCACCGAACTTAACGCACTTAATTTTTTTAGTTCCCAAAGTAACCACGGGCGCTGCTCAACCTTTTTTCATAAATTATTTATTTATTTTAATTATTTACACACTTACATTTATAGAAAAACAAATAACATAATACGTAAAAATTATAAGGCCAGCCTTGCGATTATGTAACTCACTTTTCGAACTCACACAGCGGTTTTCGCAGCGGCAGTCCCTCCTTATCAGAATGCCAAATCATAAAATGACTGCTTCACGACTGATTTGAGCGCGACCGCCGCTGCGAAAACCGCTGTGTGAGTTCGAAAAGTGAGTTACAGAATCGCAAGGATTATCTCTAACAAGAGATCTCTTTCAGGCAACCTAAGTACGAAAAAAAAGCTAAAAAAATATGATGGGGAAAGTGCAAGAAGTGAATAACCAAATCTTATAAAAAAATTATAGAACCAACGATCTTACTTAATCTAAAATAATACAAAAAAATAATAAAATAAAATAAAAAGCTAATCTCACGGATTCATGATTTGTGATGCAATACAAAAGAATTTCTTATTCTTTACAAGTATTACAAAAGTTAAAATTGAGCAGGATACGAAATGGTTAAGAAATGTTTATATAGAAGAGTTTTAAAATATGTTATAATAATTATATTATAAGTATTTTGATTGTACGCATTATTTGTCATGACGATGGCGGAATAAGATTATTTAATCTTGTATAGATTCTAATTAAACATTTTGTCAATATCTAGTACTAGAATAATTTGGGAATCTTTTCGTTAACTAAATCAAATTAAAAGTTTTAATAAGGATTTGAAACTTTCACCTAAATTAATTTATGTATAAAAGTTACATTAATTAAAAACTCCAACTTTTGCCACTAAAAACCGTTGAAATCGTTTAGTTAACTTTAACTAAATACGTTAAACTTTAAGTCTTAATTGACAGTATTCGAGTTAAATATTTTAGAACTCTTTAATGTCTTAATTAAAATTATATTCAAGTAATAAGAAAACTATAATATTTGAAGAATACATTAACTCGACAATATCAAAATTTAAAGACCTTTCTCACCGTCTTCTGGATATTACAGCACACTCAGCTTTGTTCATTTTAAAATTCTGCCTTTTTATTCCCAAATTAACTTACGTACTTCGCTGTAGCCCTCTATGGAATCATTCAGTTTTTTTAAGTGATTTGGATAATCTTTTAAAAACTTCTTTGTAATCTATTTTAAATGTTCGTTTTGATACACCTTCTTGGAATCAAGCATCGCTTCCTGTTCGCTTTGGCGGATTAGGAGTACGCAAGATAACAAGTGTAGCTCTTCAGCGTTTCTCTCATCTGCTCACAAATCTTGCAGTCTGGTAGGTAAAATCCTTAGATATTATTCTACAAACTACGAGATTGTGGATTTAACAGATGCGAGAAACGCGTGATTAGCATCCAACCCAGGCTTGAGTTTGCCTTCTAGCGTCAACTTTCAAAGGAGCTGGGATGATCCTCTTTGCAAATGTGAATTCAAAAAGTTATAAGGTCACATTCCAATAACAGACCGTGCAAGGTTGATGGCTGTGGGGTCTAGGGAAGCTGGACAGACATTGGCTTAATGCTTATCCTTCGCCAAACACTGGCACCCTTTTAGACCCTGAATCACTTTGAATTGCCATCAGCCTCCGCTTAGGAGTGCCCATATGTACTCCCCATAAGTGTCCCTGTGGCTTTGAAGTAAGTAGCCTTGGACACCATGGCCTACACTGCCAAAAGAGTGCAGGTCGTTTTTCTCGCCATGCCGCGCTAAACGACATTATACGCCGCTCTCTTGCCTCCGTCAATGTTCCAGCAATTTTGGAGCCAACAGGCATCGCAAGAGACGATGGCAAGCGGCCGGATGGGATGTCTTTGATCCCTTGGAAAATGGGACGGGCTTTAGTATGGGATGCTACCTGTGTAGACACCTTTGCCCCGTCTCATCTCCTTCGGCAGGCAGAAATTAACAAACGGCACAAATATTCTGACAGTCTTTCCTCCAACTTCAATTTTGTTCCCTTTGGAGTAGAGACTCTTGGGCCGTGGGGTTTAAGTGCACAGGCGCTTATTAAAGATTTAAGTTGGCGCCTGGTAGATAGTACCGGTGACCACAGAGCTGGCACTTTCCTGGCTCAAAGAATAAGTCTCGCAATACAGCGAGGAAATGCTGCCAGCGTTAAAGGTACACTGCCACAGGGACCAAACTTTTTAAATTTGTTTTGATTTTCTTCTTTCTTCTTTAATTATTTTTATTATTACTTTATAGGTTAAGAAAATTGTAAATACTGTATTTGTGTAAATAAAATGATATATTAAAAAAAATTAACAAATTAATAATAATATTTGTTCATATACTAAACTATACTATTTAAAGTGAATATATTCCATAAACACGGCAAGAACACTTTCGTTATTATTAAAAGGTAGAATTTATTAATCAAGTAACTGAATACTGTGAAATTTCATTTCGTAGCCATTTCTTTAGTCTTATACAAGTGTGATAAATAATGACTTTTCCCAATAAGCAAACTCTTCCAGGTTAAAAATTGATTATAATATCATTATAAGACACAAATAAACCCGGCAAATGTCGATGACACTGTTATTACATAGTGTCAGTAAAGAAGTTAGGATAAAAATTAAGATACAATAAGGTAATTATAAGGAGATTTATTTATTGAATACAATACATGCATTCAACATCAAAACAATAATAATTATCACATAAAACAATTTGACTATATAGGAATTGGGTATAAAAACGTCGGATCGCTAACGCATTCATGCGTCAATTTATTTTATTATCAAAACACGGAAATTGGTTAACGCGTCGACAGTCATTACAATCTTATATACAAATAGTAAAAAATAAATCAATGGCGCTACAATCTTTTCAATCTGACACACGCCGTCGACTTTTTGGGTCTAAGGGAAGCCAGGTTCCTCACGATGTTTTGCTTCACCGTTCGAGCGAATGTTAAATGCGCTCATAGAAAGAAAGTCCATCGGTGCAAATTCAAATTCAAAGATCATTTATTCATATAGGTATAAAAATGTACACTCATGAACGTCAAAAAATAAATATATATGAAATGCTTCTAATTTTACATTTACTTCCAGTTCTCAAATCAAGGGCGTAGAACGGAAGAGAAGAACTGGCAAAGCACAACCGGGGATCGAACATACGACCTCAGGGACGAGAGTCGCACGATGAAGCCAACATTGCTCTACATATACAAATATTATAATAATAAAAAAATAACTACAAGAATTAATTTCTGAAAATTGAAATGGGTTAAAATCTTAAACTGTTAGGTACAGAATATGTGCCTTTATTATTCACATAAATTGCCAGTTTAGTATTATCAGTATATTAATCTTCTAACACCTTACAAGACAAAAGCGTGAAGCTAAATTACTTCATGATTGCACATCATGTTCTGTCGTCGTGATCCGAAGCAATTTACTATGTGCTTGACAGGTTTCCCATCAACATGACAACGAATATTAAACTCTATCCAATTAAGAGAAGTGCGAGTGATTGGCTTTGGCTGCAAAAAAACATTATATTATGTAAGGGGAAGAATTTTTGACCGATACAAATATTTACGCATACTGATAACTGGCACGATTCTTAAGCACTTTTATTTAGAATATAGCTACTATATATTGTCTTTGTATAGAAAGAAAAGTGTTACATTCGAAATAAAAAGATTTACTTTTCGAGTCGAGTAATAAATTAATTCTCACAGTATCGCTTTGTGACGTACCTAAAACTTGATTTAAGAGAGGTCCAATAAAACCTACCACTTAGTGAAACTAGGTATTCATTGCATTGGTTGGGCCGACCAGAGATTCATAATATTTGTCATGTCATGTAAACATAGATATAAAATTATCAATAATATTCGATAGCGATAGTTTTTTGTTTTTTATATTAAAAGTTCTATCAAAAAGGTTTTATTTGTATCTTCCCAATGTATTTTTGGCAAATAATTAAACGATTTCTAGTCACGTTTGTGTTGGGCGTTTGTTTAGTTAGGCCACTGGTGGGCGACCGCTAGTGCTACGTAATTAATTTTATGTTAATCAACGAACTTGGTGACTTCTAATTAATTTTCAAAGTTTTTTTATTCTAGATCCAAACTAGTTATGCTACGAGTGCAAGAATTTTTTCTTGATACGTTAAATCATTTATCGAACTTTGTAAAAAAAATATGATTTAATTAGTACTAACATTTAAATTTTAGCTTTGTTGATGGAAATTACGTGAAGAATATCATGTGGCATTACAAAAGAAAAACAAATTTAGACATTTCATTAGACATGTATTTTCACTATCAGGATTTAAAATGTATATAACAACATAAGAAGTGTTGTATACACTCATGTGATATATATACGTAGAATAGTTAATAGTGGAGTGAGCAGTGTTGGCGAAGCCACTAGGGCTTCAGCGTGCATCAGGCACAGAAGACTTGCCTATTAGATTGAAAAATGATCATGAAACAGATACAAAAATCTGAGGCCCAGACCTAAAAAGGTTGTAGCGCCACTGGTTTGTTTTTAGTTAATAGTGAAAAATCGGTTAAAACTATTGCAGAATCTTCCAAGTCACAATATTTTATTTTTTATCGATTTATTGTAAAGGTGCTGTAATGGTAACATATATAAACTAGATTTAAAGCTTTATTTATTTAGTACAAGAATTGGTGTCACAGCTTAAACTTAATATTTCAAACATGTTCGAAAGCTTAAGGCATGATTATTTAATTACGCGATACGCAACTTACCCTGTGTTACTATTTCGGCCTACGACATAGTAAAACATATATGACACATGTACAATATTCATTTTCAATATTATAAATAGAAGATTATTACAACAAAATGATAGTTTTGAATGCGAACGTAAAACACGTCTGAAAAATCCAATCGAAAAAATATGTTTTTCTCCATTTTGTTTCGTTCGCCAGTCCTATGTGAGATGAAGTTATGATTGTTTAACTCTATTCGATTTATACGGACTTGGTGTTCGGAAATATTTATTCCGATAGAATGGTGTGATAGATGCATAATATGATTACAACTGGTAACTGTTTTATAAATATTTCTCCAATATTTATGGTAGATATGGAATTTCTATATGCAGTTGGTTATAATACCTCCTGCGTACAGAGTCGCAATATATAAGCCACCTTAGTGGAAGATTTAATACGTGGGTATAGCGGCAACAAATCTAATATAATATATAAAATTCTCGTGTCACGGTGTTTGTAATGAAACTACTCCGAAATGGCTCAACTGATTTTTGTGAAATTTTATGTGCATATCGGTTAGGTCTGCGAACCAGACAACATCTAATTTTCATCCCCCCAAAAGGTTAAGGGTTAATTTTTAAAACCCCTAAAAATTTTTTGTAGACAAAATTTTTTGTTTTTATTTTTTTATGATACAGCATACACAAATACATACAGCCCGTATACATAGTATTTTCACCCCTCTACGATCAACCCCTATTTTTTATAGTAGATAGTTATTTTTATTGAACTAAAAAAATGTTTCCTAGTCAGCTAGTATAAAATAAAAATACATCAAAACCAAATAAACATTTTCAATAAAATGTGTAGCTAAAGGTCAGAAGTTTGTAATAAGCTCCTGAATAAGATTCACGTGGGAATTTCTTATAAGCATAAATTGGATCAATCCGAAAATGTCATTATACCAAGTTGGGGCAAGCTGGTAATTGAGTTCAGAACTTTGAGGGTACTGCGATAAACCATGCTTGTTAAAGAAATATGTTTTATTGATAAACCATTTGATCGCTCTCTGTACCGCGGGATCTTCAAGAGTGGAGGACGTCCAGCCATAAGCAAATTGCTAGACGTGGAACAGGACAGCAAGCGCTGGAACACTTTTTGGGTAGTCGAGCCAGCGGAGTGTGTGAGTGTGATAAACTTTTCAAGAAAGTTTAGTTATTTAAACACCGTCAAACCGCTAACTTTGAAAGTCTAAATAGAGTGTCAACTTTTCTATTGATAAAGTCGTATAGTGAGTTTCTCAATTAAAAATAAATCAGTGGCGCTACAACGTCTTTAGGTCTTGGCCTCAGATTTCTGAATCTGTTTCATGATATTTTTTTAAATCTAATAGGCAAGTAGGTGATCAGCCTCCAGTGCCTGACACACGCCGTCGACTTTTTGGGTCTAAGACATGTCGATTTCCTCACGATATTTTCTTTCACCGTTTGAGCAAATGTTAAATGCGCACATAGAAAGAAAGTCCATTGGTGCACAGCCGGGGATCGAACCTACGACCTCAGGTATGAGAGTCGCACGCTGAAGCCACTAGGCCAACACTGCTCCAAGAGAATTGTGTCAGTTTCTCAATTAACTAACACAATTCTTTTGATGGAATTATTGTATTTATATTAATGTCTTATTTTTTCTTGTCTTTTGTTTTTATCTTTGTTTCGGGCATTAGGCATCTATTTAATCAAACTAAGCTTGATTAAACAAATACATTATAAACATCCGCCATTTTGTATATATTTTTTTTAATTCAAGAGAAATGAAATATTGAAAACCAAACGTCGCAATTAAACAGAGGTCTCAATTATTCGGGCCCTGGAAACGAATATCCGGCTTCGAAAACTTAAGCTCTGTAATGAAATTCCTTAACAAACAAGTATAAAAGTTTCAACGGAACACGACACCCAACACTTTGTAAAGTGATCCAAGTATCGGTCTGGTTTTATCTTTAAAACTTTGCTACTTAGATGAGTACAGAGTTTTTATACTTCATACAAACAAACTCAACCGAGAGAATATAAAACAAAAGACGAAACGACGCTTAATTGACCAATAGTGAAACGGAAGGATGAATCGTGTCGTATGTCAGTGATTGGACTGTTACTATTGACCAATCACAATCACACGTTGCCGTTGTGTTTTCCATTTCCACCTTTCAATTTAAACGATCACACAGGCGCGTTCAGCGTTAGGGTTTAATTTTATTCTTAATATAAAAATGTGTTGGTCTATTAAATGTGTGATACTTGTATTGTACGTATCATTTAGTACTGTATATATCTATTTCAGGCACATACATTTATACTGTTACGTTGTGATAGAGGTATACTAAATAAGATCAAGTCAAGGTAGGTTTTCTACCTAAAGAGCCCAGACATACGGCGGTGAATTACTGCGGCACCTTATTTTGCTTTCAACACTCGTTTTTGACCTAATAGAGCAGTACTATAGAAAATCAATCGCACTTGAACCATTCGGTCAAATGACAACCCACTAGAAACGTGAAACAAATTACAAACACCGATTGGAAATCGACACCACATGACCCATAGTCCCTTCTAAACAACTTGGATGAAGTCAACGTAGGATAAATATAACGAAAATGAGGAATATATTCAAGTTTATATAATACTAGCGACCCGGCAAACGTTTGTTTTGCCATGTATATTATTGGTAGGAAAAATTTGTTTAGTTACATAAAAATAACTATCTACAATAATAAAAAATAGGGGTTGATCTTGGAGTGAAAATTAGGAGTACCTATCATGGAAAAATAAAAAATAAAAATTCTAAAAAAAAAAAGAAATTTTTTGGGGCGGCTTATTACTAAGGGGTTTGAAATATAGATAGTAGTCGATTCTCAGACTTAACTGAATATGCATTAAAAATTTCATAAGAATCGGTCAAGCCGTTTCGGAGGAGTATGGGAACGAACATTGTGACACGAGAAGTTCTAGAATGTACTAAATATTTTTTTTATATTCGGCTCTGTTTTATTCGAACTTGTTAACAAAATTTTAGTCTAGAAAATGTAGTGTTGTACACTCTACCTACAGTAACTAGTTAATCCAATTAATAATGTTAACTGATGGAAATCACTTTATCTAAAACTGTACCAGTTTTCTAGAATGCTTCATTCTCAAACAGGAAATAGTTGTGCTAAAGCCGAACGCGTTTCATATTTCTGTGTGAGTGAACAATTCTGTTCATTTACATGTAGTCTTTCAGCTGAAAGTTAATGTATTTATGTATAGTTTAAGAAGTTTTCTTCTAGTAGATGTAGTAGTTTTATGAAGTGTCTTAACCTTCAATTTGGATAGCCATTTTCCTACGCAAGGTAATCAGAAATTAGTCGTAAATTTTTGGGTCTAAAACATGTCGGAGGAGCAAGAGTTGAAATTTCGTATTTTTAAAGAACGCTTTACCAAGATCATTGAACCTTATTCATTTATCCAGTGACGTGTATCAAGTTATACATACTGCAAATTTGATTTAAACATTATTATAGTGTAATAAACGCGAACCTACATTTTTATTACGTACTACGAAAACAATGGGTATAAAAACGAATGTTACCGTACTTAAGAGGTCGTGTCTGATAGGCTAAAATGTAGGGGTCCCTGTTTATAAAAAAAGAAAAAAAAAGAAAGAGGAGTTCTCTAGAATTCACAGTTATATGCCCACCTCTTATAACTGGTATTTTTTACTTCTTCTATACTAAAACAATCTTCCGCTCACAATTTTACCATACTATAAGGAATTATACACTCAAATCTTCCCCAGAAATAATACTTACTTAATGGTGATAAATAAACGCTTTTAATTTGGTTGTGTATTTTCTAAAGTAAATATCACGCAAATAAACGACGTTGTAGCAATTTGTTTAGATGAAGATGTGAAAACATTAAAACGATTGAGACATCAATAATTTTAAGTCATTTTTCTCGTAATAAAAGCGAACCAACGCTGCGCGCGACTTTAGGAAAGCAACAGTGGTGCCAATTTTGTAGTTTTTGCCTTTGCCTATGAGCAGTCTGCCAGATAATTGAAAATATAAAAATTAGTGCGGCTACAACCCTCGGTTACAACCTCAAATTTCCGTATTTACTGATTTATTTTCATAATAGGCACGTAATAACCATAATAGGCGCAGAATGCCCGACACATGCCGTCGACTTTGATATTTCCTCATGCTGTAAGCCTTCACCGTATGAGCCAGTTAAATACGTACGCAGAAAAATAAATGTATTGGAGGATGTTAAGGGATACCACCGCCCATGTACACTTTCAATGCTACAGGGCTCGCGAGTGCGTTGCCGGTTTTTTAAGAATTGGTACGCTCTTAAAGGACCCTAAGTCGAATTGGTTCGGAAATACTTCAGTGGGCAGCGGGTTTCACATAGTGGTGGTGCGCGGCAAAAAAAACGCTCAGATGTGGAACGACGGATGTCGATTTTGCTTTTTTATTTTTAATCCTTTTATTATGGACTTTAGCTCTAATCAAATTTACCTAGATATAAAAAATATTGTTGATACCTATATGTAATTTAATAGGTATAGTGTTCTGATAGCCCTAGTCAATTATCAAGGCATCAAATCAACAAGAGTCAAAAATAAAGTCAAAAATTTCTTTTACGTAATTATAAACTTAAATACATTTATTATCGCGGTTGAATAAAACCTTAACAAAAACAAAGCTGCAAGATTTAAAAGCAAAACAAATGTTTATACGAGCATAATTAACACACCTTTAAATTTGTGTAATTTATGCGATTACAGAACTTTCAAAGGCAGCTTAACCTTCCATTTTTATTTTCCAGTTCTGATTTCATAATTAATTTGGAATAAGCGGAAATGTATGTAATGCATCTACATTATTTCGCTTTTACGATTTTTATTTATTGATTTGTTAACAAGTCGTTGCAAGTATACAGAAATACAGTACAATTAAAATCTTAATAAAAAAGAGGGCAACTTTCGAATGATCACTTCCGTAACTACTGTGGAAAAAAATTAGATAAGGTGAGCGCAAGAAGTGCAAAACTACATAAGACAAATAGTTATTTAGACAAAACTAATGGAACAATGTAAAGCAATTGTATTATAATAATATCTAAATAGTGAAAGGTACAATAAAAAAAAAACACGGGCAAAAGAAAAGGTGCACATAATAAAGTGGCGCTACCATCCTTAGCTTTCTGAAAATGTTTCCTTGCCATTTTTAGGCTAGCTATTCCACTTTACCTACTCCATAGTGCGCACATACTTGTTGATATTCTAGAATATATAACCTTTGGGTTGAGAGTCATTTCTAACTCTGCTCTAAAGATGGTGATATAAGTTTATCCATTTTATTGATACGAAAATAATCTTACAAATTAATTATTGATTAGTAAAATACAGTACCATACTAAGCGCATGGTTGGAGAAATATGGACCTAGATGCTATGATTATTTGGTTTTGACTCGTCGATCATAAGCTGAACGTAGTGCTATAACAACAGTGACTCTTACTTAAGATATCCTAAAAATATGCCGAATTTCTTAGAAACGAACCAATTCGACTTAGGGTCCTTCAAGAAAAGAGCGTACCAATTCTTAAAAGGCGCTCGCGAGCCCTCTGGCATTGAGAGTGTCCATGGGCGGCGGTATCACTTAACATCAGGTGAGCCTCCTGCCCGTTTGCCCCTCGTTCTATAAAAAAAAAAAACAAACAAACACCGACCACAAACATAAACAACGCTGCCCAAGCACTTTCTTCGCCCAACGCTTTTCCTCCTTCATCTTAATCACTTTGTTAGAAACAAAATTTTCACTAACGATTTAAAACTTTATACATTCACTAATAATCTAAAATAACATCTTCTCAACCTGTCCTATGCTAAAACGTTATAACGTTAGTTGAATTATAAGATTGTATGTTACGGAGAAATTACTGTGAAGTACCGTTAATATGTCAAATGGAAGAAACTAGCTACCCACGACACAGGGAAGGAACTAAACACCCCATCCACATAATATGTGCACTAAACTTTTTTCTATATTTTCTTTTCGAAACATAAATATACAGGGCTGAATTTGACGAAAGCATTACTGAAATCTAATACGAAACAAATTATAAATAAACATATGATTCAAATTTCTCTCAGTCAACATTCAATCACTAAGATACTTAACAAAGGAAAATAAAATACACTTTAAGAAATGTTTGTGTATGTTATTAGAGAAAATCCGCTTTTAACGAGTCAAGCTATTTTGTGGTTAAGGTTCATTATTGAAGGTCTAATAACCTTTTGATGTTAAAAGCCTCCAAAATATCCTCTCTTTTTTAATAGGCTTTTGTATTTCATTTTTAATAGCATATGTGTAGTCAATATACCTTTGATTTCTTAGGGTATGTGAGCGAGTGATTTATCCTTAAATATTGTTTGTGTATGAACGCGATAAACTTAATAACAATGGAACAGATTTTTGTAAGGTGTGTGTTTTACTAAAATAGTGTAATTCCTAAAGATAATTTTGGTGTTTCATTTAAAATGGTTTTAACAAGACTGAAACATGACGACTTTTGTTGAAGAGGTTAATAATTGTCGAACCTCGCGGACGAAGCTGCAAGCGAAGGCTAATTATTAATTTCAACGCTTTTCTAGTAATTATCTCGAGTACAAGCATTAAATTACTTTTTGTTAAGTAAACAGACAAAAATGGGACACCCGCTGTGGTTTAAGGTGTTAATATCACCCGGACGCGTTCTTAAACAATTTGTAAACTTAGGGTAACTTTCAGGGTCGTATATTAAGTATAACTTTAGTATGTCAAATCCAATACGAATATAGTGAGGATATATATCTTGGAGCAGTGTTGGTCTATTGCCACAAGGGTGCAACTCTCATCCCTGAGTTCGTAGGTTCAATTCCTGAATGCACCAAAGGACATTCTTTCTATGTGCGCATTTAACATTCTCTCGAACGGTGAAGGAAAACATCGTGAGAAAACCGGCTTGGCTTAGACCCAAAAAGCCGACGGCGTATGTCAGGCATAGGAGCCTAATCACCTATTACATTTACAAATGATCATGAACAGAAAACTGAGGCCCGACCTAAAACATTTATATTATTTTTCTAAACTTTATCAAATAAGAAATACCAATTTGACTCGGCAGTTAAATGTTAAGTTCTAGAAAGCTCCGCTAATTAAAAACCAATAAACATTGTTTACAAAACCACAGACTAAACGCGGTTACAACCACAGACAAAACTTACAAAATCAAGACGTTTTATTCGAACATTAATTTGTACAGTTTTTATTTGAAATCGCTTTGTTTACATTAGCAATTGCTATTTAGAATTTCGTATATGGCGCCGAAAATATCGTTTTATCTGTGAAACATGTGGTTATAATGGCTCTAATAAATAGTTAAAAGTAAAGCGATTCTCAACCCTGAAGTGGCATTCGAATCACGGCAGCGAATCAAATGACTTTTCTTTATACGCATTAAACACCCGCTCAAACGTTGGCATGCTAAAGTCAAAGTCAAATTTATTAAAAAGGCACTTTTGAAAGTAAAATTACATGTTAAAAATTAAAAAAAAATTAATCATATGGCAAAAAATGGGCAAGAAAATCCATACTTACTCTTTAAAAATTTGTTTATACATTGTTTTGTATATTGATTTGATAATTATAGATCAATAACTTGCCTGATAAGAACAAAATGGTCAATATACATAGAAATCTAAGAGACTTTTTAGTAGCGCCATTTGTGAATAAAATAATTAATCGAAAAACGGACCATAGTGAAGCGAAACGCGTCATTGATTTGACATTTATATTGTTCATTTGTTTCTAAACTGCGACGCAATCACAGACACAGCTCTTTTCTTACTTAATAGTTAATGTTAGATTTTTTTCGTGCATTTCATATGTTATTTTCGCTAAGTGTTAGGAATACTGGCTTCAGGGGTTTTTAGTTTTTGAGACGGAACTTTTGTGTTAAGCACATCTGCAGGGCTTAGGGATCCGTTGGGTTGTAAGGTTATTAGGCCTCGCCCTCTCATATATTTAGTTATCTAGTGTAGCTTATACGTACACCATACAATTATACATATACTCCTGAGACCACACTTATTACATATATTCTTTTGTATTGCATCGCAATTCATGAATCCGTGAGATTAGCTTTTTAGTTTTTAGTTTATTTTATTATTTTAGATTATGGTTGGTGATTGTATAATTTATAAGATTTGGTATTCATTTCCTGCACTTTACATTTCCTTGCTAGGGTTACCTGGAAGAGATCGCTCGTTAGCGATAAGGCCGCCTGTTGCATGCCTTGTAATTTGTATGTTTGTATTATTTATTTTTCTACAAATGTAGCGAAGTGTAAATTAATAAATAAATATACATATATAACTCATAGTCTGGATGGCAAGCTACAAGTTGTATAGCAGAATTTGCAACATTAAAGTCTAGCTTTTTGTTTATATATTTATTTTAACTACCTATCATTACCGTCTACCATTACAGCATGAACACTAATTCGATAGAAAATAATAAAAAAATTACCTAAACGAACATAATATATTAGCACAACATTATTAGATTTGCGAAATGCATACGTCAGTTTTGCATCTCCGAGCAAGTTATGAGCACCCGGTAATAGTTGCCGTTTAACAGGCCTATTGTGGGACCTCGCAGCCCCAACCTCTCTAACGCACCTGCTACTAAAATCTTCTATCTACATAGCAATAAATATTGGTACTCTGTAAATATCTTCCCTGGATTCAGGATTTTTTTTATTGAACGCAAAAAACACAATTATTATTATGGACAAATTTGCAGGAGCCTCGCCTGATGTTAAGTGATACCTCCGCCCATGGACACTCTTAAGGGCTCGCGAGTGCGTTGCCAGCCTTTAAAAGAATCTCAGTATGTTTAAGGTCTGACCTTAAATACCCATAGATCTTATCAGTAATTCAATAATACTTTGTACGTTCGAATTCACCTAACGCGGGTTTGTTAACAAAAAAAACATTTGGAGAAAACATGATTTTTCAATAAGTACTTTCGTTCATGAGATTAGCGCTTTCCACCCAAAAAACTTTTCAACTTCATATACGTAGTAAATTTCTGGATACTTTAACTTATATAAGTTAAAGTTAGGTTTCAATAAAAGCTCTTCGTATATTATGTATTATTAGTTCTCCTTTATGTAACAAAATGGAGTGCTGAACGGAACAAGTTTTTTGTGTTGCATAATTAGGCAGCCTTTAAAAGGTTTGTAATTAACGAACACTTTTCACTCTGTTAAATTTTCTGCAAAATTTTCTTTAGCGAGCTTTAAAAAATAAGTTTTGTATTGAGAAAGACAAAGAACAAAGTCTATGCAACATCGTACCTAATTGATATCCGCAGTGGAAATTGCTTTTACGCATGTAATAAGGATACATTTATAAAATGCATACAGTATATGAAATTATGTTCTTATGTAATGTGTATGTGTGCTAAATTTGTGACGTCATATTGCCTTGAATTTTTTAAGCATACTCATTATTTTAGAACGTATAAATAAATAATATACAAATTGGTTAATGTTAAAAGGAACACATTTTCACATAATGTTATGTCTAGGCTCAAATTTGGATCGTGTAGTGTTTCCTCCAACAAAGATTAGGTTTTCTGTTTTTCATGATAATTACTTCGTGCCAAAAGGTATATTTTTCTTTTAAAGATATATAGGCGGGACCTTCATATAATATTAGCTATATATCTACGTATACCGATAAACTTCAATTTTAATAGCATTTTTGAAGTTATACTTCTTTTGGCTCGTTAGGGGAAAATTATGAGAGTAAATTTTTACGATGCGCGCGCACACCGTCACAAAAAACCGACACCCCGAAGATAGCATAGTCAACATTTTCAAATAAAAATATCCATTTCTTTAATTATATGATATTTAAATACACTTTATTTTAACTAGCTAATGCGTTATAATAAAACTTTTAATGTATTGTATATCTTTTTTCTATTGTTAGTGTCGTTTTTTCTACAAACGTAGAATAATCTTAATTTAAATTTGAATTTTACTAACATAGTTATAAGTATTACTCTACTAACAATATATGGATTAATAATGGTCTGTATCAAATGATTTTTATTAATTTATAAGGCGAAAGATAAAGTTTTTAAAAAGATGTTTATCATCTTACTCTAAAGAAGTATAACTTCTAACGCGTGTAAATGTACTCACACGTTTTTTTCATGTTTTTTTTAAAAGTAATGATGAAGTTTCCTTACCTCTTTGTCTGTCATAAGCATTGATACATTCACTAGTCTGGAACTGGCTGATTAAGGCGGTTTTTCCGACACCCTGAGCGCCCACCATGGCCACTCGGTGCAATGCAACCGGCCTTCGTTCTTGGGACTCGGGAGCGGATTGGGCGGGAGATGCTGGCGCGAGACTTCCGGATCTTGAACGACGGCGCCGGAAGGAGTCACCGCGATTCACGATTCCTGTAAAGATTATGAATATACTTTATATGCCGTCTTATTTATATTTAGTTTTAACTGTCACTATTAGCAGATCTTCTTTAGAAACAACTAAAATTTTATAAAATATCACTTTGTATAGTTATTTGGTTGTGAATATTTAAATGTTGTTACTAATTCCTTTTGTATGTTCTTTAATAAATATGTGCTACATTAGGGTGACTTTTAACAACAAATTATTGTTTACAATACATATTTTGCAGTTTTTAGATCAGCCTTGCGATTCTGTAACTCACTTTTCGAACTCGCACAGCGGTTTTTGCAGAGGCGGTTGCGCTCAAATCAGTCGTGTAGCAGTCATTTTACGATTTGGCATTCTAATAAACAATAAACTACAAGCTCCCTCCTTATCAGAATACGATTTGAATAAAATTGCATAATTTTACGTTTAAGCGCAAACATCGATTTCTTACCCACAAAACTGGTTTTCTTTCAAAGCAGTTTCGTTCAGACTAATAAAATCGTCTGGCTAACTTTCATACAATAAAGTGCATGAGTCAGAGCAGCTGCAATCATTTGACGTCAATGAATGTTTACTCACAAATTCGCCCCTTCGTTTGAGCTATATTTGTACCCATACATTGTGGGTTTATGAATAAACCTGGCTTTCCATAGGTGGTGGGCACTCAAGTGTTCTCCAAGAACTCGGTATCTTGGTACCTAGAGGAAATGTGCGATGGCGAAGGCCAAGAATGTTTGCAATACCAAGCTTCAGAACCAGCCTATTGCACAAATCCCCGTTAACAAAGACTTTGCGCTCACTGAATACTGTCTCCGACAGTATCGACATCTTTATGTGTTCGCAGAGTGAGTTCACAGTAGCGATATTGAGTATCTTAAATATATTATAATTTTTATTATATTTATTTTTCAATTCGACGTTATCGTATTGGTTTATTAAGAATATTCACAGACAAGTAAATAAGGTCTATTATTTATAAAAAGTATCAATTTAATTGCATTGTTTTTAATCATTCGTCACTTGGTGTTCACGACGTTGTATTTAAAAAAAACGGAGATTTATTTATTATGATTATGTCTTATTAATGTTGAGAGCAGGCAAATAGGTTTTGACGTGCGATTCTCATCCCTGATGTCGTAGGTTTATTCCTCGGCTGTGCATCAATTAAATTTCTTTCTATAAAAGCACTTAACACCTTCTCGTATAATGAACAAAAAGATTGTGATTAAATTACCATGCCTTGGTTAACGAAAGACGGCGTGTGTCAGGCACAGAAGGCTGATTGTTACAAACAGATACAGAAATCTGTGGCCCATACTTAATAGGCTGTAGCGCCACTGATTTTTGTTTTATGATGCTTTATTATTAACGGATATAAGAAGTAGCAACATATATTCAACATATTTTATTTGGAATAGGTATAGGAGTGGTTATTGAGTATAAGTGCTCAGCAGGGCTCCTATCTAATACAATTTGCTAATATGTTGAATTGAATTGTCGAGTCACCAAAGTGACTCTTCTAAGTGCTGATTGAATTATGTTTGATCGATTTAACTTTATCTATAGATCTATATCTATATCGTGTTGTGTGTTTCGTTAGAAATAAATGTCATGTATAGACAGAAACACACACAGAATCACACAAAATAATAACGATAATAATCAAAAAAGAAAAATAACAAAACGTTATGGAAAAAAGTAAAAAAAAGGACAGTCACTATTTTATTTATTTATTATATACATGATTTTAAATAGAAAGAAGTTGGTGTGGTGGAAACACAAACTGGACACAGTTTTTCTGTCCACCAGGTAAATAAAATTGATTATTTTCTTTCTGCCTCGTAATTAGCTGCCTCTGCTTATATATATTAATTATTGTGACTCTGTTAACCTTTTGATTGTATTTTAAATTTTTGTCTATACATACTTTTATTTTTTATTATTGTTATTTTTTCTTTAGACTTTACTTTATTTTAGTTATAGTAACGGGTTATTTTGAGTTTTTTTATGTTAATAATTTTTGCAATTCTTGTACTCTACCCTCTGTAGGTGTTTCTTTTTCATTATTCCACATTAGGGTTGCATGGAAGAAATCGCTTGTTAGCGATAAGGCCGCCCGTTGCCTTATAACTATTGTAACATGTTTTTTTGTATTTTTGTTATGTGTATGTTTGTGAATAAGGTAATTATTTTAATAAATACTTATTTCATATTTTTTTACTCTTAAACTACGAAGTTTAAAATATGTCATATCAAATGACTAAACTGTGGTTTTCTCCTGTTATTAAAATGTACAAAAGGAATTACCACAGAGAGATTGTAACAGCTTAAGCAAATAACCTGAAATATATACGCCCCAGGGATTTCAGCTTACACCGGCTTTGCTAAGTTTCATAAGTGCTGCGACGGTATTCTCATACTATTTTACGACCGTTTACTATTACCACAAACATTTTAAAATAAACATACTTTCATATCGTTTACTTTACTTTACTCAGTAATATACAATGCCGAACGTGACCTTAAGGTGCGCTTACACGGGCAACTAAAATTGCTCAACTTTAGTCAATACTCGTCAATTATGACGTCACGACTACATCAAGCAATTTACGGCAACGGCAACAAGCATCAATACTGCGCAATACAATATTGAGCGATATGGCGCAACTTCATCAACTAGGCAATACTGTCATACACGAGCATTTCAGTTTTCGCTCGCTATGGACGACATTGTTCTTGCTGCGGCGGCTTGTAGCGCTTTTTTTATCATTAATCAAAAACAAAAAAGAAAGAAAAGGAATAGGCGTATCTGGGTGCGATCGTTTTTGGCAAAGAGGACAAAATTTTCATTATGTAAAGATGATATATTATTCAAAAACTTTACTAGAATGTCACGAACAGACTTTGAATTACTTTTGAATAAAGTAATTAGAAATTATTATTATTTAGACCTCTCGCTCTCCCCGCGGAAGCAAGACGGCAAGCCGTATCTGCGACATTGAGCAATATGAAATATATGGAGCAATTAGAAGCAATATCGCCGAAATAATTTATTGCAATTTATTGAAATTGCTCCATTAATTGCTTCAGATCGGTCCATTCGTGTCGCCGAGCAATTATTGCCCTCGTGTAAGCGCACCTGTGCTGACGCGATGTGACAGCCTTTCTCTATAAACGAGGTATTTTTTCATCCGAGGTGGAAATAAATGCATTAGCGTACCCCCCAAAAGTTGCAGTTGTATGTGGGACTCACATCAGAGACTGGGTAAGCTCCTACAAAGCCGCGAAACAAAGGAATGTTTAATTACCTCTGGTAATTTTCATCCTCTGGTAACGTGTTGGTACATCCTAAACCTCGCAGTCTATTTTATTGGGTAGCATACTCAGTGTTTGACTTAAAAACCGTGCCCTCCATGTACGGTTTAAGCAGTCGCCCGGTACCGCACAGCTCTCCCAAAGGCAGAAAACAAATTTAAATTTAATGAAATAAAGTTGCGTTTCGACCGGGAATCGAACCCGATATCCCTCACCTAGCGCACATTTAATAAGACCGCTAGTAGTTAGGGAGCTGGCGAGCAAAATCTCTATATGATTAGCACACATGGCAGACGTTATTAATAGTGATAATAATACCCTAAGAAACATGAAGGACCTCGTCTGCCAACATGATGACGCTGCGTTGTCAATTTACAAATCATATACCTAAATGGTCACCAACTCCCTAGCTATAGGCTATGAGGCCCTTCTCTATAAAAATAATTTTCCAATTATGGAATAAATAAGTCTAAGAGGAGTAACAAAAATTACTAGTACAAACTAAAAGTTAATGTAGTCAATCAAACAAAATTTTACAGATTTATATTATTAGTGTACATTTTCATATTAATTGATATTCTAAGTACGTGAATGTAATTAGCAAGTAGGTGATGTTTCCGACATTGGACCAACAGTTATATGAGTCTCTAACAGTATATGTTAAATATACAAAAAACTAACAAATTAAAATAAACTTCTTAAGTTTTAATTCCACATAACACTAGTTAGGATATCATATAGGTACTGAGACTATAATAGATCACTGGACTGCCAGACCTTCGTCATTTTATAAAAGCTGAAAGTTCTTCTGTGCGTGTCCCCTATACAGGTAAGAACGACCAGAGACTATAGAGTTTGGGTAGTGGTTACTTTGGCAGATAACAGGTAGTAAAGACTAAGCGCTCGCGCTCGGACCTACAGCGGACTTTCAATGTGTCTGGCAGGGTGTAAAAACCATTGAAACTGTCCGGCTATTGAGGTATCATATTTTCATAGGTCCCCAAGTAACATATATAAAATTTAGCTTTTATACTCTAACGAAAGTATAATTATAATTAATTAATGTTTAGGGGTGTCTGGCAGGGGGAAGCAACTGTCATAAGTGTCCGGCAATGTATGACGATATTTATAAAGTTATCCCTAATAAAATATAAAAAAATTGAGCTTTATACTTTAAGGGATTTAAGGTACTATTTTATACACCTTTACTACCTGTTATCTGCCAAAGTAACCACTACCCAAACTCTATAGTCTCTGGTCGTTCTTACCTGTATAGGGCCCTGGGCTCTTAGGATATAAGGCACTCTTTGTCGCGCACCACTGCTTTTCGAGATTTACCGACCTAATCACTTCTACACAATTTCCTCTAATCAAGCGTTTATTAAGGAAGTTTTTGCAGCGCCCAACCAAAACCAGCCGCCTACTGAAGTATTTCCGAACCAATTCGATTTAAGGTCTTTCATCAAAAGAGCATAATTACCAATTCTTAAAAGACCGGCAACGCACTTGCAAGCCTTCTGGCAATGTGAGTGTCCATGTGCCTGAAGGCTCGCCAGCCTCACTGAACTTCAGGTGAACCTCCCGCCCATTTGAAACCTGCCACCACCAGAACCAGCTGCCCACTAAAATACAAGTAAAAAACCAATACGACTCAGGGTCCTCTAATCAAAGAGCGTACCAATTCTTAAAAGGCAGGCAACGCAAGATTTGTATAAGTGTGTGTTTATAGCTAGCTGCGCCCTCTGCCCAAATGTTGTGTAAAAAATTTGTTTACACTCAATTTATTTGTCGTCATTGTGTAAGCAGACTGGAATATTTTGTATAATTTCTGAACCACTGAAGCATATTTACTAATAAATACTTTCTAAAAGTTATGTAATTAAAGTCAGCTTTCGAATAAAATAATAATTTATTGATAATTTCTTTACAGGTAAAGCCAAATGAACCACACTCAACACTTGTATTGTATTAATCTCCCACACCACAATAAAGTCATAACGATAAGAGAAAGTAAATGTATTTAAGACTATTATGAAATACTCATCCATAATATTCGAATACGAAATTATTTGCGAAATTCCGCGTCGCAATTGAACGAAGTAAATAAAATTTCATTTCATCCAGTTACAGCTCAATCGTTCAATCACTCATTCGTTCACTTATAAATGCACGCGCCACATGAACTGTCACTTTTAGTGGAATTATGGGAAGGATTTTATATTCCTTGACAGTTCAATATTTGTCTTCCGTTCAAAGGATTGAAGATATCTTAAATCCATGATGGCACGAGAATATGTTGATCAGTATTTATTGTCAGAAATAAGTATTGGGCGATAAATCAATCAAAAATATAATCATAAACTAAAAAAGTTATTTTCATACGTAGATAGACATGTAAAAGTGGTTGAAGAAAAGACGGTTCCGATAGAATGATTGTTATGCATAACCAAAATTAAATATTATAAGAATTTACACACGTACAAGAACAAGTCACTACTAGCGTTGACTATAATACGTATATAGTCTTATTTCAATAAGGTTCATAAATTATTTGGCTTTTAAATAATACCGATGTTTTCTCAGTAGTTTTCGATTTCTTACTAAATTGACGATTTTATAGTGAAATAAAATTAGTAGTTTTTAACGAAAATATTATTTAAATCTAATATCATTTATAAATTTATTTGGCTTTTAAAAAGTACCGATTTTTACTCAGTACTCCGATTGTAACGAAAAAATACGATATAGCTTATTCGTTCGTGTTTCAAAAAAAACTATTTAAATAAAATAGAAACTATAAATTTTTTTGCTTTTAAAAAGTATAGATTTTATCTCAGTACTCACTTTCCGATTCGTTAACTAAAAAAATACGATTTAATAGTGAAATAAGCTTACTAGTTCGTTTTTAAAGAAAATATTATTTAAATATAATAGATTTATAAAGTTGGCGCCGCGGGATAGTTTCAGCGGACGTCAACGATAAATCTCTGAACGTGCTTCAATACGAAAACACGTGAAATTGACGTCTTCGTCATAAACTTAGTTTTTTATTACATATATTTTGGCGCCATCATTCCTCAATATTGCTTTGAAAATACGTTTAAAATTATTTACGTTTTCACCGAAATAAATTTTATAATAATAAGTGGTTATTTCTTTTTGACACGAATTTTATACATTTGTGTTTGGTCGCACTTTTATCAAAAACTGTATAGCATGAGGCTATGGTGTTGCGACATTGCTTATATTTCGCATCAGGCGCGATTTTTATTATAATTATTGTAAGGTTCACTTTCATTTAGACTTCAGCAACTGTTCAGATTATTGTCAGCAGCAAACTTTATTAGGCAGTTTAACTTTACTTTTATGAAGATTTTAATTAAGAATAATAGTTAATTTAATAAGATCACACGCATGTCATTCCATTTTTCTAGAACACTTTCTTTTCATTTTTTGCGGAGACAATGTTACTAGTGATGCTGCAGTATTCAACGGTGATATAATGTTTTAAATCGGAGCTGTATTCGTTCAAACATACAAATCAAACATGATACAGCAATCATTGTCTCTCTCTTTGTGTTTATCTGTTTATTTAAATATGTTAATGTAGTATGTATAAAAGTAGTTAAACGGTGTGAAACGAGTTGTAAATGGTATACCAAACACGAATACATCAATAGTTTGTATAACTCGTCATTTGAAAGTAGGCTTATGTTTTTGAATGAGGTCATATTTGGTTCCGTTTCCACAACGTAACCTTCGACTGGATTCGATTCCTGCAAAAACAATCAATATGATTTAAATTTAATTTAAATTTGTTCTCGGCTTTTGGGAGGGTTGTGCGGTACCGGGCGAGTGCTTAAACCGTACATGGAGGACATGGTTGAATTTCTAAGGCAAGCACGAATTACGCTGGCTAATGCACAAACCGTGCCAGAGCCATAAAAACAAACCCACACATATATATTATTTACCATATTCTTAACTTAAATTAAAAATTGATAAATAGAAAAACATAACAATTTTAAAAAGTTTGGTCCCTGGGGCAGTGTACCTTTAGCGATGGCAGCATTTCCTCGCTGTATTGCGATAAAGCTATTAGTACGCAATACTGAAATTTCTCTTTATCCATCGTAACCAGAACCTATTTATAATGTTCATGAAGGTATGTTAACGATACCCATTGTTACAGTTTTGACAAGGGTACATTGTGTGTTTGACAGTATTCTTTATTCCATTCATTTGACGAATTTATAAAAAAAATATTTAATAGATTTAGTTTCTGTATAATACGTTAAATTAAAATCAACTAAAGTAAATCCATTTTAAAATTCAACATATATGGCAGTGCTCAAATATAGATTTTGACTAATACGAATACAGAGCTTACCAATTCTTAAAAGGCCGGCAACGCACTCGCGAGCCCTCTGGCATTGAGAGTGTCCATGGGCGGCGGTATCACTGGGTCGCTAGTATAATATTCTTCACATCAACACTGTACAAAACCTCAGTTTTGTATCGCGCAGTCCGGACATACAACGACCAATATTTAAGCCTTGACTTGTCTAAGCTATCGCGGAATATGGTTAAAATGAGTATTAAGAATATCCATAGCGCAAAATCGGCATCATGAGCATACCCCACATACCATCATCACAACACAGCCAAAATAGGTATTACTAAGTTCAAACTCAAACTGAAAATAACTTTATTCATATTACAAGAAACCAAGTACACTTATGAACGTCAATAGAAAATATGTTAAATTGATTCTAAATTTAAATTTACTACCTGTTCGCAATTCAAGGGCGTAAAGCGGACAAGAAGAACTGGCAAGAAACTCTCCGCCACTCTTTTGAATCGCCAAGTTACGAGTCATAAAATTGTTTGTTAAATGTATTGAATAATTTTTATTGTTTATTTCCTTTTGTAAATGTTTGAAACTTTTTGTAAATATTATGTATTTCATCTTTGGCTTTATATTAGTGTAATTGTTTGTTTTTATATATAATTTTTCTTAACAGTAGGATTACGAAATAAATAATACCTCAGATCAAACATTACATTACTAATTTAAAGACAAACTCACAGATATAGGTAGTTTCAAAGTTTATTTATCAATGTCTAGACTGGAGTATTACAGAGATAAACTGCTGTCTAGAACTTAAATTCTGCTTTTTAGTATTTCATTGCTTTAAATAAAGTGTCTGTTAAACGTTTTCTCGTGATTTTCTCGTAACGAGAATATTTCATGCAGTAAGATAACGTAAAATTATCTTTTACTAAAAAATATTATCCAATATAAAATAAATAAGTGGCACTACAACCTTTTTAGGTCTGGGCCTCAATTTTTGTATCTGTTTCATGATCAAGTTGTCAATCGGCAAGTAGCTAATCAGCCTCCTGCGCCTGACACACGGCGTCGACTTTTTGGATCTAAGGGCTCCCACACAAAACTGCGAATTCGCATCGCATCGCAAATATCTGCGAATTCGCACGAACGCACCGCAAGAAGTTCCGATCTGCTTCGCATCGCACATTCTTGCGATATTACGTCATCCTTGGTGACGCCAATTTAGTCCGCTCTGAGACAGCTTTAGAGAAAGACGCGCGGCGCCTCCGCCGCCATCTTTGTTTATAAAAATAATATGAATATGATATGATTTTTTTAATTGAGGAGCGTCCCGTCCTTTGGGACACAAGTGATGAACATTATAAAAATAAATTTAATTAAGCAAGATGCGTGGAAGAGCGTCTGTGAAATCTTGCATCAGAGTTCATAATCGTAATAAATGGATGAACCCAGAATCTTCTTTTTCTTTTATATCTATTTAACAATAACAGCAGTGCAATAATCTTTTTGCGATCCATCTTACGCTTCCTAAAAACACGTCCAGTACGGCTGACTACGAAGGAATGGTCGCCCTACCAAACGGTTTGCCGCACTAAATCGTATCGCAGAAATTTGCGATGCGATTTCGCATCGCATCGCATCGCAGTTTTGTGTGGGAGTCCTAAGGCAAGCCGGTTGCCGCACGATGTTTTCGAAAGAGAGTCCATTGGTACACAGTCGGGGATCGAACCTACGACCTCAGATATATAAGATAAGAGATAGGGATAAGAGGATAAGAGACTCACGCTGAAGCCACTTGGCCAATACTCTTATTAGGTATATTAAATAAAAAAGGCCTGAGAATATATGTATGGAGTATGGACTAACTACTCCTCTTTGAAAGGAAAGGAAACCAAACAGTTAGACTCAATAAAACTATGACGTGTGGTAGACACAGAACGCTACCTTCTTGCCTACAATAGAAAAATAACCAATTGAACCATCGCAGAGATACAGTTTTACTATCAAACTGCGAGGACCAAAACTATTTATCATATTGGACATTAATTTTAAGAATGAATCATCATGTGTTGAAAGTGTGTGACTTCTTGCTAAAGAAGAAGATCTACAGAACTCCAACATCACCGATGGTCGCGAAACGCGGACTGCAGACCGTCCAAAATGGCCTTGCCAGGAGTTAAACAGCTAATGACAAGGCGACTTTTAGGCTTTATCAGAACTCATCACAAAACAATGATAGGGATAATAACGGACCACTGTATCCTTAATCTTTTTGACCGAGGCGTGACAGACAGCCCCATGTGCAGAGGCGTTTCAGCGCAGAGGAATCCGTCACCCCCGTAGTCCTGGAATGGCTGTGGCTAACCAACGTACAGAAATCCTCGGAGCAGTGAGATCGCTTCGTGAAGCCTGCGATGTGACCAGCAGACTTCTGTGCTTCTCGAAGGAGCTAGGCTGGCTTAGGTAGGCAGTATTTTACGTAAACCGGACCTAATGAGAGTTTACGATTACGTAATACGCGTTGCGTTTATAATAAATTCAAATATAGCGCCACTGTAGAAGGATAACCTCGTATGTCAAAAACCATTTATTTGTTATTCTTAGGGTCTGTTTCAGAATGTATGGATAAAGTACCAAATAGCTATGCAACACATAAGTTATTTGGAAGATAAATTGTGCTATTTGACACTTCATCAACTCATAACATATGATGGACTTTATGTGACGAATAGCGCTATCTTACAGTCGTGAAACGCAACAATAGTGTTTATCCTTCTAATAAGTAATAAATTGCTAATTTGGAACTTATGTAGAACTTATCCGTACATTGTGAAACACACCCTTAGGCTCTTATGTCAATTAACTGGTATAATCATGAAGTAAGGACTTATTTATGTTATTAGTAAATAAGTCCTTTTTACCATCCAAAACTATGGACAAACAACATAATAATATTTTAACGAACATTGACGAAATGAAACATTTTTTTCGTTTCCTGTAATGTTTGGTTCTCTGGACATACGAGGTTATATTTCGACAGCGACAATAGAACGAACTTTTACACGAAATACTATGGAAAGAACTATAAATATATTATTAAACATATTATTCCTGTATAATATTCAAATATAGAAAGCGAAACAATTTAATAGTCCAAGAGAAAAATGGTAGCAGCTTGGCGTTGTTTTTACGATTTGCATTTTACTTCTCCAATAAACTTATTTGCAGAACGTTGTTTCCGTCATGTTAGACTCAACAAAAATCGGCCAATGTTTCCATTAAACGTTTCACGAAATTACTAATCTATTTTCTAATCATTAACGATACGTCACGCTTTTATGTCGGTTCTATCATCAAAGAGTTTTTATTGTTTTGACGCAAAGTGCAGGTGTTTGCGTAATGGATCTGATAATATGTTCGGAAAGTTTCGAAGCGATATGATGCGTCAAGTACAATTCCATTGTACATCATCTTCGTAGTATTTAATCCTGAAGGTAGAGCCGGTTTTGAAAAGCCCTTACCGATACGTCGAATTGCTGCTTCCACACCACTCTATAGTCAGCTTGTCTCAGTGTATTAGGGATGTTGAGATTTATAATTTGATTTAGTCAAATTAACGGATAGGCTATCAATCCCGACTTCTGGCATCACATTACCAGTTTTTGTTATGTAATAGGAGGCAAACGGGCAGGAGGCTCACCTGATGTTTAGTGATACCGCCATCCAAGAACACTCACACTGCCAGGAGGCTCGCAACTGCGTTGCTGGCATTTAAAGAGTTGGTACGCTCTTTTCTTGAAGGACCTTAAGTCGATTTGGTTCGGAAATACTTCAGTGGGCAGCTGGTTCCACATAGCGGTGGTGCGCGGCATAAACTGCCTTAGGAAACGCTCTATGATGAAACTTAGCTGCAGGTATTAATCCGAACAACTCCTCTTAACAGACTCCATGTTAAATATCTTAGAAGATGCAGAGTGACTCGTTCTATATTATATAGTAAGAATACTCTAGTACAAATACTAAAGAATATCCTTTTGTCTTTATCAAATACCATCAGAAAATTACATAAATATGTTATAAGGGCAGTGGCACTAATTGTATGAACTATGTCACCCTAAATCATTAAATGAATGACACCATAACACGCGCTCGTTTGGAAATACGGCGATTTAAAATCCACTGAACTGATTACTTCACTTCAATCGTGTACAATGAGCATTGACATGAATTTAAATCGCTTCAAACTTTATTCTCTAACAATATTATATGAGACAAGAGTTCCGTGTCGTGTCCTATTTCAGACATTTATATCTATGACGTTAGAACATTTATTATGGAACGTTTATTATTGTGCTTTTGCACAAAATATATTAACTATGGAACAGGTTAAGCTCTGACGGTCAAAATTGGGTAGTTAAAAAGTTGAATGGTCAAGAATTATATATCTAAAGATGTGGTCGTGTGCGTCGTATACGTCTGATGTAATCCGCATTCACCGTATTCTCAAGGTTTCACCCCTAGACATTTTCCTGTTCTCAGACCTCAAGAGAGAATGCTCGCTGGACAGAAATTTTGCGCTGGTGGAGGTAATCGCCGAAACTGAAGCCTGTCTTGAGGCAAAAACCAATCGTAATATAAAAATTATACCGAAAAATTGTAAGACTGTTATAATCGTTGTATTGTTTTTTTTTTAAGACAATTCACACCAATTGACCTAGTCCCATGCTAAGCTGGTGAAGCTTGTGTTATGGGTACTAGGCAACGGATATACATACATATTATATATAGATAGACATATAAATACATATTTAAACACCCAAGACCTAAGCACAACACCAAATGCTCATCACATCGATGTTCGTCTCAGCCGGGGATCGAACCCGGGACCCATGGATTCGCAGTCAGGGGTACTAACCACTAGACCAATGAGTCGTCAAAATTTGAATACATATATATATATATTTTTTTTTTGAATACTATATTGAATAATCAAATAAAATTTTAACAAAATAAGATTTTTTCTATATCAGCCTACGATTTTTCAGCCCACCTTTTATTTACTAAGTGCTGTATATTACTGTTAATGCATGAGTACTGTCTAAAGACTCATTATTCACTCGATTATCAGCTGATTTAATTTACTTAAATATACATTTGTTTACGGGAGCTGGACCCCTCACCTCAGTTTTCACCAGCTTTTCTTTTTATTTCATCAGTCCATTTTTCTTTTGGTCTACCTCTTAATCTTTTATTTGTTGGTCTTTTCCAGGTAGTTACCCTTAGTGTACATTTTTCCTTGTCCATGCGTGCAATATGACCCGCCCAAGCATGGAACATTATACTAGACTATATATGTATATATGAATATACCTTAGTGTAAATAAATAAATATATTTTGAAGAAAGCCATTTAAAACTATAATAATATTAATAATATATATTTAAATTTATTGAGTGCTGGGATTTGCCGGTGAGCTGAAGGAATATTTATGCGGTTACTGGAATTGACGATCCATCGGATAACTGTAGCGTTTCCGCCTTGTGTCACTATCTAGACTTTTTGACGGCTTTGTCACTTAGCAATCAGACACCTAGAAATGGGATTTCATGATTGTTTATGATAAATTTATAAGAATGGTGGACTTTGAGGTATTTATCGCAAAAGATGTGGGGGCAAAAATTGCAATTAAAATAAAATATAGAAATAATAATAAAAAAAGTACGACTGAAAAACATTCAAGTAATTTTATTTTCTTAATTTTTTAAACCATTTAAACTAATGAATTCGTGTTAGTGCACGCTCGTATTAAGTGCTAAACAGCGGTAGGTGGAAAAATAATAGAAATAGAACACAAGAACAAAGTCTTCCCCTTAATAGAGACTGTAAGTAGTGTTTCTGGTCACTTTCTTGTGTTAAATATCCTTATTAGTAAACTAGGTTAGATTTAAATTACTTATTAGTCTTAAGTTAGGCTAGATCGTAATGTTCCATGATGTCCGTCAGGCGCTAACGAGCGGTTGTGTGAAGTATTGTTAAATTCAATAAACTAGTAAATACAAAGTGAATCCTATTGAAAAGTGCATTCATTACTTTAATAAGGTACTGTAAACAACATACATTGGAGTTCTTTCTCAGGCATCCCGATTTATTGAGAAATTAGTGAAATACATATACTGAACAATTTATATTACAAAAATACCCTCACAGATATTAATTTGGCGACAAATTTTTTTTTGCTTTTACCCGTCATTTCTACCTTTCTCGTTATCTTAATCAAACTTAACTATGGACGGTGTCATCTGGGGTTGTTGTGTGCCCATTGAAGGAAACAATGATTCTAACCTTGCTTGTTCTCAATGCGTAATGAGATACCATTATGCGTGCATGTCTCTTGATGATAGCACTTTTAGTTCTGAGATGAAAAATGTATGGACTTGTCCTGAATGTGTGCTAAAATTATATAAAGGGTTGCACAATGACAATACTCCAGTCCGTAACGTCAACACTTCGAGAGTGACCAAGCGAATGGCATCCCAGTCGCCAATCGTAGTTGGTGAGCAAGGAATCACCCGTGAGGATATTCATAACATCGTTCAGGACGTTTTTAAAGATACCTTGAAGGACTTATTTTGTAAAATTAACGAAAGCATAACAAACGTCCTCCAGAAAGAAATGGATCCCTTCACGAAACAATTATTTGCCATGAGCGAGTCAGCTAAACTAATTTTAGAACAACAAGTTGAACTCAGAAACGAGTGCGAGATCCTTAAGTCTAAAGTAACTGTACTGGAAAGGGAAAGAGAAGATCTTCAAGGCTGCATCAAAGATCTTAAGCTGCGTTGCGATAATACAGAACAATATCTGCGTCATAGTAATATTGAAATACAATGCATTCCTGAAAACAAAAATGAAAACCTGTTAGAGACGGTCTCTATGCTTAGTAAGGCAGTGGGCTGTGAGTTGCATGACAAAGATATTTTAAGCTTCACACGCACCGCAAAGGCTAGCCGTACCAGTACTCGCCCGCGATCTATAGTGGTTCAATTATCGTCCCCGCGTATTCGTGACAACCTACTGGCTTCAGTGTCGAGATACAACAGGAACAACTTAAGTAATAAGCTTAGCACAACAGTTCTCGGCTTGCCTGGCAAACCATCACCGATTTACATCAGTGAGCACCTATCGCCAGCTAACAAAGCCTTACATGCGGCTGCTAGATTGAAGGCGAAAACCTTGGGATATAAGTATGTGTGGGTGCGCAATGGCCGCATATATTTAAGAAGGTCCGATGATTCGAGTTACATCTTGGTGCGCAATATGGACACTATTAATTGTTTAGAGTAGGTTGCCTTAACGCCCACAGCAACAATAACAAATAAGATCTGTATGTTTGGTTTAAGTTTGTATTACCAAAATGTTAGAGGTTTAAGAACAAAAACGCATTCCTTTTACTCTCAAGTGGTCTGTAACAATTATGATATTATAGTTTTAACTGAATCATGGTTAAATGACTCGGTCTGTAGCTCAGAGCTGTTTGATGAACGGTATGTGGTGTACAGGCGGGATCGGTCTGAGACCTTAAACTCTCACAAAAAAGATGGAGGTGGCACCATTATTGCCATCTCAAAGAAAATTAAATCTAAAAGAATGATTAGTTGGGAATCCGATATCGAAGAAATTTGGGTTCGAGTGGAACTGCCGGCGCCGCATTCCTTTCATCAAATTGATTTCTGTGTAGTTTATTTTCCTCCACCCGTCAACTATTCTATGTTAAAAAAATTTACCACAAATTGCAATAAAATTTTCGAATACTCTGTACATCATTGTATTGTCGGTGACTTCAATTTAAGAGATATACGCTGGAGCAATTCTAGTGGTGAATTTTATGTCCCTCCCTCATGTAAACCATTTATCGATTTCATAGATACTAATAATCTAAAGCAACACAATTCTATACTTAATAATTATAACAGAATTCTCGACCTTGTACTTACTAATATGCCATTGTGTGAGGTGAGCCATTCATGTGGTGTTTTGAGCGTTATAGATAAACTACATCCTCCCTTGGATATTGAAATCTCCCTAGCCAGCAATCCTGAATTACCTTTTAACATAGTCACGACTAAACGTAATTTCCGTAAAGCTAACTATGACAATATCTTTATTGAGTTAACAAAGTGCGATTGGGAGATGCTTTTCGCTGGAATTGACGATGTCGACTTGATGGTAAATGTTTTTTATTTGAACATACGAGATATAATCAATAAGTACGTCCCTTTAAGCAAACCTAGTAAAAATCACTATCCTCCATGGTTTGATCGAAATTTAATTCGAACTTTAAAAGAGAAGAATAAAATAAGACTACGTTATAAAAAATATAAAAACGCAAGGGACGGGTTAGAACTGACTTTACTAAGTAAAAGATGCAAGAAAATGGCAAGTCATATGTAAAAAACAAACGCTGCGGCACTAGTTCTTACCCCTTGGCTATGTCTGATGGATGTACTTCTACCTCTGACGGTTACCAAGTCTGCGAACTTTTCTCCACACATTTTAAAACGGTTTACACTCCTAGTAACAACATTAATTTTAGCCAAAACCAGGAACAGAAATCCTTATTGTCTAAACTGGATAATAGTGCTTTTTACTTGTGTCCGCCGGTTTTGAATTATGAAACTCTTCTTAGGAAACTAATGCACTTGGACCAGTATAAGGGAGCTGGCCCTGACGATATCCCGCCCATTTTTATAAGCAAATGTGCTAAGTATTTGGTTGAACCTCTACTTACAATATACAATAAATCTCTTTCCTCAGGAGTTTTTCCTGACAAATGGAAAACGGCTAAAGTGGTACCTATCCATAAGTCGGGGGAAAAAGAGCTGGAAGCGAATTATAGACCTATTTCTATTCTTTCCTCCCTTGCTAAAATACTTGAGTCTCTCGTATGTCCATATCTTAATAAACATTTTGAACAGTTAATTGCTTCATCACAACATGGGTTTATGCGACGTAGATCAACCACAACTAACCTAGTTGAGTATACTGAATTCATAAGTGATGCATTGGATCGTGGTCTCCAAGTTGACACGATTTACACAGACCTCAGCAAAGCTTTCGATCGAGTTCCTCACTCTATACTTCTGAATAAGTTATCTAGCTACGGCTTATCACCACCTTTTCTTAAATGGATTGAATCTTACTTAAGTAATCGCAATTTTTTTGTTGTCGTTAATGGCTTTAGCTCCGTTATACAGAACATAACCTCCGGTGTACCGCAGGGCTCTCATCTAGGGCCAATACTATTTAATATATTTGTAAATGATTTAACAACTTGTTTTAAGCATTCTAAGGAGTTCATGTATGCAGACGATCTCAAGCTTTGTCGTGTTATCAGTGGTTTCGAGGATTGCTCGATGCTCCAATCTGATCTGAATGAAGTGATTTCATGGTGTGTCTCCAGTGGTATGGAACTGAATGTCCGAAAGTGTCATTTCGTTCGTTTTGCTAGAAAGAGGGATGTTATAGTTTACAATTATCATATGGGTAGCTCGTTACTTCGAGAGGAAAGAGTGGTTCGTGACTTGGGGGTACTTTTTGACAATAAGCTCACTTTCTCAGAACACCAGGACTTTATAATTCAGAAGGCTTCTAGAGTGCTTGGTTTTGTCATAAGGAATACAAAAGGGTTTCGAAGCACCAAATCGAAAATTCTAGTATACAACAGTCTCGTGCGGAGCATTCTAGAATATGGGACAGTTGTATGGAGGCCGCATTATGCGACGCATATGCTACGACTCGAGAGAGTACAAAAGAGGTTACTGTGGCATCTGCTTTTCTCCAGTGGCATCTCGAAAAAAAGTTGCCAACGTACGAAACGAGGCTGGCGCACTTTAACATGTTGTCACTGGAGAATCGCAGAAAATCAATTGATATATCGTTTGCATTTAAGATATTCAATAATCTGATTGATTGCCCGAACCTCCTATCTAAATTTAATTTTCGTGTACCCTCTCGATACCCCCGGCATCCCATTGTTCCATTTGTCCCTCCTTTCCGTAGAACGCGATTTGGTCAATACTCACCGATGTCCAGATTAAGCATACTTATAAACGAGCTAGGTCTGGATATACATAGTTGCTCACCTCACAGTATAAAATGGATTTTTGTTTAGTTTTTTTTGTAATTAGAATTTTTTCTTTGCTAAGTAATTGTTTTGTTTTTTTTTTGTTTGGTTTTTTGTAATCAGAATTTTTTCTTTGATAAGCAATTGTTTTTGTTTTGTAATGTTTGTTTTGTTTTGTAATGTTTGTTTTGTTTAATAATCTCTTTATGATCTCTATATATGTATGCTATGTTTGCCTATAAGTGCTTGTCACATTAAAAATTGTATTTTGTGTTTGTTTCTACCAATGTCTCAGTGTGCCGAGCGTTGGCAAGCTTTATCAATAAAAAAAAAAAAAAAAAAATGTCTTCTTTTAACACCTTTATTTATTTTATGTTTCCTAATTAATTCGATTTTAGTTTGAACTAATAAAAAAACATTTATTACAACGTCATTAAAGTGAAACCTTTTATATTACTCATTTAAGAAGCCCAATGTGCTTGCATATCCGCTACTGGTATATAATATTCTACTTTGTAAAATAATACAAATATCCACCAAGAAAATATCGCAGAAAATATTTTACGCGAGTTTTGTTTTCCACGTGAAAATTACCAAAACCATAAATCGCGAAAGGCCTAATTAGCGGAACAGAACGGAGTCAAATTAGGTCGGTCAAGCCTCACTTAAAAATACCGTAGGAACAAATGATATACGACCCGAATAAAGGGATTCCGTTTGAAATAAAGCGACATTTTTACATACATTTGGAGATTTGAAACCTTTGCGTTATAACGTAAAACGGTGTCGCGTTTCGCTTGATTGTAATTGGCCTGCATCTGACGGGTGTGCGAGACGGTCTGTCATCCGCTTGACCAATTACAGGGCACCAAAGGTGGTTGTGAATTTGATTTGAAAGACGAAATCGTATGTTTGATGTGATTGTGTTGGACTAGACCAATCGCGTTTTATTATACATGCTCAATTCTTATTAATCCTTAATGTGATTATCCTTTATGTTATTATTAAATTATCCTTAATGTGATTTTACTTAGCCTACCTTTTTAGTACATACCAACATGGAATATTTTGCTATGCTACCCCAGAGACTGTTCGGTTTTCTGGAATGAAAACTTTTTAGGTTTTTCTGTGAATTTTTCTCTCCATAAACCTCAGAGTTCAAGTCATAAGATTTTAATTAACAAATAAAAAATAAGGATTGATCGTAAAGGGGTGAAAATTAGGGTTGTATCTATTTTTGTACGTTGTATCATAAAAAAATAAAACGATTTTTTTTTTGGTGTGGACACCTTATTTTACCATTGCACATAGGGGTTTGAATATAAATATAAGATAGTAGCCGATTCTCAGACTTACTGAATATGCACTAAAAATTTCATAAGAATCGGTCAAGCCGTTTCGGAAGAATATTGGAACGGACATAACAAACCTTTATGGTCTACTTTAGTTAGGGAAAGGAAGACCAGAAGGCACATATAGAAATATCTACACATTTTGATAGCAACACCTACAATCTGTGCCTACAAATCCCTACGATCCCATCAGGGAGCGTTCAAGTATTACGTAACGCAATTTTTGGAGATTATTGACCCCCCCCATGTAACTCACCGTAACGTTTTTCAGTACCCAAGCATAGTAAAACGTTTCGTGACCACCTAGTGACTCTTTAGTTACTATTATGTGGTGTAAGTCGAATAAAATATGAACAATAACGCGTAATTTAATCCCCGCCCCGTATCGTAACGTTTTACAAAAGGACCCCCTCCCAAAATACGTAATACTTGAACGCTCCCTCACACCCTGAAACGCGCTAACGAAGTATTATTATTCCTGTTTTTAAGAATATATACAACTGGCGAGCCACCGGTGTCTTCGGGCCAGTTAGATGTTACACTGGTCCAGGATCTTCCCTTTAATCTCCACTATGCAATTTTCAACATTATTGTAGTTTTCTAACATCTTGTAAATAACAAAATAACTTTTAGCCTCGTACAAGTTAGTTGTGAATTATAAATAATTCATAAGCACCAGCTTTCGATTTGAAACCTAAAGTACTCTTGGATATTGTCCAATACAAATAATTTCTCCACGACTCCGAGTGTTTACAAATAGCGTATGTAAAATTATATTGACCACACCCATTTCTATATTTAACTGATATTCTCGAGATTTTGCCTAGAATTGGGGCAAAATTAAAATTTCACGTTGTGTGGTTTGCGATATCTCTGTTGTCTTATACATGAATTCTATTCGAATAATATTGTTGGAGCTTTCCATACCATTGATTGATACTTTACGTTAATTATAAATCGATACTAGCGGACCCGACATCCGTTGTCCTGCATTATATTTCAAGCGATTAGGGTTAATGTTAGGGGTAATGTTTTCAGGGACCGACCGGTACGTTGACGCAAAGGATTCTTACTATCCATAATTGACCCAGTTTCTTCAAATTTTTTGACCACTCTTCGAATGGTTGACACATTAGTTACACTTTCTCGGCTGAAAATTTGGTGAAGTTTGCGAGCGTTTTCAGCGTTACTTTTGTAATGAGTTTTCACAATTATAACGAGTTGTTCTTTCAAAAAGCGCTCCATTTTTAATAATCGGAATAAACAGAGGTGACAGCTGTCAAATTTCAGAGTTGCCACTTGCAGGACAACAAAAATATTAAAATTTTAAAAAGTGCACTCTTACTGAGACACTCGTTATATTAAACAAAGTATGAAAGTGCCGACTGCAGTGATTGGAAAAGTATTGTTCCTGTGGCAGTGTACTTTTAATGCTGGCAGCATTTCCTCGCTATATAGCGATACTTATTCGTTGAGCGAGAAAATCACCAGCTTCGGGATCAATAGTTGCCAAAATCACCATGCCAGTACTCTGTAGATCCTAAATAGTATCGATAGTATCCCGCCTTTAATATTTTTGGTACTTTTGTGACATCAGCGCGAGTATTGAAATATAAAATATACCGAGAATAAATACTCAATATTGAAGTTACGATTTAAGTGAAACATTATAATTAATATTAATTGATTATGTAATAATATATTTTAATAATCTGATGATGTAGTAATATAAGAATTGACTATAAAGATGTAATATGTAACAACTATGTAAAATTCTTCCTTTTCAGAAAAATTTGCACGCCATTATATGTGGCAGAATATGTGAAGTTTAGATTGTACTCACCATACTATTTTTGTACCGTATTCATGAACATAAATTATTGTTATTAGTAACAATATCTTTGAATGTTATAGAATACCGGCGCTGTTGTAATATAGTATTTTTAAAGCCCGCTTACTGTTTATGTTGCTATTAAATAAATTATAATTATCATAATTATATTACGGTTAAGCCTTAGATTGTTTTAAAAGCGTCTATTAGAGCAATAGGCATTCGACCTTGTCAAAAACTCGCTGGGTAGACGTCAATCAAGGCTGGGGTCGAAGTTATAAACGGAAGCGTTTAATATAAACACCTTTATAATTCAGTTTACCGAAAAATAATCTTTATACATCTAAACGCTGGAGAGATTTTAAGGAAATTTTGTGGGTTCAAGTGGAATCGACATTTATAATTAGATTAATAATAAAATAATTAGTCTGTCGGGTCCAGCAATATCTCCTACTATTCAAATTAACATACACAAATTTTAAGATTGTGCTAAATAGAACTGGACTTTTAACAACGTTCATCACTCAACAACATACTTTTTGATATAACCAACATATATTAGGTAAATTAAACAAACATTTACAAGTTGAATAGCATCAAAATTTTGTTTAAATGTAAAATAAAAATTCCCGATCAAAACAAAACGCATCTGGACTTTTTAATGGTATCTATAAAATAACACACAATCATATTGGCAATTTGTATGAGCTTTTGGTTATTTATGTGTTTAGTTATGCAGTTCAAGAGTCTTCTTCTACTTTTGGTGCCTCTAAATTTTCCGTTGGCCGTCCGTCACGTAGAAGAACGTGAGATATCAATAAACAATACCCGTCCACTCCCAAACGCTGGCATGATTTTTTCCTTCTATTCCGACTCGCCCTTTACCCATGAAAACAATTGAAGGAGGTGGTAGCGGTCACGGCACTACACATGGCCCAGGTACACTAACTGTACAGTTCTTAATTATACTATTTATACAATATATAAACTACTAATTCTCGGAACCTGCTATTCTTCAACTAGCAATGTTTAATAATATCATCACATTAAAGCTTACGACTCTTGCAAAATTGAACTTTCTACAATTGTATAGAAGTTTTTTCTACGAATAATATTAAATACATACCAATACTTATAACACGACAGGCAAGTACAATCTTCGCTCTGAATTTAGTAAACAAAGTAAAAAAAAAGTTGTTACCAGGCTATAGCTTATCACCCTGCCTACGTGTTTCGAATGTAATATAGAGATAGAAATAGAACACGGCTTGTTTCACATCATTATTGGGCTTGTAAGACAGGTACTGAATGTGAATTCACAAGTGTCCAAAGGAAGATGTAAGCTGGAGAATTGTACATTGTACATTTAGTAATACAGATGATACGTAACTATTTGTAATGGTGAGATAGTTATTGTATAAAGAAGTGGTGGTACTGCTGGTTTGGTCTCAGATTTCCTCAGATCAGCTCTCTGTCACAACGATTTTTAGTTCTTATTTATGTCGGCTCTCTTACTTATAACTTTAAGGGTCTGTTTCACAATGTATGGATAAAGTACCAAATAGCTATGCAACACATAAATTATTTGGAAGATAAATTGTGCTATTTGACATTCATCGGACTCATAACTTATGATGGACTTTATGTGACGAATAGCGCTATCCGACAGTCGTGAAACGCAACAATAGTGTTTATCCTACCAATAAGTAATAAACAGCTAATTTGGAACTAATGTAGAACTTATCCGTACATTGTGAAACAGACCCTAAAACAAGTATTAATTATCTACATACAAATCATACATGTCTCTCACACCTCCAGCCTCTAGGCTAACACAGTAGCCATAAACTCCAGAGGGATCGTTCCGTTAAGTGTAAATTATATAATATAGGGTTAACTAAATATTCCATTGTGACAGGATCGTTTTCGATTATACAGGAATCATAAATAGCGATCGTTTTCGATTATACAGGAATCATAAATAGCGATATATCTATTTTAAAAATCTTGATATTGGTAAAGTCGTAATGGTATTTGATAATTCATTTATTAACCTTTCTTTCCACCATTACAGATTCACGCTAATTCGATAGAAAAAACCTAAAACTTTTCATAAAAATTGGCATAAAATGTAACCAGTTGTCTAGTCTGTGGTTGGATAACAGTCAATAAACATATAATAATCTTATTTAATAGAAAAATCACTTTTAAGTACTTTAAATTACTAGCAGATAAATTTTAAAAAATGGCGCATTTATTTTTTTGGCTTCGTGTAGATATTTGTTGCGAAAGCATTTCAAATTATTGTAGATAAATTAGTTCATTTTTCTATTGAACGTAAGTTACTAAATCAAAACGACAATTTATGAAGTCAACGTAAAATCGAATAAAATTATTACTGCATTATGAGTTCTACTGTGACAAGTTTGATAACGAGTTTTTAATTGAAGATAGGCCTTTCGGCTTTATTAATTTTAATAATTATTTGATATAAATTAAATTGTCAATCATACTGATTAGCTTGGACATAAAACGAAATTATAATTGTTTATTTTAATAACATAATTGTGTGCTCCACTATTATATTAAAATCAGTTAAGTATGTATTATATCGCCTCAAAAGTTCAATCTAAATTTATATTGCTTTAAATAGGTTTGTAGTAAAAAAAGCGAAGTGCTTACTGACACGTTAAATTATTCTGGGTCATCGATTTTGCTCAATAAAGGGACCAAATCGAAGGTCCTTGGGTATCTTTCGATGCCATTAAGGTTATTCAAGATTTTGATACTTTGTGCATCTTCTGTAAAATAAATATATTTATTATGGAATATAAGATACAGGTATCACCTATTCCACGTCATTAAATTTGAATAGGTAGTCATCACTACCCATCGGCAAAGAAGACAGAGGGTGTAGGCCGAGAGAAAAAGCCGGCGTAAAAAACTCTCGGTACTCTTTTAAGGTGGTTGTAGGTGGAAAATATTAGTAATACAAAAACTGTGTTCTACAATTTCATCTGCGTTGCTTTGGGCGTAGCGTATATAAAGCGCTAAAATTCAGCACAATATAAAAATCTATATATTACACTTATCCTCTTGTGGAATAAAATATATTCTACGACCAATTATTATACTACATACACCTCATAAATATTGATCAAGCCGTTTGGGACAGAACAAAATTAAAATCTAAAATAATAATAATAATATTATTAAAATGCAAAAGCTAATTTTGTGTATATACAGAAGTAAGAGAAATTGTAAGATAATATTTTATTTATTCTGATAAGTCCTTATAAAGTTATTGCAGCGACGCTCAATTGTACATAATAAAATTCTATGCAAAGCATGTGTGCATGTGTAAACTATAATAATGCATCAAAACTTGAGGGCATATTATTTTTTATAGGTCAGGGGGGGCAAATAATGCTAAAGGACGTCCATTTTAGTGGGTGAGTTGCCGGCCTTTGAGTACGCTCTTTTTTATTTAGTTTTAGCGACAAATTTTCTCAGACCATTAGATTTCTTCTTCAAGATACAGACTAACAAATATTGTATGTGCAAGTTTTTGATTCAAAAGTCGACGACATATCAGGCACGAGAAGATAGATGCGAAGAAGCTATAAAGGGTTGGCGCCATTTGTCTAATAAATTTTTAATTTGAACCTTCCTTTTACAGTAAATTAAATAGGCTCCATTTGAGCCTTCGCGAGAATGTTTTCACGTAATTGAAAACGGGCCACGAGTGTATTTCATGGGAGCTCAAGTATGGAATTTCACGTTGATGAAAAATAACGTTAGGGCGTTAAAAACGTTACCGTTAAGTCAGGTATTGTGACTGTATTGCTGTACCTCTCACGAGAGAGGAAGAGTGAGAGAGGGGAGAACATTAAACAAACGGAAAGTTGCGTACCTAGGCCACGTTTGTGCACCATAACCGCTACTACCTCCTTCAATTAATTATAATGGGTAAAATCCAAGGTAAACGGTGTTGGTAGATGGAAGACATCATTATTGCGACTGCGGAAGAGTTTCTGCAACTGGCACAAGACAAGACACACTTCAAACCAAACTCCAGTAATAATAAATAAAAATCTGTTTATTCATTTTAATTACATATGCATTACAATGTGTAAGATTTGGGAACCCTTTTAAGTAAGAAATACCTGTGTCAGGGTTCCCAGCTCTTGCATAAAAACTTAAGTATAAATTCCTTAAAATATATTTATATACATTTAATTTAATTACATCTTTTATTTTATTTACTTTTCAACTGTTATCAACACGCCTGAGTGCATGAGTGAGTATGTGGGTGCCAATGTGTAAGTGAATGAGTGATTGAAAAAAGTGTGTAACTTCATACTAGGTCTCAAAAGTATCTCTAACACTGCGTAAGGTACGCATAAGCCAGTCCTTTAGTCGTATCTTTACATTGTAGACGGTGAGCGGGTAGATGTTAAGCAGCCTATTTAATTTATTATATATATAGTCTGCTTGCTATGGAGAGGCACTATAAGAAGAAAGAAGGTAATGAATATTAAAATATAGAACATTTTAGGTACCTACAAACGTGAATTAGTCTCGATAAAACCCATGCTACGAGAACACTCGTAAATCAACCAATTTTGTGTCACGCAACTCCTATTACCTTGCGTAATATTGCTTGTTAGGAAATTCATTTATCTTGATTCATGTCAAGATAAAATCTTTTTCTATTTATTGTCTCGCTTTTACTAATTTAGACCTAAATTTCAAATAAATATTAACTTGCAGCAAAATATGGAGTTTCAATGGCAAGTATAAATTAAATAGCTAACTGCCATGTGATAGTCTCTCACGCACCACGAAGCGTCACTAAGGTACTACTCGTATATATAAATAATATATTTAATATCATCAAGTGTTAGCAGAAAAAAATATATTTGTGGTTATCGAACATCCAGTGGCGCTTCAACCTGCAATTTGATTAAGGGGGCAATCGAAATCAGCTGGATATACACAACGTGGAGACTTGAGACTGAAGCTAACGAAATTGGAACCCAATGCAAAATCTCAATGCATAATAATGTGGCATGGCACAAAAAAGGTTGGGAGAAACTGCTCTAGATTGTCTAGATAGATTTTTTTGTGCTATTTAAGGGAACCAAAAAATTATTATCTCTAATTTGATATAGCTTAGGACCCGGTTTTCATATCGGTGATAGAAGTTGTAAGAGAGTCGGGTTATTTTATAGAAAAGAACGGTTGTCAGATTTCTACAGAAATTTAAATCGAAGCTATTACTACTAGCTATTATTACTTTGATTCGTGTTTTCGTTATATTCGGGTGTAAGAGGTTAACGTACGTCCTGGTTCTGAGTTTGATTTCCATCAAATAATAAATGTTTTAGAAATTCAAAGAAATATATAATGCGTATATTACTCAGAAGTTCGACAACAGTACTAAAACTTGGTTTATGAAACTTTTGTTTAAAAATATTAGCCCAATTTACTTTATTAACTTATTCAGATACAATTTACTTTACTAAACTAACGAAAGATGTTTTATACTTTTTCGTTTTTAGTTTGAAAATTAAAGAGGAAATTCAGATCAACCTCATTCCAAAAAGAATTTCCCAAACTAATGTCGGAACGTTAGCATGTAACTTTGATGTAATGTCCGTATGTTTACGACTGAATCGTTACTTTTAAGTCGTAAATAACGTGTTTATTATTGTGGTGAAAATTGTGTTTAAACGATCTTAGAGGCGTATTTTAAGGTTTGAGGTAACAGCGGTATTCAAAATCGTTGGTAATAGTATAAGCCAACTCTAGGGAGCACTTTTGCCGAGTCGTTTTAACATGATAATTATTTGCTATTATTATTATTTTCTTTTAAATATATTTTATTTTTCAATTTAAAACATACAAAAGAGATACACGTCGACATCTGACAGCCGTTCTCATTTTAGCCTACTAGGCTCATTTGGATATATATCTTTAATGCCCCTTCGAATTGGTTAAACGCGCTAATATTATGAGTTTTAGACGGTAATTGATTGAATATTTGCACACCCTCATACTTAATAGACTTCTTCAAATAATTTGTACGTGGCTTCGGCAATATAAGCAAACTCGCTTGACGAGTATTGCGTGTAGTGGTGTTTGATTTTTTAAGATGATAACCTACTATATTTTGCCGTGTTATATTCCTACATACAAACATTTAGTAAAACAAATAACTTGGCGATTAAAAAGAGTAGCGGAGAGTTTATTGCCAGTTCTTCTCGTCCGTTCTACGCCCTTGATTTGAGAACTGGCAGTAAATGTAAAATTATGTATACTGACATTTAACTAAGGTATACTTTATTTGACTGTGTTATGTAATGTTGTAAAAGTGAAGGTATATACGTGAAGGTGTGTATGGGGGAAATTCCATATAAGACAGTCAGTTGAATAAAAATCTGACTTAAAAATTATATGCTTTTTAATTATTCGATTGCAAATCCTTCCTTTAATATAATTCTTGAATAAAATTAATGGTCGAATAATCTTTTATGCTTCCCACCATTCAAAGTAATGGGCGCTATAAAGTCTTTCCCATAGGGACTATAGAAAATATTCAATTCCATTGTGGATAATTTGTAAGAATTTAAATTATCTTTAATACCAACCATTTTGAATATTACACCGTGGTTCGAGAATTAATCAAATCATTTGTATAACTTGGAGCTTTTCGTTACTTAGATCGAAAAATAATAAGATCTTTTGCATTTATTTAAAAAGCAATCAAAAAGAGCCTTAGAATAAAGTCTTTGCTAGTGTATTGGGGACCTTTGATTGAAAGGACCGGAAAGTGGTACCCGGTAAGTGGCAGCTTCCACAAATTAGTGGTGTGCGGATAAAATGCCTTTAAACTGCAAACGTCGAAGTGTTACGGAACTACATTTTCTTTATAATATTATTAAAAGTTTTTGGTCGTTTAGCATGTTCATAAGTAATGAACCTTACTTTTGACAATATATATGAACGAATATAATATATATAATAGATAATATAATAAATATATATAATATGCGTAGTAAAAAAAGAAGATTTCCGACGTTTCGCGTGCTTTACAGCGTGCGTGGTCAAACGTAAAGCAATCCAGAAAAAAAAATTAAAAAAAAAAAATTAAATTATGTAAAATAATTGTAAAGTGTTTTCTTTAAATGTGTAAAAGTTATATCAATAAAAGACAATACTAAATTATTTTTGTCGGTGTGTTTAAAAATATTGTTTATAGATTATTTACACCTTACGTTAGACGATGTCTTAGAAACATAATAATAATAAATATTAATAAACTTAGTCAGTCAATCAATTACAATTAAATAAAAAAATCGACGTTCAATTTTTCAGTTTTTTATAACCTATAAAATGAACTAAAATTGTAATTATTGATTACCTATAAAAAAATCTGACGAACGTACGTAACGTATCACGTACTTAGGAATATAAATTCATCTTTATTCTGACGTCATACTATTCGTATTAATAATCATTCAAGATTGGAGCAATGACGTCACTCTCCTTCACTGTGATGGCAAATGTATCGGGAAACTAATGCTTGCAGCTGATAAGATTCAATGATTCATGGTTAATTTCACGTATTCTAAAGTATGGGAAGTTCATATTTTAATGATATTATTAGCCGCACTCAAACCATATCAGAGTAGATTCGTAATTGTGGATAAGTGTAAATTACATATTCTTCCAAGTAGATATGATAATAAAGCCTTATTTTCAGTCTTTAAAAATGTTGAATAAGGTTTTTTCTTGTCACTCGAACTTACAACCAACCAACTCAAACTTCTTTCAGTACCATTGATTGAAACCCCTTCACAAAGACTTCTAGCTTTTTCCAAATATGGCTTTACACATGGCTTTCTTTCTCCATTCACTTCTCACTAACGCTTCTATATCCTGTAACTACCTTTTTAGAGCGCCCCCTTCTCTTTCTTCCCCTTGGTCCTTTCCATATACTTGTATTAAAAGTCCTAAAGCTATATGCTCCGCCTAAACGAAAGTTATAAATTAGAAAAATTATCATATCAGGAAGTTCCATTCAAATAACACGAACGGCCACAAAGACCTACACGCGGTCATAGCGGTAATTCTTGCGGTTACTGGGAATTTCTCACGTAGATAAGGTATAACAAATTATTCGAATATTATCGACATCAATTTTGCTAAATTTTAATTAAGATTGACATTTAAAGTAATTCTGTATACCTAATAACACCTTGACACACTAGGTGAGAAACTTACATAATCAAAGATAATATCGTTAAGAAAACTAAACGTAGGGTGTAGTTGCCTAGCAACACTATCAATGAGAACAACGAATGTATAAAAACTATGTCAACTTTTACTTTTTACAATTAAAAAAAATACCGAGCTCTTTTCATAACAGCGTAATAAATATAGGATATTCTATAAAGTATAGATTCTTCGTGTTATATTTAGTTTTGATTTATACTAACATATGAGTATTTAGTAAAATTCTGTCATATTATACTCCGCTATTACTGTAGGTACTGTACATAGTGTTTTTGTTTTATTATTATTCTAATTAAAGGGATCTAATATATTACACTTTTTAATATAATATATATAACAGGGGGATAACTGACAGAAAGCTCACCTGATGTTAATACACACATTACCACAGGGCTTGCAAGTGCTTTCGAAGCCTTTTAAGAGTTGGTAAGCTCTTTTCTTGAAGTACCCAAAGTCGAATTGGCTCGGTAATTATTCAATGGGCACCTGGTGCCACAAAATGGTGATGCGCGGCTAAAACGAGGTGATACGGGTGGAATTTCGTATTCTGCTTCAATGTACGATGTTGAAACTCACATGCAGGTATTAATAAAATCTAATACGTCCCTAGACTGCTCTCAAAGTATTTTGAATCAATTCTAGTCGAGTAAGGTTACAAACGGTAAAATATTGCGAGTAAAATCTAACTATAGAAGTTAAGACATTTTGAAATAGGGTCAAGAATTACGTATGCGATCGTTCGGTTATTTTCGTCGACACTCGTGATGCGTCGGCTATTTCAGATCGGTCCTCATTTCGCCGGTTATTTTGGATAAACTGTCTTCGATGTAAAACAAATGTTGTTTATGTTACCAGGTACTGAGATATTAAATTATGGTGAACGGCCTCTTTGTTAATACGATATCCGATAAAAAATTTGAGCTTAATTACAAAAGTTGTTCGCGAAAAGTGTCACTGCAAACTTTTTAGGTTTTGGTCTCAGATTTCTGTATCTGTTTCATGATCATTTGTCAATCTAATAGGCAAGTAGGTGCCACACGAGTGTGAAAAACGCACATAGAAAGACGACTTTGACGACTCATTGGTCTAGTGGTTAGTACCCTTGACTGCGAATCCATGGGTCCCGGGTTCCCCGGCTGAGACGAACATCGATGTGATGAGCATTTGGTGTTGTGCTTAGGTCTTGGGTGTTTAAATATGTATTTATATGTCTATCTATCTATAATATGTATGTATATCCGTTGCCTAGTACCCATAACACAAGCTTCACCAGCTGGTCCCATGCTAAGCTTAGCATGGGACTAGGTCACTTGGTGTGAATTGTCAAAAAAAGAAAAAAAAAGAAAGTCCATTGGTGCACAGCCGGGAATCGAAACTACGACCTCAGGAATGAGAGTCGCACACTGAAGCCACTGGGCCAACACTGCTCATAGAATAGAATAAAGTAAATTATACACGCCAAATATTTATTAATGATGGGCGAATATTCGTGTATTATAATGTTTAAACTCGTTAGTCTAAAATTATGCAGCGTTATCAAATTACATTGTACAATGTTTGTGGTAGTGAATTTTGTTTTGAATTGCCAGACGCGTTCTAAATTCAAAATATTATTCGTTATTGCTGCGAGCCGCATAAAGAAAGAAAATGTAACAATAATATATTGAAAGTAATAAAACAGTTTTTGGTAATTCTGGCCGTCAATAGATGGCAATTTGGGTTGCAATTAGCAATTATTTTCTTTGTGAAACCGAACTATAAAAGAATTCGAAATCTTTATATTATTTATATGGATTAAAACTATAATGAGTTGCTATCCAAAAATTGGAAGTAGAAGGACAGTACAAGAGATGGGAAGATGAAATAAAACTGGATGCAGGGCAGGCATGGTTTGGTCAAGAATGGAGCGATTAAGGGCAGAATGGAAGAGTCTGGGCTCATCATCGGCAAAGGAACGAGTTTTCAATAGTGTGTAAGAAAAATGAACTTGTCCGAAATAAAGGTTATTTTTATTTTATTTTATTAGTGGTTTACGCACATAGTTACCACCAAGGTCCATCCCAGATCGTTCATGACCGACGGGGGCCGTGACTTTTAAACTGTTAATCGCGTGGTGGGATACGGACAAGGCTACGCTGTTATCGTGTTCTGCCCCGGGCTATTGCTGGTGGTGGTACGTAACGTGTTTGTCACGAAAACCCAAATTATATATTAGGCAAAGCTGCTGGGTTAAATCCCAAAGAATTCTTCCCAAAGAATGCTGGGTTAATTCCCAAGAAAGCGTTAGTAACCAGAAACTAGACTTACTTGCTAGAAAAATCATATTATAAGTTTTTTATTTAAAGCCTGTCTAGTTTTAAAATAAAATAAACTTACTATTAAAAAGTGAACACGGAACTATGTCATGCGGGGCACCAGAGTGCACAGACCACTTTACACTCCATTTGTAAACCCGCAGCCCACTGAACTAGAATTAATCTTTCGTCCATATCTTACCTGAAAATAATAAAATATTATTCGTTATTTACACAAATAGCAAGTATATTTTTATTGGATTATTAAGACTTGGACTTGGATATTGTTTGCCCATAATTAGAGGGGAAGATCTATTTCTCTTGAACCCACAGTAGCTTCAGGGGTTAAGTGGGACGGTAATATAGTCTGTGAAGTGCAACCCTCGACAAAAAATCTGGTTAAGAAAATAATAAGGGGGTCATATGAACTAAACTGAATAAACTTAGTGTCTTAAGCGTTGCGTTGCGAGGTCCTATGTTCGAATCACTGTTGGATTTGGCTGGATTTTTATTTCTACGTACACTTAACACTGGCACCTACAATGATTCTATAATGTAAAAAATTATCAAAGAAACGGAAGCAAACTGAGGCTAAGATATATATGGGCGCCACTAAATTATTTATATTAGTTGTAGCGGCATGTCGTACAAAAATATAGTTTTATTTTCTAAATAGGCAAATGCAAAATTTCATATAAATCTAAATGATGTGCGCACTGGACCTGAATAATCCGAAATAAATCACCGCTTTGAATTAAATTATGAAGTACTGCAGATTATGAATAATTGAAATAACTCTCAAATTTCATCCTTTCAATCCCATAATCACTGAATGAATAATTAATTAATTTAAATATCAAAAGATTGAGTATAACTTCGAACTTGCTTTGAAAGCTAAAATAAAGTCTAAAGGTAAAATGATATCGCACTGGCATTTGATTGCAGTTATTTATGTATAGATTTCTGTGTGAATGAAGCATAAGAGGATCAAATGATTTTTTTTTAATTTAACAGGAGGCAAACGGGCAGGGCCGCCCATAGACACTCACATTGCCAGGAGGCTCGCAAGTACGTTACCGGCCTTTTAAAATTGTATGCTCTTTTCTTGAAGAACCCTAAGTCAAATTGGTTCGGAAATCATTTTGAGCGCACATTTCAGATTTCATTTAATTTCAGAGCCTATAGAAAGTCCATTGATCAAGCCGGGGATCGAACCTACGAACTCAGGAATAAGAAACTACTAAGCCAACACTGTCCATTAATATATAATAAAATTGGACATCAAGAGACGTTTGGCGTGCTTTATGACTGATAAAAAATTATAGATTTGTGTTTTATTTGTTAAATCACTTCTAGTTGTACTTAGTTGTTGTTTTGTTGTATTATTTTATCTTGTTTTCTTTTTTATTTTGTAACTGTTAAAAGTGGGTTTAATTAATTATAGATATATAAAATTTATTTTTATTCATTTTTAATTATTTTATTATTACTAGTGAATATTTGATTGTTATGATTACTAAATAAACTAAATATGATTAAGACATTATAGATTTACATGCTCCAATTACGTTAATAAAATCACGGATTCAAACATTTCCTTTGCTCCTTTAAATTAAAATTTCGAATGTGAGCCAAATTCTTCAGCATACTTATTAATAAAGTTAAAGACAAAATTTAGTCAGTCACTGTAATTGACAGAACTTCTAACGACGAATTTAACATCCATAAAGTTAATATAAACAAATTTTTATCACATAGCCATTTTATTTAATTTTCGCTGTTTTATAACTATTTAAAGAATTAATGACCCAAAACTTGCTTCACTAGGAAAGCAAATTACATCAAACGATATATCGTTGAAGAAATTTTATTGAGGTTCTGAGCTGTGATTTCTCGAATAAATTATGAACATCTTTCTAAATACTATAATCATATCATAGATTTAATTATATTATCTTGTTTAATACAGATAAAGGATTTGTATTTATAGTATTGTCTTTGATTAACATAACTTTTATTCATTTAATAAAACACTATTTTGACCGGATTGAAGTTATGTATTATTATAAATTTACAACTATTCACCGTGCGTGGTCACCGTGACCACGCACGCTGTAAAGCACGCGAAACGTAGGATAAATTTAAAATTATGTTAAATAGTTGTAAATTTATAATAATACATAACTTCAATCCGGTCAAAATAGTGTTTTATTAAATTTGTATTTATGTCAATTTGTAATGATTATATTTAAAAAAATTACACAGCTTATATTAGAAGGTCCACGTAGAGCTCTACACGCTACGGAAGCTACGTGGTTCTGTCGTAGCACTTAAATGTAATAAGATTTACACATGGTTTCACTGGCGTAGAAATTCAGATATTTTTGTTATAACTATGCAAAAGTTATTGTAATAATGTGTAATGTTTATTTCAATTATTCTTATATAATTATGTGTTTATTGTAATAATTGTATGGTGTACGACCTCAGGGATGAGAATCTCACGCTGAAGCTACTAGCCCAGCACTGCTCATATTCTATAAACAGATACAATATTTTCTATGAAAAGAAGACAGAACAATTTCTAAGAAGTTGAAACGTTCAGAGCTATATCAATATTAGCTTCGAAGCATACTTAAGTTATCTCAGGGACTGCTGTGTCATTGTCCTTAAATATGTTTCAAGATAAAATTTCTAATATATTAAACCGAGAGTTTCTCGGGCATCATATCGCATAAGCCCCGACATCTCTGGATCTCTGGATCAATGTGCACATTAACACTGGTTCAACTGCTTCTTACTTAATGCTGTCACAGACTTAATCTACATCATTATTTATTTGCGAAACTAATTTATAGTAGCAACGTTATATCCTGTTTAATTATATTATTATTTTATATGTTTTAATTATTTTAACTATAGGAATTTTAATAATTTGACACTATCGTATTGGCTTGTTGAGCAGTGTTGGCCTAGTGGCTTCAGCGTGTCATACCTGAGGTCTTAGGTTCGATCCCTGAAAAAAAAAAGTCGACGGCTTGTTTCAGACACAGGAGGTTGATCACCTACTTACCGATTAGATTAACAAATGATGATCATGCAACAGATACAGAAATCTGAGGCCTAACCCTACAAAAGTTGTAGCGCCATATTTATCGTATTGGCTTAGTTTGTAAGGATATTGTTTATATATAAATAAATATTAAACCTAGCTTAACGATTACAAAGATTTTATTATAACTTTTAAATGTATTGTTACGTAAAACTTCCAAGAATTTACGCTGCATTGCAAACGTTTTTTTATTATATACCGCAAATGTGAATAGCTCTGATTCCTACACGTGTAGCATAGTCAAGCTTCATTGACATACTGTACACGTCCAAACATATCAATAGAACTAATTTTAATCGGTCTTTTTGCCCAAAGGACTGTAACCAATCTATCGTATAAATCAGTATAATTAATGAAATTGCTCATGAGTTCCCTCGTTATCCCTCGTTATCAGATCTGACAATGTTACTAAAACCGAATGTTTTGGACAAATTAGCGTTTGTGGTCTGAATATGTTTACGAGTATGTTTTCATGAAATAACGTATTATTACATAATGTGATCGAAGTACTGTAACCCAATTGAGGATTGATTAAAGTATTTTTTTTTAACAATCCTACACTACCAACGTTGATGCAATTTAATTGTCCGTTGAGTGATCTGACAAATAGTTTGATTCATGCCAGTTCCTGTACTGTCGGCAATAGTTAGTCTATATGTAAATATTTCAATCTATTACTGTTTATTGTTGTTTTAAATGTGTATGTAATGTAAATAGTTAGAGCAGTGTTGGCCTAGTGGCTTTAGGGTGCGACTCTCATACCTGAGGTCATAGGTTCGATCCCCAGCTATGCACCAATGGACTTTCTTTCTATGTGCGCATTTAACATATGATCGAACGCTAAAAGAAAACATCGTGAGGAAACCGACATGTCTTAGACCCAAAAAGTCGACGGCGTGTGTCAGGCACTGGAGGCTGATCACCTACTTGCCTATTAGATTTAAAAATGATCATGAAACAGATTCAGAAATCTAAGGCTGAGACCTAAAGAGGTTGTAGCGCCACTGATTTTTTTAATGTAAATAGTTACCACATTGGAGTTATCTGTAATGGTAGCTTATTTTATTATATAAATAAAAAATTTGTAAAAAAAATTCTCGCATCTTTAATGTTGTTAGTTCTACGTTAGGATATAATAATTCTAATGTTTTTGTTTTCGATAACAAAAAACTGAAAAATGAACTACTATAATTTACTTATCCTATATAGAAATATTATAATAAAAATGTAAATCGGATGCCACACAGGTCATTGCCCCGTTAACGATGTGCTCAGGGTTCAATGGCCCGAGGCTCTTGAATAATTACGAGGAAATATAAATGAATAGAATGCTACGCACGTAATTAAAAGCGGACAAGTCACGATGAAGCTGTTCCTGACGTCATCTTTTGCGAGGGTATTAATAAAATGGTATTATATTGCAAAAATTAATTTAATTTAAATAAAAAATAGAAATTTAAGAAAAGTTATCGAAAAAGAAACACCTTAGACTCTTATCCAACGACAAAATATTATACGCACTTGTAAGTAAAATTATAATTATTTATCATTTTCGATATAATAATAGACCATTATTGAACGATACCGACTGATATTTTCATTGCTTTAATTGTAGCAGATTTTCAAGTACATATAGATTCTTCTTTTGGGATGGGAAACATTTAGATTATATATTCTATAAGCAATCCTATTAATTAATGTAGAACGTTTAATTAGCCTTATGGACGTTTATATTCGACATCAAAACCTCAGTAACCGACACATTAGGCAATTATTAGTCTCACCCAGTTGTGGTTGTCTACCATAGCGTATTTAGCCTTTGATGGTTAAACAAAGAAATATAACAATATTTTTATGTTCATTATTATTATTGAATTAAATAAAGTAAAGTAAAATCTAAAGAAAAATATAAATAATAGTGTTGTTTGATGATTTGCTGTTTTAAAAGAGTACCGAGAGTTTTTTACGCCGGCTTTTTCTCTCGGCCTACACCCTCTGTCTTCTTTGCCGATGAGTAGGGATGCCTTCAAATTTAATGACGTGGAATAAGTGATACATGTATCTTATGTTCCATAATAAACATATTTTAATTTAATTTTTTAATTTTTTAATAATATGTATAAACAAACATGTAAAAGGTTAATTGAGTCACAATTAATATGTATATATATATATATACATATATATATAAGTAGTTGCTAATTACGAGGCAGAAGAAAAATGATCAAAAAGAATCTTTTTAAATAAATTTAAAGACTGGGCTCGTCTGATATCTACTGGTAAGGAATTCCATAGCGGGATACTTTGCACTGTAAAGGAGGAGTGATAGAATTCAGTTATATGAGTAGGAGTTTCAAGAATTAGATTGTGTAAGGAACGCAAATCAAAACTACCGCCAGAGAGGAACATAAAATTTTGCTTTAAGTAACTAGGAGATTTGGAATTAAAAAGAACATTATAGAGAAGTTGTAAAATGTGCATCTTACGCCGCAATATATTTAGATTGGAAGAATTAATGCTAGTTCGTCCAGACCTCGAAAGCAAAAACGTGATAATGACACGCTTATTTAATATCATATTATCTTGGTACATAACAATATTTCTTAAAATGATTCTTGTATTATTACTGTCCATGCAACTAGTGCCCCGGCTAAGCAGCGCGGGACGGGAGTCGAAGATATAAAAAATATTAATTGTGAAATGTTTATATTATTATTCCAAAGACATGAAGAACATATGAATCATAATTCCGGAGGTGGTGTCTAGAATAAACAAGTAGCTATGTTACGACCAGAATTATTTTCTCCATATTAAAACGTTTAATTCAAATCTTCCAAAGTCAACTGATATCCATTTAGTATGAACCTTGATCATACAGTACTATATGTATGTGTATAAAATACACAGTGACACAGGCTTTAATAAACAGGCTTTTAATTATGTGTCCCAATTAACGTCAGTTTCGTTAACGTCGAAGTTTATTATTAATTTATGAACCTTCGAGGGATAAGTTTTATTTACAAGAAACTTTGGAGAGAACATTATCAATTTTGAACTTTTACGATTGGAAACTTTGATTGCTAAGGAAAATACTTGAGATAAGAAGAGGTGTACGGGGAAAATGTTTTTGTTTTTAATAAAACGTTTTCCTAAATCGAAATAAGCACTTTTTGTGGGATTTCAGTATTTGTTCGATTTGTCTGTTGTTTGAAATTGTTGCTGTTCTTTATACTTTTGTTTATGTTGATAAAAAGTTAAATAATATAATATATAACGCAACATAAACAAAACAATAACAGTTGTATTTTAGTAATAAAATTTTATAAAAATATGCTCTCACGTTAAAATAAAGCATATAACGATGGTCGCAGGTGAATTTCATCCGTATAAGAGAAAATCGATATCCCTCTCAGAGTTTTAGATCGTAAAATATGTCTGCAGATATTTCGAAGTATGTAACTTTGCCTTGCTTTACGGCCTTTTTATATTTCTCAAATCTAGAAGAGATCGCTTTTTTTAAAAGAACAGAGAGCAAACGAGCAGGAGTCTCACCATGTTAAGTGATACCACCCATGAACACTCTTAATGGGCCCGCGAGTGCGTTGCCGGCATTTTAAGAATTCATACGCTCATTTCTTGAAGGACCCTAAGTTGAATTGGTGCGCTCTTTTCCTAATTGATTACAAAAATATATAGATTTAAAATAGATTGATTTATATATTAATTATGTTTTATAAGATTGTCTGAAAGAAATCGCGAAGTAGCAATAAGCCCGGTCGTTGCACCATTTAATTATTTTTTCAGTTTATTATAGTTATTTATTTTTATTATGTATGATCCATGTACTGTGAATAATATAAATCTTAATATCCGCGCAAACAAGAACATAGTAAAAATTAAACAAATCTTTTAGCGTATATGCATTTATTAGCTTTTATGATAAAACTAAGATATATATAGATATTTAAATTAAATATATTTCATTTAGATTCTCCTGATTCATTCAATTGCATACTGTTTTGAATAAAGTTTGCCTATTTATATAAAATTGAAGTAAAATAATTTGATATGGGAAAATATTTTATGACATTGCATACATAAGTAAAATCGTTTAACGAGATTCAATTTATCAAATATCTTCTCAAAATATAACATCCTTAATGTGATTAAAGCGGAGTTTCCTGTGTTATCTTATATCAATCAATGATAGGAATTTCAGGAATGTATTATAACCTAATTAATTCAAATTAGTCATATTACGAAACGATAAATAGCTATACAATAATATAAAAATAATTAAATATACATAAAATAAGCCTTTATATTCCTATCGACTGTCAACATCATTTAATACAGTTGTATTTGTTGAATCCACACTTTCAAAACAATTACATATTATTATATATGTAATACTATTTACAAAATATTTTTGCAGATATTTAGTGTTTCGAGGCCAACTGTACAAGTTACTAATATTGTTAAAATCGCTAAAACTCTTGGCATTAATTCATGTATAAATTATTTTCATGATACATTTTCTTTTATTGGAAAATAGGTGACCAACCCATGGCATGTTTCTTACGGGTCCTAAAAAAAAATAAAGTGGCGCTACAACCTTTTTAGGTCTGGTCAGATTTCTGTATCTGCCGGGTCTAAGGCAAGCCGGTTTCCTCACGATGTTTTCCTTCACCGTTCGAGGGAATGTTAATCACATAGAAACAAAATCCATTGGTGCACAGCCGGGGATAGAACCTACGACGTCAGAGATGAGAGTCGCACGTTGAATCCATTACACCGACACTACCTTATGGGTATTTTGTGTATCAATTACCCCACAATGTTTTACTGCATGAACTTAATTACTATCAGCCGGGATTCGAATACACGACCTCGCTTTGTCTCACGAGCCCCTGTTCACTGGGTTAAACTGCTCAATGCGTTTAACGCATAGGTTTTTATTCAGAAAGACAAAACACAAATACCTACCTATATACATTATCTAATCATTATCTAATAGGTCAAACAAAACGTAGACACAGTGACGTAGACCCTCGCAACAGATGTCGTAGCTACAGTGACGTAGAGTGCTACGAGGTCAAACTGATGTAGCCTTTGTTGCGTAGCCAGAGATGTAATCCTTACGGATGAATTGTTTTAGATCGAGACTGTATTGGTTGTATAAAATTAGATTAGCTTTTAAAACTTTTAAAATAAAAAAAATGTTTTTGATTGAGAAGAAATGTGGGGTCTCTCTGTATCTTCTGCGTTGACCAGGAAGTGTTCAGAGGAGTTGTTCGGATTAATACTATAAGTTTCAGCATACGCCGATAACAGCAAAATGCCATAATTATATGTAATGTATGTCAGACATTACCGTGTTCAGTCCATTAATATTAATTTTATTAATTTTAATTTAATATTAATATCAAACAAATATCCTACATGTGTATTCTTGGGGAATAAAGTGTTAATTAAAAAAGATCTTGGTACAAAAACATTTCGTTATAACGCTTCAGGCAATTTAGGACAAGACACACCAAATACTTGAGATTTAAGTTTTCAAAAGACATTGCGTCTTTTGTCTAGAATTCTATTAAAACATACCTTCACGACTAACGATATAAGGCACGTAATATCATAGTTTAAGTGAATATAATAGTCGCCTTATACGTGTTAACTTAATTATGGAGCGTTTAAGGCATGTAAGTTAGTTAACTGCGCTTTCAGAGTTAAGTGCATACATTCTATGTATGGTTGGAGTTCAAACGCAAACAAATTTAATAGCACTTGTAACTTTTGTCAACAATGCTCAAAAAGAAATAAGTTTTCTTTCATTTAAGTTAAATAGCGTCGAATTAACAAAAGCCGTTACTTTATATTTATTATAAATTTAATATTTAATTTTCGCTTTTATAATTCAATTAAAATAAGAAAAAGGAATTCATGAAAACGAACGTAAAGTTTTAAATGTTGTATATTATGATGGTTGAATGAAAGAAACATGCAAGAGAAAGCTAAATTAAAAAGTAATTTAAAAAGTAATTGCTGCATGGGAGTAGTGTTGGCTTAGTGGCTTCAGCGTGCGACTTTCATCCCTGAGAACCCTGGCTGTGTACCAATGGACTTTCTATGTGCGCATTTAACATTAGCTCGAACGGTTAAGGAAAACATCCTGAGGAAACCTTCTTGCGTTAGACCCAAAAAAGTCAACGTGCTTCAGGCACAGGCTTATATTGCCTATTAGATTAACAAATGATCATAAAACAGATACAGAAATCTGAGGCCCAGACCTAAAAAGGTTGTAGCGCATTGATTTATTAATTTTATTTTTAATTATAGAATTGTTTGAGTGACTGTCGCCTTCATTACCAAAAAAGTAAAGGAGAATGTAAAATGAAAGGGCGTTCTTTGATTGAGATGGTTCGTCTCAATACGAGATATTTTTTTGTTGTGATTAATTTTAAATAATAAATCTCCTGTAATGAGCATGGCATAGGGCAGGCATTTCATTTATCATATTTCTTTATTGCCACAACGTCAATATTTGTGTCGAAGACAGCTTCTGATGTGTTCCTTTTCAGTACAACTGTTAATATGTTCATTATAATATTTCTATTTTCTTTATCACTAGAGTCTTAAGAAATTCCGTTTGCATTGTAAATGAAGCAACATAATAGAGACATAAACTCGTTTACGACACCATTTTGTATCGGTTTTGGTTTTGTAATCAGGCGAATAAATATTGTTATGGGCTATAAGGGTCTAATAAGGCTGTATGATATTGTTTGAATTATTTAAGAGTTTGCATTAAACGCGATAAGAAGAGATGAAACAGATATATTTTGTAATGCATGGTATATATGGAGGAATATTATGAGTTCTCTGTTCAATTTACTCTGTTCCAGGCGTATTGTCAGTCATATTCGTGCAGTCTATGGGCCTGTGTTACCCAGGTGTTGAACGCTCTGTATTCAGTATAACAACATGATTAGGTTGCTAATTGGTTTGCCGAGGTTTTGCAGTGCGTCGGGAATGTTTACCGAGACCCGAACTGACGGTTTTATGTGGCATCTTTGGTGCATCGTGTTAGTCATAGCATCAATGGTATCCTGAATGATATGATTACAAGAACACGCGTATCTTTAAAAGTTCGTATAGTGTCCAATGTCCATGCCATACTATAGCCATACTATAACAAGACAGAATTGTTAAATCAACTAAAACTACATAATATGGTTATAATAAAAATTATTATTATTCTAGTAGGCCTGATAGGATCGCCTTTCAATAATACTGAAGACTTGAAATATATCAATAAATAATTCATAGAGAGATTTTTACAGATTTTTAGAACAGTTGTATCTCCTTAGTGTATTATAATATAACGAATAATGTTAAACAAATTTCAAAAACATTACTATTATGAATATCCATTGTGCTATATATGCCGTCCCAAGAGCCCATATATACACCGTCATGTAGATACGCTCAACTTTACACCAACACACGGCACAGCTGAATTATGTATTACATATTTAATGTTTTTTATTCATTTTTCCTTTCGTAAGTATTTGAACCTTTTTATATATATTATGTATACCATCTTTGGCTATATCTTTAGTGTAATTATTTGTTATATATAATAGCTGTAGGAGTACGAAATAAATAAATATTGCTAAAATACAACTCTATTTTAAATCCAAGAACTTTTAGAAATTAATCTTGTTTATAATTAAAATTACCTTAACTTTTACATGTATAAAGATTATGATATGAATAAATTTACTTCCATAATTGACGTAGAAAATACGACGGCCCCAGTGTATAGGGATTTTTCAATAAATCGCTGTAAGCGGCTTATTGTGTCGAACTATTGAGGAAGTTGGGTTAATACGCTTGTTAAGTAAAATGTTGTATACTAATACAGTTTTTATTAAGTTTACTTGCGTTTTTCATAGTTACAACTTGTACGTAAAAACTATTACGAACAAAGTTGGTTTTTTAAACTAATGTTTGACCCAAGCTTTCCCTTACCGTTTAATACCTTATCAAATTCATGGCGTTTTATAAAGTACTTGAAAGATAACTCTGTGTAAATAAAAAAAAATCAAAGATCTCAAATTTTTGGGATCCCACTTATAGCTTACACTCTTCCGAAAACTATATCCTTGAAATCCCGTGTCATAACTCCTTTCTTGGCGAGTCCTTTAATGTCTCTGCAGTTAAGCTATGGAATTCACTTCCAGTCCCTATTCGCTTAGCTCCTTCTAATAATACAAAAATAAATAAATAAATAATGTAAAATTTGAGTTTATTAAAAGTATTATTTATACATATATAAAAGATACTTGATACAATTATACTAACTCACGTAAACCGAGGATAACTATGAGATTTGGAAACCACTTGACATCTGAGATACGGGAAATAGTAGCAGTGAACTCGTTTTAAATACATCTACAACGTTTTTTGGTAGATGGACTCTAATGCATAAACAGCGTACAAGGTGGCGTGTATATTTTACTGTTTACGTTTTTTAATATTATTATTTGTCCCATGTCAGTGACATGTATGTTTTTAATGAGAATAAACTTCTTTACAGCCTAGTAGCTTTAACAATCCTTAAGGTCGTAGGTTCAATTCTCGCCTGGGGGCCAATGGACTTAATTTCTATGTGCGCATTTAACATTCACTCGAACGGTGAAGGAAAACATTGGGAGGAAACCGGCTTGCCTTAGACTCATAAAGTGGAGGCGTGTGTCATGCACAGGAGGCTGATGATCTACTTGCCTATTAGATTGACACAGATCATGAAACAGATACAGAAATCTTAGGCCCAGACCTAAAAAGGTTGTAGCGCGACTGATTTATTTTGTAAACTTCTTATAACCCAACCAAAATAGCTTTTAAATTGATGATATTAATAGATTAAAAAGTTTTCACTTATAAAAATTATAATTGCCTTACTCAATGTGCCTAAAACATGAAACCCACGCGAAGATAAAGTTATTTTCGTAAAATATTAAACGACCATAAAACGGTGGTCCTTCCACCTGAGTTTTTATGTCACTTTAGCAGTTTTATCGTTATATCGATAGCGGTAAAAGTTAATTTAATATATTCATAGCTACGTGAAAAATAAAGATAATGCATTGGATTCATGAAATGTGCACTGACATAGTCGATAAATGAGATTTATCTTAATTACTGACTGATAGAAGATATTGAGATATTTTTCGCGAACTTACGTAGATACTTCAGTAAACGTACATTTAATTAAATACACTTAAAGATTGTTTATAGAAACACGCGTATACACTCATGCATGCGCACACACACTCATATTCACACTCGCTTATACAGCTATCGCTTGTGTTTTTTTAAGCTGTCTTTCATTTTTTTATTTTTTTTGCATGTTGTACATATTTACAATCTGACATGTCTTGTGCTTTTGCATATGCATTTTATTTTATTCTATTGACATGTTTGTGCTTAGTGCATATTCATTTTTTTACATTTTTTTTTTCTCTACATTACTGACATGTTTTGTGCTTAGTGCATATTCATTTTTTCTTTTTCTACAATACTGACATGTTTTGTGCTTTTGCATACAATATTTTACACTTTGACATGCCAAGTGAATAATGTTTATATTACGATTATATTTTTCAATTTCATTATTTTTTTCCTTGCTTTAAGGTACACCTTAAAAATACATTTTGTATCCATTGTAAGTGTAAACATTATGCGGGTATATCATAAACTCTTTTGCTTGATTTATAATTTGATACATTTTAGTCTATAGTTATTTTGGGCTGGCGATCTGAGTGAGTTGTTGCCCCACATATTTTTATGGTGCCACTGGCGGTATTGTTGTGTACCGGGTTGTGCAGCTCCCTCAAAAATAGTTGAGCTGCATGAGCTATTCGGGGCATGCTTGCCGTCTGCTGGCACAGGCTTGCTCAGATCGATCTGGTTCTTTCTTCCAAAGACCAGTCCAGTAAATACTCTGCATTTGTTTACACCAATTTATTAATTTATTATTGTATTATCTGGACTATAAAAGAGACTAAGACCCCCGAGTTTGTTTCGACATTTCTTTTCAGGGCAGTCAGTTTGGAAATGTCGACTTCATCTAGTTTAGGAAGACATTGTAAAAGTGATTTATATAGTCCTACTTGCAAGAATAAACTATTTCATTTCATTTCATTTCATATTCACACATACTTTATAAATTAAAAAAAACATTTAAATTATAAGTCCATATATTGTTAGTAGAGTAATACTTATAACTATGTTAGTAAAATTAAAATTAGCAAAATTATTACATTTAAACATTTAATTCATAAATCTACGTTGATTCGAGGCACCAGGTACATGGGCATGTATATAAGCCCAGTGTCTCAAAACAGCACATTCAGGTTTATTAGCTATAACATCAGGATATTGTTAGTACTCGCACGAACCCCACGCATCAGTGAGGCTGTCCGTTATAAGACTTGTAATGTTGATTAGTTCACTAAACCTAATTTTTATCAAAAAGGCGTTTTAAACATGTACCATGTACCACTGACTAATTGTTACCCACAACACAGGGACTCCCTAGGGCACTAGCGATATATGAATTTTGTCACAACTTATTTTGTCATGAATAAAGTATTTATTATTATTTATTTTAATTATATTTTTTCGTTTATTCAATTTAAACGCAGGGCTTTTTCTGCATTTTTTTATAAATAATTGTTATTTATCTATAAGTCACTCGCCGTTTGGCCAATTGCTTGCCACTTACTATACTCGTACGTAGATTTAAAATAATTCAGGCTCAAACATTATTTATTAAAAAAGAATATAAAACATTTCCCAAATAGGATTACGATGAACAAAACCGCATTCAATAATATCGACATTATTTCAAAGAGAACCAATTTAATAAATGATAATTTTATCAGCACGAATAAGGGAATTCATTTTCAATTGTTTCAGAGTTGAATGACAGATTTGATTAACTTTTGACAATATTGCGCCAATATTATCATAAAGCATAAGAATTACTTTATTGAAATTACTTAATTACTGAGGTTCATAAGTGTATTGTGTTACCTATATGAGTAAATGATTTTTGACTTTGGCTGATTAAATACTTTGTTTATTTCAAGGAAAGTCTTAAATAAAGCAGTTTAGTATATATGTGTCTTTTTAACCATTTAGATGTTACGAGTGCTTTTAAGCAATTATAAGCAAAAATTAAAATTAATTTTTTTTTTAAATTTAAGCTTAAAAATTAAAAAATTTTTTTTTTATTTTAAGCAATCGTTGTAAGCAAGAAATTAATTTTATTGCTATATTCGTTTATAATATATAAATATAAGAGTCTTTCCTCCAACTTCAATTTTGTTCCCTTCCGGGTCGACTCCCGGTCTTGGGCCGTGGGATTCAAGTGCACAGGCGCTAATTAAAGAGTTAAGTTGGCGTCAGGTAGATAGTACAGGTGACCCCAGAGCTGGTGCTTTTCTTGCTCAACGAATAAGTATCACAATATAGCGAGGAAATGCACACACACCGCCACAGAGACCAAACTTTTTAATTTGCCTTAATTTTTTTTTATTATTACTAAGTAGGTTAAGAAAATTGTAAATACTTTATATTTGATTGTTATGATTACTAATAAAAAAATTTGTTTATAAAGCTATTTTTCAATGCATAATTTAGGTAAAAATAAACTAGCTATTATAAACACCTTCTACAAGAAAAAGCCAAAAGAAGATGGACATGGCGCTCTCCGGCCGGTCAATATAAAAACGAAATTGACTATATACTGTCAAATCACCCAAAATTGTTTCAAAATATAGAAGTTCTGAACCTAAACTACGCATCAGACCACCGTCCTCTAAGGTGTAAAATTAGGCTAACAACGCCGAAGAAAAATAGGACCAACTTTACAAATAATAAAACAAGTCAACTTAGAAACAAGGATGAAATAACAAAGTACAAAGAAAACCTATCAAGCTTTCTCTTGGAGCCATCAGGTCAACCCATCAGCCTTGAGAACAAAACGGTACAGACCTCCTACGTAAAAATAAAGACGGCCATCCAACAAAGTTTGATCCTTGCGAAACATAATACAGAAGATAATAAAAAACATAAAATATTACAAGACCGTACTCTAAAATTATTAAAAAGAAGACAAGAACTACAACAAACAAAAAATAAAACACGCTCATTGAAAAATGAACTCTCCGCACTGTACAAACTGGTTAATAGATATATCAAGAGAGACTATGCAAAATATAGGCAAGAAATAATAGAGAAACACCTTGAGCTTCACGGCAGCTCAAAGAGAGCATATAAAGAACTCAGAACAAACCAATCCTGGATAGAAGGACTGAAAACCCTTAATAAAGACCTATACAATCGAATGGATATTGTGAATACAGCAACTGATTTCTACAAGAAACTTTACAGAGACAAAACACGAACAACTTACAAAATCGAAACAGAAACTGTAGACTGCCACTCTATAAAACCAATTCACAAAACCGAAGTAATAAACTCAATAAAAAAGCTGAAATTCGAAAAAAGTCCCGGATCTGACAATATCACAAATGAATCGCTAAAATATGGTCATCAAATTTTGGCAGGACCATTAACTGAACTGTTTAATTCTATACTTCTAAGTTCTGAAACGCCCATAGAATGGTCTGAAGCAGATATCGTTCTTATATATAAAAAAGGCGATCCAAAAAATATCAGCAACTACAGACCAATCAGTTTGTTACCAAATATATACAAACTTTTCGCATCCATTATAAATAATAGACTAAGCCCGATAATAGAGGCAAAACAATCTGTAGAACAGGCAGGTTTCAGAAAAGGGTACTCTACTATCGACCACATACACACCATAGAGTTAGTTATGGAGAAATATCAAGAATTTCAGAGACCTCTTTACATAACTTTTGTTGATTATCAAAAAGCTTTTGATTCAGTCATACACAAAAGTATATGGGAAAGCTTAAAAGAACAAGAGGTGCCAGATAAATACATAAAGGTGATTAAAAGCATATACAATAACAACAAAGGAAGAATAAAGCTAGAAACTTTAGGCCCCGCCTTCCATATAGAAAGAGGGGTAAGACAGGGGGACCCGCTCTCACCCACTATTTTCATAGCAATACTCGAAAACATCATGAACAAATTAGATTGGAGTAAAACAGGACTCTGTATAAAAGGCACCTACCTAAGTCACCTGAGGTTCGCTGACGACCTGATCCTTCTGTCAGAGACAGTCAACGAGATGCAATTCATGATAGAATCTCTACAACAGGTGAGTGCGGAAGTTGGTTTGGAGATGAATCTAACGAAGACAAAGATAATGAGTAATACACGAAAAAGACCTATAACTATCAATGGTAACCCTTTAGAGTATGTAGAAAATTATACTTACCTGGGAAAAAGAATAAGTTTCGAGGAAAACAGTAACATTATAGAAATAGAGAGAAGGGTCCAACAAACCTGGAATAAATATTGGAGCCTAAAAGAAATATTTAAGAGTAACCTACCAATAACTCTCAAAGCTAAAGTTATGAACTCATGTCTACTACCCAGCTTAACTTATGGAAGCCAGACCTGGAAATTCTCTACACAAGCTGTGAATAAAATCAATGTATGTCAAAGAGGTTTAGAGCGAAGCATGTTGAATATAAAGAGAATGGACAAAATAAGACATACAAAGATAAGAGCCGTCACTAAAGTTACAAACGCTTTAACTTTTGCCCGAAAACTGAAATGGAATTGGGCTGGCCAAGTGGCAAGAATGTCTAGCAGAAAGTGGACCAAACGAGTTACCCAATGGAAAGGACCACCAGGCAAGAGGCGGAAGGGGAGACCCTTAGACCGCTGGGAAGATGATCTGAAAAGATCAGCTGGCAAAAACTGGCACTCCATAGCACAGGACCGACAACAATGGGCATCTTTGGAGGAGGCCTTTACCCAAACCGGGGTTCCTGTTAAATAAATCCTATAAATATATATTACTAACATAATTTAAGCTAACCTACTAACAAATCAATATTTTTGGTAACTTTAATATAACAACTACCAACTTTTGTAAAACAGGAAATAAAAAAGGCTTTATTATTATTATTATTATTATTATTAATTTAGGTATATTGGTTACAAATATTACTCATTTTAAATTTATTCAAAGACCTCTTTAAATTAAGACCTTCATGACTGTTTGTATTGAATGCCGAAGCTAAGGACCCTATTTGTACTGAACAGAAAGAAACAACTTTCGAAATATTAATATTCTTTAAGTTTAAAAGTTCTTTCCGTTACACGCCCTAATATTTAAAAGATTTAGAACGCAAACGGGCAGGAGGCTCCACCATTGGATACTCACATTGCCAGAAGGCTCGCAACTGCGACCCTAAGTCGAATTGGTTCGGAAATACTTCAGTGGCAGCTGATATACTATATAATCTAAACATCTAGATTTCAATTTATTTATTTAGTTATCAAGCTTACGACATCACACACAGTACTAAATTTACTAATTATTTAGAAAATCAAATAGGAAACGTTCTTGCAAGGCGGCCTCGCGTCGAAAGCGAGAATGCTTTGAGGCATGGGCGGAAGCGGCGAAATCTCGTGATGCCAATACCAGCGAACTTAAAAAAGCATATAACTCAGCCTCCAGGTCCTTCAAACGGGAAATCACTAAGGCAAAGTCAGAGCACATTGCCAGATTTGGCGAGAGATTGGCCCAACTCCCATCAGGGACTCGAGCCTTCTGGTCTCTCGCCAAAGCTGTCCAAGGGAATTTTTGTCAGCCCGCCATTCCGCCACTGCACAGGGAGGATGACTCTCTGGCCCACACTGCGAAGGAGAAGGCTGACCTTTTGGGCTGTCTCTTCGCGTCTAACACGACTTTGGATGACCGAGGGAGATCACCACCGACCATTTCGCGGTGTGATTCTTCGATGCCGGAAATCACATTCCGGCAACGTGCTGTCCGCAAAGCACTATCTTCCTTGGACATTCATAAGTCGAGCGGGCCGGATGGTATCCCCCCAATTGTGCTGCGCACTTGTGCTCCTGAGTTGGCTCCGGTCTTAACGCGCCTTTTCCGGTACCTGTACTCGCTCGGCACTGTCCCGAAGTGCTGGAAGACCGCTTTGATACATCCGATCCCTAAAAAAAGGCGATCGCTCTGATCCGTCCAACTATCGCCCAATAGCTATAACCTCCTTGTTCTCCAAAATAATGGAATCCATTGTTAATTGCCAGCTCTTGAGGTATCTAGAGGGCCACCAGCTGATTAGCGATTATCAGTACGGCTTTCGTCGTGGTCGTTCGGCTGGTGACCTTCTTGTATACCTTACACATAGATGGGCAGAGGCAATTGAGTCCAAGGGGGAGGCGCTAGCGGTTAGTTTGGACATAGCGAAAGCCTTCGATCGGGTGTGGCACAGAGCACTGCTCTCGAAGCTTCCAGCCTATGGGCTTCCCGAGAAATTACGCGATTGGATCTCCAGCTTTCTGGCCGATCGGAGCATCAAGGTCGTCATCGACGGAGCATGTTCCGACCTAAAACCCGTAAACGCTGGGGTCCCACAAGGCTGTGTTCTATCCCCGACCCTATTTCTTCTGCATATCAATGATATGTTGAAACTTAGCAACATTCATTGCTATGCGGATGACAGCACTGGGGATACTTTTTACACTGGCCGGGCAGGTATTTCTCGGGCAATTGTTGATGAGTACCGGAACAAACTTGTGTCTGAAGTCGAAACTCTACTACGTGGAGTCTCAGATTGGGGCAGACAAAACCTAGTCCAATTTAACCCCAAGAAGACACAAGTTTGCGCGTTTTCCGCTAAAAAAACACCCTTTGTCGCTACTCCTCTTTTCGAAAACACTCTTCTTAAAGCCACAGCCAGCATTGGAATACTTGGCGTTGACATATCGAGCGACGTTCAGTTTCGCGGTCACTTGGAGGAAAGGCTAAATTAGCCTCCAAAAAGCTTGGTGTGCTCAGCAAGGCGAGACGGTACTTCACTCCGGGCCACCGCATGCAACTATATAAAGCGCAAATTATGCCCCACATGGAGTACTGCTCTCACCTCTGGGCGGGGGCTCCCCAGTACCAGCTCCTTCCACTTGACCGTATACAACGCAGAGCGGTTCGAATCGTCGACGACCAATCCCTCTCCGAGCGGCTTGATCCTTTGGCGTTGCGTAGAGATGTGGGGTCACTTTGCATCTTCTACCGCATTTACCATGGAGAGTGTTCAGAGGAGTTGTTCGGATTAATACCTGCAGCTGAGTTTCATCATCGGACGTCGAGGCAGAATACGAAATTCCACCCGTATCACCTCGACGTCCGACGTTCCACAACTGAGCGTTTTTCAAGGCAGTTTTTGCCGCGCACCACAACTATGTGGAACCAGCTGCCCACTGAAGTATTCCCGAACCAATTCGACTTAGGGTCCTTCAAGAAAAGAGCGTACCAATTCTTAAAAGGCCGGCAACGCACTCGCGAGCCCTCTGGCATTGAGAGTGTCCATGGGCGGCGGTATCACTTAACATCAGGTGAGCCTCCTGCCCGTTTGCCTCCCGTTCTATAAAAAAAAAAAAAAATACAAGTAAAACACACACGACAATACAAGCACACATTAAAATAAAATATTTTTTTAAACATAAACATAAAATAAAATTTCATTAAAATGAAATTTGTTGGCACTAAACAGATTAGAAGATAAAAATGATTACATCTAGATACACATTCAAATGTCCTTCGGCCATGTAAATAATAAATTGACCTGTTTCACAAGCTAAAATCTCCATATTGTAATTTACATACTGAAAGTGAGGTTTTAGACCCGTGTCACAGAATAACATCAGCAGTCTAACAGTACTTTTTTTTCATACCTCCGATATATTATAAACTTTGCTAAATAAAATAATTGCAAATTTAAATGAATTTAATTAATGTAGATAAAGACATTAATTAATTAAATGCTATTATTACTATTTATAAATACATTATGGCTTAGCGAAAAGGCTTACAAAGGCTTAAAAGGGTGTCTGGGGATCTAAGTTGCTCCGTAACTGCTACAAATTGCTGTGTCATCCATTACTATACCCCTAAGGTAGAGCTAGAGATCTTGACTATATTCCTTATTCAAAACTGAATGCAGTCTATTCTTTTAACTGAAGTACCCTTTCGTCCTTTTTTGTCATATTGTTTTTACGCGGTGCTAAAAAGAGACATACGGATTTTAGTTAAACCAGTGCGAACTGATTTATTTAAACGTTGACTTGATACCCCTCATAAAAACTCAATGCACTCTTCTAATTAAAGTCTAGAAGGTGACAGAACTTTAGAACAATTAGAGTAATTTAGTTTTTTATGGCTTTTAGGCCATTAGCCTTTTTGTAATATTTCGAACGCAAATAAAACAAACTGATCAATTTAATCTGTGCCCAAACATTGGTAAATACTCGATCGACCCGCAAATCTCTCAATCCCCAGAACCCCAGTATAACACGTTTTCATCCCCCTATCAATTTGAAATTGATTTGTGGGACGAAACATATTTAAATTTATCGCTTTGTAAGCTTTCCATTTTTTCCCCTTTAAGTCCCTTTGATATCTGATAAGGGGCTCCTTATACTTTGCAAAAGTTATCCACAGAATCAAATCAAATATATATATATATATATATTATAAATGAATTGCTGTTCGTTGTCTCGCTAAAACTCGAGAATGGCTGGACTGATTTGGCTAATTATGATCTTGGAATGTTCAGGGTAGGATTGAACGGAAACATAAGGAATAATACTAAAAACGACAATTTGATTTTCCAATAAGAACTTTTCCTGGTTGGGAAACATTTTATGGATTATGATTATTTTAGAAAAAAAAGTAGTAACTTGGTTGTCATATATTTACATGCCTTCATAAATTTGTGTTTATTAACTGTTGTATGAGGTTCGATCTCTTTGGTCTGTTTTAAAAATGTTGTATAAAGTTTTAGCACATATATATAGGTGGTACGGAGTTCCAGGTCTACAATATATTTGCGTATAAACTTTTGAGTGACTTTTGATTATTATTCTAAAATGTGTGTGTCATAAACATATCATGTAGTCATTCCATCATTTCGTAGATTTTTATGAAACTAAAGCTGGGTTAAGTAAATTTTTGAGTAATAAGGAAACATCGAACATATCAACAATATATTGTTCTATATTTTCTTACAAATTACGCTAAAAATTTATTGACAGTTGGGGTGGCGCATTAGAGAAACGCGTCACTAAATGTGGGTGTTATTACTTGGGAGAGACATTATAATTCGAATCAACGCTGATTTTATTAATCATACTAAATATAGAATCATTTACATTTCTTTTCTTCTTATTTCTTTTTATTAAATATTACGTAGTACGCATGTAGGCGAAATATTCATGGAAATTCCCAGAATCACATTCACAAATAAATGGATTTAGAAAATTTATTGAAGCTTTTGAATAATAAGCTTTTTAAGGCAAATAAAAAAAACCCTTTTAATATTACAGTATTCGTGTAATCTAAAATTCTTTTCTAATACATCTATACTAAAACAGATAAAAAACGTATTGAGAGTGTTTTCAGATGAAAAGTCACAAACGTATTCTGTTTATAATTTAAACGTCATGTCTTAAGTATCTTCTAGAATTTTGGTTATACTTCACTTAATTTTGCCGAAATTAAATGTATGCTACAGTTATTTAGTTGTATTTAAGTCACATATAATTAGAAATATATTTTCTAAACAAATTAGACGGAATGTCGACGACACGGCAAACTAACTTGTTAAAGACCCGCAACGACGACAACCAATCATAGTCAAACGTATAACGCAATCGTGTTTGTTTTAAATTACCTCATCCCTCGAATACAGCCTCAAAGGTTAAGCCTACAAAAAACCAGTAGTGCTACTATCTTTTTAGGTCTGGGCCTCAGATTTCTGTATCTATTTCGTGAAGTCAGCCTTCTGAGCCCGACACACCATCGACTTTCATGGTCAGACACATGCCGGTTTCCTTACGATGTTTTCCTTCACCGTAAGTACGAGTGTTAAATGCGCACATATACAGAAAGTCCAATGGTTTTTGGTGTTCAAACACACGACCTCAGGTGTGAAGGTCGCACGAGATACTAGCCCCACATTGTGAGTTAAGCCTGCAAATCTAAATTCAATTAGCCTTTTAGGTGCACTTCACAGTTTTCCTTTATGATTTTAAGTAAAAGCTCTCGTCATTCGAGTTACAAAGCTTATTTGACTTACAATCATGTCAATTTACATACACGCCAACAGGTGTTTTAATTATTCATGGGACAAAGAATCGCGTGAATAATTAAAATGGTTTGAAAGCTACGCTAGACTTTTAAACTTTCAGTTGAATGCTTCTATCATTGATTGACTGTGACGAGAACGTAAGTGCGTGTTCCTATTTCACCATACCTACTCCTGATAGAGGAAAAATCTTTGTTTTGAATTGATAATTCTATTATAAATGAACTATTAATAACTTAATATTACGTGGAACATAGTGTAATGGTTGCTCCTTAGAAACATTGTGTAAAACAAAAAGAACTATATACGAGTTTATTGCCAGTTCTTTGCTTCCATTCTACGACCTTGATTTGAGAACTGGCAGTAAATATTTAGAAGCATTTAATATATATTTCTTTTTTGACGTTCATAAGTGTACATTGTTTTACCTATATGAATAAATTAGTTTTGACTTTTATTAATTACTTAAGATGTCATGTGAAACATAGTGTAATGGTTGCAGCTCCTTACAAACATTTTGTAAAAAAAAAAACTTGGCGATTAAAAAGAGTGGTTAGTTTATTGCCAGTTCCTATCTTCCTTTGATTTGAGAATTGGCAGTAAATGTAAAATTATAAGAATTTAGCATTTAATACTTATGTAATAAATACAAAAAAAAAAAACTAACCTTAAAATATAATAACTGAAATATATTATTAAAAGGAGTCCTTTAATATGTTTGAAGTTGTCCTTTTTGACGTTCATAAATATACATTGTGTTACCTAAATGAATAAATGATTTTGATTTGATTTGTGATACACTAAAATAAAGCCCCGGCAGCGGTTATCTTTTGAACGGAATCCTATAAACTGAATAGATTATTGTATGATAGTTTTCAATCGTGTAATTCCTAAGGAAGATTTAAGTTTTTAAATCATCGTGGTTTTAAGAATGACTGAATTTTCGTATATTAATGTTAAAAAGGTAATAATAAAATCTGGCTAAAATATACGAGGTCCATGCGAGGAAGGCAAGTAAGTGATAAAAGTTTATTTATTAATGCATTTTTTTAAGTTGTAAAATTAAATAAACTAATAAATTAATCACTGTAATACATACCTGACTCAAGTATTTAAAAAAATGTTTTTAGAGGATCTTTAAAAAAAGAGCCTACTTATTGTTATAAAGCCGACAACGCAACCTTCTCGCAATGGGACCATGGGTGGCTATATTCGTTTGCACACTGTTCTATAGAATAAAGCGTAATTTGTATATGTTGTTTTATTCGCCAAAATCCAGTACAAGTGTATTTTTTATTTTTACGAAAACGAGCTTTGCAAATTGGTTCAATTAAAGAAAAACGCTTTTTACCGGATTAAAGTTATGTTTATTATTATAAATTTACAACTATTTGACATAATTTTAAATTTATCCGACGTTTCGCGTGCTTTACAGCGTGCGTGGTAAAAAGCGTTTTTCTTTAAATGTGTAAAGGTTATGTTAATCAAAGACAATACTAATTGGTTCAATTTTTGTTGTAATCCACGTTTTGCGTTACAGGCATTGTATTATAGCCATAAAAATATTAAAATTAGAAATGTGTTTAGCTAAACAATAAATTATTTATAAAAATGGTGACTCGTAGTCACAATATGACAACGACAAATGAGTACTTCATTTATCGTTTTATGATATGAATTAGTTTTCATAAATTAAGGAAGGTTTTGCTATTATTTACATGCCTTGTGGTATGTGTTTATTATCGGAAATGTCACTTTTTTACATAGCATAAAAAAGGGCAGTCATCGCAGCCCATTTTAGCGGGTGCGTAGCCGGCCTTTGAGGGAGGAGTGCCTCTTTTTTTAAACACTTGGAGGTCGTATCTTGGGAGAAGACCGGGAGTCAATTCCCCAGTACGCTAGGTCGCAAAAAAAGTGAAGTGCGGACCGATCAAGGTGTTTTGCCTAGTTTCTGTTTTGTATACAAAATGTTTCGATTATATCTCATAGAAACAAGCTTATAGATTCCTAGTATATATAAACTAATCAATTAATATTTTATATAGTCTTTATTATTAGGAGATAAATTAATTATGTATAAAAAACAAAAGACATTATGGTTTATTTTTGGTTTTTAATCACAGTCATTTTGAGATTGTTTATTCAATTATATAAAGAAAAGATAATTAAAGTTGGAGTGAACACAAAGAAACCTTTTATTTTCTTTTCAGCACGGACTTGATGAAAATTTTACGCAAATACAATAGAACTGGAGTTTCTTATATGCATATAAATGTGTCGGAAATATTTTTATGCTATATTGTTTCTTGATATTAATATGAGTCCATGAGTTGGATTACCAGCCAATATATGTTGGTATAAATTACGTAAATAAAGACGCGGAAAGCAAAAAATCGATCGTCCAAAATCAAGTTTAAAAAAATTTATGATAAAAAGGTGGGCACGTATGTACACGAATAAAAGATTGCGGATATCCCAATCTGGTTGCCCCTATAAAAGAAAATTACATTTGTGAGTTTTTCCGTAACCTCATACACACATTATTAAATGAGATTACTTAAGGGTAAATATCAGGGTTATCGAATAGCATTAATTTAATTCTTATATAAGTTTTCTTGTAAAAAATATTTTTTTTCTTGTAAAAAATATTTTTTTTCTTGTAAAAATATTTTATAATGAAATCACGTATTCGTTTTTATTTGTATATAAAAATATTTTTTTATGTTTGAATGTTTTTACCAATTCTTTCACATTTCCATTATTACTAACTACTATAGGATCATTTCTAAAATATAAAAAAAACATCTCTTCAGATGGTACTTTTTCTATAAAGTCAGAGATGAGTTGAGTCAAACATGGAGCATACTGTGCTAATTGCAGCTCTAAAAGAAAATTTGGTTATTAAGTAGTCTAGTGCCTATAAATACTTTGAACTCCATCACCGTTATTATGACTCATATCTATATAATACAAGGTAAATAATATTTAATTAATTACAAACAAAATATGAGAACATCAGGTAAAATATACCAGAGGTATATGAAAATAATCGCGCTTTTTCTCCCACGCCTTTTGTGGAACCAGCTCCCAGTAGAGCCTTCAAGAAAAGAGCGAATCATTACTAGAACAAAATTGTAAGTGTATTAGTACAGTTATCTTCAGTAACTTTATCCTTATTCTACGTAAATGAATCCGAATTTCAGGTAGTTTTAATAAAGGATGCGTGGTACTTGAGTGCGAGAAAAATTCAAATGAAATGGAGTGTTTCCCATTTCCGTTTCCCTCCGTCAACAATGTTGATAAATTATTTGGCGTACACTTCGAAAAATACGGACTATTTTAATTCGTGAAAACAAGTTCAAGATTTTTAAATATAGAACGTTTTTGGAAATTCGAATTGTTTATGGAAAACTTCCGCAGAACATTTGTATCATAAAGTAGGTACGAGATCATATTCCACTAATACATTAATTTGTTAACAGCGCTGTTGCAGCGAAATTTTGTGCAAATTGTCACAAAGCTTTGAAATCCTTAACATAAGAAACCATTTAATTAAGAGAATCGCCCTTAGCTGTCTCGTTTCACAGCGTAAACACAATTTGAGAGAAACGTTTGAGTATTATAGTATAGTATATTAAGACTGATTTATTCATTATGGTATTTCAAGCTTGTTCAGTGAGTGATTTGCACGTATGACGTCACATCCGAATTTGATCCTAATTACACAACGACCCATCGGAAAACGTGATGGTATTTATACAGTAAACTAATACTGTATATTCCGAGAACTGGTTTACATAATAATTCCTTCACTTGTTTGGGCGGATCCAAGGGAGGGTGGGGTCATGGGTATACAAAGTTGTGTTTACGGTTTTATTCATAAAAAAATAACTTTTACATCGTGTGAACACCCTGATGCCAGATCTAGATCTATTCTATTCCAGATTGCATGTTTTTTTTTATTTATAGGACAGGGGGTAAACGGGCAGAAGGCTCATCTGATGTTAACTGATACCGCCGCCGCCCATGGACACACTCAATGTCAGAGGACTCGCGAGTGCGTTGCCGGTCTTTTAAGAATTGGTACGTTCTTCTCTTGAAGGACCCTAAGTTGAATTGGTTCGGAAATACTTCAGTGGGCAGCTGATTCCACATAGTGGTGGTGCGCGGCAAAAACTGCCTTGAAAAACGCTCAGTTGTGGAACGGCAGACGTCGAGGTGATACGGGTGGAATTTCGTATTCTGTCTCGACGTCCGATGATGAATCTCAGCTGCAGGTATTAATCCGAACAACTCCTCTGAACACTCTCCATGGTAAATGCGGTAGAAGAAGGTAAATGCGGTAACTGGGCCAACGGGCAGGAGTCTCACCTGAAGTGATACATGAAAACTTTTAATGTTCGGGTTTAGCGCCAGTGTATTGCCGGCCTTTAATACTTGGTACGCTCTTTTCTTGAAAGATCCTAAGTAAATTTGGTTCGGAAATACTTCAGTGGTCAGATGATTCCACATACTGGTGGTAGGCGACAAAAACTGCCACAAAATCTCTCAGTAGTTTATTTACTATAAAGTGTAAAATCTTAACTATCAGGCGCATTTTAATTATTATTTCACGATATGTACATGATGGATAGACTCAAAAATTTGCGCAGGCGGACTTTCTTATGAAATTCAAAAAGGTTTTTATCCCCTTATAAGTCAATGTTTCTTCATAGTAACGGAATACCACATTGATTTTTCAACCAATACTGGCCCTGGGAAACTGTAAAACCTTGTGATAAACGAAATCATGTTAGAAAGGTTGAACGAATTCGTGACACGTAGACAACGATAGTGGTGCATGCCAATGTATAATCGATAATACCTGATTTTGACGCAGTGAAGATATTTTCATAAAAGTTTTATTCAAGCAAATATACATGTTATTAGATACGAAGTCTACACCTGGGTCTTGCATTGTGAATGCATCGACATTTAATCTACAAAGCGGTTGCATGGAGATTTATATTTTTATTGGAAAAGAGCACATTGTTTTATTTAAATATATTTTCTAGCTATTTTTAATATGTTACAGGTGTCAAACGGGCAGGAGGCTCACCTGATGTTAAGTAATACTGCCGCCCATGGTCACTCGCACTGCCAGAAGACTCGCAAGTGCGTTGACGGCATATTAAGAATTGGTACGCTCTTTTTTTGAAGAATCCTAAGTCGAATTGGTTCAGAAATCCTTCAGAGGGCAGCTTCCACATAGTGGTGGTGTGCGGCAGAAATTGCGTCAAGAAACGCTCAGTTGTGGACGGACGTCAAGGTGAATTCATTAATTAGCTACTTACCCGACTATGTTGTAATCGGAGGTATTAAATAACTTACATATATGTACAACTTAAGTATGGTATTGGTAGCCCGGATGATGAAGCACAACTACCCATTGCTTATAACAACTTAACCTATTGTTGAACATTATTTTTTTAAATCGTCTCTATTACTTTTCTCATAGCTTGTTCAGTGTTATACCTGTCATATCCAGACAGTCGGTCAGGACATGTAACGCCGTCTCTTCAGCATCTCGACATTGTGATGATTGTACCATACAACTGTAAGAACTTAGTTTCTAGAAAACTATATTAGTTTAAACTTTTAGGATAATTTTCGGCAGCCGATTGGAATTGGACAGTATTTTACATCTAAATAGATTGAGTCCTTAACATAAGTGATGGAGGTTAACTTTTACGTAAATCTTTATACAGGGTGGCCAAAAAGTCGTGGATCAAACGCAAATAGGGGATAGATGAGGTCATCAGCGGCAAAAAATTGTTCTACGAGAGGTCTCTAAGGTCAACCCCTGCAGAGTTATGATTTATTTTGGTTTTTATATGAAAATTGACTTTTTTTTACTAATTCTTCTTAAAATTCGAAAATATCTACATCCTGTATCTTTCTCATAATATCCACTAGATTGGTACTGATGAGTTCTTGCGTTAGACATACTATTTATAGTTGTTTATTGAGTGTATTCAAAATAATATTAAGTGATACGATATAACATTTTTTCAAATCATAAATTTTTCTTTACTTTGGACCCCACTGTGAAAAAAAAATTACTCCACCAAAAAGTGTCCCTGTACTACAAGTTTTGGCGCATTTAATAGGGATTCTAAAGAGGTATTGTGGTCATGAGTCGCCATGGTGAGTGGCCATTTAAATTTTTTCGTATTGGACCTCCATCGGGAACTTAATGTAGAGGACGTCGCCACAATAATCAAAAAGATTGCTGGAGACCACGAACAAAGGCTTCCACCAACTCGTGAATGTTGAGGCTATTCAACTTCTTGACACCACCGACTTAGTGAGAAGATTGACAAGGACAAAATTCATTCGAATTAGTCAATTGGTTAGTGCATGCTAGTCTTAAGTGCTAAAAAGTGGTATGTCGATAAAAAATAATACACAAGAACAGAGTGTCTTCTCCTTAATAGAGACTGTAAGTTGTGTTATTGGACACTTTATTTATATATATCCTTTTTTAGTAAATTAGGTTAGATTTAAATTACTTATCAGTTTATTGTTAGGCTAGATCGTAATGTTAATGTCTGTGCAGAGACATTTTATAAAATGAAATATTTCTATTTAAGTATATTTAGGAAATGAAATATATTTTATTTCGTAATTTAGTTGTGATAAAAATTAGTATTATTTCTCTTGATATTGTGGTAGTACGTCATTTGTAGATCCCTCGTCCCTGGTAATACTTAAATGTTTTTTATCCTTTATACTATGGACCTACTGTTTATAAAGCATGTTCAATGTTCTCTGAAAATTACTCCCATTTCATCGTTTCAGGGAATCAGGTAATAAAATGTAATCCGATGTACACGGTCACTATTATCGGCGTGTCGGGATTTTGGCAAATAGTTTGCCGAACGTGACGAAGTTTATCATCTTATATCTTAGCGAAAAGATTAAAATGTTCATTTTTACGTTGCGCTGAAAGAAAACTTTCGCGAGTGTTCTTCTGATTTTAAATATTATGAAACGAGCTTTTATTATACGTACCTATTAGAACTTTTAAAAGGGTTTTTTTTAACTGTTTTGTTTGTTTGTTCACGTAAACCATCGAACCAGTTATTTAACATTTTGATTAATTTAGCTTCTTAATTATGTTCGTCATATTCTTCCGATTAAGTTTATCAAGTACCATTGACAAGAAAAATACAAAATATTATGAAGAGATAGATAAAGGTTTCATACAGAAATGACCAGTGTCGTAAGTAGTAATTTGTTTGGAACTTATAATATAGATCACTTTATTGATTATAGACGAGAAAAGCCAACAAACACGAGTATTTACGAAAGCTATTATGATCCTCATTTGATAATCAGAATTAAATACTCCGTTTCCAACCTACGGCTCAATTAACTGTATAAATAAAAATTAATCGCAAAATATGTTGCTAAGCGCAAAACTCGGATACGGCTGCTCAATTCAAGTATTTTTTAAATTTAATTTTTGAATTTCGAGGAAAATTTAGTTTTATTTAGTACCTAGGTTTTCACTCCCGAAATAGCAATCAGTATCTATAGAGCAGCATAGCAGAAGGTTCCATGTGTTGTTCCTACTTAAAAGGTAGGCTAAGTAAAAAAATTACGAAGTTCGCGGGGGCTACTTTATAAAACAAATTGGTAAAATTAAAAAAAAATATCTGAATATACAAACAAAGACAATGTTATTATCATAGTTACAGTATATTAGTTGTCTAAACAAATCGGATATCTTATCAATATGATTATCTATTGGGATTATGAAACGGGGAAAACGTATATGTATTCACAATAAAACGAAAGGCAAAAATAAGAAAATTGTTATCGATAAGACCGTAGCTATTAAATTTAATATAATCTCGGCATCTCTAAAGAATTGTTTTTAACTTATCTTAATATATATAAAATACGCGTCACGTTGTTTGTCCGCTATGGGCTCCTAAACTATTTAACCGATCTCCATCAAATTTGATCTCTCTTCAGGGTTAAGGAAGCACACGACATACTTCTTCCACATTAATAGGTGCAATGAAGCTTTCTTTTTGTAAAAAAATACCGGTTTAATAAGAATTTGGTGAGTTATTTAACCAGGTCAGATCCAGAAGGCTGATAAATTTTTGATAAATTTTTAATTTCACATTATATTAACGTTTTAATTTCCAATTAATTAATAATAATTACTTTGATAGAACTTATGTGGTAACTATAACAAGATAAGTGGGAGTTTCGAAGCACCTATTAATTGGTATCGAGAGAAAGTTTATCTTCGGTAATAATTACGAGAACAAATGGCAAAGTCACTTGGTTCGCCTGTAAGTGGGAAAACACAAATATTCATCACAGAGATGTCGCTTTTATCAATTAATTGAATTATCTAATGGTGAGTTATTTATGAAATTGGTGAATTTGGTCCAGAGATTTTATTTAATCAAATTCATAATACACTAAGTACATACAACATAGTTTTTATTTAACTAAAACTTCTTAACGCATATAAAGGTGATTTAATAACATTTTTGAATTCAAATAACAATTCGATTACGATTCGATTCATGTTTCTTCTTATTCCCTTTTTTTTCTTTCCATATTTTTTTTTATATTTTGTGTTTAAATGTTATGTTATATTAAACAAATTCACACTAATATATTGTGAAATACTGCTACTATGTAATTTTTATAGTAAAATAAAATCTTAACGGAAATAAACGCTTTATTACATTGACTTCAAATAACAGGAGAATGTATACAATTCGATTTCGATTTACATGTTTTATGGAATACACATCTCTTGGCCTGATTTTTCTTAAAATCGTCTGACATATTATTAATTATGGCTCAAAGATATAATCGTAGTTCAGTTGATCGTACGAGCAAGCGTAGTAATACCAAACGGAGTTCAAACGTATAACCTCAGGCATGAATCGCGCTTAAGTCTGTGGAGGAAGGATGTGGTGCACTTCCTCAAACCTCAAGGAACCAGTCAACTACTAACCGGACCGAAAGGCCAAGGTCGGGAAGTTATTATTATATTAATAACTTTTCTAGCGCAATTTAGGGGTAATAGGTACTGAGGTACATTACTTATATAATATATATTCATGTACCTGCTGTTACAACCCTCGACCAAGCTGGCTGGCTGGCAAGAAAGCCCCAGTGGCTTTCTTTTTTAATGAACAGGGGACAAACGAGCAGGAGGCTCATCTGGTGTAAAGTGATACCCATCGGCCCTCTTAATGCCAGATGGCTGGCGAGTGCGTGGCCGGTCTTTTAAGAATTAGTACGCTCTTTTCTTAAAGGACCCGAATTGGGTTGGAAGTAGTGGACAGCTGGTTCGGGTGGAATTTCGTATTCTGCCTCGACGTCCGATGATGAAACTCAGCTGCAGGTATTAGTCCCAACAACTCCTCTGAACACTCTTTGAGGTAAATGCGGTAGAAGATGCAGAGTGGGGTCACTCACACACATCTCTACGCGAGCGAATGTTAAATGCACATAGAAAGAAAGTCCATTGGTGCACAGCCGGGAATCGAACCTACGACCTCAGGGATGAGAGTCGCACATTTAAGCTACTAGGTCAACACTGCTCTTAATGTTTATATAGCATTGAAAAGGAAAATGTATAAACCCAAATTTGACCTAATCTTAATTGACAAGTAACAGACCCAAATTTATTATAGTTTTTACTATCTCTTGTCGTAAAACTTATCTTGCGTGTGAATTCGGGTTATAAAACTAGCCTTTTGATGGTTTTTGTTCGTGTTTTACCTGACCTAGAAATTTACGGCGGAATTTTCTTATAAATCAAGCATTCAATTGAATACATACGACATACAATTTTAGTATTCAGTTAGTATAACTCACAGAAGAACGAAGAAGAGAATCGAACAAGTGTATGCCCAATTCAACATAGTACGAGTGGGTTAGCACTGACCTAAACAATACTTATAAAAAATAAAATAAATCAGTGGCGCTACAACCTCTTTAGGTCTTGGCCTCTTCTGAATCTGTTTCATGATCATTTTTAAATCTAATAGGCTAGTAGGTGATCAGCCTCCAGTGCCTGACACATGCCAGCCACTAGGCGAACACTGCTCTAAAAAACGAAAAAAACATTACTTATAGTCTAGGACCGATTAAAATTGTTTAAAAGAAATCGTTTTTATCCTTCTTTAGTTTTTAAGTGAAGTTAATATAAATAATATTGCGTGTAATATATTGTGCCGTATAAGAAACTAGGGGTTCAGAATATGAAATTAACACTTTTGTAAAACGATAAAAGGCATCGCGGCTAAATTGTGGTTGGTCCATAGCGTTTTGCAATGTTTTTTCTTTATACCATCGTTAATTTTCATATGAACATCTCTATATTTATAAAATTCTCGTGTCACAATGTTCGTTCCCATACTCCTCCGGAACGGCTCAACCGATTCTCATTAAATTTTTTATGCATGTTCAGTAAGTCTGAGAATCGGCTACTATCTATCTTTCAAACTCTTAAGTGGTAAGGGGTGTCCACCCCAAAAATTATTTTTCTTAGACAATTTTTTTGTTTTTATTTTTTTATGATACAACATACAAAAATACATACAACCCTTAATTTTCACCTCTCTACCATCAATGCCTATTTTTTATTATAGCACATAGTTATTTTTATTGAACTAAAACAATATTTCTTAGAAATACATGGCAAAACAACGTTTGTCGGGTCAGCTAGTACTGTATACAATTCATTACGATTTACAGCGATGTACGTTATTTCCTTGAGAACCTTTATTTCTATTACAGAGAACTGAAGGTCGTTGGGCGTTAAACGGCCCTCGTAAATTTTTGTGCCTGCGGTATTACGTGAGAAATTACCTCAGAATGCGAATGCGACTAGCTCGTCCGGAACTTGATTATTTATTATACAATTTGATGGAAAATTTTATAAGGGCTAGTTAGTGTCTGGCGGCATCCCCTTTTCAACAAGGAATAGTATCAAAAGTCAAAAATCATTTAATCATATAGGTAACACAATGTACACTTATGAACCATAAAAAAATAAAAATATATGAAATGCTTCTAACTTTACATTTACTGCCAGTTCTCAAATCAAAGGCGTAGAACGGAATTCAAGTACGACCTGTCACCACAAGTAGCACCCGTTCATGAGTATGAAGCATGGCCAGCCATCATTTTTGGATATTAAGATATATTACAAAAGAAATATAACGAGCTTTAAGAGCTTGATGACTATAAGCAAGATTGTTTTATTTATTTGACTAAATAGTATAAATAAATATAGTCATTATCGTTTTACAATACATCAAAGTTGTGAACTACAATGGAATGATAGGAAGTATAGCTAATTGTCATTGGACCAATGGTTGTAATATCTTGTTTGATATCGCAGGCGTGGGACCAATCCGTTGCCCAATCAAAATGAAACGAAATACGTTATCGTTTTATCATTTGTTTAACTTTCTCAGCCTTCCGGTTGCCAAAACGTGCCATTACATTTACTAAGAATTAGGGCAAAAATTGCGTGATAGTCCAAGGCCCTGTGCCTAAAATTAAATAACCTTAATTTATATCTGGCAATCCTCAATGTTATGATTAATTATTGTTATGAAAGCAAAATCTTTGAGTGAGTATTCATTTTTAATGTAATATATTAAGTGTCTCCACTTTGATACAATGTTGTATACAGCTAATGTTTTAGTATATTTATGGAACCTTTTACTTAAGATTACATTTATTTTATTTATTTATTAACACTTCGTTGCCGTAATACATACAGTGCAATAAAAGTAATTAAATAAAAAGGAGGGTAACTGGCGTCCTTATTCATTTCAAACGACCTCTTCCAAGTTCCCACTTAATAATTAAATAGTAATACTCACCTTGGGTGCAAGAAGTGCAAAACTACATAAGATATAAAGTTACTTAGACAAAACGAATAGAACAAAGTAAAACAATTGAAACATATGTGAAAGGGACAATAATAAAAAAAGTGCGTGCGTAGATTGTACACACGTCAGAAGTGAAACTTCTTTGGCAAACTAATTTTTAACTCTTGTTCACTTCTAGTTTTAGATTTGTTTAAATATTATACAAATCTAAAACTATAAAACTAGAACTTAGATTTCCGAGACTTAGAGGGAGGGAAAAAGGAAGATAAGTTAGGAATTAAATGAATTTAATTGTCATTATAATTTAATATTTTTCGAAAAAATATGTGTCGAAAATAATTTTTTTTTTTTTAATTTATTTCTTCGCCGTAGATTCTACGCCGTAGAAAAGCAGAGAGAAGACGTAACTCGCGCGCTCTAAGTTGTAAATTTACGCGCTTGTCACAAAGTACTTTATTTAGTTTCGAAAAAGCGTTCCGCGCTTGTTCAATTCTAGAACGGATTTTGATTCTAGGGTTACCCTGTTTATCAATCATTCTGCCTAGATCGTATTTTTGAGCCGCGTTCAAAGGTCTAAATGTTTTGTATAAGTTGCGTGAAATGCTCGGGTATTCGGCTTATTATCTAGTATTTCAATATGAAATATGGGGTACAGCATGCAGAAACAAAATTTGTAACATACAAACACTACACAATTAATTAATAAAAGCACTATTTAGATAAAAAAAAATTACACAGACTAATAAAATCTACCAAGAAACCAAAATTATAACGGCTAACTATATCTTTATAGCACCTGTATCTTAATTTAAAAAAAAAATAAATAACTCCCTCCATAGTAGCTTATCATTTAAAAAAATAAAAAACACCACTACACGCAATACTCGTCAAGCGAGTTTGCTTATATTGCCGAAGCCACGTACAAATTATTTGAAGAAGTCTATTAAGTATGAGGGTGTGCAATTACTTACTCAATTACCGTCTAAAATTCGTAATATTTGCGCGTTTAACCAATACAAAAGGGCATTAAAGATAAATATCAGAATGAGCCTAGTAGACTAAAATTGGGACGGCTGATGGCGACGTGTATCTCGTTCGTATATTATTAAGTTTCTCATGTAAATAAAATACATTCTTTTTTGTAATGAGAAATAAAATCCTTTAAAGATTATTTTGACTTTATTGCGTTGATACCAAATTCAGAAGTCACGGCGGCTACTGAATTGACTAAAGTTTGTAGACCGAGGCTCTCTGCGATTCATACATCTATTGAATTTTGACAATAATATCATACAGTTACTCAAGAACTTTTAGACTTTTAAAATAAATAACACTTATAGCCTATTAAATTCAACGCGTTAACGTGCTCTAATGGTGTTTTTTTCCAGGAAATGTAAGTACAATACGGCCATTTTCAATAGAAAGTTCGTGTTGGTTGGCGTCTAGACGTCATAAAAGAGATGCATTTGAGTCGCGCATCAAATAACATGTAAAAAATTATTATTTTAGCTGAGTATTAAGTAATAATCTCAGAAGCTCAACTCTTATAAGGAGTAAACTCAAAATAACTTGACCAATTTTGATAATTCGTCATGATCGTAGAACAATGTCGGATTTTAAAAAAAATCCACTTTTCATAATATTTGAGTACTACATTGACTAAATATTACGGCTACATTAAAAAAATCCATGTGTTTTAAATTTCAAATTAATCAGTCGGTAAAGTGACGGATGTGATAGGTAAGCTTATCATGTGATTTTTCTAGAAAACTGTGTATTTAATGTTATTTTTTTTATTTTGTTTCCAAACAAACCATTTTGTTTGCTTGTTTGCCAATTTTCATAATTACAGAATATGAATTAAAAAAGTTATGGCAAAATCTAACATGATTGTATTATTTTGAAATGGCTGCCCTGTAAAGTTTACTATTTGTCCGATCCGTCACTATTCTACGACTATGACGAATTGTTTTGCAATAAGAATGCTAATTATATTTTCAAAAGATTACAAAGATAATTACCGCGACAGGTTGTCGTACATAAGTAGGCGAACAGATTATTAGGTCCATATACTGAACTAATCCCTACCTATGTTTTACATACTTATACACACATAAAAAAGTCGAAATTGAATACATGAAAGTATTTTTAAGTCATAATGTATTGTATAGAATAGACTGAAACATTATTACGACGTAGTGCTTTGAGATCATGATAACAAATTTAGCCGCTAAGCTCAGAAAAATATAAAGCAAATATTTTTCTTCATAATAACGGTAATTTTATACAGATATAAAGTCAGAGACTGTGAGTGTGTGTTGTGTGTGTGAGTTCAGAGTGTTTAAAGCTGCCAGCTATAAGCAAGCAATTTTGGGAGTTTATCTATTGTTGTCTGTGGTAATTGAATGCGTTTTACCCGGTATTCTACATACACAGACACAGTTATGTAAATTTAAGATAATATGGCTTGCAGATTCATTTTACTGCTATTCATTGAAAGGCTTTATTGTATAGTAGGCGATTTTGTTGGCATATTGATGACATTTGCGAAACGCTTGACCCTTAAGAATGCCATGCCACATTGTCTGCTGTTATTTACAGACTTTTAATAAGAGATTTTATGGAACTTTTTTGAGTAAAGAATTTGAGAGAAAGATTTTACTTTTCTCGTGTTTATATATCACTTAACTTATTTATTTATTAAAATGTCCAAACCATTATGACCTTGTTTGTTTTCTGTTTATTTTCAGACTATCGTCACGTATTCAAATTACAAAGAAAAAACTTGTAACTCACGCTTGTAAATCAGTTTTTTTATACGAAAAATTTCAGACAAGTGATAAAAATTACGGATATTTCTGCGTATTTTACGATCAGCGAAGACGTGTGTTTGGATTTTGGGAATAATATTTGGGTTATCGCATATTTATACACTATTGACCAAGTACGTCAGACGATTTTTTGTTCCACGTTTATTTTTACCTCAAAAGAACTCGTGATTTATGACAAATGTAAACACAGGTCCGCCCGTGAATCATTCACGATAGTTTTAACCTTAAAGCAATTTTTTTAGATTTAAATCGCAATTGTAAGGGTACGATACACTTGCCAAGTCGTATTAAAACTCCAAATTAATTTTAGAACAGGGTGAATGAACGTAGCACTGACCTCCTTTTTGCGTGACGTTGAATGATCGTAGTCTGTACGAGTCTTCGTCTGGTTCCTCCTCCGCAGATGGCTGGTGTGGTTTGGGGACATCTAGGAAGGCGTTGGACCGCCTTGGTTGGCTGTGCTGACCAGCTGGCGGCCTGCGCCTCGCGGACGCCTGCCTACGTACTTGTGGCGGAGTCTCTGCTTCGGCTAAACGCGGTTCGGAGCTATACCTTGCCCTGGTCTCTCTATCTAACTGTTGCTGCTGTTGCTGTTGCCGTCTTTGTCTTACAGAGCGTCCACCAGTTATCCTGGCCGATTGTGATCGTGCGGCTGGTCGTCTTCGAGGAGCTGGCGTGGTTTCTATAGGCGCAGCCAATGCTTCCATACTCGCGGAAGCTGGCGCGCAGATGGATTGTGAGCGCTTCGTGCGTCCGTCCGTAGCCATGGTCGCGACGTTACTGAAGCTGAAACTAACGCGGTATACCAACTCCTACCGGTGGGAAAGCGCTGCGAGACACGAGAAAAGCGGAAGCTTTGGTTGAATATACGCTGTCAGACATATTTTCTTTTACATCTGAAATTTTCACAGTAAGGAGGTTTAAAATAATATTAATAGAATAATGTTCATTAAAACGAATTTGAAACACATATATAACAATTAGTATTTTTGCAAAGAATACATAAACATGATTGCAAAAATCAAGAACTAACATTCGAAAGCGAAGAGAATTGGTTTTTTTTTTGCAACTCACCTATTTTCATTTATAACAGCCTCATTTCACAGTATGTCTTTCATTTAAGCACTTGTTTCTTAAAACAATTCAGAGCTTTCTAAAAGCGCCTTTAACGCTGTCTTAGGAAGCTTAGTTGCCTGAAGCTGCTCCCCTCGGCCCGCGCACTTGTTGCATCTGAAAGACCACTCTAAATGCCCACTAATTCGTGTCAACATTTCTCAATGAACCTTTGATTAACTATATATATATATGGGCGGATGCCCTTCATTATTAGAATCAGCCATGTCTTAATAATTTTAATGTTGGTCACCAAACTCAAAATCTATTTACTATTCATTAGGAAATCTCTTAAACAAGCACTTTCAATTAGTTTTGTAACAAAAAGACACCAGATTATTTAGAACAAAAGCGATTCGTCGCAGACGTGGTGCGCTCGCCGTTGACGTTCGAAAAACTCCCAACGATTCAACATGGCCGCGCTGACCATCGATACGACGCTCCGCCAGACTTGACAACTGTCAAATCTCGTTCCAATATTTGCAGTATTTCTTAACATGGCGCTAGGAATGCGCCGTCACGGCCGGACTGACTTTCGACCGTCCTCGGGCGCATCAGATTGCAGTCCTGTAACAGTGACACAATCAATCGGACAGGTGTCAGTAAATCTACCCGCTCGCCCAACCTGACAAGCTATGACTACTAGACGTAATGCTACTGTCATACAACTATGACTATCAGAATAAAAAAAAGCGTGTGTCCTTTCGACCACTCATGGACCGGACGGCACCTTTTTCTAATCACTTAACAAACATTACACTCTTTATCTAACAAACATACTCACAGTATCAATTTGGACCGGACGAGTGTGTCCTTTCGACCAGCCACTCGTGCATGGACCGGACGACACTGTCCCTTCGACCAATTAACACCTAAGATTGGACCGGACGGGTGTGTCCTTTCGACCAGCCACTCGTGCATGGACCGGACGACACTGTCCCTTCGACCAATTAACACCTAAGATTGGACCGGACGGGTGTGTCCTTTCGACCAGCCACACGTGCATGGCCCGGACGACACTGTCCCTTCGACCAATGAACACTTAAGATTGGACCGGATGAATGTGTCCCTTCGACCAGCCGCTATCAGCTGCGTGGCCCGGACGACATTATCCTTTCGACCAATGAACACTTACGGTTGGACCGGATGAATGTGTCCCTTCGACCAGCCGCTATCAGCTGCGTGGCCCGGACGACATTATCCTTTCGACCAACGAACACTTAAGGTTGGACCGGATGAATGTGTCCCTACGACCAGCCGCTATCAGCTGCATGGCCCGGACGACATTATCCTTTCGACCACCTTCACACACACACACACACCACGTTATTCAATGACTCATCTCACTAATCGTGCCAACATAGTTAAGTAAACTTCAGCGCTTACAGATTACACATACCTATAAGTTACGGACTGTCTTGCTCTGCGTGAATTCGGACCTAATGCTCAACGGTTTCGCGATCTGAAATGTTACTTAGGGTATCAGACTCCGCTGTAAGCGTGTCTGATCCTGCGGACAGTGTATCGGAGCCTGCAGTCAATATATATCACAAACATTCGGTCTGTCGAGGTGACTATTATCGAGTTCAACATCGTTCGGCGCCGTCATGGCCTCTTCTTCAGTCATCAAACTAGTAGATATTTCAACTAACCCGTCATGACCCCGAGGTACTGGACGCAAGTTCTCGTGCGCGTATTTGAAAGTACGATGTGAACCGGTTATGCTTTTCAACTCGTAACGGTCATTATCTAATACTGCGATTATTACATAAGGACCCCTAAACTTCCTATCTAACTTGGTTTGGTTGCGTTCACAACTTTTGATGAATACGAAATCGCCTTTAGAAAATGGCTTGATAGTAGCTCGACCCTGGTTAAATCGTAAAGTATCGGATGCGGCTGCCCTTTGTATGTTAAGAGACGCATCTTGCCTAGCTGACTCTACGTCAATTCGCTGTTCTTGTTCTGAATCTGGACTTGAACACCTAATTCTCGACATACCTAGAGATTGAGAACGGATACCGAACATGAGTTCAGTTGGCGTAAATTTGGTGACTGTAGACCTAGTACTATTAAGCGCTAATTGCACATTACCTAACTCGTCACGCCACGCTTTATTGGGATCGTTTTCGATAATCGTTAGCAAACTTTTCAAAGTGCGCATCACACGCTCGACTTGCCCGTTTGCCTTGCTGGAGCCAGTTGCTATAAAATGCAGCTTAATGTTATGTTCTGAACAAAAGTTGAAATCCTGGCTAACGTAACACCTGCCTTGATCAGCTATTATGCGCTTAGGTGCTCCAAAAAGGCAAACGGCACTTTTAACGGCTTGAACCGCACTAGCTGCGTCTAATGATGAGGTGTGCTCTAATAATACGTATTTAGTGAACGCATCAATAATTACTGAACAATATTCCTTACGGTCACTTTTTCCACTTAGTTTGCCGGTGAAGTCTATATGAATCGTGTGCCACGGTATCGGAGCTTTTGGAATAGAATGTAGCTGCGCAGGCTGAGCACCTGAGGGACCTTTTGATGCCTTGCAGACAATGCAAGAGTCAATAAATTTTCTAACGCACTTGGACATCTGAGGGAACCAGTACTGTTCGTACAGTTTGTCCAGTGTTTTGTCACCACCCAGATGTTGTAACTCGTTATGAACGTGATTAATCAAAGTCCATATTAGGGAGCGAGGGACGACTGGCAGCCATGATATAATCTTGTTTCTTACAACCTTCCTATAAAGAATGCCATTCCTAACGTCATATGTCTGACCAACCGTTTCAGGAAAATCGTTATCAAGTCTTGGACCTCTGCATCACGTTTCTGTTCTACAGAAAGCCAACCCTGATGTAATTCTACAAAATTTACTATCTGAATTGTAGGTTTTGAAGAGACTTGTGACTCGGAAATTAAGCTATTGGGGTCCGGCAGGGGATTTCTAGAAAGGTAATCCGCGTGTTCCATGCCACGACCTTCGCGATATATGATATCGAAATCGTAGGCTTGTAAAAATGCCCACCAGCGATGAACACGTGGGGTTAGGTCAGTTTTAGATTTCGATGCTTTTAATGAGTTACAGTCCGTGAAAACCTTGAAACGTCGGCCGTATAAATAATGCCGGAAGTGTTCTACCGCTCGTACGACTGCCAGCGTTTCCAGTTCGTATGAGTGGTAGCGGGACTCTACTTCAGAGGTTCGTCGGCTAAAGTATTCTACAACATGGGGCAGGTCTTTCTTTTTCTGTATTAAGATCGCCCCATATCCCTCCGAGCTAGCGTCGCAATGCAATTCAACGGGTAAGTCCGGGTTAAAGATCAACAGAACTGGTTCGGAGGTAAGCATCTGTATAATGGTATTACGGATATGGGCGTCGTTGAACACTTTTATGGGGAACACTATACGAAACTGCTAGCATATTTGTCCAATAGTCTAATAAGGGCATCTCTATCATCAGCTGCCAAATCCGTATCTATCCGAGTAAAGTATGGCTGGGTAACAATCGCCTCACAAACATTAACTTCAAATTATCATTATTAATTTTGACGCTCACACCGTTTTCTAAAATGTCCCTACCTATTATAACAGGGTCCGTAAGACATGAGTCTGGTACTACATGAAATGTCAAGAGTTTTATAAAATTTTCAAAATTAACCTCACTCGAAATCTGTGACGTAGATTTTATTTCATTACCACCAATGCCCGCAAGATACACAAGATCATTGCGCACAGTACTTGGGAACTTAGTATAATAGCTCTCTTTTATCAACGAGCAAGACGATCCGCTATCAAACAAAAGAAAGGAGACTGACTCACCAGATGACATCCTCAAGGTGCCCCTCGACAGCCACTGTTCCAGATATTGACCTATTACCTTGCAGTAGATCCACCACCTTTTTCCTTTTCTTTACAAATTGTTGCTATGTGTCCAACTTGACCGCATATATAACAGGTTACGGTAGAAGTTTTCTCGGGGGCACGTGTTGCAGTTGACGGATCTTGCTGCTTAGTCATCCAAGAAGAATCTTCTCGAAGACGCTTGCCGGTGTCCGAGGATTCCACAAAAATGATATTTACCAGGAAATCTTGCGTCCACAATTCTAGGTCGCTTGAAATCAGTCTCTTGGATTTCAGTAACCCCCGATCTTCGCTTTAGGGAAATGTCTCTTAAGATTCTAAACAACTGAGGTTTAATAGTGACAGTATATGCGTTTAGCTCACGGCATATCAAATCATCCTTCTGACATAAGACCGATATGACGTATCCAGTTATAAAATCTTGACATTCGGGTTTTAGGTATAGTTTCGATCATATTCCATAAGCGCAGGCCACTCTGCTGCAGTTTCTTTTGTTCCAATTTGAAAACGCAATATTTCATCAAAGAAGTCTTGAAATAATTTTGGTTTACAAAATCTAGCCATTAAACTTTGTTTTACATTCTCCCATGTCAGCTCATACAAATTTAACTTGTTCAAGAAAGCTGCGCGCACTTTCAGTACACTGCTAAGAGCTAGAGAAATCTACGCCCTTTAAATGTTTAGTCAGTACTTTAAGCTCTGTAATTAAGACCAACCTTCTATATCCGCGTCTGCGTCTACCGGATTAAACTCTACGAATTTCACTGAAATATACTGGGCGTTAGCAGTTGCCACCGGTGGTTGCGTTGTCGCTAAAATCCGAGTAAGTAAAATTTCCATATTACTTAACAACTTCAAGGCGCTATTTTAGTCAGGTGGTTGTTTTTGCACGGTCAGTAGCGCATGGGATCCCACTTCTGATATGGGCGGATGCCCTTCATTATTAGAATCAGCCATGTCTTAATAATTTTAATGTTGGTCACCAAACTCAAAATCTATTTACTATTCATTAGGAAATCTCTTAAACAAGCACTTTCAATTAGTTTTGTAACAAAAAGACACCAGATTATTTAGAACAAAAGCGATTCGTCGCAGACGTGGTGCGCTCGCCGTTGACGTTCGAAAAACTCCCCACGATTCAACATGGCCGCGCTGACCATCGATACGACGCTCCGCCAGACTTGACAACTGTCAAATCTCGTTCCAATATTTGCAGTATTTCTTAACATGGCGCTAGGAATGCGCCGTCATATATAAGGCAAAATATTATGATACTACACTCTCAATAATATTATCAAAGCAAGATGCATTCACCCTTAATATATTTTAGACTATTTTAGAACTTGTGTGCTTACCACGGTAAATTTAGTTATTGGTTTGAATTTTAAAGCCCGGCAACGCGCGCCCTCTTGATTGAGAGTGTCCATGGGCGACGGGGCGGTATCACTTAAAATCAGGTGAGCCTACAGCCCGTTTGCTCCCTGTTCTATAGAAATAATATATTATTACAAATATATTTACATGTATACCTATATTAATTCTAATTCTTATGTACGTATGTACTGAACTTTTCTTAAACGACTGACTGATTTGAATTATTTTTTTAATATGCGTTTGGGTGGCGCCCTGGATGGTTTATTTTCACAAATCAGCCCGGCAGATGGCGCTGCAGTCGGTATCAAGGTTATTTATCTATACAGCAAATAAACAGCTGGAATATATATAGAAATCTTCCGTGCATGTGTTCGTAATTAAACTCCGAAATGGCTGGACAGGTTTTGAAGATTTTTTTTATGTTCAAGTGGAGTCGAGAATGATTTGTATATATATAGGACAACGTCTGTCGGATCCGCTAGTATATATATATAATAAGCTGTAAAAACTCAACTGAAGCGTACGAGTGGGGTATACGGGACTGAACTGGTTTTGAGGCTATAAAAGCACGGCGCGCGATATGGCCGTACACACTTCTTCGCCGCTCGCACTAGATAATATAGACGTCACTTACAGTTATTGTTGTTGAATTTGTGGTTATGTGTTCTTTATTAATTAATAGTAGTTGTGTGGTAAATTTCGTGTAATCTAATTTGTTTTTTTTTAGTAATTTTATTTGTTAATTTCTTACTATATATATATACCTATACTTTACCTTTGAATAGCAACACAAAAAGTTCACATCACGCACGAATCACTCACGAAATATTATGGTCAATAAAATTAAAAAAATAATCTTTTATTAACCTATACGCTACAATGCACATAAAACGGTACAAAATATGTTTTTTTCTTGGCAAACACAATTGTGTATCTGTATTTCTTACCCGAAGTGAAACTGTGATTGATAAACCCGTAATAAATTGTTAGAAAACTGAAATTTCTGTTTCGCAACGATATGAGAAATCGTTCAATAAATCATGTTTACATTCACAATGATATATTTTTTAAATTAACTATGTAAAATTGGGCGGATACTATAAATTAGACTTTTGAACGACAATTTAGACCAAGATAATTTGTTTAGTTTTTATAGAAGTTTCCTTTTAAATATACCAATAATAAAACAAAACAATAATTTCCTTTACTAATTTCCTATCGTTACAATCTATAGATATTAATTCTTTAAAGATTTGTATTTTGTATATTTGTAATGAATCAACTCAAAAAATTCTGGACATTTTCATACATTTTTTGATCTCTAGAATGCCACATAATCCCTGTTATAAATCTATAATTATTTCCAATACTTTAAAACCAACTCAACAACTATGCAACTATGTTATTTAGTATTCACAATTTTGTGTAACTAAATACATAATTAATAGAGTGATACAATATACACATGTTAGTTATATATTTATGTTTTTTAATCAAACTACTTCAAAACAAAGTGCTCAAGGGAATAGTTAATGCTTCCTAATACATTCGCAATAACGACCTCCATCAGAACCTTAATGTACAGGACGTCGCCAGAATAATCAAAAAGATTGCTGGAGCCCACGAACATGGGTTCCACCGTCACGTGTATGTCGAGGCTATGCAAATTCATGATACCACGTGAGAAGATTGAAAAGGACAAAACCACAGATACACAAGTGCTAAATAGTGGTAAGTGAAACAATAGAACGCGAGAACAGAGTGTTTTCTCCTTAGTAGAGACTGTAGTAGCGTTATTGAACATTTTTTTATGTTAAATATCCTTATTAGTAAATTAGGTTAGACTAAATTAGTTAATAATAATAAATATAATATATATGTAAGGAAAACATATTTTCCTATACAAACTCTTTTTATAATTTATTTTTCTTCTTTGCCGTCTGATCGACGATGTTTAATTTGTCACTTGACATAATAGATGTAAGATGTTTTAATTTTTTTCATTACATTATTTTATTTTATAAAACCTAAAATAGAGGCTTTAAATGTTGTTTCTTTTGTATTCACAGGTGAGTGAATAATTTGTAAATATATATTTTTCATTAAATGTAAATTAATAGATATTTCTTTAGTAAATAAATCTTTTGTATTCACAGAGAAACGCAGTTGCGCCTTATTTATCCCCAGTACTCGTATAAGCGATCGATACCATTATATATATATAATAATTAGTTAATAAGTAATTAGTTAGGCTAGATCGTAATGTCCCACGATGTCTCAGTGAAGAGACGATGTATTAAAAAAAAATGTTTTATTAAGACTCATGGAGAAGAACTCGAAGTGGTAAAGAAAAACAAAGACAAGAAAGAAAACCAAAGTTTTTATCGTAATCTACAAAATTTTAAATGACTATATACACACTAACATTACCTTCACTAAAATAAATCAAATTCAGAAGCGCAGTTCACGACGCCCTCATAATCTAATTCTACCTAAGTATAGAACCAATTACGGTAAAAAAACATTGAGCGTTGGGAGAGTGCTCGGTATAATTGACTTCCACAAAATATTAAAAGTGAAGACAGCCTGGCAATATTTAAATTAAGACTAAAACCATATCTTGAGTGACCCCAGTTCTATACGTAAATGAAAGTTCACCCAAGTTCTACTTCGCTAATTCATCCTTGAAGCTCTTCAATGACCCACGACGTGATAATCTTTAGTATATAAGTTCTCAAGTGACTATTGTCTGTTATGAGAATAAATGTCTTTAAACCTAAGATGAAACTAGACTAGACGTGGCTTGAGAGATAGTAGCGAATAAATAAATACTAAAAAAATCAATCGACTTAGTTATTAATAAACAGTAGAACTAAAAAGCAGATAAATTTTCGTAATCAATGTCTTTGTACATCAAAAATAGTTTTTAGAAATGACGATTCCACATTACGTCACGGGTAATAATGCCTTAACTAGAATGTATGTTTAGCTGCCAAATAATCTATGGGTCATTGCCAACTAATTCTTAGTACTTCGTGTATACAAAGAGATTATATTAACATGACAGATATTTTTTAATTATTATAAACAATAAACTACAAGCTCCCACCTTTTCAGAATGCCAAATCATAAGATGACTGCTTCACGACTGATTTGAGAGCGACCGCCGATGCGAAAACCGCTGTGTGAGTTCGAAAAGTGAGTTACAGAATCGCAGGGCTGATCGTTTTTAAGGCAGTTTTTCCGAACTAATATGACTTATTGTCCATCAAGAAAAGAACGTACCGATTCTTAAAAAACGGACTTGCAGGCCCCCTGACATTGAAGTGTCCATGGGCGGTGGTTTCACTTAACAACAGATGAGCTTCTAGCCCGTTTCTATAAAAAAATAGTGATTGGCCAATAGCATGTCTCGTCCAATCATAAACACCCGAAACGATATTTCCGTTTAACCAATCAGAATCTAACCGCGTTTCGTCTTACGTTTTAGATTGTCACCGCACACCACCTGATTCATCATATTTAATAACATAATAAATAGTTTGGTAATGAAAACATAACGTTTGCCTGTAACAGCTCATTTTGTTTTATATTCAGTAAAAAAAACAAATGCGGCAAAACTTTTTAAATTTGTTGTAATTTTTTATTTTTTTATTATTACCAGTAGGTTAAGAAAATTGTAAATACTGTATATTTGATTGGTATGATTGGTAATAAACATGTCAATTAAGGAAAATTCTAGTAGAATAATTGAATTAATATACAATTGTTTTACGCTGTACAACCCTAGAGGTGAAGGTTGACGTTCGAAGAAAAACAAGAACAAACTGAGATAATATTAATTGCTGTTTTATTAATCTTAATATAATTAGCGTAATGACATTTAAAATGAATAAATACGATATAATAATATTAAGGATTTCCCAAAAAGTGCCTCGAAATTCAGCGTTGGACGCGTTTCATGTATTTAGATTTTTTTGAAAGTTTTGAAATAGAGGGCAAACGGGCAGGAGGCTCACCTGATGTTAAGTGATAGCGCCGCCCATGGACACACTCAATGCCAAAGGGCTCGCGAGTGCGTTACCGGCCTTTTAAGAATTGGTACGCTATTTTCTTGAAGGACCCTAAGTCGAATTGGTTCAGAAATACTTCAGTGGCAGCTGGTTCCACATAGGAATTTACTGTAATAAAGAAAAAGTTGTTTATTACAAATAATATTTTGCTAAAATATCTATACACACATCAGTTAGTTAATACCTCCGCGTGACAATCGCCAAAGAAAATATATAAAAATAATATATAATGTATTTCGATGTTACAAAAGCATCTTAATATTATTGGTAAAAATACTTACACCGATTGTGGTAGTGCAAAAAAACGTGATTTTATTTTCATTAATAGAATATTGTTATTCTATCTAGAAGTATAATAAATACCACTCAATACGTCCATGTTATTTTTAAGTATACTTATATAATATGGTAAATGAAATTTATCTTTTTTTAATTCATTCAAACTATATCCAGTTATTTACTTACTATATCTTCGTATTTCAGAAGAAATATAAAAAAAAAATCTAATAATTTTTGTATTAATCAGCTATAAAGTTTTTTTTTGTATGGTTGACACCGATGTTATTATGGTCCGAATATTATGAAATTTAAATTTTTGGGTTTCCTCAACGGATTCAATTAACAATAAAACATTATTTTTAACACTTTTAAAGTGCATAGAATATATATGTTGACAAAACAAATATTAAGAAGATACAAACCAGAAAAACCTGAGGTCATTACCGCGAAACGTGGAACAAAAAATACATAGAAACGACATTAAAACTATATTATAATTAGTTGTGAAAAATACAAGTAAAAAAAAATTGTAAGGGAATACAAATCTATGTTATTAGTAATCATAATTGTATATTAACAAGTATTTATATAGAAGAAACCTAAGAACTTACTATTTTTTAAAAATATAAACGCTAATTAAAACGTTTACAGACTAAACAATAATATACACAGATACAATGCATATAGCGTGTGTGTAAATAAAGCCTTTGTGTTAATTGTATTTGTTCCGCTGCGCGCCGACCCAAAGTGAGTCTTGAACTCTGACTCTAGGGAACGCCTTCGGCAATGGCGCTCTTCCACTTGCCAATTGTTCAAATATAAGTCTAAACTAAAAGCAGTTCGTGTACTGCTTATAGTCGTATCTCAGTGTTCTTAAATAATTCGTAATGCTATTTCCAATCAATCTATTATTAATTGAGAGTGTAGTGAAGACCAACGACCTTATTGTGATAAAAATAATATTTATACAATAATTTATTAAAACCATTATTCACATAATATTCCAGACATTTAACCCCACACAATTGTCTTATTTTATTATCTATAAATAACAAAAATCTCATAAATTAAAGTAAAACTTAATTCTTTCAGGAGCGGACTAATTATTTTTTGTCTAAACTTTGATATATTTGAGAGCATATGAAAGTAGATTATAACTTGAGATACGAATAAGAATATGGATTTAGTATTTGGCATTTAAAGCCATTATATATCAAGATAGAGAAGCTATAGAAGCAAGAATAGCTATTTAAAGCGTACGTTTATTAGTAACGATATTCAAATTTTATTAAGTTATTTAACAAATCACGTCCCTACTTAATTAATTTGGTTACATATATTATACATTTATTTTAATGAATGTCTGTTTTATGTTTTATGTCGAGATCAGAGGAGACCGAAGAGCTGGCAGCTACCTCGGACAAAGAATTAGTCTAGCTATTCAAAGGGGGAACGCTTCCAGTATCTTCGGAACCTTGCCTAAAGGGACTTCTTACACGCTTTATATTAGCTTCACATTTATGTATGTATGTATGTAACCGACTCCTCCAGACTCGATTTTGACCCACATTAAACGGACAGATTTAATTCAAACTTTGTACACTTATAAAGAATCAGCGACAATATAATAATTTCACAGGTTTATCCCGAAAAAACAATGAAATTTTTTTTTAAGTCCACAAAGCAATACGATTAAATTGAGACAACACGTATTTCTGCTAGGACTAAAAAGTGGAAAATAAATATAGTTTAAAAAAACTAAAAAGCGTGGGTTGCTGGATAGACGAAAACTATGGCACAGAGCGCGCCACGCTTTTTCACAATAATACCAGTATTTTTTGTTCATTACCATTTTCAGCCCAAATTAGGAATTATTTTAATAATATGTTTTAGTTATTATATTTTAAGGTTAGTTATTGTTTTTTATTGTTCTTTTTTTGTATTTATAAGCTAGGTTAAATTTTAAAAGCTATATATAGTAGCACGAACAATAGCATAAAATAAAGTGCTTAATATAATATATATCGATCGATACTTTACAGCTAAACCGAAAACAAACGATTGTTTACTTTTAATAAAGCCTCCTGTTAGATCAAACTTGTATGTTACAGACGTTGGAACAAAAAAATAAACACAGTGCTTTAATTATTAATAATAGCATAACAACTCCATTAGTTTTTTTAGATAATCAAGCGCAGATTGAAAGGTTTTCCTCAGTCCGTCATTGCAGTTGCTAGCGGACGGACGTCATCATGAAGACGATTTTAATTTTAATAACTATAATATACAATGTGCGGGCCTACACCGTTCCGCCGGCAACTTTAGAAGCCATTTATCCCAGAGGATTGCGGGTTTCAGTACCAGGTATGTTAATTTGATCAATTACGATGTGTAGCGTGTTATAATTACTGTGGTGGGAAAAATTCAGCGTAAACATCGCCTACTTGGCTTAAGCTAAAATTTATTATTATATTTATTGTCCGTTTTTTTTATAATTAATGAATCTGAATGTGCCACTTTGTTTGCAAATAAACGCTTGATTGTTTATTTATTTAAATACTTAGAACTTATGTTAAGTATAAGTAAGTAAAAAAATATCATTTAAACCAAAACTATAATAATTCGTTATATACACTTAATATTTGAAGACACAAATACCGACAGTAATACCAAACCTGACGTTTCTGTATGGAAGTTCGATGTAGTTCTTTCAATATACACGCGCAAAGGCAGCATCGCCCGAAACAAAAACACACGACACTTCAAACAAAAAGCTATCGCACGTAAACATATAGGTATAACACCTCCTAATAGGCACGGGCATTTCCGCATGTTTCATTATTTAACCCACGGAGACCAGATCACTTCCGTGGCTTCGCCATCGATCATTATTTCGCGAGGAATCATAAAGGCCGGCAACGCACTCGCGAGCCCTCTGGCATTGAGAGTGTCCATGGGCGGCGGTATCACTTACCATCAGATGAGCCTCCTGCCCGTTTGCCCCCTGTTCTATAAAAAAAAAACCCAGGGTGCATTAACCACCAAATTTGTATTGGCCTGTACCTTTCGAAGTCAAGACTTAAAAACAAGATTAGGACCACCTTTTTAAGAGGAAAATCGTGTCAACGGGCGATACTTAATATTATCGTAAAGGTTAGAATTTATGACGATGTTTTGATCTCTTATAATCTACGAGTTTTATACATGAGTGTCCCGCGGTTTCAACGGTTAATTTAGCAAGCGAGATGTGTAGCGAGTAGTGAGTAGCAAGATGATGTACAACCTTCGTCTTATTTGGCAATGGTGCTATCACCTTTTTAGGTCTGGGCCTCAGATTTCTATATCTGTTCCATGATCATTTGTCAATCTAATAGGCAAGTAGGTGAACAGCCTCTTGTGCCTGACACATACCATCGACTATTTGGGTCTAAAGCAAACCGGTTTCCTCGCGATGCTTTCCTTAACCGTTCGTTCGTAAATGGGCACATAGAAATAAAGTCCATTGGTGCACAGCCGCGGATCGAACCTGCGATCTCAGGGATGAGAATCTCACGCTAAAGCTAGGCTAACACTGATCTTCAACGACCTGCATGCGTAATTTTTTCATCTTCGCAATAAATTAATTACTGGTCCATGTAGATCTCAAATAAGTCTTGATATTAATAATTCAAAAAAGTACATCAGTAGGCCTCCTACCAAATTTTGTACTTCCAAAAACGTGTAATAATATTAAAGCTCGTTTATTTTTTTACAATTGTAGAATATACAGCTTAGCTTGATGTTTTGTTTTTCTTGTTATCTTAATATCCTAACTTCCTACCATTGATTGGAACACCTTCACGGGTAAAAGCGTGTGATACTATTACATAACTACAAACAAAAAACGTCTTTTTTAAATGCATTAACGATTTGAAAATCTAGATTTTTTCGTACTAAAATATTTAATAAACATCATGCTTAAATTATTAATGCAACCTATTATAGAACTCTTTATACTGAATAGTTATGTCCAAAATATTATATCTGTAAGCCACGTAAATCTTAATAAAATCTAATATTAAGGCCAAACGGGTATTTACGAAAGAAGTAAACAAGTTGAATGGATTTATAAGTCCATAAAAAAATAAAGACACATCTACACAGCACTCACACAACTTAACAGGCTCATGATAAATACTTAATTTAAAAAAAATGTTTTTGTACCTATTTTATTAAGTATTTGCTGTCCCAAAATGTATTTTTTTTACTGAGCCTACCTTTTTAGTGGCTACGGAACATTTTGCTAACGAAGGAACAATCTAGAGGAGATTGTTAGTTTTTTCAAAATAAAATCTTAAGTACTCTAAATAAAAAAATATTTTACATTTATTTTTCTAATTTTTGTCTCCATGAAAATCTTTTTTAGGAAATTTTAAGGAATAAATAATAAAATACTCACAGATTAAATAGCCACATATTTTGCAATTCATTTTTATTTATATAGAGTTGTCACTATTGTGTAATTATTTTTTGGCTTGACTTTTAAATGTATTAAAAACGCTGTAGATAATTAATTAAATAATATTGTTCCTTGCACAGAGAACATATGGTTTTTATATGGATATAACAATGTAACCATGGTAACAAGGTATATTTAATAGACGTTTTATATCGCAGTAGTTTGTGGATACTTGAAATAGGATCAATGTATCTAAGGTTAATGATACTGGGAGTAAAAGAACGTTGAACTACGAATAGTCAATTCATCATACAAAAAACTCGCATTGGAAACTTGTTTGGGCGTGGTTTTTTCTTCGTTATAATTTGATAATTAAATTTTGATGGATCCAATTTATGTTTGCAATAAAAACTAATTCATATCGAAAAATTATTATCTGAATGTTTTTTACTTACTTGATTTGTCAGTAAGTATTTTATTTACGACTATACGGCATATAGCGACTTTGTAGGACTGGACCGTTTTTTTTAATATTTTGGAAATAAATATAGACTATATTACTCAAGTATAATGTAAAATTCTAAAGGCTCGTTTACGCCGAGTCAATATCGTGCCAGGATATTACATGCTTTATTTAGTTTACTAAGCCATGAAGCTAAACAACTTAAGAAAAACGTTAAAAACTGAAAAAGAAGATTACTTCAGAATGGCCCACGCATAAAAACCTTACCATAATGTCAACTGAGGACTTATTATTACTTTTTTATAGTTTTTTTTAGTCTTAATATTTTTCGTTACACTACTCCATGACCGATATTTCTCACTTTCCTAAACAAAACCATAACCTACAAACAGTTATGACGCCCGAAAAATGTCGCATGGAAACCATTGTGCCCGGATACAAGCTGCTACAGTGTGCCACAATGTGCGACATTTTTATCATTGCAATAAGGACTCCCACACAAAACTGCGATGCGATGCGAACTCGCATCGCAAATTCCTGCGATACGATTTAGAGCGACGAACCGTTTGGTAGGGCGACCATTCCTTCATAGTCAGCCGTACTGGACGTGTTTTTAGGACGCGTAAGATGGATCGCAAAAAGATAATTGCACTGCTGTTATTGTTAAATAGATATAAAAGAAAAAGAATATTCTGGGTTCATCCATTTATTACGATTATGAACTCTGATGCAAACTTTCACAGACGCTCTTCCACGCATCTTGCTTAATAAATTTATTTTAATAATGTTCATCACTTGTGTCCCAAAGGACGGGACGCTCCTCAATTAAAAATATTAAAAAATCCATATAATATTCCGCCATTTTTTATAAACAAAGAAGGCGGCGGAGGCGCCGCGCGTCTTTCTCTAAAGCTGTCTCAGAGCGGACTAAAATGGCGTCACCAAGGATGACGTAATATCGCAAGAATGTGCGATGCGAAGCAGATCGGAACTTCTTGCGGTGCGTTCGTGCGAATTCGCAGATATTTGCGATGCGATGCGAATTCGCAGTTTTGTGTGGGAGCCCTTACATGCCACATAGTTTAACTTTGTAGCATTCCACAAGGCCGCATGCTACAAAGTTATAAATATTTTAAATCGATTTAGTACTTTTTGCAAATAGGTTACAAACATACATAAATACAAATCTTTCCTCTTAATAATATTAATAGAGATAATTACTAATCAATGTTTACTTTTCTAGATGATGGATTTTCCCTATTCGCTTTTCATGGAAAACTCAATGAGGAAATGGAGGGTTTAGAGGGGGGACAATGGTCACGTGACATCACTAAGCCCAAAAACGGAAAATGGTATTTCAGAGATAGAAATGCCAAGCTGAACATTGGTGACAAAATCTACTTCTGGACTTACGTAATCAAAGATGGGTTGGGATATAGGCAGGATAATGGAGAATGGACCGTTACAGGTAATTCAAATTAAAAAAATTAATTTCACCAGCAGGCTTACTCTGTAACGTTTGCGAAGTGTTTCGGACTTCGACGTTGATAACGTCATGATTTTTGATAAATAAATCAATGGCCTCAGATTTCTGTATCTGTTTCATGATCATTTGTCAATCTAATAGGCAAGTAAGTGATCAGCCTTCTGTGCCTGACGCACGCCGTTGACTTTTGGGTCTAAGGCAAGCCGGTTTCTTCACGATGTTTTCCTTCACCGTTCGAGCGAATGTTAAATGTTAAATTTTTGATACCAGCAGTTTAAAGAACGAATTTGAGTAAATTTTGCCAAGGTACTCATGTAAAGTCTCATGTGTCACGCCATTTTGATGTACCATTTTCGAGATAGCCGGCTAAAGAGTCCACATTTTTGTATTCACTATTACATAACTCTCTGTTCCTAATGGACAGCAGCATCATGAATTCCGGCAGAGTATCGAGGCCGAACAAGGGACAATGCGGAATACTTTAATACTAAAGTTTTTTTGTTGTTTTAGAATATGTAACTGAAGACGGCAAACCAGTGGATCCAAACAAGTTGCCACCACCAACACCCGCACCCACGCCCACACCCACACCCTCCGTCAATACCCCAATATACACTCCACCAGTGACAAGACCTGTAACACAAAGCAGCTGCACTATATCTCCTACTGTCGTGAGAGGTCTACAAAGCGTTTGCGCTGGTCAGCTGATCTTCAGCGAAGAGTTTGACAAGCCAAACGTTAGGGACCTAGTTAACTGGGAGGCGGAAGTCAGATTCCCGGAAGAACCGGTAAGAGTTAACATAAATATCACTTACGACAATTTTCAAAATACTTAAATAGTATTTTAAATAAAAAAACGTGTGTGTTTTTTTTATCTAATAGGAGCAAACGGGCAGAAGGCTCACCTGATGTTAAGTGATACCGCCGCCCATGGACACTAACAATGCTAGAAGGCTCGCAAGTGCGTTGCCGGCCTTTCACGAATTGGTACGCTCTTTTCTTGAAGGACCCTAAGTCGAATTGGTTCGGAAATACTTCAGTGGGAAGCTATAGTATAACTTCAAAAACATTATTACTAAATGTATTTGCTTTTGTGTCTTTGATAATATTTCTTTATAGTCAAGTAGGTGATCAGCCTCTTGTACTTGACACTATCCTCGATTATTCGATCTTAGGCGTCCACACAATATTTTCCTTTATCGTACAAGAAGGTGTTAATTAAACACGTAAATAAAATTCCATTGATGCACAGACACAACAAGAGTCATATCAATAACTAAACTATTATATTGCTCAACTAATGTTAAACATATATAGGAGTCTTTTAAATATTCAACTTATTTATATAATTTATAATCTCATACAGTGTTCCTTTCTAATATTGAGATATTTTCAGGATTATCCATTCAACATTTATCTGTCAGACGATAGTTTAAAAATGGAAGACGGCGCCCTAAACATCTACCCATTGCTGACTGAGAACAAGTTTAGAGAAGGAATCCTGGATGAATCGTTGGATTTAAGCAATACGTAAGTATAAAAAACATATATTTATAAAGAAGTGTAAAAGATACGATAGCAAGAAACCCAACGGACAACCTAATATTTGAAACTACCATGTATCTATCAAAGATACATGGGCATGTTGTAGGCTATATAGGAAATTGAGGCTTTATTCTGAGATACCTTATGAAAAACTCTGTGCCATTTTGAAAGGTTCTCAAGTTAACTATAAAGAAACGTAATGGCGTGGGTAGAGTGGGACATCTATCAGTACAGACTAAAAAAAACAATATCAAACGTAACAAACATGTACAAAAATTAATTGCATTTAATATTTATGGAATATAATTTAAAATAAAAATGTTTGAAAAAGATCTATATGTATTAAAAATAAAGATTTGTATATTTATGTTATATAATAAACTACTAGACCCATTTAAAAATTCTTTCACAATACCACGGTAATATGCTATATTTATTTTCAAAATATATCATATGGCTATACGAAGCCGGTATACGTCGCCTGCTGTTCATACATATTATATGTAATTAATTTTCAGATGTACAGGCACTATAGGCACAAGGGAATGTAACCGCACAGCGTGGGGAGCGCAAATCCTGCCTCCTGTATACACCGGCAAAGTTACTACTAAAAACAAGTTCAATTTTAAATTTGGAAAAATCGAAATAAGAGCCAAATTGCCTGGTGGCAATTGGTTGATACCAGGTGAGATAAAAATATGAAGGTCATTTGATAACACGGAGTGCATAAACAAATTTTGTTATTATCTAAAATATAACATAATACGCTCTTCTTTCACGCTTTCTGAGTTAAGCAAATAGATGTATACGATCGTACTATGGAAATTGTCTAAGAAAATTAATAAACAAGAAATAAATCTATGAAAAATCATCAAATTTCAATTGATTATTACTATCATTCGTATATCTCTAAAAAACATAATAAGCATATAATATTTTCGTAACTTTTTTACCAGAATTAAACTTAGAACCCCACGATAAAGTTTACGGAAGCGCAAGATACGAATCAGGACTTATTCGCGTAGCATTCGCAAAGGGGAACCCGACCTATTCAAAGAAACTCTACGGAGGTGCAATACTCTCCGATACCGATCCATACAGGACTTATCTGATGAAGGAGAAAATCGGGATTGACAGCTGGAATAAGGATTATCATACTTACACACTGATATGGAAGCCAGGTATGTTTTGACGGCCTTTTATTTAACAAGCACCTACTGCTATAAAAGCAAGTAATTCTAAATTTAAAACAGAATTTTCGACGCATAGAAATGAAATCTTTATACATAATGAACTAAATGGTTGGCACCCTTTTTTTTTGGCGGCAATGTCGAAATGTGCGAAAATAAATAAATAATTTGTAAAACAGTTAAACATTTGGTCTCTAAGAAAAATATCTACGTAATATATTTTTCTTAGAGAAAACAAATTTATTGGAAACATGCTATACAAAAAATTTGGCCTTAAATACATTTTTTTCCAACACACAAATATACGGTATTAGCAATATTCTTAACATAGTAATAAATATATTGTACGCGATAAAAATAAATTTTAAACACATTTAAAAAGTTTGGTCCCTGTGGCAGTGTTGTACCTGTAATGCTGTCAGTATTTCCTCGCATCAAGTATCAAGTAATATTATGTATTCTGAAAATCGCAAAATGATTAGAAACTGCGGTGCGTAAGACGTCCGAAAATTAAATAAACATTCTACTTATGTTCACAGATGGTATTGATCTACTTGTTGATGGAGAACAGTATGGTTCAATACCTGCTGGCGAAGGCTTCTACCCCAGTGCGAGAGAGCACGCCGTACCCCACGCAGCGTCTTGGCTCAAAGGATCCGTGATGGCACCTCTTGATCAAGTGGTTAGTGGATATGTGAAAATTATTTAAAATTCTTTACACACACATATATACACACTTATATACACACCCATACCCTACACGCATTCTCTTTGTAATACGAGTATTATTGTTTAGTCTGTAAACCTGTTGTGATTTTAATTCTTTTTTATCATTTTTAAACTGTAATATTTTATTTAATAAATATGTGTATTAGGACACGGTGTATGTCCTAATATACATATTTATTAAATATCACATCATATAATCTCCCTACATACATATTTTTCTTTATAGGTAATAAGAAGTGTCTGAGACGTTTTATTTTATTAGACCTTTGTTAGTCTAACACGGTTTCATCATAATATCGTAAAATAAAGTGTAAATTGCGCTCGTGGAAAAATAAATCCATTGATGGGTTCAAAAACACCATTTTAATGACACACAGGTACACTTAACAGGGATTATTCAATAGTTAAAAATATATTAATATACGAACATGAAAACAGGATAATACAATTTTAAAAAACGAACACAATCGTATCTCATTTATTATTTTATTTACACTTCGTTACCATAATAAATATCATTATTTGCGGGTAGTCATAACAGACACATCGTGCCCTCATAACATAATTAATTAAATATAGTTAAAAGTAGAAATATATCATAAATAGCAATAGTAAGGCAATATTAGTGAATTGTCCATCTCTGGAAGTGATAGGTGCTTTGTGGAGTACGGATTATACACAAATAATTCGACTTTTCAAAAGTGATTTTGTGTTGGTGACTATAAATTGTGAACTATAAAAAAACTATGTGCAAGTGAATTGAGATCCCAGATTGACAGTTTTCATGTGTAATACGTGTTTATTTTGGATCAACGACCGTTATTGTGAGTTGCTTAAAATATATAAAGTATAAAGAAACGTACATTACTGTGAAGAGCATTTATTGCAGTGCAATTTTTGACTGAGACATTTTTTAAGAGAGCATTTATTGTTGTGCAATTACGGAAATATATTTAATAAAAATGAATGTTTGCGAAGGTTGCAAGAAGTCGCTTTTAGCAATCGAAAGCATGCGCTGTTGTTTGTGCGTTCATCTATTTCACTATTCTTGTGTAAATATTAATACAAGCAACTTCAAGAAACTTTCTAAGGACGCTAAAACTTCCTGGAAATGCCCAGCTTGTAAAGTTGCTACAAAAAAAATAGCTGATAACGAGACGCCCACTCGCGGGCCCAAGCAGACCGGTTATGATGAAGAACGTCGCAACTCACCGGTGGTGCAGGATGAGAGAGTATTTATTAATAGAAGCGAGCTTCGAGCAATCCTTATTGCAGAAATGCCTACAATTTTACGCGAAATTGTGTCGTCTGAAATATCACCGCTAAAGGAAGAAATGGCGTCTCTCAAGGAAGCTGTGCAATTCGCAACAACAAGATATGAGGAATTGAAATCTTTGGTTGAAAAGCGTGACTCAGAGGTAAAAAAATTGTTAGGGATGAATTCTTCACTCGAGGGAAAAGTGAGTGACCTGTTAGCTAGGCTGTCTAACCTGGAACAACACACACAAGGGAGGCAAACGTTGAGATTCACGGCCTACCTGAATTCAAAAATGAAAATCTGGTCAAAACGGTTGAAAGAATTAGTGAAGTAGTCTCCGGTAACATTGATGACAGCGATATATTGTCATGCTTTAGAGTGGCAAAGAAAAACCCTAATAATGGATGGCCAAGGTCAGTGGTGGTTAAACTACGTAGTAGTCGTTGCCGTGACACTTTATTGGCAGCCGCCTTCAGTTTCAACAAAAATAATCCAAATGGAAAATTAAATACCAGTCTGATTGGGATTGGAGGGAATTCTGCTCCTGCATATGTCTCTGAACATCTGAGTCCTGAGAGGAAAAGTCTTCAGGCTGCTACCAGATTAAAGTGCAGAGAATTGGGCATCAAGTTCACATGGGTCAGAAACGGAAACATCTATATCCGTAAGGGTGAGGGTGAACCAGCCAAACGTATCATCTCGGTGGAACACCTAAACAACCTTCGGTTATGATAAATCGTCAATCATACCAGTCACATCGGTCTCTAAGGTTTCCTCTCTTAATATCTACTATCAAAATGTGCGTGGCTTGAGAACAAAAACAAACGATCTTTATGCCAGCTGCCTAAATGAGGACTATGACGCTATTGTGTTTACGGAGACCTGGTTGCTGCCTGAAATTGGTAACGGAGAACTATTTGACTCCAGATACACTGTATATCGCAAAGATCGAAATTCTACTACTAAGTTAAGAGGCGGCGGAGTCCTCATAGCAATTAAAAAAAGTATTGCTAGTAAACGTTTGATGCAGCTAGAATCTGACCATGAAGACTTATGGATATCCATGACCTTGCAGAAGAGTGGTCGACGACAGAATTTAGGTCTATGTGTGGTGTACCTTCCGTCTCCGGTAGACAAGAGGGAGGCGCAGTGCTTTTTTGGTAGGGCGAGTGATGCCATTGCCTCACTCGATGATGTTCTGATTTTGGGAGACCTGAATCTCAGTTGCTTATCTTGGTGTCCCGGTGACATCCCTAATACCCTGGCCCCCGTCAACGATAGCAATAGTTCACTTGGTGTTACTTTAATGGATTTTATATCTCTAGCCTGTCTTAATCAATACAATTATGTTCTTAATAGTGATAAGAGAATATTGGATCTAGTTCTTTCAAATGTTGCTTTGACTCTTCGGGAAGCAGATAGTCACCTAATTAAAAAAGATATTCTGCACCCTCCACTTGTAATATGTTTGCCTATGCATACTTCTTGTAAGTCTGTTAAAAATAAGGCAGTAGCTGCCTAATTTAAACTTTTTAAGGCAGATTATACTGCAATTAATAGTCACATGCATAACATTGATTGGATAGAAGCGCTAAATGTAAGTGGTAACATAGATGACATGGTTGCAGCATTTTATAACAAAATTAATGGGATCATTACAGCTCATGTGCCTCGAACCAAAATCTTAAAATCTAATTATCCGCCGTGGTTTGATAAAGCTACCATTAGACTGCTTAAAGAGAAAAATAAGCTTCGAAAAAAATTTAGAAAATTTGGTAACCCACGTGATGAGTATGAATTTAAATTGCTTCGTACTCGTTGTGATAAACTAATCAGCAATAAATATAAAGCATATATTAGTAATGTTGAAAACAATATATCTAAAAATGTAAAACATTTTTGGAACTTCATTAAACACAAAAGGAAAGACTCATATACAATACCACAAGAAATGTATCGAGGTGGTGAAAAAGCCACACAAATTAGCGAAATAGCTAATTTATTTGCGGAGCACTTTAAATCAGTTTTCAGTAGCAATGATATTAGTATAATAAGTGAATCTCAATATCCCACTATGTGTAATGTCTTACCGTTGTGCATTGTTAGATTTACTGAAAAAGAAATTGAAAACAAAATTAAGACTTTAGATATTTTTAAAGGGTGTGGTCCAGATGGCATTCCCCCAGTTTTTATTAAAAGTTGTTTTTCTTCTTTAACGATACCATTAAACTTAATTTTCAATAAATCACTAGAACTAGGCACGTTTCCGACAATGTGGAAGAAAGCTAGAATCATACCGATATTTAAAAAGGGTGAGACAAATATTGTTACGAACTACAGACCTATTTCTATTTTGAATACATTTTCTAAGATTTTTGAATCGCTTCTATGCCCAATACTCAAATCACACTGTAAAGTTTTTGTAGATACTGCTCAGCATGGTTTCTGTGCCAAAAGATCTACTGATACTAATCTCTTTGAGTATGTAAATTTTTTGGCAAATGCAATTGATGAGAGAAAACAAATTGACTGTATTTACACAGATTTTTCTAGTGCCTTCGACAAAGTTAGTCATAGTGTTTTATTGAAAAAGTTGGATTACTTATATGGTATTGGAGGGGGTTTTTAAAATTGTTTGCGTCATATTTGACATATAGAACTCAGTTTGTGGCAGTTGGTGGTGTAGAATCGCAATCGTACATTTCCACATCAGGTGTTCCACAAGGTTCTCATCTTGGTCCTGTCCTATTTACTCTTTTTGTAAATGATATTGGTTCGTTTGTTAAATATAGTAATTTTTCTTTGTATGCGGATGATATGAAAATTTTTAAAGTAATTAATAGCGCTCAAAATGTGGAGGTATTGCAAAGTGACGTAGTGGGTATACAGAGGTGGTGCGATCATAACAAAATGGTTCTAAATGCCAAAAAATGTTCGCAAATTACTTTCTCTAAAAAGAAACTACCAGTCCCCTCTAAATACACTATCGATGGAGTACTACTACTGCAGGTCAATGAAATTAGGGATTTAGGAGTAATACTAGATAGTAATTTATCGTTCATACCACATTACAATGCAATAGTCAATAAAGCTTCTAGAATGTTAGGTTTCATAAGGCGGTCGACTAAGTGTTTTAAGAATGTGAAGCCTAAAATCATACTTTACAATTCTCTGGTCCGTAGCATTTTGGAATATGGTAGTGTTGTTTGGAACCCTCAATATTCTGTCCATGTTGACAGAATCGAACGAATTAACCGCCATTTCTCCAAACATCTATGCCGATTAAATAATAACATTAGCTATAAATGCGAGTATGAAAAAAGACTAGCTTTCTTTCACTTACAATCACTCCGCGATAGACGCCGCCTTATCGACATTATATTTGTTTTCAAAATTTTAAATAACTTGGTAGATTTACCTAATGTTTTAAGTCAAGTTAACTTCCTCTTAAAGAGGAACACAAGAAACACTTCAATCCTTTTTTACGTTCGGGCAGTGAGGACCAACGTCGGTTGTAATGCTCCTCTACACAGATCTCTATCGACATTAAACGACGCTCTGAGTACATGCCAAGCAGATCCATTTAGTGACAGTCTCCATGTCTTCAGGCGTAAGATGCTGCAGCCAATGTTGATCCGTGACCAATAGTGATAATTGCAAAGTTGAAAATTATTGGTTTTGTTTTTTTTATATGTATTTGTAAATTGCATGTTTGTATTTCTTTTAATCTAGTTTGTTTTTTACTTTTAATGTTGAAGTTATTTTCTCTTCATCATTGTAATGTTTCCCTATAAATGTTGTGCACACTTGTTATTGATGCACATGCATGTATCTTGTTTTCTATGTTATGTGTTCTCTGTAAGTGTTTGTATGTGTTTCGTTAGTGTGCCTTTTGAAATAAAATAAAATAAAAAAATAAAAATAAACAAAATCATACAAATAATAAAAAACAAAAAAAAGCAGGTTACATAAGTTATTAGGCAACGGGCGGCCTTATCGCTAACTAGCGATTTCTTCCAGGCAACCCTAAAAAAATTACTAGTCTTGACGAACAGAAGGGTATTTAATTTAAAAAACAAATCAATCGAAGCCACATCCAAGCACCCGACTACAAAAGGAATGAGTTGAGAGTTTGAGACTTGAGGTAGTCAGCGCGCAATGTCCCGTCCTGTCAAACGTCAAATCCTCCGAGTGACATAAGCAGAAATAGCATGCACCTAATTATCCTCTAGAACAGTATTATAAATCTACAAAGTTTGTTTTGAATGGTTAAACGTCTACTGACTCGAATTAAACAATTATTATTGTGTTGGAAATTTAATTTACCGATAAAAGGCTATATATTATTTATATTAATATATATAGCCTTTTATCGGTAAATTAAATTAGCTTAATTAATAACCTTTCATTAATGTACTTCAATCTCATTGATTTTGTTATATAAATAATATAAAAAATGTTTATTATGTAATGTATAACCTAAATATTTAATACGGTTTAATGTTCGACTGCACTATACGTCTCTTCTTACGACAAACATAATTTACTGAAACAAAATTGACAATTGACAAAAATTAAAATTGAACGAGAAAAGAAAATATCAAATAATATCTCATTTATAAACTTGACATTATTTATTATTTATTTCTTACGCAAATAAAAGATATTAAAACAAATAAGGAGTTTTTTTTTTAATTTTAATTTTTCCAAACACTCAAATTTTTGTTTGATTTCAGTTCTACGTGTCGCTAGGTCTTCGTGTGGGTGGAATCCATGATTTTGCAGACGCTCCAGACAAACCGTGGAAGAACCGTGGCAGCAAGGCCATGTTTGACTTCTGGCAGGCCAAGAACTCCTGGTTTCCCACGTGGTACCAATCACAGATGAAAGTGGATTATGTTAGGATATACTCGCTGTGATTTTTCTAAATACATACTTTAAAGTCTAATATTTTTGTAAAATAAATAACTGATTTTTTATTCATTTTTTTACCCTAAGCTAAGTTACAACACAAAGTGTAAAAAAAGACACAATACACTCGGTACAAATAATTTTTAAATCTAGACCATTTACAGTAATGAAACACAACTAACTTAGTCATAAATGTTCTATAAAGCGGGCCATAGACGGACCGCATGTTGCAGTCAAGACCGACTGCTGTAGAGAGGTCGCCGCACGGCGATCTGCAGCTTCCATACTAAATTCATATTCGCAATACACGGACCGCTCGAGCAGTTCCTGAGCAAACCAAAAAAGTCAAGACCGACTGCAACCGCTTTAGCCATTGAATCACTGTCAAAATATGTAGATAAAAATGAATATATCAAAATAGCCACTAATTATTGTTAAAAGTTAAACAGTCGAATTGCACTGTTTTATCTCTGGCTTTTAATAATGCTAGCTAAGAGTTTTTATTAAAATGTCGGATCTAAATTTAGAAATCCTTCTTTCGACATATGATCAGTGTTAGCCTAGTGGCTTCAGCGTGCGACTCTCATACCTGAGGTCGTAGGTTCGATCCCCGGCTGTGCACCAATGGACTTTCTTTCTATGTGCGCATTTAACATTCGATCGAACGGTGAAGGAAAACATCGTGAGGAAACCGACATGTCTTAGACCCAAAAAGTCGACGGCGTGTGTCAGGCACTGGAGGCTGATCACCTACTTTCCTATTAGGCTTAAAAATGATCATGAAACAGATTCATAAATCTGAGGACAAGACCTAAAGAGGTTGTAGCGCCACTGATTTATTTATTTTTTTATTCTTTCGACATTCACGAACATATAAAATATTATTATTATTTAAACAGAAAGGTATTTGTGAAGTGGACTGAAACTACCTATGATTTATTATGTTTAAAATAAAATGATTACTGCAAAATCGGTATTGATATTATTCAACTTGCCGAGTTTTAAAAACATCAACTTATTCGATATTTAAAACGATACTTTTAAATCGTGTCAGACACCGCGATTACAACAAACAAGTTCACAGAACTGCAAAAAATGTGGGTACCGTTACTAAATATATAAATACGAATCAATAAATTGCTACTAACCTTGAGAAATTGGTTAAACATAAATATTATTCATATAAAACCCGGTATTTTGTAATTAACATTATTCTACCGTCGACCGGCGTAAGCATCTCTTGTTTTCTGTGATGTTTAAGTTTTTATTGCTGTTTTCTAGTTTTTATTATGTGTTGTGTTATGAAGTACCTAAAGCGAAGTTCCAAGCAATTTATCCCAAAGGACTCAAAGTGATTATACCAGGTATGTTTGCATAGCTTTTTGTAGATTTACTTATAAATAAAAATTTTCTATTTTCTAAAATAGTCGTCGAACTCCAAATCTTGATGTTATTTGTAATTAGTGGTTTAGGCTCTGTGTTGATAAAGTGAGGCTGAGTTTTTTAATTACATTCATTTTATTGTGATTATATTAAATCTTCATTATATTTTTATTAATTGTTTTAATAAAAGTATGTGATAAGTGCTAGTAATGCTATTATTATCGATATTATATATGCCAGTAGTTTGCATGCTTTGTGACTTAGTCACTAAACTCTAAAAAAATACATTAAAAGTTGCACTTCAACCTGTTAAGTCCGTCACCACTTGGTGTTTTCTTGTTTTTTTCTAAAAGGCTAGTAGGGTCTTCTGTTGACTTTTTTGTGTCTAAGGCACATATACAGAAGTCCATTGTGCACAGCTGGGGATCGAACCTACGATTTTTTGGATGCTAGTCGTACGCTGAAGCCACTAGGCCAACACTACTCACATAAAGACAGAAGACTGTATAAAACTATTTAATATTTTTAAAGCTAACATCACTGACTATAATGTGGAAAAGGATATTATGAACAAAACTTACTATGACATTTAACATATAAATCAAGAGAAAATCAGAACAGTTTTACATTTAAAAAACTGTAATGTTTCGTCTTAATAAATGTCCAACAATGTTGTAATTAAACTTGTATACAAAGTCGTGCGAGAATAAACTAGGAAAAAATCTCAATAAAGAAGCGATGATGCATAACTTGTATATGTATTGGATGATTATGTCTGGTATTTCCTTAACGCGTATCATATGTTACGATCTTAGGATTCTTTAACCGACTTTAAAATAGGTTTATTACATTACATGATATTGATAAATATCTTCGAAAATTATATTGATAAATATCTCCGAAATCCTTTATTTTATAAACATTATCTCTTCACTGAGACATTATGACATTACGATCTAGACTAACTTAAGACCTAAGTAATTCTAGTCTAACCTAATTTACTAAAAAGGATATTTAACATAAGAAAGTGTCCAATAACACTATTTACAGTCTCTATTAAGGAGACCTTTGTTCTATTGTTTGACTTACTACTGTTTAGCACTTAAGACTAACGTGCACTAACACTAATCACAAATTCAAATGGTTTTGTCCTTTTCAGTCTTCTCACTAGGCACTTGGTGTCAAGAAGTTGAATAGCCGCGACATTCACGTGATGGTGAAGCCTTTGTTCGTAGGCTCCGCACTGGTTTTTATTTAATTTTCACTAATTGTGCAGTTCAACTCCAGTTTGTTCCCTACCGTTATCTACCCATCACCCTAGGGTACACTTATAAACGTCAACAGAAAATATGTTAAATTGATGCTAAATTTACATTTATTAGTTCGCAGTCAAGAGTGTAGAGAGGGCAAGAAACTCTTCGCCATTCATTTTAATCGCCAAGTTTTAAGTATAGACTTCCTTAAGTAATAATACTATCCATTACCTTGTAAATATACTCAAGATCTGTCACAGTCTTCCGTCTTTCACTCATTTTCTTTACATATTATGAGATGGAAAATTATTTTATTTTAGACATTATTTTTGTGCCTAGTCTAGTCCGAGAAGTGTTAGCCTTGTGGTTTCAGCGTGCGACTCTCATCCCTGAGGTCGTAGGTTCGATCCCCGGCTATGCACCAATGGACTTACTTTCTATGTGTATTTAACATTCGCCCGAACTGTGAAGGAAAACATTGTAAGGATAACATCGTGAGGACACCGACATGTCTTAGACTCAAAAAGTCAACGCCGTGTGTCAGGCACAGGAGGCTAATCACCTACTTGCCTATTAGATTGAAAAATAATCATAAAACAGATTCAGAAATGTGAGGCCCTGGCCTGAAGAGGTTGTAGCACCACAATTAATTAATTGGTGTGCTTAAATGCACTATTATCGTGACTAAGTTTTCTTTCTGTGTGGAATGAAACCTGCTCGTGAGACAAACGCAAACCGGCATGTCTAAGACATATAATTTGACAATTGCCAATACGTACGTCTTCGCCGTATACCTTATACTCCAAATATTAACTATCCCATTATTGCTTCGGTTAATTCAAAAGTGTATTTTCTTGTCTTTGGTTAACATAACTTTTATTCATTTAATAAAACACTATTTTGACCGGATTGAAGTTATGTATTATTGTGACTGAGAAAAGATTCTTCCCAAGATTGGTACGCGAAGCCATTGAAATCAAAAAACACCCCAATTTCAATAGAGAAGACGGCCTAAAATTGTCAAACACCTGGGATCCAATAATATCCAAATTAAAATCTCAAAAAGAAACACAATCCGCGAAAATAGAGGACACCGTAAGCCATTTTTGCCAAAACCCTCCATCTTTTAGTCGATACCAACTCCGGGGAAATAAATACAGATAATGCAACTTTCTCTGCAGCTGTGATACTTTTTGACATTCAACATCTTTTGTCTTCAGTCACCGTGACCACGCACGCTGTAAAGCACGCGAAACGTCGGATAAATTTAAAATTATGTTAAATAGTTGTAAATTTACAATAATACATAACTTCAATCCGGTCAAAATAGTGTTTTATTAAGTGTATTTTCTGTTGCATGAAACGTTAAAATCAATTACTAACTAACGATACATAGCATAGGACTGTTAATTATAATTTAACTCACAATTTGCGGCTAGATTTAAAAACCGCAAACCAGCCATTTTGTAAAATAATTAATATATCGATTAAGGAATATGGTTATACATTCTTAAATCATATCAAATTAACTGCTATGCGAGGCTTATGGTTACGTTGTTGGCCTTATAAAGTATTTTATATTAATTTACTATCCCCGCGAACTTCGTTTCGCCGTAATATGATTTACTTTTTGTTATACTAATTGCTACCCCATAGAGACTAGGCGTGTCCGTGAATTTTTTTAAAAAATTACTCTGAGTACATAAAATTAATTTAAAAAATATTCTCGAATTAGTCCCCAGCCGTCTCGAGTTTTAAGCTTAGCATCATTTTGCGATTCATTTTTATTATTTTGATTATTTAAAATTTCTCCAAAGTCGTACACGTAGACTTGAGATTTAGATTAAGAATGTCCCTAACACTAAATTATCGTTTGCTTTAAACGTACTTTTATTTAACTGAGACACAAAAACTTTAATGTTCAGGTTTTATGTTTTAGTGTTAAATCTCTGGGGAAATTTGTAAAAGTTATACTCAAAGTGCGATTAATTAGAAAACAACACATCCGGCATCAAAATCTGCCTTGAAGACTAGACATATTAAATAATGTATTTAACCAATTGTCAAAGGCATCATCCCATTTGTCCCTCCTTTCAGAAGAACGCGTTTTGTCCAAAACTCACCGATTGAGGATTCTAATAAACGAGCTAGGTCTGGATATCCATAGTTGCTCCCGTCACGCAAATCATTTATCCTTTAGTTTTTATAATTTATGAATCGATGTATCTTTTGCATATGAGTGTTAATCACATTAAATCTTGTATTTTATGGTTGTTAAGTACCAATGTATCAGTGTGCCGAGCGTTGGCAAGCTTTTGTAAATAATATTTTTTAAAGTGAAACTTCTTTAGGCGCATGAGGGTAAAATTTTTACGGATGAAACGCATAATAATAATAATATTAGCGTCACGAAGATGTGCAGCGTTTTTATCGAAGAAAAAGGAGAGAGCGATTGAGGGAGAGTGAGAAAGGGCGAAATACACGCTATTGGTTGATGTATTCGTTTCGTAGTTACATATTAGAACTTTAGATGGCAATTCTGTCGCATAACATCTTGCGTGCAGTAAACGCAGATTTTTTATTTATTTATATTATCATCAGCACGTACACAGTGTGAATATAAATATACAAATACATGGAGTGATCATATACTGGTACATGATCATCTATTGGGGCTTTTACCTTAGTAATAATTAATTTACAAAGGAGTTTCACTTCTGACATGTGTACTTTGTACGCACGCACTTTTTTTTTAAATAGGTAAACCTCAAATAAAGTTTTCATTTTCATTTTCAGATGACGGCTTCTCTTTGGTCGCTTTCCATGGAAAGCTGAACGAAGAGATGGATGGCCTCGAAGGTGGTACCTGGTCAGCAGATATACCTAAAGCGGATAACGGAGAATGGATATTCCGAGATAATAATGTGGAGTTGAAGATGGGAGATAAGGTTTACTTTTGGACCTTTGCTATTAAAAATGGACTAGGGCACCGACAAGATGATGGAGAGTGGACTGTGGATGGTAAGTCAAACTTTACAGCTGTATTTATTCAAAATACTAATCGTCATTACTACGGGACGTTTTTTCATAGGAAATTTTTACGTTTGGTTTTTAACTACTCTTATTTCAGGCAGATTAAGACTAATGTATATTTTGAAAATCTAAAAGTTTTGGACATTTTTTGTTATAGAAATCTTAAGTATACTCATTTTATAATGCTGAAGATTTGTTTTGGGCTAGTCTTAATAAGGAGTAGTTTAAATTAAAGTAAGAATTTGTGATTTTTTGTCTCCAGTGTGGAGACTGTTTTTTTGTACATAGATATTTTTATACATAGGTAGATCAAGTTTTTGTTTAATTACAGCAGAATCATCCATATCGTTTGCCGTATTAACCTAATTGTCAATAACGTAATTGTTCTTACAATAAACTGCGATGTATTATCATCATAAAGCTGTGACTTAAATTTAGCATTTTACAATATTATAAAGTTTTCTTTCTTTCCTTTCATGCCTATCTTACCTTTGTTACGTTTCTTTCTTTCTTTTCTTTTTTTCTTTTCTTTTCTTTTCTTTCTTTTGTTTGCTTTCATTTATTTCTTTCTTCTTTCTTTTTTCTTTCCTTTCTTGTCTTTCCTTTCTTTCCATTGTTTCCCTTTTATTTGTTTCTTGTACGATATGTCCCAACGAAAGGTCACCGTACCGTAGTAGTAGCAAGTTAACGCCGTTTTATGAAATTTAATCACTTTTCAGGATACGTTGACGCATTTGGCAACCCTGTTATAGTTCAAGATGGCACAACCGAAGCGCCAACAACCACACCACCCACTACACCTCCCACTACGCCTACCACCACACCTCCCACCACAACTTCCACCACTCAGGCCCCAAAACCAACCACAGATTCCTCCGGCCCTTACAAATACCCGTGCGAGATATCCCTGACTAAAGTGACCACACCAGGGTTTGTTTGCAAGGGTCAATTATTGTTTGAGGATACGTTTGATGGTGATATTGACAAGGGGAGGATATGGACACCTGAAATTAAAATGCCTAATGCACCAGTATGTACTGTATTAGTATTTTATCCTATGAGTTCTATCATGCTATTTAAGTTCGTTACTTTCTCTGTTCTTTTTTATATTAGTGTTGTGGTGATTATGGACCAATAGCTGAGCTCATCTCCCTCTCCAAGGGACAGCTAAACTTTAGTGTAGATACTTCTTTTGTTATTTATTTACTTATTACACTTTTGGCACACAATTAAATTGACAATTAACTTAAAAAACACGTTACAAAGGGCGGTCTTATTGCTACAAAGCGATCTCTTCCAGGAAACCCTAATTAAAAACCAAATTGTTACCTTACTTCCCAGTGGAATAAATGTTTTGATTGTTATTTTATTATAAATATACAATTTAATGCAAACAAAGTTTTCATTATATTGACTTACAATTACAATTATTTACCATCTTTTTACAATTTACAATTAATTACGTGCAAAAATTATATTACTGATCACATTATTATAAAAATTGTGATATATTGCCGGTAGGTTACACGTATAAGTGTGGAGTATTGTTGCTTAAATTAAGACATTTGCTTATAATTTTTAAAAATTTTGGAACAATCACTGCTGGAAATCACTTTCAGTTTCAATTAATTTTATACTATAGCACGTGTTTTACAAACAACGAATACATATAGTCCATTCTTCATATATATTAACTACTGATACAAAAAGTTAATTTTAAGTAAAATATTAGAAGTGATCATTACATTTTGTTCACAAGAATAATATTATTATTCCCCGTTATGCCATAAATATAATATCATCTAAATGTATTAAAAAAAATTTAAACTTTCAGGATTTTCCATTCAACGTATATTTGTATGACAAAAATGTGCGATCTGACGACGGAAAGTTGATAATAGAACCAATGACCCTCGAATCGAAGTATGGTGATGGATTTATTTGGGAAACTCTAGACCTCACGCTTAAGTAAGTTTTTCTATACGTGTCAAAGAAGATGGATCAGAAAATCTCCCAGCCTGAACTTGACGCGACTTCAGTATTGGTCCGACTTCAAAATTGAGTTTTCGTTCCACGTAATGTGACGTTTGCAACATCATTAGTATGTTTCTCAAAGTTGGGTTTCGTAGTCAAATTGCATCATTGGAGGTACAGTTATTATATTAATCTTCTGTTACATGGACTTCATTGTGCTTAATTTTTTATACAAAATAAATGCAGGGTAAGGTAAATCGTGAATTTTATTATAAAATGATTTTTAACTGTTTTTTAAGATTCCCATGCTATTATAATTCCGAAATATAGACGCTTAGCGGGAGTTCTATTCTTTAGCATAGCGATTGACTGTTTTTTGAAGATGCCTAATGCCCATGCTATAAAAATTCCGAAATACAGACACACTGTCGAACTGGAATTTTTCGTCGAGCCCTCAGATCATCAACCAAGTTTGGTGGAATCACATTGAGAATCTTAGTTTTAGCTCGTTCATAATTTACCAAATACTATCTAAGCAACACTTTATAGGTTATTTGCTCTACAAGGGAAATTTTAAGTTCCTTTTTTTTAGGTGTACTGGCAAAATTGGCACCCCAGAATGTTACAGAGAAGCAGCGGGTCCAGAAATCCTACCACCGATCATTACTGGGAAAATTAATAGCAAGCGTAGTTTTGCTTTTAAATATGGCAAAGTTGAAGTCGTCGCCAAAATGCCGCTTGGAAACTGGCTAATACCTGGTATAACTTATTATATACTTTATATTTATCTTAGGTTATTATTATTTACAGTGATATTGAGCAGTGTTGGCCTAGTTGCTTCAGCGTGCGACTCTCATCCCTGAGGTCGTAGGTTCGAACCCTGGTTGTGCACCAATGGACTTTCTTTCTATGTGCGCATTTTAACATTCGCTCGAACGGTGAAGGATAACATCGTGAGGGAACCGGCTTCCTTAGACCCAAAAAGTCGAATGCATGCGTTAGGCACAAAAGACTGATCACCTACTTGCCTATTAGATTAACAAATAATCATGAAACAGATACAGAAATCTGAGGCCCAGACCTAAAGAGGTTGTAGCGCCACTGATTTGTTTTTTTTTTTTTTTATAATTCTCAATCAAATAGATTTCATTTATAACTCAAATTATATCGTGTCAACCAATAAAACTCATATAAGTATAAAACAGAGTGGCATTTCTACTTTTTGATTTTAATAAAGCTTTTTACAATAAAATTATTTAAAAATAATAATTGAGTTAATTCAATAAGTAGTTACTTGATTTTCTATAAATTTGATAAGCTCATTCAACGATACACTAACAATACGTAAAATCAAATAGTTGTAACTGATTACTAAAAAGTACTCAAAAATAAGCTGCACTGTGAGCGAATTTTGAACTAAATAAAAGCACGAACTTGCTTCGTTAGAAACTTGGGTAACTGCAATTGTTGTATCGTATGCTTAGGAATTAACTAGATGAATGTTAGAACGAAATGTTAGTTGCTTTGCACGAAATATAGTACAGGCGATAGATATTGCACATATACCATACCTACCATTAATTAAAAATTATATCCATCGGATTGAAGGATTTTAAAGGGAAATATTTTTACAGCTCTAAATAGTTCACTAATAAACAAAACGATAGTAACTTACTTCTGTAGTAAGTAAATCTACAAAATTATAGGTATAGAAAATTGATTCGTTTTTATTCAACTTTTGACAGTTCACTTAACGGAAAATGAAAAAGATCCGTTAACACATGTAATTCGTTAACTAAATTAATACACCGAATCATATGTGCCCTTTTCAGAAGGTTAGTCCTAGCTTACGAACGGGGCCCTAGGTGGACGATGTCGCTTTCTGACGTACCCATCAGGTACATTGAAGCTATGGTGCTAAAGTACTGTTCTTGCAATTGCTAACTATTTTGTGAAGTACATCACAAGCGCGAATTATCGACGTACTCTAAGCTCGTTGTAGTCCACACCAAAAATAAATAAGGCGGATACACTAGTGGGTAAAAGGGTAAACATCTTAAGATAGATGTGCCTCAAAAATTTGTTTTGTACCCGCTTCAACATCACCTTATACTGAATTTCATAGGTAGCCCAATTTGTTCCATGTGACTTCTCACCAGTGCATCATATAAGACCCTCACAGTAGTCTCAGTACAAACCCAAGTTTTATATGAGATTTTCGACAAATCTGTCTCATTTATTTATTTATTAACACTTCGTTGCATTACAATATAAACATTGAACATAATTAAATGAAAAGGAAGGCAACTGGCGGCCTTATCGTTTTCGAGCGATCTCTTCCACTTTAAGAAAAGAAACAAAAGTTTCTTAAATTAGTTAAGGTAGACAAGAAGTGTCAAAATACATATTACATACAGTTATTAAGAAAAAAATTAAACAGTAACAAAAAACAATAGTTTAGTTTGTTAAGTCATAAAGGATACATGATAAATAAAAAGTAAAAAGTGCACATGAATCACGATAGTTTGAGATCAGTCTCACGTCAGTTAGTAGTTAGTACTTATGAGTTCACAAAACATCAAGTCATCGTAAATAATATTTCCAATAACATTTCAGAGATTCAGCTTGAGCCACGGTTCAACGAGTACGGATCGCGGAGGTATGCCTCGGGTCTATTGAAGATTGCACTTGTTAAAGGGAATGTGGAGTACGCAAAGAAGCTCATGGCAGGACCGATTATGTCCGATTTTGAACCTTACAGGTACGTAATAAGGCTTGATTTAAGTAATATTGTAACTTCGAATATATATTCAGCTTTCTTTTTTGCATAAAGAAATTTTAGTTGTAAATGGAAGAATGTTAACTTAATTAATATTTTTATTTCTGTTTTGCATACTCACGCGAGGTGTTAATCATCCAGTAATGTCTGATTTCAGTATTAAACTGTGCTCGTATAGCTTATGTACATGTATAATCTAATATATAAAATTCCCGTGTCACAATGTTCGTTCCCATACTCCTCCGAAACGGCACGACCGATTATTATGAAATTTTTTATGCATATTCAGTAAGTCTGAGAATCGGCTACTATCTATTTTTCAAACCCTTAAGTGATAAGGAGTGTCCACCCCAATTTTTTTTTTATTTTTTAGAATGTTTTTTTGTTTTTATTTTTTTATGATACAGCATATAAAAAACCCCTAATTTGTACTCCTCTACGATCAACCACTATTTTTTATAATTGTAGAAAGTTATTTATATTGAACTAAAAATGTTTCCCAGAAATAATATACATGGCAAAACAACGTTTGCCGCGTCAGCTAGTAGGGGAAGGTCGGGACCCTTCGTACGGTTTTCACATTTTATTTTTTTATTATTTTATTTTTCCATGAATCAATCATCTGCAAGCTTAAATTTATAGTCTAACTATCTGAGATTCATATAAGAAAATGACAAATGATTTCATCTGATGGTTCAACCATAATTATGATTTAAACTAAATCTGGAAAACGTACGAATCTACCCCATCAACGGGGCACCTTCGTACAGTGTTGAGGGTACCTTCGTACGCTGTGGGGTAGTTCCGTACGTGCGATTAAAACGACACATATAAATCAAAATTCATTTATTAGCAATGAAATTAAACACAAAAATAAAGATTTAACTTCTAATAAACAAAAATAAAATACTTTAATTATAGTGAACAAAAATTACATAGCTTTTCTTAAGAAAACCAAAATTTAATTAGTTAGGTATCTTAAATTTAGAATCACATTCTTTAATCTTTGGTGCGGATTAGCACTTCTTATTTTCGGGTGTGGCAGTATAAATTCGTGGTTTTCCTGGCCGTCGTCATTTTGTTTGTTTTATTACTTCTTACAACATGCGTATAGAGTCGAAACCCTTAAGGTGTCAAAACTGACTTCGAAGGAACTACTATTTGATGGATTGGTAAATTATTCAAAGCATCTGGTTCACATGCATCAAAATCAACCTTAATAAAGATAATAAAAATAGGTAATAAAAATACATCGACGATAGCAATGATAGCAACACAGGACAAAGTTAATGGAAATATTAGAGCAATTAGCACACTAACACAATCTTTCCTACCTACCAGAGGGTTTAGTCAAGATGCCTTATTATTATTTGTATGTAGCAAGTCGAAAACTTAATTTGTATGAAAATTACAGTTCGTGTCGACAAAATATTTTCATACAAATTTAGTTGTACAATTCGTTCAAATGTGCCCCATCTAGTGCTGTCCGAAAGTACCCCACTAACTGAATAACAACAAAATATAACTTATTTTAATATTAATAGGAAAACGTCATAAATTAAGTATTGGAGACGTATCTAAGTATATTTTGCTAGTTACTGATAGAATACTCTACACGAAAACTTATTTTATCTACGGTAACAAGAGACAAAAACATTGATCAAAAAATTACTTACCGAGCGCGAAAACACGTCCATGCCTGTAACTTCATTCTCATCGGTGCGAATTTCGCGAAACTTCGATTATGTATAGTTCGTACCTCGACTCATGCACACATACAAAAACAAGACTGTACTTTGTTTCGTTCAAGTTTTATTTCGACTGTATGAATGTGCCCCGCGTACGAAGGGTAACAATCTTCCCCTATATTCTAATACTGACTAAGCGATTACTATTAGCAATTTACCAATTCCTATGTTTTTATTGTTTCCAGGAGTATGTATCTGAAAGAAAAAGTCGGTTACGAGAATTGGAATAAAGCCTATCATAACTATACTCTTGTTTGGACACCAGGTAATAAAAACCATTAGAAATTATTTTATATTTTAAACAGCTTTTAAAACGAAGTGTTAATAAAAAAATATCACGTAAAATTAACATGATCGCCACTTATATATTATAAACCTTGAGTCCACAAAACCAATGAGTCTTTTAACGCAGATTTGACTAAAGAATCACGGCCGTGTAGCAATAGACTTTCTGTGTTTGTGCATTCAACACTCGCTTGTACGAGTACGGTGAAGGAAAACAACGCGAAGAAACCGGCATGACTCAAACCTATTTATATATTATACTGAAACGTATATGACCTTAATTATTATTTTATTCATGTCTCTTTCTTTCAAATTGTGTCTACGATGTGATCGATAGAGGACAGTGAACATGTTAAACGCGATCGTGAAGTAAAAGCAAAAATCACAGCGTAATTTTATTAATTCAGTCGACTTAGTTCGGAGGACTTTGATTATTAAATCAAAGATAATTTGATTAATTAGATTAATCCGAAAAAAAGGTTTCGAGGCTCATCTGATGAAGTGATACTTATAAATATATCCATGAGGCGTCAAGTGTGTTGCCGTCCTTTCAAGACATTTTTCTCTAGACAGAAATTTTATTTATGTAATAAAAATAAAACTTGTAAGACATTTTCTATTATAAAATATATGTTCGGATGTACAGATGCGATTGAAATGTATGTGGATGGTGAGAAGTACGGCGAGGTAGACCCGGGTGAAGGCTTCTATCAAGAAGCAATTAAGCATCACGTTAGAGCAGCATCCAGATGGTTGAAAGGATCCGCCATGGCACCATTTGATGAACTGGTAATATGCGTAATTAGATTTAAAACTATGTAATCACACTTAATTGATTAATTGATATAACAAAACGAAAATGTTTCAAAACTTTATATTAAATTTAAATTATACTAATATACCTTAAATTCTACTTTATTTATTTGGTTGAATATATTATCTTTTGACAGTTCTATATATCCCTCGGACTTCGAGTTGGTGGTATCAACGAGTTCCCGGACGCGACAAATAAGCCGTGGAAGAATCGTTCAGCGAAGGCTGCTCTCCAGTTCTGGAACCACCGCGACGAGTGGCTTCCCACTTGGTTCTCTGATACCAGTCCTTTAAGCATCGACTCTGTTAGAGTTTATGCTCTATAACCCAAAACTACTTGTGCATTCAAAATTGACATATAAATTTTATTTTGACAATTCTACAGTGCGTCAGGCACTAACAGGTAATAAATTTTCTCGTGTAAGACAGTCCAGTTTCCTCATGATGTTTTCGTTTAAATAATGTAATTACAATAAAATATAATTGAAGATGTGAAAAAATAGAGTCTTTACTTGAGGAACTATAAAGTGGAAAATTACATTACAATCCATCGGAATAATTGTGATAAAAGTCTCACAATTTAACGTATATCTTGCACAGATTATAATCGACTGAAGACCAACTCTTTATATTACATAATCTGTGTCTTACGCATTATTATGTAAAATAAAACATTTTCATATAAGCTATTACTTCACTTATAAAAGCAAAATATGTATTTTTCGGCAACAGTATCGTGTTAATGCTGTTTGATTGCAAAATAAAAAGAAATTTAATTTAAATACCTCTTTATTATACCTGCATTCCTTATCATCGCAGACACTCCCAAGAAGCCGTATTCGTACAGATAAATATTGTACGTAAATAAACTATGATGGTGAGGATCCATTGTTTCCTTTGTAGTTTTAATAATCATGTGATATTTGTAGTTTTCTTATTTATTAGACTGTGAGCAAGGTCTTTGCATTTTTACTAAGAGCAATTTATTTACTTTGAAATACACAATATACTAAATAAACAGTATTCTTAACGTAACACAGTCATAATAATTAAAATTTAATAAAAAGAAAATTAAAACAAATTTAAAAAGTTTGGTCTCAGTTTACCTTTAATGCTGGCAGCATTTCCTCGCTGAATAGCGATACTTATACGTTAAGCGAGAAAAGCACATATATATCATCCTGCCCGTTTGACCCTAGTTAAAGTAAAAGAGATGGATAGTCTTGGCGGTGGTGCAGGTTGAAGTAAAATCAAAATTTGATATTGGCTCCTATGCATCTACTTCATAGTTACTTAGACAATACAAACTTCGTAATAATTATAGGAAAAGTATCAAATGTATAAAAGTATTTTGTTAAACTCGCCTTCCAATAACATACTTTAAATTTTACCGCGCTTAATCAATTAGTTAACGCGTTTAATATAAATATATAAGCAGATGAACCCTTACTTGTGTTACCCTTAGTGTCGCAAGGGCATTGCCGGCCTTGTGAGAATTGGTACGCTCCTTTCTTGAAGAACCCTAAGTCGAATTGGTTCGACCCACTCTTTTCCGACCCGATTTTCAACGTTTCATTATGATATCTCTCTTTTTTTAAATCTACTTCATGATAGTCACTCTCTCCCTTACTCTTTTGATGGCTGTCACTATATGGATGCTACAGTGAGGCTGACATCGGACATCACAACTCCTGCGCCTTACCCGATAATATCGAACCTTTTAAAATTATAGATGTGATATGTCTATATTTAATCTTTACCACAAACCCGTCTTATCGGAAGTGACCTCAGTGTGCGCGTGCGTCGTTTATGATCAGTCACAATATGGCCGTCACACGAATCGCTTTATTCATAATATTTATATTGCCTGCGCTTGCGCAAGACAGCTTTACACCACAAATAACTGTGCAAGCTTTTAAACCCAAGGGATTTAGAATATATCTGCCAGGTATGAAAATTTCTGTTTTGGTTATCAAACTTATTTTTGATGCGTATAATGACGAAATTAAGGAAATAATGAAATCTTTATAAGGTAAATCTCTAGGCCAAATCTTGTCTCTAGCTCAATTATGTTGGAATTTTTGAAGATTGTCTTTACTTCGGTGGTAAAAGATAAAAAAGTAAAATTATTGAAAAAAAAATTTAGACATTTTTGTAATGACAATGACATAAATACAAAGATAATTATTAATGTTTATTCCGTGTCAAATCTAATTGTATTTTAAAAAATTCCAATACACAAATATACAGTATTTACAATTTTCTTAACCTACATAGTCATATTAATAATAATAAAAAATTAATCAAAAGAAATTTTAAAAAATTTAAAAAGTTTGGTCCCTGTGACAGTGTACCTTTAACGTGGGTTGGGTGCGATAACGATGCACCCGAATCTGATGATACTGATTATGCAGGAGTCTTGGGGGACCTTTATTGGAACACCTCCAAGTGATTTTAGCTGCCGGAAATGCGTCAAAGTATTTTTAAAAAAACTTTAAAAATAACAAATGAGAAAATAATCGATCCGATTAATTTACCGAAAATGTCACATCACTTATAACCAATAGAAAAGTAGATAATGGTGGATTGTTTACAAATTTCAATACATTTCACAAAACTTTAAAAAAAAATTTAAAATACTTTGACGCATTTCCGGCAGCTAAAATCACTTGGAGGTGTTCCAATGAAGGTCCCCCAAGACTCCTGCATAATCAGTATCATCAGATTCGGGTGCATCGTTATCGCACCATTACCAAATTACATTCCAGGAGATGCAAAAATTAAGTTTCTTCGTATACAAGTCGAGCTTAATTCCACTGTGCATAAATACCGATTGGACGAATTTGTTTTTCACGAAACAAAGGGCTATTGGGTATTTGAGAAACCGGATATTAAATTAAGGATAGATGATGTAATACGATACGATATATTTTTATGCACCAAAAACAGTATCATTACTGATCCTTCTGACGACAGTAACAGGCAGTTCTTTTGTAATGGCTATGTTAAAGCTGATACCTTTAATGTAACAAGTAAGTATTATTCTAAACCTTCTATTAAATAAAACAAAAAACTTAGGGATTAAAAGTGTTGGAGAGGTGCCAGTTCTTCTGATCTAAGTGTGATAAGAACTGGCAGTAAACATTAGGAATAATTTTCTTTTCAATGCTGGTCATAATATTTTAGATCTAGATGAGCGTAATGAGCTACCACCAGTGTATAACCGTGAATGTCTCTCCGAATTTCGCCTCACCAAAGTACCTAATGGTGAGGTGTGTGCTGGTGATGTATTATTGGAAGAACACTTCGATGATCTCTTGAACCCAGAACTATGGGAAGTGCAACATTATATACCAATGGATCATCCGGTAAGCAAATATTGTGCTGATCCTGGATTCAGGAGAAATGTACTTCGGTTTCGAAGGTATACTGTAGAAATAGTTTTGATATTAGTTTTTTACAAATCATCCATCCACTAGGTTCTATAATCCTTTTTAATCTTTGACAATTAAGTCAATTTTTGGGTTCGGAACATGATGCGGTTTTCCTCTTTGTTGCGCATAGTTGGAAGATTCAATTGCAGCACAGTGGAAGTTGAATTTTACGACTTCCGATTACTCGTATACATTTTACTAGGCTAACTTTTCCAAACCTGCCACCGTACGAGCCTTCTCAATTGAAAATTTCATCAGCATCACCTTGATTGCAGGAAGTCTTCCACGTATTTTACAAGACACTTTCTTAAGCGAACTAGCGAATTGTGAAATGGACTCCCGAAACGACCTCCAATTGTTTAAGGACAACCTCCTTCTTCAACTGCTCACAAAGGCCGAAAACCCATCTACTGAAATAGTGAAATAGGTGTCCATGGACTGCGATGATTGCCCTTTTTGGGCATCCCATAGGCTCGTTTGCCCCCTTTTTCAATAAAAAAAAACGATTTAACTAAAGTTCTCATTTGTCTCTTTTCATCTCAGGGTATACATGTTTTGACAGAAAGTAACAAAAGAGTACCTTTTTTAAGGAGTGCAGTGCAATCAGACTGATTATAGTATTTACGAATCCCCCTTGTATCGCTACAATGTCAAGTCATTCACGTCACCGTTCCTTCTTATTTCAGGAGCATCCATTTGTGTCATATCAGAATATTGATAGTGGGACTGTATATGTTTCTGGTGGGTCTCTTAATATTCAAGCGATGATCCAGACTGAACTGCAGGGATACAATCAGGAGTCCTTATACAAGGGATCTTTAGATCTCTATAGTGGGTACATAAGTTTACTTTGACGTGTTTTATTACTAGACACATTTATCTTGTTATAAACCGAGTTTTGAATTAATATGATAATCTACAATGTCATCTAAATAAATAATTGTTGGTCATATTTTGTTCTAGAATTAATTGTGATGTCGTAACCATTTTAAACATTCCAATTCTATGAAGTATGATTACTTATATACGCGACATGCTTTATCATTTATTAATTACATCACATTACATGCTTATTTTTTAATTCCATGGTATACCGATCCCAATATGTCATTTGCATCTTTAGTGTTTACTGTTTTCTTGATTCCTCTTTATATTTCATAAATCCTTTTTCTAGATGTACTGGCCGAGTCTGCGCTATGCATGCTATGGGGCCTATGATTTTGCCGCCTATTGTCAGTGGCAGGGTGAGATCACGCGTACCGTTTAAATATGGGACTATTCATATTAGAGCAAAAATGCCTATTGGTGACTGGATTTACCCAGGTTTAAGAACTTTTCCTTAATTCATAGTGTAATTTAGGCAGATACAAGTATATTGACACTGATCCGAAGTTACATATTGATGTAATTTTTATCAAAGAAAAATCTTAAATACTGAAGAAACGGTATACCCTGGCAGTAAATTAACCAACTGGTAGACTGTAAAGAAATACCTATTAATTCTCTCCTCTGTTGTCTTCTTTTCTATAACAATTCATCTCCAATGAGCGCCCAGTTAACGTCTAGTTTTAAAGTTATCCTAAAGTATATGTAAATTATTATATTTTTTTTAGAGATGCTGCTAGAACCATTAGCAAATAAATACGGTAGTATGTTCTACTCTTCTGGAGCTTTTAAAATAGCTATGGCAAGAGGAAACAGAAACTTGAACGATACTAAGTATAATAGTAAAGTAAGTGAAAAGAAATTAAAAGTTACATCGTAAATCTTCATTTAATTTTTTTTAAAGTGCGTTTAGCGAATGACATAATGTATTAAAAATTATGATTTCTCTTCATACTAATTTAGTTTATTTATTTGAGCTTCCGTATCCGCTTTGAAATGAGAACAGCGTTTTGAGAAACAAATTTAGTGTGTGCAGGTCATTATTATTTTTGCTAATTTTTATTTTAATTTTACTAACATAGTTATAAGTATTACTTTACTAACATATATTATGGACTTTTTAACGGTCTGAATTAAATTATTTTTATTATTAAAACTTCATCATACATTGTAAAACTAGATATAATGTATTAGTATTAAGAATAACAAAATTGCAGGTGTTACAAGGCAGACCAATTCTCAATTCAAAATGCAAACGTGTCTTTGATTATTACAAAAAACAGCGCACAGACAACTCATCTTGGGGTGATGACTTCCATATATATTCTCTTACCTGGCAACCAGGTATTGTTTTATTATATTAAGTCAATCTTCTCGACAGCAGCCGTGCGATTCTGTTAATCCGTGAGTTCACCTCGCACTAACAACGCTCCTTTCGTCACTCACGTCATTTTTGGAATCTCATGGTATTCTGTTTCGCAATATCACATTACGTCTTGACAAGCGGAGGGAGCTTGTAGTTTATTGTTTATCAGAATGCCAAATAACTGCTTCGCGAATGATTTGAGCGCGACGACCGCTGCAGAAACCGCTGTGAGAGTTGGAAAAGTGAGTTACAATCGCAAGGCTGGCCTAGTTTTCTACTTTTGAAATGGGAATCGACTCCTAAAAAGATAATGAAATTTTCGACTCACACTACTTAAGTTCGGTTGCGGATGTTGGAGGGATGTGCAAATAAATATTAAATGAAACTCTTTGTTTGGGTTCAACTGGCTGTAATCGTTTAAAACTTGAATAACTATTTTAAGATAGTTTACAACTGTAAACTATCATAAAGTTAGGGGTAGTGGGGTTGCGACGCTAGACTAAGAGAAAACTAACTTGGCTTATGTAATGGTTCTTATATCCAAGTGACACTTATGTTACCTATAATGAATATAAGTGTAGTCGATCTATTGGAAATTATCGGAAAGGAAAATGTTATATTACAATTTATGAGTATGGGAAAAACTAAAGGGCTCATTTTGGCCTCAAGTGTGCGATGATTGCTAAAATTTGGTTTGCGCTTCTAATTATTAACTAAAATATATATATATATATATATATATGTATATATATATATATATATATATATATATATATATATATATATATATATATATGTAACTTAACTAATGTTAGGTTACATAACTCACTTCACAAAAAAATAACAGTAAAACAAACGTTAATATTTTTTTCTAACGTAACGAAGATTATTTAAGAATTCTAACATTTTTGCAGGCCTAATCCAGCTATCAATAGACGGCACGCCATGGGTGACATACACACCTGGTTCATCTGGTCTCAGGTCATGGCTTCCGAAAGCCTGCAGACAAGACTGGTATACTTTACTGGCAGGACCAAAGATTGCACCATTCGATCAGCATGTAAGACACTAAAAATAATAGCTGCAACCGTAATGTTAGAAAGAGTTTTTATTTGAAGCTTTTGTGTGGATGAACATGATTTTAATACAAACCTATAAGGTTATATATTTTTTTAACGAACTCGATATTTTGACAGTACCAAGTTAATATATCCTAGAAGCAGTATTGTAAAAATGCTTCCAAAATTATTCAAAACATTTAAAGAAATTTACCTGTATCTACCGAGGGATCTAAGACGGCTGTGGGTGACTGCATGTATTTAAAAAAATACGCGTTCATCAAACTGTTTAATCACCGTCCCAGAAGTTACAGATCACTGCCGTGTAATGCTTGCAGAAGGTGATTAAATTTTTAAAGCAAGGTGCCTTTATAGTGTGGGATAGTATTTAGACTATAAGTTTCGACAGCAATTATAATTAACTGTTCTTATTATTATGACATTTTTGCATGCTTATTTTTGTACAGCTGATTGTGCGGATTATTATAATTAATCAATCTGAATGTTTTTAATTATATCAAAGCACTATAGTAATTTTGTAGGTGAACGATCAAACTCTCCTGTACATAACAGCTTCAAGTACGATTGCCCATTGACATATAAAGCCAGTTGGCTGTTGCCTTTTAAGTACATTATCTAGAATAATTCGTATCGATTCTTAAAAGGCCAGCAACGCACTTGCGAGCCTTCTGGCAATGTGAGTGTCCATGGGCGGCTGTATCACTTAACATCTGCGTTTGCCTACTATTAAAAATACGAACATTTATTGGTATACACATTTTCCTGGTTTCATTGAATAAGATCACACAAAACTCGTAATTTTCAGTTCTATTTAAGTCTTGGCGTAGCAGTTGGGGGCACGTTCGAATTTCCGGACAATGTTGTAGCGAGCTACGGGAAGCCGTGGAAGAACAGCGACTCCAGAGCGGCTCGGGACTTCTGGAACGCTAGGTTGGATTGGCTCCCAACGTGGACGCAGCCAGTACTTTCTGTGGACTATGTGAAAATTGTTGCTATATGAAAAATAAATATGATTATTTATATGCTTTTTAATTACCACAAGAAAATTGTCTCGAAGTCATGGATTTTTGATTACATTTTCTAGGTTATTCTGTATAACATAAACTACAATACATCTACTTGTTTGGTATGATTGATTCTGGGAACGCAACGAATTGTCCATTCAAAATTAAAAATACATAAAGTAATTAAAACAATTTTTTACCGGATTGAAGTTATGTATAAAACTGTGTGAAAGTTATGTCAATAAAAGACAATACTATACATAAAGTAATACAAATTAGTAGCTATTATGTTTCCTTTTGGTTTGCGAATTCGAAGCTCAAATACGGATAAAGTTATCTGAGGTCAACCGAGAATATTACTGTCTCGTGTAAGGTGTCTAAGTGCACAAGCTGAAGCGATTTGAACATATATAGTATGTTTTCCTTTCTTTAAACTGAAATCCTGGTTTGTATGAAATTCATTTTTGTGTCGTTCAGACACAGTCGTTAGCTTGTACCGAATGAAAATCAACCTTTAGTTACTTACTTGACTTAATGTCCTATACCCCGAGAGGGGGTAGAGGGCGTCCACACTAAGTCTCCATCGCGCTCGGTCTTGAGCCTAGTATTTCACCTCACTCAAAGTCTTTCCCTCCTTGGGTCGGCCACGCTTCCACTCTCCTTGCGGATTCCAATCTAGCACCGGCTTGGGGATATAATTCTAATCTCTTCGGAGTGTATCCATTTCCACTTGCGTCGCTTGATCTGCGGCTCATCGAAGTTTCTCGGCAACGCTCCCAAAGAGCTCGTTAGAGATCTGGGGCTAGTAGATACCCAGAATACGGCGAAGACAGTCAGCCTTTAGTGACTTTCCACGCAGCACAGAGAGGATCCTAATATTTTTTTACCTTAAGTGCATATCTTCTACATGCGTTGAATCAACTGCCAATTTTATAAGGTTGTAATGATTTACAAAACATGAATCACCTCTGTGTTTTACCTGGTGGTTATTGCATAACCCGTAAGCTCTATTATGTAACGTGAAATAATATAGGTTTCAGGCTGATAGACTCTAATTGCTTAAGAGTATGTGAATCAGAAAAAACAATATATTAAAAATCGCGATTCTTATTACCGTAACCTTACCTTGAAGATTCGCTATACCAGTTTGATTGGTGTTCAGTAACAAAATGTCATTGATACATATAGCTAGTGTGTTATTATTTATACAAATATTTTCATTTATTTATGCACAAAATGTGATACCCGAAGTAACAATACAGGTACTCAAACCTAAGGGCATAAAAGTGTTTTTACCTGGTAAGTTTATTTCAGACAGAATTGTTAAAAACAGTGGTCTAGTTGATTTTAATACCAATGATTTTACACAATTCATAATACGATATTGTATTCTTTGATATACAGTCAAAATAATCACATTAATCAGTTTACAAGTAGTTTTTATAAGTTGCACCTGATTTTATCTGTTATCGCAGCACCTATTGTCTACTAATTATAAAGATTGTATTGTTTTAATAGGCTCCAAAACTTCTTTGAAAAATTCTTTCACTTCTAGAATCGTACATTATACCTGAAGAACATAGGGCATAGAATATATATTACTCGCATAAAAAAAGTGTTCAGCCAGCCGGGACAGACCCCTAGTTTATAATACTTTGATGAGTAAGATTTTACTTCACTTTTCCACTTCTCTGTGCCATTCTTAGCTGGCACTTTAACGCCCCCGTTTCACTCAGCTTTTAGATAGAGAGTTGTTTAGAGATAAATATCTATTGGTCTGGGTTCGATAACCTGAGAGTTGAATATCGATTAACCTTGACGCCATAGCTCATTTTTATTTCTTCACCAATTATGTACTTACTGTAATTGACCTTTTATATACATGATACAATAGCTTTTGTTCTGAATAAAGTTTTTTTTTTCAACTCAAGTTTCAATAAGAATGAAGGGATTCAATTTATTTCGATTATTTGGTCCAGAAACCTTCGCAACGTAAAAAATACTGAAAGACCATTTACAAATTATCATGATTCATGTGTTTTTGAAGTTGTACTTCTTTAGGCGCGTTATGAAAAATTGATGAGAGTGAAATTTTACGATTGCGCACGCACCTATGACACAAAATTGGCAGTGTGATATAGCGTGCGCGAGCGAGATGGGAATAAGACAAACTACAAGTAAAGAAATAGAATATGCGTGAAGCTAACTTCACGCATATTCTAGCTTAGCAGCTTAACAAGAATTTTGAATGACCATGACAATTGACATCTGACAATGACATTTACCTTTTAAACAAATATAGGAGTTTTAATTATTGTTTAAAATTAATAATTATATACCTAGTTATTTTCATTATACAAAATATTTGTGAAATAATATAAAATATTTGTGAAAAAACTGTGCTAACCTTCCTGAGTGCTTCAATACAATTGAGGTTAACTATCCGTATGTATTATCGAGTATTATTGTTGATTAAAACTGAAACATGAACCATTATTCATTGCTTTTGTTTATTGCGTTTGTTACAGCAACTTTTTAGAAATATTCTACGACCCTATATATCAATAATTGAGAACAAAGATTTAAGCACGAATACTAATAAGGAGAAAATGAAGGCTTGGAGCGATATAACAGAGAAGTAAACATTTTAATAAGTACCTGCATCTCAAAAAAATGACCACATTATTTAATCAAAACATCAGATTTAATCTAGCAAATATAAGGACAAGAGACAAAAAACAATTGATGAATCAGTGGAAGTGCACTAAATTGAATACAAAAAAAGAGTTTTCATCTTATCGCCGTGAAACATCAAAAACTGGAGGTGGAACAAAGCCACCATCACCTTCTCGAGACACAATGGTTTGAAGTAGATTTCAATGAATTTGATTGTGATGGTGTCGAGGTAGGAATTTTAATTATAAATATGATGTATGGTGATGTTCAAGGTTCAACCTTTCAAGCATAGGCATATGCTTACAACATTACTTTATTCCCCTACAGGGTAGTTAGAGATATTGTAATACCTCAAAACATCCATGTTGCACTTGTAGTACCGAAACTCTGTCCTGCCAGAAGTGAGCCCATTCCCACTTATAATGGACAGTGGGTATAATACACCTTAATACCTGAGTGCGAACCACTCACCATGATACTTAAATTAATAGATGTTATTTATATATTTCAGGTTATTACAAATAAAATCATTTTGGAAACAATTGATATCCCAAAAGCAAATAAAGCCAACAATGACAAGGTAATAAATCAGTTTTTACATAACTTGAATACTAAAAAAGCCAAACAAAGGTGTGCACAACAGTGACAACATAACTTAACAATTTCATTATTTTGTAGGATTAAAGAAAGGTTAAAGAAAATCATGTCGAACTGAACAACAAGAATCCCCAAACAACTCCAAAGAAACCTACAAGGAAGACACCGGTATTATATTTAAATTATCTCTATCTCTAAATAGAATAAAAGAAAGTTGCTATCCAGGTCTGTAGCATGTGCTACAAATTATATTATTAACACATTTATATAATTATATTAATATAAATGTGTTAAAAAATTTATAATATGAATTATAAAAAAATTTAAGTTTTGCATGGACAGAGCTTAAATTAATATTCTCTTATTTGTTGCAGAAAGCAAGTAGTTTTGGAGAAGCCTCGTAGATGCACAACCAAGTAATGATTAATTTAAAATTACAAACCGAAATTCTGATGAAGACATTAGAGTCACTTAAAAATAAATAGTATAATGAAATAAAAATGTTTTAAAGATAAATAGTGTTTTATTTGTTTAATGTAAGAGAATAATAATAAATATTTATTTAATTAATTTTTCAAATGTAAACTGAACTTTATTGACTTTAATGACTCCTTTTCCAGTCTTTGATTATTTAATTGTAATTAATTATTTGCATGCAATCAAAAACTATTTTTAATAATGCCAAAGAAGTATAACTTCTTACGCGCGTACATAAGTACACGCACCCTTTTTTCTTCTTCATGTGACCTTTTTATGTATATGTTTGATTATTTAATTATCTCTAAGTAATTTTATGTCTTATAAACATTTGCACCTCGTGCTTTAATCGTTTTTTGCACCTCGTGCTTTAAGAGTTTCTCACAGTGGTTGCCTGGTTGAGATCGTTCGATTGCTTGCTGTGTTACTGCAACGAAGTTTTAATAAATAAATAAATTCCTGTTTTTTTGTCACCATACTTAAAAAAATTACAGAAAATGCAGATAATTTACCAACAACATCATTTCTATTCGACGGCCTGCTTTACAAGGAGAATGCATCAATTGCGCAAAGCAACATTGTCCGTCCCATATGGGGGTTTGGGGCGAAAACAGAGACAGGGGGATGGTTGTTCCAAGATCCATTTGTAGAGATAAAAGTGAACCAAAGGATTTTTTACCACATATTTGTCTCGACGGGGCATGGGGAAGTAGGACAACCGAACAGTGATGGTATTGCAAACTTCACTTTACCGGGATACACACATACGAATCGGTTATATAATGTCATTTGTAAGTAAACAATTTAAGTATTTTTAATAATAAAAATTATATATCGAAATTAGTAATAAACATACTACACAACTTATATACCTACTGAATGCCTAATTCATTACCTATATAATGTTGAAGCAATGGCGTTGATAATAATAATAACTTAAGTCATTATTACAACAGACTATCAAAAAGTCTGTTACTTTGTAGATCTATTATTATTGGCAAATCAAATAAACTATATAACGTTTTGAACTAATTTGACATTGATGTTATTAATAAATTATAATTACAATGGGAGCTGATACCAGCGCCAGTGCTCTGACTAATATTTATAATATTTTTCTATGATTTGAAAAAGTAAGAAAAGATTATGTGCCTATGTTATACTTATAGTACGTTTTCTATACAACTTTTCTATTGCACTTACATTACGGCTTCTGCTTTATTAGTATTTTTTTTAATGTAACGGGAGCAACGAGCAGGAGGTTCATCTGATGTTAGGTACCGCCGCCCATAGACACTCATTGCGAGAGGGCTCGCAAGTGCTGGCCTTTTAAGAATTGGTACCCTCTTGAAGGACCCTGAGTCGAATTGGTGAGATCAGACTGTGCCACAAATCGTCTAAGATCCAAGGGTATTCCGAAACGAGAAATATTGTGCGTCGTGTGACTACCGGATGCGGAAACGTATTGCATTCTGACATAAGGAATCATAGGTTGGGTTTGCGGAAGTCTCGTTTCTGAATCTTATCGATACAGCCTTACTAAGAGTCTCAACTTAGTATGACTACAGCCCTGCGATTCTGTAACTCACTTTTCGAACTCACACAGCGGTTTTCGCATCGGCGGTCGCTCTCAAATCAGTCGTGAAGCAGTCATTTTATGATTTGGCATTCTGAAAAGGTGGGAGCTTATAGTTTATTGTTTATCAGAATGCCAAATCATAAAATGACTGCTTCACGACTGATTTGAGAGCGACCGCCGATGCAAAAACCGCTGTGTGAGTTCGAAAAGTGAGTTACAGAATCGCAGGGCTGTACGATAAAAATTTACTGAGAATGACGAGATTTTTTCTGATTTCTCAATCTTACCCCAAAACTAATCAGTTATTTATGATGCTTTCCTTTACAAGCAAATTATAATTTAATACAAAGAAAGAAATGCCTATTACACACACAAATGATATAAACATATATGTGTCAGAGTAATGGCGCTAGTATCAGTAATTATAATTTAATAACATCATATATTATATTTAATAATATCAAATTAGTTCTGTGGTTTATTTGATTTGCCAATATTAATAGATCTACAAATTAAAACACTTTTTGATAGTCCGTATTATCACACTCACACCTTCACGTACACCCATACAACTTTATTTCTACTAACTTCTAACTAGTTGATTGTATTGTTTTGTTTTTCTTTCCTAATTTAAAATGTTAAATTTGTTTGCCTACCCATATATGTATGTACTTGTTACCAATCAATATGACTTTACCGTAGAATGGATGGCCTGGTATATATGGATCCATATCACAGGTTCTTACCTAGTTTGGAAACCAGTCTCCCAATACCTTCTTAACTGTAATCTTATCGTTATATGGGAGAAAATAAATTATTATTATTATTATTCATATGCTACCTGGTTTCGTGACCTCTTCATGTTAGAAAATGACAGCTCAGAAATCAATGTCTTTTAATTCATTCATAGCTCTGGTAGACCCGTCAGCACCTGGCCCGCACTGTCGAGAAACAGTGACGAAAGTTCGTGGAAAACGCGTGTGCGCTGGTGAAACTATATTCGAGGACAATTTTGACACTTTCCGAGAAGACTTATGGCAGATCGCTCATTACATTCCTATCGACCATCCAGTAAGTAAATACGCCATTTTCTAGTCGTCTTCAGGTGCCACTTAAATACTAAAGGTTGACAGTTAACAACTTGAATTGCCGGATATCTTTCGCTAGTCTAAACAGTTCCTTAGTTACTAGATGTCCTGTACCTTCCGCAACCATGACTTTCTACTACCAGCCCGTCCCTTGCCTGCATTGTTCTAGTGGTTTGCTATCTTCAATTTCATAAGTTTTTGGGTTTTAATCTCGGGTGTAGCCGCTATTGCAATAGTCTATGTACACACTAAGTCTATTTAAACTTTGATCTCAAAGTGACTGACAAATTACATGGTAACAAATAAAGTAAAAGCGCCGAGGATTAGTTTTAAGAAGCTTGTATGCAATATTTTGCATATTAATAAAATTATTCATGAAACAGATAGAAATATATGTTTTTTTTTTTTTTTTTTTTTTTTTTTTATAATATATCACTTTTCTACTCCCTGCCATTGTGTCCAGGGACCTTTGCACATCACACGTCTCGCGAAAGACGCCCCGGCTACATCTGTAATATTTTTGTTAACAATATTCATGGGCGAGCCGGGACGCAATTCCTCGCGAGACCCGTTCTTGGGGTTTTGTTTGCCGCCTTTACATATTCCACAATTTTTTCGCAGAACCGTTCCAGGCACGATCTGTGCTTTATTAACATGTCCTGTAGGCCGTTACGGTCTACAGTCATCTGCATTTGTTGCTCCAGGTCGTGCCTGGACGATGCAAATATAGGGCAATGTAGGAGCACATGTTCTACTGTTTGTTCTTCATCGCCGCAGTCACATGCTGGGCTTGTCCTAATTTTAAACCTATGAAGGTAATGTGCAAAGGCTCCGTGCCCTGTAAGAATTTGCGCCATCTGGGGTGTGAAACGCTTCTCTTTTATTAATTTGTACGCAGTTCTAACATTTGCGATAAATAATTTTGTAGTTCCAGCTGTTTCACCCCCCAGGTAGCGTTCATTCCATACATCTAGAGTCTTTTGCCTTATCTGATGTTTTACATATGACAGGGGGTATGCGGCGTATTCAGGTTTTGACCTTAGTCTTTCCGCCGCTTCTTTTGCTAACGTGTCCGCCCTCTCGTTCCCTGGCGTACCAACGTGTGCCTTTACCCAGAAGAGGCTTATATGAGTTCCTCTTTTGCGGCACTCTTCCAGGCTCCGGCGGATCTCGGCTACCTGGGGATCGAGAGATCGTCCACTCACAATAGCATCTAATGCTGACCTAGAATCACTGTATATTTTAGCGTCACGCTTATTGTTATTTATGTGGCTAGTCGCGTTTCGTAGTGCCGTCAATTCAGCTTGAAAAACTGTGCAGTGGGGCGCCATCTTAATCATCTTGCTATTTATTTCCATTCCATCTTTCCATTCCGTCCAAGCGGCACCCACTCCTATACTTGTTTTGCTGCCGTCCGTATAGATTTGTGTGCCGCCGTGTCCTTCGATTTCTTCCGGATTGGTGAGCATCTTGTAGTCCAGTTTTGTTTGTTTCGCCGGGTGTGGGAGATCTACGTATTTCACTCTCCTCTCTAATTCTTCGCCCTCCAGTATTTCCGTGCTGACCCCCCTTCTTATCTCGTATAAGGCAGCGGCTTCTTGAATACGGAGGTCTAGTGGAAGTATCCCGGCCAGTAGGGTTGCTGCGTGTAATGATGTCGTCCTATAAGTTTTTGCTACTTTTTGGGCAAAGCCCCTTTGAAGATGATTTAGTTTTCTGCGTACACAGATTTTATTTGTCGCGGGAGCCCACACCGCGGCCGCATACATTACGATTGGTTCAATAACGGCAGTGTACGCGGTCGCGATAACTTGCTGGTTTAGTCCCCATTCGATCTTCGCGGCTTTGGCCAGCTGCTTATATATCTGGATGGCCTTCCGGCATACCCTCTCCACATGTCTGTTAAACGTGAGTCTAGCATCCACATCAACTCCGAGAATTCGAATGTGGTTATCCATCTGTATCGGTACATTATTCATATTTAGCCGTGGGGTATCATACTTCAGTTTGCGCGTCACCACCATGGCTTTGGTCTTGTGTGGCGCAAACTTCAGTTTGTTTAGGATACCCCATCTATGTATCCGGTTCAATGTTAGGTTGAGGTTCTGCTGGATCTCACTACCGGTCTCTCCTTCCGCTATCAAAACGACGTCATCCGCAAAAGCCTGGACGTACTCACCACCATTTCGCAAGTCCTGTAGGAGCGGGTCCAATATTAGATTCCACATTGTTGGTCCCCCTATTGAACCCTGAACGCAGCCTTTGTTAGTTACTTTTTCAACCGTTTGTCCAGCGTAGGTTAATTTTATTTGTCTTTCGTGTAAGTAACTATCCATTACTTTCCTTAGTTTTAATGGGCATTGTTCTTCTGCCAGTCGGACTCTAATTTGCGGCCACCAAGCGCTGTCAAATGCGCCCTCTATATCGAGTGATACGATTGTTAGTATCTTCTTTTGTTTCAGCTTTGCGCGTATATGTGTGACTGCGTCATATAGGGCGTCTTCAGTGCTCCGCTGGGGCATGAATCCGTATTGGATTTTCGAGGTTTTTGGGACTAGATGCCACTTTAGCCGAGCGATTATCATTTTTTCGTATACTTTGCCTAGAAGAGGTAGTAAGCCTATGGGTCTGTAAGACTTCGGGTTTGTATAATCTGTCTTACCAGGTTTGCGCAATACAATTATTGTAGCCTTTTTCCACAATTTGGGGAAGTACCCTAGCTCCAGGCATTTATTTAGGACGGTGAGGAATAAGTTAGGCGCCGCGTTTATCGCGTGCCAACTTATGTCCGCCGTTATGCCATCTTCTCCGGGGGCCTTCCTCGGGTTGAAACTGAGAGCGGCGGTTTCGAGTTCAGTCATTGTAAAAGGGGGATCATAGACTAAGTTATGTCCCTCTTTATTTACTGTGTTTGCTCTTCTTCTTATCAATTTGTGGTCTTCAGTTTCATCCTCACTAGTGTCTTCCGGGAAGAAAGTTCTTGCCAAGGTCTCCGCTGACTCCCTTTCGCTAATGTATCTACGAATCCCTACGAAGTGGTAAATCCTGGACTCTGGTCTCTGTCCCTCTTATCACTCTATATATACCTTCCCACATTGTCTCTCTTTCCTGTTTCTCGCAGAACTTTTTCCAACTCTCAGTTTGGGCTTGTTTGATCCGGTTTTCATACTCTTGTTTTAATGCAAGGTATTCACCTACGACCTCTTGCCTTCTGCGTGCTGCGGCACATCTTATCCTTCTCTTTCTAGTCTCAACCTGTTTCTTGAGCACCTGTAGTTCTTCGGTCCACCAAACCATTTTTGTTTTCTTCCCGGTTTTAATTTTTGGAATTGCTATTTCACTTGATTTAATTACTACATCTGTGAACTTTTCTACAATTTGTTCCAAGTCTTCAATTTTATCTATCTTTGTTACGACGTCCTCTGTTAACTGAGAATTTTCTATATTTCCTAACATTTCTTCCTTGAATTTTACCCAATCAGCTTTTTTACTGTTGTAAATTTTTGTTTTACTCTTTCTCTGGATTCCTTGATGCATTTTTGCATTAATTTTGAATAATATGGCATTGTGATCCGATGAAACCATTCCTATGTCTACTCTCCAATCTTCAATCTTTCCCAGTAGGTCACTCGTTGCACACTGTTACGTCTAAGTGGCTGACTATTCTGGTTCCTCTCCTTATAACCTCAAATGTTGGTTGCTTCCCATCATTCAGTATGTGCAGGCCAAGCTCTGTTACCAGACTTCCGAAGGCTTGTCCTCTATTGTCTATTTTTGGGCTTCCCCACCACGGACTTTTGGCGTTTGCATCACCCCCCTAGCACTATTCTACTATTGAGCTCATTCACCGTCGTTTCCAGGTGCTTTAGATAGGGTTCTATACAGGCTGGGTCTGGTTCCATGTAGAATGAGATTAGTGCAATGCCAGTTTGTGCCGTGGTCTTCAGTTTGATAGGCACTACATTAGTTGTTGTTAGTGCGGGGTATTGGGTAATACCAATATCCTCGTCAAAAATTAACACTGCTGCCTTTATTACTTTACCCGCCGGAGGATTCTGGCACTGCACCACTCTCACTCCCCTATAGTCTTTCACCCTACCCAGGGCTCCAATGTATGGCTCCTGTACTAGAGCGACTGTTATTTTCCTCGATTGTGCTTCACAAATAAGTTCACTCATTGCGAGTCTTTTCCTTTGCAGGTTAATCTGCACTATTTTTATCGATTTTACCGTTGGCTGGCCCTTAGCAATAAGCTACTCTGCTTCTGGCCAGGCTATCCCACCTCTTCCTTACTGGACAATGAACGTCAAAGGCTCCGTGGTCTTGTCTCTCGAAACCCATCCTTTTGCAGTTTATACAGGTGGGTTTTTCAGCTGCTTTATATTTGAGGCACTTCTCCCGCATGTGGGTTCCTCCACAGTGGGCACAGGAACAGACCAGATCGTCCTCTTCTTTGCAGTGCTTTCGCCCATGGCCATAGCCCAGACATTTCATACACTGCACCAGAGGGGACTGATCTCCAACCCACACCCTTTGAAGGTCCACATGCACTTTTCCTGCGCTAGTCAACGCTTGCCATAATTTTGGTGAGACCTGAAGAATGACGTGACCCTCATGTGGGTTCCTCGCTCTGCGACGGTATTTTTCTGTTATCCTCCAGTCTTCTTCTCTTATGTGTTCTACTATTTTCCTGTTTTGTATTCGTATTGCCTGCTTTATATCCTCTTCTGTATTGTAATTCAGCAAATTCTTTAGGATGATTAGTGGGTCTTTGTTTTCGACTTCTTTTACTTCCAGGTGCTCATTTTCACACACTAAGTTTTGCTTGAGTCTCTCCTTTTCTTCTAGATCTCTACATCCAATTATTACTTTTCCGTTTTTGATCTTTCTAATCCTATCCACTCTAATGCCTCCCTCTTTAACATTTGCGGCTTCCCTAATTCTATTTATTACTTGGTCTCCCGTTTCCTTTTCATTTCGTGGTGCTATTATCATGGAGTGCAGCTCTACACGTCTGTTTTCCATGATAACACCGTGTTTTGGGTTGGGTGGCCTATCTGTTCTTTGGCCGCTCGTTACCTTGGCATAGGTGCGTCTCCCCTCCAACACTTGTCTCATCACTGTTGTCTGTTCTTCTATTTTTTCTTCTAGTCTCTTTTCCTTTCCATTTTGCTCACTAATATTTTCTTGGAGTAGCTTGGTAATTTCTTCTAACTTTTTAGTCTCCTTCCCTAGTCTTATCAGCTGCTCCTCCATCACGTTTGATTTCACCTGTCGTGTGTTATCTATTTTATCATTGTCTTTTCCTGTTTCTTCCTCGTTTCCTTTGTCATTCTTTTTCTCGTTTCCCTCCCTTGTCTGGGCCTCTGCTTCTTTAACTAGCTCACAAAGTCGCTTGATAGCAGTGGTCACAGCTATTTTAATTTCACCCTTTAAAGTACGGGCAGCGTCTAGTTGAAGGAGGGCACTTTGTTGAACGGCTGTTGCCTCAGCAGCTTTGCTTCTATATGTTTTTGCGTTTGTGTAGGTTCTGACCTTCTTTTCCTCATTTGTTACCCCCTCCCACTGGTCAATGCTCTTCCTGACACCGGCGGCCACTACGGATGTCTGCACACTAAGCTTATCTTGTTTATTAGCCTCCACAGTGGTCGCGGAGTGTGGTTTTGTCGGTGTGCGCAACCCAAACATTTTTCAATATTACTACAGTTTCTCTGGTCCGACACGCAGTGTACTGTGAAATCTGGCGAGCAATGTACGCCAAAGCGTCAGTATGTCATTGTTGGTACCCTTGGGCCTTGAGTAGTCTATTCTCAGAGCGCGCAATGTACCGCGAATATCTAACGAGCAATGTATGTTAACGTAATATGTCACTGTTGGTGCACTTGATTTCTGTTGTCTTTGAAATGACTTTGTATAACCTCAGGATTAGTTTCGTTTATTTACATTTAGTACTATCTAATTTCACTTTATTTTCCACTTTTCGCGTAGATTTTTTTTTTTTTTTAGCGACTAATTCCTGCAAATGTTTTTACAATACAATTGTTGTGTTTTTAGCACTGATGCACTTATTTTTATCACTTTTATTATATAAAAATCCAGGAGTGATTGACAGCACGTCTTCACGAGTACTCGCTCCGCTCTTGACTTAGAAATATATGTTGCCTACTAGTACGCTTATTTTCAGGAACACCCCTTCGTTTCCTATCAGCGATTGCAGAGTAACCCAACAGTAGTAGTTGAGAATGGTAATTTACGAATTTCGCCTAAACTCCAACAGGACCTTTTCCAAAGGCAGAATAAATCCATTTTATCTGGAACTCTTGATCTTACCAGCGGGTATGTCCTTAGTTAAGAACTCAACAAAACATTTATTCCTTATAGATAAATAAGATTATCAATAAACTTGTATTGTACATTGAAGAGGGACCTGCGCAATATTGATCTATCGTCACCAAATAGATAGATGCGACACCGGGAAACATCGGCAACTGACAAAAGTCTCTACGAAGATAAAAAACTGTCTTTTTGAAGTTATACTTCTTTAGGCGCGTTATGAAAAAATGATGAGAGTGAAATTTTACGATGCGCGCGCACCGTTACACAAAATTAACAAAATGAAGTTAGTTCTAGGTGGCATGAAAATCGATAATAACTATGTTCAAATTGTATATTCTAGTTTCTTTTATATATTTAGAACACGTGTTTCGTAACAGTACAATTAAACAGTGTGAATAAATAAATATTAGTTTGGTGTTTTTATTAAATCAATTCGATATACGACGGTGATAGTATTTACTAATAATAATTTTATTGATTAATTTTAATGATTATCGTTAATCACTACTGCATTTTCGTAATTTTTTTCCATACGCCAAAGAAGTATAACTTCTAACGCGTGTACATAAGTACACACACTCTTTTTTTCATTCACTTACTGTTAATTCTCTTTTATATACATATAATCCGTAAAACCTACAATTTTATAATTCCGTTAAAATCTGCATTCCATGGGCTTTCTAAAAATGTTACACTTGTATTCCTTAACAATTTTGATAGAATTAATGTTAAAAGATTGAACCGAACAAATTTGAAAAACACATTCTTTGACATACTTACTTTGCGGAATTAAAAAAAACGTATACCAAATGAAAATCATACGACCTCATGTACATACCCTCACTTTCAAATCATTACACAGCACAGCCGAACAAGGTACTACGTATTTAGTAATTTTTATTGATTTATTCCTTTCGTAATTGTTTGAACATCATCTTTGGCTATATGTTTAGTATAATTATTTTTTATTGTTTATATTTTTTATCTGTATAATTACATATAAAGATAATATATACTAATAACTAACCTTATCTTTATCATTTAAATCATTTATTCAATACTAACAGCGGAGTCCGAGTCGTCCAGTAAATTCATTAGTTTAATTCATTAAATATCAAACAGTAAATATCAGCTACATTCAATCTTCGATTTTTTTAATTAGTTGCGATTGATTTAAGGAAGCTAATTCTTAACTAAACTGTTTAAGTGCCCGTTAACTTTAATATTGATTTAACTTTGTTTTCAGCTGTACAGAGCTACGAACTTGTTCCATGTCGTCTATCGGCGTGGATATCGTACCGCCTGTCGTAAGCGGCCGTGTTACCAGCGCAAGATTTGCCTTCACGTACGGGACGATACACGTCCGAGCAAAGCTCCCGCAAGGCGACTGGTTATATCCAGGTATATTCTTGGATACAGAAATCATATTACATTTATTTATTTATTGTATACATAATCTTAAATAGAAAAGAAGTTGGTGTGGTGGAAACACAAACTGGACACGGTTTTTCTGTCCACCAGGACGCCGAACACATTTAAATAACTAACATATACACTATAACATTATAACCATTCAACCATTAAAATTGACCCTCCACAGTTAGACGATGCAAGAAACCTGTTCTTGACGAGAAATCTCATTCGAATACAGGATGTATTCCTATATTCGAATAAGAATTAAATGAAGATGATGTTTGATTAGCATAATTTTTGTTATGCATAATTTATAATTGTTTGATTGATGTACTTAATAATATCTCAATTTAAATTTAATATTGTTTCTTGTTATATTAGTAAGAAGTGCAGCTGGTAGCGAGTCTATTAAATTTGGAATCAGATAGTCTCGTGTTTTTTTCCCAGATAGATTATTGTATTTGGGTAATAGAAATCGTTTTTTAATAGTTTTAATTGTTTACCTTATTTTCTGTAAAGAAGTTTTTATTTAATTATCCTAGCTGCACTTTGTCTTGTATAGGTATAATTTTGAAAATGGCAAATAGCTTTCTAATAAATAAATAATCCTATTTATATTGTGATTTAAATTTTATAGGAGCAATGAAACTATATTGTTTGAATCAGAAGAAAAACCATTGTTTTGTATATTGTATTTATTTATAAGTCATGCCGGTTGTCTACAAGAGTAGGCAGACATCATAGACCTCCTTGCCAAGATTCTTATGTACATCTCTTGCTTCCGCTACTCTCCTAATATTGTATAATACACGCTCGTCGGTTTTCGTTGCTTTTGTCCTGTTCTTTTTTCAATACTATTTAAAACATATTGAGAATCGAATCGATGCGTTTTTTGTTAATGAATTGGTTTACGTTTTAGTAAAAAATTAATTGAAAAACGATTCCATCATTGACTCCTACTATTTCATACACATGAAAAACTTTTGAAGTGATATTTTTTTAGTCACAAATCACGCGTCAAACTTCGTCACTTGGGGGGACAATTTACCGCCCAAAAGTATTCATATTATTTAGAATTTAATTTGAGATTAATAATTTATTTGTATTTTCAGAGATCCTGCTGGAACCACTTTCAAAGAAATATGGCAGTCTCAACTACGCGTCAGGTGTGCTGAAAGTTGCCATGGCAAGAGGGAACACTGATGTGGACAACGAGAGATATAGTAATAATGTACAATTTTTATTTATCTTTTTCGAGTCAATATTCATAGGAGTTTATACTTATTTATTTATATAAGGTGTAGTCAAAAAGTCAAATCATTTATTCATGTAGGTAACACAATGTACACTTATGAACGTCAAAAGAGATATATACATTTAATGCTTCTAATTATACATTTACTGCCAGTTCTCAAATCAAGGGCGTAGAACGGAAGAGAAGAATTGTTTTAAATCCAGTAGTTTTTGAGTTTATTGGTAACAAATACGTAAAATTCCTCTTTATAATATTAAGAATAGGCTTTATTTAACATAAGACGCATGTCCTACTTTGCTTCTTAAATATGTTTCAGTGGCTGATCGGAGGACCAATTCTCAATTCAAGATGTCGTAGTGCACTTGAGTTTTATCATAAGAAGATTGAGGGTGACCAGTTTTGGGGCGATGAATTCCACGAATATTCACTTACGTGGTCTCCAGGTAATTTTACCGTACGGTTTTTTCTAGCCACAAGTATAAATGCCAGTTTAACCGTAAAAAGGTAGGTATACCTATTAACGCTATTAATGTTAGGGTTTTACGGGAAAATATCGTCACTATCGGGCGTTATTCTCGGAACAAACGCAGGCTGCAATTTCCCCGTACTAGACTATCTAAAGTTAGTAATTATTTTTTTGAAAAGGGATACTTTTCTTTAATAAAATCCCAGAGGCTCTTTTATCTCTGCCTTTTGATAAATTTAAGAAATGTATTAAAGAAAAGCTGTGTAAAAAGGCTTACTATAAAGTTAACTAATATCTAGTTGATAAAATGGATTAGTGCTAGACAGGCTACTTCTAATTAATTTGCGATATTTGTTTTAAAATAAGCCTTGATCCTGTACCTCTTTAAAAATAGCAAATCATCAAGATTTGCTATTTTTAAAGAGGTACATTGCGAGCACAAAAGACACGAATAATTATCGGATATTATTTAAGTTGTTAACAATATTCTTATTTTTATTCCTTATTATGTAACAAACTATGGACCAATTTAATAAAACAAAACATATCTAATCTAATTAAATGATGGTTCTTAAAAGTAATAATGAATCTCAATTATTAACCAAATTAAAATCAACGGTCAATTGACTCGATCATAATCTATCTAATCTAATCTATATCTATCTATAAATATATAAAACAAAGTCGTGTTAGTTACACCACTTATAACTCAAGATCGGCTGGACCGATTTTAGTTATCTCTTTTTTGGTGGATTCTTCTCCACTCCGAATAGCAGAATAAGTAATAAAATATCGGATTAGTTATTTCTGTATTTGCAAAATTGTACTAATGTTATTACCTAAATAAAATCCTAAATTAAGTTTAACTAAAGATAACACTATATTATTAGACTGTTAGGCGGAACGAAGTCCGCCGGGTCAACTAGTTTCCTGATAATTGCATTATATTTATGATTTAAATGTGTAGTGTATCAATATTATAAATTAAATTAAATTACTATATTATATTAAACATGCTTTCCCTAATATCATTACGACGCCTATAAATTTTGCCATCTTAAACAAATAACGAAATTTATTGTTGTTAAAGAAACAGTGGGAAATGAAAAATTATATATTTATTTTTGAAAACATTATCTACGAATTTCTTTTTCAGATGAAATAGTACTAAAAGTAGACGGTGAGGAGTGGGGGCGCTATATGCCTGGAGCCACTGGCCTGAGGTCCTGGCTTCCAGCTTCATGCAGAGGAGACTGGTTTGAGCTACTCAATAATGGTGGTATCATGGCACCATTTGATGATCATGTTGGTTTTAATAACTGTTTTTTATAATATATTGTTAACGAAATCAATTAAGTTTTCGTAATTTACTACTGCAGACTTGTACATAAACACTAGTACTGGGTACTTATTTAGTATGACTAGCTGACCTGGCAAAACAACGTTTGCCATATATACTATTTGTACGAAACATTTTTTTAGTGTAATAAAAATAACTATCTATTATAATAAAAATAGGGGTTGATCGTGGAGGGGTGAAAATTAAGGGAAAAAAACAAATTTTTTATCTAAAAAATTAAAATTTAGGGGTGGACCACCCTAAAAATTTAGGGGTTTGAAAGATAAATAGTAGCTGATTCTCAGACTTACTGAGAATCAGCTACTATTCATAACGAATATGTAAAAAACATTCATAAGAATCGGTCGAGCCGTTTCGGAGGAGTATGGGAACGAACATTGTGACAGGAGAATTTTATATATTAGATTACTAATTTCATATACACTTTTTAGTTCTACATAACATTGGGAGTAGCTGTCGGTGGTATTGTGGAGTTCGCTGATGGTTTATCAACGGGAGATAAAATACCTAAGCCATGGCGGAACAGGGGTCGAAAAGCTGGATTCTCTTTCTGGCAAGATAAGGAGAACTGGTACCCAACCTGGAGCACACCTGACCTGCTTGTTGACTATGTAAAAGTTGTCGCTTTGTAATTTGAAAATACGCAACAAGGATTAGGGTTTTATTTTTTTTATTTTTTATTTTATAATACAATATTTAAACTGCTTATTCATTAAACAATTAAAATTTTATATAAAATACAATGCAGATATCGTGGGACTAAATTAATATTAATAAATTAACTTGTAACATCCTCTATCGTAATTACTTACGGTAAAGTAATTCTTTTTTATTTTTCAATACTTTGTAAAATTCTTGTGAAATGGAATTCGAAAAAAATTAAAAATCCAAACATCGATTTTGTTTTTTACTTAAATATATACAGCCAAGCCTGCTCGTTAGTTATAAATAAATATTTCTAAGATGAAAATAAGTTTCTCCATATATTGTAAGATTAGTTGCTACAGTGGCAACACAATCATTGTTTTGTCTCTGGGCTGCTATAACATTGATCGCTTCATCTGGTTTTATAAGTCTTATCCTTGTTGGACCAGACAGAGGTCCATCTTCACGGCCGTCGTATGTCAATATTCGTATTTCATGTAATTTGTTATACTTAATGTCATCTATTTTCACTTCTCTTGCTTCGGAATCAGATATAACAATTATCCTTGGTTTGCTTTTTGGTAGTTTTTCTTGGTCAAATTTCTGGAAATTAGAATGTTTGTTTAGTTAATTCTTCTTCTGGTGCCACATTATTGCTAAATGTTAGCCGTTGAATTGCCAGGTATGGACTTTTTCATTGTTAACTACAAAGGAATATATCGCGGTGGTTTTCCGTTGCCTGCTTCAAACATTCCAGGGATAATCGTTTAATTAACCATTTGAAGAAGAATGCCTTTGTTTATCATAACTACTAATCATAACAGTTAAATATTCATACTAATATGGTATGATTGCCGTAGAGGAATTCAATTCGGAAATGCAAGATTTTCTAATTTCGTATGAATATTAAATAAACATAAGTGAAAAATCACTTACCTCTAAAGCGTTGTGATTTAAAGTTAATCCAGGTATTTGGTCTCCATTCACTAAGTTAAAGTATCCTTGTTCTTGGCTTTCAACAATCCATACTTTTATCTGGGTAAAAACAAATTAAAAGAAAATAACTGTATATAAAAGTCTCCCTAAATCAGACCATATGTACCTTTAGGTATATAAATTAGCATAAAAAATAGTTAATAATATACGAAAAATAAAGTACTTCATTTAAATTTACTGTTATATCTATTAAATTTTTCATTCCAATGACTAGACGTATATATAAAGTATATTTATATGTCACTAATAACAGTCAGACAATATTTATTTTACGTTTATATAACGAAAGCGTTTCATCGTTCAGTGGCAGGTTTACTGCAAAATTGAGGCACGTTTTTCTTAATACCAAGTATTGATTAAGCAATAAGTCAATGTTAAAGCAATGATACTCACTTTAAAACCATCTATAGAATCAGCGTTGCCTTTCCAACTCCACTGAACAAGCAATCCGTCCGACAACGTTATTACACTTTCAATGTTTGGTATATCTTTTTCTATCACAAACCCAGCACAAATTATAAATACAAGAACACGTTTCATGTTGCCTTGATCATATCTACTCGACAAATGTCATTGGACTTTTCGTGACCGCAAATATGTTCGAACGAACTCAGTAAGATAATGGTATGTAAAGAGGTTGTGTTTCTTATTACTAATAACTATTTAGTTACTCTATATTTAGTGTTTTCCTCATTTAATGTCTTGTTAAGTTTGAACTGAACTAAGGTCTCTACACTGTAATTTGATGTCACTTCTAAGCTTATAATCGTATACTTTAGAACATTTGGTTCATGTTAGCCATTTTCCTGTAGTGTTTGGTTTCAGCGTGCGACTCTCATCCCTGAGGTCGTAGGTTCGAGCCCCAGTTGTGCATCAATGGACTTTCTTCCTTTGTGCGCATTTAGCATTAGCTCGAACGGTGAAGGAAAACATCGAGAGGAAACCGACATGTCTTAGACCCAAAATGTCGACGGCGTGTGTCAGGCACTGGAGGCTGATCACCTACTTGCCTATTAGATTTAAAAATGATCATGAAACAGATCCAGAAATCTGAGGCCCAGACCTAAAGATGTTGTAGCGCCACTGATTTATTTTATTAATATAGATTGTCTATGTAATGTTACATATATTGGGGGTGATTCATTTATTTATTTTTGATTCAATTTAATTTATTTATTTTTGATTCATTTACACAAAATGAACAAAGCTTAACATTCTTAATTTACAAATTAACAGTTTCAATGGAATAATACTGTACACCATATTCAGGTGTCGTTTCACTAATACTTGAGATTGTACAGGTATTTGGAGATGTCTTCTGAGCTAGCACTGTATAACCATCTTCCTTTACTATTTTCACTCTAATGGGCTGCGACATTGGTCCATCGAGATCCTTCCTGTATGCAAGAACACGTACTTCATATAGTGTATTGTAATTTATTCCATCAGTTATTTTGATGCTTAAGTCATTTTTTATATCGATGTTAGGAGTGGTATATTCTCGTGGTGGATGTTTCGGAACTTCAATATTATAAGGCTGAAATTAAAATATATTGTCAATTTCCGCTTTTACTATTTCACACCCCTTCTTTATACCAAACAAGGCAAACCCAACTATTTCATTTTTCTCTGTCTAATGAGTGTGTAACTCAGTCATGTATCGTATACCTTTAGATTATAACACAAATTACCAGCAAATAGATATATTTAATGTAACTACAAATGATAGATATATTAGATAGAATGGCTTTGTTATTTCTCTTTTATATTGGACATATTATAATGATCAATGCATCTTACAATTTATTATATATATTTTTTTGTATAAGTTAATAATTGTTTAACGTGTTTTGTGTTTATGTTTGAATGTTTATTCCGTTTTTGGCTTATGTGTATAATGTTATTGTTTAGATATTGTATAAGTAGCTGTAGGAATACTGAAGACCAAAAAAGTAATACTTTATGAATATTGTTAATACCATAAGTGTTCGTAAATTAATTAAATACCTCAACAGATCTTTCATCGGAAATTATAGCAAGTTGTTCCCCATTTAATAATGTATAGGTACCATGAAGGTCTTCCTCGATTTTCCATACTCTTATCTAAAAATATAAAATTTTATTTATTATTTTACACGTTCCATAGAGAAATCGTTAAATGTGTATTACCGTTTTTAATAAATTTACCCCTTATTCTTAAACGTACTATAAACTTCAAATCACCATTAATGTTTTGTTCTTATAACTCAAGATCCACTTAGAAATTAAACAAACAAGATAACACATATATATTTTAAATAATTTATTCTTACATGAATGCTGCTTGATTGCTTATTTATTTAAGTCGACGTTGTGTTAAGTCCAAATATATTTATTCACACATTTGAGTTAATGTAACATTATGAACACCAGAAAGTATCTCGTACGTACTATAGTGAACTACACTAGACTACAATGAATAACACATACCTTATATCCAACAATTGGATGTCCTTGGTGATTTCCTACAACTCTCCACTGAACAAACAACCCCTCGGGTTCATATAGAGACACCCTCACGTGAGTTGGCTTGTCTATAACCTGTGATATGGCAACTTCGAGTACAAACAAAAAATAAATCTTCATAGTAGACGTTTATCGTGCACAAGAGACCGCAAACAATGAACCGCTTTAGTAAAGCGTTAAGCAAAATTAAATGTCTAATGACGTTTGTGACTGTGTACATAATTAGGACATATTATAATGTGTATATTCATAATTTTAATTAGTGAATTCCGTGGTCTATATAAAGACACAGCAATGATATCCATTTTTGAATTGCTAGAACAATTATTTAACGTTGCCCATACTACTACGTACAAAGAGACTGATAATTCTATTATATACTAGCTGACCGGGCAAACGTGGTTTTGCCATATACATATCATTTATAATAAAAAAATAGGGGTTGATCGTAGAGGGGTGAAAGGGGTTAGGGGTTTGTATGTATTTTTTTTATTGTTGTATCATAAAAAAATAAAAACAGAAAAAAATATCTAAAAATAAAAAAAAATATATTTAGGGGTGGACTACCCTTAACATTTAGGGGGATGAAAAATAGATGTTGTCCGATTGTCAGACATACCCAATATGCACACAAAATTTCATGAGAATCGGTCGAGCCGTTTTGGAGGAGTATGGCAACGAAAACTGTGACACGAGAATTTTATATATTAGATATATTACGTTTACGGCAAACGTTTGTTTTACCATGTATGTATATTATTTCTATGAACATTTTTTTAGTTCAATAAAAATAACTATCTACAATAATAAAAAAATAGGGGTTGATCGTAGAGGAGTGAAAATTATGGGTTGCATGTATTTTTGTATGCTATATCAAAAAACAATTTTTTTTCTAAAAAATAAAAAAAATTTTTTGGGGTGGACACTCATTATCACTTAGGGGTTTGAAAGATAGACAGTAGCCGATTCTCAGACTTACATGCATAAAAAATTTCATAAGAATCGGTCCTGCCGTTTCGGAGGAGCATGGGAACGAACATTGTGACACGAGAATTTTATATATTAGATTTTATTGAATTGGGATGTCACTAATCGAACCGTAATTGAACCCTGCCCAATGGGGTAAGTTCTTCATCTAATTATCTTGTTTAATAAATAAATTAAAAGGCGTATTTGTTATTAAAAATATATTTTATTTGGTGCAACATAAAATCTACAGTTACAGAGGAAAAGAGAGCCGAAAATACTTTGGGGCAAGATAATATGCGAGGCTCAAGAGTCCAAGCTTATTAACTGGATGGTAGTAAAATAAGTCAAAATTAAAAAAAAATTATATCATCGAAAAATATTATTTACAAATAAGAATTATGGATAAACGGCTCTCCATCACTCGAGTTCGTAATGATTGACACACCACATGAATCGATTCTTCTCAAACCCAATGCTTTATATATTGGCCGTGGTTTCACTACCTTTGGTGACATGGTATATTCGGTCACAGATTTTACGATTTTCACCCGAATAGGATCTGTCATTGGTCCTTCAGCTGTCGCATTGAAAGTATTGACTCTTATTTCATACAAATTGTCTATACTCATAAATATTCTTGCCATGTTATAATATGCGTTGGAATTCGTTATTACACTAACATTATTTTTGGATATGTGTTCAATGCTGAAGGGCTGAAAAAGGCATAACTCATTGATACATTTTGTCAGGTTTATTTGTAATTTTGTAAGCAAGTAAGAAACAATTATTGTTTAGCATTCGAACGTCAGATTTCCGAGTGACCGCCCTGTGATTATCAGTAAGCCACAAAGGTGATAGTCTATATAAGACTATACAAACTCGTATTAAACTAAAGAAAGGAAAAAAGGCACCCCCCTGAAAAACCACTTAACAGATTTTTTATGAAACTTAGACCGTTCTACTGAATATACTGATTAATTGGTTCTATCTATCATCTGCTAGAATTTTATTTTGTACAGACATACATAGATACTCAAATATTATGTAAATCCAACAGGATCAGATACTGTCTTCTCCTTTTATTCAGTTTTAGACAAATTTCATAAAACATACATCCCAGCCTATTGAGAACTATGTTTCAGTTGGAGTTTATGACTTCACAGTTAAAAATACTTTATAATTAGATTTTAGTCAAAAATATTGAAATCCTTCCTACTGATTGTACTTTTCAATACCTCTTGAGCAATATCGTTTCTCTGTAACCCTGGGTATTGATCTCCATTTAGTAATTTAAAATTTCTTGTCGTCTGTTCTTCAATCGACCATAGCTTCACCTAAAAATACAGATGTAATCATAACAATCAAATATACAGTATTTACAGGTCCGCCACAACTGAGCCTGTTGATTAAGACACTATCTGGGTAGCTGGTTCCACATTATAAATATATCAGTTCAAAAATATCGTAAAGGAGTTTTTGATATAGATCAGGGGACAAACGGGCAGGAGGCTCACCTGATGTTAAGTGATACCGCCGCATATTAAAATAAAATAAAAATAAAAATAAAATATGTTTATTATGGAACATAAGATACATGTATCACTTATTCCACGTCATTAAATTTGAAGGCATCCCTACTCATCGGCAAAGAAGACAGAGGGTGTAGGCCGAGAGAAAAAGCCGGCGTAAAAAACTCTCGGTACTCTTTTAAAACAGCAAATCATCAAACAACACTTATTTAAAACAAATATCGCAAATTGATTAGAAGTAGCCTGTCTAGCACTAGTCCCAGGCCCTTTTATCAACTAGATAATCGTTGACTTTATAGTAAGCCTTTTTACACAGCTTTTCTTTAATACATTTCTTAAATTTATTGAAAGGCAGTGATAAAAGAGCCTCTGGGATTTTATTAAAGAAGAGTATCCCTTTCCCCAAAAAAGAATTACTAACTTTAGATAGTCTAGTACGGGGAAATTGCAGCCTGCGTTTGTTCCGTGTATTAACATTGTGCGTATGTTCTATTCTAGTAAACTTATCACTATTTTTGTATACATACATAATATTTTCATAAATATATTGCGAGGGAAAGGTAAGTATATTAATTTCCTTGAATTTATCTCTAAGAGATTCCCTACATTTTAAATTATAGATTGCACGAATAGCCCTCTTCTGCAGGATGAAAATAGTTTCGACATCAGCAGCATGACCCCATAATAATAAGCCATAAGTCATTAAGCTATGAAAGTAACTAAAATAAACAAGTCTAGCTGTATCGACATCAGTTAGTGAGCGAATTTTTTTAACCGCGTAGGCTGCAGAACTAAGTCTCTTCGCCAATCCGTTAATATGAGGGGACCACTGAAGTTTTGAATCCATGGTGATTCCGAGAAATACAGTTGTATCATCCAGATTCAATTCCTCACCGTTTATAATTGGTCTAGTATCCATAACCCTTGCATTTTTTGCACAAAATTTAATGCATTTTGTCTTTTTTGCATTAAGTAGAAGGTTATTCATACTAAACCAATGGACAATCGAAGACAGAGCATTGTTCACATCGTCAAAATTTGTTATTTGTCGTTTGATTTTAAAAATCAAGGACGTGTCATCAGCAAACAAAACTATCTGATGTTTTCTCTCTACCATGAAAGGTAGATCATTTATATAAACAAGAAAGAGGAAAGGGCCAAGAATTGAGCCCGAAGAATTGACGAGTCACATTGCCAAATGCCTCACAAATGCGTTGCAGGCCTTTTAAGAATTGGGACACTCAATTCTTGACTTAACCTAAGTCGAATTGGTTCGGTAATACTTCAGTGGGCAGCTGGTTTCACCTAGTGGTGGTGCGCGGCAGAAACACTCAGTTGTGCAACGACGGACGTCGAGGTGATACGGTGGTATTTTGTATTCTGCCTTGACGTCCGATGATGAAACTTTGCAGCTGGTATTAATCCGAAAGACTCCTCTGAACACTCTACATGGTAAATGCGCTAGAAGATGCAGAGAGACCCCACATTTCTACGCAACACCAAGGGATCAAGCCGCCAGGAAAGTGACTGGTCGTCGACGATTCGAATAGCTCTTTGGTCATGCGAAAGGAGCTGGAACTGGGGAGCTCCCACCCAGAGGCAAAAACAGTACTCCATGTGGAGCCAAATTTTCGTTTTATAAGGTGCTTTGTAAATTGTAACTTTCAATAAATTTTGGAACAGTTGTACCATTATTATACATAATTAGAGCAAAAAAAATATGCGAATTCTCACCTTGTACCCTTTTATCAAAGGCATAGATTTGTATGGCACAGTATTCCATTCAACATACACGCCAATAGGTTCCATAAACGACAATTTTAGTCCATTTATTCTCGGCAATTCACAATTCACACTCACAAGGAAAATGTTGAATAAAATCAAGTTTACGAATGCCATCTTAGTGCGAATTGATAACGTAAGATCATGTCATAACACATCAATACTATACGACCAAATAATACTCACAATTTTATTTGAATATTATATATCAGAACAAGTCGTTGTATGCAAAATAAACAATTTATATAATAAAAAGACGGTATATCTTTACTCGTAATATTATATATTTTGAACTACTTATAGCTATGAAGATGTTAACTAATAGCTTGCTTTGATTCATTCATAATTTATGTAATATGAAACTAATTATTGGTACTATTTCTGACAGATCTCTCTAAAATTTTCTTAGGGGTAAATAGATGTATTAATCATATAAAATATTCGTAGGAACTGGTGAATAATTGGTGGTGATTTTTAACATATTTATATGTTTAGTATAAATCATAATTAGTACTACAGTTATTATATTGTGCATATTAATACGAAAATTCAACAGAACTCCTTCACAATCTTAAGAGATAAAAAGTAATATATCTATCGTAAGAAGCGTATTACTAATTTTAGAGGGATTCACCCGTCGTTGGGAGTTTGCGGTTTAATCATGCGATGAACTCATGACCCTGAGTACTAAAATGTCTATCAAACCGGTCGGTCGTGTTGCCATTTTATTCTTCATACTAAGTGCGCACGCGCAGTCATCACCAGATGTCACGATACAGGCTTTCAGACCGAAAGGTGTTCGAGTGTCTATACAAGGTGTGTTTGAAAAGTGTTTTTTCGCTTGCTTAAATATTGAAATTTTAAATATATAAGATTATTTGTACCAGCGTTTCCGAAGATAAATTCGGATCTGTTCGATCCGTTTATGGCCTATAAGCCTATCTCAGTAAAAACAAACTTCAGCAGTATAATCTAAATAATAATATTAAAATTTCATATTAATGAGAAAATGTACAATAAATTGTTATTAAATAATTTAAATTATAATAAGTACTTCTCTTACGTAAGTTCAAGTCAAACAATATATTTTGCTATTAAATAACGGATATTTTTAAATTATAAAGAGCCGTTAGAAATCAACAAGGATAAGTAAGCTTCTATGAAACTTTCATCCTAATTTTACGCAGACAGTCAAATTCAGCTATTTATTTCACGATTTCTATATGCAGCAAATGTGGTGTATTTGTTTTAATTATCTGCTAATTAATTGTCATAAAGAAATACAAATAAAGACCCATAATTAGTAAATATTTTTTCTGCACAAAACTCGCTTCAAACGCCAAGCTCCGTATTTTCTAAGAACACTATCTAAACAAAAGCTATTCCGATCTACAGTTTAAATATTCTCATACTGGAGAGTGTATCGTTAAAGCTGATAACTCTGGAACTGCTGGTTCAAATTGTAAAATCATTCCTGTATTCCATATTCAACTTACCAATCTATGTGAAAGGAATTCGGTTGAGCTGGTGAATAATCTCTAACTAATTAAATTTACAGATCCGGAGAAAAAGCTCAACCAATTCGTATTCCAAGGGAATGTGAATAGGAATATTAACGTAAATGATGTGGGCCAAATTTCTGGTGAGGTCATCAAGCCCACGAATGGGGCTTGGGTGTTTGAGGACCCGACCATATCTCTTAAGCCTGGCGATGTCATCAATTACTATGTGTTTGTTACGCGGGAGAGAAAGGGCTATGTCAACGACAACCTCACCTTCACAGTAACTGGTAAGAATATTATCTTCTTTAGTTGCTTTCTTCTATGTTATGGATCATCGTATAAACAACGTAGAAAAAACGGCATATTTTTTAATAGTGCAAGGGTATAGGTGTATGCATACTTTCGTAACAGTAAAAGGAAAATGTGATTAACTATATTCTGATAGAAACAAATTGAGATAAAATTGGTTGCTAAATTTAACACGATTGCAAATTAATTCACACTAGACGACGGTCAAAAACGGCAACGCCGTCCATTGACGTGCTAGTTCGGTAGGATTAACGCCCGAACCCAATAACTTATCTCAATCCATAATCCACCATCTGAGATAGTAATCTTCAGACAAATGTTGTAATTGTAATAAGTGTGCCAATAACCAATCGTCGGATTGTAATAGCCATCTGTTGATACAAGCTATCCATGGGAGGTCGTATCGGTGTCTGTGGATAGACCTTTGTATGAAAATAACAGTTGACGAAAGCTCGATTTCAACAGTTAATTATTTTAACAGATTTTGACTTACACCAGTTTTTTAAATAATTAAAAAAAACTGTTTGTTATGTTTTCAACATACACAATGTATTTTCTAATGTTATTTGTACGGTTTTATTGACTTTATTTACTTTACATTGATTATCAAATATGAGTGAAAACTCGGTAAAACGGAACGACAAAGAGCATTTTATCCGTTGCCAAAAATGGATTGTCTTCGTAGGGTTTGGTTATTGGGATGCAGATAGGAGATCGATCGACTGTCAGGGTCTGATCTCAGATTGTTTTCAAACTGAGATTGTGGATTGATTATTGGGTTCGGGCGTAAGTCGAAATCATAACAAATTCAGATTAATAGGATACGATTGCTTACTACTTAGATGTCCAAAAGTGTATGAATACTTAATTGTGTGTGTAGCCTACCAAAGCGAATGAAAGTCCTTTTTAACTAAAACAATACAAATATATTATAACAATATTTCCCTTCGCACATAAGCGTAACACAAACGGGCAACGTCTCTTGTAAAAATTGTCAATAGGAACTATCCATTGTATTTTTACTACATACAAGTTGTACTTTTACAGTAAAAACAAATAAACATTGTGATCAAATGGCTTCTCAAATGTAATTCAAAATTTTTAAATGTCTTAAGGTCGTTGAACCCGTCGAATTTATCTAGGAAACGATATTACCTACAGTACAGATTGTATAAACTATTCTTACACTAAACGAATGCAATGATGTCGAACTGGATTAGATTTTAATCGTTTGTTCCTTTGAGGTAACCCAGTATGGTTTTATAATTTTCAGAACTGGTTGATCCATCATCACCCGCAAAGCCCTCATCACCAGACTGTAAGTCAACTGTGACAGAGGTTGCAGGCGGTAAAGTGTGTGCCGGCCAAGTTATTTTTGAGGATAATTTCGACCGACTTCAGGATCTCTGGTACATAGAGCAGTACATACCAGACCAACCAGTAAGTTTTGAGACTTCGAGAGTAATTAAAAATCAATATCAGGTGATTGTTAAGGAAGATAAAAAAAAGCATCAACGGTTTCATAGTTCACGCTGTCACGATAATGAATAATATATTATTAGAGTTAACTATTATTAAACGGTATTCAAGCGTTTCACCAAGTACGTGAGCCTATACGCGTTTCTTCGATATAAACTAAAACAACAGAAAAGATAGAAAAAATATGTTTCAAATGGAATCTTATCATCAAAGCAAAATACCAATACCAAGTACTGCCTGTAAAGCCTACGATATAATATCCCCAGCCTACAGGGATCTAGGCTCCGAATATGATTTTGTCCCATTTGGTGTCAAGACCCTTGGTCCGTGGGCTCCTAGCGCTATAAGGCTTTTTAAGAAAATAGCAAAAATTTAGTCTAGCTATTCAAAGGGGGAACGCTGCCAGTATCTTTTTTTTGGAACCTTGCCTCCTTTTAAAAATATATTTTAAGGTTAGTTATTGCTTTTCTGTAAGCCTGCGGTATATTATATGTGTATATAATTCTAGCTAATTTTAATTTGATCCAAGATTTTAAGGGAAGTGAAAATGTAAAATAAAGGTAGAAAAGACATCAAAGACAATTGAAAGGCTTAGCTAACTTCAAAATCTATTTCATTTCAAAATTATTTTAATATTTTTCAGGACTATCCTTTTGTGTCCTATCAACGACCTCCAAAAAGTCAAACGGTAGCCGTTGATAATGGTTACTTAAGAATCGCTCCCCAACTCCAACAGGATCTGGCAGGATTTTCTAATAGTTCAATTTTATCTGGTACCCTGGATCTCACTAGTGGGTAAGTTGATTATGTAATTTTAGTTTTAAAACTTGTGAGATTACTTCTTTTATTTTTTTATTATCACTTCATTTCACATGAAAACAGTAAATCGGTATAACTCGGTAATAAACCTAAAGTTTGAATACAATGGGCGTTTTTTAAGTAACAAGAGGCAAACGGGCTGAAGCCTAACGATTTTGTAAGTCACTTTTCGAACTCAAACAATAAACTACAAGCTCCCTCCTTATCAGAATGCCAAATCGTAAAATGACTGCTTCACGACTGATTTAAGCGCGACCGCCGCTGCGAAAACCGCTGTGAGAGTTCGAAAAGTGAGTTACAGAATCGCAAGGCTGATGTTAAATGATACCGCCGCATGGACTAGTATTGCCAGAGCGTTGTAGGTCCACCAGTGCGTTGCAGGTCTTTTAAGAATTGGTATGCTTTTTTCTTGAAGGAGCCTAAGTTTGAAATTCGAATTGGTTTAGAAATACATCGCTTATAAGCCATTATTTACACGCAAGCCTATTTTGGTAAAAGCTTATATGACTGGCATTCACTAGGTTTGAATCCGGCAAAGAAATTTTACGGAATGATAAGCACAAAAAGATTTAAAAAAAAAGAAACGAACGCGAACTTTTAACTTTATATTATTTAGTTTTCAAAAGAAAAGTAGTGGAAATTGCTACCGAGAAGACCTAGAAAAACCTCACTTACCTAATCAAAAAACAACAAATCAACGAGGGTTTTTTATTTTTTTACTTTAGATGCACAAGTAGAACCACGTATTCATCAAAATGCAGCGTCAGTGCCTGGGGCGCGAGCATTCTACCACCTGTTGTAACGGGAAGGCTGACTACCAAGTTGGCCTTTAAGTATGGAGTGGTTGAAGTCAGAGCCAAGTTACCAAAAGGAGACTGGTTATATCCAGGTATAAATAGTAATAATTGTACTAATAGGTTTGCTCTCGATTTAGCTTTGAGAAAAACGAGAGTAGTGTCCTGCAGAGTTGGCTGAAGTGTAGACCTTAAGCCTCATGGTTCCTATAGGTTAAAAATATGTTCTCATGATGTCTTAGAGTTTAGTTTCGTGCACAAGATATGTGCGACACTTAATTAAATATATGTAAATTTCACTAAAAAATTTCAACATTAAATTTTTAAAGTTCAAAAGTAAGAGATGACAAGTATTAAAAAACAACCACCCAAGAGTCATCAAAACTACAAATTTATGCTGTAAGCATATGTAACATAATAAAATATTTATAGTTATAAACTAACTGCTGTGGTCTCTGGCAGAATGACCAGCGCTGTTGAACACGTCTTCTCCACAGCATAATGCTGAGCCAGGGCCAGTTAAAACCACAACACACATTACACACTTTAAATGTACCTTATTCCTTTTTTTTGTTATTTATCTTTTTTGATTATTATTTTTTTGTGTGTTTCGTTAATGATAAATGTTTCGTCTATTTTCAGACATTGGATTAGAACCGTTAATGAATAAATATGGGTTTATGAATTACGCCTCCGGACTGATTAGAATCGCTGGAGCGAGAGGCAACAATGAATTGAACCTTGGTGCTGAAGATCTTAGTAATAAGGTAGGTTTTGTACTTGATAACAAGAAAGGAATTAGGCTTGGATGATAGAGAAACACTTCGACCAAAACAAACGAAAATGAATGCAGTAAAATATAGTCCAGCGACCAGAAAAGTCATATTACCCCGGTTTTCTGTAACTCTAATAACGATAACATCAATGTTGGTTGATTTTTACACGATCCCAATGTTACGTTGTCAGGATATTGCGAGAACTATATTGAAGTAGCATACAATTTAGGAAGTAGGCGATTAAGAGGCTCTATGGCCGAATCGAATTGGCCACTATAATGTTCAGTTCACATATGAAGTGTAGTTCTTTAAAACCGAAGACCACTCAACATAATACAAATTCCCTAAAGAACTTTCACCCAATCTGAGTAGTGGATAGTCCATTTGAAAGGTTGGATAATTTTTCCAAATCCGATAAATACGCGCGCATCAGCTTATTACGTTGCTTGTGTGTTTATTACAAGTTGGAAGGCATATATACGTTACTGTAAAAGAACGAACTACGGTTAATCTTAAGATTTAAGTGTAAGTCTTAGGATTTACCGAGATGAGTTGGTAAATGTAAGTATTTCTGAAAATACGACGATTTTTTAGACCTTTTACCATTCGAAAACAGTATATGCTAGGTTTTACCAGTGTCAGCTGGTAGATGTTGGTTTTAGGAATAAAACAATGAGTAATTCTTAATTATTTACTTTAATGAACTATTAGACAAAACAGGTACATAGTATTATAAAGGTATCATATGATAGTAATACGTACAAACTAATACCAACTTATTTAAATTATTTTGAAAAAACACATAACGTATATCTCTGAATATCTCAATCTCTATCATATCTGAATCAGTAGTTCTCTATTTGGAATTCAACAACGAAATACAAACATAATGCTTACATAAGCTAGTCTAACTTAATAATTATTTTTGTTTTTCAACCTTACCGTGCCATTAATGTAAATCCTAAGATTTACCAACGGAATGGTGGTAAGAGTTCAAATCGCAAACCTTTTGGGACATTTACCATTAGGAGTTGGTAGATCTTAGGTTTTACTGGAATATCTTAGGATTTACTGCAGTTCGAGCTTTTACAGTAACATATACACTATATATTCCTTCCAACTTGTAATAGTAACGTAAGTTACAGTGTACCGTCTCTGGCCGTTTTACTATGAATAGTTTTAAATTTCGTATCTCTAGCGATTAGACTAGGACCAGGTGTAAATGTTACGCTTTAATTTAACCTGTTGCCCTTAATACTTGATCGGGAGACTGAGCCAAAATACGTTTTCAATATAATAATATCTCGCTTATGGGTATAAGATACTTATATCATCCAATTTTAAGGCTTGTAAATTGTATAGTATTTCTACCATAGGTGTTGTATGGTGGCCCTATTATGGATTTTGATTGTCGAGGCCACCTTCTTCGAAAAAGGAGTGCAGCCAAACCGTGGTCTAATGATTTTCACACGTACAGTGCCAGATGGGAACCAGGTAAACAAAATTCTTTCTCATAACTTAGGTATATAATTGACTAAAATTAATTAATTACTGATAGAGGCCAGACTTTCAATGTTTTAATTACATTACTATCTAGTTAGCACAAAAACGAAACACGTTTAAGAAATTTTTTAAAAATAATCAGCAAAAACGTACATAATATTTTTCGTATCAGTCATAGATATACAGTCTTCTATACAACCATGACATATAAGATCCACTACTAACACATATTCAGGTCTTTTTGCATATAATATAGACAGTAGAATTTTTGAGAAGGAATGAAATTTTCTAAGAATACCATGCTTTCATATAGTAAAATTAAAATTGTAAACGTTTTATCATATTTTTATGTGAATAATGAATATGTTTTAAATTATAAATCAATTACTTCGTTCCTCAGTGGAATAAATTGTGTATCTTAAGGTTTAATAAGTGAATAAGTTTAAATACTACCCTAAGAGTTCCTCTACTTATTTTAGTTTATTACTTTCTTTGATAGATAAAGATAATTGGATAAAACTTATGTCATTATTACCAATCCATTTTAAGTACTTCATTATATGTCAAGATTTGTTTAATGACGTAAGAAGAACTTTATATTTAGTTAGTTATAAGTTGTAAATCTTTCTCAATAAATTAACTTGAAAAAAAGGTTAAATGTTATTTACAATGTGTGAATCAATTTAAACCAGGGACCGGTGGAATTTAACTGAAATTTTGATTGAATTAACCGTATTCTTAACCTTAATTTTAGGTCGTATAACACTAGCAGTCGACGGTATTGAATGGGCCCGCATAGAACCTTCAGCAAATGGCTTTCAGGGACTGTTGGGACGCGACTGCCCATTACCTAGGGACTTACTTGCGACCGGTTCTAACATGGCACCATTCGATGATTATGTACGCAGTTTACTTTATATAATTAATTAAACTATATATATCTATACTAATATTATAAAGAGGAAAGATTAGTATGTAAGTATGTTTGTAACGAATTGGCTCAAAAAGTACTGGACCGATTTGAAAATTCTTTCACCATTTAAATGCTATATTATCACTGATTCATTGATATCACTTTTAAGAAAAAAATAAAGATCCCTACTAACACTACAATACTGTTAGCCAAGGTGTAAAAAATGCCTATAAAATGCGTTGGTAAAACAATTGATGATAGAACAAAAAATTTTCCACATTAAAGAACATATCAATATCTGCAAAATATGTTTAAAAAATAAATGTCCACCCGTGCGAAGCCGGGACGGGCCTCTAGTATATTATATATTTATCGCAGCGAATGCTTTACACCAGTGAGAGAGATGAAAATAAGTCGCATTGAAGCCTTTGAAGAAATTTTATTTGAGTCCTAAATTTGCACCAAAATAAGATTTTTATGTCTAACAAATAACTTTTAGAAAATTTAAAGTACGCGATAAATAGAGGGAACTTTCAATAGACACATGAATCTTAGTCAGTTTTAGATTGGGTTATTTGGTTAGTTCAAATCAACGGTTATTTTTCAGTTTTACTTGACTCTCGGTGTCGCAGCTGGTGGCATCAGCGAGTTTCCAGATGGGTCCTATACATCAGGTTCTCGTCCGAAACCCTGGAGAAATCCGGGGAGGAAGGCATCCTTGAACTTTTGGCAGGATATTGAGGCATGGTGGAATACTTGGACACAACCTTTAATTGTTGATTACGTCCGTATCCGAGCGATTTAATGCTAGTCGGTTTTTAATAAAAATATTTGTATAGCTTATATATTTTTATTTTAATAAATTATTTTAAAACATATATTTATTATACAATAATTCTTATTCAACTTTCCTATTTGTCCACATAGTACAGTAGGTACTTGTACTTCAGATTGCACTTTTTAAAGAGCAAACGGGCAGGAGGCTCACCTGATGTTAAGTGATACCGATACAGGACACTCACACAGCAGGCTCGCAAGTGCGTTACCGGCTTTTTAAGAATTGCAACAGAATTTCCATGCTTGCTCGCAATATCTACAGAATCGATTTCAAATTTTCACCTTAGCTGTAGAAAAACCACATCACAAACGCCAGCAACGCACTTGCGAGCCTTCTGGAAATGTGAGTGTACATGGGCGGCGGTTTTCGATCAGACCAGCCCCTTCCCCTTTGAACCTCTGAATAAGTAAAAACTATTTGAAGTCTATGAATAAAATTTTACAAGTTTTATTGTTGTGTTTCTATCACAGTTTTAAAAATTAAAATTGTGTTCGTATGGATATGGGTCATTGCCGTGTTGTACTTCCGAAGGGACGGTAATCCGACAACCTGTTACTGACCTTTGTAGAACAACCTGATAGCCACTCCCTTTCACCACCTTAATCCTCGTAGGTAAAGACATAGGCCCATCAACGTCCTTCTTAAAGCCCAATACTCGAACTTCGTAAATCGTATTATACTTGATTTTTACTGTAGCCGACATCAAACCTTTGTTCGCAGACCCAACGATCTCTTCTCTGGAAATTGGGTCCGTGTTGTTGACAGAAAATGACTGAAATTTTTTGTAACTATTACATTTTGTAGTAACCAGTCTTGATGTTATAAAAGCTGGACTTTGTGTTATTTATTTTTACATAGTTTATTGCCAATTCTACATTGAACTGACAGAATGAACCTATTTTTATTGATCCAACACGGCTGTGGGTGCACAGGTTATTGCCAGTTCCTCTCTTTCGTTCTACGCCCTTGATTTGAGAACTGGCAGTAAATGTAAAATTAGAAGCATTTAATATGTATTTCTTTATTGACGTTCATAAGTGGACATTGTGTTACCTACATTAATAAATGATTTTTGACTATTGACTTTTTTGACCACTGTGTATTTAAAAAATTGTTATGGAATCCATGGCTATCAAAGTATTTTAATCACTGACCCAGAAGTTGAAGATTACTGCGCTGCAATGCTTTCAAGGTTAGATTTTTAAAGGCAGACCAGTTTTGACAACAATTATAAATATCTTAACTGTTATTATTATTATGACAATATTATAATTAATATGACATTTACATGCCTTCTTTTATATGGCTGATTGTGCGGTTCATTTTTATAAGAAATTAATCTGAATGTGCCACTTTCTTTGCAAATAAACGATTAATTTATTATTATTTTGATTACATATAATTTTCAGAAATTGTATTTGTATTATTGTGTGATGCAGAGTATGAGATGTAGAAAAACTTCTATTACATTACCATATAACTGTAATATATATATATATATATATATAAATGTTATAAATACGATTTTAATTAAAGATCTGGTCTACCACAATAACGATCAACAATACAGAGGTGAAACGCAAACTCCCCACAGCGGGATTCGCACAAAATAACGACGAAATCGTGGTTAACGAAATTCATCCCATCCACTACGGGCTACAACAGCGGTTAGGCTTATACACTTTATCTAATATTGACCAATCCATTAGGCGTTCGCCTCGCTTGTTTTGTGCATTCTAAAAATTACTATATCGGTACGATTAATGCGTAAATTATTAATGTACCTTAGAGGATTCCTCGTGTTTCACTGTCCCCGGATACTTGTATGCATCAACCAACTGAATATCAGTTGTTGATGATTCTGGTATTTCCCAAAGCCTTATCTACAAATAATTATTTAAAAAAAATACAATTAACTTCTGATGAATATTCGTATAATATCAGATAGAAGCAAAGTTACGCTAAATAAATTTATTTTTTTATGAAACAGGAGGGAAACGGACAGGACGCTCGCCTGATGTTAAGTGGTACCGCCGCCCATGGACACTCACATTGCCACTCCTCCAGTCTCAGTATCAGTGTCCAGTATCAATATCAGTGTCCAGTATTAGTATAAGTGTCCAGTATCAGTATCAGTGTCCAGTATCAGTATCAGTGTCCAGTGGACACACATGTACAAGTCTTAGAAAATCCAGCGAAAAGCAGCTGAATCTTATTTTATTTAGACAATGTTTACATATATTAAGGCGTTAGAAATGGACTCTACCGGATAACACACCTTGTACCCAATTACTGGATCATCGTTCCTTTGTCTCACAGGCCACCACTGAACATACAGGCCTTCTGGTTCTGCCAAAGACACGCTTGTCACTTCTGGAGCTTCTAAATACCGCTCGCTTTCTTCAATGCCAGTAACTAATACAATACAAGCTAGTACAAGCTTGGACTCGGTACGAAGAATCATTGTTATTAACCTAATACTCAAATTGTTTAGAAAATATTTGTATACACATACTCTTAGATAATGTCGCCTTTAAATAATTTATTAACACAATATTTTGTAAGTTCGCACCACAGCTAAAATACACTGTGTTTTTGCAAAATAACCAGTTTATCAACATCGATAACCTCTTAACAGCTGCAATTGTATCTAGCTATTCAAGGTCTTTTGAATTGTTGATTTTTAATCTTAATTGTAATGTTCGAAATATTTAATTAGGTATAAATCTAAATTAGATGGAGGAGTGTTGGCCTAGTGGCTTCAGCGTGCGACTCTCATCCCTGAGGTCGTAGGTTCGATCCCCGGCTGTGCACCAATGGACTTTCTACGTGCGTATTAACTATAAACAGTGAACGTCATTTAATATGTCACAACTGCGTCTTATTCAGGAAAGCATGTCTAAGGATGCATATTGTATTTTTCTCTACTAATGTATAAATTATGCAGAATGTCGAATTAAAATAAATTTAAAATGAAGTTGCTATAAAAGGTAAATAGGTAAAATAAAAAAAAACATAGAGTTCTTTATTTATTAAAACAGTGATGATACATTACTCGGAGTCGAAATACAATACTAATTAATTATTGATGGAACAAAACTTGTTTCAATAAAAATATTTTAAGCTAAAACGTGTTGTAAGGTGCATCACAAGGATACTGGTAATGTGCATTGCAAAATACACTTTAACACAAATAATTAAAGTCGTGTTTACAACTTATACATTCCAGATAGTAAATATGTTTATGATTGACGCAGTATCAGCTGACAAACCCGCGAATCTTCTGCACAAAAACCCATTATTCAGCTAAATTAGTTTTCCTTTTCATGCTCTGATTGTTTTGACAATGGTGCTAATTTGGATGTACTCTCAGAAATATCTGAAAAGCGCGTAGAGAATGCTGTATATGATTTTTCATTATTTTAACTAGACTTTCGTCTCGTTCGAGGATTTAGGAATACATTTTTTAATTTGTCTGTGGACGCGAGCATAACAAGATATGCACATACCATTTTAAATGCATATCCATTTTTTTTTTATTCCAAACTTGAGTATCTACTTTTCTTTACTTGATTATCCATTAAAATGTAGGTAGTTTCATTCGTTTTGTTTTTCTTTTTATTTGGTAAAAAAAATATATTTAATGTGTGTTTAATGGTGATCATGTGTTATTTGGGAATTAAGTTTGTGAGTTTTCTATTAAAAATAAAGGTGCATTTTCTATAGATATAAAAATAAATATTCTATATAATAATGTATTGTATTATATATGATATTCTTTTTTAGTTCAGCACTATTGTCTCCGCTTACTTAGCCACTTACCAGTACATCAGAATTAGCACCATTAGAGATATCTTTTGTAAATTTTACATCCTTTTTAACGATATGTCGGTACAATGGCGATACTGTCAGCTGCCATTGTCATTATATGTCACCGATCTTATAAACTAAACACCAAAGTCAAATCAGTTCAAAACGTAATACAAGTATTTTTTTTATTGTCGATATTGCTAGATATTTAATAAACGTCTATTCAATCGCGATAGTAATAAATACTTTGACGTTGTCAATTAATGAGATCTTTGACATATAATGACAATGACGGTTGACAGTAACGCCATTTATCAAACATATACCAATTGTTTATTATTAATTATTTAAAAGTTAAAATGAGCTGTGTATTTAACAAAATATTTTAAAGGCGAAATATTGAAACAATTCAGGAACTATTGTTATGTGTACCGTGGTCTCTATTTTTTCTTATTATACAGACAAAGAATTTCAGTAGGATTCTATCTTTAATTGGCTACAGAATAAATCCCGTGAAGTACACTTACGCAAACAATAAGTCAAACAGATTGCAAGATATTAATAAATCGAAATCTGTGTGTGAGGCAAAATAACATTTTGTTCTTAGCTACAAAATTTAGATCAACATTAAAGATAGATATAGTATAGAGAGAGCTAGTATTAATTCGATAAGAGTGCTGTTCTCTCGACTCAGCGGAGGCTTACCGTACCACGATATTTATATAGAATCATAAAAAATGCAATTTCAAAATTACATTTAATGTAAAAAGACTATCACGCTTAGTACAAAGGATTAATGCAAAGTCTCCGTAAAAGTAACCATCCGTAATATAACTATATGCTGAGGAACGAAATGCCTGAGCATATAGTTATATTATTTTAGCTATCCGGTATTTATGGCTTTTGCATGATAGAAAAAAAAGAAGTCATAACGATACTATCCAAACACTTTACCTCTTCACGGAAGACGAATAAAACAAAATTCAGTGGCGCTACAACCCCGAATGGGTCTTGGCCTCAGATTGCTTTCGTTTCTTTGATCATTTTTATTTCATAGACAAGTGGGCGAGCTTTCTGTCTGAAGTGGGTGTCGGTGATATTAAAGTTCACGTAAGCATACTTTTAACAATTCTTGTGAAGTTGAAAAGTGATTTTATATAACTCTAAATACATGTATAAACACTTAGATATCAGATATGAAAATAGGTAAGAGTTGTAGACAAAAGATTGACTAACAGTGCGATCATTTTAATCGATAAAAATATGTTAATGAATTTAACAGACTTATAAATAATACATTATGGAGTATTTAGCAAATTGTTCGATTCTTCTATGTATGTGTACAGGTACATTTCTAACGACGCTAAAATTAAATGTCTTTAAACTTATATACTGCCAAATGTTAAATCAAGGGCCGACCGAATCAACTGATGAGAACGTGCACGCAACTCTCCGTCACTCCTTTTAATTACCAAGTATTTTGTTTTACAAGATGTAATCAGTACTCGCTCCAAAAGATATGGATTATTATTGAATAAAAAAATAACAAACGTTTAGCCTCTACCAGCAGGTAAATCTCTCTTCGGTCAGTAGCTTATGTCTGACCGTCGCCAGCAAGAAAACATCTGGAGCGGACTATCTCTTTCCACCAGTTTCAGTCCTTCTCTTGTAAGTTAGTTTTGAGGTTTTCACTTTCACTTGATCGGTCCATCTGTGATCTGGTGAATAGGCGCACGCATTTACAATAAGTAATCATAATTCAATTATCGGTTTAATACGATATTGAGTAAAACGATCGCACTTTAGCCAATTTATAAAACACTACGTATATATTAATGAACATCGAATTTCCAATAGACAAAGATATTTTATATCTTATTTCTATAGAGATAAACACTACATCTACAGATTTTTATAAATATTACTACTCGTATAAGTATTTTACATATTAAAACGGCTAAACCGAACCTAGAAAGGTTATGGAAATATTGATTGAGCCACTTTGACCAATAAAACTTTTAGTTAAATTTAACTAAGAACGCTCATTAATTTGCGTTATTATTTAAAATTTTATATCATATATGTACTAATAGAAAGTTACACAGTTACTTGCAAATAATAAAACATACAAAATGGCTCCGTAAATATTAAATCACGGTTTCACCGCTTAACAACCTTTAAAACCACTTGTTGGTTCACTTCACTTCTAAAGCAGAAAACATGGACATACCAAACAGTACGAAAGTATTCTTGTTCCTTCAAATATTATATGAAATGAATTCGATAAGTTAAGAATGATTGCATTTGTCAATATATTTTCCATTTAAAGCTAGAATTTCATGTGATATTAACAAAAAATTATAAGCAACAATAGTACTTTTGCGTGGGATGAAGGAAAATACCCTTTCTCTAAGTACAAATTCAAAATGGCGGTCATCATGTTCCGTCAAATGCCGGGCAAATGATGACCAAATTTTTGTATTATACAAAAATATGAAACTTGACATTAGGCCATATATAGGCTAAATAAAAATATATAAAGCTATGTATAGAATTTAAACACATAACCACTAAACCTCACTCATTATTGATTGTTTTGTCTATATCATCCTAAGAAAACGCTAAGATTCATAGACAATTTAGACGCGAATCTGACAACTGTCATATGTTTTTTTAAAGATTTTATGGCCTGATATCAATCATAACAGATTGATTTCGAGCATACTTGTTTCTGAATTTACAATGCGTTTATGAATAAAATCGTACGTTTCTCTGATATATATCGATATTAAACGATATGTTTAAAAAGCCTCAATATAACGATATATACTTCTGTATACAGAATTAATTAGAATCTATTATATTAAATCGTTCGTCGAGTATTTCACATTACGATCAATTACACGCTTAATTACACTGCATATAGTGTATTTATATACATGCATAAAACACATCAACCTTCTTTATAAGCCAGAGTGGTCCTTACCATTGCCGTGAAATTAATTTTATCTATTAAAAATTACTAGGGAACTAAGAACAGAACTTAATTTCGCTTGTCCTGTATCTAATGTAGAGAAAATTTACGCATTCGTTGGCAAACCGAGTACGTTTACTCAATAGCTATACTGGAAGAAATCGCCGCCCATGCACACTCACACTGCTAGAAACGCTCCTGGCCTTTTAAGAATCTGTATGCTCTTATCTTGAAGGATCCTAAGTCGAATTGGTTAAAAAATACGTCAGTGGGCTGGTTACACAGTGCGGGAAAAACTGCCTTTAAAAACGCTCAGTTATGGAACGTCGTTTCGCGTCGGCCATACTTCGCAATCTGCCGTCCGATTAACTTGAGCGCAGCAACATTTAAGATTTATATTCAATTAATAAAATATACTATACCTACCTATTCGTACAAACGAATGTTTAGGACCGTTTATAAAGAATTTATGGCATTTCACGGCAACGGCTGGTCATTGAAGAGTCTTTCCATTAGTTGAGTATCATTATATTAATACGATATGGTATCACATGCTTTTATTGTTTTTATAAAAAGCCCTTATAGGACAAACGACATAATTTTCTCTCAATATTAAAAAAAAGTGTGAACTGATACTAATCTAAGTAAAAAGATCATTTTGTTTCATTCGTAATATTTTTTTATAACCACTTTCAAAAACGGTGATAGTTTGAGGTTATATGCTCATTGTCACAGTAAAAGTCTAACGCACACTAAACAGTGAGTAGAGGTAGGGAAAAGCGTCTGTCGGATATACGGCTAGCGCTGCGGGTTAGAGTGAGAGAGGAGCGTGCTTACCGCTGCCGTATGCGTGTGAGAAAGGGAAGCTAGACAGACTGGCGCCGTAACGCGTTACGTTACGCGGTTTACCCTCCCATAAGAAGGTATCACTTCAAAAAAGATGGCAACTTAAACTGGTAGAAAAGAATAAAAAAACAAAAAATATTTCTAGGTTTTATGGAATAAATAAAATACATATATAAATAATATCGATTTAAAATAATAATATTTACAATAATGAAAGCTTTATACACTGGCAATTAAACTACTTCAAACTGTACTTTACATTATTATATGCACTAAAAAAATTAGAGCCAATTCATCCATAGACAAGATATATATAACGAGCAAGTTCAAAAATAAAATAAATCTGATACTTTAAAAAAATCTAGATATCAAACATAGTCATGGAATTATACCCGAAATAAAAAAACTTTTAAATCAAACCTAACACCTCCAAGCTGACACATTCAATGTGTCATAAACACTAAAGTGGCGTTTAAAAGGTTTTTTTCCATTAGAAGCATAAATTAACTAGAAAATATAATATCAAAATAAGCGTAGGAATTAAAAAGTCACCTTATTAAACTTAAGTCACAATACTGCGATACAAAATGCCCGGAGACTTAAATTTTTACTCCCTTATTAACTAAATGTATCTAATCTGTTGTCTCTTTCTATTACATCGTGTTTACGCTGTGATGAAAAGAGACAGTTACTCTTAAGCGGTGCTATAGGATTATTTTTTTTTTGAATAAAGAACGTTCATAACTAGATAAAACAAATTTAGGCCTGTATTGTAAATCGTAAACTCAAATCTAATTTTAGCTTCTGTCAAACAGTTTATTTGACAGTACTAAATGGATTTTGAGTTAAGACGTTTTATATAGGCCCTAAATTTAAGTTGGAAAGTTAAATTACAGTGAAGACAGGTAAGGGAGCGTTCAAGTATTACGTAACTAATTTTGGGGGGTCCTTTTGTAAAACGTTACGATGCGGGGCGGGGATTGAATTACGCATTATTTTTAATATTATTTTCGACTTTCCAGTACTTTACACCACATAATGGTAACTTTTAGGTGTAGAGTCACTAGGTGGCTACGAAACGTTTTAGTTTTTACTTGAGAACAGTACTGTACTTGGGTACAGAAAAACGTTACGGCGCGATAAAAGGGGGCGGGTGTGTGTGTGTACATCTCCAAAAATTACGTGACGTAATACTTGAACGCTCCCTAACAACTAGACATTAAAACGTAGTCCTTATTTTTAATATTCCACTAATCTAATATTTGATCCATTCTTACAACAAAAACCGATTAAGCAATTAATATTGAAAATGTTAAAAAAAATTTATACATCTAATAATGTTTAACATTAAAAACGCATTGGAATATTAATTTTGCCATCGTAAATAGCAAATGGTCCTTGATCCGATTTATCGCTCTCTCGGTCTTTAGGCCTACCCGTCAACGGTGTGTCAATGATCTGACATCTGTCAGAAGGACCCTCTAGAGGTTTCAACGGGATTTCAAACATCACATTGTGACATGTTTCATTTGTCACACGTGTATCGATGAAGGACGTCTGACAGCTCTCATTTGACGTCATAGCTTCATCAAACAAAGAATTTGGTCCTGACTGTGATGTCAATGACAGATTAGTGGCAACTGAATGAGAGAGGGGGTCTTTGCTTTCACTTTTACTGGTCACATCTGATTTCTCAGACTTAAATTCTTTAGAAGCTTGGTTCCTGTGTTTGTCACGCTTAGTCGATTTTCGTCTAACAAAAATTGGTCTGTCGATATCACACTCATCAAGCATCCATACAACGTTATCCAACTGGTCTGTTTGACACGACCTCGACACAATTTGTCCTTTCTTACTAAAACGGGTATCACTTATACACGAGTCATTCACTGGGTCATAATTATTAGTTTTAAATAAGTGTTTGCACAGTTTAAACTTTCTATGACGCTTAGCGTCTTCGTTACTGTCCTGCAGATCTAACACAACGAAGGCGCGACTGCTGCCAGACTGACGCGTTTCGGCTTGACATACGTCATGTCGGGCCGCGTCAGACTGACAGCCACTGTCACGCGCCTCATACTGACAGGTGTCAGCGTGACACATGTCAGACTCGCCTAATCCATTTTCTCGGGCTCCTGTCATACAAAATCCATCGCATCGCGGGCCTTCGTCGAAAACTTTGGGAAGGATCGCCTCTTGATCGTACGCTCTATTAGTTTTTTAGCTTCGCTCACTATGAACACGCTTGACGTCAAGCACACAAGGAATATCAGATCTGAAAAAAGATTTTAATATTTTTTATCGAAGCGAATGTTTGCACATTTTTAAAGAAACAAAACATCGATATATGGGCATTTACGATCAATTTGCTTTTCTGCGAAATGTTGGTATTAAAATATTACAAAGGCAAATAACGTATTTCCTAATATTTATAAGATGCAATTAAAAATCTGTGGCGCTACAATTTTCTAGGTCCAGGCCCGCAGATTTCTTTGTTTCTTGATAAAAAAAAATCTATAGACAAGTATATGATTAGCCCTCTTTGCCAGACAATAGGTCGACTTTTTTATGTCGATTTCCTTACAATGTTTACCTTCACCATAGGTATTCTCATACCACACACGCACGCTAACACCACTACTAGGCCAACCCAATGCATACAAAACATAACAAAGGATGCAATTACATATAATTATAATATCGATGTACCGATGTATTAAATATTTAACTATAACGAGATTAAAACTACTTGTCACTAGATCATTTATTTTTACCTAAAATGAAACGGATATGACGAATTTAGCCGTCTATTGATCTAGCAACGATATATCGCAAAACTATGATAAGTTCGCGTTTTAATAAAACTTATTTTTTTTAATTAAAAACCGCATATTAATTTTGCTATAGTAAATAGCAGAACCCTTAAATTTAAATGGTCCTTGAACCAATTCATCACTCTCTCGTTCTTTAGGGTTTTCATCTGTCAACGATCTGACATCTGTCAGATGGACCTACAATAAAATTCCTTACCATGTCCAGTAAGGGCTTCCGTCTGGAACACCCTCTGTAACGGCGGGAAGTAGATGACAAGCATTTGTCCTATCAAACTTAGCGTCACCGCTATCAGGAACATTCTGGAATTATAAAGGAAAAATATTTAGGAATGGAATATGTAAGCAAGTTTAGATTTTGACTTAGACCTAGGTAAAATACTAAGCTACTTGACAAGAGCTCAAGACTTCCCACTGCCCCACCCAGGGGACACAAGTACAGAAATTGAAAAATACACACGATTTCCTTCTGTACTTGTTATTGGCTAATGGCAATAATTGAAGAAAATTATAAAGAAATATAGTGCTCAATGTGAAAGATTAAGCGTAACCCAGAGAGCTATGGAAAGAAGTATAATAAAGAAAAGAAGACTTGACAAAATAAGTAACAGGGTTTGCTGACGTGGCATATAAAACAAAAGAACTAAAATGGAAATGGGCTGGACATACATAAGAGGGGCAGATAAATGGATCAATGAGCCGATGAAATCATGGAAATGGCTGGAAAAACCTGGACGAGATTTGTATACAATAAGGAAAAATGGAGGATAATGGGGGCGGCCTCTGCCCGTAGGCACACAGAATCGGTTATCGTAGATTAAGAAAAACAATAGTTATAATGTACATTTTTGTATTTCTGATATAAGGCATTAAATAAATAAATAAAAATAACACACGATTGTAAGAAAAACTGCGGCAACGCACTTGCGAGCCTTCAGGCAATTTGAGTGTCCATGGGCAAATCAGGTGAGCCTCCCACCCGTGTGTTAAAAAAAGAACGTTAACTTATGTTCATTTATCAAATGGTGCTTTAATATAAACATACTTGTTTGAGAATAATCCCACTTCGAATATCGACTTGGTCTGCGAACGACACGACAGGGCATTGAACATGTCGAATAAGACGAAACATGTGAATGTCATCGTCGTATCGCGGGGGGTTATCTTGTTGTCGGACATCTGAAAAAATGTTTTTAATGATTACAGACTTAATTTTAAAGTACGGAGTGAACTGTATACGCAGCGGAGAAGCGTGGATGTCAGTCACAATTTTGCCGTACCCTTATTTAGATATTTCAATTTAATTAATATTATAAATTCTAGAGAACATTTCGGCATGAATTTATCATTGCATTAGGGAGCGTTCAAGTATTACGTAACGAATTTGGTGGGGGTTTCCTTTTGTAAAACGTTACGATGCGGGGCGGGGATTGAATTACGCGTTATTGTTAATATTATTTTCGACTTTCCAGTACTTTACACCACATAATGGTAACTTTTAGGTAGAAAGAATTAAAGAGTCACTGGGTGGTCATGAAACTTTTTACTATTGGATACAGAAAAACGTTACGGCGCGTTACATGGGGGGGGGGGTCAATAATCTCCAAAATCTCCCTTATACACTATGATTTTATATAAAAAAGTATTGCAATCAAGTTTATTACTGTGGTAGAAATATATACATTGTTATAACCGGTTTGAATAGACGGTGAAGTTGTTACAAATTATCATTCAAAGAAAGGGGATTCCCCGAATTCGTCACAGAATAAGTAATGAAAAATGTTCTGCTCTTTTCAATCTGTCTAAATTTGTAGTTACTATAAAAATTTGAAGTGGTTCAAATATCTTTATTATTTATTGAGAACGACAGCAGAAAACATGTTAAATTAACCCCTACCTCTAATTTTATGATATTATAAGCTCATGTTTTAAAAAATTCAAGCCAGTTGACCCAGCTTCAAACAAAGTGTTTGATTTAACATATATTTGATCATATCTACAACAACCGCTACCGAACTTAACTAGTGATTTCCAATATTTTTTTTAATTCATGATTACTTTCCTATTAATGATAAATAAAAGTTATAATCGCTGTATTATAATCTATAACTGGTTACTTGCAAAATAAGATAATTTTATAAGTTTTCTTAATATCATTAAGAATAATCGAAATTTTTTAAATCAAACTTAGTAATAGTATTATGTTTTTTGCAATCTTTATAATCTTTATTCATTTTTTTTCTCACAAAAACTTAGTACATACAAGTATACTATAATTATAAATAAAATAATTGTCATACTTCTATTTAGGGAAAATGCAACAATGTTTTTTTCAATGTTGCCATACTATTAAATTAAAAACAAAATTCCGAATTTGAAATCGGGTAGTGAATTATTTAGAATCAACAATAAATGTTAGTAAACAATGTTTTATCCCTGATGTTATTATAGACTAAGTAGTTGAATAGCAGATTAATTAATGATAAAAAGGTCTTTCTATAAATTTGCTTTATTCTGTGCAAATTTAAAAAATAAATGTCATCTTAAATACTAGACCTAACTATTATTTATTAATATAATATCCTAAACAATAACACGAATTTAAACGTACATGTTAAAAATCGACAAAATCGTCACACAACCGGCAAATATACATAATAAAAAGAGGCACCCATCCAATAACTCCCTCTTACATGTCTGTTTATTCATACTTTTATTTATACCTTTTCATTAGATTTTATTTTATTTAATTTTAGTTATCGTTGCATGTTATTTTTAGTATCTTTTTGTTAATTAATTATGCATCTCTTGTACTTTACCCTCTGTAGGTGTTTCTTTTTTTTCTATTGATACATTTTAGGGTTGCCTGGAAGAAATCGCTTGTTTAAGCGATAAGGCCGCCCGTTGCGTAATATCTAATGTAAGCCTTTTTTTTATATGTATGATTTTGTATATTATGGCATTGAAGTGTAAATAAATAAATAAACTCACCTCCCTATTAAACACCCACAAAGTCCCAGCTATGATAATAGCAGCTGACAGCAGTACTGAGCCAAGTACTGCGCGGGAGAGGATCCGTCGTGATGTATCGCGTGGTTTGCGTTTTAAGACCTCGTGGTCTACAGGTTCTACTCCCAGCGACTGAGCTGGGGGACCTGGGTACAGAATTCGTCATATTTACAATTTTTTTTTCAAATGTTCATTATATACTTGAAATGAAATTTTCTTACCGTCCATAATAATATTAATCCACAATATTTGCATGGCGTTTAGCGGATTAGGTATGCCCATGAGAGTAGCGAGAGCGATAAGCGACAACGCAGCGATTGACGTTGACAGTTGGAAACGCACGAAGTTCCGTATATTGTAGAATATGCACTTTCCTTCTTCGATTGCGGATCTATGGATTAAAATATATATATATATACAAAGTGAATTGGAATCATAAAAAAAAGATAAAAGCCCTAAAATTGTTACTAAATATAAAAAAAATTAACACTATATAAGGAGAATAAAATAACAAACGTCTTCCAGTCCAATTGTTGTCACGAGTCAAAAGTGACGTTTCATTTAATGTAATGTTACTCTGTGGAAAATGACGCGAATCTTAGCTAGTCACTTAAATATTAAACATTTTTTTTGATAGAATATTTTCAGATGTTAATTGGGAGATTAAAATAATTGTTTCGAAGCTAAAATAACAAACTCTTAATGTTGATTCTTTAATTATTTCAGGTAATTGATTAATTATGCATTACTTCACTGAGTTTTCATGTATATTTAGTTTTTATAATTTATTTAATTAAGTATATTTCTTTAAAAACGAGAATAAATCCGTAATTGTTTCAGCGACATTGCAGTTATCATATGTATCCCGCTCCCGACAAAACTGACTTTCAAATTTAATATTTTATGAATATATATATTGTTTAAAATAAATAAACCTTAAAAATCTTACATAATAGTAGCAAAATCGTCATCAACAAGTATCATGTCAGCGGCTTCCTTGCACACGTCCGTTCCGTTTCGTCCCATTGCTATCCCGATATCCGCACGTTTCAACGCCACGCCGTCATTTACTCCATCGCCTGTATATTTTATTTATTTAACAAAATAAATTTACAGAGTACTCCAGTGCCATAACTATTGCATTTACATCACATACAAATCAATACATAGACATATAAAAAAACAACATATAATTAATATTATTATATAAAAGAGGAGCACGAATCAAAAGTTTTTTATTTAACCTTATTCATGTCAGAATCTACAGAAATTTTAAAAGACCATAAATTTACAGTTCAAAGATTCATTATTTAATGGAATTTATAAAATGAGTGGCCAACACGTCAAGAATGAAGCATGGTCACGCGTTGAATGAGATGTTAAATCTCATCCCCAAAATTATGGTTCCTAGTTTCTTCGACGGGTATATATATATCTATTGTAATAATATTTACAATTTAATTTAAAGTCATATTAATCTAAAAATAATGTAAACTATTGTTTTACTGGATATGCTTTTGTGATTTAATGATATTTAGATCATAATGAATACCTAGAATATGCCCCATGCTCCAATATTACAGGATCATATGTTAGAACACTTACCCGTCATTCCAACTATATTCCCAAGCCGTTGAAGTGATTTCACGATACATAACTTGTGCTTTGGCGTCACTCGGTAAAACACGCTCACCTGTAAATGTTTAACAAAAAAACCTCAATTTCCAAAGTTTTGATACCAAAATAACTTAAAATATGTATAGTATGTAATATCTTCATTAAAATAAGTCGACGTGAACAACATAAACTAAATAATTCCGCCCCAAAAATAAAGACATTAAAATTAAAAATGTTGAATCAAATATTTTCAATCAAGCAACATTTAATTGAAATTAAATTACAATTATTACTTATTTGTAATTACCTAATCGCTAGATTTTATAAATCTATAAAAATCTAAACAATAAACTTACGGTATCTATGATTGCGTCCAGTTCATCATCAGACATTGAATCTAGCTGTTCTCCGGACAGCGACTGCGAGTGGAGGACATCCAAGCCCACCATTTGACCTAAAAATTACATGTAACTTAATAAGATTTATTTAAACTATCTCCTGATATTTATCGTTATCACGCAAGGCTTCGATTATAACTAAACAATTACAGTGTAAGTGAACTGTACTGAGGATATAGACCAGTGATCACATTTTGTAATGTATATATACCATATATACATTACATAATGTATATATAACAGCGTGCGTGGTCACCGTGACCACGCACGCTGTAAAGCACGCGAAACGTCGGATAAATTTAAAATTATGTTAAATAGTTGTAAATTTATAATAATACATAACTTCAATCCGGTCAAATAGTGTTTTATTAAATGTATATATAGGCAAACAAGCCTACGGAACAGCCATAAAAGGCTATGTTAGTGGGTGCGATGCCAGCTTTTTTTGTATATTGAACATCGAATTTCCCAGGGAAGACCTCCAATTGGAACCATAGCTCGCTAGTTAGCAAAACACATAAGAAATCAAAGTCTTCAAAACTTTCTAACCTCAACTCTACGGTAAGAAATATATTTTTCTAAGCTTTATTTGCTTAATATATGTCGGAGTAATGGCGTTACTATGAGCTGTATGACTTACAAATCATAACTGGATTTTTGATTTGCCAATATTAATGATTATTATTTTTAAAACTATTTTTTACGTCTTTACAATGTTCCATGAATCTTGTTTAGGAATTTGTTTGTTGATCCGATTGACCGGTCAAACCAAGTAGAAGAGTTTACCATTACATTAAAGTCGAAATTAAATTACTGATTATAAGCTAATTAACCATATCGCTATTTTAAAATACATCCGCACGATCAATTCGTTCTTAAAATTATTATTCTTTGGTTATCTTTGAAACTGTTCCGTATCTATTTTCTACAATACTGTTTCTTAAATCCAGTTCCGTCAATGTTAAACATATGAAGTAGATAAATTAACCACCATTTTAAATTTATTTAATGTTTTGTTACGATTACAAAAATAATATAAAGAAGTAAGAATATATATACATATGTGCATCCAATAACAAGGCACCAAAAGCGCACTCACTACGTACAACTCCCTGGTTACCTGCGTGCACGTACACATACGCGCGAAACATGCAAAATTAGTTGTCTTGTAGTTATGTGCAAGTAACGATAAAAAGATGTCGATAAAAATAAATAACATGTATATGCTACAATCAAAATCCTTACCAACAGCAAGGGCAGTAGGCCTGGCGTCCCCAGTGACCATCTTGACCTGCACTTGAGATCTTCGTAAGGCAGCGATGGCCGTACGAGCGGACTCGCGGGGCGGATCGCAGACTCCACACACGCCCGTATACGTTAACGATTCAAGACTGCTACCGCGACATAACGCGATTATACGTAGACCTGGAAAATTTTATATTTATATCATCTAAATTGACTAGTAGTGTTAAAGGCTTGAACGTGCGATGGTATCATTTCCCGTATACGTGCGACATGTACGTACATGCAACATGTATGCTGAAGAAGAACATCGTGAGCAAACCAGAATGCTTTAGACTAAAACAACGCCGTGTGTCAGGCACAGAAGGCTGATTACCTACTTGCCTATTAAGAAAAGATTATCACGAAACAGATACAGAAATTTCCGGCCAAGATCTAGAAGATTGTAGCTCGATTCAATTTGGTCAAGGCTAAGTATTGAGTCAATACTAAATATATATATACTAACTACATATAATAAAAATAATTATCTCCAGCCCAATGAAGTTAGACATTTTTAAATCGTAACTGTAATTACGAATAATATATACATATGTGTGTGTTTTACCTAATCACATTTTTTGTTGTTATATTATATATTAATGTCAGATTTAACAATGTCACGGTAGTAATGAGGATTGGTAAATTGAATGTCCCCTTAGTACATAACACACAAATAAAAAAATCAGTGGCGCTACAATTTATTTATTTTTTATTTATTTACACTTCGTTGCAAATAAAAGAAACACAATCTCTTTAGGTCTTGGCCTCAGATTTCTGAATTTGTTTCATGATCATTTTTAAATCTAATCGGCAAGTAGGCGATCAGCCTCCAGTGCCACACGCCGTCGATTTTTTTGGTCTAAGACATGTCGGTTTTCTCACGAAGTTTTCCTTCACCGTTCGAGCGAATGTTAAATGCGCACATAGAAAGAAAGTCCATTGGTGCCGTGGTTTGAACCTACGAGCTCGGGTATGAGAGTCGCACGCTGAAGCCACTAGGCCAACACAGCTCAAAACACAGAAATACAGATATTAAAAAATCCTAAACATTCAAATATCTGACAATATTATTAACTCAGGGTGAGATTACGAGGTGAGACTCTGATCTTAATCTATTTTGATGAACTGCACAGTCCAGGTTAAAATATCCTTAAAATCATCTTGATTTGACTTTGATATGAGATGGCGGAGTTTATTGCCAGTTCTTCTCTTACGTTCTACGTCCTTGATTTGAGAACTGGCAGTAAATGTATAATTAGAAAAATTTAATGTATATTTCTTTTTGACGTTCATAAGTGTACATTGTGTTACCTATATCAATAAATGATTTTTGTCTTTTTTGTTTAAATCAAAATTCATATCTTAATATATATAAATTACGTGTCACGTTGTTTATCCGCTATGGACTCCTAAACTACTTAACCTATTTCAACCAAATTTGCACACCGTGTGTAGTTTGATCTAACTTAAAAGATAGGATAGCTTACATCTCAATTTATACCCGCAATATTATTTTATTGCAAATATTTGATAGTCACAGTTCTAACAGATGGCGCTGTGTTGAAAGTACCAACGTTTCACATAAGCTACAATTTAATGGCATAACCACCAAAAAAGCATGGTGGTCCCCATGACTGGTGTTCTCCTACCGTTTCCCTTGAATAGTTTACTACTATGTAATATAACGAAAACCTTAGCCACAGCAACGCTTGGGCGGTCTGCCAGTATCTTATATAAAATAACAAGTGTTACTCAGTAAATGTTTTACTACTTACCCATCCTAGCGATATTGTAAGCCTCATTCATAAAGTCGGTCTGTTTCTCTTTACTCATAACTGCATAGTTGCCAGCACTGTCTATGTAATGTGTGCAAAGTGGCAACACATTCTCAATTGCCCCCTTAACGAATACCTCTTCTTTGTGTTGCCCGTCGTTAAATTTGGGAGCACATTTAACCACCATCATCTTTGTTTCAGAGCTGAAATATTTTTAATCATCTAATTTATACATTTAATTATGATATTTGTTTTATTATATAAATGTACGAGCTAAATCCATTTTGCTCACTCGGGCTTTCTTAGTTTTATACACGTGGTATGGAGAATGCCTATTTTAAGCAAAGCATAGCAATTGTATAGCATTAATAGCATAATTATTTAGCACTAGCTGCCCCTCGAACTTCGACCCAAGAACCGTACAATAATTTTTATTAAAGACCTACTAAAAATTGTTTTTGTTTATAAATTTTAACTACATATTTATAAAAAAGTCTAACTTATAAACCAAATTTTTTTTTGTTTCTTCTTTGAATGTATTATTGACTAGTAAAAACATAAAATAATCTTTTGTACCACATCACTTAGCACTGGCGTTAATAACAGATTCCTACAGTCCCCAACAGTTTTAAAATAAACATACGAACCCAAACATCTACCAATTATCACACCACGCCTAGTTTGATTTTTTTATGTGTAGTAGTTAATTTTGTTAAGTATTATATTATTATTGTAATAAATGCCGATGTATTTTTTGTCTCATAAAGTCTGTTTTTACATAGGTAAATATAAATAAATAATAGTTAAAAAAAACTAAAAAACGCTTTTAAAGCACATCAAACTAAAAAGTGAAAAATAATTCCTAACTTAGGCTGAAAATGGTAATAAACAAAAAATACTGGTATTATTGTGAAAAAGCGTGGGGCGCTCTGTGCCATATTTTTCGTCTATCTAGTTTTTTTAAACTATTATTTATTTTTAGTTAATTTTTTTATTTTTTTCATTATTTTTTTCGGATTATTGCATTGTCATCGATCTTTGACAGGTGCGCAAAGTTTGAATTAAATCTGTCCGATAAAAGTGGGTCAAAATCGAGTCCGAAGGAGTCGGTTACATACATACATACATACAGGTGAAGCTAATAAAAAGCGTGTAAAATAAAATTTAAAACCAATACAAAATCTTGTAAAATACCGACATCAGTATTTTGGTGATTTCTTAGTACACAGGAAAATATTAATTAATTAATTCTAAATCGAACTTTTAGACCTTTAACGTAAAAAATATTTAAATAATTGTTCTTTACCTATACGGTATCTCGTTCAGGCGTGTGTAAGTTTCACGTATATCCTCCATATTGTTTTTAAGCGCACACGCAAGTATAGCGCCCTCTGTGGGTTGTCCGAACAATATTTCATCCCTTATGTGTGCGTTGTTGCATAATATACCAACCTGAAATATATATTTTTCTACATCACCAGTACTTTTTTAATATTAAAGGAAAATACAGCGCAAACATAATATAAAGACCGCAGCTTCTTTTCATTAAATATTAAAATTATGGTTATAGAATCTTTTTTTCTGATAGGTTGGCAACGCACCCGATAGCCCCCGGCGTTGCAGGTGTCCAAGGGCGGTTATCAGTTTAAAAAAAAAACATATTTTTTTACACAGAAACATTTACATAAGTGTCCAATAACACTACTAACAGTCTCTATTAAGGGGAAGACTGTAGTACTTAGGACTAACGTGCACTCACACTATTTCACAGCTTAACACACACACAAGTGGAAATATATTTTTGTTCATACCTCAAGCATACTATTGACTCCCATCCTGGCAATATCCAAGTCTCGTCCTTTATAAGCTCTTAGCTGAATGTCCCCTTTGGAGTTGTATCCGGAACCTGACACTTCAGCTATATGTCCTCCGGACGTTGAAAGTGTTGTCACTGTCATTTCATTCTTTGTAAGGGTACCTAGAATAAAAAAAATAACAAATATAATTTATTATTACTACATAATTTAAATTAAATACAAAAAATAACATAACTGTCAAATCATAGAGTCAAGTGTAAGAATAATCTAATATTATAGAAAATTCTCGTGTCACAATGTTCGTTCCCATACTCCTCCGAAACGGCTCGACCGATTCTTATGAATTTTTTTATTCATATTCAGTAAGTCTGAGAATCGGCTACTATCTATTTTTCAAACCCCGCTGTGATAAGGGGTGTCCACCCCAAACAATTTTTTTGTTTTTAATTTGTATGATACAGCATACAAAAATACATACAACGCCTAATTTTCACCCCTCCACGATCAACTCCTATTTTTTTATTATAGTAGATAGTTATTTTTATTGAACTAAAAAAATGTTTCCTAGAAATAATATACATGGCAAAACAAACGTTTGCCGGGTCAGCTAGTAAAAAATAGATTTCTTTGAGAATATAAAAAAAATTAATCAGAAGAAATTAAACCCGATAAACGTTTGTAAATGGAACGAAAAACAAGTGACGATCACATCAATTTTGACAACATTACCTGTCTTGTCACTGCAAATGACATTGACACATCCAAGAGTCTCAACTGTGGGTAGTTTTTTGACAATCGCGTTCCGTTTGGCCATACGCATCACTCCTAGTGCTAGTGTCACTGTTACCACTATGGGCAGACCTAAAATGACACGTATATTGAAAATAAAAGTATAGACTATAGAATATAAAAATATATAGACCATAAAAACTAAACACTTCATAGATATTGTCTATGTAATTAATTACAAAGGAACCTAATAATGCTTTTAAATATAATTGTCAGTCAGACAAATATTATTACTTTAGCGACTTTTAAACCTACGCTAGTTTGCACGTATAAAAAATAAAATAAATTAGTGGCGCTACAACCTCTTTAGGTCTGGACCTCAGATGTATGAATGTTTCATGATCTTTTCTTTTTAAATCTAATAGGCAAGTGGGTGCCTGACACACACCGTCGACTTTTTGGGTCTAAGACCTATCAGTTTCCTCACGATGTTTTCCTTCACCGTTCGAGCGAATGTTAAATGCGCACATAGAAAGAAAGTCGAACCTACGACCTCAGAGATGAGAGTCGCACGCTGAAACTACTAGGCCAACACTGCTCTCAGTTTGCATGTATATTACAGCTTATACATTAGCTTAAACAAAAAAAATTGTCTATGGTATTGTATATGTCTAATATGTCTTGAATAAAACGAGCCGAAACGTCGTTAGAATCCTGCAACTTTTTGTCTTGATCTTGTTAATTTCAATACGACATACTTACGAAAGTCATACTAAGCGAAGTTTCGACTGAACTTTCAATCTAGTGCTGTATTTAAAAATAATGTACTACCTTCTGGTATGGCAGCCACGGCCAAACTGACTCCAATAGTGAACATCTCCTGCAAAGCCTTGCCCTGAAGCCATCCAGCCACCATGATGAAGCCAATGATGCAGAAGCTGTACAGCGATAATTGTGCTCCAAGGGTATCCATGGATCGCTGAAGAGGTGTTTTTGGAGCTTCCTCGGCTTGCATCATACGGAATATGTCACCAAATTCCGATCGCTCGCCAGTGCTTACTACTATGCCCTGAAATCACCCAGTTCATAAAAATCTGTTAGGGAACGTTCAAGTATTACGTAACGAATTTTTTTGTCCATCGTAAAACGTTACGACGCTGGGCGGGGATTGAATTATGCGTTATTGTTAATATTGTTTTCGACTTTCCAGTACTTTACGCCACATAATGGTAACTTTTAGGTATAAAGAGTCACTGGGTGATCACTTACACTGGTTGTCAATAACCTCCAAAAATTGCGTGACGTAATACTTGAACGGTCCCTTAATCAACATTCTAAAGTATTATTCTGTCACTAAGTAGTTGATTGATTCCTTTACCAAAAACCATTCGGACTGGAATCAATATATTCTTTGAAGGCGCTTCGACTGCCCCATCAGAGTTGAATTTTTACCAGAATTCCTAACCAAAGAGGAGATATTTGAGGTCAAGTGGCCAGTACGAAAAAACATCAATTACATATGTAAGGACCTAATATTATTTGGATATGATTCTATACGAATCTTGTTTTCGTTTTCGATTTTAAAACATACAAAAAGATGATATTTTATAAATGTACTTCTGTTCCTCCACGGGGTTTTATTTCAAAATAGGACTGAAAGGTATAGTAATAACCATATTTCTTATTATTTATAAAAATGGTCTACGTGGCGCCATCTAGTAATAGTGTTCGAAGTTAAAATATTATTTCCCTATTGTCTCTGTAATTAGTATTGGTACATTTTTGCCAATCGCTTGTAAGAAACAATAAGGTGCGTATTAAAAAAAAATCTAATTTAGTAATTTGCCTCTAAAACCCTATCAATCCAATCAACTTACCTTAGCATTCCCACACCTAACCAGTGTCCCCATAAACGCAATATTGTCTTTGTTCACTCTTCCAGCGGATGCTTTATTCGGCAGAACACTTTTCACTGCTGGCTCTGTTTCACCAGTGAATGACGATTCATCAATGGCCAAATCAGACGATTCAAACAGTCGTAGATCAGCTGGTACCCGATCGCCAACATTTAGATGCACTATGTCGCCTGGTACTAGGTTTCTTGCCAGGAAATGTTCGAGGCTACCTTCGCGGAGGCTGAAAAAGTTGAATTAGGATTTTACATGGTTTTCATCAGATTTAACCGCTCATTCAGCTTCCGATATATAGCGATATCGATTACTGCGGATTTTTGTATGCAAATTAGATAGTTCTATCAATATCCGTGACCCTGATGTCGTTGTACAATACAAAAATGCATTATTGAGATCGGATCGGTGTTGGAAGTTACAGAATAAGGGCGCAGGTGCAAACTTCCTAATTATTTAAGTGTTCTCATTGTATTGATTTTTTAATACGTGTTAAAGGTTTAAGATTTCATATTTAACATCTATGGATATATTTAATAATCGAATTCTATTCAGTTACAGATTGAAGCGAGTATAAAATTTCCACCCTATACTCATTTTCCACGCTAAGTGTTTAATGGCTCAAATTCGATTGTTATACAAGATACGTTTCATATTTTAAACGTAGTAGATTAATATTATTGCATAAAAACTGAATAACAAACATATTATGCAGAAATGAATGCCCCACACAAAAACACTTAAATAACAATATCTAGTTATCGCGACCAAAGATATTAAACATTTATACATTTACCAATAAATACGTTAAAAATAACACTATTACACCCATAAAGTAAATAAATAAACAGGGTTGTTGTGCCATTATACTTAAAGCCCCGTAGTAATGTATAAAATAAAAAAAAGTTTATTCAAAAGTACATATGCATTACAATGTGTAAATTTTGGGAACCCTTTTAAGTACAAAATACCTGTTCCCAGCTCTTCCATATATATTATTACAATTTTAAATTACTCTACTTAATATACGGTCCTTAGGGTAAGATTCCTAGTCGAGACTGAGCGCTATATATCAAAATCTTTTTAAATTTTGACGCACGAAAGTCATAGTTCGCGCTAGTCTTCTATATCGACATGGATTTTACCGTTAAACGTGTCGACTTTCTCAAAGCATTTTAATTCACCGAATAGACCAGGAAAGATTGCGCGTTTAAATAGATTTTTTGAAGTGAAAACTTCTTTAGCAGCGCTGAGCACTTTTTGTATGGGTAAAAACTTTCAAACTTGCGTCAGGGTCACGTGATGCTGATCGAAAAAGCGTAAGATCGAGGGGAAGGGAGAGGAACTAGTATCTTCCACTCTTTCTACCGTGCCTGAGTGTGCTGCTCTGTTTAGGTGGCACAGGGCGCTTGCGCGAATGACCGTGTGTGTTTATGTACAGCGTCCCACGCGTATCCAAGGATGGTGACAGCTGATTGCTTGACTGTTGTGTAGTAAATACACTGTTGTGTATTCGTAAATGTGAATTGTTTAAATTATGGAAATCGAACAAAGTGAATCTATTAATGAAATAAGTGATGATGAAGTAGTGAAAGCAAATGAGTACGGTCTTTATTAGACACTTAAAATAGGTTCAAATCAAAACTGTTTGTTTCTTACTTCAGTTATCATAAACCAATTGTATCAGTTGTAAAAATTTGCGATGATGATTCTGATCATAACGATGGTGTAAAAGTCGTCGAAATTATGGATGGAAGTTGATTTTTCTGAGAGATAAAATTTAATGTAATATATAAATTACGATATAATATTATAAATAACAACATATAAATTGTCATATTTGTGTACGATAGCGCAATAAATAAACATTGTATTCTACCTCATAAATGATAGTACTTTTATACTTATAATTAAACACAACGTTAATATTGAAGTTTTCACTTCTGCCGGCACTCCCGGAGTGCTCCCGTTGATTTTTTTTTCAATTTATTAGGCCAAGAGTCACCACCAGGATAACATAAAAATAAATGCTTACTGTACTGTACGAGATAACTTATAAAAATCTTACCAATTGCAACTGGGCGGGACCAGCTTATTCAATTCTTCAAGGGATTTCTCAGATCGATACTCCTGGACGAAGGCCACCGTTACCACGATCATGATTGCCACTGTTATGGACACCGCATCATCGAATTGCTTCATACAAATGCTTACGACGGCGGAGCCTGAAAGCAAATGTTTGTTAGTGGTACGGGGGCTTCATACTTTGTCTTTGAAGTTTTTTGTTTCGGCCAGCCTATGGATATGAGACATATTAACGAAAATTGTTACATTTACGTTCTGTTTAATAAGAATTTTAATTAAATAGTAATTGATGACAATCACAGCAAGGTATTAATTACTTAGATATTGTATTATTAAATACATCATAACACAAAGCAATAAAGACGCCACCATAATGGATGACAATTTAAAGTAATTAATCTTTCTTGTGTCTCTATTTACTATTTTGTTCTGAGCTCCCGCAAGTGTCAACGGCTTGGCTTGGCTTTATACCATTACCATACCAATTTCTCTATCAGATCGACGGTGACGGCATAAAAATTTAAAACGTGTTTCAAGACACAAAGATGATCTACTTGCATATAAACAAATAGTCCAAGAATATTATTGTGTACCCAGTATGGGACCAATATTACTAATGCATTTCCTAACATTAATAAACGTTGTATGACTATGATGATGACCCTAAAAAATACCTTTTTTAATCCTAAAAATTTTGCATATTATGAGGAATAAAACTTATATTTCCACAACTTCAACCAACTCAAAACCTATAAAACGTCGTACAGATTAGGTAATTTTTAAAGATTCTATAAATTAAATTCTGTATAATTACAAATTAGGTCAATTCTTGATTTTTAACTGTATCTATAACTTTTCATTTACTACCAAAACGCCAATGCCAGAATTGACCTTGCGCCTCTAATTACGAGCAATCAGGAGTTTAATAACGCGTAAAAGCAATTTAGTCGGCTACAACAATGAAATAAGATTTATATTCGCTTAATAACACACCGATTATACGAATTCATATTAATATTTCAGCCGTTTCAATAGATTCACTCGAAATGGGAGCACAGTGAATAGGACGCCATTTTTAAAAGCAAAAATAGAGACCACAGATTACAATAGAGAACTTTAATGTATGAAAGTTGGGGCATTGTGAGCAATAGCAATGGGATTTGACATTGTATCTTTTGGAATTAAGTTTAATTAAACTAAAACTGTTTCATTACATTTAATAAATCTTAAGATTAATAAATAATTTTCCATCGCTTTTTTTGAAGTGAAATTTCTTTAGGCACGTGAGGGTAAAATTTTTACGGATGAAACGTCACGAAGATGTGCTGCGTTTTTGTCGAAGAAAAGGGAGAGAGCGATTGAGACCGATTGAGAGAGAGTGAGAAGGGCGAATACAGTAAAGAGAATTTATGAAATATTAGTATTTTATATTTTATGCAAAATAATTTATTGAAATCTTAAATGACTAATAATTTACAATTCGTAAATTAAAATGCCACGTGTTTTTATTATCGAAGAAATAAATTATAAAAAAATAAATTTATTATTTGTATTAATTTTCGTCACTTAATATTTTAATGACAATTAAATTCATTACATTCCTAACATATCTTCCTTTTTCACTCCCTCTAAATCTCGGAAATCTAATGTTTTAGCTTTGTATAAATATGAAAAGACTTATAAATTCGTTTGTCAAAGAAGTTTTACTTCTGACATTTTTCTTTGTACACAAGCACTTTTTTTTAAATTGTAAGCAGCTAATTGCAGCAGATTTTATGTTTAAATCTCATAAAGAATATTTAGTGTTGTAGTTAGGAGTATAGTACTCGCGTTTAATTAAGGAAAATGTAATTATTATTGTATTATTTTTATTCAACAGTTTATTGACAATCCACTTTTTTTTAAAGATAATATTTACAATTTTTTAATTTAAAATTAAGCCAAAACGGATTACATACACGAAAAATGACTACTAAAACCTTATGTTCTAACAAAAACCATTCTAAATAATTTATAACAAAGACATTTTTTAGTTACATTAAATATATCTATTTGCTGGTAATTAGTATTATTATATGAAGGTATACGATACATGAGAGTTAGTACATCACGTTTTTAGATTCTATCACTGCACTAACCTTACGTATAAAATACATATTACTATATAAGGTCCTTACCTTATATGCAATAATGTTTGATTAAAGAGAGAAAGAGAAGCACAAAATACCTACAACTGTTTATTATTTAGCGTACAGGTAGGAAATAGCGAAGCTGATAAGCCATGTATAATTAAACCATTTTTGATTCATTTTCTAAACACCGTTTCAAAGCAATATAATAGTCGAAATAACACGTTATTCACAATCTATAAAAATATACGTAGAACATTGTTTTTTTATTCGTAAGTAATTTTCCTTAGTAATAAGCAACCCGTTTATTCGTGTAAATGTATATTTCTTTTATTAAAGGCGCATCACATTTTTATAAATATATTTACGAATAGTTAACTAATTAGGTGAGGGGTATCGGGTTCGATTCCCAGTCGGTAAACCTAACCTTATGTAATTCACTGGGACCCCCACTGGGAACTGAGACAATATCATTTACATCATGCATGTAATATAATAAGTTATGTCCTTAATATTACTTGGGGTACTTCAGACAAGTCGTAAAGAACGATAGAAAAATGGTTACGTTATCTAAAAGCCAAAAATTTGTACCTATTTTCATTAATTTCACCAATCATGATGTATTAATTAATTTCTATGGGGTTAAAGAGCAGGCGCCACCAAATTATTCCATGGTACACCATCACCAAGTGATGAAAATATGTATTAAAAAATTTGGAGCTGTTTTTAGGTAGAGCCATGATTCGACAAATTTACCAAAAAAATTATAAATCACGAGAAACCTTATTCAATATAAATGTAAAAAATTAAATTATGTTGTACATTATCCTTTTTTGTTATCGCATAAATCGCTGTGTAATTCAAATCAATGCGAAACCAATGCGGAATCTTATCAATTATCTCGGCATATACGATACATTTTAGTGTACAATGACTAGCTTTCTTTAGAATAGAATAGTAATTAAATTAGAATAGTAATCTAAAGTTTTTTAAGCAGTGTTGGCCTAGTGGCTTCAACGTGCTACTCTCATACCTGAGGTCGTAGGTTCGATCCCCGGCTGTGCACCAATCGACTTTCTTTCTATGTGCACATTTAACATTTGCTCGAACATTACAGGAGTTTTGACACCAACTCGGTCCTAATTACGACGACTCATTGGTCTAGTTGTTAGTACCCCTGACTGCGAAACCATGGGTCCCGGGTTCGATCCCCGGCTGAGACGAACATCGATGTGATGAGCATTTGGTGTTGTGCTTAGGTCTTGGGTGTTTAAATATGTATTTATATGTCTATCTATCCATAATATGTATGTATATCCGTTGCCTAGTACCCATAACACAAGCTTCACCAGCTTAGCATGGGACTAGGTCAATTGGTGTGAATTGTCTTTAAAAAAAAAAAAAATTAACTGCGATTGGTCAATAATTGATTACTCGCTGCGTGAAGTGAGTTGAGTTTGAGAGTGAATTCGAAACATTAATAAAAATTCCTTTTCAATTTTCATATCCTCTATTTCCATTTCAAATGTAGTATTTACTTTTAGATAAATGTTAGTAGTAATATGCTAGTCGCCTTTGGATATGGAACCCTCTTGGGTGACGGTTTTCTCTAACCATTTTCAGGTGTCTATCTATACCAATAGTGTGCCACCCCTTTCCTGCTATTTCTATCAAGTCATCAGGCCACCTTTTATTTTAGCCTGCTCACTCTTCTTTTCCCAGATGATCCTTTCAATTGTGTTGTCTTTCGATTCGAAACATTACTAGATATTTATTTCCCATCAGACCTTAGTTTAAGAAAATAAAGTCCCTTTTTAGGGAAGGGAAGGTTTGACAGTTCTCTGCTGCCTAGCTTCTCGACAACTATTCGGTCTGATCGCGTGCCTAATGGGCTACTATGTAGGGGTCCTATGTGTGACGATATTAATTTCTGGATTTTACAGAATCCGGGAGCAGAACATAAGTGTGTTATGGTTGCGGGACATCATCTAACTAGAAATATCAGCCCCAGCATGACCGATTTGTGTTATCTTTGATAAAAAATCACAACGATAAGGATTATTTTTATCTAATTAGAAAATCTAAGTAACAAGTAGAACAATTTTATTTACACGTAAATTATAGTTTTAAATGTGTCACGATATGGAAGCACATCTAAAAACAAATTTAGAACCTGTCGAACGCATACCTAAACTTAAAATATGTAACCAAGTACACTTATGAACGTCAACAGAAAATATGTTAAATTGATTACGCCAGTATTTCAGTACCGCCAGTATCTTCGGAACCTTGCCTAAAGGGGCTCCTTTTAATAATATATTTTAGTTATTATATTACACTTTTTAAGGTTATTAAGTATTACTTTCATATTCTGTAATTAAATTGTTGCATATTAAGAGCGAAACAAAAGAGCTATTGTATTTATTATAAATTGAGAAAGATTGGAAAAATGTGGAGATGAGAGACAAATGCAAAAATTTGAAAGAGGCTTTCACTGCATCGGTCGTACTTATATTAAATACAATAATAACATAAACTTAATGTAATCCTATAGATATAAATAATAGGTATAATAATACCTACTCGAATTTTTATATTTTTTTTTATTATTAATTTAAATATTCATTCTTGTGTTATGATGATATTTATTTAATGGAAACAAAACACTTACGAATATAAACTCGCAAAATATAAAGCACTCGATATGAGTTATCTATAGTAATCTGTATCAATAAATATCACTCACAAATGTTTCTAAGTGCAAAACTCGAAGACGGCTGAATAAATACAAGTTTTTATTTTATTTATTCCATGCACTCTGAGAGTTTTTATGTATAGAAAATTTTAAGAAGAAAAATCGATTTATTTACTACTTAGGATTTTATTCCGGAATAGCGAACAGTCTCTGTCTATGGTCATATAAAAATGATCGATTGGTATTAAGGTACTTAAAAGGTAGACTAAGTAAAAAAACATATCAAGGCGAAAAGAAGTTCGCGGGGGCAACAAATTTATTATAATATTAACACCCAAGATTTGTGTTTTTGTAACAAATAAACTCATAAAAACCATTAGAATGCTTCATAATGCTTCTTCCCTAACACATATTTATTCAAAAATATAAAAAACAAACACCCAGCCGTGCAAATGTATTCCGCTTGAATCCAATATAAATTCGAGACTATAATATATTCCCGAACTTTTATTTAAGACAGAGATTTATCAACACTTAAATATATATGCTAAATACAAAATAAATATGTCTCCGAACTATCATCCTCCAATCTTGTCTGCCTGCCACTCGTTTTCCTCTTTCGTGGTACCTTACCATTACAACTACGTTATATTTTTCTAATAAAATTCTCGTGTCACAATGTTCGTTCCCATACTCCTTCGAAACGGTTCGACCGATTCTTATGAAATTTTTATGCATATTCAGTAAGTCTTAGAATCTGCTACTATTTTCAAACCCCCTAAGTGATAAGGTATTTTTTAGACAACTTTTTTGTGTTTATTTTTTTATGATACAGCATACAAAAAATACATACAACCCCTAATTTTCACCCATCTACAATCAACCCCTATTTTTTATTATTGTAGATAGTTATTTTTATTAAGCTAAAAAAATGTTTCCTAGACATAATATACATGGCAAAACAACGTTTTCCGGGTCAGCTAGTATTTTTCTGATTCAGTACTTAAAACAGTTTAATAATACTAAGTTTTTAATAAGTGAGAATAACACATCCACTAATACCTATTGTCCGTAAAGTCAATGAACGGTGTCTAAATAGAAAAAACCTGTGCAAAAACTGGTTACGTCGCTATTTACGCTGGGTGTCTATATACAACTCACAGATATATTTGAATGTTATATGTAATTCAAAATCAAAATATATTAACGGTAATATATATTAGTAAAATTATGTATATGGGGCCGTTCAAGTATTACGTAAGCACTAATTTTTTTATTTGGTGATTACGTCAACAGTAATTATTTATTTTTCTACACATATTACCCACACATTGTCTATGCTTGAAAACGAAATGCATTTTCTACGATTCCTACAAACATTAATACGTTATTATGTACTATTACTTTTGAGAACTTTACTTACTTTTGCTGACAAGAGGGGGGAAATAAATTGCAGTAAATCTGCTTACGTACTACTTTTTACACATATTCACATTGTCTATGCTTGAAAACGAAATGTATTTTCTACGATTCCTACAAAAAATTAATACGTTTATGTACTAATTTGAGTGTACGACCAACCAGGCTCCAAAAGATAAACCACTCCTTATCTGGAAATTGTATTTGTTTTCACAACAAACTCCTAAGGGAAATTAGAGAATTATCACTAAATAAATTCAAAGCCCTCGTTAAACGTAAATTAATCAATAAAGCTTTTTATAAATTTGACGAATACTTAAATGATCCTAATCCTTGGGATTGATTTGCTCCAGTTCAAACAATTTGTATGACAATACTTGGCGATTAAAAAGAGTGACGGAAAGTTTCTTGCCAGTTCCTCCTAACCGCTCTACGCCCTTGACTTGCGAACTGGTAGTAAATGTAAATTAACAATTAATTTAACTTCTTTTTGACGTTCATAACTGTACTTGTTTACCTATATGAATAAAGATATTTTGAGTTTGAAAAGTTGACGGCGTGTGTCACTGAAGGCTGATCACCTACTTGTCTATTAGATACAGAAATCTGAGGGCAAAACCTTAAAGACTTAAAATTTTACACACCTACATAACAGTTAAGAGAAATTAAATAACTAAAATTACGGCCAGTTCTCATATCAAGGGCGTAGAACGTAATAACAATTTGCATCATACCGAATAATTCAATAATTAATTAAAGAGATATGTGGTAATTACGAAGATATTATATCTACAGTCTACACACACATTCTAAATATTAAGAGCCTTTAATACAAAAAAATCAAAGTTAAAATAATGTTTTTTGAAACAGGAAATTAAAAGCACTTTATTCTTATTTCTACGAAAAAATTAAGACAATAAACTGAACTAAAAAAGAGAAATTTAATAAAAGATGTATCCATGAGAAGACATAGTGTCTGCCGAGACAAGAAAGAGAGCAGGCCCGGGATAGAACAGAATGGACAAAACTGATTGCTAAAAACCGTTAGTTGTTTTTTTTTCAATTATTTGTAATTGTTATTTGTTTTGTAAATTACGTGCAGTGAATTAAAGGTTTATTTATATTAATATTGATTATAAGACGAAATAGATGTTATAAATAAACGACAATTTGTAACGTAGCGTGTATAATAAAATCTTTTATAAATGTTAATTCTTTTTGAAATAAAATCACTATCATCACAAAAAATATTCTACCACATCTTACCTAACAACAGAAGTATCAAAGGGTTCTGGAACTGCTCGATGTACTTCTTCCATAATGGATCTTCTTCTTTCACCTGGAACTCGTTGGGACCCACGAAGTTCATGCGATCATTTGCGTCTCGCCATGATAGACCTCGCCTGACTTCCACTTGCAGACGATCAGCCACCTGAGAAGAGGTACACACGCCTTTTATTTTATTCATAATATTAATAATGTGTTTATTGCAAGAATATGGTACAAAAATGTGTAAGGGGGTACAATCGTAAGTACGAGTACCTACGCATATTCTGCTACATGTAATGGCGCGCAAATTTATGTTAAGGAATTTTAAATTTTACATTAATTTAAGTCAAAGTCAATTCTTATATTATTTTTATCGTACATATCATATCATACTTTCTTAAATTTATATCAACTACAGTGTCTCACGCAAATAATCATTTATTGAATAGTAATTTTTTTCCAAAAGCAATACACCAAGTCGCTTTTTAAAGACTCAAGTCGGAAGATATTAAAATTTTTTTGGTAATTTATTGTAAACCTTAATTGCCCTAAAAAGGTGTTTTTCCGAAACAGTTCCAGATTGATTTTTGGCATAGCCAATTTCTCCCCATGTCTACTTCTCACTTCGACTTCTACATTCGACTATAAGGATATTTCTAAAATATAAATACATGCAAGAGATAAAATTTTAAGCTTCTTAAATAAAGGTACGCAACTATCAAGACAGTTTGCTCCCATGATGGGCCTTGGTCTAATATTTTATAATATTTTTATTCCAGACGCTAGTCATCGTGTAGGTTACCCAAACATTCATTCATTCTATTTATAAAAATGTATTTTATTTTTGACATACGAGAGTTTTGACGCATAATTTTAAAAATAGCAAGTGTTTTATGCGCACATAGTCTTAAAATCCTCTCGTACAATGCCATTTCAGTTGTTAGTTGTTACATATCTGCTCCAAATCATTGTATTCCATTATTATTATTATTATAAAATTATATATTATCTTGTATTTCTACTCTATATATTCAAATTCACATTCTTAATTTTAAGGAAGGGCTCATTTAGACATGCATCCGATATCGATCCCGATACCGATATATCGGCGATACTTTGGGTTTTAATTGCTGATACAACGATACTTTTGAAATTTGGCGCTTGAAGAAATGTAACCTATGCCCAGGAAATCCCCACGTTTTATACAGACATACTTGTTTAATCGAATTTCTCCCCAAAACATGAGAATGATTTATTTGGAACAAAAATCTTATCAATGTTAATTTTAATGATTAACAGTTATCTATTTTATTTTAATTTAATTATTACTTTTATAATAACTAAATAATCCGTCAGCCAGCGAAATTGAAGTTAGTGTATAATTTTACTAAATATTTTTTTATAGAGTTTATTCTTACGGCGGCGTACATGACCGACCTTCTAATTTTACCGGTAATGTAAAATTATAGGCATTTAATATATATTTCTTTTTTTGACGTTCATAAGTGTACATAGTGTTACCTATATGAATAAATGATTTCGATTTGATTTGACCTTTTTGAAAGTCGCACACTATAGCCACTTTTAGCTCGAACAATATTTTTTCATAATTACTATTAATAAGGCGTAATTTGTGATCACTAATTAAACACCTCAATACATTAAGAGCATTACAGATAAACTAATATATGTAACCGTATTTAAGAAACTCGCTACAGTCAAAATTATTACAGATCAATGACCTAGCGATAAAAGTAACGGTGTTAAGTAACACGGAAAGTTATTTACATTGCCATATATTAAAGATAAATATGTATATTAGTATGTATACGCAAATACTATAAAAAGGAACTATTTGAATAAAAAATACATATATAATTTTCATCCCCATCAAAACTTCGCGGGCGAGCGAGCCCTATCATTGGGTGTGAGTTTCTACAGTTTAAATAGATGTCTACGCACTTGGTCGTCTGTCGCCCAAGCGACTGGGCGACTCTCCGCGTCGTGGCGACACACAAGCGACTGCTGGTCGCTGGCGACCAATAGGAGCATGGCTTCAATTGGAAGCATTCACACTGCGAGCAACTGTCGTAACGACCGGATGTCGCGCACAAAAATGGAGAAACACTTGGTCGCAAATTTGTATCTGTGCCAGTAATATGTGGTTTCAAAAGACACAATAGCTCATCAAACGAACGCACATACATTCTTGCGTAGTTGAAAAATTTACGAGGGTATTTTCTCACGTCTTCATAAATTAGTTTAAACATTCCTTTTGATCTTCGTTCTTGTAACAAAGGATGTACCCAATACTCTCTTGATTTTCTTTTATTTTTCTTTCTCTTGATTAGTATCGCTACTATAGCAGCTTCTTCGACATCCATTCTGCACGAATGTACTTGGAATACAGTCGCTCGGCTTGGTCTCCTGCCTAGTTGCCATGTTTTGGTCGCCCGAGCGACCGAGTCACCGGCGACAAGTCGACAGTGCGTAATAGCTCTTAACATCAGGTGAGCCTTCTGACTGTTTGATCCCTGTTCTATAAAAAAAAGTGCGTGCGTACAAAGTAGGTACACATGTCAGAAGTGAAAATTCTTTTGCAAACTAATTTTAACTCTTGTTCATATTTATACAAATCTAAAACTTTAGATTTCCGATACTTACAGGGAGGGAAAAAGGAAGATATGTTAGGAATTTAATGAATTTAATTGTCATTGAAATATTAAGTGCCGAAAATTAATACAAATAAGAAATTTATTTTTTTAAATTTATTTCTTAGATAATAGAAACACGTGGCATTTTAATTTACAATTCGTCATTTGAGATTTCAATAAATTATTTTGCATAAAATATAAAATAGTAATATTTCATAAATTCTCTTTGCGAAATTTTAATTTAAAAAATAGAATATCTATAAGGTAATTATATATACTATAAATGGATAGTTTAGGAGATATAGCGAAAAACGTGTTTTCACCCCTTTTTCCAAGATGGCGGACGGGGGACAAGGGCGCCAACCATACAACCTTGGGTTTAAGCTTGTATTGACCCCCCTACATGTCTCAAAAATAAAATTGAGTCCTCTACAAACTTCAATGGACCAATATAATTTCGTGGGAATTAATAAATGACTGCATTTGCAAGAGGTGACTTTAGCTTTTTTACGTTTATTACCTTGTTTGGTTTTATAGATCTTAAGTGCTAATAAAATTTAATGCCTGTTAACAACAAAAAGTCATAAAACACACGACCATAATGGAACATAAAATACACATACAAAATATACACTCCTTTACATAGTAGGGAAGAAGTGAAGGTTTTAACATAACGTATTCACTAATGGAGTATACTCTTGTCAACTGCCTGAGGAACTTTGCGGGAAATGAGAAAATCATTTTTTTAGAGCAGAGAGCAAACGGGAATGAGGTTCTCGTCATATGAAGTGATTCCCCCACCCATAGACACTCACAATGACAGAAAGCTCGCAAGTGCAATACCGGCGTGGTACGCTCTTTTCTTGAAGGACCCTAAGTCGAATTGGTTCGGAAATACCTCGACGGGCAGCGGGTTTTAAGTTCATTAATAGACACTCATTAGTACTGACTCAGTAGTGGAACGACATACATCGAGGTGATAGGAGTGGTGTTTCATATCTGCCTCAACGTCCAATGATGAAACTAAGCTGCAGGTTCGGTAGACACAGACATTAGACAATAATAATATTATTGCCTACGTCACTTGAACTTAGAATGAAGCTACAGTTTCAATGTTACAAAATCGTATTTCTAAAAAAACTCACGAAACGTATCTCTTTATTAATGAGTGTAGAAGTATAAATAATGGTGAAGTTTCTCACATATGCGCAAGTAACTTTTATCGCAAGAACGAATTTCTGAATTTCGGTAAACGGCAAAAAGGAGTTAAAAAATGATAAACCAACGTAAAGAATAATAAATAGATAGTAGGAACAAGAAAATACACAACTTTTTACAAATGCTAATCTCGAACCAGAAGTTTTTTAGCTTATATTGAAATGTTTAGTGAATATAAAATTACCTCCTCCCAGCTAAGAATAGAACTCTCAACAGCACTGATCCACATGTCTCCTGCGCCTACGCCGACGTCACTCAATCCTTGTACTCCAGTCTCCTCCGGGTTTGAATGCTGAAAAAGCATAAAAATTAGTGGCTGACTTAAATAGAAATCATTGTTAATTATTTGTTCATAAATGGTATATTATTCTGCTCGTAAACACGGAAAATATTTATCTACCATAAGTAGTTATAAATATTTAAAATTTACATCAGTATCATAGTATAAGAAACATTTAAATAAAAATAATATATTTATTAAAGCAGACAGTCCATATAGTTTTTTTTTTTTAATGGCTCTGGCACGATTTGTGCATTAGCCAGCGTCAAGTATAGGATTTATTATAATTCGTGCTTGTCTTTAGAAATTCGACAGTGTCCTCCATGTACGGTTTAAGCACTCGCCCGGTACCGCACAACCCTCCCAAAGGCCGAGAACAAATTTAAATTAAATTAAAACTTGCCCTCGAACCGGGAATCGAACCCGGTACCCCTCACCTAGCTGCCACTTAATAAGACCGCTAGGCTATGAGGCCCCTGTCCATATAGTTATTATTGTGTTAGTTACAAAATTATCCTAAATATTATATTACGTAATATTATTTCCGCTCTGCGGTCTGACAGGACTTGCAAGTCTGATAATGTAAGTCTTTTTTAAATACGGGCATGGAGCCTTCTGTGCCTAATACACGTCTTCTAAGACTAAGGGTTCAATGTAGACTTAGCACAGTATTATGTTCGTACTTTATAACGATACTAGCTGACCCGGCAAACGTCGTTTTACCATGTACATATATTATTTCTAGGAAACATAATAAAATGATCGTAGAGGGAAGATGAAAATTAAGAGTTGTATGTATTTTTGTATGCTGTATCATAAAAAAAATAAAGACAAAAAAATTTGTCTAAAAAATAAAAAAATTGTTTGGGGTGGACACCCTTTATCACTTTGGGGGTTGAAAGATAGATAGTAGCCGATTCACAGACTTACTGAATATACATAAAAAAAATTACAAGACACGAGAACTTTATATATATAACGTTATGGATTTTTACATAGAAGTGTCAGTAATAGTCGCAAGTCTTAACTGAATATTGCCAACATGCCAAGTTTCATGAATTGTCTATAGGATCAATTGTAGATATAGAAAAACTCATTAGCCAGCCAGGATTCGAACCCACAATAACTATAAAAATATAAAGTGTACATAAATACTCAAACCTAGACCTCTATTACTAGACTGACACTGATAAGTTGGTAAATTACCTTTACAAAAACACGTAAGGAAACCGCTGTTATTAAAATCGCAAATTTCCTTTATCGATAACACGTATCAATTATTGTTAATTAATTTTATCTTTGTTCTATTTATAAGTGACTTGTGCTCAATTTTTGTATTGTATTTTCAGATACATACTAAGAAAAAAGGGAACCCGAGCGGGAACAACACTGCAAAATAGGTCAGGTATTGAAACAACAGCACGTTCAGAATGGTTCAGGAATGGAGGAGACCTTTGTCATAGACAAGATGGCTAATTGTTGAACGTGACATCGTAGAATTTTAATAAACATATTTAAATATAAAGTTCTCGTGTCACAATGTTCGTTCCCATACTCCTCCGAAACGGCTCGACCGATTCTTATTAATTTTTTTATGCATTTTCAGTAAGTCTGAGAATCGGCTGCTATTTATCTTTCAAAGTGATAAGGAGTGTCCACCACAAAAATTTTGGTCTTAGTTTTTTATGATACAGTACCTATACAAAAATACATACAACCCTTAATTTTGACCCCTCTACGATCAACCCCTATTTTTCATTATAATTAAATATTCAACTAAAAAAATGTTTCCTAGAAATAATATATAGGGCAAAACAACGTTTGCCGGGTCAGCTAGTATTTAAATAAGAATTGCTACAGCGATAAAAGAATCATAGGCAATTATTTAAATATATAAAATTTTCACCGAGGTTCTTATGCGTTGCGCATCTTAAAAGGGGTAGGTATGTCTCTTTCATTTACTTATTTTATGATTACGTCAACAGTAATTATTTACCTTTCTACACACATTACCCACACATTGTATATGCTTGAAAACGCAAGGCATTTTCGAGGATTCGTACAAAAAATAGATACGTTTTTATGTACTAATATTTTTGAGAGCTTTGCTTACTTTTGCTGACAAGAGGGGGGATAAATTGCAGTAAATCTGCTTCCGTAATACTTGAACGGCCCCTAAGGTATAAGGAATATATTTTTATATTGATGGCCGAACCATAGCAAGTTCGGAAGCCATCCTCCCTACCTAGCCTCATTACAAATATATATAACAAAGAAAGTAAATATTGAAATTATTTAACGTAGTACATTTGTCACCACACAATATTATGAATTAAGTGTAACGTCTTATGCAAACATGCTTTAATCGATTATTGTATTGAAATCATGAATCACACACATCAGTTACAGTCACGCGATTTTAAGTTGTGATCAATCAATAATATTTAAACGGAAAACGCGCACAAAAACTACGCATTACGTTTTGTGTACTAGGCAAAACTTTAAAACTTATAAATAAAAGCATTTATTGTAATTACTGTTAGAAAACTACTTAATGGTAATTTTATGTCAAATGGCTTAAGCTGAAATAATGAGTTCAGCTCTTTAGTTATAATTATTTTGTTTAAACATTGTAAATAACGACAGTATTTTGAAAATTATCAGGAATGAGCCACTGTTATGAAGCAAAATAAAGTCTTGAACAATTTAAATAAAAAAATAACATATTTAAAACTACTTGAATGAATTAAATAAAACAAAAACAGGTGGTGTGAGTCATAGTTTTCAGTTATTGAATAGTGCATATGTTATTATCTATTGTTTCAATATCCATTATGCACAGCCGCTTACAATACTTAGCTGGCACTATAAATGCAAGCTTTTCTGGTGGAATATTCTCACAACAAACATAGGATGCATATTTACTATATGGGTCACAGAATATATAGAACCTTACATAGATAGAGTATTAAGAAGGGTCTTGATTGTCTATTGTTAAAGTAAAATCCATGGGAACAACTCTATGTAAGAACTGAATAAGAATTAAGATTCTGCATGCATCTTATTTTTAATACAGCAATGGACATATGGTAAAATAATAAAATCAGTGTTTATTCCATTTCAAAGTACCAATAAATAAATTAACAGTTTTTTGTGCACATAATGTATTATTGTCTTAATTACAGTTTAAAATATGAAAATAAAATATATTTAGTGATCTCTCCTTTAAATACAATAGTATAATAATTCAATGAAGTATTATATCAACTTCAAAATGAATACTTTTTTTTCAAAATACAGTTTTTTATAGGAAAAAAATTAATATTACCACAATAATCCAGTTGTAACATTTATAATAGTCGGCCAAAACTAATACATTTTACCTACATAAAACAAACCCAGATGTAGAAATCATTAAGACTATATAGTTATTCTACTAAAACCCAAAAGTAGATTAGTATAAGAGTATTTTCAGCTTAGAAGTGATGTTCATTTGACATAATATGCATTTCCAATGGCTTCTTGTAACCTGAAGCCCCAATGGGAGATCTCTTTGTATTATAATATGTATTAGTTACAAAATGTATAGCTATGTTGATATGTTAGAATTTAAACTAGAGGTCCACAGCTTGATTAAGTAAAATAATTTTTCAGATTAAAATGTAAAAAGCTATTATAAAAGCATGTTGATTATATATTATACCATAGTATATGGTTTATAATAATTCATACTGAGAAGTACAGTATTAAGTCTATCAAATAAAGAATGCAATTCATTTGAATAATTTTAATCAAATCAATCTCATAAACATGAATGACATGTTATATTTTATAGCACAGTATATTATCAGTTATCATTTATCAGCATCTAACATTTGATAAAATAATGGTGATTTATATACTAATTTATAATAATTATAAATACAAATAAATAATTCCCATTCTATATATTATTAGAAATAAAATAAGAAAAAACAAAGATATTGTTTTTTTTTAAATTAATCGCTATCATAGTTTTTAAAGTGAATGAAATAGAAATCATAGAAAACCACAACTTTTACTTTCCAGTAAAAGTAATACACATGAGAAAGTACAGCAATGAGAAACGTCGATATTGCTATGCGCATCCTTACTGCACCTAAACACCATTCCATATACGTGCTATGCCTAGGACACAAGATAATATCTAGAATAACACCTGCAATTAAAAAAACTAGGTCGCTCTTAACGTAAAACATAACGAAACGCTTGTGCCGCAATATAAGCTTTTAGTTTTAATGACTTCCAACGTTATTTATAAATGCTATTCCCGGAACTGCCGGAATAACCAAAAGAACTTCGAATCAATAACATCAGAGCAGTATATAAACAAAATCAATAAACCCAACAAAATGTAGCCGCTTACCAAACTTGCCGTATCCTGGCTGTCTAAGGAAAACTTATCACTCTCTTTCCCTCGATGGTCGGAGAAATTTTCATAATTACGAGTAGGACTGTTTTTCATTTTTCACGATGAGTAAAAGCTCTTAAGCCTCAAAATACATTTTCACGCGGAAAATGCACTACATAAGCCAATGATGTTCACAAAGCGACTGAACAAAAGTCAAATTCAAAAATGTATGATCGCAATTCATGACAAACGTCAAAGTTCAAAACTGTCACTATTTGTAAATGTCATTGATATTTGATACGTCGGAAATAATTATTGTAAACTGATAAAGTTTTGATATTTTAAAATATTTACTTTAATATTTCAATTTATACAAAGATTTAAATAAAACTATATAAAGTGTTCATTTATTCAGTTTTGATGATGTACATATTTAAAAAAAATGGTTTATGTTATGGGCTCAAAAACTTCTTGATACTGTTATAGGTTGTGAATGAAGTATCCACTACGACAAGGTATAATCTACTTTATCGGCCAGACCCACTATCTAATTTAATAAAATCCTGATTCAGTTTACCACTTTGGATCTAGAGATGTTTTATAAAATTAGGAAAAGATATCTATTTTATACTTACAATTTTACTATATTTTTTTTCCGTTTCCGGGGTATCCCAAAGCGGGACTTGAACATAATCTTGCAATCCATCATTTTTCGTACGGCGAAACATGAGATTGAATTCACAGTACAATTAACTTACAACCATGCATTTTTGCATTACACAACACACGTCCAACACACTAGATATTTTTCTTTTACTGAATTAAATATTCAGCGTTTTTCCACTCTACGTGGACTATCTAATTAGCACAACATGATCACGAAACACTGCGATGCCGTCAATACATACAACGATGTAATAAATCTTATCTCTTAGTGATAAAAACTATTTCTTAGAGCCAGTACTTTTACTTCTGCTTAAGATTTTTTATGATATGTCACTCTTGCATACAAGAAAGGCCGGTCAAAAACTTGTATTGCTTGATTAGTGATAATATACTAGTTCAGGGTCATTAACATGAGAGTGATAGCTCTATGTATTAATTTTGTTCATTTTAAATGTCAAAGGATAACTTTGACTAAGGGTATTATACCTAATTAAATTTGGCCCTTCAGTTATTGATCGCAATAATTTTAAATAGGAAATTATTTTAAAGAAACTTTCTTCAATATCTATACTAAGAGCTGATGTCGCAATCTTGGAATCGAACGCTATCGTTATAGTGACTTAGTAGTAAAGATTACCGGCCTAGTTCCTGCTATCCAAACTTAAAAAAAATCATTTCTTAATTTCGGGTTCACAAGGTTACGTATTATATATCTAAGTACCTTGTTACAACCTCATAATAATTACTGGTATTGATTTAGATTGGTATATTATTTAATGATGTCTCAAAGCAATATATGTTATATTATATGAATAGAAAACACACTCAAAATCTTCAATATTGAAAAAAACTAAATATATTTTTTAACAACCACCAAATCTCGTTTTATTATGTATACAGTTTATATGATTTAAATATAAGTAAAGGAAAATAAAAGAATCAACTAACATGATTTATTAATTAAATAAAGATTTACTATACACTTATGCTTTCAAACCATCTTGCAATCCATAGCCAGGTCCCGTTGGCTCTTCTGTTAGTGATGTGAGACCTCCAAGGGGCTCAGATGCAAAACGGCCACTCCTTAAACAGACAAATAATAAATAAATAGACAATATTCAACACTTGCAAAAATTACAAACATATTAAACAAATAAGGCAGGTGGTAAAAGCGCTATCGTATCGTACAAACATGAAAATTTATATTACATTAAATACGCCGCGCCAGCTGTCTACTCTCCATCCGTCTTACGAATTTTCGATCAGGTCACGTGTCCTGACGCGAGTTTAACATTTTTACCCATTCCAAAAAAGTGTACAACGCCGCTAAAGAAGTTTTCACTTCAACCGTCTTACGAATTTTCGATCAGGTCACGTGTCCTGACGCGAGTTTAACATTTTTTACCCATTCCAAAAAAGTGTACAACGCCGCTAAAGAAGTTCACTTCAACCGTCTTACGAATTTTCGATCAGGTCACGTGTCCTGACGCGAGTTTAACATTTTTACCCATTCCAAAAAAGTGTACAACGCCGCTAAAGAAGTTTTCACTTCAAAAATTAGCAAATAATTGACAGTGCAAGGTTCCTAAAACGACTCGGCGAAAGGTCTCTATTGAGTTGCTGAAAATATCCAATTCATTTTTCATCACAGTTTTATTTTAAATCCGACACCATCTGTTAACAAGAGCATTAAACGATGAGCACAAACGTGAGACAGGGATAAGGATACGTGAATACTTAGCAAGCTACAATTCCGATAAATCAGATAATTAGTATGTATTATTTTGTAATGAAACACTACATCCATTTCATTCAAACTTAAGCTGTAGCTGTTTGGCAGACATTACATACAATCGTTATTTGTTGTCTACACAGAGTCGTTGCATTCTCGTCACACACTCAAGTAATTTTTGAAGTGAAAACTTCTTTAGCGGCGTTGTACACTTTTTTGGAATGGGTTAAAAATGTTAAACTCGCGTCAGGACACGTGACCTGATCGAAAATTCGTAAGACGGATGGAGAGTACACAGCTGGCGTGGCGTATTTAATGTAATATAAATTGTCATGTTTGTGTAAATGATAATACTTTTATACTGATTATTAAAGCAATTCGTGCAAAAATTGTTCCCTAACCATTCCAAAATATCAAAAATGCACAATGTTAATATTCAAGTTTTCACTTCTGTGGGCACTCCCGGAGTGCAACCCGTCGTTTTTTTTTTATGAATAACATCTAGGATTTATATCTTTGATGTTAATCATATATCAGTAAAGTGGTCGCGCGCTTATTAATAATATATTACTAAAGTGGTCAGATTGGACCGTTTATTGGTCATTGAATTTTTGAATGTCCCATGATAAATCAAGGAGTAGCAATTAGAAAACCCAGGTACAGATACAAGGGGGAGGCCCCTATCAAAGTTTGAAATTCGTGCTAATTAAAAAATAATGTTAGAGTGTTTAGTGTACAATACTAATATGAAGCATCTATTCTACCTTGGACCAGGTTTAGGTTTTTCATCGCGTTTCAGTTTATCAATGATTTCCTTTGTGTCCTCTACCGTGAGATCTTCCTGCAATAACAGAAACATTGAAATGTAAATACAAATAAAGAAGCGGAAGCTACTATGAATATGTACAGTTGAATTTTACAGTAATTGAATGTTAAGGACTGTTTTGTTCTAATAGTATGGATTTTCTTAGAACCTTACGTGCCGAGTCCAACTTAATCAACAAAATACAATCACTTAAAAAATAAAAAAATATAAAAATTGATTTATTGTGATCTGATGACAAGCAATTGCTTCATGTTGGCAAGTTATTAATAAGGGTTGTTAAAATAAGTGTAGTAAGTGTAGTTAAAATAAGTGTTGTTTGATGATTTGCTATTTTAAAAGAGTACCGAGCGGTTTTATGCCGTCTTTTTCTCTCGGCCTACACCCTCTGTCTTTTTTGCCGATGAGTAGGAATTAATAATTTTATGATGTGGAATAAGTGATACCTGTATCTTATGTTGTTCCATAGTAAACATATTTTATTTTATTCAATGACAATTTTATACTGTTGATCTATGGTCACTGGTTTGAGTTTCATGTCCTTAACACTTTCACTAAGTGTCAGACAATAAGTTACAACAACTTGTGAAATATACATAGGACTACTCAACATAACACACATTCCCTAAAGAACTTTCTCCCAAACCGAGTAGTGGCCGACTGGAATAGGCTTCTGGAAAGTGTAGTCAGTGCACCATCTCTGAACACCTTTAAAAATAGATTGGATAGTTTCTCCAAATCACAAAATTCACGCGCATCAGCTTATTAAAAGCTGCCAGTGTGTTAAGATACATAATAATAATAATAATATAGGAACATTAGAAAAACATTGCCATCAACCCATTTTTTAAAGTTACCAATCCAAAAGTTAATAATAATAATTAATTAATGCGTTACTTACATAGTAGTCATCATTCACTTGCATCATTGGTGCATTGACGCAAGCTCCTAAGCACTCAACCTGAAAATTTATGTTTTCATAATTTTTTAATTAGACACGTTGTAAATAATTAAATAATTTTCTATGCCTTATACACGCCGTCATTTTTAGTTGTAAAACAGTATAAGAAATTGTAATAGTGCACATAGAAAAACAAAATTATTGGCACACCACACAAACCTCAGAGATTGAAAATTTTCCACAAGGGCTGTTGCCACCAACTTCACATCCGGTAGCATCTTTGATGGCTTTAAGGACAGCATCTGAACCTCGAAGCCAACATGGAGTAGTGGTACATACTTGTACATGGTACTTTCCAATCGGCCGTCTGTAAATATATTTTGTAACATAAACTTTGTGGTAAAGTTATTTCCTACTCTAAATTTAAAAGACCAATGAAGAGTTTATTGTCTGATCTTGTCTGGCCTTGATTTAAGAACTGACAGTAAACGTAAATTTAGAATTATTAATTTTTTTACTGACTTTAGTAAATTATATTTGGATTAATTGGAAGGAGTTATATTCCTTATCAGTGTAGTAATTTCTCTACAAACCTAAACATTTCTTTACACAGTTTTGATGTATTTTAATATCTGTAGTGCTGACATGTAAGGTTGTACAAAACTTCATCAATGAAGTCAACATTGGAATTCCTATTGGTAGTTACAGACTACCAGCATAGGTCGGAACTAATTGGCTGGTTATAGAATTGTTTGGTATATGAAAAGTTTTAAGTGTTTGTGTTACATTTTGCAATTGAAATGGAAATTGAATTTTAAGGTTTATAGCATGTCAATCCTGGCATAGAATATATATTTTAAGTATATACAGTTGCTAAGTGTTCATGTATAGTTTTGTTATTTAAAAAAAGTGGCTAGGGATGTATTAGTTAAAAACCCTATACATGGACTTAAAAATACTCAAAGCTCCACCATATCCTTTCAAATAAGTACGACTCCATAACATACCTGATAAACATAGTATAGAAGGTTGCAACTTCATAAACTCTCATTCTAGGTAGGCTCAACAACTCTGCTACTTTATGCATAGCAGATATGGGTAACCAGCCTCCATTCTGACGTTGGGCTAAATCTAGCAATGGTATCATTGCAGCACGCTTGTGGCCTTCAGGGTAAATGGCTAGGAGGGCATCAATTCTCTGAAAAAATTAATATAAATATATAACCAACAATTATATAGCAATGTTACTTTGTACTAATGAAATTATTTAGGTTGAATTTATTTATTTTCACTAAACAACCTATACAATAACTGATTTATTTATTGTATATAGAGAAAAAAGTATTATCTCGTTGTAATACGTCATGTATTAGAATTCTTCTAATTTCAAATTCTGTACAAATCACCTGTTGGTTTTCTGGTGTAAATTCAAAGGCAATGTTTGGGTTATCTTCAGGGGTGTCTCTGTGCACGAAAAGACTGTCATGTTGAAGAGTAGAAGACGTCTGTAAGGCTCTAGAAGACGCTCTCCACTTGAAAATAAAAGCACAATATTCGTGATAACAGGACGGTCAATATTATGTAATGCGTTTATTAGATGTACGCAGACTTGTGAATTGAAACCTACCAAGCATTGAACGCCAGATCTTAGGCTGGACAGCATGACTGTTATTTTATTAAATAATTATTGCGAAACACTGTTCGCGAACAAACCTTCGCAATTTTATTTTTTATGTTCGAAATTCGAAATATTATTTGACATCTGACTTTGATATATGACAATAATGACATAACCATGTCATTGTTGTCAAATTGGATGATTATCGTTTAAAAATCAATTTTTATGATAAAGTCATGAGCGAAAGATTTTAATTTAATTAAATCTAATGATTTCTATAAGAAAGTACAATTCAGTAAAGATATTTATACTAAAATCAGGTCAAACTCTATAACTCCTGATCAAACTATTGTGCAATGTTCACGTAAATCTGAAGACAAAATCATATTCGAACGGCGTGGCCCACTCACGTTAAATAAATGTGTATGGGAAATATATTAGCTCACGCCTTGTCACATAAGCGCCAAAGCTGTCTAATTAAATAATTAGTTGTTAAGCTTAATCATAATTAACTGTCAAGATTAAGGAACCTTGGTGTGATGTCGATACCATGAAAGTTATCGAACTACAAATACTATAAACAGTAAAATCTACAGTACACCTCAGTAGTACTACCACTAGCAAGAATAGTAATTTCGCGACTTAAAAATAAAGTTAGACTGTATGCTATCGCTGACATTTCTGTAGGTATTACAGGCTCTAAAACTCAATAATACATCTCTCGTCGTTAAGGAAGCGTTCGTAAGGCTGCTGCCTCGAATTTTGCGGGCAGCGGGGCGGCAGCGGCGGCGGCGCGGGAGCGGGCGATTTCACCTCTCGTTTCCCGGCCTCGCGCCGCTGCCACGCCGCTGTTTTCGAGAACCGGTCCATTTGATTTTACGCATAAGATCCTGCCGCTCCCGCGCCGCCGCCGCTGCCGCCCCGCTGCCCGCAAAATTCGAGGCAGCAGCCTTAGAAACATTTTCATTCGACCATTTTTTCTCTGACTCCATGTCAAATCCCTACATAACTCAACTTACAATTGACATGGCTTTCTGTTGGTAAAATAATTTTCAAATGCGGTTGGATAGACCCAGAGATTACCCCGTAAACCCCCCCACCCCCCTCCCTTATAATATTAATCTATAGTAAGTGAAATCGAATCAAATAGTTATAATAACGTAAATTTAGTACAGTCACGTTCCAGATCATATGAATAAAAGTTTGTAAACAATTTCCCGTCTGATATCGGACATTTTGGTCACAATGCACTTTCTAAAAATCTCATTCTAACCCCTTTGTCGCGAACACTCGATATTAATTTCTTATCAATACCTTGTGCCGTTATCTCATTTCGTCGGACACCAGTGTGACCAATTGAGCGTTAACCGACTTTTAATAAGACCTTTTACATTTTATTGAACAAGTGTATTTGAAGAAAAGAGGTTGGGTATTATGAACAATTTTAAATTAATATATTCGAAATTATTCATGAAACTAGTGTAAGTCTAGTAGTAAAAACAATATTTTAATTATTCTATACGTATCCTAATAATTATATTTCAATTGATGTGATTACTGAACGACTGACGAAACGTCATTCTACGAGTACCTATAATATAGCGACAGCTGAGTTTCCTACAAGATAATTTTCCATATTATAGATACTTGGCCTGTTTTCACTAATTACACAAATAGGTAATTGTACAGCGTAATTGTACTTGGAGAAAAGGATTTACTTAGATTATATAGAAGTTACGATCCTTATACAAGTAAATTAACTACTAAGTTTGACGTGTACTTATCATTCGAACGTCAACAAAGTTCAGCATAGCAACGAATTTGCTTCGTTAACCCTTAAAACCATACGAATCCTTTCAGAGCCAATTATTTCAACACGATAAATACTAAGTTCGCTCGCCATTTCTAAAACTGCAGTCGTATGCGGCCGTATCCATAACAACATCGTTGTTTTGCCGATCCCCTATTCAATTTTTGTTTCTTTTAACTTTTTTCACGGAAATGCCGGTTGCGCGGGAATATGGCCTCTATCTCCATGCAAGTATGTGTAGTTTAAGGGGCCTCACGACAATGTGTTATTTTTTTAAAAAGAATACGCTGCTTCGATTCTAGAAGCACGAGCTTTATGCGAAGCCATTGAAATAGATGTTATGGTTTTTATGATTTTTGGTTTGGGCTATCGACTATTTGTATGACGATTCTACGTATTTGTTGAAGGTATGCGTATTCGTTATGGGTTGAAAAAAAGAGTTTAGTATGTTTGTAATTTATGGCTTGGATAAATTGGCATTTGAATTCCTACATTACTAATGTTCAGAATTTCAATAGAAATAATTAAAAATATATTTTTAATTTAACTTTAATTCATACATAAAAGACACTTATTTACGACGAAATTAATAATTAAGAATGGCATGTAAAATAAATAAAGGGTAATATTTTGGTTGGTAACCCAATGATGGTGACTGCCGCAGCTTTTGAAAACCCGCAGTATCGCTACCCGCAGGTAATATCTTTAGAAAAGAACAAAGTGAAGCTTAGTGCTCAGAGACCATTTCACATATTGGTTGTACTTATATAACTTTTATAGGCTTCAACTCTCGGCGAAAAAAATAGTTTCAAGCAAACAGTACGCTCACTTGCTGTAAAAATTAACTAGTGAGACGTCTACAATGCACATTTTAATTTTTTTTTAATAAAATACAAATTGATTTTTTTTATTAATTGTAGTAATTAACAAATTAACAAGGTAAAAAATAGCGTACAAGTTAATTTAAATCTAATTTTAGTTTAAGCAATAGAAAGGAGAAAAATCTTGTTCCGCTAATTGTTTTGAGCAGTATATTATTTCTACAGTATATGTTACAAGCTGTATTTTCTAAAATACATGATAATTATGGTAAATATAGAAAAATTCCAAAATTAAATATATTACACTTTCAATTTTACTCTTTACCAGTTTTTGCTTAACAATAAGCAAAACATTACTATAGCTTACTAAACTAATAAGTAAAATAGCGGATTATGTGCCAGATAATGTATAACAATGCTTTTTTTAACTGATCACGCCACTATCGAATATATTAAGTCCTGAATAAGTAGTGTTTTTTCATATTCGCGAAGAATTCGAATGATAGGTGCTTGAACTCCTTGGTTGGTTTCTGCAGACGGAATAAGGAAAATTCTGCTGATTTTGAACATTAAAAAGTGACATCAATGTTAATGTTCTGTTAGCGGTTTCTGTTCTGTATTTGAATTAAACAATTATAAGTAGATGCACTACTAATAGCACGCGATCATAGATATAACGTGCCTTACAGACTCCCTTGAAACGGATCTCAAGATAAATGATCTTAAAAGATTACTATAGAATCTCGACAGTCTAGACGCGCCTAAGTGTGAATAGGTGACCTAATTTAGTGACCTGAGGTTTCTATTCATATCGTAGGTAAACCTTTCCAAAACCGACCCAGATATAATTAAAAAATCTATAGCCATAGAGAATAGAATTAGGGCGCCATAACCGGTAACAGATAATTTATTTATTAACACTTCGTTGCTTTACAATATAAAAAGTTAACATAATTAAATGAAAAGGAGGGCAATTCACACAGGAAACTAATTCTTATTTGTTACGCATCATTTCATTTATTCAGAAAAGTATTCTTTTCTCTTCTCTTTCTGAGAAGACTTACTGAATGATGTTTTATTTGCTATGAATGTGGTATGTTTGATGGATTTATATTATATTCGATTATATTTTATATCATGGAAAATCTCTCACACTCCTCGTACACATGTGACAAAGTATGTTAGCGAATAAATGTTGTCAAATATATTTCATTGTACTGTAGTCCTTCCGTGACTTAAAAAAGATTTTCTCATTAAGAGTTAACGGGTTTTTTATAGAACAGCGAACAAACGGTCAGGAGGCTCACCTGATGTTAAGTGGTACCGCCACCCATGGATACTCAATACTCATGTTGCCAAAGGGCTCGCCAGTGCGTTGTCAGGCTTTTAAGAATTGGTGCGCTTTTTTCGTGAAGGACCCTGAGTCGAATTGGTTCGGAATAACTTCAGTGGGCAGCTGGTTCCACATGGTGGTGCGCGGCAAAAAATGGGTGGAAATTCGTATTCTGCCTTGACGTCCGATGATGAAACTCAGCTGCAGGTATCCGAACAACTCCTCTGAACACTCTCCACGGTTTGATGATTAAACAAGTATACTATAGCTGCAACTATTTATAAAAAAGTGTTTCCTACCCTATACTTCCTCTCTCCGTCTCCGTCATTATCTAATCGGCAACTTTTTGCAAAGTATAATTTGAAGAAAATATTTGTGGTTATGATTTCGATTTCCGGCTAGAAATAATATACACATCATAATATCAAGTCGAGTGCCTACCTAATTTTGACGTAATATCATATATTACTTGAAGTGGGCTAAATTTATTACTTTTTTTATACAATTGCCGTTGAAAGGAACAAAATGATTATCCTGCACTTGCAATAATACAGATAAAATTGTGTCTACACGACACATAATTTAATACACACAAGTATTGGTAACTCGTATGAGATAAAACAGAATTTATTAAGGAGATGACCAAAAATATACCTGTTTCTCGGAACGTCTGTAGGTCGAATGCTTAGCATAATTTTTGCCAGAGGTCGAAGTGACCCTAACGTTGCGTCAGACCACAGCTTAGGCTCATAAAAGGTTAAAGTGACAGATCCGAATGACTCTTTCATGGTCGTTTTTAGTTTCTAAAACCGATTATAGTTTTATAATCGCATTTAGATTTTGCGCCCTTCTTTTGTTTATATTTTTCTGTTATAAGCCGTGAGAGATGTCGTTTTTGTCTCTGTAAAAGTGCACTAAGCTGATTCGTTGGTACTGAGGGTCTTCGTTCAATACCCAGCTGCTACAATTCAGTTTTACTTCTATTCTCGCAGGTAACACGTGTTCGTATGACGAAGGAAATCTTCGCGTACAATCCGCCATATCTTGATCTGATGACATATCTTAGGCACAAAATGGGCACACCTATTTGCCTTTATAAAAACAATAAACGACAAGAAGCAAAAAGTCTACCTAATAATCGCGCACCTTATTTCTCTTTTGATATAGGCGTGGTATATAGCAACAGATTCTATTTTCATAGTTTAATTATCAGTATCAGTTTAGACAAAAAATAACTAGCTTTTGTTTTCCTCTTAACTATGAACATAACGACACCATACTAAAATAAAAAATAATCTTAAGCCTTCGTTTTATTTGTTCAAAAATAGGTTCCACTTATAGTTGTCAATACAAAACGGAAGCAGATAAAATCTAGATTACGAAGATAAGTCAATGACCATGCTACAAGTAATTGGTAGGAACTAGTGTAGCGGTTAACGAGTAAAAAAGAGGCAAAAACATCTACGGGCTAACACTTTCTATCTGTGGTTACGGTGGCTTTAGGTATTAGGTTAAATTTGGATAGATTTTTACCGTTTAAAATCTTTATTTTAAATTATAGCCATTATATGACGTCTATAAGTGACTTGTTTCTTCATATTATATCATATGTTCATATATCTACATGGATGAGGAAAATAAGAGATCGATCTTTGTGGAGAATACTTGGGAAGGCTTATGCTGAAAAGCAAGACGATCAAAAAACCAGTGTCTAATAGGAAATAATAACATAATATTTAGTATTTACATTTACTTTAACTAAATATCGTTAATAACTCAGTAGAAATAAGATAAAATGTAACTTACAAGATTGCCAATAAAAGCTATATTTATTTATTTATATCCTTATATATATAATTCTACTGTACTTGTGTATGTCACTGAACTCCTCTTTAACGGCTGGACCGATCTGAATGATTTTCTTTGTATACGTTTAGGTGCCCTGGATGGTATAGATTCACAAATCAGCCCGGCGAATGGCGCTGAAGTCGATACTTTCATATTTTGTTTAATATCCTAATCGCTTGAAATATCATGCAGGACAACGTCTGTCGGGTCTTAGTAGTTTATAATTATTTGTTCATCATTCATTTTTAACACGTTCACTGCGGCAAATAAAATCATAATTCTTCATCTGGTGCGGCGGCGGGCCAAAATGCGCACCCAATGATATTTCCGCCAGTGCGTGGCAGGTCTTTCTAGACCCACCAGCACTAGGACAGTGTTGCTGTTGTTGTCGCAGCTAGTAGTTTGCAGTGTCATGTTAGAGTTGAGTTTAAATCGTGATAAAGCGTTTTAAATCATATGCGATATTCACTATAAAATAGTTGTAAATTTACCCACGTCTCAAGAGAAATACTTGGTATAATAACACCATAATCAGCCCACGACAGTGCTTACCTCATAACTCGCTAATAAAAAGTATAAACAAGACAACGTAATTGTTCCCAACAAAAACTCGTACAAGGCAAGTGCATGAATGGGACCAACCAAAACCGCCGGGAAAACGATAAAAACGACGATCCATATTCGAGAAATGATTAAAAAAGAAAGACGAACCGGCACGTACCAGCCTCTTGTAAAAAGAAAACTATTCTACCGGAGCGTGAATGAAAAACGCCGACACGCGTAACCAAGACGGTGATTATTTTTATTTTTCATCTCCTGTACTTTTATTTGCTTAATTCTTGCTTTTATTGTGCTCGTATGTGGGTCAGACTTTTTGGTTTTACCAAGGTCGGGATGTTTGCTTGTTTTGTGGTAATTATCGTGCGATTGAACCCGCATTGAGCTTTTAGTTTTAGCGGGATTGGAAATGAAACGGGGTTGCGATTTCGAGGCCTGAAATGAGGAATTTGTGTTTTTTGCGCTACAATTATTGTATATATTTTCCAACTTCGATTTTACTAATTTTTTTAAATTAATTTAGATAAGCCTATGAAGGCCTTCAGGGATGACGATAATAATATAATAACCCCCAAATGAGGTATAGCTAACGTGACCAGACGTCCTGTTGTGAACGGGACTATCGGCTATCCCGTTTTCCAATGATGAGTCCCGGTGTCCCCGAAATGAACTGTGGGACGCAAAATTGTCCCGTTTTCAGAAAGCGCGCGAAAATTTGAGCAGCAGAATATAAAAAATCGTGCCAAGAGTTTCATTATTATTTAAAACAAATTTGTTCTTCCGATTAATATAATTAATATACTAAACATTTTGGGTACCTGTATTTTGTAATTCGTTACTTTTAAGCCAACAATTTTTTTCTAAATAACTTCAAAAAGTGTTATTTTAATTGGCTACTTATTATTTGACATAAATTAAGCGAATGTCTCGTTTTGAGCCAAAAAATAAATGGTCACTTTAGGTATAGCCTCCTGCTGGAGCAGATTGATGGCAGACGATAAACTTTACTGAACCAAAATGCGGTTTTTTAGTTTCCTTGGGTAGAAAACCTTCAGTTGTTTCGGATTTGATGCCTTGGATATCTTGTAAAGAAAATTATTTAAGTTTAATTCAATTTTGAGGTGAGTTCAAATATACCTCCGTATACCGCTTCGGATGAATTTCCTGATCTAATAATCTATCTATCTATCGATCTAATGATCTAAATTCCCTTTAGAATGCATTGTAACCCTAACAACTCAATTATATCGTCCTGAAACGGTCTCAAATGACAGCCATCCGATCGAGAGTAAATGATTCATTGTGGTTAACAATGTTGCCAGTTAATTGCCCAAGTTTTTGCTGTTTCGAGGTCAATGACACTTATATAAATTATATTCGCATTAGCAAGAGATAGTTGTAGGAATAGTTATTATATGTTACTATGAACTATTTATTATGGGATTGCCGTGAGCGATGCAATTTAGGTAGTTTTTGTTTGGTGAGCAAAAACAGTTTGGATTTGTCACAATTTTACGACCTAGTATAAATAGTATATAACAATATTTATTTCATCCGCATCACCTTGAAGGCTGGAAGTCTTCCACGGCTAGCTTTACACGACATTATGGTTTGCGAACTAGCGGACTTTGGAATCGACTGCCGGTGGGGTTCTTCTCTAAAGTCTAAAGTAAAGTAAAGAAAGAGTATACTCCACGAGTATACTTCTGTAAAGAAAGAGTATTTTGGACTCCCGTCCTGAAGTCCCCTATCATATAAATAATAAAAAAATACCTTTATTAGATACCTATATATTTTACGTGCTGTTCAGATACGGAGAATAGACAATGGGGATCTATGGAGTTCCGGAAATCGACCACTACCACTCAGAAAAGAGTGCACGATTTAAAAGAGAATAGAGATGTTCTCTTGTTTCTTTCTGTTAAATAGAAAAGAAATATTGATAAAACTGAATTAATTAAGCCATTGGTGCATTTGATTTCAGATATTTCTTTTTGTAGCTTGCTTTTGAGCAAAAGGTAAGTACGAAATCACTTGTTTTGTTTGAAGGGTCGATTGTTGAATCTGTTTTAATAAACCTATTAACATTTTATTCAGGCCACCAGACAATCGCGATACAAAAGAAAAATTAATTGCATTTTTATAATTATCGCTTTGTCGTTTGATAAGAATACTGTATAAGTTACACACACTTAAAAATTAAATCAAAATATAATTTAATAATTATAATATATTATGTTCAAAGGAACGTAACTAAAAAAGTTTAAATTTATATTTACTGCTAGTTCTCTGACTGATAAGAACTGTCAAGAATCTCGACACTCTTTTTAACTTTTCCATACATTGAGAGGCGATAGTTTTAGAATTACGATACATTTGGACACAAAACTAATGTATTGTAAAAACTATTTGGTTACTTTGCTATATTAATTAAAGTTAGATTTATATTATTGTAATTGTAGAAAATGCATGGACTTTTAAATTCTTCAGTCAAAAATAAAGTCTCCTAATATTGTAACAGTATTACAATACATTGTTACTAATCTATTAAATATGTGACTATATCTAATTAGTGCGAAAGAGTGCTTTGTCTAGGACATTTTATTTTTGAAAGCAATTTATGAAATAATAGCCATTTCCTACACATTTCTATTCAGATTATAATGCAAAGTTTTTAAAAAGGTCTAAACATATTAAAAGCTTCATTGCAGCTTAATTTCGTGTACTGTAATAGCCTAACAACCAGTCATCTAAGTCTCCGTAGAATATAATAACACGTAATCCCCTATAATTTGAATACTACGAAGTTTCCAAACGAGCTTTTCCGCCCGTTAAAAGAACGGTAGCTTTTTTCAAGTATAGGACATTTGAATTACTCGGGCATCGATATACAACAAAAACTGGCCACCGACTTGCAGCTTAACGCATTTAGTCATCGTTCCGAGTAAAAAGTAAAAATAACTATGACCAGAGTCTGCATCTGAGTCTCAAGGCCAAATCCTGACTTCGCCAGAACGAGACACACATACTGTTTACTGCTAGACGGATAAAGATAGCCGTTTTAGTGTCTTCGTCCTTTGAAAAGGGAAAGTGGTAGTTAGTGCGCTGGCGTGAGTGAGATGAAAAAATGACCGAAGGGCAAAGTAGGATGGTAGGTTAGTTCCGTGGTCGGTTAGAGAGGGAGGGAAGAGGAACCGGTTAATTTTGAAGGGCTTTGGACCACGATGCTGCGGTATAGATGATTTTATTACACTGATTTATTATATTCTAGTAAAGTTTTATTCTATTCTCTTGTTTCGGTTGGTTACAGGATCTGATCGTGTATATAACACAGCAAGCTAGTCAACAAATATTTGAGTATTGCGTCGTCAAGGCAAAGCGATTTGTTTTTAGGGCTTATAATGTGATCTTGATTCTTGCCAAATTTTATAAGATTACTTAGCTGCCTCCGCGAACTTCGTTTCACCTTAATGCCTAGCCTATGTTTTAGTACATACCAACATGGAACATTTTGCTATGCTACCCCAGAGACTGTTCGGTTTTCCGGAATGAAAACTTTTTAGGTGTTTCTGTGATTTTTCTCTATATAAACCTCAGAGTTCAAGTTATAAGTTCTTAACAAACAAATAAATTGTTGATCGTAGAGGGCAGATGAAAATTAAGGGTTGTATGTATTTTTGTGTGATGTATCACCCCTTATCATTAAGGGGTTTGAAAGATAGATAGTAGCCGATTCTCATACTTACTGAATATGCATAAAAAAATTCATAATAATCGGCCGTTTCGGAGGAGTATGGGAACTAACATTGTGACACGAGAATTTTATATATTAGATTAATACATAATACAGAATACTGTACAGCACAAATCATCAAAAGTTGAGTCTTCCAACTTAAAAAATCTTTAATTTTTGCAATGTCTAGAAATTAAGTACATTATAGGCCCTAATGAAGAAGATGCCTTTCAGATGCCATAAGGCAGACCGTTAGTTGATATACTACGTGTATATGACACGCGTCATATCACCATATAGTATGACACGCGTCGATTTTTTATAAGACACGCCGGTTTTCTCACGATTTTTCACTGTACAAGAATTAGACATAGATATATTATTTATTACAAATAACAACACACATACATAAACACACAAAATAACAATAATCAAAGAAAAAAAATTATTTATCTACTTCTTAACAATTATTCTTATTTTTAACTTTTAATTTAATTTTATTTACCATTACACAATACTTCATTACATACACCGCTAACTTTTACTAATTTTTTTTTTTCTACTATGTATTATTACATTGATTTTAATCATAAAATAATCTTTTAGCGCCCAGATAGGATCAGGAAACAAAGGGGGCTAACTAGCCGGAAGCTCATCTGATGTTACTCACAATATCAGAGAGCGAGTGCGTTGCCGGTCTTTTAAGAATTGGACTCTAAATTGGACCCTAAGTCGAATTGGTTCGATGGGCAGCTTGTTCCACAGTTCTGTTCAGTTGTGAAACGACAGGCATTAAAATTATAAAAATAAATAAATAAATCAGTGGCGCTACAACCTCTTTAGGTCTTGGCCTCAGATTTCTGAATTTGTTTCATGATCAATTTTTAAATCTAATAAGCAAGTAGGTGATCAGTCTTCAGTGCCTGACTCACGCCGTCGACTTTTTGGGTCTCAGACATGTCGGTTTCCTCACGATGTTTTCCTTCACCATTCGAGCAAATGTTAAATGTGCGCACATAGAAAGAAAGTCCATTGGTGCATAGCCGGGGATCGAACTTACGACCTCAGGTATGAGAGTCGCACGCTGAAGCCACTTGGCCAACAGTGCTCCTATTATTAAAATGATACAAAAAATATTTAACTATTGACACTGATGTATTATGGATAAGAAATCAAACAGACAGTGCGAAATATGACTCCGGTGTCTCAAAATCTAATATATTTAAAACGTACGGGTGACAAAGTAACTAAATCTTGTTTCTGAATCATCCCTGTCTCTCGTCATTTATGATTGCTAAATACTCGAAACGTCGAGTTATCTAAATATATAAAATTTACATTAAAACAATAAATATATATTTAAATAAATACATTAAAATATAAGTTTTAATTACTGGTAATGTTGTAACCATTGCTCAATTACCAACAGTGGGCCTAATTTTTTAACATCCAAGTTAATCGGACCAATTAACAGAGTACGTGACAAGCTTGGGTATAGTAAGACAATATTGCTTTTTGTTCTGGCATAGCTCGGGTCGACATGAAGTTTTACGTAAAAAGAAATCTCGTAGTTTTCAGCTTATTTTAATTAGTATTCTTTTCAGCATGCTTTCACAGGTAATTGAGCTTTAAAATGATTAAGCAATATCAACAACCCTACATAGAATTCTGATGCGTAGCTTTCTATAGAAGTCGCAATTTTTTTATTATATGGATACAATTTAACATAGAAAAATATGAAATATTCATATTTAATTTATTTGTAAGTTCATAAATTGATAAACAATAGGGTTAACTATTAGCAGTATTATTATTTATTGTAATTTTTTAAAGGCAAGTTGCCTTTATAGCGTAGGAGAGTATTTAGACCATAAGTTTTGACAATAATTATAAATAACCTATCTAACTTAACTTTGCACTTCTTGCTAACCTTATCTAATATATTTTTTCATAGTGGCTGTTTGGAAGAGATCGCTCCAAAGCGATAAGGCCGCCAGTTGCCCTCATTTTCTTAATTTTGCCAATTAATTATTATTATTATTAACGACATTGTTTTTGTCTTGATTGTGTACATTGTTACCTTTTATTTTTGTTATAAATGGGCTACAACCTTGTTAATATTTCTTGCTTGCTACTTTGTAGTACCAGTTGAAGGTGGTACATATAATTTGTTGTTTTTTTATGCCGGCCTTTGTTTTGTTGTGTGTAAAATCAATAAACAAATATTTATCTTCTTAACGATTATTCTTATTTTTAACCTTTAATTTAATTTAATTTACATTTTTATTAATTTTACTATACACCTTTGCACAAGACTTGATTACGTACACTGGAAACTTTTTTTTTTCTACTAAGTATTTATTACGTTCCTTTTCTTTCTTTTTTGCGACTGAGGCGCAAACTAGCTGCTGTGGTCTCTGGCAGAATGATCAGCGCTGTGGAACATTCTGCTCCTCATAATGCTGAGCCACGGCCAATTACAGCCACAGCAAAATGTTTTAGCGTGTAGCATTACACATTTTTATATTTTTTAATGTCTCTCATTATATTTTTTATTTAAGGTTTTTTTATTTGATTATTGTTATTTTGTGTTTGAAATTTCAATTTCTGACCCCCAAACATTACATATACATGCAAACATATTTGTGTCAAGAAACTAACTTATTTCAACAACTAAAGTATCGGCTATTATTAATGCTCTATTATCTATTTTATTGAAGAACAAAGACACATCAATTGAACTGCGTCTACGACTCTTATTTGCAGGTCTCTCTTTACTGTTGTTAAGTGAACAGTGTCCAAGACTGATTCGCGGGATCAGTGTGAACCAAGGTCAGGGGTGGAACAGAAAATCTATGGACTTGAATCATTTGGAAGTTTTTTGAATATAAGTAACAATCGTTACAGAATAAATCGAACGACTACTAAAAAGTCTGCTTTTCGTTTCCGGTCAAGCAACTGCTTTTCGGGTGTGATAAGAGAACATTATCAACGTGTGTCTGTCTCATTTATCGTGTAAGATCGTTATAATATGATCTGATATAATAAAGTAACCGTTTTAGAGTGTGCGCTGAAATTCTTTAAGTATACCATCGGTCTTTTACATTCAGCTCAAGGATTTTAAATGAAACTACCACTAAGTTAAAGGCCGGCAACGCATTTGCAAACCTCCTGGTGTTACAGGTGTCCATGGCCAGCGGTTTGCCTACTACCTAAAATCTATAAAAAGTCTTTAACTTATCAATACATATGTACGTCTAAGTTATCTGTATCATCAGATCCGAGGCAGTTTATCTCCTAGGAGTAGTTAAGAAGTCTCCAGGGATTTATCTGTTCCGAGTCAACATTTACCAATAAGTATTTGCATCTACACACGCGCAAATATTGACGTGTGCGTGTGTGTACTGCACAAGAATGCAACGCGTTGTTGACACAGCCAACTTTGATATTCCTTTATTTATTGCTATAAAAACCCTTTACCAATACACATTCTATTACAAACTTTGACTCAACGAAATAGGGACCAAATTCGTCTTCAATGTAAGTAACATACGCCTTTTTTAATTTGAGCATTCGCCACGAAATCTTCAACTAATTTTATACGCTTTGTAATGGTTATAAAGAGCGAAATCCCGTGCACGTTTGGGTGACTTACAGCGTTATACCTTGGTATAGTAAAGGTATATTTAAATAAGGATTTATGCGTCGTGTCTGGTGTTTTGGCGAGATTCGTGGATAAAGATTTGTGAAGGATTAAAAACTGGCGATCTGGCTGATTCCGGTAAGACAATGGGAACGTATCTCGCCAAATATCTGAAAATGATGCTAAAAATTCGAATATGGATGCATCGAATATTGCTTTGGATCTATTCTTACGTTATGATTACTGTACGCTCATGTTAGAGCTTAATATCTAGACCTTATACCTAGAGCTTAGGTACTATCCTACTCAAAGTACAACTGTTTAAGCTTATTGTATTTGTATAATAATTAAATGATAAATAAATATTTAAGCACTAGTGCTTTTGTAAGTATGTACATATATGTATGTTTTTTTGTTTTCAAAAATTTATCGAAAAGTCATATCGGGATGTTCGTTTATGATCTGGAAGTTCTTAAAATGCGTATACGCATTTGGAGATGTATACGTACAGTTCACAAATAGTTAAAGTTGTTAGTAAAAAATAAATATATAAATCAGTGGCACTACAACCTTCTTAGGTTTGCCTTCGATTTCTGTATCTGTTTCACGATCATTTGTCAATCTAATAGGTGATCAGCCTCCTGTGCCTGACATACGCCTTCGACGTTTTGGGACTAGGGCAAGCCAGTGTCCTCACGATGTTTTTCTTCATCGTTCGAGCGAATGTTAAATGCTCACATAGATAGTCCATTTGATGGACTTTGACTTTCTTATTTCGTCAACAGATGGCACCACATGCTGTTTGCCTACGTAAAATTAATTAAATTATTTATTGTTATTGGATAACTTATCCGATATTTTATAACTTATTCTGCCATTCGGAGCGGAGAAAAATCCACCAACAAAGATATAACTAACGTCGGTCCAGCCGATCTTGAGTTATAAGTGGTGTAACTAACACGACTTTGTTTTATATATTTAGATTCAAAATCGAAAATAACATGGGCATGGGGTACTTGAATTTTTTTATTAATGCTTTTAAAGTGATATACCAACCTGAAATTATTATATAAAACGGACATTCCGGGATTCGAAACCAAGACATCCGGAAGTCACATGATCCGTGTCAACCACTAAGCCAGAAAGGAATCGTAAGTTTAACAATAACACTTATTGTAGAATATATCCTTAAACAAACATAAATCGACCATAAACAAAATTAATTTAAAAAACCTTAAACGAAATCGAGAGTATCAAACTATCAAGCATAAAAATATCTTAAAAAACACTTTCATTAACTCGTTCCCACCAAATCTCAACCTGTTCTTGATCGCTAACAAAAACATTATATTAATTTGGGATCCCCACAAAAAACGATATAAAAAAGTTAATGGCCAAGAAAAGGAAAAAGGATTGAATAAAAAAGATAAAAATAAAAGAGTCACTTCGAAGAAAGGGTTCGGCGTATACAGGTTGTTCTCTAATTTTATTTTTTTCGACTTTTACTATTATACAGAACTAGTCTAGTTCTTAAAATAAACGAATAATTTAGTTGATTTCCACTACTCTTGAAGCTTTTAAGACGAGATGTACAAAAAATAAAGTACAGCCTTTATATTACCTGGTTTGGTGTGAGATCCTGTCAGCCTTCATGTAAAGGGAATCTAATCGCAACCTGCGTAAGGAACCTAGCTATACTAAAATTAAAGAAAAGGTTTTTAGGAAACGAGTTTATCGAAGGACCAGAACATATCCTGAAAAACAAAGAAAAAAATTTTTAAGACTCTGGTACTTCTGATTTTCCTTTGCGCTCAATCCTGGACAATACGAACATCTGAAAGAAAGAAAATAGATGCTGTGGAAATTTATTTAAACGACGGTTAAAGGTAAAACATAGTTTTTAGACACTTTGTTACCAACGGATCCTGAGTTTTGTACCCGCAGAGGTCCAGAAAATTTGTAAAAACTTATAGCGACTGGCACTGGAACAATCAAGTAAAGGCCCTTACAGGTCTTACCACCACCCAGGCGCAGGGGCTTGTCAAACACAAGGAAGACTGGAGGAAGTTGTGCGGCGCCACTCAGACGACTTTCAGAACGTAACTGAAGAAGTAATAGGCAACTGCAATGTAATTCAGTTTTTTTTAAATATATTGATGACATTATCGACGAGTATATAGCGTATATATTATATATATCTGTTATTAATATTAATAATAGTTATGCATATGCATAACTATTAATGTTAAGTATGAGGACCAAGAACCGAGGAGTATTTCCAAACCAATTCTACTTAGGATTCTTCAAGAAAAGAGTTTACCAATTCTTAAATAGCCGGCAACGCAATCGCGAGCGCCATCGGCGGCGGTATCAATTTACTAGTTACCCTCCTGCCCGTTTTCTCCCTGTGCTATAAAAACAATCTTTGTATACAATAAACATCCTGTATATGGGTGTGACATATATTTTCGGGTTGCACCGCGGTCAGACATTCCATGTCAGGATAATTTATTTAGAAATGCAGATATTTTATTAAACAGACAGAAGAATAGCTTAGGAAACTTTTAATTGGTCACTGTTTCACGGTGACAGGTATACATTGTGTTTTGTTTATAGGCAGAGTAGCTATTATCTGTGGCGTAATTTGCGTTTTTAGTCTCAGGAAATAAACCTATACTAGCAAGTAGCTTTTGAAAATCATCAATCACATCATTTTATTTGGAACCTATATATAACGTTGTTTTTATTTGCTATAAAATTTAATAAATTTTATTTGCTATAAAATTTAATAACAGCTTTAAAATAATATTAATAACCCGCCAAAAATCTTCTCTGTACAAGATGGTGTCGCAACATGCTTGTAAACATGAAAACAAACGTCATGTTTTCTATGAGTTAGTTGTCATTCCGTCATTTGAGTTACCATTTAACAGTGATTTCGGTTTAAACGAGTTGTTAATGGTATACTGTACGAAATTTGACGAATACATCAATAATTTGTAGTCTTCGAGTCATTTGAAAGTAGGCTTATGTTTTTGATTGAGGCCCTATATAGTTCTGTTCATACAGCGTTACCTTCAACTGGATTCGATTCCTGCTAAAACAAACAATATGTATTAGTTTAAACAAAAATATACAGTATTTATATAAGTAATATTCATGACCTACATAGTAATAATAATAATAATACATTTTTGGCATTGACAGTGTCCCTCCCTCCCCTTAATTATTTTATTTTTAATTTTGATTAGTTCATATTCGTCTATAAATAGATTCAACCAGTTTAAATATAAAGGTTGTAATACGCATTTTAATTTTCATCTCGGTGATCAGATATATATGTCCAGTTTAAGTTATAAATTTACATAATAACTTGGGAGTTGGCCAAAGGTTCTCAGTTAAGGTGAGGGTGCGAACAGGTGTCCGTCTCACCGGACGCTTAGTTTAAGTGGAGGTACTAGTCTTGATACTTTACATAATGTCGGGTGTTATAATTTATTTCCAACTTAAAAATAATACTTGTTGCTTTCGTTTTATAGCTATGAGTGCTTAATTAGTGACTAGATTGATACTTAAATATTCACTTGACACCGAAAAGTGTAGTACTGTTGAAACATACGCGACCCTAATCCGAAGGGCTGTTATTTCCGAACCGATTCGACTTACTTGTACTTCAAGAAAGGAGCGTACCAGTTCTTTAAAAGCCGACAACGCAATTGCGAGCTTTCTAGCAATGTAAGTGTCCATGGGCGGCGGTATAACTTAACATCAGATAAGCCTCCTGCCCGTTTCCTGTTACATAATAAAAAAAACATAAAAATTACGCTAGCCTAATTGGATTTCGAATCTACAGAGGCCTTACTCCAAAAACTAACACATATACAGCGCACATAATATAACAACTCTCAGCTACACTCTCAAACACATACGCACACACACACACACACATTTCACATACTCATACATTCACGCATACGTAATGTCTTATCGATTTGTGTTTGATTAGTTGTAATACTATAACTACTTTTTGTTTAAAACATTGTTTTAAACATGCACCATGTACCACGGAATAATTGTTATCTAGTCACGCACAGCACAGGGGCTTCCTGTGGGGACTAGCGATAGATTAATTATGTCACAGCCATATTTCTGTCATGAAAATGTTTTTATTATTGTATAAAGTATCAAAATCGTTTAAACTGATTCGTAAAGAGTATAAATCATCTGGACCGATTGTAGATTATAAGAAAGTTCAGTTTTTGTGAGCTCCGGACGTTGTATTAACTACATTTATTTTAAGAGTATTTTTAACTAGCACGGGACGTCATCTGCATTTTGATAAATTTGTATCCTTCAGACTCAGGACTCAGGACTCTGTGACGGCTAATTCTTACTAATACTGAGCTGTGCGCATGGAGATCAGAACAATATTAAAAATGAGCATAAGGAGGCTCAAAGGACGGCAACGCATTTACTAACAAAGTGGGTGTCGGTAGGTTGCGGTAGCTAATGTATAACCGTTATGTATATAAAAATTATGTTTTTCTTTACACTCAGCCATGGCACGGTAAGTTTTTACTGAGACGGACCTTGTACGCTGGAATATTGTGTGAAAAGGTGTGCGCAGGGACTTAAGCATATAATATTTAAAAAAGAGCGTAGTCCTCCCAAAGGAGGAGTCCTTTAAAAAGGGCGGCAACGCATCTACTAACAAAATAGGTGGACACCTATGCGGCATGCGGTAGCTACATTCACAGTTTGACTCATTTCACTCAGAAAACATTTTTATTTTCCATCAAGCGGGATTTGACCCTAAGACCTAGGCAAATCATAACATGAATACATGGATGATATGTTTGAAAATTAGTATCCACTAAATACCTAAATATCTTAAACATACACGTAACGAGCTCGTGAATATAATCTATATTATTTTAGGACGTTCAAAAATATTAGGCGGGAACGAATAATAACACAGAGTAAAGATATTTATGGTCTATTTCTTTTTCAATCAAATGATACTGGCTGATACATTCATCTTTTGTTTTTATCACATTCCTAAAAAGACTAAATTAACACTAATTTAATATGACTGTTGAAAATAATTACAATCTCAATATTCTTTGGACTCTTTAAAAGCGGACCGAATAGATTCCTAAGCCATCAACTTTTCTTGAAAACGGCTGATGGAGGAGGCACGCAACACACTGACTGACTCATGACGACCTATCAAAGACTACCCGTGGTGCTGACAGCGATGTACAGCGTAAGATCAAAATTCAATTGCAGTTTATAAATTGATAAAGATTTTTTCACTATATGATATTGAAATACACATAATATTAATATGTCTCAATTATTTTAAAATTACCTTTTATTAAAACCAAGCCATTACACAAGTACAATTTTAACGATTTAAATGCCATTTTATAACATGATTGTACAATTATTTATTTTAAATTATAATTATTTAAATTTTAATAATTTTACTTTATATAATAATGTAGTAGATGAAAGACGTTTCTCGTGCCTTATATTAGAAAGCTCTTCATCTTCCTCCGAAATCATACCACAATATGTACCTACATACAATCGTTTTTTTAATGTAGCATGAGGCAAACGGGCTGGAGGTTCACCTGATGTTAAGTGATACCGCCGGTCATGGACACTCATATTGCCAGAAATATGAGGACTCTTGCCTTAAAGGACCCTAAGTCGAATTGGTTCGGAAATACTTCAGCTGGTTCCACATAGTGGTGATGCACGGCAATAACTTCCTTAAAACGCTCAGTTGTGGAATGACAGACGTCGAGATGATACGGATGGTATTTTGAATTCTCCCTTGACGTCCGATGATGAAACTCAGCTGCAGGTATTAATCCGAACAACTCCTCTTAACAATGTCCGTGGTAAATGCGGTAGAAGATGCTGAGACCCCACATCTCTACGCAACGCTAAAAGATCAAGCAGTTGGGAAAGTGAATATTATTTATTAATAAAGGACTTAATTAAGTATTTTAAATCAACCGAATCAAATATAGAATCGTATATTTAATGTAATTTTCAATTCTCGTTTTTTGTTCGTCATTAATTTCCGAAATATTATATTCTTTTAATTTGTGAAAATAATTAATTTAAAATGTGCTTACGCTCATTTTCAGCCGACCTGTCTCTGTTGCTATGCAGAGAAATGTAAACAGGGCGTAGGGTTGACAAAATTCAGAATCTAGTTTAATACATGCAAAGTGTATTAGTATAAGGAGGAACATTTCAAAAATAAATATAAGTTTAATTTATAACAAACATGTATAATAATATCTGGAATGGTCTTAACCTACCAAGTAATAATAATTATTACAAACTAAAACAAATTTAAAAAGTTCTCTGTGGTAGTGTACCTTTAATGCTGGCCGTGTACTTTCAATCCTCGCTGTATTGTGATACTTATTTGTTGAGTGAGCACCAGCTCTGGGGTCACCGCTACTACCTACCAAATACCAACTAAAATCTTTAATAAGCGTCTTTGCACTTGAATCCCGAAGCCCAAGAGTCTCTACTTCAAAGGAAACAAAATTAAAATTGGAGAGAAGACTATATTTTAGCCGTTTATTATTTAACACCTGCTCTGCGGCCGCGCCAGCGTCCAATAGAGGTAAGACTTGCTAACAAATATAACATAAATCATAAATTTGTTAGTGTCTAATTAAGTAATTAATTGATTAAATAAAGTGTTTCATTTTGGTATAAATCCGAACTACAAACTATAAATCACGAAAAACTCGAATTGTTTTATTGGCTTAGATTTTTCAAAAATAATTATATTATATTAAATATAATAAATAAATAAATTATATTATATTAAATTAATAAATTAATTAATTATATTATATTATAATAAATATAATTTTGTAGGTCACATTTATTTCCAACTTTGTGTAGGTTTCTAGTGTATGTTTCGTCTCATTTTTTTGTTTCTTAAAAATACTTTCGCTTTCCGCGGTCTTCATGCGTTGATCTGTCAAACTAAGCAATATATATGAATGCTCTTAAAATAGACACAGGAAGGGATGTACATTTTATACTCATAGTATATAACAAATTTGCAATCCGCTGTCTGCGATTGTATTTTTTAAACTGTGCATTGTTCCCTCGCGTTTAACTATATTTAATAAGTTAAGTGAGCCAGTTTTTTGATCCGTAGTAAAAAATGGTTTTACCATTTGTTACATTAACTATAGTTAAATGAATAACCATTGGTAAAATCAGAAATGCGTTTTTCAATGCCTTTTTAACTATAGTTAAAGTTAACAATTTGTCAATTTGTTGCCAGTGCAATGAGCAATGACATCCCAAAAAATGTGGTTCTTTTTTGTGGGGATCATTTATTTTGTATGACAACACTAGACATATTGAGTGAATGAAATCCATTTTTGCCATCTTCATTCGTTATTTGCGCTTTGAAGAGTCAGAAGTGTCAAATTAATCTAAATAACACGATATAAATAAAGTTGTTTTTCTGTGATTTAATACGGTTTACACTTTTACGATACTTAAATATATAAATAACGATGTCCGCAAACAGCCAACGGTCAAATAAGTAAGTTCAAACATATTTTCGTGTTATTTATTCCGGTTTATCTTGTGTTTCGTAATAGAAAGTAATACATTTATGTTTTGTTAAAGGGACCATACTGCTAACTTCGCCAAAAAGAAACTGCCAAACTGGTGATGCTTCTCAAGGATTACACAGTCGTAACCTGCAAACAACTGATCACTGCAGCAATCTACAAAAAGATGCAGCTTGGAAATCTCTGTGACGTTTTCAACTCAGATGGGTCTAGACACCGAAGTGTTAAATTTAATATACATTTAATGAAGGTGTAGGCACATTTTTATATTTATTCTTGTATAGCTGTGTCCTACAACAAAAGGAAAAAATCTTTTAACCCTTTGGAAACAAGGAAGCGGATTATGATCCACACGGATAAAAAAAAATTGAGTTTAGAAACAAAGACAAATAAGAGAGGATGATTTGTTCAATTATGCTTAAGAAGAGCATCAAAAACATTTGCTGCACCAATGAGAGGCCCACCAAAAATTCATACTGCATAAAGAGGAGGTGCACCAAAAAGTGATGCAGCAGATGGAAGAAAGGCACAATAAATATATGTAGCAGCAAAAAGAGTTGCATCAAATTGAGGTGAAATGCAAGAAGAAACAATTAGAAAATATTTAATTGCTACTTTAGGGTTTCATGTAAATTTTGTAATATTTTTTTAATAAAAATGGTTTGTATTTAAGTTATAATTAAACAGTTTATTAATCAAGTCAAATGTTTTATTTATAAATTCTTGTAATAAAGTAGATAGATGCTAACTCACAAATGTAATAAAAGCCCTAAAGAATATCATAGGTCCCTAACTAATGTGTAGCTGTAGTTTTTAGTATAAGTACATACTTGTATGTACTTATAATAATTATAAGTTAATATTATTAGTAATATATAAATAATATTAACTCTAATTCATTATGTATTCTATTGCCTTTATAGGCAATACAATAATATTATTATTAACTTATAATAATTATAAGTTAATATTATAGGCAATAAAACACATAATGAATTAGTAATATACTTAATTATATACTGCTGCGGTTCTGTAGCTAGTAATGAAGCAAAATAGGTTTGTATGAGCTGCTGTCTATATATACTCTTGTTCTTGTATTTTATTTAATTATAATAATTATAAGTTAATATTATAGGCAATAAAACACATAATGAATTAGTAATATACTTAATTATATACTGCTGCGGTTCTGTAGTTAGTAATGAAGCAAAATAGGTTGGTATGAGCTGCTGTCTATATATACTCTTGTTCATTGGCAGTTTAAGATCATTCCCAATTTCAGTAACAATCCAGAGCACTGTTCCCTTCGATAGGGGGTAACAGTGACAAAAATCTACATCATCCCAGGTTTCTAATGGCGGATGACATTGCCTAAATATTTTTGGTCACTCATTAACACATTCTCATATAATATTATCGTCTTCTTCATCGTCTCATTAATTAAAGTATCTCAATATGTTTAAATTCATCATTAGATAGTAATAAACGTATTTATCATAGTTTGATTTCTGTGACAAACAGCTGTTAGTATATAAATTACCAGCGGCCATCTTTTTAACCCTCCGATACTGAGTAGTTAACTTTTTTGACTAATGGTTAGATATTTTACCATTGGATGCTCTTACCACGGATCAAAAAACGCATTTTGCTGATATTTAACTAATAGTAACGATTTTTTACCAATAGTTGAGTTAACTACGGATCAAAAAACCGGCCCTAAGTGAGCCAGCCCTACGTGTATAGGACGAGCGGCTGCTGTTTTTTCATTTACGAATATTTTCCTTGGCACACGATATTTTTTCAGCGTGTTTTCCCAGTTGTAAGATAAACTACCCTCCATCAAATGTACCTACAGGCTATATTTTTTCTCCGTTGCTATGACATTTTAAAAATTTTGGTAATTACTTACTAATGAGCATTTACGGGTTGTCTTAATAACGAAAAAACTACGGTTGAATTAATATGCAGTGTGAATTATGAGCATTTTTTACCCCCTTGTTCCCTTTCATTTATTTATACTTCATAGCCATAATACACATAATTATACATATAGAAAAAAAACAAAAAGTAAGTAGGTTACATAAGTTATTAGGCAACGGGCGGTCTTATCGCTAACAAGCGATTTCTTCCAGGCAACCCTAAAATGGATCAATAGAAAAAAAAGAAACACCTACAGAGGGTAAAGAACAAGAGATGCATAATTAATTAACAAAAATATACTAAAAATAACATGCAACTATAACTAAAATTAAATAAAATAAAATCTAAAGAAAAGGTATAAATAATAGTATGTATAAACAGACATGTAAAAGCTTAGCTTATTATTATGGTTATTTGACTCACAATTAATATATAAAAGTAGTAGCTAATCACGAGGCAGAAAAAAGATGATCAAAATGATTCATTGTAATTCAATCTCTACTTCAACACGATTTCACATATATATTACATAGTTGTCCAATCATAAAAGCTTCTGCTATATGTTATACATTCCCCTGAGCTTTAACATAATAGTGTGAGTCTTCCTTGAGAGACACAACCTCCAAAGTAAAAGTAGACTCCCCCCTTAAAGCCCCCCCCCACTAAAAATAAGTGTCCATGGGCCGCGACGACTGCCAATTTTGGGCGGCCCGTAGGTTCGTTTCGTAGATTCTGTAAAAAAATAGTAAAGTACTATAAACTACGTTTATCAGATGAAATAGTTCATAAATATGGTAAACATTTTGATTACACTGATTGAAAAAAAATCGTAAATAATTAACCATCTTTCAGGCAACAGGAGACTAAATGAAAATTCTGTTCTAGCATCCACATAAAAACATGACCAAAGGGGATCTAGAATTGGTTTACACAAAGTTTATTTTTTATAAATAAGACCGTACAGTTTGTTTTTATAATATACTAGTAAATTATAGATTTAGATTGTTTTTACACAACCTGTAATGAAAAGCTATTTTGTAACTTTTTTTATTTTAATCTATTTAACAGAATAATGTAATAAAATCATGATGTTACATTTAAAAAACAACTAACGTAACCAGCAGCCCACTAAAGTATTTCCGAACCAATTCAACTTAAAGTCCTTCAAGAAAAGAGCGTACCAATTCTTAAAAGGCCGGCAATGCACTCGCGAGCCCTCTGGCATTGAGTGTCCATGGACGGCCACTTAACATCAGGTGAGCCTCCTGCCCGTTTGCCCCCAGTACAATAAAAAAAATAGCATACTTATTTAGGAGCGCGATAAATGCATATAAAAGTAGTTCTTGAACTCACTTTTTATGTTGCTTCACGGTACTATACCCCCTGAACCTGCTCTTTTCAACTTCCACTACGTTAAACATTCGTGGTCACATGCTTTGCTTTAGGTGTAATCCAAAAAGAGGTTTTGAGACAAATTTAAAAAAAAAGTTCTGAACTTTCTTCTGCTCATCACCGTTACAAAGACCAATGGCTGATTAGTAACAACCGTGACGTCACGGACGAACGGCGCGGGCGCATTCGAGACGCACTGCAGTTAAAAACATCGATAGATAATTTATTATTCACAGATCTGTGGAGAAATCTGCGTGAAATTTTGTGTCACCTAATTAGGCGTATAGTATTTTAACAGAGTGAAATTGGCGAGGGAGTGTAGTAACTAACTCAGTCTCACAATATCATACTATTAAATAAAACATTAAACAAAATAATAAAGAAAAATTATATTTTAGAATAGATAGTTTGTAACAACTGCATTTTATATGATGTGGTATACTTTAAGAAATAAATACCAAAATAATTAAGTATTGTAGATTTTAATAGCGAGCTCCAAGAGCATCCGTTAATTATTAATTGGTCTCCGAGAGTCCTGAAGGAGTAGATCAAGTCGTACTCAAGCCAAAAACGTATTGGTTTTTGTGTTATTCTGGAAATAAAAAATTGTCAGTTGTCTTACGTTTTGACACAAATATGTGGTTTAAACGATAGGAAACGTAAATATTTTACGTATAATTTTATAAAACAGGGTGCAAATGGGTAGGAGACATCTAAATTCAATTCCAGAGGGCTCGCGAGCGCTTTGCCGTCTTAAGAATTGATACTCTAATAAGGAACGAGCTATGTCGAAAAAGACCCTTAGTAAAGGAAAATACTAAAAACCACAATTTAATTATCCAATACAAACTGTTTTTAGATATTTGATGTCCTTTGAGTTTTTAGAAATAATAAATTGTCTCTAGGTTGTCTAATATTTATTAAGATTCGTTCAGAAATTGGTCTGTTTCTGTATTATGGGGTTCAATTCGATCTGTTTTAAAAACATATTTTTCAAAAGAGAATACAGAAAAAAAAACTATAAGTGTCAGTTGTCAAGTTGTAAAATTTTTTTTTGTTTTTATAATAACTGTTAATTTTGTTTCATGTTTATAGCTAATATATAAATAATAACAGTTTTGATTTCTTTGTTTTGTTCCGTTAGTTTGGCCAAATAAATATGTCTTTTTTTTCAATTTTTTTTTCTTACAGTGGTTGTCTGGCAGAGATCGTTCGAAAACGATTAGGCCGCCAGTTGCCTACCTTTTCATTATCGTTTAATTATGGCAATTGTATTATATTACTGCACCGAAGTGTTAATAAAATAAATATATATAGTGTGTTTGTTAATAAGTAGATACAAAAAAAATTTTTGTGTTACAGGGATCTTTCATTTGCTACAAGCTAAACGTGTTATTTTTTTATCAGGATTACATAGTATAATTGCAAATTCGTAAATCAGAAACGATATTAAAATCGATTTTGCATCAAGTTACCACGAGCGTTCGATTCCACGTCACGCACGCTTCGATACCACCATTCCGAAATCGATTTTTTGGTGATCTTTTTTCTCGGCGCCCGTTTTTTCGTGTTTTTATACCTTTTGGTTCATTGTTGAGAGCTGGTTTATAAACTGTTTTGCCATCTCACCCGTTATAAGCGAACCGTGAAAACTTTAGTTTTTAGAAATTAACGGTGTTTTAAAAGGAAATCTTTGTTTTATAATTAAAATATATAAGGAAAATCTTCTTCGGTGCGTTTCGCTGTTTAAGTTAATATAAACGCTTTCAATCACTTTATCTACTATGACTTACTGAAGCCGCACTAAAAACTTTTGGATAGACAAATGAAAAGGTGGCCCCACTGAATCAATAGAGTGGCACACTGCTGGAACTGGAGGCGGAGGTTTCGCATGCTATCTCTTAATTTGGGGCTCACAGTTCGAAGTGTTTAATATGCCAGTAATGCAGAGTAAAATTCTTCTATCGTCTAAGCCCTAAGGGCATACCATTTGATATAGAAGCCCACCACTAGCATAGTACTGTATAATAATACTCTCGCCGCAAATTTTTGTAGAACTTACTGCTGCAGATTATACACTAAACTAGCGGATCCGAGAGACGTTGTCCTGTACACACGTCTTACATATAAAAAAAATTATGTAAATCATTCTCGAATCCTCTTGAACACACAAAAAAATATCAAAATCTGTCCAGGCGACTAGGAGTTTAACTACGAACAGATGCACAGAAGATTTATATATTATATACAAGGTGTTTATTTGCTGTATAGATAAATAACCTAGATACCAACTGCAGTGCCATCTGCCGGGCTGATTTGTGAATCTAAAACATTCAGGGCGCTACCCAAATGCAAAAAAAAACATTAAAATCGGTCCAGCCGTTTAAGGAGAAGCTCAGTGTCACACGTACAGTAGAATCATATATATGTATGTATAAAGAAAGAAGATTAACATATTTTAAACAACAAAACATTATTATAAAAACAGGTGTACATAAATAAAAAGGAATCAATTATTAAACTAATAATACTCTCGCCGCGTCTTTTTGTTACTTACTCCTGCAGATTATATATACCAAATGAACTATCAACTAAATAAAACTAATATTTAATTACAATTTAAAACACGATTAAACGTTAATTTAATAACAGTTGTACATAAATAACAAGAAATCAATTAAACGACGAAAAGCTACAAATTTACCGCTTCCAACAAAAAATCGAATTCGCGCAAAAACCTAAAGAAATCTATCATATTAACTTTTTGCTATTTCGTCCAAATAACGGGGACTTGTTTGAACTGCAGTTAGTTTTGACTTCTGAAAACATTTATTGTACACGAAAACTCTTATATCATAAGTGAAGAGTGGGAAAAGAAAATGCGTGAAGAATGTTTGCGTGGGCTTTAAAATGAGTCTATCTATTATATCTAAGCCTTTAGGCTTAAACATTATTTAATTAATTTATTAATAATATGACAATTTGAAAGCTATAGTATAAAAATCCGCTACACTAGCAAACTACAAGGCTTTGTCTTGGGTTTATATATATTATGTTCTTTTGCTTGATATGGGTTTTGGATTGGGTGTATGATGGGCTGGTTTCCTAGTGATACTTTTCTTGGGCAATAGTAAGTATTAATTAGGCACATAGAGTAATCCATTGGTGCACAGTCAAGACTTTAACGGACGACCTAAGCGCGCATGTACATGTTTAATACTTACTTGCATATTAGAAATTATCACGGAACAGATACAAAAACCTGAGGGTCAGACTTAAAAGGTTGTAGCGCCTCTGGTATATACCTAAATTTATACACAAAACGCAGAAATAATGCATAAAAAACAAGCATTACAGTTAAAATTACCTGTTATTTTTCAAATAAAATTAAGATACAGTACGCCCAATGCCCATACTCGTAAAAAACAAGTAATTTTTTGTTAATTAAATCATTATTGTAGGGCGCATTTAGATAGCTAACAATTTTCTATGAAACGGCATAAATATAATTCTAAGTAATTTTAAATTGTTTCTCGGCTTTGCCACAAATTGATGAATTTAATGACTTTCTAGTTACGTCAATTATAACCTATTTTGGAAAAGATAACTGTATTTTTACCTACAAATCCGTGTGAAGATGATTATTGACAATTACTGACGCATTCAATCACATTCAAACTTCTAAAAGCGACTAAATTGTGAAGACTTTCTCAGATACATATTCCATAAATCGTCGGCGAAATTAATAGACAATAATTTGATGTTAGACATTAGCCCTCTTTTTCTTAAGTCTATATCATAATAGTATCCTTAGTCTCTGTCTGTCAAATTGTGTTTATTCTGTGATGAAAAGAGACAGATGAGTACTTTGGTTCACTGCGTGCAATTGGACTGATGGAAAGTAGTATGTAAATTTTACCATTTTTAAGTTATGTTTTATTATATACAAAACTGGACAGACGTTATGCCACAACCCCGCCTGATGTTAATTGAGATATGGCCTATTAGATAGCGGTCTGATAGGGAAGATGGAAGGGGGCAAAGAGTTCCACTCTTGCTGTTTTATAAGAAACGACGAACCAAATCGTGCAGTGAGCACTTGGGGAAGTCTACAACAAAAGGATGAAACTCCTAAAAACAATATGTTCAATAAAGTTATTAGCAGAGTCATCATCAGGAACTCTTTTTATGTAATAAAGGTTTCACATCTAAAAGGCCGTCCTAGGGCGGCGATTTCACTTAATATTAGGTGAGCCTCCTGCCCGTTTGCTCTCTGTTCTATAAAAAAACCTAATAATTAAATAAATATTTTCCTTATTTATTTAAATATATTACAGAAATATTTCTCCATTAATCTTTATTTTGGCTACTAGACCTACTAACAAGTGATGGCAGGCACTTAATGATTCGTCTGTTGAGCTTCTGTCCAACTATTCGTGACTTTCATATGCTAGTTCTACACTTAGTGATATAAAATATAAAGCTATACTTTAAAGCTACATAAACCATTTAGTGTTTTTACTATTTATCGAAATCTTATGATCTGTACACCTTGCTAGTCAGTGGACTGTGAAATGTGTGTTTAAAATTTATATGACTTGATTGTCAGGAGTATCTGAATAGTACATGTATGTATGAGCAAGTTGCACTAGATGACTAAATATATGAGAGGGTGAGACGTAAGAACCTAACAACGGACGGATCCCTAAACCCTACAGACGTTCCCTAACACATGAATAGTGAATATAAAAAATAAATACGGGATGTCTGCACCAAGAGACCTAAGGTAAAAGACGGAGCCCTACGCGTAGGATCAAAAGTTCGAGGTGGTGGAATTATCTCAAAGCTACCGGGCAGGCTCATTAAGGAAGCTATAATAACTTAACAAATAGTGACAGATGTTTACTTTACCCACAATTTCCTTACATTAGACTTCCTTACTATATAGTTTAAACAGAGCTAACTAAAACAACATAGGCCTTCAGTAAAACTGGCTTAAACTGGTTTTGTGGTTAAATGAATGTAATTATTATTCCCATACGATATATGTATTTTTTGTTTTCTGCAGTTTTTTTATATTATTTAATGAAAAGTAATTGTAAAAGCGAAAACAGTAATTAATTCAGATGTTTCATCGTAGATCTGTTATGCCTTTTTTAATGTTTATTGGAACACAACTGCAAGTCATATAAATAAAATCAAATGTATTAAGTATTATTAATTTCCTTGAATATACCGGCGTAGCACATTCGTAGCTTAGCTACGCATGTGCTACAATCTTTACCCGAAAATTGGTAACGCCACTTACTTATAATCGCGTGTAGCTACTTGCTACATAATCGATTCTTGACATCTAGTTTCGATCTTGAGTCACGATATGCCCTATGTCTATGTGGGTCAAACGTGGCCGAGTTTTTTTTTATGCTTGTGTCATCTTTATGCTAATAAATGGTGTACTATAAAGTGAAGGAAATTATTATATAAAAATAAAAATTAATCATTTAAAAATATGTTGCTAAGCGCAAAACATGCGCGAGCGCGAGCATGAGCAGTGTTGGCCTAGTGGCTTAAGCGTGAGAGTCTCATCCCTGAGGTGGTACGTTCGCACATGTGCACCAATCGAATTTTCGTTCAATGCTCAATAAGCTCTTGCTCCTACGCTAAAGGCAAAGATCGTGAGGAAACCAGCATGTCGCAAACAGACACGATATGAGACATAGCCGGCTAACGGATGCAATAACTAAGACCCATTTGGGGCTGTAGCGCCACTACCACATTAACTATACTATTGTCTTTAAATTCGTACAAATGCTATATGTAATATCACAATATTAATTATTTATATATAACAAAACAAAAGGAAAATAAATAATTAAATAAAAGAATAAAAGAGGCGCAAACTAGCTGCTGTGGTCTCCGGCGAATGACCAGCGCTGTGGAACATTCTGCTCCTCGGCATAATGCTGAGCCAGGGCCAATTACAACCACAACAGACACGCATTGCACACTTAAAACGTACCTTGTTCTTTACAAGAAAAAAAAATGTCTCATTCTTTTTTATATTTTTTTGATAATTGTTATGTTGTGTGTGTGTTTTGTTAGAAATAAATGCTATGTCTATGTCTAAATTGTGTTTAAAAAACTAACAATCTTGTTTTACGTGTAACGTTTGGTAGAGCATAAATCAGTTAAATATTCAGTGTTGAGTGTCCGGCACCGAACCGGCGACCCGCACGGAAGCAACTCTTGGCAGTGTTACCAGTTGGCACGCAACGAGCCAAATATAGAGATTTATGCCAGACGTTTGAGTGCGACCCGATGAATTTCATTTGATATATTGTTTCATACTTACGAGCGGTTTGAGGTGAATGTTTAAATATATTATTTATTTAGAAAAACGTTACAGCTGTAACTAAAATACAAAATAAACATAAATCGAAATGCCATTTATAAGTTTTACAGACTTAACGATAATTTAAGAGACAGAATGCGTGTTGGGTGTGGATGTGTATTTGTGTGTGTGTGTAACTTTATATGTTGTACTGTAAACTGCGTAGATAGAGTATAGAATTAGATGAGCTTCTATAATAACAATAATAAGTAAAGAGAGAAGGCATTAACGTGAAATACTTAAGTACGAGCGAAACAGAGTATCAGTTTTTCTGTCTCTATTTGCGTATCGGGTTTTATTTGTTTACCACCGAGCCCTTGGTGGTAAACAAGTTTTCACCGCTTACTGATAAAACTGTGAAACCTAAGTCAATATTTCAAGACTTTATCCTTATAAGAGGTGTATTTAAAGTGTCAGTCATTGAGAATTGTTGCAAATTGGCTGTAAAAGCTATAGTGAACGTAAAGAACCAAACATAACCTTTCATCGGTAAGTAGCTTATTTTGTCACGACTCAGTAAGTTTGTTCAAGAATTATTCATTCAAATGTGTATTTTGGTCAAAAATAAGCAATCTTTACTGAATTAAAACTGTAAATACGACATATGTCGATCATTCGCTATCTCACACGCTGTACGCTGATGTCTGGTCTAAACCATAGTCCGTCAACGGTAAACTGTTATAATCTGCTTGATTTAGTGACATTTAATGTCTGATAATGTTTAAAGGATATCTTTTTTGAAAGAGTTGCGTGGAGAATTGAATATGTCTAGTGTTGAAAAAAATAATTATTGAATATTGCAGTCGATTAAATAATGAATGTTTTGTGTAGTTATTAAATGCAGGAGGACCTGTATGCAGTAGGGTATTTCTAGCCCTTGTCGGAGGAGTACCTATCACAGATTATATGACATAAGAATTTAAGACCCTGCGCTAACCAGATCCATGCAACTTCCTAACAATCGAGTCGCCCGCAATATCGCAGTACACAACTCACGAGGGGACTATTTGTATTGAAGAAGTCGCATGGGTCCGCCAAGCATCCGCGAATATACAATATAAATAAATAATTATGTAGAAATAAAAATAATAATAATAACAAATAATTCATACAGCAAGGTTTCTAAAAGGTCTCGAAAATATACATCGAGTCATTTTTATTGTAAATATTTTTTTTAATTTTGGATTTACTTTATCCATACATAAATATGTCATATAACCTTAGCATACTTTAATTTCTTACATTTCAGTCATAACATCATATATATTTAAAGATCACTTGAATAAGTGAGCTAAAGTAGTTCTTACGGGGTGCGAATAAGATCTACTTTGGCGTGTTAAGTGGTTGCGGTCAGTTTCTGTTAGAGCGGAGAATGCTTCCGTTAATAGAATTTTAATGAAGAAATGTCAGGTCCGCCGAGATGTGCATGTCATGCTCAGCTTACGTGTCGGCGCATGCAGGTACCGTTCGCAAAAAAAACTATTTTCAAAAGTAGAACAGGAAATGTTGAGTAAATAAACTGTTTATTACATTTCCAACACACACTGTTTTTTACAGTATAATCCAATTTATTTAAATTTTACGTTTTTTAAACATTTCGGTAGACTTTGATCTTTCTTAGAGATTATGCATTTTTAAGAGCGACAAATTGGTATCAATTGATTCTACGTTCTATGTGCGTAAACACACGCTCTTGAAGGTAGTCCTGTGAGGAAAACAAAATGTCTTAGAAATGTTTATTTATTCCGTAATGCTACAACTAACATAATTTATACATAACAAATCTAAATAAAAACTAAATGAAAGATATATTATCAATAGTATAAATTAGACCTTGAATCGGTTAGATTGGTCAGGCATGGAGCATAGCTACGAGATAGATTACTAGCCCATATTTATATTAAAAGTCTAGATATAACAAACATATATGAATTACTTAAACATATAACAGATATTAATATTAATAAACCAGTTTTTATGCTACCCATACAAAACGTGAGTACCCAACTATATTTGGCGAATCTATTCCATCAAAGAGAATACAATAATTACTGATATACAGTTAGAGATGGTACGATAAAATATGCCTCCAGCACTCAGCCACCGACTACTTAAAGCTACTCGATGTGGACAAATGAATACGATTCTTTTATGGTAATATTATTTGTATTTCCTTTTACGTAACGAAACTTGTTACATTAAATTGACAATAATAAGATTTTCAATGATCAATTATTACTACCGGAAACTGATGAATATTTAAATAAACCTCGTTATTTTATTTTTCCTTGAGCACCTTTAGTTGTATAGATTGCTAATAAATGCGTAAAGTTTATAATTTAATGTATTACTTACGATGTAGAAAAAAATCGGTTATACGTTTGATTTTGATGAAATATAATAATAATAGATGATACACAAAAGAAATGTAGAGTCTTGAAACGTTGTGTTAATATTTAAATGCAAATGGCGTATAAGCGGGAATGTTGGCATAACTGGAGCGATGTGCAAATGGTCTTTCTATGTGCATATGAAAAAAATCGTAAGGAATCCAGCATGTCTTAGACCTCAAACTTTGAGTAGTCCATAGAAGGCTTACATACCGTATATACTCTTTATAACGAATTTCAATGGACCGAGCTTTTTTTTACGTTATAAAGAATGACGTTATAAACTGTTTAGAATGTTATAGTTGCCTAGTAAGAACCATAAATTATGACGAAACATACAGAAATTCCTAGAAAGTATAGCACCACAAGTTTCCAAATTTTTGTCCAGTTTAAAGAAGCCTTGAAAAACTGTACTGTAATATAATATAACACTGAATCAACCGCAGAAAGTTATTGACGTCACGCACTTCCTCGTTTGAGCAATAAAAGAGATTAAAGATTTACGTCATGATAAATGTGTTTATAATATATAATAATTAATTATTTTTACACTGTTTTTAATTACTCCAGTTTAAGAAACATTACGACAACACAATATTCTTGGAAATATTGATTGATAATCGGTAATAATAAAAACACCCGTTTATTCCCAATTTTTACAAATGTTGAATATACGTATACAGTTTAGATATATACATTTTTGAAGTGAAACTTCTTTAGGCGCATGAGTGTAAAATTTTTACGGAACGTCACGAAGATATGCAGCGTTTTTGTCGAAGAGAGAGAGCGATTGAGAGAGAGTGAGACGGGCGAATTACCTTATAGAAATTCTATTTTTAAAATTAAAATTTCGTAAAGAGAATTTATGAAATATTAGTGTTTTATATTTTATGCAAAATAATTTATTAAAATCTCGAATGACGAATTGTAAATTAAAATGCCAAGTGTTTTTATCGCAGAAAAAAATTAAATTTATCATTTGTATTAATTTTCGACACTTAATATTTTAATGAACTTATCAGTGAATTCTTCACATATATTCCTATTTCCCTCCTAAGTTTTTGAAAGCGAAAGTTGTAGATTTGTATAAATATGGAATAGAGTTAAAAATTAGTTTGCCAAAGAAATTTCACTTCTGACATGTGTACTTTATACGCACACACTTTTTTTTCTTGTTATTCGATCCTAAATTCCTTCCATTGATTCTTTAAAGTTTAAAGGGGTAGTTTTTTTTTAATTTATCTATCTATGGTTTTCTTTCACGCTCCTGCTAATACTTCTATATCTTCTATCCACCTTATAAATATATACTATGTTATAATAATACTATGATATAACAGGATAATAAACACTTTTTACATTGCTTACACTGAGTATAAGATCAATCAACTTTTATTTTTTTGTTTACACACAAAATAAATTAAATTAGAACTTTTTTTTAAGAGTAGTGTTGGCCTAGTGGTTTCAGCGTGCGACTCTCATCCCTGAGGTCGTAAATGAAACTGACATGTCTTAGACCAAAAATTTTGGCGGCGTGTGTCAGGCACAGGCTGATCTCCCACTTGCCTATTAGATTGACAAATGATCATTTTCAGAATTCTGAGGCCCAGACCTAAAAAAGGTTGTAGCGCCACTGATTTATTTCTTTTTTTTAGAACTTCTTTAGCGAATTTAAAAATATATCATAATTCTTCATTCGACGTATGTAAATAATGTAATATATTTTCGTTTTTATCTGTTTAAACATTTATAAATGTATAGTTTATCTATAAATTTAGAAATTGTAACAATAACTGTTCTGTGACTGGGTTAGGGAAAGCCCAAGTCTGGCTACCGTCTCTAAACGGGCATTAGTCAACTTTTTCATGTCTACCTACACGAAGTCATTAATTCGCGATTACGTACCGACAATAGTCTAGAAGATTATTGGGGCATGTTCACAATGAGTACTCAATGCTACGCTGAAGAAAATCATAATTATAAATCGTTTTTGGTTTTCATTTAAACGACACATAGAATATTTTTTCGCCGAAAACGAAGCCAGGACTTCCAGGGCACTTCCACAAGCTACAGAATCAAAAAGGGTTCTAGTGTTACTGTTACCCTACCTACTAAGTAATAAAATAACTTTAAATTATTATCGAATTCTCAGAAATCCAGATACACTTATAATCAACAAACTATATTCTATATTGTATCTATGCCTTTGAAACTACTGTTAGTGAATATGTTATGTTACGCGCCTGCGCAGACTAAAAACTTAACCGTCGAAATTATTTCGCTTATCTAGGCATCAATGAAAGGCACAGATTTCTAGATTTATGATTTATAGTCATAGAAAGGTGATGGTATTCATAGTATGAAATAAGTGCTAATTAATAATCATTTGCAATGCTTGACGATATAATGTTTTTGTATCAGCGGCAAAAAATTTAAATTTTATTGAATTAATGTAACTAATAAAAAAAGGGTGCGTGTACTAAAAATAGTTTTTGATTGCATGCAAATAATTAATTACAATTAAATAATCAAAGACTGGAAAAAGAGTCATTATAGTCAATAAAGTTTTCAGTTTACATTTGAAAAATTAAATAAATATATATTTATTATTATTCTCTTACATTAAGTGTAACATAATTCTATTATTATTCGAATGTTATTTTTAAATTATGTCCAATGCCGTAGCATCTTCCGTAGGCAACTTCATTCTGTTAATTTGCGCGCGCATCGTAAAAATTCACTCTCATCAATTTTTCATAACGCGCCTAAAAAAGTACAACTTCAAAAACATGAGTGTGTACTTATGTACACGCGTTAGAAGTTATACTTCTTTGGCGTAACAAGATTAAAATATTTTTAAATTTTTTATCTTTCGCCTTATTCTACGTTTGTAGAAAAAACGACACTAACAATAGAAAAAAGGTATTTAATACATTGAAAGTTTTATTATAACGCATTGTCTAGTTAAATAGAGTTTATTTAAATATCACAAAAAATTATTTCTACATTAAAGAAATGGACATTTTTTATTTTAAAATGTTGACTACGCTAACTTCAGGGTGTCGGTTTTTTGTGACGGTGTGCGCGCGCATCGTAAAAAGTTACTCTCATAATTTTTCCCTAACGCGCCAAAAGAAGTTCATAAGCAGTTTTAGTGTTTATTTATTTATAAAAGCTTGCCAACGCTCGGCACACTGAGACATTGATAAAATAAAAATAAAATACAATTTTTAATGTGTCAAGCACTTACAGGCAAACATGGCATATAAGAAATAATAAAAAGAAATTAAGCAAAACAATAATATAATTTAAATAAACATTAGACGAAAATCGCTCATAAAGTGTGAGCAACTATGGATATCCAGATCCAGTTCGTTTAACAGTATGCACAATCTGGACATCGGTGAATTTTGGCCAAAACGCGTTCTCCGGAAAGGAGGGACAAATGGAATGATGGGATGTCTGGGATATCTACTGGGTACAGAAATTTAAATTTTGTTAAAAGTGATGTGGTTAAACGTATAACCAATTGATTATACATACATATGTGCGGAGAATTTGTCAGCTTTTCTGAAGTGTATCAGTGATTTGTGCCTAAAACGATTTTTCGGGAACAAATATAAAAAAAGCTCTATATGTATGTTGTGATCCTTATGTCTTTGTTTAAAAAAAGACTATCCTCCTTCCTCAAAGGCCGGCAACGCAGTCACTATAATGCATGCCCCTCTCTTTTATTAAAAAAATGCCTGTTATCCTTTCAAGCGATTTCTTAGCCTAATTGAACACTCGATCTAAGAATGTATCTCTTTAAGTGGATTTTATTAAATTGTTATCTTAAAATAACTCAATATTGTATCATTCGTATGTAAATTGCTTATTTACGATTTAATTCAGATATCGAAATGCATTATCATTAGTGCGATTAAGTGTTAATCGATATGGTGACACCCGAGATGTTCCGGCTTCGATTCCCGATGACAAGTAATAATATTCAGTTTATGTGTAATTGTCGCACCTGCAGCTGAGTTTCATAATCGGACATCGAGGCAGATTACGAAATTCCACCCGTATCACCTCGACGTCCGCCGTTCCACAACTGAGCGTTTTTCAAGACATTTTTTGCCGTGCACCACCGCTATGTTTAACCAGCTGCCCACTGAAGTATTTCCGAACCAATTCGACTAAGGGTCCTTCAAGAAAAGAGCGTACCAATTCTTAAAAGGCCGGCAACGCACTCGCGAGCCCTCTGGCATTGAGAGTGTCCATGGGCGGCGGTATCACTTAACATCAGGTGAGCCTCCTGCCCGTTTGTTTTTTTTTCTATAAAAAAAAAACATGACATATACTTAGCGCATATACTTAGTCTCAACTCTGGACCTTAAGATAAGCCAATTTAAAAAGTACAAGCATACTAGAGTACCTTAGCTCATTCGCATTTACATTTCATTTATTTTCATTGCCTTTAAATAATTTCATTAAACTTCATTATTAAGCAGTTAGTTTCGCGGAAATAGTGTGGTTACGGTAGTGGTTACTATGTTATATGTAGTGTGTATGTCACTTAACTCCTCTTAAACGGCTGAACCGATTTGAATTTTAATGTGTTTGGGTGGCGCCCTGGATGATTTAGTTTCACAAATGAGCCCGGCAGATGGCGCTTCAGTCTGTAACTATTTATCTATACAGCAAATTAACAGCTGATATTTATATAAATCTTCTGTGCATGTGTTCGTAATTAAACTCCTAAACGGCTGAACAGATTTTGATGAAATTTTTTGCGTGTTAAAGTGAAGTTGAGAATCTAAAAGAAGTTGACATTATTAGATTTTTTTTTTGTATGTAGGACGTGTGTTCAGGAAATCGGGTATGCTAGTAATATACCTATATATGTAAACCATAGGAATCTTCTCAAAATAATATAAGAAACCTAATTAGTATAATATATCGTCAATATCATTAATTTTTCTCACGTCGTGTAGCGAATAAAAGGATTTATTTATCAACTAGTGGCATTTGATTATACGAAAAGCCGTTTATTTCTCGTGTTCAATAATTATTGTTGACGTCAGTAATAATAAAAATAGCATAAAATGTATTTTAAAACTGGTTATTGTTTAAGTAAACAATATGTAATGTTATTAATAATTTCAAAGTACAGTTTTTAATCATAGCCAAGCGTTACGCACTTTATATAATTTATATTTACTGAAATATTTCTTTATTAATTACACCAGTGCCATTGTTATTTAAATATCTATAGGTACAGTAAAGTCTTCATACATGCCTTCCTCAGAGTCGTTCATTAAGTTAATGGTTAATTTAGAAGATTAGAAGATCCTTATTGTTACAGAAAAGGTTTTATACTGTTTCCTTAAATCAGTCGTCAACTGATAGGGTTTTAATTTCGTTCTTTACATATGTTTTTATTTCTATTTATTTAAAAAAAACATAATTATATGGTAGCTATATACAGAAAGAAGCTGGTCCGCTTTAGGGTCATTTATGTTTTATGGGTGACCAGATACTCTTCTGTGGTTCAAATAATAATAATTGTTATTAATTTAGATTAATTAATAATAATTATTATTAATTAATCTTCTGTGAGAGATAGTTTGAACGACTCGAGCAAGGTTTTTCGGATTTGGTCTTAGGTTTATGTGTATATCCTATTGCCTATTTCTTCAGTGTTATATATAATAATCTTCTGACTCACTTTTCATATTAAAAGGTTCAAACAAATCTCTTTGATTTCATTTATTTTGACAACAAACAATTGACACAATTTGGTTAAGTCGTGCGGACGTTCTACAATATTTAGGCGAGTTCATTTTTTTAAATATAAAACAGTGGGGCCAACGAGCAGGCAGCACCTGCACCGCCAAGAGGCTTACGGGTGTATTGCCGGCTGTTAAGGGATTCTCTTTTTATCTTTTTTTATATAACAAGGCAAGCAAACGGGCAGGAGGCTCACCTGATGTTAAATGATGCCGCCGTCCATGTACACTTACATTTCCAGAATGCTCGCAAGTGCGTTGCCAACCTTTGCTTGAAGCCACCTAAGTCGTATCAGTGCGGAACTACCTCTACTGGCAGCTGGTTCCACATAGTGCGCGGCAGCAAGTGTTTTAAAAAGTCTTCATGTCAAGGTACGCCAGGCGGCGAGGTGATAAAGAGGAAATTTATTTCTGGTCAAAGATACTTTAATAGAAATAACAATCACTTATTTACACCACTTTTTCGTACTCTCTCGTAGAGAAAAGCAAATTTAGTACTTGAATCGTAAGAGCCACGCACATAAATCCGTCACGCATATGGCTAAGTGCCAAGTGTAGAGCAACGTGCCAATAAAGAGATTAAGCAAAATACGATTCAACATTACATTTCAAGTAAGTTACACGTTCTTTTTAATACATATTTGCGAATTAAAGACACCATATTGGCCCTAAAGAAATGCAATTAGTTAAACAACACCGGTAATGATTACAGGTGCAAGTGTTTGGGGGTTCTAATGGTAGATTGAGTCTTCTGGCCTGAGAGCAGTTCCAAAGAACAATGAATACTTCAGCTAATTGTGCCCATAACTTACACTAGCGACAGCGATACTGATCCCGACGTTTTTGTATGTAATTTCGATTTAGTTCTCTCAATCCGTAGCGCGGATGTCGCAACCACTGGACTGCGAGGAACCCTGAGGATCAGGATGGAAGTAACACAGTAAGGGCCCAGAACTCAAGCAGACAGAAAGAATTGTCTTTGATTAACATAACCTTTACACATTTAAAGAAAAACGCTTTTTACCGGATTAAAGTTATGTTTATTATTATAAATTTACAACTATTTGACATAATTTTAAATTTATCCGACGTTTCGCGTGCTTTACAGCGTGCGTGGTCACGGTGACTCCGGTGTAAAGTTATAATAATAAACATAACTTTAATCCGGTAAAAAGCGTTTTTCTTTAGACAGAAAGAAGATACGTCGAAGGTAACACAGCTTCTGTCAAATTCTGTTTTAGGGAGCATTCAAGTTCAAGAGCATTCATTACTTCACGAAATTTATGGAGGTAATTGACCGCCTCGCATCGTTACGTTTTACAAAAGGATCTCCCCCCAATTCGTTACGTAATACTTGAACGCTCCCTTACCTGATGGAATGGATGGAATTATTATTAAATATTGCTATTAAAATTAGGATCACTAGGCTTTTTGTCGCAATAAGCAGTGATAGCTTTAAGCCTAGCTGAAGTGACGCCTTCTAACCTAAACTGATCACTTGCTATTAAAGAGGGGAAGATCCATAAAGGATGAAAGCGCCACAAAATTTTATTTGTTCATAACATGTCATGTATTTAATTCAACTCCCGTATGCTTTAATGTATGTTCAGCCATTAAACTAGTCAATAAGGATTAACAAATATACAAGTATTAATAATCGCAATAAAAGTGTCCACTAATAGCACATAAGTCATAGATGCGTGTGCGCAAATAAATCCGTCGCGGGCTGGCTCTACGCCAGACCGACACACTTAGCTTCAAACTTCGACTATTTGATTTAATAAAGGATACACTACACTTGTTACGAAGTTTGGAGGATTATAAAGGCTTTTTTAAAGGCTTTCGTGCTTTCTAAAAGTCTTCATCAAAACACAAATTCGAACTTTGAGGCTTGTTTAGGGTTTTGTGTAACTGCACTTTTACCCAGCCATTCGTATTTCAGCTAAAAATAACAACTTAACCCGGTTTAGTGGTTAGGTCAAAATAAAAAATCCTGATAACTTAGATCTTTTAATTTCGCTTTCCTGTTTCCACAAGCGAATTTTCAAAGGCAATAGCTAATGTTATTATATTATTTAATTATTGTAAATATTGTTAAAGTGTAATATATATATGTCACCGTAAAATTGTAAACACCGTTAGATTGTAATCTATCTCGCGAGATTGTAAACTGTCGAAATATTGTGAACCTCAACGAACTGCTTACAATTTAACGTATTATTATTCGGTAGATTGTAATCTATCGAAGTGAAACCGTCAAATTGTGAAACGGATCGCACCTCGCGCGCTGATTGGTTGAACGGAATATGCCCCGCACCACCATATTAGGATAGGTTAGTATATTGATATTTTTTTAAATAACATAATTGATGTCAAACTTCACGTTTCAATTAGTGTAGGATTCCGAAAATTTTAAAATTATCTTGAAAAATTAATGAAATTTTCTTTCATTTCATTTCCAACACTAACCTAAAAGTTCCTAAAATTATCATCAATTGCTATACCGCCCCATGTAGGCTCCTCAAGTACACTTCGCCATCGCAATCTATCCAGTGCTTCCCGAGTCCAACATCGACAACTACATCCCACCAACGCAGCCTCTGTCTACCGGGCTTTCTCTTGCCACCGGGTTGTGAGTTCAGTAAGGACTGTGGGGTTCTGTCGTTCGCCATTCGGTGCACATGTCCCAGCCACTTGAGCCTGTTGTTATGAATTGGACGATGTTGGCGTCGTCTAGGATGTTATAAAGTTCTTCATTGTTGCAAATACGCCAATTGCAATAACGCCGTCGTCGCTTTAAAAACTACACTAAAAACCTTACTTACTTGTACTTTTAAAAAATATATATAATAAATAAATTAGAATTATGTTCCAAAATATTATATGTTCGTATAATTTACAAGTAATAAGTCTGCCACTGTTATAAGAAGCGCAAAAGTATTACGATATTTACTCATAAAAGAATACGTGGAAAATTCCATCACAACGCGAAATCTAGCTCTGAGTTATAATAATTATAACTTCTTAATTATATTATCTTCGCTTATTAATAACCTTAATAGAATCACATCGACTCCCGGTGGGGTCTTCCCTGAGAGATACGATGACTGCTCTTTATGGGCTCGTCCCTCTATTATACTAAAAAAAAATTATAAGAAAGTAGCTTTTGTTTTAACTTGCCTGTGTCTAATATCCTCCACCCAGAGGATGACAGAAGACAGAAGACGTCCACGGTGATCTCTACCGTGCTCAGTCTTGATCTTCACCTTTATCTCTCACAGTCTTTCCAGCTTTCTTCGTTATACCTGACACGTCATATTTGTTTCGATCCAAGCAATCGCCTGCTAGACGATATAATTGGGATTTCTTTCAAGGCCTAGTTCCATGGCAATGTTGGTACATCACGGTGGCCAATCGGGATTTCAGGTATACATAAATTAACAATATTGATTGGTCATTCAAGCTAAACTTTTTTAAGCAATCGACAGTGTACCATCTCTCTTAGGCCGCGTGTGTGAGTGTAAACCTATTCTTAATTTGTTTTTTGTCACCCTTTCATCAAGTGAGGACAGTGTATTTGTGATTCAAAATAAATTATTTATTTTAACTACTAACAAGCATTTGTTATTTTATATGTACTCCTAAATTATCGAATAAGTTGTGCACGTCTGTATAATATCAATGCGTGGAGATCTGAAGGTCGAGCGAGATAAGTTTAGCGAAAAATATTTCTGAAGGAAGAGAAGTCATATATAAAACTAATTATAGAGTTATATGCATCTGTAACTATCTATATATCGACGTAGGAAAGCACATTTGCTGTAAGTAGACATATTGCAATTGTTCACCAGAGCCAAAAAACTTTATTAATTTCGGAAAAAAATTAATAGTGTCTGACCTATCCATGATATTGCTACCATTTTTGAAACATATATTTATTTAACTGCCAGTCACCATTTGCAATGTAAACTTTTTATCCAAAGTTACTATAAGTACGTGTTTGGCTAGTTACAGCAAACAGTTTTTTAAATCACAAACCTTTAAAACGCTGTAACTAAGGAAGAAAAATGTACGCGCGGAAATATTATCAATTTACAGGCGGTAAATATGCTGTATGCGGGAAATTTATGTATTTGGGTACTTTTAATTGCAATTCAAGATGTAAGATTAGTTTATAATTATGATTAGATCTAGAAATGCAGTGGGTCATTTGGTAATGTAATGTTTGGTTGAAATAAAATGTCGTAAATGGTAAAAAAAAAACCAAAACTGTAGGTTCCCTAAACTTGCTGTAAGTAAACGAATGTAAAAATCACACGCCGCTGAAATGCTGTAAGTAGCGTTAAGTTTTTAAATGGGAAGAAGTAAGTATTTGTAATGAAAAAATGCAGATTTTCTTTTGCTGTAAGTGCGAAATGTCTGAAATGACTAGATTTTGGTCTACATACAGCATTTAATCTTGCTAAAAATAATATAAGTACGGGCGTTTTCAACGGCGTATGTAATTTTTTTTTCATCGTAGAGACACAGGACCCAGGTCATTCGATGCGGCTTTTTTTTCTGATTCTAATGGCAGGAAAAAGTCACTTTAGGTATTTTGTCTACTTACAGCAAATATGCTTTCCTACGTCGATATATAAAAGAAAAATGGTCTTCGTTTGAGGCTCCTTCACGCCTAAACCACTGATCGTATCGACATGAAACTACCACCATTCGATGCGAAATTTTTCCTAGATGGTTTATGGCTATTTATTTATTAAATTCCATTTTTTTTTTGTTGTTTTACTTTTATGAAAATTTATCCATACGGACTTCACCGCGGAAACATTCGGGGAGGCTTCCTAGAACCTCTAAACGTCAACATCTGTTAAAAACTCGATTTTCGAAATATTTCAATTTTCTTAGCGGGAAGTTAAAAAGAAGAATAATAAAAATATGAAAAAAAAATAAAATAATGAAACATAAAATTTATTTTAATTCGTCCAGCAAAGCGGGCGCGAAACGGCTAGTTATTTATATAAATATGAAATAAGTAAACTATAATAACTATATATATATATATATATATATATTTTTTATTATACCTTAAAGTTACATATAGTAAAAAACAGTAAATATAATTGTAACAAAAAATTAGCAGTGTTGACCTAGTGGCTTCAGCGTGCGACTCTCATCCCTCAGGTGCGATACCCGGCTGTGCACCAATGGACTTTCTTGAATTGAATTGTGCAATAGGCGCAATTAAGATTCGCTCAATGAAAGAAAACGTGAGGAAACCTTGCCTTAGACCCAAAAAAGTCGACGGCGTGTGTCAGCAACAGGAGGCTGATCACCTACTTGCCTATTATATTAACAAATAATCATGAAACAGTAAAAAATCTGAAGCCCAGACCGAAAGGTTGTAGCGCAACTGATTTATTTATTTTGATTTTAACAAAAAAAAAGGTTCATAGCAATACATATAGCCTCCTATGGATTCCTTCTAAAGCGTAAGAGAGATAGTAGGTTGTTATATAGAAGAAAACATAACAATACACACATATACATTGTTAGAAATAAAAGTTAATCAAAAGGATATTATTTATAATTTATGAGTAATGTTATAATGGTATTGCATAAAGCCTGTCTTCCTTCCTCCACCTCTGTGTAATCAAGCCATCAATTAATTCATCTCATATAATAGTATATTACAGAGATTATACCTACATATAATATAATTTTTAACTACGACTTGTCTGCAAATAACAAAACAGTGGTTTGCCGTGAACTCACCTTCACATGATTCACCCTCAAATTATAGTAAGCAATTATTTTTAGATGAGACAATGTAATAATCAATAAACCTGATAACATTGTTGCTAATTAAGTGGGACATGAGTACAAAGTAGCTCCTATAGTCTATACAAATGCTTTTCGAGTTGCGTGAAGTACCTTCATTCATTCGAGGATAGATTTTAATGATTATTGTAGCTAAATGTCATCTGGTTACAAATTAACTAGAATATCTTTAAATTAATCAATAAAGCTTTTTTTAAATTTGATGATTATATAAATGATCCTAATCCTTGGGATTTATTTGCTCCAGTTCAAACTATTTGTGTAATCAAAACTTGGCGATGAAAAAGAGTATCGGAGAGTTTCTTGCCGGTTCTTCTTGCCTGTTCTAAGCCCTACGGACTTGCGATCTGGTAGTAAATGAAAATCCAATTTAACATATTCTCTGTTGTCGTTCATTAAGAAACTTGGTAACATATATAAAGTAATTTTGAAATTGAGTTTGGACATCTCTTATCATAGAAGAACAGTGTAGGTTGTTTACCGAGGCCGAGGTGAAAAAAATTTTTGTACAGGTACACTTATATTTGCACGCTCTACTTAGAATTAGACAATCCAGAATCAAGACAACTATATATAGGTATGTCAAATACCGATCTACTCTGAATTTTACTCTTAGAGACCTCGAAGACAGAACAATTGGACGCAGCGAGACGTAATGAAGACGCGCGGCGGAAGAACTAAGACTAATACATACATTTAATTACTATTTATGACAATATTAGCTTTAGTTTACGCAAGTACTATAAAATACAACTTCGTTAACGGCTATAAATGAAAATTTATTGTTATTATCAAAACGTTTCGAGTACTTTTCAGCAATCGTGTCAACAACTGTAATGTAATAAATTTTATTTAAATATTTTATTGAAAGGTTTAAATAAAACTTGCATATGTGAGTTTATGGAGTGATATAACTCGAAGTTTCGCTTGGATAGTAGTCGTGGTTGAGAGGTCTTTCTATGAGATTTTAAAGTGTAATCCCGATTTATTTTTGTTGTATACAATTAGTTGAGTGTGTATATAAGAATAAAATTTATTTTATAGCAATCAAGAACAGTCTTCACTTAATTACATGAATAAATCAATGGCGCTCCAGCACTTTTAGGTCTGGGCCTCAGATTTCTGTATCTGTTTCAAAATCAATGTAATAAGCAAGTAGGTGATCAGCCTGAGCATGACATACGCTGTCGACTTTTTTCTAAGGCAAGGAGCGTTACATGGGGGGGAGGGGGTGTCAATAATCTCCAAAAATTGTGTGACGTAGTACTTGAAAGCTCCCCAAGCCAGTTTCCTTACGATGTTTTCCTTCACCGTTCGAGCGTAAGTTAAGTGCGCACATAGAAACACAGTCCATTGGTGCACAGCCGGGGATCAAACCTACGAGAGTCGCACGCCGAAGCCACTAGGCCAACACTGCTCTTAATAATGATTGTGTTTAATAGAGAAATAATGTTTTCTTTTTAGTTAGAATTAAATTACGCATTACTCCTAAGCTATATTGTAATGATTCAGAGCTCAGTTCAGTTATATTCATAATCAAAAACAACCACCGTTTAGTTTTAAAGAGCCTTCAGGCCTCCCCAAAAGCCTTAGTCTATTGAAGTAATAGCTAATTCTGTAGGAACACAACATCAATTAGAAGCGAACTGAACACCCGAAATGCCGCGTCAAAGTTGAAGAGCCCTGGGGTGGCTGCAATTTTTTCAGGGGTCACCACCCCTACGCTGTGGTGACGCTTGCATCGGAAACTCCACTGCCCGTACGTTGGCCAGTTTGAACGTTTTTGGTTATTAAAATATCTTTCGGAATCAATTATAATAATTATTTATTTAAGCACACAATCATACATCTATGTGCTTGTTATTGTATCGTTGTCGTCGTTATGATTATGATTATTTATTTATTTACACTTCGTTACATTTATAGAAAAACAAATAACCTAATTCATAAAAATTATTAGACATGCTACGGGCGGCCTTATCGCTAACGCAAACGCAAACTTCCTAGTAAGGAAAAAAGAAAAAAAAAGTAATATGGGCAAAGTGCAAGAAGTGCATTACCAAAAAATTATAGAATCACCAACCTTATTCTAAAATAATACAAAACTAAATAAACTAATAGCTACTCTCACGGTTGTAAAAGGCCGGCAACGCACCTGCCCTCTGGCATTGAGAGTGTCCATGGGCGGCGGTATCGCTTATCATCAGCTGAGCCTCCTATTCTATAAAAACTATTCATGAATTGCGATGCAATACAAATAACAATAAATTAATTTATCATTTGTTAGATCCATACGTATGGAAAGATCAATGTTATTAATATCACACAAATACCATTCAATACTTTCATATCGTAATAAACTGAAACTAGAAATTGCCCAACCTACACCGACCCCACTATAGCTGGGTCCATTTTGACGTGTCGATTTTTTCCCGGGCGGCGCGTGTTTCGTTTATTTGGCACACATGCGCCCGATCAGACGAGCTCGATCGATCCGTCCATCACTCGCATATATCACGATAATTCCTCATTCCCTTTCGCATTTCCGAATTTCCGAATAGCTGATTGGTTCACGCGTTTTTATTAAAACGTACTCTGTAAACTATAGAGCCGCGTATGATGAGTATGTCGAATAATGCTTGTTTCAAGCGCTGACAGCCTTTATATACTAGCTGCCCCCGCGAACTTCGTTTCTCCTTAATGTGATTTTACTTAGCCTACCTTTTTAGTACATACCAACATGGAACATTTTGCTATGCTACCCCAGAGAATGTTCGGTTTTCTATAATGAAAACTTTTAAGTTTTTTTCTATGTAAACCTCAGAGTTCAAGTCATAAGATTTGAACTAAAAAAAAAAATTGGTGTTTATCGTAGAATGCTGAAAATAAGGGTTGTATGTGGTATCATAAAAAAGAAAAACTAAAAATTTTATCTAAAAAATAAAATTAAAAATTTAGGGATGGACCACCCTTAACATTTAGGGGTTTGAAAGATAGATACTAGCCGATTCTCACATTTACTAAATTCATAACAATGCAAAACATATTTCATAACAATCGGTTAATCCGTTTCGGAGGAGTATTAATTAAATAAATTGCTAAAATCCTTCAAAATCAGTTTGGTCGAAACGAGCAAGTTCTTATATATTTTCTTTTTGTAATTGAAGTTTCTAGATGTGTATACATGATATTTGACTTGACTTAAGGATCTTCCTCCTGGTGAGACAGAAGGCATCCAGCGTAGAAAACCAGCCAAAAATTTTTATGTTTTGATAACATTTTTTTATTTTTTTTTATGTGGCATTAAAAAATACTCACAACCCGTAATTTTCACCCCTCTACGATCAACCTCTATTTTTAATTATATAGATAGTCATTTTTATTGCATTAAAAAATGTTTCCAAGAAATAATAAACATGGCAAAACAACGTTTGCCGGGTCAGCTAGTATTGTGTTGGTTAAAAACATGAATGACCACACCCATCTTAGGCTATTGAAACGGCTCGCCTCCATCAAAATAAGAAAAAATTCGTTAAGTTTGGGAGTTTTCTCATCTTACTAAGACTTGACACAGTTATGAAGTGGCGTATAAAAGTGCTCCAAAATAAGCAAACCCTACACTCGCGACCTATTTCCATGAATATACCTTTATAAAAACTTAATATTAATGTAATCAGATCAGTGGCCTAGTGGTTTCTGCGTGCGACTCTCATCTCTGAGGTCGTAGGTTCGATCCCCGGCTGTGCCTTACATGAATAATTAAATAAATAATTCGCGCTACGAATTTTTTAGGTCTGGGCTTCAAATTTCTGTATCTGTTTCATGATCATTTATCAATCTAATAGGCAAGTAGGTGATAAGCCTACTGTGCCAGACACACGCTTTTTTGGTTTAAGGCAAGCCGGTTTCCTCACGATGTTTTTCTTCACCGTTCGAGCGAATGTTAAATGCGCACATGGAAAGAAAGTCCATCAATGAGAGACGCACGCTGAAGCCACTATTCCAACACTGTTCTATATTCCTACACATATATAATACATATATTTTTATTGAAGTGAAACTTCTTTATCGAGGTTGGAAAAAATTTAGTGTAACATTTTTTCGTTACGCGTCACATTTTTCGGTTACGCGCTATGTTGCTTTTTGAAGTCAAACTTCTTTATCGGCGTTGGAATGAAACTTCTTTATCGACGTATGGGAGAAATTTTGTAGCAAATCGTCACGTTTTTCAATGATAGTAATAATTCTATTACAATTAATGAAATTCTATAATAATCTTCGTAGTAATAAGGTAAAATGAAATATTTGTATTCATGTCTATGATAATAAATGCCTTTTGTTAAACTTTATCTAATTTAATGAATTTCTGTAAAGTTGCATATAGTAGATCATTTTTCGAAAAATAAGATCATAAAGAAGTTTCACTTCTTACGTGTGTACACCTAGTACACGCACAATTTATTTATTTTTTTCACCCGTTCCGGACATCCATCCCATGAGTTTTTTGGATTGAGTTCATGATTTAAGCTATTAGTTAAGTGTGAGGAGGCTTTCTTTAAAAGGAAAATTATCGATTATACCACTCGTAATCTCAGGCAGAAGCTGGTAATATAAAAAATTAATGTTCCATAGGTTGGGGTCAGAACGCCAATCGGTAAATTAGCAATTAATGAATGCGCCTCGGCCATCGCATTTTTACTGCATGTAGATTGTAGCTGGAATATGCATACACGCGATGTGAACTAGAGATCAATCTAAAGATCTTTACGAATTACATCAGTCATTGTATATGTATTTGTAACGTGTATTTCGCAGTTGAAACTGCTATAGAACTTGTAAGTCACTCAGGTATATAATTTTTACATGATTTTTGAAGTTATACTTCTTAGGGAAACATGATGAGAGTAAATTTTTAGGATGCGCACGCGCACCGTCACAAAAAACCGGCACCCTGAAACTTCAGGGCTAGTCAGGACTAGGCAGGGCTAGCTAACTGGCTATAGTCAACATTTTAGTTTTTTCTATTGTTAGTGTCGTTTCTTCTACAAACGTAGAATAAATTTTTGCCAAAGAAGTATAACTTCTAACGCGTGTACAATAGCACACACACGTTTGTTTAGTTTGATATTCAATTTAGTCTAAACTGAGCATTGATAAGAGGCCTCGCAGTCAAATTTTTGAGAGAACCAAATATAAAAACGAATATAAATATCCAATTAGTGAATTCAGGGGAATATATATATGCATGACCTAAGGGTCAAGAGATTTTTGATCCAAGACGTACGTAGCTTTCTTTCTGCGCTTTGCTTTATCTATCCCACCTTTTAAATTGATAAATTCTAAGAATAACTATATCCTGTGATGACACCCTCGTGTGGAGCGAACAAGCTTTTTTCGCAACGAGCCCGCAGCATTCATCCCTCCTCCCACACACCCCACCCCTCCCCATACTGTGCACGGAATTTGATTAATGCAATGTTCACGATAATTATTCCTGTTACTATATTTTGACAGGCCAAAGTTTTTTAAGCACTTTTTGTATGTTTCGGCAATATATGTACTATCAGCAAACGACTGCACTTAAATAAATTGATATCAACATTTGTTAGGGGAATATTTGATTTGGCCTAGTGGTTTCTGCGCGGGACTCTCATCCCTGAGGTCGTAGGTTCGAGCCCCGGCTGTGCACCAATGGACTATCTATGTGCGCATTTAACATTCGAACGGTGAAGGAAAATATTGTGAGGAAACCGGCTTGACTTAGACCCAAAAAGTCAACGGCGTGCGTCAGGCACAGAAGGCTGATCACCTACTTGCCTATTAGACAAATGATCATGAAACAGATACATAAATCTGGTACCCATACCTAAAAAAGGTTGTAGTGCCACTGATCATTAAAGATTTTAATAAGTTTAGCGTAGCTAAGTCATTCAAATATATAGCCATAATATATATCAGAGATAGTATAAAAGATAGCTCTGAGTATGACGTAATGTAATAGTATCACCAAACGCCAACCCTAAACGATGGCGTTCAAAGGACCTGAGTTCGAATCCCGGCGAGAAACAATATCGTTTCATTTAGGTGCAGAGATAGATGCGTTTAACTAACTTTTTGCATTTCAAATTACTCTCCAAAGAATGTTTGTGCTAAACACATGGTGATAAGAAAGTGGTGATAGAGGTGATAAGAACTAAATCTAAAATTATCGTTATTCATGGCACTTTTTTATTTTTCATGTATCCTTATATAGGTTAGTTTTTTTTGATCCTGTTTAGTTTTGTCTTAATTGTATTATGTATTTTTGCACTTCTTGCTTACCTACCTCCCTGACAGAGACCGCTCGAAAGCGATAAGGCCGCCAGTTGCCCTCCATTTCATTTTATTATGTTAAGTCAAATAAAAAATTATAAATGTTTTGTCCTTATCACTCATGGTACTTTGCAAATAAGTAAACAAGATAAAACTATTACGAACACCGTTTGAATAAAATCCTAAACCTGCCTCCAAAATGTAGAGCAAAATTTAATAACCGAAGTGTAAAAAACGCATGTAAATTTTAAATGAATTCAAGGAACCGTTGATATTGCTGATGGTACAATAAATTTTCAAAGGTTTTTTTGTAAAGCACCGAAAATATATAAAGAATTGGAAAATTAATAAAATGTATACTTAAGCTTTTTAGTGTTGTAGTTGATTTGTGAAATTTTCTCTAAAATTAAAAAGTATAAAAACTTTATTTCAATCTGTTAATAAATTGAATTATATTTGGGACCTTTAAAAGCGTGGGCGAGTATTGATACCATAAGTTTGACAACAATTATAAATAACTTAACTTAATGATATTATGATAAATAATATGACATTTTCATGCCTATTTATATATGGCTGAATGTGCGGATTTTTGTAATTATTCAAACTGTACCACTTTCTTTGCAAATAAACGTTTTTTTAAATTATTTATTTAATATAATTCAATGGTTCTTTTTTTCTAAATCACTGTTTTAAAGGCTGCCTGTCCAGAAGATGCTTATTTAACCGCCACTTAAATGAACCCATATTAAACAGTCTAAACGTAAGTAAAGTGAAAATAGTCCGATAACCAATGGGGCATGGGGCTGACTCGTTCTTGCGCCTATTTAATTGTTCATTCTGTTCCTATCAATGGTAATATGCGAAGATAAAATATCGAAACATAATTAACATATTATTTCCAAAATATTGACTATAATTTGGGACCATTTACGATATTCATAAAACAAAACTATGTTAATACTTGATTAACTCGCAAAATGAACGTAAGTCATCGAGGTACACTAACCACTAAGTTACGAAAAAAATATAAGCCGCAAACAAAATCACAGTACAACTCTAAATAAAACAAATTAAATTATGTTCAAATCTAAATTAACCAAAACTAAGCATTCAAATTTGTACAAATAAATTTCGAACTTAAAGTACGTTCAACTAATTAATAACGACAAAAAGATAACCCCAAAACGTTAAATTAAAACTGTTTTCCAAAATTGGCTCTACAACTCCTCAAATTAGTAATTATGGAGCATATTAATTAAGTAGGATGACAAGTGGCCTCTCAGTACTTAAGTGAATTTAACTCGAACAAAAATTTCAATTGCACAACCCTTGAATGTAAATAGATAGAAAAAGCTAACAGTAAATACTCATTAGCGTTTCCAACTTTGATTTTGAGAACTACAAATTTCGGTACGTTTATTTCGATGGATCAAGTGCTCATGTTGGGTTTCAGTGAAAATAAACTCATTTTGGCTTAGCATCAGTACCTACTGCATAACGTTTCTTTCGGCTATATGATGACGTCTGCAATGGATTGAAGAATTAAAGCATACAATTCTGAATGTTTGTTAATAATAATAAAGCGTTTATTTGCAAAGAAAGTGAGTGGTACATTCAGATTTATCTAATATAAAAAATTCTCGTGTCTCAACGTTCGTTCCCATACTCCGAAGCGGCTCGTCCGATTGTAATGAGATTTTTCATGCATATTCAGTAAGTTTGAGAATCGACTACTGTCTCAGTCAAACCCATAAATGCTAAGAGGTGTCCACCCCAAAAAAAAAATTTTTTGTAGATAATTTTTTGTTTTTTTTATGATTCAACATACAAAAATACATATGACACCTAATTTTCACCCCTCTACGATCAACCCCTACTTTTTTATTATTATTGTAGTTATTTTTATTGAACTAATAAAATGTTTCCAAGAAATAATACACATGGCAAAACAACGTTTGGCGGGTTTAAGTTTATTATAAAAATAGCCAAATGTCATATTAATTATAATGATGTCATAATAAAAGAAACAGTTACGTTATATTTTATAATTGTTGTCAAAATTTATGGTCTAAATACTCTTCCACGCTATAAAGATACCTTGCCTTTAAACATTAAAGACTATAGTGTTTGGATAGGTATATTAAACATAAGAGCAGTATTGGCCTAGTCACTTCAGTGTGGAACTGTCAACCCTGAGGTCGTAGGTTTTATCCCGGCTGTTCAACAATGAACAGCAAAGAATTTCCATGTGCGTATTTAACATTCGCTCAGTGAACAAAACATCGTGAAGAAACCGGTTTGCCTTAGACCCAAAAAGTTGCTGGCGCGGTGTGTCAGGCACACGAGGCTGATCAGCTACTTGCCTATGAGATTGAAAAATGATCATAAAACAGATACATAAATCTGACGCCCCAGACCTAACGGTTGTAGCGCCACTAATTTAGTTTATTTTTTACAAGAAATAATAATGTGTTTATTCAGTATGAGTAGATATGCAATACAAAGTGTAAGTGGCTATGCCATAACAAACTAATTTAAAAAAAAGTTTTTTTTACAATTTTGAAGTCTTTTTAAATTGAATACTCGCTTGAGTGCATGAGTGAGTGAGTGAGTGTAATGTGTAACTACATATTAGGTCTCAGTAGCATATCCAACTCTGCATAAGGTCTGTTCAGAAGCCAGTCCCTTAACCGTTTTAAATTGTGGACAGTGAGCGGGAATCGAACCTATGACCGCTACCTCAGGGATGAGAGTCACACGCTGATCTCACTAGGCCAACACAGTTATAAATAATTAAGAATAAACCTTAAAAAAATATATATATTAAAAACAATTCTATATTGGAAGTCCAAATCAACGACCAAAGTAGAGGACATTATAAAGAAAATAAGGCAATAGAAATGGCGCTGGACCGGGCACATGACGAGACTAGACGGTTGAAATGGACAAAAATTATTACAGAATGGCAACCACGCGACGGAAAAAGGAAAAGAGAAAGACAGAGCATAGATATCTATCTATATATGCCCATCTGGGCAGACGAAATAAATAGGAGGCACAACTTGGACAAGAAGAGCTCAGAAAAGAATGGAAGCAGCTGAAAGAGGTCTATATGTAACAGGACACGCTGATAACCAAAAACGGGTCATATTTATTATATTTATTTATTTATAAAAGCTTGCCAACGCTCGGCACACTGATACATTAAAAAAAGAAAAATACAATATATTTTTTTATGTGTCAAGCACTTACAGGCAAACATAGCATATAAGAAATAATAAAAAGAAATTAAGCAAAACAATAATATAATTTAAATAAACATTAAACGAAAATCGCTCTTAAAGTGTGAGGGTAGCAACTGTGGATATCCAGATCCAGTTCGTTTAACAGAAGGCTCAATCTGGACATCGGTGAATTTTGGCCAAAACGCGTCATATGATGTAATAGATTAAGTTAGGTTATGTAACTTACATAAGTGTTAATATATTATACTGGGTGACAGCAATAAAGGCTTAATAATAATAATATATTTGAAGTCACTTAGCCATAGCCAGACAATAGTTTAAAACCTACATTTATGTGGTGAAGGATCATCTATCACAGTCCCCCCCGCACCTCAGACCCCCCGTACATCAATCTTGTGCACCCGCTGATGCTACTAGCTGTAATTTGTTGCTATTCAAGTACTAAGTAAGTGAATGTGTTGTTTCGAATACAATTTTATGTTATAACAATATTTTTGAGGCGCCCAATGAATACATGTAACTAGAAATATAAAAGCTTCTGATAGTTACCCGGCTAGTGCACTTTATTTTTAACTAAAAGTCCTTTTTTTATTTAAATAAAGTTCTTCTTTCTTTCTTGGTTTTAAAGTGTAGTAAAAAATGTTCTTCTCAATACTTCTTCTTGAAGTACACCACATCGTATTCGTAATGCATCTATTACAGTATATGTTACAAGCTATCTATTCTAAAATACATGACAATTATCAGAGGTTGTACTCTTTAGGTCTGGGCCTCAGATTTCTGAATCTGTTCCAAGATCATTTGTCAATCTAATAGGCAAGTAGGTGATCACACTCCTGTGCCTGACACACGCCGAATATTTGGGACTAAGGCAAGCCGGTTTCCTCACGATGTTTTTCTTCACCGTTCGAACGAATGTTAAATTCGCACATAGAAAGAAAGTCTATTGGTGCACAGCCGGGGATCGAACCTACGACCTCAGGGATGACAGTCGCACGCTGAAGCCACTATAGGCCATCACTGTTCTATATCAATTTTACAAGAAAAAAAAAACAAAGTTACAGTTTCAATTTTAGTTTTTACTTGTATTTGCTAGTTATATTTGCGAACAGTGGTTAGTTCGTACAATCAAACCTGGTCTTGCGTTCAAATCCCAGCTGTGTAACAATTATTTCAACTCTTCTTCATATTATGAAGACATCGTGAGGAAACTGAAACCCTCAAAAATTGATTTCACATCATCATTATTATTGCTCATATCACCTTATACCTACTAAACCCCTAGCTACCTGCCTTTGAAAGAAGTGGTCAAATCAAGCCTTCTATTATTACTCTCAAATTTACAGTGGCTCAGTATATGAATATAATAAATTACAATTACCTACAAAATTCCTACGAATATTGTAAAAGCGAAAGTTGAGGACTCTCAATCTGGTTCCGATCTCATTGAAAGCGAAACTAAATATATAGTTTTAGTGTTTCGTACGAAAGTAGGATTTTCAAAATAGTTCGGAGAGAATTCGTTTTATTACGCTCATAGCGGACGATATTGGTCTAGTAAGTAAGAGAATGAGATGTATTAAAATGCTTTATATAATTATTCTTTAAATACTAATATTATTTTAATAAAACTGTTGTGGACTGAATAACGCATTTGAAATTACTTTTCTTTGCGTATTTAAAGTAGGTAAGATAATAATTCAATAACCATATGAACATATGGTTTGGATAGAACAATATCGATTAAATTCGCAATATAAACAAACTAATTAAAATTTTACTGTATTGATATTAAAATTTAAATTACGATAAAATTAGGTTTTACTAACATAATCCTGCCGGTCGTGACTATGACGTATTCGAAGATTCAAATAAAAGTGAGCCTTATATCAATACGTTAAGATATATTCTACATTGCTCATAATAGAGGCTTCGTAGGACGAGGGTGGAATCCAACAAAAAGCTGTCGGACCGGTTACTACGAACTACAACCGATTCCGAAGGAATCAAATGTCCTAATATATTCTAGTTTTTTTTGATCATGCCTCAAGCTTTCGAAAGGGATAGTGAGTTATTCAGAAAACGGACCTGTTTTTTTATATATTATTAATAGATATAGAGATCTACCATATGTGGTATTATTAATAGGTGCCAATTTCTGAGTTACTGATATTTTATAACAAGTTACACGGAGTGACAACTATTGTTAAAACAAGATGAACGCGACTTGGAATATTTGTGTATTGCATTATAACTTAAAGCATTAAATACATTAAATTTCACGACAATTCATAGGAATATTGCTAATAGCGATGATAGAAGCTCTTGGTTGAACTTGAATTAAATTCGTTCCCCAGAGATTAAATGTTTATCTTATTAATGTTCGACACTGATTCTAATTCAAACAATTTAGTAAAAGAACTTTAAGGTTTTAACTGCACATTATTCTCTCTATATAAATACATTAGACCATTTATTTACTATAAAATCATTTGTGATCGTCATTTAAAAACTTTATAGGCGCTTAAAGTGGAGTTAAGATAAAAAACCTGTCTGATTTTCTCGAGTATGTTTAATACCTAATTATTGATAATGCTCCTGTTACCTTTTAGTTCTGGGCCTCAGAATTCAGTATCTGTTTCGTGATCATTTCCTTTTTTAAGGTAAGTAGGTGATCAGCCTTTTGTGTCTGCGAACGCCACATTTTGAGTCGACAAGTATGCCTTCTATGCCTGACATAGACATCCCGCTCTCCTCACGATGCCACATGCTTAGTAAGTGTTAATTGATTTGATTTTGTTCGCATTGGAGTAGAGATTCTTGGGCCGTGGGGTTCAACTGCATAGACGCTACTTAAAGATTTAAGTTTGCACCTGATAGATAGTACCGGTTACCCCAGAGCTGGTGCTTTAATCGCTCAACGAATAAGTATCGCAATACAAAGAGGAATGATAGCATTAAAGATACACCGCCACAGGGACAAAACTTTTTAAATTTCGTTGTAATCTTCTATTTATCAATGTTTATTTATTATTAATATAAGTAAATAAATATTATTCGATAATTATTAATCGAATTAATGCTTTCCTAGTACATAGGGTAATATTAAGTAATTAAGACCTTAGAAATAAAAATAAACAAATGCTATCTGTAATACATAATATAAATCTTGTTTACATAGACTGTATTTAAAAATTCCTTTCGCTAATTTTATGTTGATGAGTGTTTATGCAAGGAACTGGTTGGAACAACAATCACTTTGAGGTGAATGATACACCTTGATATTGAACTGGTTACTCGCAGTGACCCCTGGCTTTGACTCATTACAAAATTGTTCTATAAACACAAGGTTTTATATACCAGTAATAATATAGAGGCCTTATCTCTGGGGTACGACGAGTAGAACAATAGATTAGAATATAAATTTAAAAAAACAGTGGCGCTACAACCTTTTAGGTCTGGGCCTCAGATTTCTGAATTGCAATTACAAATTTGCAATAGGCAAGTAGGTGATCAGCCTCCTATGCCTGGCACACGCCGTCGATCTTTTTTGGTCTAAGACATGTCGGTTTCCTCACGATGTTTTCCTTCACCGTTCGAGGAATTTTAAAGGTCGCACATAGAAAGAAAGTCCATTCTTTCTATGTGCAGTCGGGGATAGGATCAACGGCGGATCCAGGGGGGGGGTCATGGGGGTCATGACCCCCCCCTGAGCAGGACTTAGGTGGACCACTAATTGAACATAATGATTTTATATATAAATTTGTCACCATACAGATTATATGTAACTACATACCTTCAATATTTAATTAATTTAATATAATATAATAACATCATACATGATGGCAAACGTTTGGGAATGAACGCATCGAAAATTTGAATTTTCCGCGCCACACTTGCGCGCGCTTGTCGCTATGAAACATCTAGCTAGACCTTACCTCAATCGGAATCGGAACGACTAAACTTCAACATATCATAACATAGTCCTATTTTAAATTGTGACATCAATATGTATATAGGAAAATTGGATACACTACCCTGTCACCGAAGCGACAGCAGAAAGGTCTTTCTCTACGTTGCGCAGAATTAAATCTAAGATCTTCAATGGTTGAAGATCGCCTAACCGGACTGGCACTTCTCCACGTTCATGAAAACGTACCCGTTGACGTAAATGACGTAATAACGCGTTTCGGAAAAACAGGCTAAAGAAAAATTGATTTAGTTATTAAAATATATGTATTTTGTCTGTTTCTATTTTGTTTGATGGTCCCTTGTCGTACCATCTCTTCACTTTTGCGAAGTTTAGCATACTCGACATACTTCTAGCTGTTATGACAAATCATTCACCACGGTTATGTAATATAAATAGGCTGCCTCATTCCGTACGTGATAGTCAGGCCGAGCTAAGCTGTAAAGGCCCTAAAGGCCAACAGCGAGATTCCACTTCAAAAAAAAAACGTGATAGTGTTTCTCTGGATGTCTTCAAGAAAAGATGGTAATATGTACGTGTATACAGGTTGGTCCAACTATTGACGTCAATAATTTTTTTTAGATTACTCACACCTGGGGGTATACTAAAATACCCCATGTATGTTCCGCGATTTTTTGTAGTTTTCGAGTTATACATTTTTTTGTGTTTTCTGCCAGCGAGGTTTCAAAAATTCATATCTTTTTTGTTGTAGGTATTTCGCAGTTTTTTTCTGTTAAATGATTGCCTTAAATGATGTTCAAGTAAAAAAATCCCAGCTTCTTAAAATTAGTTAAAGCTACTCAAAAAAGTTTTTAAAGTTAGAAGTTTATTAAGTGGATTTGACCAAACATTCGACTTCAATTTAAAAATACAAAAAGAAGTTTCCATAGCTTCTAGCTAAGTTTAAAAACTCCACAGGGTTCTAAGCTACCAAAATCATAGAAAAAGAATGTTACTACTACTACTAATTGGTCTTTTTTTGTTGTAATCGGTGGATTTTTTTTTGGTGGATAGGCTAAAAATCATTGAAGCATTAAAAATGTTTTTTTTCGACTTATTATTCTTATGGTAAATTAAACTTAATAATGTGGTTTTTTAATTAATTTTAATACCCGTAAAATAAATGTAGCTGTAATCGGCCTTTTCATGTCAATAGGCAAAAAATCATTGAAGCATTAAAACTGTTTTTTTTTACTTTTATTTTTCTTATGGCAAAACTTTATGATATATTTTTACTAATTTTAATACCCGTAAAAAAGTAGCACGTGTAATTCTTACAATAATTTTGGTCTTACCACTCAAAATTCAAAATGTTATTCGAAATGATTATTGCTAGTTGTGAAATTACATGTTTTTTAAATAACAAATAAAAAACACAATTTACTGAAAAAATAGTATTTCTAATATATAAAATTCTCGTGTCGCGGTGTTTCGACACTCGAACTTCGTTCGAACTTCTCCGGAACGGCTTGACCGATTCTCATGAAATTTTGTGTGCATATTGGGTATGTCTGAGAATCGGAAAACATCTATTTTTCACCCCCCTTAATGTTAAGGGTAGTCCACGCCTAAATTATTACTTTTTAATTTTTAGATAAAGTTTTTATTTTTTCATGATACAACATTAAAAAATACATACAACCCCCAATTTTCACCCCTCTATGATCAACCCCTATTTTTTATCATACATGGCAAAACGACGTTTGCCGGATCAGCTAGTATTATAATTTTCTATGATTTTGGTAGCTTAGAACCCTGCGGAGTTTCTAAACTTAGCCAGAAGCTATGGAAACTTCTTTTTGTATTTTTAAATTGAAGTCAAATGTTTGAACAAATCCAGCTAAAAACTAAACTTCTAACTTTAAAACCTTTTTTGAGTAGGTAGCTTTAACTAATTTTAGGAAGCTGAGATTTTGAAAAATTATTGATGTCACTAGTTGGACCAACCTGTATGTACACAATATTATGTGTTAAGTTTTTCAAGTGTACAATAAAGAATAAATATTGATAAGTGCAATACTTACGTACATTAATAAAATACCTACTTTTTACTTGTATCTATTGTTATCAAAATTAAATTATAAGTTCTTGACTTGACCACGACTATGTGACCCCCTCCTGGCACCAAAGCTGGATCCGCCCTTGGATAGTATGTGCCTACGACCTCAGGGATGAGAGTCGCACGCTGAATCCACTAAATTTAAAGAAAAATAATAATTATAAGTAGCTAATAACAAGGTAGAAGAGAAGAATAAGATTCTTAAATGAATGTATAATACTGAGCTCGTCTGATTTCTAGAGGAGTTATTATTACTGATATGTCAGACACTATAATATCTTTAGGTATTTTTTGTATATTAAAACATGTCGACAAAAAGCAACTTTTTGCTTAATACTATGCAACTTTTACTTACAATAGAATGTATTAATAACCTTGACCTTTAAAATAAAACTACTTTGTATAAGAATAACATTAAAACCAGATTTAGACAACGATTTATAACTCAAATAAGTTGTTAAAAGGTTCTTAAATTACAGGGATAAATATAAATCATTATGATTTTAATAAGATAAATCTTATCTGTTTTAACTAAAGTACTTCTATCACGGGCAGAGCAGTGTTAGTCTAGTGCAGTGATTCCCAAAGTGGTCTATATCGACCTCGGGGTCTATGACAACCTACAAGGGGTCTACGTCAGCGAAAAAAAATTTGGGGGTCCATGAAATGAAAATGGGGGTCCACGATAGTGGATCTCAACACATACACTGGTAGTGCCTATTTACTTTCATCATACTATCTTATAATATCAAAACATATACATTTCAAACAAACAGATACAACATTTTGTGTTGAGTAGTAATTAAATTCAATTTATAAATGTATAAATTAACATGTGTTTTTACTTTAAGTTTTTAACACTAAACTTCACTACAGTTAGAAATTTACAGGAAATCAATATCAGGTAAGTAGGGGGTCTACCCAACACGGAAAAACATGGCAAGGGGTCTACGACACAAAAAAGTTTGGGGAACTCTGGTCTAGTGGCTTCAGCGTGCGACTCTCATCCCCGAGATCGTAAGTTCGATCCCCGCATACTAACTGAGGCAAGTCTCGCACTTTTATTGATACATTAATTAATTTTAAAATGATCAAGGTCGTCGTGTCTATATGGTTGAAATAATAATAACTTTTTATCAGTTACATTAATTCAATAAAATGTAAATTTTTTGTCGTTGGTACTTATTACCAAATAATAATTCCAATGCTATATAAACATTAAGAGCAGTGCTGGCCTAGCAGCTTCAGCGTGCGACTCTCATCTCTGAGGTCGTAGGTTCGATCCCCGGCTGTGCACCAATGGACAGTCTGTCTATGTGCGCTTAACATTCGCTCGAACGATGAAGGAAAACATCGTGAAGTAACCAGCTTTAGACCCAAAAAGACGACGGCGTGTGTAAGGCACGGGTGGCTATCACCACCTATCTATCATCTACTTGCCTATTCGATTGCAAAAAATCATGAAACAGATACTGACATCCAGAGGACAGGAGACCTAAAAAGGTTGTAGCGCCACTGATTTGTTTTATTTTCTATCACATGACAGCGTTGACACTGTTTAACAGAAATACACAAAGAGTAATTTAGTTAAAAGACTATGAAAAAAAGCGCACCTAAGGAAAATTACGTTCCATGGTCGATCTTGGTTAATTAAATGATTTTTAATTGTCTGACGTAGTTATCGCCTTAATTAATACGCGTAAAGTGAATTCTGGCAAGGTTTTTTATTAATTTTTGATGAATTCTTTATAACTGACTAGCGGCTCGTCCCTGCTTCGCACGAGTGGACATTTAATTTTTTAAACATTTTTTGTAAGATATGTTCTTTAATATTGTGGAACATTTTTCGTTCTATCATGAATATTTTTCGCAGCGCGTGATGAAAGATATTTTAAACGCTTTTTACACCTTGGGTAACATTATTGTAGTTTAAGCCTATATTAATCAGTAATAATGTAGCTTTCAAATGGTGAAAGAATTTTTAAAATCGGTCCAGTACTTTTTGAGCCCCTTCGTTACAAACATACTTACATACAAATCTTTCCTCTTTATAATATTAGTATAGATGTACACCAGTGGTCGGCAATATATACAAAAATATTTTTTTATTTTTTATTAAATAAAGTTACTAATGTAACCTAATTACTAGTGTGAACCTCTTGCTAAAATCACAGCTTGAATCCTTTCCACGATGTTTTTAATAACGTTTTGAGGAATACGTTCCCACTCTTCTGCAATTACTCTTTTTAGCTCCCTGATGTTTTGTGAAGCAGATTGCACTGATTTTAGTAGTCTCAGTCAATCGGATTGAAGTTGGCACTTCGAGCTAGCCAATCTAACCGACAGATCCCAACTTCTTGTATGTCTGCTTCCACGTCATCAGAACGGTACGGGCGAGAATTAGAAGGTAGAAGATAGACTTCGAAAGCCAACTCGAAGTCAACATTGGGGTATGCCCATGATGCAGGGTCTGGGTATATGCAATGGATATTCTTAATACTCCTTTTAAGCCTTAAATAACTGGATTGATTGATACGAATGACCTCTTACGAATACGGTGTGTATTATAATATACGCAGAAAATACTAAATAATATCATAAGTCGTGGGCCATTGGAAAGATTTGGGCGAATCGTAAACTTTTTTGTAATCAGTTTATTAACATTCGAAACAACGTAACCAACAAAGCATATATATTTAAATAAACTATATAAAAAAATATACATTATTTTTTGCTTCATATTTGTGAATAACAACTAGAATATATCGTGGAAAGACACCAGTTTGTCCCGTGTTTAAAGAAAATGTTTACACACTCGATATATGTAAAATTAATGTACGTTTCCACGCAATTCTCGCTTGTCTAGTCACCTACGTTGTTGAGGCAGGTCATGGGCAAGGTGACATTCGCTATACATTATACATTTAAAGGGAATTATACTTCTAAATGTATCATTAGAATATTGTTTTATGAAACTGTTGGAGTTTACTCCTTAAGAAACGATTTGAGTTATAAGGCCCGGTACGGAAATTTTATGAGGAGTAAAATCAAGTGTAACACGAAAAGTTGAGGCGTTATGTGTAACACGAAAAGTTGAGGCGTTATGTGTAACACGAAAAGTTGAGGCGTTATGTAGAAAGAGACAAATGGATTGAACGTGTAAAAGAATGAGATGGAATACATTACACAGACTTTTCTATTTTGAATTCACGTTTTGACAGCCACGTTACAACATTGTCAGTGTTGACAGGTGTAAAAAATAAAAGTAGATTGTCTAGCGTGCCATAGAGTTTTGTCAATAGTAATGGTCAGTGAAATTAAAACTAAAAAGATTGTTCATTCTTATTCTTCTCTTACTATAAAGGTAACTTTGGTCACAGAAAGAATATCCTATTTGGGCAATGGGCATAGATGATGTAGGTACGTTTTATTACTACTACAAACATTTATATTATAAAAACATATATTCTTACCACCTTTAGTATGAAAATATGGTCGACAGCCACAGAACATTATCGCCATTTTATCGTTCGTAAGGAGTAAACTCCAATCGTAGCTGACACACACACACTTTTTTTTAATTAAATTAAAACACGTTTCTCCATAATTGTTTTAACTATTAAATGCATACATATTTCGTTTATAAATTAACTTGCACAGAGAAATGGCAAGCACTGTTTTCCTTTTTTTTGATATCCGAGGTGGAAATGCAGCGCATCCCCTGCCCTCAAAATATATACGTGTACGTGGGACGCAGAATCTCTGCTATTCAGAGACTGGGTGAGCAATACCCACTTAAACCACCTCGAGTAATTCCTACAAAGCAATCGTGGAAGGAAAACATGGAATGTCTTAGACCCAAAAAAAACGATGGCGTTCGCAGACGCTGAAAGCTGATAAATAGTAGGTGTACATTAAAAAAACAATACGAAATAGATACTGAAATCTGAGGCCCAGACCTAAAACATTGTAGTGCCATTAGGTTTTTTTAAGAGACCTGTCAATGATTTTAAATTCGGAATGAAACCTGCAGCTGAATTCCATCATCGGAAGTCAAGGCAGAATACGAATTACAATCAGTACCGTCACCTCGACGTACCTAAGTCATTCCACAACTTAAGGCAGTTTTTGCCGTGCACCACCACTATGTGAAACCAGCTGCCCACTGAAGTATTTCTAGTATTTCTTTCTATAACCAATTCGACTTAGGGTACTTCAAGAAAGCGTAAATTCTTAAAAGGCCAACTCCAATTCCTAAAAGGCCAAAACCAATTCTTAAAAGGCCAATTCCAATTCTTAAAAGGGCAACTCCAATTCTTAAAAGGCCGGCAACTTGCCAACCATCTGGCAATGTGAGTGGCCATGGGCGGCCTGCTCGTTTGCTCTATAAAAAAGTACTTATATCTGATATCAATGCTACGGATAGTCGAGTTTTCTTACAGACCACTACACGTTTAAATAAAACATCTTAAAGTATATATACGCGAGTTTATTACATTACACCAAATAATCATAAGAACTTTTTTATGTACCCATAACAACGTAGTATTTAATTACGATGCTGGACTACTGCGTAGTAGGTCTTGTAATTCTTATAAACTTTTCCATATATCTAGAGTTACATTGTCCATAAATATTACGCAAAGTAAACACGGCAAATGAAAATATCAACTTTAAAAGTCATTTTGTGCATAATTCGTGGCTAAACATAGTATAAAACAATGTAAAATGAACTTTATTTATAATGACATAAAGTTAAAATTTGGCTGGTTTTTTTGTCATGTCCTCTCAAGGTCGGTGCATGAACTGTAGGAAACAACTAGTTTTGTGTTAAACAGTTTATTTATTATGTAATCGAAATTGAAAGTTAGAATAGTGAAATCAGTAGGTCTCGCATGCGTTCGCCTATTTATGAGGCTTCTATAATAATATAGACGCTATATCTGATACACCAATGGCACTACAATCACTACAGTCATTTGTTTATTCTAATATGCAAGTAGGTATTCAGCCTTCTGTGGCTGAACGCCGTCGACGTTTGGGGTAGCAACAACAAGAATGGCGCTATAACCATTCTGGGCCTTAGATCAGTTTCATGATTATTTGTCTAATAGGCAAGTAGATGATCAGCCTTCTATGCCTGACACACGCCGTCGACTTTTTGGTTCTAAGGCAAGCCGGTTTCCTCACGATGTTTTTCCTTCACCGTTTGAGCGAATGTTCAAGGCAGAATGTCCATTGATGTACAGCCGGGGATCGAACCTACGACCGCAGGGGTGAGAATCGCAAGGTTCCTCACGATGCATGCCGATTTCCTCACGATGTTTTCCTTCACTACGAGCGCGTGTTAAATGAGCACAAAGTCCATTGGTAAACAGCCGGGGATCGAACCGTCGACGTCAGGGATATATTGTCACGCCCAAGCCACCAAGCCAACTCTGCTGCCATGCAATGTACTGCTAAATGCAACGAAGTGTAAATAATTTTTTAATTAATTCTTCACTTATCTTGAATGAATACGAAATTAAAAAAAATATTAAATCAGTGGCGCTACAACCTCTTTAGGGCTTGGCCTCAGATTTCTGAATCAGTTTCATGATAATTTTTCAATCTAATAGACAAGTAACTGATCCGCCTCCTGTGCCTGACACCCGCCGTCGACTTTTTGGGTCTAAGACATGTCGGTTTCCTCACGATGTTTACCTTCACCGTTCGAGCAAATTTTAAATGCGCACATAGAAAGAAACTCCATTGGTGCACAGCAGGGGTCGAACCTACGTCCTCAGGTATGAGAGTCGCACGCTGAAGCCACTAGTCCAACACTGCTCTGAATATGAAATGAACAAAACTAAAACTAATAACCAATTACAGTCGTATATTTGTACAACTAAGACCGATTTATGGTTAAAACCATATACCTGGTTCAAACTTCTAGACAAGTTTAGGTTAGCCAAGATTTATCAATGATTAAAGTATCTTTTTTTCAAGTCCAAATGCCATATAACCACTGGTTATGGGAAAAAATAACGACTGCAGTAATTTCGTTTGTTCGTCAAATCATGACGTGATTTATTGGTTGCAAATTTTAATTAAAACGTCAGCCGATCAGTTGTGTGAGTGCTGCCAACAATTTTGATGCATTTACCGAAATAAAACTGTTATTATGAACAATTTTGCTTTGTGATATGTGGACTCCAATTAAACAAAGTCCACTTACTGTGCTAATTATAATAGTAATTCATAACTAGGATCTTAAGCTAATCTAAAAAAACTGCAATGAATTTAAAAATTGTCCCTGTCAGTGCTATGCTATAGCGCTGGCAGCTTTTGCAAGCTGTATTTAGTTAAACGAGGAAAGAACCAGCTCTGGGCTCACCGTTAATTGATGATTGGCGTCTGTACTCTTGTACCCACATTTAATAAGAGATAAAAACTTATTTATCAATTATAATACAGTGATTAACTTTATTACGTTTATACGTATACGTACGTATTACGTATGTTTATACATAATAAATCATCTTCTTATAGTGACATATCGTTTTGAAGGTTGGCGATAGTCATGGCTACTTTAATTTTATGCCGCATTTCTGATCAATGATTTGGTGCTTTGACCAAAAAAAATCAGTGGCGCTTCAACCTCTTTAGGTCTTGGCCTCAGATTTCTGAATCTGTTTCATGATCATTTTTAAATCTAACAGGCAAGTAGGTGATCAGCCTCCAGTGCCTAACACACGCCGTCGACTTTTTTGGGTCTAAGACACGTCGGTTTTCTCACGATGTTTTCCTTCACCGTTCGAGGAAATGTTAAATGCTCACATAGAAAGAAAGTCCATTGGTGCACAGCCGGGGTTCGAACCTACGACCTCAGGGATGAGAGAGCCACTAGACCTACACTGCTCTTTGACCAAACCACTGTCTAAAATTCTTCAACCAAGACGTACGTCTTTGACCAAGTCTCCTTCTATCTACTTTGCCTTGTATGATTAGTTGAAGGAGCTCGTATTTTTTGGTACTTAGACGTGTCCGAAATCTTATAAAATTAAACAAATATATTGGTAACATTTAGATGGAAAACAATTAACTGTCCAATGACCCCTGGATGGAGCAGAAGCCGTCCACAGTGTTTCCAGCGCGTTCGATCTTCAGCCTCGTAATTCAGCTGGCTCCAAGTCTTTCCGGATCTCATGCCTTATCAGTAACTGTCAGGTTTACTTGGGACGGCCACGTTTCCATTCCTTGGAATCTCTTCGGTGTGTATGGCCTATCCAGTTCCACACCTGCTGACTAATCAGCCATCAATATAAAAAAACATCCATATTCAGATTTAGATTGGAGTATATAAATAAATCTTTAGTATATTAGTATTTCAACCTATGACCTTTACCAAACGCAAAAGTAGAGGCGTGAAGTTATAAATGCTTCTATGCAGTAACTCGTGAGGCAGAGACTTCCAGAGGTTTTCCATAAATTAGAGGCTGTCGGTTGCGTGACGTTGCACCACAGGCAGCTACACTACAAGACACATTTACTGAAACAACAATATATACGTTCCATTTCAAGAAACAATAACACGTCTTTGATACAGTACATATGAAATGAAAAAGCTAGAAAAATTTACAATACGCAATAATTACGGTGAAGATAAATAATAAAAGAAAAAAATTTAAAAGAGTACCGAGAGTTTTTTACGCCGGCTTTTTCTCTCGGCCTACACCCTCTGTCTTCTTTGCCGATGAGTAGGGATGCCTTCAAATTGAATGACGTGGAATAAGTGATACATGTATCTTATGTTCCATAATAAACATATTTTATTTTAATATAAAATAACCTGACTTAGGATCATTCGAGAAAAGAGCGTACCAATTCTTAAAAGGCCGGCAACACTTGTGAGCCTTCTGGCAATGTATGTGTCCATGGGCGGCGGTCAGTTAACATCAGATGAGCCTCTTGACCGTTAGCACTTCATGCAAAAGATACATGATCAAAAAACAAGAACTCGTGAAAACAAGAAGCTCAATGTTAAATATTGTCAAAATGACGCAATATGCGTCATTAGTCTTTTGTTTTACATGTGCAATACAAAGATGCGAAGTTCGCTGCATAGTATAGCTCACTCTTATTGGTAAATACAACAATAGTAGTCTGTGTTAGGTTAATCCTTTTCCATATAAATATAGTCATAAAATGTCCATAATACAGATTAAGGAAAAGAAGTATTTTAGCTTAAAATTCAATTTACAAATTATATAGTTTATTTAATATTATTTGCATATAATTAAAAACAAATAATGATCATGAACGTGTTATTAACAGCGGCGAATTGCATCTTTTAAGTTTGGTATTTGCTGGTATTTAACATATAATTTTCAATTATAATTTGAATAAAATAAATGGTCAGAAGTGTAGCAAAGTTTCTTCGTAGTAAGACGAATAGCATAAGTTCTGTGAGTTTACAAAAAACTGCATTATCCCCTAATGATCTTAACATAAAACGTTTGTTTTAATATATATATATATGTAACTACATGATATTGGACATAGTTGACCCGTCTACCTAAAGAAAGTTTCATGAATTTACGTCCAGATTAACAGCTAAGTTAACAAAACTAAATATTTAAATAAAATATAATATAAATAGTTATTATTTAAGCCTTGCGGAAAATTAAGAATATCCATCTAAATCATCATCAGCACACTCCACATAAACACTACATATTAGGTAATTTTATTTCATAATATTTCTTCCCCTTTTGTAAATGTCTGAACCAAATTGTATATATTAGGTATTCCGTTATTGGTTATATCATTAGCGTAATTATTAATTGTTATATATAATTTATATTAGCTGTAGGATTACGAAATAAATAAATAGTGATTAAGCTAAGTACCTACCTAAGTTTAAGATCTAGGCCTCGTGAAAACAATTTCCTATTTTTTTTTTGACATTTATATTAATCATGTAGGTGTGCCTAAATTTTTAATTATTTTTATTATTACTATGTAAATTGAAAACTGGTAATTAGTTCTCGATATATTTTTTTTATCTATTGCGAATGTTCCAGTAGGTTTCAGTTTGCAAAATGAAATAAAGCTAATAACAACCATGTAAGTATCAGTTCGATCAGTCCTTTGTCCCGAAAACAGAACTATAACATATAGACAAGTGAATCGGGAATAAATTGCTGAAAGCTCATCACAAATTCAATTCAGCTTGATTTGCTTTATTTGCTGGAGCCAATCAATTGACGAAAAAATGTAAAACAGTCTCTGACGTTGTGTAATTTGGTTCCGTTGCGTTTTATTATTACATAGTAAATGCAAGAATCATGTGCATGTAACGAGTATTTAAACATGAAATATTCTTTTTAACCAATATCTAATATATAAAATTCTCGTGTCACAGTTTTCGTTGCCATACTCCTCCAAAACGGCTCGACCGATTCTCATGAAATTTTGTGTGCATATTGGGTATGTCTGAGAATCGGACAACATCTATTTTTCATCCCCCTAAATGTTAAGGGTAGTCCACCCCTAAATATTTTTTTTTTATTTTTGATATTTTTTTTGATACAGCATTAAAAAATACATACAAACCCCTAACTTTCACCCCTCTACGATCAACCCCTATTTTTTTATTATAAATGATATATATGGCAAAACGACGTTTGCCCGGTCAGCTAGTATATATATACTTTTATAATAAGACATTGTGGAGTCCAATCCCGCGTTGTTGAACATGGGGTACCGCGTGGGAGTTACATTCTTTCGCGGGGTTTAATTTTTTTTCGCACCTTACAAAAATTATGCGGTGACAAGATGGGGCGGGGACCAGATTAGGTCGGTGCGTGCTATGCTCGGCAACCGACCATGGTCGGTGAGCGAACTGCATTTATGAAGATGTGGGTGCCGGCGGTTACGCTCTGAGAATCTCCTGCGGGAAGATAACTAAACGTTTCGGTGCTTTTTACCAAATGTGGGTAGTTCACTAGTTGAATCGCCGCGAATCGGCAATAGATGTCGTTGATATATCAAATTTTAATAAACTTTAATGATAATATTATATTGCTGTACTTATTGTACTAGTTTTTTAAATTAAAACATTATAACAAATACATTAGTTAACCCGTTTGTAAACGTCGTAAGTTTTATGTTCATTATTACTAAACATTTAATATCGGCACAGTTAATGTATACTTTCTGACTAAAAATATCATCTCACAGGCCTTAAAACTGTATGGTTAATCAAAGGTATTGTTATAATAAATGTCAAAAGTACAAATACCTATATATAATGTAAACCTTGACATTTACATACATCATAATAATAGTAGGGAACCCTGCCGTATCATTCGGCTCGCAGTTTAATCGTTTAAATCAACACGGGTCGATCAATTCCGGAATCCTTTCATATGCCTCTATCATTGTACCCATTCCGTTAATAACCATTTATTCACATACAATCATATCCTGATACCATAGCATACATAAAGTTTATGCAGGAGAATTTCTCTATGCTTAATAAAAAACAGTTTTTACGAAAGTACTTAATAGCCTAATGTTTACATTAAAAATCAAAAATATTATTGTGAAACATTTCAAATGTATAATTTCGATAGCTATTTTGTATTTAGCGAAACTATTAAAACAAGTCGGGGATTCTCATATTATCAAGGCGAATACAAAAAAATCTTAATCCAAAGAACTAATATATCATAAATCTCTATAACTCTCTAACAAATAAAATAAAATAAACCAGAAATAAATACAACCCATTTTTAAGTCTGCGCCTCAGATTTCTCTATCTGTTTCATGATCATTTTTCAATCTATTAAGCAGGTAGGTGATCAGCCTCCTGTGCCTGACATAATATGGCAAGCCGGTTTCCTCACGATGTTTTCCTTCACCGTTCTAGCGAATGTTAGATGCGCACATAGAAAGAAAGTAAATGATATACCAGAGTCCAGACCCAATACTGTTACATATCCATACGACGGTACTTTTACAATTTAAAAGTCCATCTGCCAGTTTAAAATGTGAATGAAAAAACTGAAACTCATAATTTTTTAATTGAATATTCCTGCCTCTGAATATAAAGCTTAATTTGTTAATTAACGAATGTGCACGCAATTTTGAGCGTAAATAAATGTACTTAAAATAAATTGGCACTTTTAAAGCACATGCTCTCGACATAATGGAAAACCCGATGAATAAAAGCCTTCGAGCCTGGAAAACTGTAGTGAAATTTTCATAAATAACGTGCTTGATAACTATCAGTGGAAAATAGTGTAAAATAGTGCTACCCTTAGTATCGTTTATTGGTATTGTCTGTAATTCTTAATTCTTTACATGCAAGAAGGTGAGTTACTAACTGACACAAGCCGTCGATTTTTGTATTAGAAATACCGGTTTTCTCACGAAGTCACTGCTTAGTTTTACTCGGGTTATGTTAGACGCATTTTTATTTTTATTTATACATTTTTGTTATTTATATTTGCTTATAGTTACGTCCTCAATTTTTGAAGTTATACTTCTTTAGGCGCGTTATGAAAAATTGATGAGAGTGAAATTTTACGATGCGTGCACACCGTGACACAAAATTAACAAAATGAAGTTGCCCACTAAATCGCTCATTAAGTTGAGGAAAAAATGCTACCAACAAAACAGAAGTGGAACCTCTGTTAGTGGCGCATGTTGACACGCACGCCGCCTCTGTTAATTTTATAGTGAGTGTTTTGTGAGTTTTTGTGAACTATTGTGGCAATGTATCAGTATCAGTCTAACCTCTCTTTGTTCCCAAACTAATACAATTTCTCCAAATCCTAACGACTGACAATTGTGTGCCTTTCTTCTTGGTAAGGATACTTCGTAACGAGGTACTCAGGAAATATTATTTTAGTATAAATTGTGTATCGACGGCCACCGAACCGTTCCTTGTGATACAATCGTGTCAAGTATTTATTGCGTATTTAGATAGAAAAATCTATCCCCTAGGTTTACACTTAGCAAGCCTTGCCATTGTAAAATACTATTCCCTAAATATTCAGTACGACCGCTTCCCAGCGCTTTGCATCCAACATCCTTCACTCCACTCTCACCAGGTTTACATACTGGGTTCACCATGCTTCGCTGAATGTTGTGGAAGGACCCAAAATGGGTCAATATACATTTTATGTTCACGAAAAGTTATACCAACTTATCCCTTCACCAATTGTTTGGTGTCAAAGAGCAGTGTTGGACCAGTGGCTTTAGCGTGCGACGCTCATCCGGTTTCATACTTTTGTTTTCCTTTCACTTGATTCATCTATTTCCTCGTTTTCATCATCATATAGCAGCATATATTCAATTGTATCCTTATCCATGTTCCTATCTGCCGGCTTCTTCTCTCGGCCTACACCCAATGTATTCTTTGCTGATGAGTAGGGAGTCTACCGATTCAAATTTAATGACGTGGAATAAGTGATACCTGTATCTTATATTCCATAATAAACAGTTTTTTTAATCCCGATTTCTACATGTCCAAAATGAGTTGATTTGTTCTTTTATAGTTACGAAAATATATATCAACTTACCCCTTCACTTATTGCTAGATGTCGAAGAGCAGTGTTGGACCAGTGGCTTTAGCTTTCGACTCTCTTCCGAAGTCAAAGTTTTTTTCCCTTTTACTTGACTCCTCTTTTTCCCAACTCGTTTTGATCTTGTTGCCATCTTGACGAGCGTGATTAATAGCAGCATATATTCAAGTGTATCCTTCTCAATGTTTCTATCCTGATTTCTAGCTTGTCTATGTGACCCACGTTAATAATAGTGTAAGGCCAGGCAACATAAGGATTGATGTGTTGTGAGGTCCAAGCGCAAATCTTATTTCTTAATCCCTTAGCTTTGAGGTTTGGTATTGAATCGAATTTAAGCATTATTATGAATTAAACTACTGTTATATCCAAATATACGTTGCTCTAGAGATTATGTACATTTAAACAGCGTTTTCTCTCTCTTCAATCGGTAGCTCATGTCTGAGAGTCGTGGAAACAAGGAATCACCTGGAGCGCACAATCTGTTTCCACCGGTTTCTGTCCAGCGCCTCTCTTATAACAGTGTACAGTTTTGAAGACGATGAGTCTTCACTTGATCGGTCCATCTAGTTGATGAACGGCCATGTCTTTTACCTTCTATGTAATTACGATCAGTTTCTTCAAGTTCTCATCGCCTTTGCGCATTGTATGGCCGAAATATGATACAATTCGTTGTCGGCTTTGGTAGGCATGCGGAGTTGGGTCAAGATCGATGTATTGGTTCACTTCGTGGTCCGCGGTATTCTTAACATTCGCCTCTAGCACCACATCCCAAAGTCATCCTTTGCCAAGATAGTCCTAACCTTTCAGCTTTTAGCCAGCTTTAATAGCATTCATATAATACAGTTGTAACATCATCACTCAAAATATGTAGCTAAATAATCAAAAATGTTTTTCGCTATTTCGTGTGCTCTATACCACAGCTTACGCCCTCTTTGATGGATGTTGTCTTGATCGATTGTTCCACAACTATATTAGACCGTATTAATATGAAATACCTATTTAATATAACTTAAAAAATACTAAAAATTTGATTATTTAAATGCTGTTGACGCCCGGTGGTGTGTTAATAACGGCTGTGCATCAATGGATGGATCTTGCTGTGCAAATAACACTTACGTGACGAAACCGGCGTGTAAAACCACATAATTGACAAATATGTGAGTAATATAAATACCACAAGAGGTGACGCGGGCCAGAGGAACTCGCCCATGAATACGAGGGACGCCAAGCCCACCAGACCTAGTTTAAGCAGGTAATGTCCCTTTTTAGAAAAGGAGAGATTTGACTCTTCCTTTCTGCTTAGATTCTGGATCACAGATCTGCCAGATAGTGTAGTTGATAGGCTATTAAAAGCTATTATTATTATTATTATTTTACCTGTTTAATATTTAAAAAATACCATCAGTCTTACACATATTGTCCTTAATTAGAAATCTTATCTGTAAGAAAGAAATCACCTACTTGATTGTATAAAAAAACTAGCTGACCCGGCAAACGTTTGTTTTGCCATGCCATTTAGTTCAATAAAAATAACTATCTACAATAATAAAAAATTAGGGGTTGTATGTATTTTTGTGTGCTGTATCATAATAAAAACAAAAAAAAATCTAAAAAATTAAAATGAAAATTTGGGGTGGATACCCCTTATCCTGAGGGGTCTGAAAGATAGATAGTAGCTGATTCTCAGAGTTACTGAATATGAATATAAAATTTCATAAGAATCCTTTGAGCCGTTTCGGAGGATTATTGGAACGAACATTGTGACACGAATTTTATATATTAGATATCTGAAAAAAAAAAATAACATCAGAATGTACCACGGAATAAACATAATCTAGTCCCACAACAAATATAATAAAAATAATTTAATTTAATTGTAAGTAGGATAATTATGAATTTTTTTTATACTAATTTTTATGTCCAATTGTTGCACGTTTAGGGCTCAAACCCACCGCTCAACATTGAAATTGCACGCTTAGATTAACACCGTAACCACTGATTAAAAGCCTGATTATACACAGGTTTCAGTTCTATATTGATGAACCTTTGCAAAAATACTCCAAAGGATTGCAACCATTAACGCTTCTAAAATTCAATTCATTACCTTCGTTTGAAGAAAATTTTACTTTAAATGAAGCGTTCTAGAGTTGAAAATCGATTAATCAAAGTTAACTGCACTTGCACGCTGAATCATTTTAGCGATAGACAAGGCGAACACTTAAAAGAACTACTAGCCGTACATAAAAAGAGGACAGCTATATTTTTGTGAGCGTGTTTTGAAACGTCTGGACTCTGACTTTTGACGAAGATGGATGGCTCTTAAACAGTTGAATGCAGGAGAATGGATAAAGGATAATTACCTTCCTTAGATATAGTTTTAAATCATTAAGTATAAAACTGCAAACATTTAGAGGAATTTAAGAAGGAAAATTGTATATATATAATAAGATATATGTACTAAGTAAATTTATGTATAAAGAGAGCTTTTGATCTATTAAGAATACTCAGGCATTTCACTAAATTAATTAATTGAGAAAAGAGCGTACCAAGTCTTAAGCCGGCAACGCACTTGCGAGCCTTCTGGCAATGTGAGTGTCCATGGGCGGCGTTATCACTTAACATCAGATGAGCCTCCTGCCCGTTTGCCTCCTATTACATAAACTAAAATTTATTAAACTAGACAACGGATTTTAATATGGTTTTAAATTTGTCAGTCCATTTAGATTTTAACTACGATTTCCTCGTTTCATGTTACGTTATGCACTGGTACTACATATGGAAAAACTATATTGAAATTTCATACAAAATCGCCAGGAACTCATTCGATATTGTAAGTTACAGAGTAGCAGCGCTGGCTGTATTATTGGCGCTACTACAAGTCTGGGCCTCAGATATCTGTATCTGTTTCATAATCAATATAATAGTCAAGTAGGTGATCAGCCTTCTGTGTCTGTACAGGCTGTCGATTGGGTCTAAGGCATGCCGGTTACCTCGCGATGTTTTCCTTCATTGTACAAGTGTTAAATGTGCATTTAGAAAGTCCATTGGTGCACAGCAGGGGATCGAACCTACGACCTCAGGGATGAGAGTCGATGAAGCCAACTAAGCCATCACTAGGTACTCTAGTAATAAAAATAGTCTATATATATTTTCTACTGAGTGTACATATATGTACGTGTTTAGTAACAGATTCAAAGCAAACAACGCAAATTTATATGAATCTTATTATAAACTTCTAAAATAATTAAATTTAAATGGAATTCATCTTCGATAATAAAACAAAAGTAATCAATATAATTATAAAGTGCCTGGTAATCCACGCAATAACTCGTATTTTTTTAAGTATAAAGGCATTCCTTGTAATCCAACAAACGTTCGTGGTCCAAGTGTAAGGAAAGGAGTTATAACTTTGATATTTTAATACATTATTAAAACGCAATGTATAATGTAATTATACAAAATCAATAGGTAACCAGTCTTAGATTCCGAGTCACGATTAAGATCTAAGAATGACTCATGATTGTCAAAAAAATGTCACGTCAGATTTATAACCTTCTTCATTTTCTTTTAAGTTGATTAAAAATGTACCATATTGAAAGAGTTTGCATATGCTAACTGCTACATGTAACAGAAAAAATAGTAACTTGCGTAGAGATTTAGAGTCTCTCTGTATCATCTACTACATTTACCATAGACACTCAGAGGAGTTGTTGGGATTTATACCTGCAGCTGAGTTTTAACATTGGACATCAAGGCAGAATACAAAATACTATCCTAATCACCTCGTCGTCCGTCGTTCCACAATGAGAGTTTTTTAAAGTAGTTTTACCACGCACTACCACTATGTGGAACCAGCTGCCCACTGAAATATTTCCAAACCAATTCGACTTAGGGACCATCAAGAAAAGAGCGTACCAATTCTTAAAAGACTGACAACGTACTTGCGAGAAATACTAAGCTGTCAAAACCGTATATTCGTACTCAAAACTAAGAATTGAAAAGTAAATATATAAACCGACTTTAAATATTTATGATATCTGAAAACTGACCCATTTTGTTGAATCTTCGATGCTTTCTCTGTGTTCAAAAACTGATTTCTAAGTAAGAAAATACCCGATTGAAATAAAAATGGACTATCTCAACATGACTTTTAGTGTCTGGGAAATGTGAGGATAAACTCACAAAATTAGTACACGTACCCAATACTCAGAATACTATATCTCACAGGTACACTCACTCAAATCGGTGAAAAATACATAGCAAGAAAGCATTTTTTCCCCAAAACCACTTGCCAATACAAAATTAAAACGCCTAAAAGCCTTTTCCATCGATTAAAGCAGAGTACTCCTCATGGTTCAACTAACCGAGAGTTAGGGCCACTTCACACCTCGTTCTCAGCTCGCGAAACATCGCGATTTTTCACACCCTGCCGTGAATGCAACTAATTAACAAATATGCACTTTCATAGTTTGAGAGCTTTTAGTTTGATAGAGCGTTTTTAAAAACGGTTTGAAAGATTTAAATTGAATTTTTATGTTTAAATAAACATTCTACAGCTTGTTTTGAAACATTATACTTGTATTCATTAGTCCATTTAAAGACCGCTGGTATCACGAAACGAATTAATACAAATGAAACTGCGGATATAATTGTTAATGCTATAAACAAATTGAACTTAAAATCTATCTTTTAGGGAATTATTTTAGCCCAAACGAGGGCAGGAATCCGCTTGACTAGGGAATTTATCCGTCATTACCGCCGATTGTAAACTTTAAACAGACATTTCTCGGTAACCCGCTGGGCTAGCGGGAGGGGAGTGGTAGCGTTTTGTAGGTGACGAGTGTGGATTTTTTAAATCGCTATATAAAAAATCGCTAATACGAAAATAAAATATTCTTATACGTCAACGACGTTTACATATTTTTCGTATACAGTCAAAAAGTCTAAAGTCAAAAATCATTTTTTCATGTACATGTAGGTAACACAATGTACACTTATGAACGTCAAAAAAAAATACATTAAATGCTTCTAATTTTACATTTACTGCCAGTTCTCAAATCAAGGATGTAGAACGGAAGAAAATAACTGGCAATAAACTTAGGTGTATAGTGATTATAAAGATGAATTCGAAATTTAAATAATCTCTCCCTCTTGTAGCCTACACCAAGATCTTACCAGTCGTCCTTGCAGCTTCCACTCTCAGTTTCTGCGATAACTCTGCGCGCCAAGGCTCACACACTGCCCTATTCTAGTTATTTCAAAAACCTACTCTTAATCGAACTGTATCAAATACTAATCCTAGATTTAGAACACTAATTTTAATTTATATTTCCCCGCTTGAAAATCATATACTTAATAATCGACTATCCAACACAATTTCTCAATCTCTTGTCTATGCAATACAACCTATTCAGCGTATAATTATCAATGTTATATAAAAGACTTGGTGGTGCAGACGAAATAAAGGAATCAAATACAGAAATGTTAATTATATTTAATTGAACGGGATTTTTATTCCCCTCTACCTGTTCTTATGGTTTAAAATATTTATTTCTCATTAAAGACATTACAACATTCACTTAGACGTGAAATTTGAATACAATAATATATTACGCTTATTAATTGTATAAAAAGGAAAACAGCAGGCAAGAAACAGAAGACTTATTAGATAAAAATACAGCAATAAGAAGTTTTTAGCTTCAAGTGCAAAACTATACTTTAGAAGACTGCGACAGTAAGCACCTGTTGAAAAACTGAGGTATTACACGCGCAACTCAAAGCACGCACGCACACATCAATTATTAATTATAGTACAAGAAAAAACATAAATTTAAACAATTAATTATTGTTTTATTTAATACAATAATTAACTGTTTTAACATGTTATGAGTAAAACAGTAAGACAAATATATAAAAAAAATTATCCGTATTGCCAGTTCTACGCCCTTGATGAGAACTGGCAGTTAATGTACTTTTAGAATAAATAAATTATATTTTGATATGAATAAACTGAATATCGTAGGACGATTGTCGACGTCTCAACAAAAATTTTACCTTTCCTTTCAAACGTATATGTGATAAAAATTGTCTATAGTCATCATTATGATAGACAAGACGAAAGCAAATTAAGCGCGTGGACTGATTGTGGTGGCGAGAATAATTGCGCTTTTTGGAGCTTACCGAGTAATTACGGTGACTAGTAGACGCTGGGATAGCATGGACCTTCCTATTATACATTTTCATTTCATAGAGACACAATACCTTTACTGTTTTTCTCTTTTAGTTGTATTTTCTTTAAACTTCTTGTGACGACGAAGGCCGAGGTTGGTTGGTTGGAGCTTCTTTAACAAAGACGTTGCGCTGTCGACATAGGCGACATCTTTATATGTTCGCTGAGTACACAGCAGTGACATTATATCTCCTGTGTAATAAATACTAAATAATATTTGTTTACAACACACAAATATACAGTATTTCCAATATTCTGAACCTACAGTATAGTAATAATTTAAAAAAATATTTATATATTTTTTCTTTTTACTTTAAATGAACGTTAGTTGGTTGACACTACGATATCTTCTGTATTAAAATAAAAAACGTGTGTGTGTGCACGCGTTAGAACTTAGAAGTTATACTTCTTTGGTGTAACACGATAAAAATCTTTTCAATAAATTTATTGTAGAAAAAACGACACTTACAATAGAAAAAACTAAAATCTTGACTAAAGCGGTCTTCATGGTGTCGGTTTTTTGTGTGCGCGCGCATCGTAAAAATTTACTCTCATCATTTTTCCCTAACGCGCCAAAAGAAGTATAACTTAAAAAATATATTTAATCAACTTCGTATATCTATTAAAATAATTCAACTATAACAGGTGTTTATAGAAAGAGTTAATCCTTCCTCAAAGGCCGGCAACTTATGCGCCGTTCCACTTAAATGGGTGTGCATGGACTGCGATGACTACACTTTTGCCCCCTATACTATAAAAAACTGTTTTAACAGGGTCTTTTACTGTAAAGTTTTTTTTTATAATTTTTGAAAGTCAGATAGCCATATCTTTCTTCCAACAATTTTTGAGCTTAAAAAACTCTGGTAAAGGAATATCCAGGCTATGACCAATGATTTAGGTGTGTTTTACTTAGTGTGAACATGTTTACAATATGTTACATTACAATCTCTATCTATGACGTGTTGATGTTTAGATTAATTAGTTTGAGAAATTAAAGTTTTTTACACACACTTTCGAATATTCCCATCGGCCAATTTTAGATTGGCAGTAAATTGCATTGAAATGTTATTTTTTTATTCATATTCATTCCTTATACGTAGTAAGTGATCGGCTCTCTTGATATTTGGGTTTTACACATGGCTATGCTTTTTCTTTCATTCACATTAAAAAAAACCCAAAGATTCAACCGTAGTTCAAACGGAACGATTCCAAAGGCCGGCAACGCAGCCACTAAAATGGGCTGAGACTGCCCTTTTAGGCGTCCTATAGGGCCGTTTGCCCCTGTATTCTTTAAAAAAATGACTTTAAGATTAGGAGTCCAGCCTCTAGGCTCATCATCTCTAAATCAGTGTAATTGTCTGTAACTACTCTTTTGTCTCTTTCGGTCCAATAACGTTTACCCTGTGATGAAAAGAGATATATACTTAAAACGATGTAATCTGACTGATTATTATCATTTTTATAGGGCTGTTAGTGTTGTAAAGGGAAAATGGCATTCCTTGAAGGAGGCCTAAACCTGGGACGGGTTTTCCTACTAATTCTATAACTAACAATTTAAAATATCTAATCATTAATAGTAATTAATTTGACGACTCATTGGTCTAGTGGTTAGTACCCCTGACTGCGAAACCATGGGTCCCGGGTTCGATCCCCGGCTGAGACGAACATCGATGTGATGAGCATTTGATGTTGTGCTTAGGTCTTGGGTGTTTAAATATGTATTTATATGTCTATCTATGTATAATATGTATGTATATCCGTTGCCTAGTACCCATAACACAAGCTTCACCAGCTTAGCATGGGACTAGGTCAATTGGTGTGAATTGTCTTTAAAAAAAAAAAAATTAATCTCAAAACATTATATATTTTTTATTTAAATTACAATAATTAATAATTTATTACGTATACGTAAGGAGTTAAAAGTTTTTTAATTTTTAAAATAAGTATTTATAACAGGATTAGTACAGCTACTGGCCAAAATTAAAAAAAACTACAAATTTTTTCTTCCATGCCACAGAATATTTTCAAAATGATGTTTGTTGTCTTTATTCGTATCAAAGTGAATAAAGCAGGGTTTTGATTCCCTATGACATATCACACAGAAGCCTGACCTATTATGCCTAAAAACTTATCAACGAAACAGAAGTGTTTGTTGCAGGAAATCTTATTTTGCTCCCTATGGTCATTTGATATACTGGTGGTATCCAGCCATTGTAATCCTGCATCATGACGAAATAACACACTGGCAGTTTAAATAAATTAGAAACCCCCGTAAGCTTCTGGCCCGTGAAACTTCCACGGCATAAGATTTGGTTGCGTTCTGATGGCAGTATCGAAAAAAAAGTATTAATTTGTGTTAACATAACTCAATTCCACATATTCCAATGACTTTGTGCGGCTATAAATGAATAAGTAAGCTATTGACCTCTCAATTTTCTTATTGTATAGTAAAGTGGTATTTGTGAGATTAATTCACCATCTAATGCATATCATTATATGGAGTGCTTCGCCGTAAATGTTACAGTTAATATCACTGACCAGTTTAAAGAGCTCTCTTATTTTCATCGTTTATTTTAAAGAACAGGGAACGGGCAGGAGGCTCACCTGGTGTGATACCGCCCATGGACACAATGCCAGGGCTCGCGAGTGCCGGCCTTTTAAGAATTGGTACGCTCTTTGAAGGATCCTAAGTCGAATTGGTGGTGGTTCGCGGACGCTGCCTTAAAAACGCTTAGTGGAACGACAGACGTCGTGGTGATTCAAAATTCCACTCTTTGTATTCTACCTTAATGTCCGATGATGAAACTCAGCTGCAGGTCATCCGAACAAAAATCTCTATGGTCTCATAATTTGATTTTTGAGTTTTTAAAATTTATGACAATTTTTTTTATAGTAACTAATACTAATACATATTTCGACGGAATTTCGATATAATAATCTTATTCTTTTTTTTAATTAAAAAAAGTGATCCATAATTCTAATATATATATATATATATACTTCTTATGTTGAAATAAGAAGTATATCGATAATGTAAATACAAAAGAATGTAATTATAAATTCAAAAAACTATTGTTGGCCTATATTACATCAAGTAATAATAATATGCCATAAACAATGTGAATTTAGTTCACAAATGTATTACCATAGAATAGGTTTTAAGGTGAGGTACAAAAATAAACTCCAGGATTCCAAGAACATCATAATTATATTGAGTGATGTCTATGAGGGGTCAATGTAACCTGGTCGTAAGGTAAAATGTAAATAGTGTGGTCAAAATGTAGAGCTGAATCGTGATTTGGTTTCTTTTGTGGTTCCCAATAGTTTATATAATGTGAACGGTGAATTGAGGAAATTAAACTTAGATCAGAAAGTTCAATCTTAAACAAATGTATGTCTTTTACAATCGAACACAGAAGCATCGCCTAAATAAATATTAAGATTCAATCAAACTATCGGAATGCAACAGCGAAATCCTCAAATCAATATTCCTAAAACAAATGCGGAATAGGATATGAGCAAAAAACTTCTAGAATATTCCGCATCAGATTTTCGAGGCAGCGTGTAGGACCAATACCATTCGTATCTATCATTCATTAGCACAGCTAGAATCCAATACGACATTTTTTACAATCCCCAGGCACAAAGGACGGGCAAACCCCCACAGCGGCAAACACACCATACAAACAAGCGCGCCTGTGTGCGTGCAGAAAAACTTGAAAAAAATCCGACTGACCTGCGCACACACGGGCGATACCGCGAAAAAAATCACTGACACAAAGAAAGTCCACCAAAAACTTCAATACGAACTTTTGTACTCACACCTACGTAGTCGCGCACACCTTCGCTTCACAAGGAAGTTGTGTCTGTGTGAGTGAGTGCAGCTCGTCATTATAAGGGCTAAACTTAGCGCTCACGTGTGTGTGCCCTCACTGTTGCAAGAGTCCGAAACTTCAGAAGCATGCTACGGACTGAACATGCAGTAAGGCTTGTAAGAGATTCTCGGTTTTAAAATATCAGTATAAGGTTGAATTTTGTGTAAATCTCGGGGTATTTGGGCCCTTTTGATAATAAGGGAAGCTGCGCAGCGCGGGTAGTTTTCAACATACAAGTTGGATGCGAGATGCAACGAGTGTAGATGAGATGAATACACCCCTCTCTTTCGTACCGCCCGCCGGCTGGAGCGGGGTGTGGGGGTAGCGGGGGTGTCGTGTCGCGTTGATGAACATTTTTCTCATTTTTTGCATTATTTTTACGCGAATCGTTTTTAAAGGGTTTCGTCATAATTGCGAAGCGTCCGATTATGTTATGTCCGATAACACGGGATAACTTAATCAAGGCTGATTAAGTTTACTAACAAAGCTCCCTAAAAGCTCATTAGTAATTATGTTAATGTTAATTTGAAACTTCTCTTTATGATATTTTAAATAAGTACAGTACGATACGATATATTAAATGCACAATATTGATTTGTACTTATTGATACATAAATATAAAAAAGCTAATATAATTTCCTTGAGCTTTCTTAAGGCTCAATATAAACAAACGTAGCGTTCTCTACGCATGTCTCGAGTGAACGCGGGAAACTTATTTTCCCGCCTTTTCCACGCGCCAACATTTGCTAGAATTAAACTCACATGAATCTAATTAGAATATTTCCCAACTTAAATTCAACTGTAATACATACAGCGCTATAAAACTCACATTTAAAATTTTAATTAGTACGAATAAGAAAATATTTCCACTGAAAAGCTTGTATAGACGAATTGAGGAAAACTATTATTGCATTTATGTATTGAAAAGTTGATCAAGTAATGCATAATTATGAAAAGGTTGGTGCTGTTTCAGATCCTCCCGTTTGTAGGGGGAACAAAAAAAGGCAGCTTCAGTCTCGCAGCAACCGCGGCTCGCGCCGGCCGCATCAAAACGATATTTTATTTTTACATTACGTATTTCGTTTCGCGTAGACTTGGACGGCGGTAGTTGAGCGGCGCGTTTTGTGCAACAAAATTGTGTTTTTGGACCCTAAAATGGAACAAAATGAACATTTGGATAATAAAATAATAATTGATCAACCGGCAAAATTGTTTACCGCAACTTAACGCAGTTCAAATTAGAATTTATTTTCGTTTATTACATTTGTTTCACATTTGTTTATTAGCAACGACATATTGGGTTCGATTGATTTGTTATTTTTACGTTTCCAATGAAACTGTAACTTGAAGAAACTGTACTCCCGGACGGAAAGGGAAACAGGAAGATGGCGCTCGCTTCTTCTGTGAGCTTGTACTACTCCATCGTGCAACGGGCCGCAAGACATTACTTAGAAGATTATTGTCACACAGGTAAGATTTTCATATTTTTCAGTTGTAGACAGCCGGGATTATTTAACTTGCTAACTAAATTTATAAACAGTATCAACTTTTATTTTTCGTGAATAATTTAGACTGTTTTAAGATTTATTAAAATATTATATTTAAAAAAAATTATCTATCTTCTAGACTATACAAAGTTATTAAGTTGAGGAATTAAAATATAAAGCAACCGTTAAAAAATTTACGGCTAAATTTAATTCATACTATAATAAATTGATAAACGATATTGGTCGTTCCTAATGAACGACTCTGAGTAGGTATCTTAATATATCATTAAAATCAGACATATTTTCCACAATTATAGGCGAAAAGCAATTTTTTTTAAGATTAAAAAGAATAAAAATATAAACTGTAAATACATAGTTACATTAAATATTATAAATTATTAAACACTAGTTGTATCACATAGTTATTATCTAATGAACAGATAAAAACTGTATAAATCTTCCAACAGGTTGTCTTTTTATTGTTTTCAGTGTCATTGTAAGCCTTACGTCCTTATTAATATTATTACAATAATTAGGGTCCATGGAAATTAGTATTAATCGATACCATTGTTGTAGGAACAAATTAATCGAAAATATTATTAAGGAATCGTAAAATTAACCCGTCGGGTAACATCTGTCTACCTCAAAGGCAGTTACGATAACTTAATACGCAATGTAAATTGTAATTTTATTAGTTTCTTATTCTGTATAAATAGCTAGAACATATATAATCTATTAATTAATAATAGTTACTTTTTTTAATGTTAGAATTGTAGAGATACTATATATTGTATCGATATTGTATGTTAGTAAATTCTTTAACTGAAGGACTGATCTTGAAGTTCCACATGTAGAACTATTATTCCTTACATAATCTAAAATAAAGGTATAATTATTCATTTAGAAAAACGGAGTATTTATAAAGGCTGGAGGAACTTATATACTCACGAAATGTTTCTTCTTAATGAATGACTCTGAGTACGGTATAAGTAAAGCGTTAATTTATTATAGTTTATTTATTTTCTTTCCTTGTATGTTTTACAACTTATTCTCAACGAAAGCGACGATATGTCAACGAATCTATTTGTGATTTAGGTTTCAAAGAAATATTGATATCACAATAATTTCAACAAAGTCAAATAAAACCAAAGTATTAAAATTTAAATAAAAATCAATAAAACAGAAGAGCAGCACGCGTTCCAATTATAACAAATAATTTCAATTTACTCCTACGCAATAATGTTAGAAAATTGTCTTACAAAAATCATGTCGTTTCAATGAAATAGAGGAAGAAACAAAAAATATAAACTTTGCTATGATTTATGATGCGAGCAGTGTTGGTCTTGTGGCTTCAGCGAGAAAGTCTCTTTCTTGAGGTTTAAGGTTCGATCCCTGACTGTGCAATGGACTTACTTTCTATATGCGCATTCAACATTCGCTCGAACGGTGAAGGAAAACATCGTGAGAAAACCGGCTTGGCTTGCCTTAGACCCAAAAAGTCGACGGCGGGCCAAACCTAAAAAGGTTGTAGCGCCATTGATTTTTATTTATATTTATGGTGGATTACGTAAGTACATTACAAATCAATAAATTAAAATATGGTATTTTATTTATTACGAAACAGATACTACAATATAAACATAAACTAAATAAATACTTCATCAAAGCCCTTAGAAGTACAAAAGTACTTTAAAATGACGCAATTAATCCCTTTTACATGAACTTGTGCGTTGAATTTTGCAAGGTCTCAGTAACATTATAATTAATTACGCGCCAATCATAATCAATAAAAGTTTTATCATTAATATGTTATTCAAAAGTCTTACAACGCATTTTACCAAACGTGTACAGTCGTGTAGGGAAAGTATTACAATTAAAATTTTAACTGTCTCAATAAATTACTTGCAAAATTATGTAGATATAATATAAGGAGGTTTCCTTAAATATATTGAAGAAAGATAGTTACTTGAGATATAATTATAACCAATCAAAGATTCTAGTTGGCGCCTCATAGATAGTACTGGTGTTAGAGCTGGTGCTTTCCTCGCTCAACGAATAAGTATCGCAATACAGCGAGGAAATGCTGCCAGCATACACTGCTGTATGAACCAAACATTAAAAATTTTGGTTTAATTTTCTATTTATAATTTTTTTATTATTATTACTATGTAGGTTAAGAATATTGTAATTACTGTATATTTGTGTATTGAAAAAACTTATAACTAATATATTTATGGTGTAAAATCTATTCGATTGAAAAATGATCATGAAACAAATACAGAAATCTAAGGCCCAGACCTAAAGAGGTTGTAGCGCCACTGATTTATTTTTATTATATATGGTGTAACTGTATTTTAAACTAAATTTAACGATGTATATCAAATTATGTATCGTTACAAAAATACTACCGAAGTTTAGAAAAACAATAAAAAGAAAAAGCGTTAAGCATTAGTACCAACAACGCATAAAATTGCTATACATGAAACAACTTTTCCATGCGATTGTCCACTTAGAAACCAGTCCTGTACCGTCGCGCCGTTCAAACCAGTTGGACGATAATCGCATCGGGCGCGGTGCGTTTATATGCAAATGCGGTGCATCTCTTAAAGGTCAAGGTCGAGATAGTGCACTTTTGCGTGCCAGTGTACCTATTCGAGCCTTGGACTTGGCAATATGATAATAGGAAATTTCGTTTTCGACCTTATTTTAAACATCTTACGAAATAAATAATCCGTATAGGGGTGTACTGGTTCTATTTTTACAAATAAAATTGATCAATATTAGCCTACACCAGCTACCTGGATCTTGATCGGCAAGATTTTCTGCGACCTCTACGAGTAATAATAATAATTTATTTGCAAGAATTTACAGAAGAAGTACAAACATATTATGGTGGTACAATCTAAACTTCGCACATCGCGTGCAAATTTCTGTTGTTCTTACTTAATTAAAAGGTATAATTTTACATAGTAGTTAGATAGTTTGTTTTTTTTTAAATATATTATCACATTGTCAAATTAATATTAATTATAATGTTTCACTCAAATAATCATTCATAGAATAATATTTTCCAAAAGTAATGTATTAAGTAGATTTTTAAAAACTAGTCGGAAGTCGTTTGAATGTTTTTAGTAAATTATTACCTTGATTTCCATACAACAAGTGTTTTTCCTTTACAATTCCAGTTTAATTTTTGGTATAATTTGTCCTTATCTCTTCTTCGGCAGTCAATTCCCGTTGAGTAAATAATATTTATGTTTTTATGAACATTAATTTACGTAAAACCATAACGAAGTACATGACTAAGCCTATCTCAGTAATCATACAGTAGTGTTTGGTAGGTTTTAAGGTTATAGCGGCTATTATCCTAATTTATTTGAAATAAACTCGTAACGATCTAAGAATTGATTTTTATGTAGGTGAGAATCAAAGCTGTGTATTAAATCTCCTAAAATCATATTTTATGTTGTACCTTACCGTGCCCTTTTCAGTAGGAATGGAAAAATACTTAGTAACTTTAATTAACAGAAATAAATATTACATAGGTAACCATTATATAATAAGAATTTATATGACTCAAGCGTTCGTGATATTTAAAATTTAATGATATTAAGAGTATGTAAATAAACCAGTGGCGCTGCGCTGCAACCTTTTTAGGTCTCGGATTTCTGTATCCGTTTCGAGATGTTTTTTCTAATAGGCAAGTAAGTGATCAGTTTTTTGTCTCGACACACGCTATTGACGTTGGGCTAAGACGTGTCGGTTTCCTCGCGATGTTTTCCTTCACCGTGTTAAATGCAAAGAAAGTTCATTGGTGCACAGCCGGGGATCGTACCTACGACCTCAGGTATGAACACGCTGAAGCCACTAGGCAAACACAGTTCACCTTAAGAATTTAATTTAAACTATATATGCATTAAAGTAATAAAATTACATTTCTAAATGAGACATTTTTAGTTAGTATCTGCACCAATATGGAACGTTTCATTCTAGACTATACACTTGTTGGTTTGTTGTCACTGGCGAAATTATACCAGCCAATGCCACCAGTCCTGCCAACATCACTAAGTGGTACTCAGCTCTTACCAGGAGAAAGAAAATTTTGAAAAATATTAATTTAAAAAAAATTGTTAGTTCAAAGCCAAACCATTTCTATTCATATATTACATTATAATTTTGTGGGTACCTTTAGCATTTAATTTATTTTTCTGTCTGCCCCAAACCCCATGAGTACTTTAATCTGTATTTAGAAAAAAGATCAACGCGTGATCATAAAAGCTTTTACTAACTTCGTGGTAACTTTCTATGATAAAAACCATTGATAATTATAAAACGATAAATGAGCGACAAAAAGCCGATTCGAAGTGTTAAAAATGGCACCAAATGCAAGTACAAAGATTATTTTTATCACAGTGTGAAGATGATGCGAAGTAACTCAAACATAAGTATGATATCATCTAAGTATAATATTTTGTTTAATGGACAGTTTTAGCAGCTAAGTTATACTTAAATTTCTAGGAAATATTTGTGGTTTTGTCTTCTTCCATTAAAATGCTGCTTTTTTATATAGAACAGGGAACACTCAATGGCAGAGGGCTCGCGAGTTTTAAGAAAGCTCTTTTTGAAAGTCCTAAGACCCTAAGTCGAATTGATTCGGAAATACTTCAGTTGGCAGCTGATTCCACATACTGGCGCTGCATGGCAAACACTGCTTTAAAAACGCTCAATTGTGGAACAACGTACGTTGTGGTGATACGGGTGGAATACCGTATTCTGCCTCGACATCTGATGATGAAATTTTCATTAGGTTTTATTCTAATCAAATCTATATACATCTTTATCTTCTCTCTTAAATATACAAACTATGCCTTTTATCTAAATACTAACCTTATCCATAAAAACAATCAGTCCAACACAGTTTTAATAATACATGTCTTTTTACATAATGGTCTTAATATAATTTGAAGTAAATAAACAAAAGAGTAACTGATAACTGAACTCACTGTAAATTTAATGTCTAATAAACAAAACGTTCATTAACGGCGTTAAACGTTTCTCATAATTTATTGAACCACTAAAATGTTAATAGACTGTGTGATTGGTTACAAGGCTTAGTGAGGCATTGTTCCGCTCCAAGTGATGGTAATCAGGTGGCAAGCTTGGACAATGTTACGGTTAACTATACCGTTGGCTAATTGAAGCCAATGGTGATAGCAGACGGTGAGATTTGGGCATAAAAATGTAATGCAAAAAACCTTTAGAGACATTCCAATTCAAATTTCTACTTTTAAATTTAGAACACAAAAAGTGTTCAAAATAAAAAAAACTAAACTTCGTTTCGCCGTGTTTTTTATTTAGCCTACGTTTTTAGTAGCTACATATAAACGTATGGAACATTTTGCTATGCAATCCCATAGACTAATTCCCAATTCCAACCATTTTTTCTATCCATAAACCCTTCCTCAGAGTTCAAGAAATAAAATAAAGTACTCGAATTGGACCAGCCATTTTACGAATCATTTTTATTTATAAAAACAACTCTATGTAACAACCTTTGAGACTAAGGGTACTTAAATAAGTTAATTAAATTATATTACTTCGGTTTGGTTGGTATGTATGATCATTCGAAATAAAGGTACATTAATGGACCATAAATTAGCAAATACACAGACATTATTTTGTTTTCTTTTGGCATGTATTGGTTAAATAAAATAAAATAAATCAGTAGCGCTACATAACATTACATACATACAAATATTTTTAAGTCAACGGGAATAGACATCTGTCGAAGTAGACATGTGGAGAAATTGCCTGTGCCAAAAATTAATCTGGAATTATATATGAAAAACACCTTTTGTATGGCAATCAAGGTTTATAAAAATTTACCAAAAACATTAAAAGATCTTCCAACTAGAGTTAAAAATGGACTTAATGTACTACTTTTGGAAAAAAATTATTATTCTATTATTGATTGTTTGCATGAACATTATAATTAATATTAATTTGATAAGGTTATAATAAATAAATAAATAAAAATCATTTAATTCAGACCATTAAAAAAGTCCATATATTCTTAGTAAAGTAATACTTATAACTATGTTAGTAAAATTAAAATTAGCAAAATTATTCAAGACACAAAGAAGAATACATTTAATTCATATATCTACGTCGATTATAACATATTTTAATAATGTGTTGGTGTACTTATCAAATAATACATATAAGAATTGACTATATGACTCATAATGTAATAGTAATTTCTATTCTACCTTTTAAGACAAATTTGCACGCCATTATGTGTGGCAGAATATGCTAACTTGAGATTATACCACCATAACATTTTTGTACCATATTCTTGCAAATAAATTATTATAAAAAATAAATCAGTCAGCGTTACAACTTTTTAAGGTCTCGGACTCAGATTTCTGTATCTGTTTCATGATCATTTGTTCATCTTATCGGCAAGTAGGTGATCAGCCTCCTGTGCCTGACACAAGCCGTCGACTTTTTGGGTCTAAGGCTGACCGGTTTTCTCGCAATGTTTTCCTTCACCGATCGAGCGAATGTTAAATGCGCACATAGAAAGAAAGTCCATTAGTGCACAGCCGGAGATCGAACCTACGACCTCAGGAATGAGAGTTGCACGCTAAAGCCACTTGGCTAACACGGCTCAAATAAATTATTATTATTATTATTACAATATTTTTACACCTGGGCCTCTGATTTCTGTATGTGTTTCATGATCATTTGTCAATCTAATAGGCATGTAGGTGCATTACATTTTGCTCATGCTGTAATAAATCCGGTATAGAGATTTGAAATCAAAAAAATATTTCTTATAATTGTAGCTCGTTATAAAGGATATTGGCTCACGACCGGATACAGTTTATAAACTTTGTGAGTGTGATTGAACACGTGATATTCGTTTGATAATGGCTTTTAATCGCTTCTACTTGCTATAGCTTTAGAATACATATTTAACCCGTGTTAGCCTACTGCTTGGCATGCGACTCTCATCCCTGAGGTCGTAGGTTCGATCACCGGCCGTGCACCAATGTAGCTTAATTCTATATGCGCATTTAACATTCCCTCGAACAGTGAAGGAAAAAATCATAAGGAAACCGAAGCCTTAGGCCCAAAACGTTGACGGCGTCTGTCAGGAACTGAAGGCTGTTTACTTACAGAATTCTAAGGCCCAGACCTAAAAAGGTTGTAGCGGCACTGATTTATTTATTTTAATACTTATATAATATTATTATTTTCCCGCTTCTTGTCATTGATTGACACATTCGTACGTTTAAAGAGTACAGGTTAAACAGTAGACGGGGAATTCCCCTGGAGCAGCATCATTGCGACGGACAATCAACCTCGCGAGAATTAAATAACTAAGAGAATTTTGACGCAAAATTCCATTTTAGGTTTAATATTCAAGGAACCAACAAACCTATTTTATCACTTAAAATCAAGACGCACGATCTTATTCAAAAACGTCTACTACATTTGTTAAAGAAAATTTTATCACAATTATTTCTTTGCAGAGGCGTTTTGTTTTCGCTTTTGATTCGAACCGTAAACAAACTCTGTATAACAATAGATTACTTTACTCCTACGGTGAAGAAATGTGAGGAAATCCGTATTTTCAACATAAATGAAGAATATGGAAACCGATATAAAAAGAAAAAGAATACACTGATTATACATAATAAAAAAGTATGTTTAGTTAAAAAAGAAAGTTCACTAGCCCCCACACTAGCACTAGGTCTCTTCCATTTGATATATTAACGATACTTGACATATAAACTACATAATACAATTTAATACGTATTGGCATCAAAAAAATAAGGGCTGTTTTTTTCACATTTGATACGGATCGATTCCCAGAGACACGTAATATTTAGAAAATCATTGAATGCAGTAATACTTTTCAAAATTAAATAAAGTCTTCTTTCAGCAAAATATCCTCCCATCCCATCTACGATATTTAAGGTACCTTGATATCCCATAGTCTTGGGATGCCTGTATATTGTAGATTGTAGCTTGTTGAAATTATAATATATTTTTTTAGGTTAAAATATACTCAATTAAAACTTTTATATACCTAGTTACGCATTGAATAGCGGTATTACAGCCTCATTTTCTAACACGTGATTAGTGAACTAATAGTTATCAAATTGTAAACAACCACACGTGATTCTAATAATTTACAAACACCGACCAAAGACTGTTATGGAAACAATATTTGAATCAGTAGGCTTCAACCAGACTTTGCTTGAAAGTATTTTAGAAGGCTTCGCATACATCAAAGTTCATTGCCCGGAAACTTTAACCTATTTCAGTTCACGGGATGTAAACGTTTTGTTATCACATTATTTAAATAAATATTATTTATTATTTATATTTTATTTTTATTAATATGACTTCTCCATGAAGCTCACGAACTCTTCTTACGAAGACTTCTCTATGGAACTCCAAAAAAGTTAACGACAATTATTATATGATACATCATACCATACCATACATTATAACTATTGATTGCATTAGAAACCATAATATATGTACTAATATATTTTCATTACTAATTCTATTCATTATATATTATATAGTAAGTCAACTAAACAGATATAAGTAGTACTTATTCATACAAACGCTATTGTGCTAAATTATATATATATATCGTATAACTTAATATTATCTTCAATACACTCAATAAACAACTATAAATAGTATGTCTAACGCAAGAACTCATCAGTACCAATCTAGTGGATATTATGAAAAAGATACAGGACGTATATTTTTTCGAATTTCAATAAGAATTTTTTAAAAAAGTCAATTTTCTTAGTAAACGCAAAATAAATTATAACTCTCCAGGGGTTGAGCTTAGAGACCTCCCGTAGAACAATTTTTTGCAGCTGATGACCTTATCTATCCCCTGTTTGCGTTTGATCCACGACTTTTTGACCACCCTGTATATAGTATACGTTACTTAATAACTCCGACGACAATATAAGCGAGGAATTAGTCAAAGAAAAATGCGTACATTAGTTACTTTAATAATAATAATAAGCCTTTATTCATCCACAACTTACTGACATACATTTAATAAAAAAAGATATAATTAATTTTTTTCTACTCTTATATGCGGCCCCTGTCCATGAGAAGGGCTCCTTCAACGTTTTACAGACTATTTTATTTCGTGCCATCGTCATCCAATTTTTTCCAGCTACTCTTTCGATCCCGTCGGTCCATCACTTTATCTGCCCTTGTTCCTTTTGGAACAGTACGTCTGAACAGTAAATTAATAATAGTTCCAACGCTTTGTCATTAAATACAGCATATTCTCTCTCTCTATCCGGTAAAACAATTATTGTTACAAGACCTAACTTGCCTTACATCGATAAAAGGCAGAATATATTGGTCTACCGTCTAGGTCCCGGTATGCGGACTCCATTGGGCTCACTGGTCTCTGGACTCGAGGTGGTTTGGTGGTTCTCCCGGCTCTCTGAAAACCAATAGTAACCAGGAATAGTTGATCCCGTAATGATAGTAAGAAACCCCTAGAAGTCGGAATATATCTGAAATTTGTCGTCACAATCCGCAAAGGCTGGTACCCCACCCTCTAAATGGGTGTCCATCGGCTGCGGTGACTACCTTTCATGGGTGTCATGATCCATCTTTTAAAAAAATACACGTGTCCTTCAAAGCCTCAATTACTCTGGTCTAATCTCCTTTTCTTTCACGAAGTTAATACCTAAGCATTATAATTATATATAAGGTAAAAAGTAATAGACTAAAATTGTCAGAAACAAAAGATTCATAAGGGTTGTGCATTCTTGTGCGTATTGACCCGAATACGGCGTAACGCAGGATTGTCAAGGTCAGTCAAGTTCAAGGGCGGGACAACCCTACGCACACAGGTAGGGTGAATTCTTTGGTGTAAGTTTTGAAATTGGGGAACTAAAACTAGGTTGTTAAAGCAAATTAACTTTGTATTCACCATATTTTATAAATAGTGACACAAATAGGAAAGAAACTCCTCTTTAATTCTTTCTAAAAGCAACACTGATTTGTAGTGGGCCCGTACTATCTTATGACACAATATAAAACATATTAAACGAAACAAAAAATAAAATTTTAACGTTTCTTAAAATAGTCTGACTTTTAGTATAAAATACCTTATTTATCATTCTCGGTCATTAAGACTTATGGAAAAAAAGTTTTTGATTTCTGAATTATTTCATAGAAAGTTTATTGGTGCACAGCTTCTGATCGAACCTCAGGGATGAGAGTCGCACACTGAATCAATTTACTAACCTAAGCTCAAGACAAACAACAGAATACATTCATAGAGAATAGACATAATCGAATCACTCAACTCAACTGGGTAATACTGACCATCCCTATTCAGCATATGTCTAAAGTTTGCTAACAACCCTATAATAGATCCAGTAAGGCTGTATACACATGCAGCTTTTTCTAAGCGTGTATTCGCAAGAGTTAAAATTTGGATATATATGGTATTGGCCTAGTGGCTTTCCCCGGCTATGCACTAATCGACTTTCTTCTATGTGCGCATTTAACATTCACTCGAACGGTGAAGGAAAACATCGTAAAGAAACCCGCTTGCTTTAGACCCAAGAAGTCGACGGCGTGTGTCAGGCACAGAAGGCTGTTTTACTTGCCTATTAGATTGACAAATATGAAACAGATACACAAATCTGAGGCCCAGACCTAAAAAGGTTGTAGAGCCACAGATTATATGGTGAGAAAATGTGTTTTAAATTAAATAAAATTGCTCCATCACAAGGAAATATGTGTTAATTGGTTGGTATAGTAGACTGATTCACAATTTACAATTATTACTGCGTTAAGCACTATACTTAACACACACAAGCAATGCTTATAAATTTATATTTCATACTAATAAAATAATTTGTAATCATACTTTATTAATTTAATATAAACTGTGTTTTATATTACATGATCAAACATTAGTTTTTATATAACTAACTTTTTTCTTCGCAACTTTATATGCTTAGTTTTTATAACTTAAACTACCTATAATATTAGATTTAGCTTCGTGGATAGATAACCTAACGTCACATTCGTGACCACAGACAATTTTACACCCCTCACAAACATAGACGATAGACTAACAAGTGAACACGCCTAGACAAATAGCGATCAGCTGTCACTAAATGACACTATGAAAAAGGGCCATTCGTGATTAATTTATCATCTAATAGGGATTAATAATATTCAAAGGGGATTAATAATTATTCAAATTTAAATTGTTTCTATTTATTTTGTTCATGGTCGCTACATTCCGACCATAAATAATCCGTCTTATTGCACAGTTTTACTAAAGTATGCATGTCTCATTTCTTAAACACAATTTCACAGAAAAGTTCTAGCCATTATGTAGGACGCAAACATTTAATCATTACCATAGAACAGTAAATCTAAACTTTCAATATAAGTAGACAATGTATTGTCTATAATTTTGTCTACATTGTATATTTATCTGTGCACGTGACCTCGCGTGAACATACGGATAGCCGCATACACGATAGCAGGAACAAGTGTTAGGCGGAAGCGATGCTTTAATTCGAAATTTAAATCTTACAGCAATAACAATTTCTTTTCTTTAATCATTATACGACGGATCAGTTAATTAAGAATGATTTAGGGTCTGTTTCACAATGTATCCATACATAAAAGGTATGCAACACATAAATTATTTGGAAGATAAATTGTGCTTTCTGACACTTCATCGGACTCATAACTTATGATGGACTTTATGTGATGAAAAGCGCTATCTGACAGTCGTGAAACGCAACAATAGTGTTTATCCTACCAATAAGTAATAAATAGCTAATTTGGAACTTATGTAGAACTTATCCGTACATTGTGAAACAGACCCTTAGTCTTTATATAGATCTATAAGAGAGATATTCAGAAACAATATTTTTGCGCGAACTGCGACTTCCGAATGTCACAATACGATTTTGACATACCTATTGGAGTCAGACTAAACGTTAAGTCTCCTTTCTAAATCATACCCTAAGAATAATTTTCGAGAATCAAACAACTTATTAATTATAAACACAACTTTATATATGGACGAATATCAGAGGCACAATCGATAGATTACTCCGTGGTAATAATTTTCTAAATCTATTTTATTTCTTCTGACTTATCCCACACTTTTTACTTGGCCACTAATGTGATATAATGCTTACTCTATGAAGCGTCTTCGATAGGTTTACGAGCACATACTTACACACGTTTTCACTTAATAAATTAATAATTTTATGACACAGTAATTATTCATCTTTGATACAGAAAAGTCTTATCGTTATACGTGAGAAAACTTAACATGTGGTTTGTTAAAAAAAAATATCTAAGGTTATCTCTAAGATCTAAGTATCGACTACAAACACGTTATATATGATACTGCACTTCTGTACCATCCTTCATAAATTAGTAGAAAAGGTAACTTCTCACGCAAGAGGTCCAGCATCTTTCTGGGAAAAACTCTGGCGAGAAAATTTTAAAGTTTCAATATTTTTTACACAGTTCTTCACCAAAATATCAAACGCTAACAAAGTTACATAAGTAGAAGAGGTAACTTCAGAAGAGGTCGCGCATTATACAGACCAGACAGCAAGTTAGCATAAAAATAATCCCTAAGATTATTTTTATGAAGCTAAAACAGCCAGCTTTATAAGACATTGACAAGGCATTTTCATCCTTGTTTTTCTCAGAAGACCAAATTGAAAAGTTTATAAATTTTTACGCAGTACTAGCACGACCAAGTCGGCATGACGTCGTGTGACACACATTGAAGTTCCGCCGTCTGTACGTCTGTCTGGGCGCGGTAATTGCATAACCCCGGTCAATGCCATCTAATTGTTTAGCATACGTAAACATACTACGTCTTACGCGTTTTATATGTAAATTGTATGTTTTTACTGACGGATATGTTTAAATGATATCTAAATACTTTGATTGGAATAACGTATTAATTTATATGAAAATCAACCTGCTTATAGAATGGACTCGTATAAAAAAACTTTAAGCAATCATAAATTTCATTTTATTTAAAACAGTTCTTTGTATTGCGTAATTAAATAATTACGCAATACAAAGAACTGTTTATAAAAGGGTACCATTTCTTTAGTTTTCTTAATATGGTTGCTGGAAAAGCACTAAGCGTAATAATCACGATATAGTTTATTATCCTTGAGAATTTCGCTTCAAATGACCAATTCAAAAGAAAGCAAATGTATTGGCCGTGATATTGTTCCAACATCGCAAACCCTGACCTCACTAATGGTCACAAGTGGCTCAATTGACGGACGTGACGTCACCACACTTCCTCCCCTAATTGCCCCGAGATGCGTCCGCGCAGAATTAATCTACTCAATACAATGCACTTTTTATTCACTTCTCAGACGATTTATTTTTAGCCTTTTAAGTTACCGTAGATTTGAAATTTTATTGCTAAATTGGTGACGGACTTGTTTAATACATATTATAATCCGTACTAAACTTTGGATAACTAAATAGTTAAATTTTCCACTTACAATATTTTTCAGTTTCCTTAATTGTCCTTCACCTATCCCCGTTAGCACAGTTTGAATTTTATTTTGAAAATATATAGCCACGAACTCAAAGATAACGTAGCATTTTATTTATGAAAGAAATTAAAATCTGACCAGTTTTGAGTTTGTTCATTACATACTAATCTCTCGAAACTATACGTTAATCTTCAACACATATGCTATCAGTTTATGTTGTTTTAAACCTATGTTAATCAACATAGTACAAAATATCAACCCGTTTTTACATCCACACAAAAACGTTAAAAAGGAAACTGTAATTACAAGTTTTTCATTCTTGTCGCAATTAAAATAATTAAAATTTATCAGTGCAGGTAAACAATAAGCAAGACAATAGGAAAGTAATTTCGAGAGCCTCTAAAAAGCCTAAAAGCAACTCATTCTGTCGCCTAGCAACTGAAAAATGCATTCGGGAGACAAAAGCACGCTATTACGACGCCCAGGATTAGCCCTATTGACACTACGTTACCAATTAAAAAGGGAGGGGTGCGTTTTCGTCTCGATTTTTTCAACAGACGCTTTTTCAGGCCGCGGGTGCCCCCCCATACCCCACCGCTGTAGAAAAATCAATAACGCAGCAGTTTTTTCCGCGCGTAAAGCATGCACCGACACGGCGCATCTATGTGTGGGTGCAACACATAGCTAGGGATGTCAGTTTTCTTTTTTAAAACGTTCCGTGCCTTTGATTAGGATATGACGAGCTTATGAAGCTTTTTTGATACTTTGTTTCATCTTGAGACTGCTGTCAATATGCAGATGAATGTAGGGTTGATCTGATGAATTTCTCACTAATTAGCATGAAGACTATTTCGTTAATGAAATCGCATTATCATAGTCTATTTGACATATACTATGTAAGGAATTAAGTAAAAACGAGGCCGATTAATGCTACGTTATCTGAGACTGCTATAAAACTTCAGTGATGAGAATAAATATATTTTTCATTTGTGCTCTTAGAAATAAAATGTGACTAACAGAATCCTACGTGCTGTATAGATAAAAAAACATAAAAGATATTTTCCAAGACACGTGAAGAGCAACAGGCGGGTGAAAAATAAAAAAGAAAAACAATAGAACACCTCCCTTCCTTCGACTTGCTTTAATGCGGTGTTATACATTCTAACGGGGTTACATAAAATTTTTACATTTGTCCAGCGAATCCGACTCTTTCAAAGGTTACTTATCTCATATACTACTAATTGAATGCTGATAAATTCTGTAATAAGACTAAAACACGTGATTCATTAAATGTTCACTAAATTGAAAGGAAGCTCAAATGCTATTTAATTACTTATTAAAAAAATTTGCTTAATAAAAATTGCGATATGAAAATATCTTTATGTTCTGCTCTGAATGGTTTTTATTGCTATTCAGATTTATTTGAAAAGGACCTCATAACTCGTTTTTGAAAAGGACCGCAGTAAAATGAGGAACTGATTCGTTGAATGACGTATATCGCTCGGGCCAAAGGACTTAAACGACCTTGGGGTTTGAAAGAACTTCCGCGAGTCTTTATTACGCTCAAATGAATAGCGAGACAATAAATATATTTGCATACATTCCAAATATTCAATACGGCAACCGCACATCACTAATTGCGAACGCAGACTAACGTAAAAAAGCATCACATTGAAAATAAAAGAATCGCTTTGCACATTTTTATTTCGCATCGTCCATGACAGAAGTGGCTCCGTCCCGCTCGCACGCTATTGTTTGGTCGCGGATCCCATCATCACTCCATCTTTGTCTGACGCGCACTTTTTTTGAATGTGCAAAAATATAAAAACGCCGAAACGGGTGGGGTGGCCCCCCCCCTGGGCCCACTTGCAGTTGTGTGCGTCAATAATCGTTGTTTAGGGCTTTGGCCGATCATAGGTCAATACAATGAAATTTATATGCAACGGAATTTAACAGATGAATGCAGCTTATGGCATACTGCATTTAATCTGGAAATACAATTTTGATGAATCCATTCATATGGAATCTATAAAAATTTCGAAAACCTAAAATTGTTTCCAAACAAAATATACAATGAAGATTGCTAGAAAAGATATTAATTTCACAACGGCACAAAAAGGTTTTAAAGTCTCCTATTGTCTTTCCATTTAATAACTTAAGAAACGTGTTGCTTGGTAAAGTTACATTTTACTACTTTACACGACTCCAAAATACCCAATAATGTCCGTAAAAAGTACTATTACTAATCACTCTAATAAATTCTAACAAGGTTTCCATAACAACATAATTTAAGTACCATAAAGTCTGAAATTATTAAATATCATAGACAAAATGCAACATCATCAGCGTAACGTTCCCTACTTCAAGTGAACACCGAGATGCTCTTATTCAAATGAAAGTAGTTCCGAATGACACTTGCCAAAAAGCGGCGTCTATTTGCAACATACCTTTCTCCTTTCACTTGGCAATTATCATTGCTCTGTTTAAGTAATAGATGTGGTCTTTTGTAATCTGTTTCGTCTATACCACATTTTGTACATTAATCATCAAGAAGCAATAAATTGAATTCGTTTTTGTTTATTTTCAGAATGAAAACCAATTATTCGCTTTTTTGTAACAATGTCATCATTTAACTTTACGATCTAGCTTAAGTTAAGACTAATAACTAATTTCAAACTAACCCAATTTATTGTAAAATATTTAACATAAGAAAGTGTTCAAAAACACTTCTTACAGTCTCTGTTAAGAGGAAGACGCTCTGTTTTTGTCGATGAATCAATTGCATTATTTTTGAAGTTAAACTTCTTAAATGAGGGTAAATTTTTTACGGATACGTCACGAAGATGTGCAGCGTTTTTGTAGAAGATAAGATTGAGACCGATTGAGAGAGAGTGAGAAGGGCGAATTACCTTATAGAAATTATATTTTTAAAATCAAAATTTCGTAAAGAGAATTTATGAAATTAGTATTTTATATTTTATGCAAAATAATTTATTGAAATCTCAAATGACGAATTGTAAATTAAAATGCCACATATTTTTATTATCAAAGAAATAAATTTAAAGAATTAAATTTATTATTTGTATTAATTTTCAACACTATGAATATTTTACTGACAAATTAATTCATTAAATTCCAAACATATCTTCCTTTTTCCCTCCCTCCAAGTCTCGGAAATTTGTATAAATTTGAAAAAGAGTTAGTTAGTTTGCCAAAGAAGTTTCACTTCTGACATGTGTACTTTGTACGCACGCACTTGTTTAAAACATAAATCAGCGTTTATAACTTGATTGAAACAGTGTGTTTATTGCTTAGAATTTTCTAGATAATATTATAAACGTTAACAGTTCACAGGCGTCTTCACATCAATGGACGCATTTATCCGAACAAATTTCCTGCCACTTTCCCGCCGGCTAAGTATATAGAAAAAAGTTTCAACAAAAAGTCCCGACTGCGCCGACCTTACGCAGTATCGTTTTATTGCAATCGTGCCCGTGGCCTCGGCTTCTTACCTCATAACACAGTTTCTCTTGCATCTTTCTCCCCTTACTTTTCCTGTAGGCGTGTGGAAAACTTTTTGATGCAAACCATAGACAAGCCGCACGTGCCATAGATTATCCGAGTACATCATTAAAAACTTTTTTGTCGATTAATTATTTGTTTTTTCACTGTACATTTCTATTCATTCCCAAGGCAAGCGTTTCATTAAATTTCTTCAAAAAAAGCAGTTCTTTTGAGCATTATAATTAAGGCTTCGTTAAACTCTATACTTTGCTGAGTAAAAGCAGTCTTGAAAGGATGGTTTAAAAATTGAAAACGGACTTTTTTAAATACGTTTCTTAATTGACTTTCAGCGCAATATGATCTTGAATGGGAATTAAAAATGTTTATATGTCGTCTTCCTTTACTTAATTTTCTTAATTGGGCACTTAAGCTTTAATTATAGAAAATTTTAATGTAAATATTCTAACGTGTAAAATTATAAATCCTTTGATGATGGATTCTTTAGATCGCAATTTGTTAATTAATTCAGAGGAACATGTCAAATTTGAATGCCCGTCTTTTCATAGGCTAATTAACTGTGTCGTTATATTTTTTCTAGAACTATTAATGATCCCTAATTTAATTAGAGGTTGAACCGGGTTTACTTTTTCTTCGTGTTTCCTTAGGCAAATGTATTACTAAACACTGAATAGCTAATTAATAAATCAAATTTTGAAAAGCTATAGAATATATTTTTTAATTTTATGGTTTCCGTTAGAACGTTTTATATACAAATGTAAGTTAATTATAAGCTTTGAATAAATACAAACCAAACACTGAGAGGACTCAAATAGATTTGTTATCTGATACATGACGAGGGCTCGACTTCCATACCCTTGGTAACGGCGACCATAATAAATTGACCCCTCTTAAAAAAGCTCAATCTCTCTTAGGTACCTCTAGGTATTTGTGGGGTGGGCGGGATGAGGGGTCATCCCCAGTGGTTATTTATGTTTTATGCACATTTTTGCATGGAGCTTTGCACGCAGAGGCCTTAAATCGAGCTCAGCTCTGCAGGCACGCACACATTGATGTGTTGTTCTTATATATGTGAATATTTGGACGTGTGAGTAATTTAAATGGACATTGATTCGGAAAAAGTCCTTTGAAATTTTATACTCACACTTTGTATACACCAATGTATACAAATTTATTGAACAATGACTCTTTTACGGGTTGATGTTTTTTAAACTTTAAATATATACTATGATTAATTATTTAAATGATTTATTCAAATAATTACTCTATAGTAATAATACTAATAATTACTCGGAAGTAATGTCAATAAAATCGTAACTCTATCATAGATAAGAATGCCTACGCCGTAGCTGCGTAGACATAGATTACAGAACTATTTGACACGCAATCCTTGACTATTGAAACTAAACTAGAATATAAATTTTTTGTCGTATAATTCGTATACTCATAAAACGCTGCATCTGTTCCAATATCACAATTCTATTACAAAGCTTATTAAAATTCGTATAAAAACATTTCAGCTAACCTAATATTTATTTAGAAAACATATTTATATTATTTACGAAATAGATACAGAAGTTGCCTCATTATTTCAACATAACTGATAGCCAATAATGATAATCAAAATGTAAGCTCGTTACAGTCCTCATTATAATACATACCCGGGGTTGACGCTCGAAAAATTCACCCCCCTGGGGGGTTGCAGGTGGGGGTTGTCAGTGTTTTTATTTCCCGATTGGTGGATTGCAATGGCGGTAATGATCGATGGTATTAACGCGCGCTACTGCCCACCTAGACGATTTGAATTTCGAAAGCTCAGTGCTTTTAAATCGCCAAGGGTTAAACAGGTTCTTTTAAAATAAGATTAAATTTATCAGCACAATTTATAGAATGGTTATATTGATGAAGTGCACTAATTTATAGAATGATAATATTGATAATATTTAACAGGTTTATTATAATAAAAGAGATTTGGTTACGTAAAAAGCTTTTACATCTCGTCTATTTTTGGATCAAACAATATAAAGGAAGAAAATGTTACCTTGTTTGTTAGCAATAAAACTTTAAATTAAACTACTTGACTTTACTAACTTTCAAATTTAAGTTAATCATCGAACTATTATCTCTTGGCCTTAAGTACAAGACAATAGCCTATAGCTATTAAAAATAGATCGTACACTTTAAGGTTGTGTTACACCTCAAAACAGTATAAGTAAACAGTAGGTCTCTAGAATCTTTAAGTAAATCGGTAATTTAATTTCTTCTGTACTTACCTACTATAAACAATTTTTCTAGGATATATGTGACTAAGCCACGGAGGTTATGCAGTGGTAAACTCGTAGATATATACCAACAATTTGTAGACCTTTCTCTTTGAGCATTAGGTATTTCTTTGTCTGTATAATTTTTAAGTAAGTCCGTGAAATATTTACTTCTGTACTTACCAACTATAACTGGAATCATCCTAGGATATATGTGACTAAATTCTATATATGAAGTTACATAACTGATGATAAAACGTACAAAAGAAAACTTCCAATACAATTTTTTGTCGACGCGCCCCTGACCAGACAGATATTAGTATATATTTCGTTCACAAATTAAACACATACACCCTCTCCCTCATATGCACTTACATGATTTATTTACGCCACATACATTTCACATAATTGAAAAATGGCGTTAATGGTGAGGCTGGACAAGCAATTTTTATGAATATGGATCAGCTTACGAAATATATGTATGAATGTTTTTCGGCATAATTACACCTATTTGCATTAGCTTTTATCAACCATAGAGCAGTGTTGGCCTAGTAGCTTCAGCGTGCGACCTTCATCCCTAAGGTCGTAGGTTCGGTACCCGGCACCAATGGACTTTCTTACTATGTGCGCATTTAACATTCACTCGAACGGTAAAGGAAAACACCGTGAGGAAACCGACATGTCTTAGACACAAAAAGTGGACGGCGTGTGTCTGGCACAGGAGGCTGATCACCTACTTGCCAAATAGATGAAACAGATTCAGAAATCTAAGGCCCAGACCTAAAAGAGGTTGTAGCGCCACAGATTTTTATATCAACCATATGTCATATGTGAACTTCCACTACGTTTTCGACGTCTGGAATTTACGGAGTTCATCAAAGATGATGAATGATAGATTAATACATCTAATTATGTTGAATGAATTTCAAGTGAAGTGAATAAGTGAAGTGTTTTATGTGTGTTCAAGTGGTTCTTTTTCTTCTTAAAATTGCAGTTTACACTGACATAAGATATCATTGAAGCAGTTCAAAACACTATCGAAGGTCTTGCGTTTGTTCTCAAAACCGGTATATATGTCGTAAGGACTTGCAGGATTCTACTGATATTCTCATCGCTGCCAGCCCAACTTTATTATAAGTCTTAGAGTATGAATATGGATTCGGACTTTTATGCTGTCTCCCCTTCAAAATCGTCAGTCTCAGGTTGAGCAGAGAATGGATTATGATATAATAAAAAATATTTATATATACCACCCCGTTCTAAAATATTTAAAAACGAATCAAAATTACGCAAGGAACAAAAGTGGTTTCAAAGTAAGATTTTCCCCTCAAAGGTTGCTAAGAGGTTTTCCCATTTTCCCACGCAGTTGAGGCTATACTGTCACTCGAGGTAGTTTGCGTTCTGAAAGTGAAAGTTGGCGGCTTAGTTTCAGATGATCTTGCAAAGTTTTCATTCTTGTACTGGGGTACGTAAACAATTATTGCGTTATAAGTTGTGATAAAACTCGTATTAACTCGACTTTTAAATTTACTCAAATTATACATTATGATATTTTTTTCTTAATTATTCAATAAAGTAAACATTACTGTCGTGGCTAAATTATACAAACAACGTATAGCCCTGGGTTTGATTACCATTGAAAAACTACGTTTTACTTTACGATAAACATTTATTAAAAGTTACATATAAATTAATTTGTCCCGTGTCATGTATATACGACATCGGGAGTTTAATCTCAGTATAGACCCACACATAGACAACTAGAAAACGAAAAAACAAACTCGACAAGACAAATATCAGCTGCTTCGATGGACAAGAACTTCGATCTACTAACATGCCCCCTACAAATATAGCAATATTAAAAATCTAAATAATTATCATACATTCAAGGTGGTTTAAATAATAGGACCCAGAATATCAGACCCTATTATATGAGAAATAATTGAAGCATTATGATAACATCAGCGTTTTTAAGGCAGTTTTTACTTCGTTTCATGTGGAACTAGCTGCCTACTGAAGTATTTCCGAACTAACTCGACTTAGGATCCTTTAAGAAAAGATCTTAAAAGACCGGCAATGCACTCGCGAGCCCTCTGGCATTGGGAGTGTCCATCACTTAATTAACATCAGATGAGCCTCCTGCCCGATTGCCCCCTGTTCTAAAAAAAATCTCTGAAATTAAATCATTATTTATTTTATATTTAATTTCAAGACATATATTATATTTCAAGACTCTCCAACAAAACATTTTACTAGATAAACTTTTAACTTCTATAATGGACTTCTAAAAAGCACCAGTTTTTCTTTTGGCGACACAGTTTTAAACATACATTCATTATTCTCTAAAAGCATTTACCATTGCCAAAAAGTGTTTAGATTTAAGAACAAAAATTCTAGCACTCAAGCTTGCAGGAAGTGGCGTGTCTCAAAGTTTGGAAGCTCGCGCTTTCAGGGTTCGTTCACCCTCCACAGTCTATGACACATTACAGTAATTGCATGACATAATCCTAATCTCATCTACACGAATATTATAAAGAGATTAGTTGATTGTTTTCATTGAATGGGTAATCGGAATCCTTTTGGTATAAAAATAGCAATAAAAATTCCTAAATTGTGTACGCTACTACTGTTTTAAACAAGACAACAATATCTAAAAAAAAATCTGCGATACCATATGTCTCACTATTACATATTTAATAAAACAAACATCTTATGTATATATGTATAATAATCTTATTTGTTATATATTGGTATTTTAACCTATCACGGTTTTTATTCATGTTGATCTAAGTTGTAAGACGAGTTTCACATTAGCTTTAAACTCAAAAACTTGAGTCAATTTTTATTACCATAAAAAATACGATATATTTTTAGAACTCACTTTTATATTGTAAAAACTAATATCAATAAAGTTATTAGACAATCAAAAGTCAAAAGTCAAAATCATTTATTCATATAGTTAACACAATGTATACTTATGAACGTCAAAAAAGAAATACATATTAAATGCTTCTAATTTTACATTTTCAAATCAAGAGCGTAGAACGGAAGAGAAGTACTGGCAAGAAACTCTCCGCCACTCTTTTTAATCGCCAAGATTTTTGTTTTACACAACCATTACACCATGTCAATGAAACCAATCATTTGGAAATTGCATATTTATTAACATTTAAAGCTTTCTTTCTTGTCAGTTCTTCATCCTGTGCAATACAGACAAATGCTCTTGCCCAGGCATCATTGGCTATAAACACTACTGACTTTTGACTCACTGTATTGTGTCCAGAAGCCAGACGTCTTAGAAATCCCAACATCTAAACCCTTATTCCTACCACACAAAGTACCTTGTATATAAATTCTTATAATTTCAATAATCGTTCTTAATCCTATACAGTAAAGACCATTTTGGCACGCAAGTCCAAAGTTGCCGGTTTGACGGATTTCTTAAGAATATTTGAACAAACGATGTCTTTGTTTCGGGTTTAGATTTAGGAATTGCATTTAAGCGAATTTAATGATTGTTCTGACCTTGTTATGGTCAATTAGTACAGTCTGGTCTTTGAGCTACATATGCGATAAAAAAAATCAGTGGCGGACCGTTTTAGGTCTGGGCCTCAGATTTCTGTATCTGTTTCATGATCATTTGTCTATCTAATAGGGAAGTAGGTGCCCCTGTACCTGGCCTACGAGGCTGATTACCTACTTCCCTCCGTCCGTACGTTTGGGTCTAAGGCAAGCCGGTTTCGTCAAGATTGTTTCCTTCACCGTGCAGAGCCGGGGATCAAACCTACGACCTCAGGGATGAGACTCGCTCGCTGAAGCCACTAGGCCAACACTGCTCTATATATGTGTTACTCCAGGAATATTGAATTCCAAATGCATAACTCAAATTTTCTTATTCAAAACTATATTTTACAAGTTTACAAGAATACATATTTCAACGCAGAGTTAGTGAGTTGCTTTTACATGTTCCTCCTAACAATTGCCACTGTGGTGTAGTGGTTAAAATGTCTTATCGAACTCATAAGTTACTGGTTTGGTCAAGCAAAGATGGATACAATTTTATAAATTTATTTTGTTAGGATACTTAAACCGGAAAACGTTTTTTTAATATCTGATACTCCTGGTTTGGGGACTATCGGTTATCGTTGTTTATTAAGTTTTTGTAAAGTCGAAGGCTTAACTAATTGAATAGTAAGTTTTTTATAACGCACTTACACTTCAAGATTGCGGTGTCAAATGATAAAATTGTCTTTTAATTATTTAAAGTTATATAGTTACTAAAAGAAAATGTTCTAAAAAATGTGGCCTTGCCTTCCGGACGGCATAAAACAATCCTTAATAGTTTTATAATATATTTTTGATAAATAAAAATAGAATTAAAATCGCGAGGCCTATAATAGGCTTTAGCACCGCTGGACTATTGATATTCCACACTTTGACAGGTCACTACCAGCGTTGCGATTCTGTAACTCACTTTTCGAACTCTCACAGCGGTTTTCGCAGCGGCGGTCGCGCTCAAATCAGTCGTGAAGCAGTCATTTTACGATTTGGCATTCTGATAAACAATAAACTACAAGCTCCCTTGTGAAGACGTAATGTGAAATTGCTTAACAGAATACCATGAGATTCCAAAAATGACATGAGTGACGAAGGGAGCGTTGTTAATGCGAGGTGAACTCACGGATTAACAGAATCGCAGAACAGAAGCGCACGAAATCGAAATCGGCAGAAGTGAGCTCAGTCCTTGAGAAGGCAGCTCTAACACGATTATTATATTTTATTGAAAGTTATCTATTTACAACATAACAGGCGCTTCTTATTCACGTTAAAGTTTTCAACAATAGAGGTTAAATGCATCGCGTGACGAAAAGGATCGTTGATCCCACCGTATTTATGACTTTTACTTTTTAATTTATCGCCATAAGGACATGCAACGCCGTACTTTGAGCAAGTTTGCGCTGCAATGCAGTGTAACCCTTTGAAATTTTGGTAATGTTTACTTTAGTGAATCACGCTTTGAAATTCTAAAAGCGGTGCAAAAAATCGTGTTGCCACGTCACGTATTTAATAAAAATAATACTCGATTTACGTTAAATTAAATGTTCGAATGTTTGTGTGACAGCATAAATTTAAATTAAGACATTTAGTATTGGGTGTTTGATAAATCGATATTTAATCGTGTTTTCGTTAAATTTCCAACACATCCTTGGAGCGATGCTACATTTATTTATATATTTTATATAAGTAATCTTATAGCTACACATATACATATTATAAAAGAAATCAGTTGGACAATATACAAAGACAACAGATTACATTGTTAAACAGAATATAATTCAATTAAGTACCGTCAAAAAAAAGCAAAATAAAGTCAAAGTCTTCACGCTTCCTAAAATATTTCCTCACACCCTCTTTGGTAAGGTGGAAAATGTCTACATCTTCATAAATTGTAGTGTAGTTACCTACAATGCGATACATTGGCGAATCACGCAGATTTTCGTGTTCTACGAGGCACATGGAACAATTGTGATTATCTTGTCGCTATAAGTGTTCAATATAAAAACCTAAAGGATTGAAAAAATATCAACCAATAGCCCAATAAAATTAATTCGGATTCACTTACTCAATACATCTTTACCTGTACATCGTCATTTACTGTATAAATATCTTCATCATATAAAAAATACATATTATAAAACCTCCTCTTAATTATTCTTTTTTTTTTAAACAAGTACCATAAAGTTTCACGTACATAGCAACAAACTACTAAACAACCTGGCAACACCTACTAAGCATTGACATGAATAACCAAGAAAGCATCTAATTAGCCCAAGTAGATTGCAAAAAGAAGCCGTGCAACGTCAGCGGTCCCCATGCATAATCTGGTAAAAATAGTCCCTCTTGTATTCGAGCATCGTTGTCTTCTGGCTAGCGAGCGCTTTATTTGCGTCTCAACAACTTTCTATTATGCTCAACCATACCGCATTGTATCATTTTAATTAGTATACAATCTATAAGAAACTATGGCCACTATGTGTATTGTGTATGCGTTGCGAGACGCAAGCGTTTAGACGCACTGAAAGTATAACAGTAGTTTATGTGTTGATTAATATCCTTTTTAGATTGTCTGTGGTTATTCAAATGTAATCTGTGAAACATTTTAGTTCATATATTCCTGTTTTCTGATAATAAATAGAGTGTTTATTCACAATATATCGCACAGCGTTCCGTTCTTAATTAAAGATTGAAGTATACAACCAGTTACAAATTAGTCATAATGAGTTATTTGACAAGATTTAAAAACCATTTTAGATTATTTTTTAGTCACTGCGGAACCTGTGGCGCTACGATTTTTTTAAGCCTCAGATTTCTGTATCTGTTTCATGGTCATTTGTCAATCTAATAGGCAAGTAAATGATCAGACTCCTGTCCCTTACATACGCTGAATATTTGGGACTAAGGCAAGCCGGTTTCCTCACGATGGTTTCCTCCACCGTTTGATCGAATATTAAATGAGCACATAGAAAGAAAGTCTATTGGTGCACAGCTGGGGATCGAACCTACGACGTCGCACGCTGAAGCCACTGCCAACACTGCTCACTGTTAAGTATCATACGTGTAACTTATAAAAAAATTAAAATTTCAAATGATTCATGATTTTAATAACCCGCCAAAACGCTCCCATATGCAAGATGGCGTCCCAATAACTTATCATGCTACACACGTAAACAAACGTCAATATTTAATGCGTTAATTGTCTTTCGGACATATGAACAAGCATGCTATGTCAGTTGATTCGACTAATCTGTGACCGTTTCGTTTCACGCGACTGACGTACAAAAATCAATATTTCTAATAACTGATAAATTTTAAATTGTTTAAGCCATGTTTAATATAGATTACCTTTAATAATACTTTATTTTTTTATATTGCCAAATACTCCATTAAAAATGAATTAAATTAAATGATATGGAACTATGCCGACGGAGACGTTCATTCTTTTAATTGATGTTAAAAATAAAATAATGTCAAAGTTTGATGTTAAACCGATAATAGCAAATGTTATTTAGGATTTCGCGTTAATAAAATATAAATATTATCTTAATCGAAAGGATATAATTTAAAGGCGACGTCATAAATACTGTCTCATACGTCCGTTACGGTGCGTTCCTCTTATAATAAGATTGCACATCTCTTTCTCTCCCAATAATCACATCGTCCTTATTCACTCACCCTAATTATAAAACGGAAACTGGACTTTAATATTTCTTTTTGAATCATCTGATTTATAAGAGAATTTAATTTGACACGGGGCATATCTATATTTCACAGAATAGATAAATAAGGATAAAATGTTAAGACCTTCGTAAACCGAAGCAATGACGTAACAATGATTTATATTAGCGGCAACACCAGTGTAGGAAATTCGACCTTAAAATCCAGTCCAAAAAATGTTTTAGCCTCCCTGTAAACACAAAAACAGCGGTACCTCGTATTGTGGTGCTTCCTGCTAGATAACGGGCTCTGGCGACCGACCGAGTAGCTACAGCGTGCTCGGGAGGAAATATTCGCTTAAATGTCTGGGCAGAAGTCGGGAAACCACTGCTCAATTCCTAGTCAGTAATCATGAATGCTTCACGAGACTGACACATAAACGCCTGATTTGTTTGCATTTGACACTTAGAAGCTGTCTCAGCGTTGGATGAAAAATTATAAGCATAAATAATTATAGATATTACGTCTATAACGCATCATAGTTTCACATACAAAATAAATCATATAAACAAAAATCTGTCTTCAAGTCAATCAGGCTTGACGTCTGAAAATCAGCCTGTAACTTTACAATTAGTTTATAAAAAGAACACATAATAAGCCAATTAAAATATAATTCCATCTTAAAATCGTTAATATTTCTTCTATAGATAAATGTCACCGCCTGCGCGTGTTTCGATCCTTCCGCGAAACCCGTCCATGACCCTGATTTAGTGACTCATTTTCTGAGTTTTAGGCGATTGGATAAGATTACTAGATATTGATTTTTAAGAATTGTGTAGTAACAAAAGATAATTATATTTAATATATTATTTTAACTTGCACAAAAAGTATCTCATTTTCTACTAGTTTAGTAGAAGAATAAAAAATATGCCTTAAATCTTAATATACATTCTCAGTAACACTCTTTATAAGGACATATAACAAAAGGTCAGACGGCCTTTCATAGACAATAATAATGCCGTGTGTAGGATGCTTTTTAAAAATTCAAAAATTAATTTATCTGCATATTATATATAAAAATCTCTAGGTAATCCATGCAATAATTAAAACTAATCACATAAACAATCACACAATCACACATGATTTTCAATGTGTAAGCATAATGGAAAATATTAAAAGGAAAATGACAACACAAAGAAGTTCCTTAAACTCCTTTGTGCCAATACACAAATAAGAAGTTTCACCAATACCTTTCCTAGTACTATCCAAAACTTCTGTTTTCTGCCTTTCTTAAGTTGGTCTTGCTACGTTCCTTAGACCGATCTGCAACTCTATTATAAACATAGTTTTAGATCTATTATGACTAAAGATAACCATATAAAGATAGTTTCTAATTAACGTATTACATGTTCTGTGCTATTGTACGTAACTTAAAAAGACTAATCAATATCTGTTGGGAATAAAACTGTCGATTTTTACCTACTTGGTACTGGATGAAGTTATGTATACGTTAATTCAGCAGTTCACGGCTGAGTGCAATTTATTTATACAGGGCTATGTGATCGAAGTGCAATCACAATGATCAGTACCCTAGAGGACATTAGCATTTGTCGAGGGGCGTCGTACGGAAATAGCACGGCGCGTCACCAATGCGCTCCTACTTCAGGGCGTCCACTCAACGCAAGCCTAATTACGCCATCCTAAAATGTCACATTTGGCGGGAAGTTTGACACGGCTGTCAAAGTTTAAAAATACGACCACAGATTATGTTACTCAGTTTATTTGTACTATTAGAACTGTTAGCTCTAATTATCAGGACGTAACCCAAGGTGCAGAAATTTTACTCTAAGAAAAGCGTAGTGCTACTAAATTATATTTATTTCTACTTATATGACATAAAACATTCTACATATTAAAACATAGAATTTAGATCAAAAGGATTACAAACCGATGTATTCTAGGGAATATTTCTTTACTTTAATAAATTATTAAATTTATATTTTTCAACCTGTAAATATTGTCATAGACTAAACAAACAAATGCCTAATGAAATGTCAGTGTAATTGTTCTACTTAATACTGTTTACATGCATCGTTTAGTACAAATTCATTTGTGTCCCAAATAACAAAGTGTGCCCCTGTAACATCCGCTGTATTGAAGTTTTATTGCGACCAAAGCCATTGCTCGTCGCGAGTGTGGACGTCATTAATTACTGACACCATTTAGAGGATTTATTAAATTTAATCCGGAAAAAACTTTTAAAAGTCCATTAAATTTAAGGTCTCGTAACACACTGTTTGAATTATATTGTCAAGATAGTTCTGCAATATCTCAGGGCAGATAATTTTCTTGCAAATGACAATTGACTGGCTCAAGTGAAACTTGAATCAATGAACGCGCTCACAGAATAAAAATCTCACACGCGGGAAAACGGTGCATTGGACAAATCGAGGATGTAAACATAACTTTTTTCGTTTAAGACTCCGTTAAGAAGATATGTAACGATTGAAAGTGACAGTTCTGTGAGATTTTATGTACATGTTTTAAACAAAACTGTTTTCTTTATATATAGTCAACAATATTATCTAATTATAAAATATAATATGAAACTCTATGATACAGATATCACGCTAATGTTGTATTGTGAAAATGCTGTTTTTGTTATTTATAGTTAACATAATATCTTACCAGACTTTTCATAGATCACAAAGCGCTCTTAGATTAAATATAGATATTTGTCTATGGACGAAATAAATACGTTATATATATCCTTCTTATAATATAGTTTAAACTACCGTTATTTTTTGTAATAACACACGTTATACAACTAATGATTAAATGATAATAAAATCAATTTCAGATATTGTCATATCCACTCGCCTTACTACGCACAGTCGTCGCGACAATTTATTTTGGTACAGGGCATTGCACTTTGCAGCCCTGACTCCTGAGAAACGAGAGTAAACACGAAACGCAGCGAAAAATAATAAAACGAAGACTATTAAAATTGGTTGTACTGCCTTGTTTGTTAGGGTTACCATTTAAGAATAATTGCAAAAAATATGGAAAATAATATTTGGAAACCTTTATTTATTAGACATGAATATTATGATTTACAATATATTTGAAATTCATCTATGTTTTAGTTAATAAGAGAAAATCAATAACTAACCTTAAAATATAATAACTAAAATATATTATTAGGCAAGGTTTCGAAGATACTGGCAGCGTTACCCCTTCGGTCTCCTGTGATGTCGACTAACCTTTATGCTATTTTCTTAAAAAGCCTTATAACTCTAGGACCGCACGGACCAAGGTTTTCGACACCACCGAATCATATTCGGAGCTTAGACCCCTGTATTTGCATGCTTTAGCTTTTTCAGCTGCTAAACAATTAAATTAATAATTATTATTTTATTAGATATTGTTTTTATTTTTCTTATACATTTATATTTATTAATACTTACAAAGCTATGCAAAGTAAAAATTCTCAAGTAACACTACTTATCTTTTGAACCTAATTAGGTCCTATTTTTTATTAAATCAAAAACCAATATTAAATAAATAATACATATTGAACAATTCTTAGAAAAATAAAAAATATATTGGTTTATTAATAGATAATTAAATAAAATACTAACATGAAGCGCAATAATTTAATTCGACCAAAACTTCTTGCATGGGGCTAAACTTAATGAACGTGCAAGCAGTATTGCCATAAAAAGCAAAAGAATAAGCCCAGGGCTTCGCGAAGTTCAAAATTAGGACAAGGAGGCTCTAGTTGTTTCTGATTGTGTTGCTTTTTCCTACTTCAAAAATGCCATACACAATTCATAGACAGTTTCTTAGAATACATTACATTCTTAGAATACATTTTAAAATCATGACTATTAAAAAAATTACAATTATTACTTTTTAACTATCCTTCCTTATTGTACAGTGTACTGGGTGACCATGCTTATTTAAAGTTAGGATAACACGTGGAAAGAGGCACTGAATGTTGTTTTATCTTATTATTCTTTGTCACTCTTTAAGCAGGGTTTACCCTAAAGAGTACTGTTTTTTTTTAGTTTTTAATTTTTCATAGGCACTTTTAAAGTCAAATACTGCTGTTTGCTTACCGTGCTCGCGTTACCCTGTGCGATCTCGCTAGCAACGGTTTTATAGGTAAAGCCCAACAATCCTTTCTGTACCATAAACATTGCAGGGGACTGAGCATCCCCAAATGAGAGCTGTGTACTATATCGGGATAGTCTATCAGAACTGAGCAATCCTTAGCAATCCTAGAACCGTTTTCTAAAACGTCAAACTAAAATCTGACATCTGTCAAACCATGTTTTCTTTATGAAGTTTAACATAATTATTCGAAAGCGCTCTAGACGAAATTGTGACTTGAGAATAAGAATATGGGCCCTAGTCTTTAAAAGTATATTAGCATTACAGTACACTTGCAAATATTCGAACATTGTCGTGAGATACAAAGGCGTGAGTAAGCCGTTCTCGGCATCCTGCGCCCGCGTCGATCACTAACGAGTTTTGTGATTCACTAAACTAAAATAACTTGTTCGTAACAGTCAAAACAACGACTTTTACTTTTATAATTTATGCGAAAAATGTTACGTTTAAAATTGTACTGTTTAAACACAAATGCGATTTATTTTGGCAAACTATTTAGTACTACTCGATTCTCAAGTTGTTTCTGACGTCGCGTATTTTTTATCTAATTTAATAAATAATTTAATTGTTTAAACTCAAATGCGATTTATTTTGGCAATCTACTTGGTACTACGCGATTTTCCAGTTGTTTTTGACGACTAGTAATTTCATCTGTGGTCAATAAACACTTTAGATTTTTCTACATAACTGCCGAATAATATTTGTCCCATACAGCGTAATGAATGAATATGATTTAATATTTAGTAGTCCTTTCATTATGAAAACGGCTGGATTTGCTGTTGAATTTTTTAAAGAGAGGGCAGTCTAGATAGTCCTCACCCAAGAACTTCCACTAACTTAATAACTCACTATTTCGTAGAAATAATTCCTAAAGAACTCCTTTGATACGTTTGATTTGTAAATTATCTTGATTTACGTGAGAACAAAATTAGTGTTATAAATTTATGTTTGATTATTTTTTAATGTTAACAACAATTTAAAAATCTAGTCTATAATAGTTACTAAGCCTAATCAGATTATTATTATTATATGGCAATTCATTTTAGTCCCAGGGGATTTTTTTGCCTTTTATTACAAATACAAATAACTTTCGTTATAAATGATACATGTTGTAAGTTATGCGCGAGGTTGGTTAGGGTTTAATCCAGTCGCATCACTGACCCGACCATCCGTGAATCTGGACGGTCAGCAAAGAAAAACTTAAATAAAAATAATTATAATTAATACCTCCTGCCCATTTGCCCCCTGTTCTATAAAAAAACATAACCAGATTACACAGAGTATACAGTATACATTCTTGATAAAAATTCTTATTCTAAATTCAATATTTATTTTTATTAAAAGAAAATAGAATTTATAAGGCCAGTAAGATTCTTATAAGCCTTAGTATAAAGCATAGACTAAATATAGCACCGTGTCGAGTTACCATGGTAACGATAACCAAGGATATGGTAACCATGCTATCGAATACGAATAAATAAATATAAATCAGTGGCGGTGACCTGTTTAGGTCCTTCAGATTTCTGTGTCTGTTCCGTGATAATTTCTAATAGGCTAGGATCACCTACCTCCTCTGGCTGACACACGCCGTCGACCTTTTGGGTCTAAGGCAAGTCGGTTTCCTCACGATGTTTTGATGTGTGCACAGCCGTGGATCGAACCTACGCCCTCAGGGATGAGAGTCGCACGCTGAAGCTACTAGGCCAACACTGCTCTATATCAGTACGAGGATACAAAAATATCGTTTAAGGAATATAGAGTAAATTCGACGTTGTGTTCTGTTCGACGTTCGACGAATTAGTTTAATTTGATTTTATGATAATTATAACGGATTAGGTATGTACGTCAAAATTATTTCGTTATTATCTTTTATTCTATCGGTACATGCGCGTACGCAGGAAGGGGCGGGTGTCCTGAGTGGCTGGACCAGTTTGAGCCGATCAACTACAGCCTACTGCCTCACATTCTACGAGTATTGTAGTTTTTTGCTTTAGTTTACTTTTACGTTTTATTTATAAAACAAAATGTTTTAGGCGAAATGTGTGATAAAATCTTAAATTTCAACAAACAAATATACAGTTTTTACAATTTAAAGCTGGTGCGGCGGCAGAGCAGGTGGAAAATAATAAACGGCTAAAATATAAGAGTGTTTCTTCCAATTTTGTTCCCTTTGGAGTAGAGACTCTTGGGCCGTGGGGTTCAAGTGCACAGGCGCTAATTAAAGATTTAAGTTGGCATATAGTGGTACCGGTGACCCTAGATATGGTGCATTCTAGTATCGCAATACAGCGAAAGCGTTAAAGGTATTGTACTGCTAGAGAGACCAAACTTTTTAAATTCGTTTCGATGTTCTATTTATTAGTTTTGAATTATTACTATTATTACAATGAAGGCTAAGAAAATTGTAAATGTGTGATTATATGACCTTTATTTTATATAACTTGCTTTGCAAAAAGGTTTAAAAATCGAATTTAAGTTACCACCCAGACGAATTATTTTAAATTTAAAATGCCAGTCATAAACACAAGTTCACTTTCAACTTAATCCGTTATAAGGAAGCTATTAAAACACCTTAAAATTCAAATGATATTACTTTGACATCGTAAATCTCTAATAAAAATAAACCGGGAGCCACATTTAAAGACTGTCACATAACATTTTCTCAAGCACATGTGAGGACTACGTCATTACTGACATTACCGTTTCGATTTCAAACAAAAAATCCTATAAAGGGTTGAGCATTCCCATAGTATTTGAAGGGTGAAAACTTAGGTCCACATGACAAACTTAAAACGTCATTACGCCTTGTCAAATTGAAATCTTATTTCCTTTATTCAAGCGTAGATTATAAACAGATGTTATTCAGTAATAAATCATTGTCTCAGGCATGAAAAGATGTATGTACTCAAGAGTATTGTTTATGAAAGAATATACCTATCTGGAAAGCTTAGCCGCCTTTTTGAAAACTTGCGTTATTTATGGCATACATTTCTTAATTGTTGTATGAAAATATTTTAGAAGAAAAGAAATTAAAAAAGATTGTTTGCGTTGCATGAGCTGTAATTACTATGACTTAGAATATGAATAAGTCTTGGCGCGAAATATACCCTATGTCAAAATACATTTTTTGACTTACAGTATTAGCGTCTATGGTATTACTTCTTAGCGTTATTTGTAGAATACATTTCTTAATTTTTGTTTGAAAATATTTTAGAAAAAAACTATTGTTTGAGTTGCGCTATTGAGTTGAGCTATTATAACTTGACTTAAAAGAGTCCAGTTTTATCACGAACTGTGACTGCCTTATTTCAAAGTACAATTGAAAATATTTTAGAAACAGGACTTAAAATAGATGATTGAAGTTCTTGCATGAGTTGTAATAAATATGAGTTCGAAGAGTCGATTTATCATTATTAAATTTATCACGAAATAACATATATCACGAATAAAAAAACAAATAAATCAGTGGCGTAACAACCTTTTTAGGTCTGGGCCTCAGATTTATGTATCTGTTTCATGATCATTTGTCAATCTAATAGGCAATTAGGTGATCGGACTCCTGTGCCTGACACACGCCGTTGATTGTTTGGGTCTAAGGCAAGCCGGTTTCACGAAGTTTTCCTTCACCGTTCGAGCGAATGTTATATGCGCACATAGAAAGAAAGTCCAATGGTGCACAGGGATCGAACCTACAAATTCAGGGATTATAGTCGCATGCTGAAGCCATCACTGCTCTTCGGTAGTCATTGGCATTGGTTCTAAAATGTTGTAACAAGGCAGAAAACAGAAAATTGATGAAATTTTTCATTACAATTATTTAAGTATCCGATATATTTAGTACATTAGATCTATAAGTACATGCATATCGTATCGTGCTAAAGGGTTCCTTCGGTCACGATGTAATCGAGATATCGACAAATCGATTGACTGCGATAACTAGTGGCTCGATTTTATCAACTCTTAGACAACTCGAGTGGTTATTAACTGTTAACGAGATAATTTAAAAAAATTGAATAAAGAATGAGGTCGGATATTTTTTATTCCTTCCCTAACGATCTCGCTGAATGATTGATTCGAAGTGATATTTATCACTTTTTGGACATTATAGGTGTTATTTACAGTTGACTTATATAGCTTTAGAAGGTATATATAGTCTTTTATTTATTTAAACAAGTACATATATATATTTCGGTATATATTATCAACTAAAATTGCCAACGTCATAAACATAAAAACTAAATACATACTTCAAACTTAAAAATATTTAACTTGATTTTTAGAGGAAGAAAAATTTATATACAACTACAATAGTTTGTTCAAATGGGAGAAAGAAAACAGTAGTTAATATATGCTCATTTCCTTTTGATACACGAATTTACATAATATTTCAGATTTAATCGAGTAACGCGGCAGCGTCAAAACGATAATGGCTGTACTGCATCCGCCATTTGCATTTCGCTTTAGGCGGGAAAGAAAATGGATGCATTTTCCCGCCTTTTATTTGTACCGGATTCCTAGAGAAAGTGAATCATTAGAAACTGCACTTCTTTGTTAAATACATAAATAATTGTCACTTTTTGTTGTAATTATAAAACGTTTATTAAATATTCCATTCAAGTCTCCATCTTAAGCGGAATACGGAGTTATTATAACAGAATTTTTCATTTTCCTTATACCGATTACCGGTTTTATAAAAATCATATTTTGTATTTAACTAGTAATTCGCATATAAAATGTTAAAGCTATAATAAATAACGGTAATATAGAAGGCTTCGTGACAAAACTTTTCCTATTCCTTCGGTACCATAAAATCGTGTAACCATCAAAAATGTCTCACCCATGGCGGCATGTGACATTTTATTAAATTCTTATTTGGCAGCGAGCGCAAATTCATAGACGACACGCGAACTGCAGAGTACACTGTCGGTTTTGTCTGCACGTCAAATCTACTAATCACGCTATAATTGTACTTTATTGATTTATTATTTTCTGCCAGCTATCCTAATTCGCTTTTGAATTATTAGACTGTTTGTTAAAGCAACTTTCAAAATATTTTCTACTGAAAAATTCTTCTATCTGCATAAATACTTAAAGTTGTATCCTTCTTTTCAGATACCACAGCGCCCTATGTGCTCTACAAAGATGGCGTGGAGCGAGCTCCACCAGGAACCCAATGGGGTGGCACTGTGCTCGACGGAGGGTACCAAATGCAGCATCAGAGTCCTGGCGGGCCCTCACCTCAGCCTGAGCCACAGCTGGCTTCTCCAGCACCATCACCCTATCCGCCCGCGCCTCCACCTCAAGACCCATCTGATGAGGCGGCACAGCAACTGGCTCAACAGCAAGCTCAACAGCAGGCCCAGCAGCAAGCCCAACAGCAATCTTCCACGGAACAAATGCAAGTTGAACAACAGCTCAGCCAAGCCCAGCAATCGCAAACACAAGACCATCTCGATCGTACGCCATGCTTCGTCCCACAATCGGACTTGCAACAACAATACACACCATACTTTAAAGAGGCCAGACCCACTAGCCACATGCTCGGTACTGGGGGCTTTCCTCTGCACTACTTAAAACAAAACGGAGGAGTTCTATCGCTGGAAGGACCTCTAGACCAATATTCTACACCTGATTTGCGTCATCTACCAGATATCGTTCAGCCTGAACAACCAAAACCTAGGAAGCATAACCCGAACTCTGAACTGCGTCTGTTCAAGTGCCTAACCTGTGGCAAAGATTTCAAACAGAAGTCGACCCTACTCCAACATGAGCGGATTCACACGGACTCGAGGCCGTACGGCTGCCCGGAGTGCGGCAAGAGGTTCCGGCAGCAGTCCCACCTCACCCAGCATCTGCGCATCCACGCCAACGAGAAACCTTACGCTTGCGTGTATTGCCCGAGATCGTTCCGGCAGCGCGCCATCCTCAATCAACACCTGCGCATCCATTCCGGTGAGAAGCCCTATACGTGCGGCGAATGCGGCAAACATTTCCGCCAGAAGGCCATCCTCAACCAGCACGTCCGCACACACCAAGGCGAGCGCTATTCACACATATATGCCCCGGTCCGGTCCCCGCGCGCGCCGCCCGCAATGACCCGAGCGGTTCGCGTCACTGCCGGCGCCGCATGCGATCCCCGCCGCCCTTCACCCGTACGATTCGGTCTCGCATCCATTGGCCTTCCTATCAAACAAATTCTCGGTCCCTTCATCGCCCAAATTGCGGAGGGCGCTCGCGAGACGCGGAACCGATCGCCGGACGTTCCCGTAACCGTCCTCAGTTCGATTAACCCGCTCGATCACTTTATTAAAACTGAGAAAAACATGTAAATGACCGATTATTCCATTTTTGCAGACGTATCGCCGCATCTGATCTTCAAGAATGGGACCACGCCGACGCTGTGGCCTCAAGATGTGCCTTTCCCACCCGATGAAAACAAAGAGGAAATTCAATCAGCGTTCGGCGACGCTGACGGACAGAACGGCGAGCAACGTGGCTCTTGCTTTTCGCCCGGTGACACGGCGCAGTATCCTGCATATTTTAAGGATACGAAGGGACTTAACCACACTGTATTTGGTTCAGGACTATCGCTGCAATACTTAAAGGGCGGTAAGCTCCCTGATGTTCTCGGTGGACGCGCAATGCCACTGTACGTACGTTGTCCCATATGCCAGAAAGAATTCAAACAAAAATCAACGTTGCTCCAGCATGGATGCATACATATAGAGTCTCGGCCCTATCCGTGTCCAGAGTGCGGCAAGAGGTTCCGTCAACAATCACATTTAACTCAGCATTTGCGTATCCACACTAATGAAAAGCCATACGGTTGCGTGTATTGCCCTCGGTTTTTCCGCCAACGAACCATTCTGAACCAACATCTTCGCATACATACTGGAGAGAAACCATACAAGTGTACGCAATGCGGGAAAGACTTTAGGCAAAAGGCGATCCTTGATCAACACACAAGGACGCATCAAGGTGACCGGCCATTCTGCTGTCCAATGCCTAACTGCAGGCGGCGTTTTGCTACTGAGCCAGAAGTAAAGAAACATATAGATAACCATATGAACCCGCATGCGGCTAAAGCACGACGCGCAGATGCTAAAACTCCGCGTCCGCTCCCGCCGGCTTCAGCTGTTGTGAAGCCCGAGCTGTACTTCCCGCAGTGTTATGCTCCGCCGTTCCAGCAATTCTCCAGCGGCGCCGAGTTCAAGCCGGCCGTTGGTCCCGGCGCGACCGTGGCATGTCTGCCCACACAGTGACCCGCGCCCCCGCGGTGGCCGCCAGGGCCTCCCGCGCCTCATCATGCCCCGTCGCATGCGCCCACGCATCACGACCTCTACGTCGACCGCCTCTACTGAGCCCGCCAGCCGACGTTGCTTGCCATCACGACGTAAAGAGTTGCGGTACGCACCAGTATACGACTCGCCTATGCGAGCTTATTTTAACGAGATATCGGATCGCTGTAAACATGCTTCGATCATTAAATAACAATAATCGAAATCTGTCGCGAAAGTACAGTTTTCGAGAGTTCACATGAATAGTGTTACCGTTCAAAATGCGAGTATAGATAGCGTTTTTGCCCCGTAATATTAAGTTACCACGTAAGAGTTAGGTTTCTCTGTGATTCTTCAGTCGAAACTTACGTCTTGATCCGAGCGGATTGAACCAGAGATTAGAATTTAAAAACTCTTCGTTGAAATATAAAAAAGTAAGAAATTCTCTTTTACCACGTAACGGTATTTCGCGATGAATGCTTTAGGGACAAGATGGAGCCCAACAAATAATAATAAACGTAGATGTTATGTTAAATTTATTTACGAGTGTTAAGATTATTGTATCTGGCAAACGCAGGGTAAGGAGAATGATAAAAAATGCTCAAATCTTTAAAAGTTACTTAAAATTTTCGCGTAAAAATTGCGCTTTAAACTTAATCGGTGTAAAATTAAGAACAGTAAAACGAGAAAGCAAACCAAAAACGTAGGTTACCTATCGCCATCAAACGTTTATTTTAGTACTTACGGAGTTAATAATGCATTTAATCTAAACGGGATACTTTTATCTCCATAACTTGTAGGTGCCAAATAATTTAGTATTCCGGTCAATGTCCATTGTTCAGTAACAATAACAGGGATAGAACATCGTAAGACCAGGCAAGGCAATGGACACAGCACACACAGAAAATGGATATTGACTGTACCAGCTTATTTCATAGACCTAGTTAGGTTGTTACCAGTTTTTTCAACGAGAGGATTTGGATGCATTTACGTGGAAAAGAGCCAGACTGAGAAGGACTGTGATAGCTAGGTAAGTTAGGCGTCTATTTCGCTCATTTAGCGTTTAAAATTCTTGTTAACTACGAAAAAATGAGATGTCGTATGATTGATAAAAAATACTCGTGATTTGTTGTATTAAGTTTTTGAATCAAAATTGTGGGGCCTTTGACCGCGCCTTTTCTCGACTGATTTAAATTTGTCACGAGTGAGATTAGCGAATTTTTGCCAATTAGATAACGTGTGATGTCGCAAAGTGCTTTTCGATGTAGGAACGGAGAGAGGGTTATGCCAGAGATATGTTTTACTTAATTTTAGCTTAGAATATCGTTCGAATTACCAAGCAATTCGATCATTCATCGCGAAATAATTTAGCAAATAGGAAAAATAAATATATGTATGAATGTTGAAGTATTTTGGCGCCGACAGAGCCTCGTTTGTGTCGCGTCCTCAATAGATACAGGTATCCAGAATTACATTACAGAATATGAATAGGTTTTGAACAGAGGCATGGTATATCAAATATATCGACTTTGTTGTTGCTTTTCTCTCCGAGTGCTTGTTGTCGGTGCTTAGGCCAAACGAAAGACTACAGTGAGAGAATTCATTTATAGCAGAATCAGTTTTGTTGCAAGTATTTCGTTTAATGTACGTTTAGTCTTGACGACTATAAACTTCGCGGTGCCAGAATACGGAAACACATTTTTAACGTTTTATCATCTCTGTTTGTATGTATAGACGACATATATAGCTTATTTTACGATATTATTGTGATGGTTTAGTTTTCCTACAGCATAAGGGATGTTACGTATTAACTAGTAGATAATAGTATGTATTTGTGGAGGTACTTGTCACATTAACCGGATACCATAGTTTTAATTTGTCGCTAACCAAGCGACCGGACGTTTTATTTGTATGTTTGTTGTTGGTTTTACTAAAGAAATTAGTCATTGGACAGTTATGAAAATTCAATACTTCGCAATTCTGAGGATCGATCATGTCAATGTGTTGAGACAAATCCTTAATCAAACCCAATTAAAATACAGCTATAGATTGATATCAGAATTGGTGAGTCGATCCGTCGCGTTTAAGTTTCTGATTGTTTTTCCTATCAAACTTTCGGAGGTTTACAAACAAAAACACCATTATCGAAGATTTTTGAGATTATCTTCAGTGACTATATTTATCCTCAAGTGATCCTCCTGAGAAGTGAGGCGCTGCCCGCCCGGCCACACAACCAATAGTTTACAAGCCAGTTCAGAAAGCTCAAATTTTATTATCTGACACCCAAACACAGACTATAAAACTCGTTGAAACTATGCCGTCACAGTCACCTAATAAAATTTGACCCACAATATTTACCCACCACAATACAGCAGCCTTATACAATAATAGTTATAAGTATTTTTATACAGTTTACAATATATACGTTTATAACGGCCGGGCGCGCAACGTCGCACTGTACAAGTTTGAATACAAACACAAAATACAGTGCCATAGCCGAGAACTAACCTCAGATGTATAATTAGATTTTTATACCGATACAAATGGATTTAATTTTTAAATATAAACAAAGGTGATTAAGTATACAGAGATTAAAGATGATATTTTATACATTTATTACATACAATATTATTAAAGGTAAATGTGAAATAGACTTAACATTTTAGTGTACCACATGCTAAGTACCTAAGTAGGTATCAGGAAATCAGGTTTCTGTAAATTACGCGAGTGAGTGCTGGACATCAAATTTCGTATGTCCGACGAATGTTAAAATCCGTTATTACCTTATCAGCGTAAATACATATCACAAGCAGAGTATATGTTAATATTGATTTTTCGACAAGTTCCAAAAATTGCTCAGATTTTTCGTTAATTTTTGCTCAATTATTCGTGTATTATGTTACTTGTGTTAGTTTTATGAATCCTTGTATAATTGTATAATGTTCTAGAGAGCACGGTTCCGCTTTTCTTTTAATTAAGTGTGTGTTGTCAGTGTGAGAATTCAGTTACTTATCGTTAATGCTTTGTGTTTAATCTGTGCCGTCCAATAATTTTGTCACAGATTTGTATTTGAATTTAAATGTTGCAATGTTTTTATGTCTTAACTCCACTGACTGTTATTTAGGTTCTTTGCTATGTTCCTAGCCTATGTAATGTTTTTTTAACCGCCAATTTAAATTTTACCAATTCCTTTAATGACACTTTAAAATCCGCTAGAACATCTAACTTAACATCGATTTATTTAAGGAATGAAATTCCTCTCACAACTATATTTTATGTACTAATTTTCGCATTTATTTGAATGTGAATTCATTAACACAATAATTTAAGTAATTTCTTCTAAGCGAGCGCTATCCATTATATCACGTAATACTTATTTTAAGTTAATAACAAAAGGAGAGAATAAGATTGCATTGGAAATGTATACTTTGCATAATATTATATTATCATGAGCGTCAATTGTATTAAATACAATATGTAAGCTAAGCTTGGTAAAAAGTAGGTTATACTGATTTGCAATATAAATGCTATTTTACGTTCGTGGAAAATTGTAGCGTTTAATATTATCATAATCTGTGTAGTGCTGTCAAACTCCCACAGATAATGAATCGAAATTCAAAAAACGGCAATTCTAACATGTCATTAATTACAGCGCTGAGGCCTTACAATTAATGAAATTATTTCAAGTTCATTATTATTAAAACGATTTGACAAAAAACAAAAGTTGTAGTCTAAAAACATTTTGCAACTTTTTTTCGAATCATACGTTTGCATAGATATGAACATTTATTTTACTCATTCATACATTAAGCTATTGTAAGGTCTCAAGTGCTTAAAGCTTTCATGAGAAAGTTTTAAATAGGTATATTTCTGAGTAATTAATTCATACTGTTTAGACATAGGATACTTATTAAAAGTACAATTGATTACAAAAAGACAGTAGGTCATAGCAACATTTTCTATTGCATTTATTTCTGATCTCATACGAGATATTTTTACCCGCTTAGATTTACTTTGACAATTACGTCTCAATAATTTAAGGTATTTAAAGTTGTTTGCTGAAATTCTATTCATAATTCCCGCTTCACTATAGCTTTTAAATCTTCAGATCTAATCAGTACGCGATATCTCTATACAAATTAAAAGAATTTATTGATTTATATTTTATATATTTTCTTAAATCTTATAAACAAAACACCGTATTATCTACACTTTTTATTCAATGTCTGATCGTTAGGTTTCTCTTGATGTAATCTTTAGGAAATTATTTTACACCGTCTTTGCGGTTCTAAATATTTTTTATCTGTAAAATATCTTCAAATACATAGCCAGCACAATTTTATAAATAATATTAAGAGAGTGAATTTGTCATTATTGTATTCCAAATCTATAATAAATTAGATTCCGCATTGTTTTAGACAGCCAATTAGAAGTTTAGGCCTTCGTGTTATTTTAATTTTATTATACAGTTGGCTACAGATTATTATTTTTACGTCTTCCATTTACGCTGTAGTTTATAATCTATTTACATCTATTACATATTTACTCTGTATCCTTTACATTTTAATGTATTATTTTGTCATTGTATAGTCAGCAGAAAATTATTTCTACTTACGAGCAATAATTGCGGATTTAGTGCAATACACGTTTAGTTTGGCGTTATATTATGTTGTATTATACTTTAATGTGCTTACATTATATTTTACTGTAAGGTTAATATTACATATAGTATAGATAAGCGAATAATTGGTAGCCAACATAGGTGGCCTATATTTTTTTTAAGTGTTACCTTCATCGTATGTACACTGCCACAATCGCCAACCGCTGTCACAAATTATTAAAAGGAATAATAAGTATTAATTTTTATCACAATAGAGACTTGTTGAAACAGTTCCACAATAAAGTAAGAGTTGTTGAATTTTTTATAAAAGATAAAACATATTAGATATTATGATCTTGTAGTCTGGATTGAGGTTTTTTACAGATTTTATTAGTCAGGAGTCTCGGGCTACGGCGCCTATTCAGCTTATTTTTGCTACAATACTTATTTAAATACAATATGACATATACCGAATAGTACAATAGATATACAGATTTTACAAGATATACAATAGATTTTTTATACAACAACGCAGTGATATACATGTTACAAAGATTTTTTTAAAAGCCTAGTGGGCGACGTAGCCCTCCTTAGATAATATTGGTTTTCTGTGAAATGGGTGCTCTGATATTATTAATTGTACATATTTATTATAATATACAACAATAGACTGGTAATTTTACAACGTTGTTAGGTTTCTACAGAATTATTCCGGGGCTGTGAAGCATTGATTTAAACTATTGCGAATGTTTCTCGCATTCGTTTGAGACGCGATTCGCGTCCACCCACTGTCTTCCAGTGTTGTTCTTCACTACTTATTCATACTTTCGACACGTGACAAAAGTATTATTTTAGCCAATAAAGCGATATTATTTTGCCGAATAAGTAAACCCCATTACTAGCTACTTTTTATACCTAGATTGAATATATATTTACTGTTCCGTATTCGATAACGTAACGTCAATTTGTACCTAGTTGTAAGATCTACAAGCACAATTTTTCTGTAAAGTCTTCGTCACGTTTTGGAATACGGTCTAGTCTAGAATATTGTAGTTGTTATATTGCAAGGCCTAGAAATCATTTCTTTGCAGCCCCGTTCATCAATGTTACAATAGAGTATATTTTCTTACATACAAATACACCGAAATAGACTATATGAGATTGATTTAGTACAATCCCAGAATACAAGATCGAACTTTTTACACAGAACATAATGCAGGTTTCAGTTTTGTTCACCATAGACTTTTTATAATTTGTTTTCGAAACAGTTGGTTGCGAAACGGTCACAAAGATCCAGGCGAAAAAATTCACGTTGGCAATTAATATAAAAATTAATGTAAATATATTTTCTAGTTCTTCCAAAACGATATCAGTATTAAATACAAAATTCGATTCGGTTAGGTCAAAAGTAAGTGTGATCTTATAGAAAATTTTTGTATTAGATTCTTCACGATGTAACTTTTTTCGAATAGTTATTTTTTAATAATTTTATTTAGTTGATTGTATAATATTCTTGCCTGTAATTGCATTTATATTAGTTACATATGCGTTTGAAGTTGATACCATCGTATTTATGTATATTATTATTCAATTAAGGGTTTTGTTTGTTTTTGTCATTTAATAGAAGTAAAATGTTGTAAAAAGTAAGCTCGTTGTATTTTATCAAATAAACACTTTTTAGTCCAACTGAAGCAATATAATGCGGTTTTCTTTTATGCCCAAATCCCTAACACAGCTTCATTGTTAAGATCAATAAATAGGTTAATATATAACTTTTAAACTTCTTCTTACAACTTTGATTTTGTTCCCTTTGGAGCAGACTTGAGCCGTGGGGTTCAAGTGCACAGGCGCTAATTAAAGATTTAAGTTGGCGCCTGGTAGATAGTACCGGTGACGAGAGCTGGTGCTTTACTCGCTCAACGAATAAGTATTGCAACACAGGGAGGAATGCTGCCAGCGTTAAACACTGTGACAGGGACCTAACTTTTTAATTTGTTAAAATTTTATTTATCAATTTTTAATTATTATTCTTGCTATGTACGTAGGTTAAGTACATAACTTATAATTTTGTACTAGACTATTTAGATTATGATTGTTTAATAATGCTTATTTCTCTACTCATTTATACAAGTAAGAAATTGAGAAACAAGTACTACAAAAAAAATATTAAAAAAACAGTGGCGCCACAACTTTTATAGGTCTGGGCCTCAGATTTCTGTATCTGCTTCATGATCATTTGTCAATCTAATAGGCAAGTAGGCGATAGGCCTTCTGTGCCTGACACGGCATCGACTTTTGGGACTATGGTTACTTCACCGTTCGAGCGCATGTTAAATGCGTAAAATCCATTCGTGCACAGCCGGGGATCGAACCTGCGACCTCAAGTCAGTCGTCGCTAAAGCCACTAGGCCAACATTACTCTCAGAAAATGTTATACTTATACCTTATTAATTACAGTACTTTTGTGTCGAATTAAATTCTTTAATATTAGCTGAAGAATTTACAAGAACAAACAAACAATTTTATAAGGGTGCGTACAGACTATATAACATAACTTGTTATACAACATTGCTATATAACATATTTCAGATAATGTGGACACTGAATGTTATAAAACATGTCATAATGGCGCGTCTAAACGGGCCATGTTTTGCTGCAATTGATGGCTGCAACACTGTGGCCGGCAACATTGCAAACAATAGCAGCCACACTATGCAATATTGCAGTAATGTCCCGGCCATATAGCCAAACATGTTTTGTATAGCCACATATGGCCGATGTTGCCACGATAGGTGGCCGGACGATCGCTAGGCTATCGAATTCAACTGCAATATTGCACGGCCAGTTCTCTTGTTGTTTCAGTCACTCTCTTTGTTATGGCATAGTGTATCCTTTTCTACGCGACATGACGTTTGCTTTGAGTGAAGTATGCCTGTTGCTTTATTCTGTGTTTTGCGATCAGCTGTATTTGACGTTAGATTACTACGTAAAAATGACTACTTTTGACATTCTAGTTCTTGAATAATTTATTATCAAGACTTATTTCTAGACTCAAATTGTCTACAGTTTCACGCCTATTTAAGTAAAGTCGAATCCACAATCTCTTCTTTTTCTGTTTCTTTTTTAAAACAATATAAGCTGCTGCGACAAGTGTGATTTCGTCAGCCATTGTTGCCGGTTTGTGTAGCCCGTTTAGGAGTCTGCATCATGGGCCATACTATTGCAACACATTGCCCAGCCACAGATTGTTCGGCCATCAGCTGCATTAAAATATTTTTGTAATGGCCGGGCAATTAGTGGCCAACAGTGCAGCCATCAATTGCAGCAAAACATGGCCCGTTTAGACGCGCCATAATAACAAGTTATTGATATGTACCACAATGTTATATTGTTATATTTATTATATTTTGGTTTCAGTTGTGGACTAATTACTAATACATAAAAGTTGATCCCGTTTAAGCTCAGTTTAAGTACAGTGTAACGTCTTTTATAGCGTTATTCGTTATAACGAAAAACTCTCTATAACGCAAGAAAAAAAGTACATTTGTTTAGTTTTAAACAAACCCTATTATTTTACTCTTTATAACGCAAAAGCCATCTCTATAACGAAGAAATATTGTCATATTTAGGCATCAACAACGTACTTAAGTGTAAGTAATTGTTTTTATAATCAGCTTACGAAACTAACCTTTTGAGGTGCCGAAATTTCCAAAGAAGACACCTGAGGGCATAAACAGCCGTTTCGCTTTTGTTATTGCTAATTGTATTAACACGTGTGCCATTATACTTAGATTACATTGCCTGTAGGAAATTTTAGTCTCAGTTACTAAACGCACCACCGTCACCTATCGTGTATTATCAGTCGTAAACAAAATTTGAAGCTGTCAAGATGGCCAGTAAAAGAAAAGCCTTATGTTTTATATGTGTTTAGAATAATTTACCTATTGATAGTAATAAAATTAGAAATTACTGAAGGTAATTTGTTAAAGTTGGTTTTTTTCTCTTCACTCCCTATAACGATCCCTTCCTATAACGATCCCTTCCTATAACGATCCCTTCCTATAACGAAAAAATGATCAGTCCATTAAAATTCGTTATACACTGTATATTTTGTCACACTTATTCACTAGCAAACTTATAAAGACGAAAGACTTGAGTTAATAAGAAAACAGATACGGTTTAAAATTAATTTCATTCAACTTTCTTTGATAACAATTTCTGAATTTTATCCTGATTTTTATAAATACATAGGTCCATGAATGTTAAAGCAAATAATAGGCACTGGCCCATCATATCCTTGGGCAGATCTCGTTGCGACCTAAACGACGATTTCAGGTCCTCGGGGACATAGACATGGGAGTTATCAGAGGATCTCATTTTGTTGTCTTGAAGTAACATTTCCACTGTTTGGTCTGACGCCACTCTCTCGTTACCAATAAGAGTACCATATAACCTAAAAATTAAATAAAAAATTACAAAAATTATACATCGACTAACGGCTTACAAAGACTAGCCCATAGGGAATGTTCAAGGAATCAGTGAACAACGCCATCTAGGTTAATCATGCCAAAACTAAAGTTCTATACAGTCTACAATAGATGGCGTTGAAACACATTTTATTAGTTTGGTTTTTATTAAGCGGTATGCTCACTGTCCGTCTTCCTAATAAAATCGATTATAACAATTTATTATAAAGGTAGGCTAAACTATTGTTTTAACAAACTAAAATATGGAATTAGAACGCATTGCGTGATTTAGAGTATACAGTCAAAAGTGGACATAGATTCATTGTTACGTGGAAATATTATAATCAAAACATATCTATCTAAATGTTTTGGACTGTGTTTGGACAACGCTCCTTTGCATTTAGGGGCCCCTTCCTTTATAACAAAATTTCCAAATCTATGGATTCTGAGATCGTAAAACTATCCAGATATAAATTAGCAAGTCACATAGAAACTACACTAGCCAAATTGGATTTCGAATCTACAGAGGCATTACTACATATCTTGGTATGACTTTGAGGTTTCATAAACTAACACAGACACAGTGCACGATCATAACAACTTTCAGCTACATTCTCAAATACATGCGCTTACTCACCTATTCACACACTCACTCATTCACTTCATTTGTAACACTAAATTTATAACTATTATTAGTATTTTTTCTTTTTTATTATCATCTTTTTTTTTTTAACATGTACCATGTTTTGTTAAAATTAACATGTACCACGAAATAATTGTTTTCTAGTTACCCACAACACAGGGCCTCCCTAGTGTGGGGACTAGCGATTTATGATTTCTGTCACAAACCCTTCTGTCATAAAGTTTTTATTATTATTAAATGGCTTTGCAGATCGTAATATGCACTCAAAATTTTAATTGAACTAATACGTCTCAAATGACGTTTACTTATATTATATTAATTAAAATGACACGAAAACATTCAATAACTATTTTATAAAAAGTTATATTTTTCAATGGTTAGTTAATCGTTAGTTAATCGGAAATTTAATTTGAGAGCTCAATTGCAGCATACTTTAGATTAATATTAGTAATTACTAATTATTCATTTACTAAATATAATTTAATAAAGCTGTAAGATCATAAATTGAACAGAGGAAATCATAACATTTAAATGATTTAGAAGTATGATAATCAAACGCGCAATGTTAATCTACAACCTACAAGCTCTAACTTAAACAAATAAGTGTACTATGCCATCTAGTATAAATGTGCATAAGCCAAAAATTTATTATCGGTCTGTAATAGATGGCGTTTAATTATATTGTATGTTTTCGACTAGTAATTAAGTTCTGTTTACGATAATATAAAATCAATCTTATTATTAAAATTAACGTACCAATAAAATAAAAAAGGGTACGTGTACTTATGTACGCGCGTAAGAAGTTATACTTCTTTGGAATTATTAAAAATAGTTTTTGATTGCATGCAAATAATTAATTAAATTAAATAATCAAAGACTGGAAAAGGAGTCATTATAGTCAATAAAGTTCAGTTTACATTTGAAAAATTAAATAAATAAATATTATATTTATATTTATTATTATTTTCTAACATTTTATAATTAGTATTGATTTAAATATTCAATTTTAATCACTCCGGTTATAATTCAGACGCACATATAAAATTCGCACTTGTATAATGAAAACAAAATGAAAACACGTGTTTTAAATGTAGAAACTCAAAGCATGTGGATAAATATTATAAATATAAATACACAGTGAACAGAGGCGGCGTGCGTGCCAACATGCGCCACTAACTTCATTCTGTTAATTTTGTGTCACGGTGCGCGCGCATCGTAAAATTTCACTCGCATCAATTTTTCATAACGCGCCTAAAGAAGTATAACTTCAAAAAGTCCCCTAAATTAATTACCAATCCAATGTTACCCTTCTGTGGGTGTACGAGTTTTAAAAATTTAAAAATTAAAAATTACTCTTTATGATTACTCAATTAAAATATAAACTATTCTTAAAATCGTTGGTAAGGTTTTGCGATGATATAAATATTAGAGATAAACTACTAAGTTTATTACTTAGACTAAAATATAACTTACCGAAACGGTAGTGAAGATCGTAAAAAATAAACGTTCTGCTTAAATTTAGTTTTAGTTTTTTCAGATTTCTTGCTAACTTCTTGAAACAAACTGAAAAGTCATAAATAATTAAGAAAACAAAGAATTTTATAAATATCGTCAACATACTAAGTTTACTTAGAGGATCGCAAAAGATGTCAGTTTTGGTTGGTTAATTTTTTTATAAAAACGCCATCTAGCGCTAATTAATCAAACTAAAACAGAAATACCTCCATAGAAGGTACATAAAAAGGACTGTAGCCCTTTTGCAAATTCTCTTATTGCCATTGTTTCTGAAGAGCTTAAGTATTTGAGAGATTGGAAAAATCTATTGTAGTAATTACAGCTCATATTTTAGATGGCTGACAACTAAAAAGAATACTCACTCCTGATTCTTTGTTGATATAAGGGCAACAATCATTGATACCATTTGTGCCTTTTGCAAATTGACACCAAGTACTTTAGGATTATTTGGATCACTACCAGATGCTCTAAGGCTAGTAGCCTCAGCTTTCATTACATATAGATCTGCTGTAGGCAGCTTATTTGTTATATTCCAGGCCTGAAAAATTATATTCATGTCTAGTCAGTTGATTTTATAAATACTAAAGGTAAAATATACATATAGGTACTATGAAATAGTAAGTCTATTCTTAAAGTGGCATCGCCTAGTGTTATGTATATACCAGTTGCAATAACATTATTGGCACATTTCAAGTAACTTCTCAATCAAACAATAGATTAATTTTCAATTCATTAACAGTATTATACACATAATTATATAATTTTACTAGCTGACCATGCCATGTATTTCAAGGAAACATTTTTTAGTTCAATAAAGATAACTATCTAATATCATAAAAAATAGGGGTTGATCGTAGAGGAGTGAAAATTAGGGGAAAGTTATTCATTATTTTTATATGCTAAAAAAGTAAAATCAAAAATTTTTGAACAAAAAAATTTTTTTTTTGGGATGGACACCCCTTATCACTTAGGGGTTTGAAAGATAGATAGTAGCCGATTTTCAGACATACTGAACATGCATTAAAAAATTCAAAAGTATTGGTCAAGCCGTTTCAGTAATATTTATATTCTCACATGAATTTTGTAGTGAAGCAGTTTTAAAAATTATTGTTATATATTAATTACTCTATATGACTTCAAAAGATATTAGTCAATTAGCCCTTACAATTTCTAAAATATCACCTAGCTGAAATCTCTTATCCGGATATTCAATACCATGATACTGCCAATCTGCTACCTCATAATTGTGCTTGTGAATTAAGGCCCATGATACTGAATTCACTGTAACATACACAGTTAATATGGTGTTTGCAGCCTGTAAGAAATGAATTGAAATTATGCCATGAAGATATCACTCTCAGTTGGCGGTTAAAGTTTAAACAAAACACAAATTTATGATAAAAACTAGACAGATTTACAAAATACCTGCCGTGTCACTTCTGTTAATGGTGGATTTAGTATTTGTCCTTTTATTTGCTGCAGGGCATTTGTTTCTTTTTCAGGTTTGACCTTATTATGTATAATACTTTCAAATAATTTCTGTACATGCTTTTCAGTAAACCCATCTATAGTTTCAACTTCACAAATATTCTTAAGTGGTCCATATGTGTTTATCCATTGAGATATATTTTTTGATCTACCTTTTGTGACATCATACCTGAAATAATGTTGCAGTTAACAAGTCAAGATTCTAAATGACAAGCATATGCCATCCTTTTCTATATATAAGAGGAAATAAAATCATATTATAATATCTCAATATGGTACTTACTTGGAGAGTGTTGAAAAATCTGATTTGTTTATAACCTCTAAGACTTTTTGTTTTTCAGCTTCCGAATATTTACTGTCTATATTTGAACTACACCAACACCTTAACAGTGTTTGGGAAGCAGGGTTGGATAGCACATGCTGGAAATAAGGTTTAGTTATCATAGCTTATTCAAATTAGATACAGAACACTTTCTTGAAAAACTTCTAAAAGTACTCACATTTATAACTTTAACCCTATAATAATTTAACATTATGAATACAATTACTTAATATAAGTCACTCGTGAAACTTTTCACATTTTCTTTTTCAATCTTATTTCTACAGTTAAATTAAAAGTCAATGTATGTTTTGAAGGGCAGATCTGGGGGTCTAGCCATATTGGTGTCGAAAAGGATTCTACATACACTACCGCTTTTGCGTAATTGTATTGTCGAAAACGCTTCGTTCGTAGCCAAGAGACATGTCGATACATTACCGCAAAGTCGACAGCGTAGATGCGAGCTGCTGTTCGTAGCACCTTATTCCGTCATATTGTCTCTGGATTAAATGTATTCCTAATGTCACTTTTATAAACAAACTAGCTAAAAATCCCGGCTTCGCCCGGGAGTAGATATGAGATGACGTGGTAGAGTCGAAATAAAAAAATAAACTATGACGTAAAAAGTAAAAAAAAAGTTTATTGAAAACGGTTTCTCATTATTTACAATACTTGTTTATAAACAACATTTTTCATTTTATTGTCCGGAGTATATATACATAAGTTTTTCGGATTTCCTACTCTTGAGCAAGCTACATATAGCTGACCGTGAGAGAAGCAGGATTCTTTGAGGTTAATGCCACAATATTTTAAAGTTTGTCCTTGCGCTTTGTTAATTGTAAAACTAAAGGCTAATTTTATTGGAAACTGCAGTCTTTTAAATTGAAATGGCAATTGCGAAGAGATCAGAGGTATTCTAGGTATAAATACTGTCTGTCCTTTGGTCTTTCCAGAAATAAGTTCAGCTTCAATGATATTATTCGATAGCTGTTTTACGATCATTCTAGTTCCATTACACAATTTTGGGGAGTTGAGATTTCTGAGTAGTATGATTGGAGTTCCAATTTTCAGACGAAGGCAGTGTAATGGCATTCCTGGTACTTGTAAAGAGTTTAGAAATTCAGTGGGGAAGTTGACACTTTCTTCAATGGATACCATCGTGTCGATCGATTTATATATTTTCTCTTCACCAGGTATTTTCTTTAGAATATTAAAATTGATATTATCAACAATATTATTTTTAGTGGCCAAAATTGCTCTTTGAAATAACCACTTTTTTTTAATGTTTTGAGGACTAATTTGGATAACTAAAATTATGTCGCTTTAACTCCAAAATATAAGTTAGCTAATGACGTATAAATACACAAAATTTAATAACTTTATTATAGCAACAAATTAAATTTAAGACTATTGAAATTGGAATTTTAAATTTCGTGTCACTACTACACATGCTACAATTGCTCGCAACGCTTTTGGAAATGCAACCCAAACAATCGTTGTCCTGAATGAAGTTCAAATATTCGATAACAGATGGCGCCACTATACTTAATTTCCAAGTTGTAGGGTTGGAAAGTTCCTTATATCTTTAGAAACACGCCCTTTAGATTAAAACGGGAACTTTCTAGCTTCTGTAGCGGTAGCGTATGTAGTAAAGGCGCGAAATTTAAAAACCGAAATTTTTAAATATTTTGAGAACTAATTTGGATAACTAAAATTATGTCGCTTTAACTCCAAAATATACGTTAAATAATGACGTATAAATACACAAAATTTAACAACTTTATTATAGTAACAAATGAAATTTAAGATTTTATTGAAATTGGAATTTTAAATTTCGCGCCACTACTACACATGCTGCAATGGCTCACAACTATGGAGACTCCAGATAGTCTCCATAGTTGTCTTGAACGAAGTTCAAATATTCGATAACAGATGGCGTCACTGCACTTAATTTCCAAGTTGAAGGGTCGGAAAGTCCCTTATATCTTTAAAAACATGCCCTTTAGATTAAAACGGGAACTTTCTTGTTCGAGGGGGGATAAAGGGCTATCACACCACATAAGTCCCTTTATCGTGTCGGGACTCCATTTTAAGTTTTATCGGCACGCACATTTTATCGACTTAGTTTTATTATATATATATAGATAAAAGTTAAAACTTTACAATATTATTGTAAATTTGCAATTGGAAGCTACAAAAGGGACATTAGAATGTCAGCAAGGTCGGAACAATTTTCGATTTAAGTGGAATTTACGGAAGGTGCAAAGTGAATATATGAATTTTAATTGCATGTTTAAATTAATTATGGTTTGTTTCATGTTTTCTCAGAAATTTAAGGCTACAAATAAATACAATATTTTGAAATTGCATAATCGCGATATATAATAATTAGTAGTACTCATACTTTGATATTTTTAGGATTTGACCTCACAACTAATCTACAAAATGAAGAAGCAACATATTTTGTTACCGCTTAGAAGAAACAATAAAAATAGTACTGTGTATTGATAAATAAAGAGTGAAAATAAGGTTGACTAGAAGTTGATAAAGTCCAAGGAATTAAAAACAATAGAAAAAAACGTAGACTAGTGTGAACACTGAAATTAGAGTTTGATTTAAGCTTTAATTAGGTTTGGTGTTTGTGCTTGAACATTTTTAATGTCAATTTGAAAGCAGATTTATATATAAGTGTAGATTTTATTAGTGATTTGCTACTAGTTGGAATTATCTCTGTTTATGTCCAACAAACAATTTCAGTTTAAGTTAGAGTCATAAAAGTTGATTGTTTATAATATATTTATACTTTTAGAAAGTGAGAATTGAAAAACAGCAAGTACTCAATGAAATGAAAAGAGGAATTAATAAAAATTATAAAATAGAAACTTAGTCTGGTATGAAATTATAACCCTTAATCAACCTTTGATTCCATATTGATGCTCCAACATCTTAGATATAATAGATATAAATTTAAGTTTGATGCTGATTTTAAGTTAATATTTATGTCAATTAACTTTTGGTTATATCAGTGATTTGCTACTAGTTAATATGTAAATGCAAAATCTGTTTAAGTAAGAAATGAATAAACATTGTATGTTATGTATTTGTCAGTTTTATTTTTGGTAATTTACCTATGTCTTCTTTAGTAGGAAAAGCCATTAAAGTGGTTCACAATATTAGTTTATTTTACAAGAATATACAGATAATGCATATATGAATTACCCATACCTACTAATAGTTAGGAATATTAAACAAACAGGTAGCAAAATAAAAATGTTTCAGTTATGGTTATTTTTTTATTAAAATAAGGCACCAAATATCTTCCTTAACATAATGCAGTCTACATAGAAAAATAAGCATATGTAACAACTTATTAAACAATACAGACATTACTACTGAACACACGCAGGTGCACCAAATTAAATGCATTACTACCTAATGATGTATTCATATATGTAGATAATTAACTAATGTAAGTGTTAATTTGCAGCAATGTCAATATCTTGTTTGTGTGCTGTTATATACAAAAAAATTTTCAATTCATAAAACCCAACGTTAGATGTTGTGATGATTTCATAAAATTACTACAACTAATACAGTTACTATGAATACATCCTGGGCGATTAAAAAAAATAGTGATTGTTTCCTTAACACAACAATTGTAAATAATAATAGTTATTGTAAAGATATAATTCTTCCCAAAATCTACAAATGCAGTTTGTTTATAATACTCATTAACATTCAAACTGCTGAACTTATTAAGATTAAATGTGGAAGTACATAGTTTCAGTTACTGTTTCCTGTTCTTGAGGTAATGTTACTTAACCAACCATTATTTTATACTCCACTTGTCTTATTTTTTACATTATTCATAAAATGCTTCATTCCTCATCAAATTCATTTTCAGGTACATAATATAACACTTAAATTAATTAAAAGATAAGACTTTAATAAAACTTGTCCATTTGTGGTCTTTTTTTAATATTTTTAGTTGTCTTATTAGCTTCTCTTTTTCTGAAAAGAAAATATTTTAGTTAGTACTTGGATCAAATAGAAAACTGACAAACTAAACTGTAAGACCGGTCCAAGGTTTGTTCAATAGGTAACTTTAATATTAAAACTCTTTACTGAAAAATATACTTAATTTGTCACTTTGCTGCTTATTGTCAATTAAAGTTTTTAATAACCAAACAATGCCAGTAACACCCAAGGGACTTGAATTCAAACTTCTCATTCATTAACAATATTATGATAAACTTCTCTAGTATATTAACAGTAAATAATTTAAGAAAATATCTGCTTACCATTACTTAGTATTGCTCACTAAATTGTATATTTGCAAAGTTCATGAAGTATAAATCCACTTTATTTGATTAATTTAAATCAATATTATATCATTAGCTTCTATTATAATTACAATAAAATATATTTAGAACTTCTAATTATGTTCATTAGTGACTGCTTTCTCATCTGAAATATACAAATAAAATGTACAATCATTTTACTTTGTGATTACATAATATAAGCAATATTAAATGGTATATGTATTTTTCAAATTAAAGAACAATTTCATGAACTTACATGCAATATAAATATCAATAAAAGATATCCAATATAAACAGGATTTACCTCTACTAATTTGCTGATTTTCTTGATATTTTCATTTTTATCCGTGTCTATTATGTTATCCTCGCATTGATTCATAGAAAATCTAAAACGCTTAACTTAAATATATTAACTCTAGTTTAAATTATTATAATAACACGAGAACGTTAAAAAAAGACAGATAACAAATTAAAACCATTTCGTTAAAACTTTCAAAATATGACATGTTTTTAAATCGGTAGCCATTAAAGATGGCGATAGTTGTACTGAATTAATGCAAACAGCAGCTTTTGAGATCACGTTAAAACATGGCGGAGAAACGCCGTTTTTTCTACACTGCCGAAACATTAATTGGCCGTTGGCTACCGAATAGCGTAAGCGTTAATGTGTGTCTTTTCGTAGCACTGTCATGGCGTCGCTTATTGTATCCCGACTCACGCCTTTAGAGCCTAGGCTACCGACTGTCGACACGAGCTGTCATTTTCATACAAATTTAGTTTTCGACTTTCTACATACACTACTGTTAAGCCATCTTGGCTAGACCCCCTGTATCCTAATTTGATGTAAATAAAAAAAAGCACTAATTTAAAAAGCCCCTAAAAAACTAAAATCTAAATCCAAGTTTCAACAGAAGCACGGTCTGTCTCTATTCAACATAATGTAAATACAGGTTGACGAAAAGAGATAAAGGAATACTTATTTGAAGCCGTGCAGTAACAATAAGTTGTTATGAATAAGGAGGTTAATAATTTATATTCAAAGATAAAAGTGACATTAACATTTGCAACAACCGTGACATATTACTTCGCGAGTATAAGTGTTAATTGTTATAACTTATAAAGTTTTATTATGCAAGTGTCAAAACACTCGCTTTATAATTATTATAAAAAAAACATAATATATGGCATTGTATCGTAGCTTAATAAAAAATTGTGTTTTATTTTATATCGATATATTTAATGTTAAATAATTATTATGACTCGCACTTGGCGTCCTTTCTAGTGGCATCTAGTGGCATGAAATAGATTTTGATCAATCTTATTTTATATAAAGTTTTCATTAAAATGTAATAGATGTCAGGTTTAAGCGAACTATAGTTTGTTTATTTATAATAATAATTATTATTACTTTATTTCTGATGTCTTAAATCGAGTCTCTTCATAATATTTATAAGTCCTGTGATTTTTCATTGGTGTTTAGATATAACAATTATTTATTTTTATTTTATTCTTGGAAGCTTATTACATGTCAAGAGCTATACATTCAAAATTCAAATATAAACTAGTTAAAAATATGAATGCTCAACGTCAACAACCATAACAATTTAAAAAAATCTTACTGTGAACTTAAACTTAAGACTTAGGTATAAATAGGGATGAATATCGCCGCGATATTTTATATAAAGGAGGCTACATTATTATAGGCCCTATAATAATTTATAATCACCTAGGTAATCATACTTTATTCAATTAAAAAACCGCTAAAAGAAGCAATTTTGTGCTCACAACTCAGTGTAGTCGTAGAGTTAGCCCTGAATTCCATTGGTTCCGTAGTAATGATATAAAAAGTATATCTTAGTAGGTATGTTACGCGTTTGTTATAGATAATTATTATTTTAAACTTCGATATATATTGAATGAAAAATTATAACACCCACATAAAAATAAGAATATTATAAATATTTATGAATTATTTATTCTCTTGTACAACTTCAGACCTAGGAGCCTTTTCGTTATCGGAAACGATATGAGATTTGAGTTTTGAGATTCGTATTCACATTTTGCATAGGTAATGATTTAAATAATTGGGTAACTTGGTTACTGTGTAACTAATCTCTACCGTTTTTTCTTCACTTGATTAATTAAACGTTTTTCCTTTAAGGTAGGTACTTTATATCTGAACTTACATTCGTATGTTCAATAAGTTTTATCGAATAATTATCTGTCTTCGAGACACACCTAGAAGAGAAGTAAATTGTAGCATTACCTAGCCATGAAAAAACACAGCTCTTTAGAAGTTCTTTATCGACAGAACGTATAAGTTATTGAGCATATCATGAAATGGCAAAAGCGACAAAAATGAGAAAGTTTAAATATAACTATCTCACTCTTACTCATGTATAACACGTAAAACGACAAGATGGCGGACGATATCCCTCGAAACGAAACATTCGCAGGCCGCCGCGCAGGGCATTCGATGACACACTGTTCTTCGAGAAACTTCTTTGCGTGCTGCTGGAATTTCAACCTGGAACAGCTGGACAAGGCGACAGCAGTTGGCGTCATAATTGGTAAGCATATTAGATCTTAGATTTTTTTACAGGACCTCATTCCAAATTCCAACCCTGTTTTTTGTATATCAATCTTTTTTTAACTATGTAGGTATTTAGCAGTAACGACTGACTAGGCCTGTTTTAGGTACTTATTTTTTGGAACTCCAGATTTCGTTTCTATTCGATGAAGTCCTTACATGTAGTCTTTCTCAACGGTCTCTGTTAAAAATCATTCTTCTGTCTTAATGAAAAAAATGTAATGATCATTTCAATAAAAAAATACTTTAATGATAGGACCAGCTTTTATTTTTCTTCATTCATTTAATTTTATGAAGTATAATATATTCGTATTAATCTACAATTATTGTTACTTATTATGATTATAGTAAGTATAAAAATATGTTAGTATAATAATATTCCTCAATTGAAACCTATAAAAGCAAAGTGGTTATCGCCAAATCACGGTAAAATTGATTAGCAAACCCAAAACAGAAGAAAATAACCGCAAATTTAAGGTTATGATTCTGGACTATACTACAAAATTTACAATACGCTTATACTTATTGGCAGTTGTGGCGTTCGAGGAAATACGGCAACGTCGCATGGATTGAACACTGGCAAATGACGTGCGACTCGTGCCGCGACCGTGGTGTTTTTTAGAGCGTTGTTGCCGGGCTGCTATTCATGTTCTTCTTACTTCTTAATTATTTCCATAATACAGCGTACTATAATACAATTATATTCTTGGCAATTGATGTCTGACGCACTAAGTCATGTTAGTTAGCATAAAATACCTTTAGGAGATATTAAGTTTTAGACACGGTATCAATACTGGAGTAACGTGGTTTGTGAATAGGTGTTTGACCTTTTATACCGTATGCTATATTATGAAGATGCTCTTAGTCTAAAACATTATCTTTATGACTAATTAAAATATATACCTACTTATAATTAAAACTACTTCACCTTTATTTGTACTCCATCGTTGCTATTTATTAATTAATTTTGTACATTATCAGGGATATTGTTCGGAATCGCAGGTCCACATGTTTTTATCTTTATATAGTTCCTGTAATAATTGACGCAAAATGATATATAATCTTATGATTTCTGCTTCTTGGCAGTATTTTGTGGAAAAAATTGCTGAAGCTAAATAATAAATAAACAATTTAAGTAGTAACAGTTTATATCAATACAACCATCGGTGACCGAGTTCGTATTATATCTGACTGTGCGGAACCAAATCGTCAATGTATGTATAAAAAGCCATAAGAACACAACACAAAGTAGATAAGCTCTGGAATCGGTATTTAGAGATGTCGAATTTGTAGAGATAGTCCATTAAGAATTATTAATATTGTGGAAAAAGTAATTTACACTAATAATCTTGATTTAGCTTGTTAAAGAGTATGTGAGGGAGTAAAGAGTTTAATTCCTACATTCTTAGAGGCTTTATGTCGCTTCTCAGTGGTTAAATAAGTAGTAGGTACAATATTAGTACTTAATTCCGTAAAAACTCACTTATACTGACAAAACTGATAGGTGGTTCGAATTAAATTGGTTTAAGTTTCGTAGCCATCTTCTTCTCATTCTTTGTCACTGAAAGGCTAAAGGGGATACACGGTAATATCCTACCCATTCTATTTTTAACCCACAACCAGTCGGGCCGACTCGGCTTAGTTCGTGCGGATGCCTAACAATGACGCGCTCCGGCAACGTCGCACGAGCTCAAAACTCTATCATAATCAATTCACTTCTTCAGTATCGTTTTATCATAGACAATTTACGGTGGACAATTTCCACCATTTCAACTAATGTGTCATATGTTTTTCTTTTAATTTATAATTAATTTATGCGGTACGTAATCATACCTGCAAATCTTTATATTATCATTAATAGATATTATTAATGTTGTCAAAGTACACGATATCGTTTAATTACACCAGCAGTTATGTTAAGCGGTTATTTTCTCTACCAACGCCTAATATATAGAGAAAAGAGGAGTAGGTATTAGAAAAGTAGAACGCAAGAGAACGAAACAACACTGCGTATTTTGACCTCGCTTGATATATAGTGAACTCAATACGTCATGGTACACAGAGCAATGATAATGTAGAGACAAACATCTATCGCCGCATCATTCGTGTTGATTCGTGATAGGCTATTTCACTCTAACGTATTGTGATTTTCTATCTTTTGTCTCGTTTATAGTCTGAACAGCTGCTGTGAACCGGAACATACTGGATTGCCGCGTCCGTAGGTTTCTCTGGTTACGCATTGCTCTTTGAATTTTAGTACTATAATTCCCCATTTGGCGCTGCAATCGCGGCAGCCATTTTCTTCTTCTACTGTTACGTCACGTCAGTACCAAAACCGCCGTGCTACAGAGTGCTTGTTTCGCGAGGTTATATTTTGTCTTCTTCACTTAGGATATTTACTTCTTCTTCTCCGTTTGTAGGTTAGTAATAATATATGTAGATTAAAATTTTGTATTATACTTAAGTACATGCATGTATAAGCCCTAAATTGTTTACAAATTTTGTTTATTGGTAGTGTATTATTGACATGCAAGAATGAGTGACATTTGTTCGTTTTTTTCGCAAGAAAATAAATAATATGCGTTTCGGGTTGCCGTCGTGTGATTAAATTAACATAGTTTTTTAATGTGAACCGTTTTTTTTTTGGTTTTTAATATTTTTTTAGCGATATTGACTAAACTAATATTGACAGGTGGTTTATTTTATATCAATGGTAAATGCAGTAACGTAGTCATTGTTCTATTTTTATAACGTTTTTATTAAAGAAACCAAGTTTCTCTATCAAAATAAGTAGATTTTGCTTGCATTATATAAAAAGATAAAAAATAAATCTTTTTAACAGTCAAGTTACTTGACATATGTCAGATAAAAAAAGGAAACATTAAAAGTTGTGTCATCGCTATGGTTATATAGATAAAACTTGTAAATAATTAATTTATAGCAATAAAAAAATATGCATAGGTAGGTATAATATTTATCTTGGTAATCTTCGTTACTTGGTCAGTGATAAGGTATCACAAGTTGAAGGTTCTCCTTGCGGAGTAAAACATTCCTCTTCAAGTTGTAAACCTGTATTCTCATATATATATTCTCTTGTTCCGTGTTCAGCGACCAGCGTTCGATAGATTGTCCGGTCAGCCCACACCTTCAACTGGATTTCCTACAGCTCATACGAAAGCAGTAGTTGTCTCACTCTAGCTTGCGTTAACATCGTTTGAGTGAGCGTGATAGTTATGCGTTCATCAGCGGTGTGTAGTGTTCTAGAACTCATACCGTAATTCCGTCGTGCGCGTCTGGCAGTCGTCAGCCATATTTTGGTTTTGCCTCGAATATTATGAGAAATACAGAAGGACAATTATGCTAATAATAGATTTGTGTATGTCTTCTTGTCACCGTTATTTATTTTATTATGTGGATAGCTCAGTTGTGTAGACAAAGCATTTTGCATTGAAACTTGTTTTTTTTTATATAAGGGAGATACTTTCTTAAAGTTAAGGTGACCAACTATACTCATTTACTGAGTTTTGTACTCGTTTTTTGAAAACCGTACTCTTTTCAAATCCTGTACTCTGAAAGTACTTATTTGTACTATTTCTAAAACATTTTTTTAGATTAATTTAGTTGTCCAGGCACTAATTCTGCTGTTGAAAGGGTTTTTCACTGGGGAATGATTATTGGAGCAGTTAGAAGTCGCAACTTTCTGTAAAAACATATGCCGTGAAGTTGTTCGGATGTGGCTACATTATTAGACTAACATGCTCATGTAGCCAAAAAATCCACTCCGAAGAAAAATATGTTTTTAAAAGAAAATAAAGTTTTTATAGCTTTTTCTTCTTTTTTTTTCACCTATGAAATACATGCAAAGTGTACTCTTTTTGAACAAAAAATAGTTGGTCACCTTTTTAAAGTACCCTTATATATTTTTTTTGAGAAACAATGACAACAATCACTCCCAATAATAAAATGATAGCTGCTTTAATTATTTTTTAGATATACATTCCGTTATTCTTAATAATTATCTTTATTATTGGCAGAATTCAATATCGCCAACCTTGAATTGGTTTTTACAATAAATTAAAACAGCTGACACCAATGTGTGTTAAGTTAACTATTGCTAAACATAGATGGCGCAAATACAGAATTTTAAGTATTTGTACTTATTATTATGACATGATAATTAAAATGACATTTGCATGCCTATTTTTATATTGCTGATTATGTGTTTTTCTATAATTAATCAATCTAAATGTAATGTCTTAAAGAAAGTTCTTTGCAAATTAACGATTTATTATTATTTATTGGGGCTCGAGACAAATTCCTTCACGTTGGTCACGTGAGCATGAGGTTATGTCATTCCCATACGAATTCGTTTAAGTGAAAAGTGATTTTGGGTAGAGCCCTTGATAGTTAATTCTCTCAATTATAAAGTTCATTACTGAGAGTTACGGAACACGGGCACTTTGCACATTTGTGTTTACGTTGATCATTTAAATGTATTTATTATTTAAATGAATGCATATTTCTAAAACCCTACCCATGATTCTTAGTAGTAATTTATTTTAAAATAAATAATAGTTAAAAAAAACTTAAAAACACGCTTTTAAAGCACATCAAACTAAAAAGTGAAAAATAATTCCTAATTTAGGCTCGCGTGGGTTGCTCGATAGACGAAAAATATGGCACATTGGCAAATTTAAAAGCGTGTTTTTTAGTTTTTTTTAACTATTATTTATTTTTAGTTAAATTTTTTTTATTTTTTTTTTCGGATTATTGCATCGATCTTTGACAGGTGCGCAAAATTTGAATTAAATCTGTCCGTTTAAGTGGGTCAAAATCGAGTCCGAAGGAGTCGGTTACATACATACATACAGGAAGCTAATATAAAGCGTGTAAAAAGGCAGTCTACGCATTTGCGAATCCTCTCGCATTGACAGTGTCCGTGGTATCCCTTAACATCAGGTGAACCTCTTGGCCGTTTGCTGTTCTATAAAAAATGGAAATTCTACTTAATATCAAAGCTATGGAGTTTTGCAAAACGTGATAAATTTACTTCTTGAGAACTCACGACGCGTGCGCTGGATAAACGCAAAAATCATGTAAGATGGAACTGCTCCTCTTTAAAAAAAACGTGTGAGTACTTATGTACACGCGTTAGAAGTTAGATTTCTTTGGCGTAACGAGATTAAAATCTTTTCAAAAATTTTACTTTACGTTTGTACAAAAAACGACACTAGTAATAGAAAAAACTAAAATGTTGACTATAGCTAACTTCAGGCTGTCTGTTTTTTTTGAAGGTGTGCGCGCGCATCGTAAACATTCATCTCTCAAAAACACTCATCATTTTTCCCTAACGCGCCAAACAAAGTACATATAACTTCAAAATTCCATGATAGCATGTAGGTGAACCTAGCCCAAAATCTATGCGACTTTGGCAGGTAAAATCGCGCAATTATCGACCGCTTGCAAGACAACCCTCGTGCTTCCGAAAGGTCATGCCACTTCTCGAAAGGTCTGGGGGTTTAGCCAAGATGCCTTGCTAGTAGTGTATGTAGAAAGTAGAAAACTAACTAACTAAATTAAGTTTTCCATACATACACTTACTGTTAAGGCATCTTGACTAAATTGGCTGACCCACTAAACGAATTTGTATTGGAATGACATAAGCTTAAGCTGTCACGTCATATATTTCTGTAAATTGTCAAAACTTAATACGAAATGTCTATTTACATTAAATGCAACACAATTGTGTTTACACTACTTGATAGGCCAGATTAAAATCTCTCAAGTTTGTTTTTAAAACAGACTAAGGAGATTGGACCTTATACTGTAGTCAAATATATTTCTGAAGGCTATCTATATATATACGACAAAAAAAAACAAAAAAAATCTAAAAAGACACAAGACATTAATTTTCCAGCTAGGAACAGGTTTTATTGGAAAATTCAATTGTCGTTTTTAGTATTTTTCTGTACATATAGTTTATGTTTTCCATCGTTTAAACTTTCCCTGGACTTCCAGAAATCGGTCAGAGCCAAAAAGGTCCAGCCATTCTCGAGTTTTAGCGACACAAACAGCAATTCATTTCTTTCATATTTAGATTGTTCTGATAGGAATCATATTTGTTAATTGACGTATTTCAAGTGACATTGACGTTTTAAAAGCGTTGTGTGTCCTGCAAAAGTGAAGCAATATTTTTTAGGAGAAATACTCATTCCGCTACTTTAAGTAGGAGGAATATCAGCTTTGTTTGGTCATCAATATATTTAGTTTCTATACCATTCATCTCTATAAGGGTTTTCCACATCCCTGCCGAAATATACTCAGGTACATAACATAACTAGCAGAAAAAAGAGAATGTATTCAAAGATTCACTTCAGAACTCGTTACAAATTTAGGTGATAGGTTAAGTACCGCAGATGAAGAATTTCTTTCTGCCGAGGCCACATAGTTTTTTATGACTTTGCAATTTCGATAATATTAGGGTGTCCCCCTTTATAAGATAAACACAAATTGTGGGGGGTAAAAATACCCGTTTTAAATGATTAATTCAGTTAAAATAAAGTTAAAAAGTATTAAATATCGGTAAGTTTTTATTGAATTTAGTTGGAAGGACAAAACAAACAATATTGTGCCAGTATAATATACTATATCGATTAAAAGATTATATTTTAAACTATATTAAAGGTGAATATGTAGTTTAGGCAATCATCACTGCCGATTTTTACCTCCTTAGACTCTTGATCAATATCGTTGATGTATCACAGAATTGTAACATAGTTTCAAATCTTGAATCGTCTTATTACTACGACAACTGCCCCACGCTGTTAGCGAGACCACAACCGAAACCCTTAAGTCCCTTTAAATAAAAAACAAAATAACATTTGAGAGGAATGAATTTCACACATTACAACATTTTTAATAACAAACAAGCTCTCCTACGTAAATTTATTTAAATTCGACAAATTCGTATTTTACCGAACAACGTATAGTTTTCTACGAACCAAATTTCACTGCGATAAGTTTTAGTAAGATCGATTCTTCATATTGTGACGTATAACAAAATACACGCACCACAATACAGCGCTGTAGTCACTGTTTTTATTTTATATGTTACTAAAAAAATTTTTTTTTATTTTCAGGTCATTAAAACTTCCGATATAACGCTTGGAAATGCAGAAAAATGCAATTGATTTTCGATAGTGATACAGATGCCAACATTAGAAAAGTAAATATGGCCGTCATTAATTCTGAAAATATTAATGAAAAATTTTCCAGTGACAGATTACTCGATAAATTTAGTCAAAACGAGAGTATAGAAAATCGCCAAGGAGATGTTAAGAAATTGGCTGATTCTGAAGTCACCAGTAAAGATAATAATATAGACAACAACTCGGATACGGGAATTGATTCGATTAAAAACCATGCTACAATAGAAACAGTATTTCAGGATCAAACCGTAGAGATAAAAAATGAAGAAGACTCAAAAAATATTATTCCTGGAAAGTTAGACAATAACGAAAAGACAAATTTAAATACACATTGTAATGAAACCGCCAAAAATAGCGATCTTGAGCGTAAATTACCATCGGAAATAACAGAAAAAGTTGAAACTGAATGCAACGAGAAAGACATTTTACGGGTGACTATGTCGGAAATATGCAATAAAAAAGAAACAGTCGGAACTGATATTAAAAATACATCTTCATACTGTTCTAAAGAAGAAATCGATTGTAATAATGAAGAAAATGCGGCCCCACTAATAAGTTTAAACGATAGCTCGGAAAAAATGGATGTTGATGAAGAACAAGAAAGCAATGCTGATATTTCTAAAACGAGTATTGAAGTAAGTTCAGTTGAACACTCTTGCAAGGACCATATTGAAAATAAAACGACGAGTGAGACAAAAATCGATTTAGGAAATGAATCGGTTGATAACACAGCACTGCCGCAAATCGAAGCCATATCGCCAAATAAACTAAATAATCATGTTACACATGATGCAGTAAATATTAATAGTAATGTAGATTTAATTGTAGAGAGTTCTAATGTTAAACTAGATAAGTCACCTAAAGAAGAATTAGCAAAATGCGAAACATTGCTGCCTATAGCCGTAAGCGATAAAAATATTAAAGCAGACATTACTCAAGCAACGAGTGAAACTAACGTAGATCCAAACACTATTGAAATTAATGATGACAGTTCACAGGACGGTATCAGTCAAAAGGAACCCTCAGTTAACAATTCCACTACAGTTTCTCCAACAAATAAAGATAATAAGCTAAAAGGAAATAATGTTGCATCGCTTGGTAAAAAAAATACTAAAGAGGAAATTTCAAATAGCAGCGTCAAAGAATTGAGTAATTTAAATGAAAAAGACGAACCTGTTTGTATAAGTAAGGAAGACATCAACAACGTGATTAATAAACCCAAGATAGAAGAAGATAAATCTTTAGATAGTAATGTACAAAGTAGGGCATCTATAGAACATAAGGAAGAAATTCAAGAATCCCTTAAAAGTAAATTGTCTAATACATTAGATATTTTTTCTGACGATGATGATAATCAAGTAAATGGACAAAATAATGATCTTCAAGAAACAAACAAACAATGTATTAATGTGGAAGACGATGATGATATTTTATTAATTGATGACGAAGACACCTCCAACGGAGAAAAAAAAATCCTAGCAAATAACTTATCACTTATACCTGCAAAGGATGTTAAAGAAATACTAGAAAATAATCAGGTTCATGCTGAAGAGAAACTCGAACAGGAAACCAATAATGTGATGATTGAAAAAGGTATTTATTATTGTAACTTTTAAAAAATGTAATTCAATGAAGCAATAATTAGTAAATATGATGTAAAAAAACTAACTACAGACACACTTCAATTTCTTAACAATATAAGATAGTAAAATAAAAACAACAAAGTAAGACATCAAATAAAACATTCTAACTTATTTAAAAAGAGGAACTAACATTTATTTTAATATTTCAGATATGAATGAATTAGATGTAAAGGATGAAAAAAATACAGCGGGATCTGATACAGAAAAGATAAAAAACGAAACAGAGATACCATCTCCTCCTCCAAATAAACCTCTGTTGCCTACAAACTTTTTGTCACTATGCAAGAAAAACGTCTCTGATATGACTCGGAATGATTTAGAGGAATTCTGTATTATGAAAATAGTGGAAAGCGTAGTTGACAGGGGCAACATAGGCGAAATGAAATCGCAATTAAAGAAAATGGCTTTGTCTTTAGATGAACATAGAAATAAAATTAAGTCGATTACAAAACAAAATCAAGATCTCCAAGTAATTTTAAGATCGGTTCAGGAAGCATGTCGAAAAAATTCGTTAGTAACTCCATTAAAAATTACACGTTCTGTCGGTATTCAAGTCGTGATGGTCGAAAAGTCGAAGGAAAAAGCAACAGCTCCAAGTCAAAACAATGCAGCAACAACTTCGCCAGCAAAGCCCGTACGCTCTCCATCTCTACAGAACAAGTCAAAACAAAGTACAACATCTTCACAAAATATACCAGTTCCAAGACTTGTTCCAGCAAAAAGTACACCTAGCAACATAATGCAAAATCAGACTCCAAATAAAGTGCCCATCAATGTACAACCCACGCCTGTAATAAGGCCGGTAGTACCAAGACCAGAAAAAAGACCTCACACTAAAAGTCAAACAGGTTCTGATACTGTTGACTTAACAGATGACGAGCCTCCAAGCAAAGTAGTAACCAGACCTGGAAATCAGGCTGTAAGGGTGATATCACCCCAAAACCTTATGCCACCACAGCGGGCTCCAATGGTGAATAGTCCTAGAAAAGTATACATTCCAATAGGTGGTGGCCAGGTTTCCAATATTCGTCCTACGCAGCAAGCTTATATGCTTAAAACTGTTAATAATCAAAGTAAGTCCAAAATTTTCTGATATTAAATTAATGTCACCCATGGTTTTCTAGATTAATTTATAACTTTTTTTATTTTGCAGATGTGAGACAAAGAGTTCCTGGCGTGAGAAGGGTCCATCCAGCGCCATTACCTGAAAGTGGTAAACAGTACCAGGCACCTAGTTGGAAAGCAATACCACCTGCACCAGAGATAAAGCTGTCTAAAGTTGAAAACGGAATAGTCATATCTTGGAAATTAGATAATTATAGAGAAGATGTTCATGAAAATATTGCCAGTTATCAAATATACGCCTATCAAGAAACGCCGTCTCCTCCTAGCACAAATTTGTGGAAGAAAATAGGAGATGTAAAGGCTTTACCACTGCCAATGGCATGCACATTGACACAATTTGTACCAGGCTTCAAATACTACTTTGCAGTTAGAGCAGTTGACGTCAGGTCGCGACAGGGATCATTTAGTCATCCTGGCAACATAATGCTTTTGAACAAATAACCTAACTGAAGACTGATTACCTTTTTAGATCTATATTGACTGTGTAAATAAAAGTGATTGTATGTCTAACACATTATTTGTAAATACTACTATTGGCGGAAATAGTGACTGTTTTCGTTTTCAGCTTAAGTGAATTAAACTTTTAATTACATAGTTATTTAATAAAACAAGTTATTATCACAGTAGTTATTTAATAAAATGTTCATACAAATTGAAACGAGTGACATGTCGGTATTTAAAAAAAATAGTGACGAGTCCTTTATAGTGCGATGCGAAAAAACAGAAGTGAACGCTAACCTTAGTGATTGCTGAACGGATTAGAAGCAGTCTTCAAAGAATCGTCTACATAGATACCAAGACACAAATATTTGTATTTAATCTTTATCGAAATTGGATTACGGGAAAGAAAATCGCTTCTAGGTATATGGAGGATGGATGAGTAATTTTTTTTAGTCATAGTTCGCGCTAATTCATGGGTTTGAATTTTACCCTAAAGGACTCGATTAGATACCCGACTATTTATTCTGAAACATAAGTACCTATGAAAAAAAGATGTTTGCAGTTTGCACAGTGCATTAGGTAAAAAAGTAGGAGATGTATGAACGCCTAAGTGCTTTATCTATGGTGAAAACTAAGTACATTTTTGAAGGGTAGCTGACTTTAGTAATAGTATATTGTCAGTTTGCGTCTGACTGATGGTATGAATTGAAAATTGACATACATATTAATTTAATGTTGTATGCACCAAACTTCATAGTCTATGTGTCAATTTCGCATAGTTTCTTAAAAGGAATAGTTTAAAACTGCTTTTTAAATATTTTGGTTTTCTATTTGTAAATGCTATAAATTGTTACCTGCAAAATTTTTAGTTGAATAATAATCATTCAGAGTGAAATTAAGTAATAATTATATTATACGGATTCCGATATAATATGTAGATGTACTTGTCATAGCAATAGCATAAAGGCTCAGTCAGAAGTCAGAACTCAGAATTCAGATACGTCTTGTTTCTTGCAGTGGTCAGTACTCAGTGCAGTGTTTTGCTAGCGAGCAATAACTTGTTGGCGTGTGGAAGTTTGTGATTCAGAGCTAGTGTAGACACGCTCTTTTTTCATGAAATGATTATTTTATTCGCTAAAACTAATAATAGATTACAATAATAAACACATTTTCATCTTCATATTGCGAAGTTTCAGTCTCCTGACGTAGTGACATATCGTTTCACAATTAGTACAGATTCCACGGTGGAATTTTGTGTACGTTGTGGAAAAACATCCGTGAGGTGTAATAAAGTGCACAGTGAATTTGTGTAACAAAATAGTGTTATTTGTGCAGTGTATGTGAAATATGCTTGGTTATAGTCTACTAATTGGAAGACATTTGCAAGTAAGTTTCAAGAGTGTATAAACTACCTTATCTTTATAAAATGTGCAATATACTTGTGACAAAGATAACATAATGGAACAAACACTAGGTTCATATATTATTTATTCTGAACCCTATATACTTCAATAAAACACTAGTATTAACTTTTAGACACTACAGATTTCTAAACATATCATATTATTTATTTTTGAAACAAAAAGTTAGCCATTATGCCTTACATTCTTATATTTTGCAGATACATACAAATTATAAAATTGCTTATATATTAAAATAGTGGACTTTTGGATATTTTATACATATAAATATATAAAATATATAAATATAGACAAAATATCAGAATCAGATATCCTTTATTGACAAGATTAATGTGTAGAAATTGATATCCTTACAAAATATACTTAACTACAGATGATATATTATATACATTGAATTAAAAATATATATTAATATGATGTAAAAATAAATTTTAAGCAGAAAATACTATAATAAACTGTGTAATACTTACATACAAATTAATTTATATTATATAAATTGGTATGTAACATGCTTAAATAAATGTAGTACCTAGTCTTATTTAAAACTCAGACATCTAAGTAAATACAAGATATAATGTCTCATAGTAACATAATAAAACATAATATGTGATAACATCTGTCTTTATCAGTAATTGGACTGGTGAACAAGATCATAGGTATTAAATAGTTTAGGTTTAGTTCAGACACAATTATGTTTACTTTACTTGACTGTCTTTATGTTAATCAAATCGCTCAGTTAATCTTTCAACTAACTTGAAGTGACTGTAAGGCCATATTTTTACGTAAAAAAACATAATTCTTATAGGTATGTTACATTCAACATTAATTAGTATAAAAATTTCACAAATAAAAGATTAAATACTTCTCATTTCTATATAGATTTTTAACAGTGTATCATTCTCTGCATACATGTATTTAATAAATCTTTAGTTTTGAAGTGCTGGCTATTTAGCTATAAAGACAGGCAGGATCTAAGGTGAAGTTTAACTAGTTCTGCTCACTTTCGCCCTGCCAACTTTCGCCAGACACCAAATGCGAACAACATGTAACAAATTATTCGTTTTATAGCGTTTTGATATCATTTAATTAATAAAGATATATACATAATAGCAAACCACTATTTTGTAGTTTTTAGAAGTATTTATTCTTGTTTATTTGATTTTCTTATTTAGTTTGTGATGAGTGATGATTAATCATCACTCATGTGATTAATTACATAATTTATTTGTTTTCACATTTATATATACTTATTAATTGTAACATTACAAAAATATATATTTTGACACTCATTAATGAAATATTACATAGTTTTATACTACATACAGATAATTTTCTTAAGAATGCTCAGCTTCATTTGTTTTATTGAGATATAGAAACTTTCTGAATTTTAATATGATATCTCATGTGCAAAATCAAATAGTGATAAATTACATCTCAGATAAGATAAGCTAGACATATTGAAACATGTGATGTTTGTTAAAATGACCTTGAATATGCTTTACTCAACCTCGGTAGAGAAAGAGTTGCAGTATTACAATTTTTTTTAGTGCTAGTATATCTATCTTTTAAAATAAACTCATTATATTTTAACCAATTTTATTATCTAGACAAGTAGATAGGTAATAACACAAATGGTGATGATGTAATCGATTTTTAGGTTTGAAACATTGGGATGATTGATCTCCATGCGTGCTCAGCCGTGATTCGAATGCACGACCTTATTGTGAGTCGCACGCTTAAGCCACTAGGCCAACACTGCTCTTTTAATAAATATTTATTTATAAAAAAAAAAACACAATAATGTCCTAACAGGTCGCCCTAAACCGACAAGAATGCACAACAAATTAATAAAATTTATATACAAGACAAAAACGAACATAAGAAATAAATTAGGAAAAATTAAATTACTAAATACAAAAAATTAACTACTATAGGCACTAACAAATAATAGAACTTTTGTTAGTTAACTCAACGGACAATAAAAAAGGTCCGTTAGCCTATGTAATTCGTATATTAAGATAAACTCACCGAAAACAAATAATAACATAAAAATTGTATTACACAACGATTTTATCCTCTCATACTTTTCCATGCACGGTTTTGTGTTGCAAATATCGCATTAAAATTGGATGAAAACGAATCAATAGTCGATAGTGTGTCGTGAAAGCGAAACTAAATATACTTTCTCTATAATGTATCGGTAATAGGGCTCATTGAAAAGTGTCAGTCGTTACGAATAAATCGGCTTAGGGCTGCTATAAAGAATATTGTTCTCCTATAATGGCCTTTATTTCATACTGAAAAGGCCGGCAACGCACGTATGAGCCTTCTGGCAGTAGTAGGCTGAAGGAGTGTCCATGGGCGGCGGGTATCACTTAACATCAGATGAGCCTTCTGCCCGTTTGCCCCCTGTTCTGTACAAAAATAAAAGACTGACCGTTATTTACCTCCAGGTATATACATGTCTATAAGTGAAAAAAAAAGTACTCGTTAAGTTTTAAAGTTTTTACACTAGTGTAAAATTAATTTTTATTTTTTCAGCTGACTTGAGGTTGAAAACAGATGTAATAGTTTACCGTACATAAAATTATTTTAAGCGCGAGAATTGTTTACTATCACGACGTAGGAATTCTGAATAATGTAATAAAAGGAGAACAAAAACTTCTGCATTTAAACAACGCTTATCCAGAAGCATGCTGGAGTTTCACGCCTTCGTTGTTGACATCCCTAGATTCGGGATGAGTATGAGTTCATCAGTTCGGTTAAACGGGCATCTCCTGGAATAGCATGCCCTCCAATAGGTCACAACTCACTTATTATTAGGTGGGATCGTGGCGAAACGTCTGGGCAGAAATTAAATCAACAGCAATTACTGAAATTAGATTAATTACTTGCATCGTCGACGACCTCACCTTCCGGCTCGATCTCTTTGCGTTGCGTATATGTGGGATCTCCCTACGTATTCTACCGCATTACCTCGGAGTGTTCAGAGGAGTTGTTCGGATGAATGCAGCTGAGTTTCATCGTCGGACGTCAAGGTAGAATATTAAATTCCACCCGAATCATCTCGACGTCCGTCGTTCCACAACTAAGCGTACACTGAAATATTTCCGAACCAATTCGACTAATGGTCCTTCATGAAAAGAGCGTACCAATTCTTAAAAGGACGGCGGCAGCGCACTTACGAGCCCTGTGACATTGAATGTGTATCACTTAACATCATGAACTAAAACATAAAATATCGTAACTTTTGTTATATTGTAAAAATACTTAATATAATGTAAAAAAATGTAAGCCGTCACGGGACGCCTGGCATATGTGAAACATCGACATTATTTTGTAAAAGTAATATGCAGAAAAGAACAGATTGTGATAGGAACTAAATATGTCATAATGATAAAATAAAATATTACGATTTTTTTCCAGATAACGATGACTATTTATTGAATAAACATTTATTTTCATTAAATACAAAAATTTACGAATTTATTTCAAATCGTGACTACTTAATTCGTTTAATCAGTGACTTCGAAATACACACACCGTACACACTACTGCATATAGACTGTATATATATACCATCATATAGCGTGGCGTCGCCACAACATGCGTCGCCACGCCAGAAATCGGTTTTACGTACGGCTGTAGATGTTTCACATCAAAACAGGCAAAAAATCTCTTTGGCTATACATATAGTATAGCCAAAGAGATTTTATTACAAGTTCGTACATAGTATAATGCGAAAAGACTTTTTCCCCAAACTAATATGTATACCTTAGTATAGCGTGGCGACCCTTCGCCACGGCAAGCGTCGCCACGTCAACAATTCGGTTTACAAGTGAGCCTATAGATGTTTCACATCAACAGTAAAATAACACAATATCTAAGGTAATATCATTCTTAATAAATTTTAACTTTGCCAATTTAGATTATTTACAATTTATGACCTAAACTGGGTCCAATTAAAGAATAATTCTGCCTACTATTTTTAGGACTTAATACTGTGGTTTTAAGAGTTATGTATAAGACCACACACTTTGTAGGTCAATGGGTGTGACGCTGTCACTAACAGTCAACAAATATAGTTAAATTTGCATTTAGTGTCAGATAAGATCAGACATCATGGTTATTAAATTTTAACCAAACCTTTATGGCGAATTTATTTTAAGTGGAAACGAGGTACTGATTCTCTCGTATTAATATTCTTTTGTATTTATAGCGTCGTATAATACTGTATAATCATTAAGTATTCAAAGTAGCAATGCATATATCCCAGTTTATTACCCACTCCACTGGTTCAGCGATCCAAAACGTGTCCTGGCCTCCGAAACGATAAAGTTCCAACGCCTTCTATGGGTTTCCGCATGTCGATCAAGCGGTATCTGGACCGGCTTAGGTGTCCTTCATAGTTCGATCTTGTTCCATGCGCTGATGGTACAACGTAGTTGGCCTTGTATTCGCCTGTATGGTGGGCTGGTGTCTCCATAATCCGTCGCAATATCTTGCGTTCCACCACCAGTAGCTTCTGCACCTCTTTCGTAGAGTTCAAGCCTTACAGGCTTTCTTGGGACACTTTTCCTTCAGCAGTGCTGTCTTTGCTAGATTCAATTACCTTCAATTACCTTTTCTATTTTAAATAACGACTCGTGGCTATTACGATCGTTTTTGGGTAAAAGGCCGGGCTTATGTTAAAGACAGACACGTAAATGGTATTTAGCTTTGTGTATTGGATAGATATTGTCCTGGTCAGGGTTGAAAATAAACTTTATTTTTATTTTTTATGAAACTGTATAAACAAGTGTTTTTTTGTTTGTTGTAGGTTAGGGCTTATTTAAAAGACGAAATCAAATTCTCCATAGTAAGTTAAACATTTACAAAACCCATTAATGTATATCTTTAATTAATTATTAAAGCTTTACGTTCACCTGTATTTTCTAACTAATGTTGATTTTTAAATTGAACTATATAGGAGGAACTTTCTGAACTAAAAATTCTTTTCTAGGGATATCCAATATTTATTATTTAAATGGGGGGAAAATCCACTAGTCCATTGGGCATTGAATTACTTTCTTTTAACGGCCGGCTTTAGGGATTTTCGTAACATGGCTTTACCTGCTGGGAATTACTTATGATTTCCATGAATGCAACCTTTCCTTCTGATATTTAATTTCATAATAAATTAATATCATATAAATGTCAACTCGAGTGTGATAATAAACTCAAACTGTTTTAAACGTGCGTTTTAAAACAACTGGGTGGCATGACAAAATTTTTGTTCTTTTCAATCACTCTGAACAAAACAATTAGTGAGAATTCAGAGTTATAATAAAACAATTTTGTAAGTCAAAGTTTACAAATGAAATTATGCCCCAAACCTAAACGGAACTCCTGCATCTGGATAATAATCTGTACGAGGTTATTGAACTTTTATATCTTCGAACGGACAGAAACCGGCGCCGCGGCCGGTATCTACCTCCCAGTAGCGATTGCGATTTTAATAATTAGTTTTTGTACCGAACTATCCGAACGTTGCAACATTAGCACTACGAATATTGAAAGAACTACAACGAAATTGCATACGTAAGCGGCGGGACGGACAAAAAATTAGTGCTTGATCCAGTGATACCAACTTAGGGGTTTTCCCCCCAGAGGGCAAATCAAGATGTTCTGGGTTTTTTAGGGGGTACTTTATTTAAAGAAAAAAATGTTTTCTTTAAAGATGCACGATTCTATGCAATTTATATTAGGTAGCGTTCAAGTATTATGTCACGCAATTTTTGGAGATTATAGACCCCCCCCCATGTAACGCGCCGTAACGTTTTTGTGTACCCAGTAGTAAAACGTTTCGTGACCACCTAGTGACTCTTTATACCTAAAGGTTACCATTATGTGGTGTAAAGTACTGTAAAGTCGAAAATAATATTAGGTCCTTACATATGAAATTGGCGTTTTACGTTTTGGCCACTTTGACCTCAAATATCTCCTCTTTGGTTAAGAATTCCAAATTAAAATTTGTACAGCTATTTACTCATGTATTTGTGCTTCGATGACCGTCATTCATTTGTTTTTTTTTTGCGTCACTCATTTTACAAAATGGAAAACTTAAAGTATCGCATTATTTACGAGTACGAGTTCCGCCGTGGCACTAGTGCTGCGGAAACGACTCGAAGGGTGAATAATGTGTATGGCGGTCATGTTGCAAAAGAAAACACAGTTCGTTTTTGGTTCCAACGTTTTCGTTCTGGAAATTTTGACCTGCAGAACAAGCCCCGTGGACGGCCTGAGACCCAAGTTGATAATGAAGAATTGAAGGCTATTGTGGAAGCGGATCCATCGCAAACCACGTCCGAGTTAGCTGCAGGCTGCGGTGTTAGTGATAAAACTGTTATAATTCACTTGAAGCAAATTGGGAAGATTAAAAAGCTTGTAAGATGGGTACCTCACGAATTGACTGAAGCAAACCGGCAAACGCGCGTCGACTGTTGCGTTACATTACTGAACCGGCACAATAATGAAGGTATTTTAAACCGAATCATTACCAGTGATGAAAAATGGATTCTTTACGATAATCGGAAGCGCTCAGCGCAATGGTTGGATCCTGGCCAGCCAGCCAAATCCTGCCCCAAGCGAAAATTACCCCAAAAAAGTTACTTGTAAGCGTTTGGTGGACTAGTGCCGGTATTGTTCATTGCAGTTTTCTCAAATTTGGCCAGACTATTACGGCTGATGTCTTTTGTCAGCAATTGCAAACCATGATGGAAAAGCTAGCGGCTAAACAACCTAGGCTGGTCAATCGCTTCACGCCACGGCTACTTCACGACAACGCTAGACCACACACTGCACAACAGACGGCTACCAAATTAGAAGAGCTTCAATTGGAATGTCTAAGTCATCCTCCGTACTCCCCGGACCTTGCTCTGTTGGAGTTGGATTACCATTTTTTTCGAAATTTCGACAACTTCTTGAAAGGGAAAAAATTTAACTCTGATGGGGCAGTCCAAATCGCCTTCACAGATTTTATTGATTCCCGTCCGACTGGTTTTTTAGTAAAGGGATCAATGAACTACCTATGAGATGGCAAAAGTGCATAGAACACAATGGTTCATACTTTCATTAATTAAATATATTATATTTAAAAATATTCGACTTTTTGTTCCTCCCATACAAAACGCCAATTTCATATGTAAGGACCTAATATTAACAATAACGCGTAATTCAATCCCCGCCCCGCATCGTAACGTTTTACAAAAGGACCCCCCTTCCAAAATTCGTTACGTAAGACTTTAACGCTCCCTTACATATATTTTAATTGATATTTCATATATTACTTACCTCTCAAACCGAGTGTACAGCAAAAACTAGGGGTTTTAATTCGATATTTATGGGTACTTTGTCCTAGTACATTCTGTAGGAAATAGCATGGCGTGGCTTGTTATACGAAGTAATTCGGCGATATCAGGCACATAAGTAGGATATTTTGATATTAAAATATAGGTCAAACAAATGTACAGTTCAATACCCGAATAAAATGTGTTACAAATATTTTTCTAATATAGTTTTATTATACATTAAGTCATAAAAGGTTTCATAGCATCAATTATGATTTGTGTGTCAAGTGGTTTTCAATAATAAAATAAAAAATGTAACATGGATGGAAATAGATTTTTTATAAAGGAGGCAAACGGGCTTACCTGATGTTAGGTGATACCGCCGCCCATGGCCACTCACATTGCCAGGAGGTTCGCAAGTGCGTGGACGGACTTTTAGGATTTGGAAAAGATTTATGGTATTTTTAAGGCCATCATTCTGGGTATAGCCAAGATGAGAATCCGTTCCTACTCTAAAGGACCCAACCGAATACTGAACTTTATAATGTTTAATATTCTTAATTGAATTTTAAGTATAGTATCTTTTTATGTTGTGTGTTGTCTGTTATGAGGTTAGAAATACAATTGCAAAAAAATTATCATACGAAACCAGCACTTTAAGATGTTATCATTGGAGAATCGTAGAAAAATAATGTATCGTTTGCATTTAACATATTTAAGATATTTGACAATTAGGTCGATTGTCCCAAGCTTGTAACCCCCGAGGCATCTAATCATTCCATTTGTCCCTGTATTCCTTTCCGGAGAACGCGTTTTGTCCAAAACTCACCGATCTCCAGATTGAGAATTCATTGATAAACGAGCTAGGTCTAGATATCCATCCATGCTCTCTTCACACTTTAAAAATTACTTTCGTTAAGATTTTATAGTTTTATTTAATTTATTTTTATTATTTCTTCGTGTATGTTATGTTTACCTTTAAGTGCTTGTCACATTGTATTTTATTGTTCTTGAACCTTTATAAATAAATAAATAAATTGTAGGCGTTACGGATTGCACTTAAAGTAATTTGCTAAATAAAAAAAATCATATCTTCATACTAGAATTATCAACTATACACTAACCATACTAGTGAACAAACAATAAAAATATATATATGGAATTTAAAGGAGGAAATAAAACAATAACAAACTTGTATTTTAATAACATATTACAGGTTTTGGTTAATATAATTTAAGAAACGTATGAGATTGACCTATCCTCGTTTTTTTAGAATCTATTCTTAGACTGCGCGGTAAACCAGTTTCTTGTTTTTAATCTAAAGTGGTTCAAAACATTATCCGCAAAGGACGTAGTAACAGATTGATTATTGCACTAATGAAAATAACTAATCAATATTGTGGCACATAGGCATAACATTTGAAATTCAGTGGCGCTACAACCTCTTTAGGTCTTGGCCTCAGATTTCTGAATCTGTTTCATGATCATTTTTAAATCGAGTAGGTGATCAGCCTCCAGTGCCTGACACACGCCGTCGACTTTTTGGGTCTAAGACATGTCGGTTTCCTCACGATGTTTTCCTTCTCCGTTCGAGCGAATGTTAAATGCGCACATAGAAAGAAAGTCCAATGGTGCACAGCCGGGGATCGAACCTACGACCTCAAATATGAGAGTCGCACGCTGAAGCCACTTGGCCAACACTGCTCTGTTTAAAAATAATATTAATAATAATAACAATAAAGTAATAACTTTAATTTCATACTGTTAAACTGTTTAAGTCACTTAATACAAATCAAATGGGTTCAAGCCAAATGGTATTATATTAACGTTTCAAAATACGCATTGTTAATACAAAATTATTGCATGTTTATTTCTTATTCTACTAGGAATGCCTGCAAGCGTTGAAAAATTAAAAGCAACTGAAAATCTAAGCATATAATAATAATAATAAAAGCCAATCTTTACAAAAGTAGAATCTAAACATACACTTTTTTTCTTATAATCCTAATATCCTAGCTTCATTCAGTACCGTTGATCGGAACACCTTCACGGGTAAAGGCCTCTTCCAGCTATAGGTCAGCCTTCTTCCTCCATTCGCTTCCTGCTAACGTTTCTATATCTTCTATCCACCTTTTTTTGGGGCACACTCTTCTTCTTCCCTTGGTCCTTTCCATAAAATAATAATAGCCTTTATTGCTGTAAAATACTTATCCTAGGATAAGTATTACAGTACATAGTACATAAAAATGTGAAGTACTATAAACACTAATAATTAACCGGCTTGCCGATTCTGTATTACAGCTTGTACTTGGACATAGGCCTCCTCTAAGAGCTTCCACTTCTCTCGGTGTCTAGCTTTACGTAGCCACATAGGCCCAGCTCTACTTATATCTTTCCATCTTTTTATTAGTCTTTCTCGTTTGTCATAGCGAAGAAGACATTTCGTCGCTTTTTTCGTCTATTTATCTTTGTCTTCATATTTATATAGAGAAGACATATATATATTACATATTATCTTCTCCATATGTATTATATGCCTTTAAAGTTCACCTTCTGTGCATCTATGTGCCCCGCCCATTGCGATTAAGCGAATAATGTTTTTAAGAATTTAGGCAAATTGTATGTTTTTTTACGGTATATATTCCCTGAAACATTAAAAATCTATAGTTAAATATTGAATCTGAGTTTTAGTAGAGTTAAAATCTATAATAATTAAAGCTGATTTGTGAATAACAATTTCCTTGTATTGCAGGAAAGGGAAACGATGCCGCTTCAAGTCAATATAGCAACATAATGGTACGTTTTTCTTCCTACTATAGAGAATTAGTTGACCTTAATAGCTGTTAGGCTAGGTCAGTTATAGAATAACTAAGATTAGTACAGACTATGGTGATTTATTCTTAGAAATTAAATTATAGAAGTAATAGTATCCAAAGTGTTGTTCCTATAATAATAATAATGAATAATACAAACGCTTAAAATTTTAAACAATATTTTTTTTCCAAGAACCTCCTATAGGCCTCCTCCAATTCCATCTTTATTTTGAGGATTTTTCTCTGATTTTTCCCCAGCATCTTTAAGCTCGTGCAAGAGGGTGACCTCCCTTTCTTTTCCCTGGTGTACCTTTCCATCTTGTTACCCTCTTTGTCCGTCTACCATTGTTGATGCGAGCGGTGTGGCCATTTTCACTTAAGTTTTTTATGGGATAGTGTAGATCATTAAAAAAATACAAAACAATTAGTAGTTGAGGCTTTATTAGATATTAATTAAAGTAATCTTTCAATTGATCGACTTTAACTTTAATTAACTTACGAAATTTTGAACGCTAATTGTATGTTCAAAAGTATGACATAAAATTATTAATTTTTCTATAACGCGATTTCCGTCCCCCATATAACACGGTTATAACGAGATTTCTCAAGTTATATTTATGTAGTGTGAAATTCATAATTTATTTATTTAAAAGTTCTAAAACAACGTGTATGCATAAAATTATACAAGATTTGTCATCGCAATTTATGTACTCATACACATCAATTATATTAGAACATAAGCAAGCTAGCAATGGAAAAAATTAAAAAGCGACCTCAAAAAAAAAAAAACTAAATATAAACTTAAATCACATGAAGAGCATGATAAACAAAGTTACGGGAAGTTGGAAGATTGTTGAATGATTTTTCAATCCAGTTTTGCGTAGCTTTGCACCTGCTGCAATTGTGCTATTAAATTATAATAAATAACTTTATTGAATTCCTGTTCCTAGTTTTTGAATTGTTCCTATAAATTGTTTTGCGAGAATACTCCTACAATTTCCAATAACGTGATAGGCCTGGGGTTATTTTTAACTGTTAAGCGGGGACCGCATGATGCAGTCAAGACCGACTGCAATATGATGTTTGCTCAGGAACTGCTCGAGCGGTCCGTGTATTGCGAATATGAATTTAGTATGGAAACTGCAGATCGCCGTGCGGCGACCGCATGTTGCAATCGTTCTTGACTGCAACATGCGGTCCGTCTATGGCCCGCTTTAAAACCATATCGCAAGTAAGTGACTTGCGGGATTTATACTTAGCACATCTTATATAACTTACCTATTGACAATTCATTTCGCCAGGTTTCATAAATTGTCTGAACGTATAGTCTAATATATAAAATTCTCGTGTCACAATGTTCGTTCCTATACTCCTCCGAAACGACTCGACCGATTCTTATGAAATGTTTTATGCATATTCAGTAAGTCGTCTACTATCTATCTTTCAAACCCCTAAGTGATAAGGGTGTCCATCCCAAACTAAAAAAATGTTTCCTCGAAATAATATGTAACATAGCAAAACAATCGTTTGCCGGGTCAGCTAGTATTTGTATATAATAATTCTTGAGACCCATGTTAGCCTATTCACAAAATACGATCTATTTTACCACACAACACGGAAAAACTATATTAAATTAGTTCAATATCTATTATGTAAGATGGATAAGTAGCGAAGTGCGTGTCATTCTATTAGCATCGACTACAAGGACGTATGAGAACAATATTATGATAGTCGAATGGAAATACGAATTCCTTCCATTGAGGTCTAACTATATCTTAACATATAAACTTTATATATCGAGTTAACGCGGAACGTTTATTTCGACGAAAGAAGTAAGAAACAAAGACAAAAAAGGAAAGAATTGTATAAAAATTTCTTGTATGTAACGAATCTGTGGCGCTACCTTTTAGGTCTGGGCCTCAGATTTCTGAATGTTTCATGATCATTTTTCTATCTATTAGGCAAGTAGGTAATCAACCTGACACACGCCGACTTTTTGGGTCTAAGACATGTCGGTTTCCTCGCGATGTGCGCTCACCTTTCTAGCAAATGTTAAATGCGCACTACTAAGACTAAGAACTATCAAGTGATATTCGACATAAGCCCATTTGAGAGATGAAGATATAAAGTAATAGTTTCTAACAAAAGTTACATAGAAATCCGTGAAGCGTAAAAATTGCTAAATCGATTTCACACGCAGATCTAGACAGTTTCTCAAGGTGCGCTCATTCCATATTTCTAACAAACAGCCATTGTTTTCTATTTACGAAACAGTTGATTGTATTTTTGGTCGCATACGGAATTAACCTGTGACGTATTGCTAGTAAGTAAAATTGAACACCGTGCTGTCATTAAATTCCTTACCAAGCAAGGAAAGAACGCTCAGACCATTTTGAATGAAATGGAAACTGTTTACGGGGAACAGTGCCCTAGTAAACCAATGATTTACAAATGGCATGGTCTTTTTAAACATGGTCGGGAGTCGATTGAAGACGACCCCCGCTCAGGAAGGCCAGTTGAGGCCACCACATCAGACATCGTCGAAAAAGTGGAAAAAATTATACTGGAGGACACCCGTTTGAAGAAAAAACAGTTATCTGCATTAGTTGGAGTATCAGATACCACAATTTTGCGAATCCTACATGACCACCTGGGTATGACAAAAGTCAGTGCAAGATGGGTACCGAGAATGCTCACGCCGCTTCAAAAACAGCAGCGCGTCGAAGCGTCAAAACATTTTTTGGAGTTGTGTAGCGACGATCCTGGATCGATTTTGGAGCGAATTGTTACCGGCGATGACACATGGGTTCATCACTTCGAGCCTGAGTCCAAACAAGAGTCCATGCAATGGCATAAAAAGGGGACACCACCGCCAAAGAAATTCAAAGTGTCGGAGTCGGCTGGAAAGTTGATGGCTACTGTTTTTTGGGATTGTGAGGGGATAATACTGATTGATTATAAAGAAAAGGGCAGGACCATAACCGGTGAATACTACGCAACAATACTAGAAAAATTAAAGGATGCCATCAAAGAAAAACGTCGGGGAAAATTGACCAAGGGTGTGTTGCTCTTGCAAGACAACGCGCCGGTTCACAAGAGCAAAGTTGCAATGGCTGCTCTACACACGCATGGCTTCGAATCACTAGTCCACCCACCCTATAGTCCAGATCTGGCCCCAAGTGATTTTTATTTGTTCCCCAATTTAAAAAAAGACTTAAGGGGAAGGAAATTTTCCGACGACAATGAGGTAAAGGAGGCAATTTTGGCTCATTTTGAGGGAAAAGATAAAAAATATTTTTACGATGGTTTAGAAAAATTAATTCATAGATCTAATAAATGTATTCAGCTTAAGGGTGATTATATTGAAAAGGAAAAATAAATTTACTGTTTCATTTTTACTAAAACCCTTTCATTCCACGAACTTTTGGACCTCCCCTCGTATGAAATAGAAGAACTATGTTTGCCTTTTTGGGACTATAAGTTTTACGTATCTTAAGGTCAGTACTCACATACGGTATTACTCGATAGTTTTACTCGAAGTCGAGTAAAAATCAACGTGTGGACCGCAAAACTCACAGCTCGAAGGCTCGTACCGAGCCGGCTCGATGGAATTAAATAAAAGTAATTACCTTTGAACCTACTCGAAGCGAGCTGTCAATCTTGACTCGAACGTGTGTACATGACTGCGAGTGGCGCGAGGCGAGCGACAGTTTGGTACTGTTTATCGTGATTGAAACTCGTGTTTTTAAGAGAAATGGATTTGCGAGTTTATTCCAAAAGCGCTATAGAAGACTTTATTAACACATATAGACAGTGTGAGTGTTTATGGAATGTCAAGTCCAAAGATTACTCCCACAAAAATAAGAGAAATTAATGGTATGATAAATTTCTTTTCATTTTCTTTGATTTTCTTATAAAGCACTGTGAGACTTGCTAAATACAGCCACCGTCTCCTTTGTTGCACAGACATCCTTTGGCTCGAACGGTTCGGTGAATACTGAACGGCGCGCCTCACTCGATAGATCAATGCTTAATGTGTGGACGATAGCCCATGCCATGGGTTTTACTCGACAGTTTAGCTCGTTTGAGTAATACCGTATGTGAGTACTGACCTTTAGATGGTAATTATTAATAAATAATCTACTGATGGTAATTATTACTACTGGTGTTGTCATATTACATAATATAGTCCTCACTGTCCCGACTCGTTTGCCTATCCTACAAAAACTCGGCTCTTAGCGAATAACTAGAAGGATCTTCCAATTTAACCTTAAGTCGATTAATCTTAGTGACCATATGCGCTTGAAGGGCCAATGAGTCATGCAGGAAGACATTTCAATGCCTTGTTCGAGTGACCTACTGTTTGTTTACATTAACACTTATCGGTATGTAATTGTACCCATTGATAATCGACGAAAATATGTTTTAAATGTGTTAGTTAATTTAAATGGGAACTACCTAGTGACATTGTATTGTATTTATTATAACTGATGGAAATTTAAAAGAATCGAGAAATTTTTGAACACTTTTATAGATCTGCTTGACCTGACTAACAACAGACAACTTAATAATAAAAGACAAACAGGTGACCCTAAATCGACAAGAATGCATAACCAACGGAAAAAAACACACTCGAAACAAAAGCAAACATAAGAAATTAATTAGGAAAAACAAGTTTTTTAATTTATTTTTTATGGACCACAAACTTAGGACAAACACATGATATAAATTGACATACATACAAAAATATAAAAAGCGGTGCCGTCCCTAAAACATGTGGACACGACCAGCGAAATCAAGTAGATACAATGAACAGTGTTAATACCAAGAAAAGAAATTATCGATACTGTGTCCTAATTCTACTCTTAGGTGGGGCCAGAGAACCATGAAAAATGTCAAAACTCTGTGCAATATCATTATGGTAGCGACATAACCTATTAATTGGAGAGTTTCTGCCAACGTTTGTTCGACAATGTGGGATGTGAAAACATCTTCGATTGTATAAACGACTCCCGACCCGAGGAACTTGTATGGATAAACGTTGAATGAATTACGTAATAAAATAAATTAACTAACTACCATAGGTACTAACAAATAATAGAACTTTTGTCAGTTCACTGAATGGACAATAAAAAAGGTCTGTTAACCTATCTAGATAACCAATTTTTAAAAGATAAGGACAGGTTGGCCTGTGAGCTTTCCGCCCTTTTGATTCCTCTTCTAGAAGTAATTATCTTTGAGGATCAAGGAATTCTATAGCTACGACATCGACATACTATAAAATATATTTGTCGTGATAATTTTAAGTCAATACGAATACGTCAAATATTGAGAAAACATCATAGATTTGCGTCAAAGCAAACGGAATATTGAGTTTGATTTTTCAAATACTTTATGAGGAACACCGCTGTTCAGTGGAGCTCTTGATTCCTCTTCCATAAATAGTTTAAGTAATGATTTGAGAAGATCAAAAACTTCTAAAGTACGTCATACTATAAAATATATTTGTCATGATAAATTTGTGTCAATACGAGTACGGCAAATATTGAGAAAAAATCAACAATGTTTTGCGTCAAAGCAAACGGAACATTGAGTTTGATTAATCAAATACCTTATAAGGATCATTGGGTAAATATTGTATGACGATAATTTTATTAATTTGATCACGAGTTGGTTCTAGTAATTCTGTTTATTTTCTATGTAGATGTTAAATGGAATATTTGTTTTGAAATTAATTATCACAGCTTATCTATAATAATATCGTAAAGTGGAAAAATAGAGCGATTAAGGCAGTTTGTCGCGCACCACCACTATGTGAAACCCAGCTGTCCACTGAATTATTTAAAAACCAATACGACTTAGGCTCTTTCAAAAAAATAGCGTACAAATTCTTAAAAGACCGGCAACGCACTTGCGAGCCTTATGCGGTATCACTTAATATCAGGGTTTGCCCGCTGTCATAAAAAATACCTATCTTACTCAAGGATAAAATAATTTTTGAAATCCATCCAGCAATTTTTAGTTTATTCGTTACAAACATATAGAAATACAAATCTTATATACTAAGAGAAAGTAACATAGGCCGGCACTTGCAAGCCCTCTGTCATTGAGGGTGTCCATGGGCGGCGGTATCACTTAACATCAGGTGGCCGTTATATAAAAATAGGTATGTTTTTAATAATAATAATAATAATAATAACAATAATAATAAATCCTTTATTTGCCAAGATAGTGGTACAATTAGATCGAACAACAAGAAAAATCCGCACAATCAGCCATATATAAATAGGCATGCAAATGTCATAATAAGAAGTTAAGTCATTTATAATTGTTAAACTTATGGTCTAAATACTCGCTCACGCTATAAAAGCACCTAATGAAGTTACCCAGTTAATAAGTATATATAGTTATAGTACATAATGTATCACTTAACAATAAAATAAATCTCCAACCCAGAATATCGCAGTATAGCACACTGAAACAAGCCGCTAATTAAATTACTATTTACACTTTGTTAATTGATTTTGTCAAATTGTATTACAATTCTGATGAAAAGATGAACAGATTCAGTGCTTTAGTTTAAGTGTAAGACTGTTTTAACAAATAATAAATCGATGTTAATTAACAAGTACTTCAAAGATACTTTATTTCTCAAAGAATTACATTCACTTAGTGAGAAAATTTAAGGTTAGTTGTGAACATCGTGTTATCAAATTATTAGCAAAGTCAAATGAGCAATTATGGTACATGCGCACTTGTAGCAAGATTCTTAAGAATTTGTTTCATAAAAATGTTTAGAAATTAATTTAATAAAAGCTAACAATAGTAATAATTTCTTAGACTAAGTGTCGGGAACACTCAACATCAGAATAATAAAAATAAAGAGATGGTAGTTGGCAGAAACTGGCGCATTTGCTCTTACTAATTTAAGACAGGAGAACATAACACCATTTATAAACTCAGAATAAATAAACTTGAGGCAAGTATAAAGCCTGCTGAGTGATTAATCAAACGATTATGCAACATTTTTGTTAAATCTTATAGTCCGTCTAGACCGGTGTTATTGCTTTTATAAAATTAAACGTGTATTTTATCCTGTAGTCGCAAATATATTATAATGGTTAATAATAAGATTAACAGTGACCTAAATCAAAACACCTGACTGACTTAGAGCCAATTAAATGTTCATGTTGGAGTACCAGTAATGAGTTCCATCACGCGGAATCCAGGTCATTGCTCTCTGGAACCACTCAGATGTGCTGCACTATGTAATGTACGCAATGTTTTCCAAAATAGCTAACGTTGATACCCATCTTTTAAATTTTTACAGCGAGAAATAAATTCGTTTTAATGTAAAGGTAAAGGTATCTTTGTAAAGGTTCTCAGTACTGATACCATAACAAGTGGTTGACGCCATTGAAAACGTTTCTTTTTATAATGGCGACGCGACCAAGAAATTTCTCAATTGTTCGTTTAACCGTATTTCCCATGTGATATGATTGTGCAATTAAAATGAATTAAGAGAAATCAAGAGTGTTTTGTTTGATGAATCATATTTAATACAGATTAGTGTAACTGAATTAACTCAAATGAGTTAGCCTTGAATGTTGAGTGTAAATTATCTCGAGAAGTGCCCGGTTATCGGGCTAATGCAATTTCACTCGATTCAGATTTGTTTATGATGTTTGATATTAACCAGTGCCAATAGCTTTTCAATATTTTTTGTGAGTCAGATTTTTATCGGGGATTGATTTTAACTGGCAGTTTTATTTCGAAAACATTGAATGAAGACATGGGGAGAAATTGGCTGTGCCAAAAATCAATCTGGAACTGTTTCGGAAAAACGCCTTTTGTATGGCAATTAAAGTTTACAATAAATTACCAAAAGAATTAAAAGATCTTCCGACTTCCTTAGAGTCTTTAAAAGCGACTTAGTGTATTACTTTTGGAAAAAATTTACTATTCAATAAATGATTATTTGCGTGAGACACTGTAATTGATATAAATTTAATAAAGTATGATATGTATGATACAGATAATATAAGAATTGACTTTGACTAATAATGTAAAATTCCTTAAGACAAATTTGCGCGCCATTGTGTGTGGCAGAATATGCGAACGATTTACGATTGTACCACCTTAACGTTTTTGTACCATATTCTTGCAATAAATAAATTATTATTATTATTAAAAGATCCATTCCAAATGAGTAGATTGTGTTTATGTTTTGATGAAGACTACGGCGGAGATAGGGTTCGGCCTTCATAACAATTAGATAACTGATACTTGGAAATGTGAATGCAATTTAAAATTACTCATTTGATTATGTTGTTTGTTTCAGGCGTATTCACAATCGCGGCAGTCTCGTATCGCTGCCAACGATGTTGCGACCGGAGTCCCCTCTCGCTGACCATCGCAGCCTTCTGCCGCGTCGGCTGCTTCCGGTCAAGGCACAGATAGCACCCGCCGACAAAAAGAAAAACCGCAGGTCTCTCGAACTTAACCCCCCGTCCGATCACCCCACTTATGACTATCCGAAACTCCTCATCTCAAAAACCACCGATTCCCTCAACACAGAATGCCCTCGCAAACACTTAAATAAACAAGATTCGACTGATAGCTTAAAGAGGGCGCTTCTCGCCAAAGAGGACAAAAAGCTCAAGGACGACAAGAAAGTCGCGAAGCAGGATTCGAGTGAAAGCCTTAAGAAGGCTCTGCTGTGCAAACAGGACTCGAATGATAGTCAGAAGCGAGTGGAAGTCGATGTTAAATGGACGCAAAAGGAGGAAAAGCGGGAGGTGAAGCGGGGTAGCGATAAGAAGGGGTTGCTAGAGACTGATATAGATGATACTTACAAACGGATTTATGAAAGGAGAACGGGATGTGCCCGGCCCACGTTACCGCCCGTGGCAGAGAAAGGGGTGTCTCCAAAGTCTCCTAATGGGAGTCCAATCACTCCTGGGGTGGCGGCGGTGGCTGAAGGTGTAGTTCGGTGGGGGAGTGGGCTCCTATCGCCAAAGGAAGAACCAAGACTTCGACCGGCCAGGAGCTGGTACGGCTATGGGACTCTACCGTCAGATAGTGATAAGGTAAGTTTGTATACAGACTTGTAAATTATATAGAAATTATTTGTTTTAATTTCTTAAGGCTTTCGGGTAAAATGGTGACGTACTATTAATATTACTTGACAACACTGAAGAATTTCCAAACCAATTCGACCTATGGTCCTTCAAGAAAAGAGCTTACCGATACTTCAAAGGCCCGCAACTCACTTGCGAGCCTTCTGGCAATGTGAGTGTCCATGGGCGGCGGTATCGCTTAACAACAGGTGAGACTTCTGCCCGTTTGCCTTCTGTTACATAAAAAAAAACACTCCGAATGCGAAGAAAAATTGAAACTAAATTTGGCTTTTCCACTTATGAATATTATTAATTTTTACCCATATAAGAATGAGTTTTTTACCATTTATTAAATAATTTCGTTGGGTTTTCCTGTGATATTAAACGGTCGGATAACCCAAGCATTCGCCATTTAATTGAGAGGGTTTCGTTGCTATGCTAATATCGGTGGAATTTTATCGTTATTTTTCCTTCTTTAGAAATATGTAAGAAATATTAAAAGTATTTATTGTTGTATCTGAATAATGTTTGTGTGATAACGTCCAATTTTTTTAATAGTCTGCACAATGACACCATTACGATCTAGCCTATTGTTTCCCAATGTGTGGCCCACGCCCCACATGCCCCCCTGTTGGGTATTTGATAGTCGGCTATTCGATTTTTGGAACGAAGTTCCTTATCGCGCGTTGTGAAAGGGGGCTAGACGGAAAAAATTCTTACGAAAAGTTGTCACGACACTTTTTTGCTATTTGCTATTGTAATACACCGGTTCTCGTTCGATCACCGAAGTTAAGCAACGTCGGGCGAGGTCAGTACTTGGATGGGTGACCGCCTGAGAACACCTCGTGATGTTGGCTTTTTTTTGTAGGGATAAGAAATGAAAATTATTTTTGGAATCACTTTACTAAATTAGTCTTGTTGGAACGAAGTTATCGAGCGTTGCGAAAGGGGGCTAGACGGAATAAATTAAGACCAAAAGTTGTAACGACTCTTTTTGCTATAGTTGTTATATTTTACATTTTCGATTTGCTGTCGCCAACGTCCATACCACCTTGAATACACCGGTTCTCGTCCCATCACCGAAGTTAAGCAACGTCGGGCGAGGTCAGTACTTGGATGGGTGACCGCCTGGGAACACCTCGTGAAACAGGCTTTTTTTTCGTCGTAAGATTGGTGTCGAGAAAATCTATCATACTGTTATGATACCAATTAACATATAAAATAATCGAAAGGAATTTCGTTCCATCCGGGTGTCCCTTGACTCCTCGAAAGTTTTTTTTTTAAATAAATATTTGTAATTTCAGTTTTAAAATCTTACCGTTTCGTTAACAATTTCCAAGTAATTTCTCCCTAAATCCTATAATTTAAGTTTCTTACGTGAGCAATTCAATTTTAGTTATTAAAAATTAGATATGTCACATAGGAGCGGGGCATAAGATTTGTAGAAGGGCTAAGGTGGGGCATGGTACAAAAAAGGTTGGCAAACACAGATCTAGCTTAAGACTAATAAGTAATTTAAAACAAACCTAATTTACCAAAAATTATATTTAAAATATATATACTCTTCATAAATGTCCCTGTGGCGGTGATGTCGACAAGTTAGGACACCACGGCCTGTCATGCCAAAAAAGTGCAGGCCGCTTCTCGAGACATGCCGCACTTAACGATGTCATAGCACGGTTCCTTACCACCATCAACGTGCCAAGTCTACTTGAGCCGACTGTAATAGCAAGAGACCGGACGGTATGAGTTTGATTTTATGGAAGATGGGCCGGGTGCTGGTATGGCATGCAACCTGTTCAGACACACTGGCCCCTTCCCATCTACATGGAACCAACAACAGAGCTGGATCGGCTTGTGATGCGGCTGAAAAAGCTAAAGCATGCAAATAGCAGGAGCAAAGCAGGTCTAGGCTCCGAATATGATTTTGTCCCATTCGGTGTCGAGACCCTTGGTCCGGGGTCCTAGCGCTATAAGGCTTTTTAAGGAAATATCAAAAAGGTTAGTCGACATCACAGGAGACCGAAGAGCTGGATTTAGTCTGGCTATTCAAATAGAGTAAGAACCCAGAGCGATAAGACACAACTTATTTTCTAAAGCATAGAACCTTCGGTTCTAAGTAGTCTCTGGTGTGCTTTTTAATACCTGTACGCTTGTGGAGTTGGCTCGGTGACACCTGCGCATGTACCAGGTGAGAAAGGTAACTGAAAATCAGAGTAGAACTTAAGTTAAATTTTAATGACTGATTTTTATATATAATTTGTAGAATATTACTCTGAAGTAATATCAAAAAAGTCAGACGCTTTCCATGGGCCAGAACTTTTGTCAGACGCTTTAAAGCTCTACAAATAATAAATGAACTTAATTTATTTTCAAATGTCTGATTTTTATATATGTTATTCAAATAAGTATTAAAAAGTTATATTTAATCAGTCAGACAAATTGTAATGACCAAACATCCCCTAAACACAAAAATTACTCAACTATGAGTATGGTTCTATGCTTTAGAAAATAAGTTGTGTCTTATCGCTCTGGGATCTTGGACTAAAAGGGGGAACACTGCCAGTATCTTCGGAACCTTGCCTAAAGGGACTCCTTTTAATAATATACTGCTCAAAACAATTAGCGGAACAAGATTTTTCTCCTTTCTATTGCTTAAACTAAAATTAGATTTAAATTAACTTGTACGCTATTTTTTACCTTGTTAATTTGTTAATTACTACAATTAATAAAAAAATTCAATTTGTATTTTTTTATTGAAAAAAAATTAAAATGTGCATTGTAGACGAAAAACAAAGTGACGTCTTTGAATTTTCATTACTTTCTAATCACAGAAAACACATTTTAAGTAGTTTTTTTTCAATCTTTTGAGTATTAATAGAAATTGAAGTGAGCCTTTTGAGTATTGTTATTCATTGAAGCGAGTGAGTTTAGGTCATAATGCCAGATCTGACTGAATTGCATGTCTCCCGAGCTATCGCTTTGCTTGAAGAGGGTCGAACTATGAGTTATGTAGGAAATGATCTAGGAGTAGCCCCTTCTGTTATCTACAGACTTTGGAAGCGATACCGTGAGACGGGAGAATACTCACGAAGGCGTGGTCAAGGTCGAAAGAGAAAAAACTACACGTTTGCAAGATCGCTACATCGTCAACTGTGCTTTACGTAACCGCACCACAACTGCAAGAGATCTACAAAATACACTAAGGACGGCTACTGGTGTAGAAATTTCCGACCAGACGGTAAGAAATAGGTTGTTGGAAGCCAATTTGAGATCACGCCGACCAGTTCGGGCTGTGCGTCTAACAATTCAACATAGACAAGATCGCCGACAGTTCGCGCAAAATCACGCTAATTGGCAACTTCGACATTGGAGGCCAGTGCTTTTTACTGACGAATCACGATTCCGTCTAACACGTTGCGATGGTCGTCTCCGTGTTTACAGACGCCCAGGCGAGCGATACAGTGCAGCAGCAGTCCAGGAATATGACAAATTTGGATGTGGCTCTGTGATGGTTTGGGGCGGAGTTAGTTTGGACGAGCGCACAGATCTCGTCGTTGTTCCCGGGCGCTTGTGTGCTCAAACTTACATTGAAAATGTGCTCGAAGATCATGTTTGGCCCGCAGCATATGGTATGGGCCCAGATTTTCTTTTAATGCAAGATAATGCCAGGCCGCATACTGCAGCCATCACGTCAGATTACTTACGACAGCAGGAAATCCGTGTAATGGAGTGGCCTTCCATGAGCCCTGACCTAAATCCAATTGAACACATTTGGGACTTGCTTGACAGGCGCATCCGGAAGCGTCCGATTGCACCTCAAACACTGCAGCAGCTCACTGAAGCGTTGATTGAAGAATGGGAGCGAATTCCACAAGAAGATATTCGGAGGATCATACGAAGCATGCCGCGTCGTTGTCAAGCCGTGATTAGGGCTCATGGAGGCCACACACGTTACTGAAAGTCACTAAAGACGAATATTCAAACGATATAAGAATATTTCTTTGATGGACCTTTTTTATCACCAATAAGTTTTTCGTCTACAATGCACATTTTAATTTTTTTTTAATAAAAAAAATACAAATGGATTTTTTTTATTAATTGTAGTAATTAACAAATTAACAAGGTAAAAAATAGCGTACAAGTTAATTTAAATCTAATTTTAGTTTAAGCAATAGAAAGGAGAAAAATCTTGTTCCGCTAATTGTTTTGAGCAGTATATATTTTAGTTATTTTATTTTAAGGTTAGTAATTGTTTTTTTATTATAGTGATTTAAAAATGGTTTTACCTGAAAATATCATTAATTAAACAATCAATAAATAAGAAAGTGTTCAATAATGTTGGCTCTGTTGAGGAAGACACTGTTCTCGTGAGAATAACGATTTAATCGAGAATTTGTACCGACACTTATAAAATTACAGAACATACAACAAAAGCATCCAAATGTAGAGAATCCAAGAATAAACATTACTCATACACTCATGAACGGGGTCAACCCTCAAACATTGTTATTCTTTATTTATACAAGTATTTCGGCTCTGCGCTGAATACAGAATGTTTATCGCCCGTGAATACCAAGAGAAATTAAGGTTAGGCCTAGTGGTATCGGTATGCGACTCACATCCCTTAGGTCGTAGGTTCGATCCCTGTGCATTAATGGAGTTTCATTATATGTGCACATTTAACATTCGCTCGAACGGTGTAGGAAATTATCGCGAGGAAACCGGCTTGCCTTAGACCCAAAAACTCGACGGCGTTAGTCAGGCACAGAGGCTGATTACCTATTAGACAAATTATCATCAAACAGGTACAAAACCTAAGGCTCAACCCCAAAAAGGTTGTAGTGCCACTGATTTTTATTGTATTTTTTATTTAATAATAATAATTAACTTTTGGGATATCTGTGTTTTTTTTGGCCTCCAAATTCCGCCATTCCTGTCTGCACTGTGCCACACTCTACCTTGTACCTGCTGTTTCCTTAATTCTGTCTATCCACCTTCTAAATTTTCTTCCTCTTTTGCGTTTATTTTCCCTTGGTCACAAGGTTAGTACTTTCTTGTTCCTGGATTCGTACTTAATAAATATTGAAGTTTATGTGTTAAAGCTGTAGAAGTACTAGTTATTTTTGAAAAGTGCAAACTTAAATAAAGGTGAGATTCAGAAATGAGACTAAGTGGGAACAATGACTTTCATATGTCAAAATCTAATATATTTTTGAAGGGAGTTAAGACTTGGAATCGTTTCTGTTTCTTACTCCAACTCTCTTATACATCAAAACTCGACTTAAGGCCCTATCCCAGTACGAATTGCTGTGTCAGTGTCTCGGGGTTGACTGCGGGGCGCAGTGGAGAGCTGGAGCACTGAGGCGCGCCGGCCCGTAATAATAATTAGTTATGTAAAACATTAAATTGATGTAACTTTATCATGTTTTTTTCTGAAATGGATAACTTGGCTTGCGATAAAATTTATCGTGTAAATTTCAAAATCATGTATGTACATTTTCGTCATAATATGAATTCAAAGCGTAAATTTTTTTTTCTATCAAGCGAAGTTATTTAAATCGTGTATCGATCTTTCAAAATAGATACATAAACTACTTTACTCCACCATATATTTTTTCGATTCGCCCTACTCCAAGAAACGATGAGAAAAATGGAAAGAAACAATGTACTTTTTTGGAGTTTGGCGATCAGTTCGGTCTGTCTGTTTTGTTGTTAATATGTAAGGTTTTTCTATATAACGACAACACTTTATGAGAAGGCCATACACGTTGTTTTAGTACTTATAAATAAATAAATTATATAGATTGACAGTAGATACACATAACCAAAACGTTTCTAATTCTTGTTGTTGGAAGCTCATCTGATGTTAAGTGATAGCCCAACGCTCAATGCCTGAAGGTTAGGTTAGGTTAGGTTAGGTTAGGTTAGGTTAGGTTAGGTTAGAGTGCGTTGCCGCCCTTTTAAGAATTGGTACGCTCTTTTCGTAAAGGACCCTAAGTCGAATTAGTAATTTCACGCGTATTTTGAGTTGCTCGTGAATATGTAGCCTAATGTAGGAGAATGGTCTAAATTCGGATAAACTAACGCAATACTTGAATGTAAATTATCTGCTTTTAAAAAGTTATGACAAGTGAGAACATGTGTAAAAACATTGAAGATTGAAAAGGACAAAGCCATATTAGTAAATTACTCTGAGTGCACGTTAGTCGAAAGTGAGGAAAAAATTGTACGCAGAAACAGTCTTCCCCTTATTAGACTGTATGTAGTGTTATTGGCAGCAGTGTTGGCCTAGTTGCTTCAGCGTGCGACTCTCATACGTGATGTTTTAGGTTCGATCCCCGGCTGTGCACCAATAGACTTTCTTTCTATGAGCGCATTTAGCATTTGCTCAAACGGTGAAGGAAAACTGCTTGCCTTAGACCCAAAAAGTCGACGGCGTGTGTCAGGCACTGGAGGCTGATCACCTACTTGCCTATTAGATTTAAATGATGTGAGTGAAATAGATTCAGAAATCTGAGGCCAAGACCTAAAGAGGTTGTAGCGCCATTGATTTTTTTAAGTAGTGTTATTGGACACTTTCTTACGTTAAATATCCTTATTAGTAAATCTGGTTAGGATTAAAATACTCATTAGTCTTATCTTATTATAAATTAGGTTAGATCGTAATGTTGAATGATGTCTTTGTTCAGAGACAATATAAAAATATATGTGGAGCGTTTTTCATATTATTACCGCCCATTACGTAGGGTATCTACGTATGTAGGTGGCAACACTGACTTTGGCTGTCATTAAAATGACATTTATCAGTCATTCATTCATAAGTAGCGAAAATAAAGGACAAATTTTATTTATGTTTTGAATTCTTCAAATATCATTGAAGCTCAACTTATCAAAACACATCACCCCAGTTACCTTTCGTTTTCGCTGTGGAGAATCCCCCGTTGGGTATCCATCATTAGAACAGTCAGAATTCGGTGGTAGATGCAGGCTGGATATTCTTTGTGACAGGTGTCAAAAGACTGGCAGCGTACTTGCGAGCCCGCTGGCATTAAGAATGTCCATGGGCGGCGCTATCACTTAACATCAGATGAGCCTCCTGCCCGTTGGCCCGCTGTTCTAAAAAAAAATATTAATTGTTCAATCACACCACACAGTCAACGCCTCGATAGTTTGTCTATGGCTAAACAGATAATAAATACGATATTATTAAAAACAGAATATTCAAAATAGACACAACATTTATTACTAACGAAACATACACACAGAAACACAAAAAATAAGGAACATTTTAAGTGTGTAATGTGTGTGTGTTGTGGTAGTAACTGGCCCTAGCTCAGCATTATGCTGTGGAGCAGACGTGTTCCACAGCGCTGGTCATCCAGAGACCACAATTTAGTTTGCACCACAGACGCAAAAAAGGAAAAGGAATGTAATGATAATAATAATAGTAGAAACAATTATAATAGTAAAAAATTAACAGTGTGGGTAAAGAAGTCAAAGTCGAAGAAAATAGGTCTTTCGGTCATTCGAAATATTCGCTTAGTGTTCAAGGTCTAGGTCATAGCATATAGTTATTTTAAGCGCTACAAATAAGAAAGTCTTGTGTTATTGTTGACGTAGCGCCTTTGACGTTTACTTGTAAAAACTGGAACAATGGGATATGGATGTGTCTCGCGAAGGGGGTCATTTGTGTAGGGTTGTCCAAAAGTTTTTTTTAGAAAAGAGCAAACGGGCAGGAGTTGGGGTTGTCAACGCCAAATTACTCATTTAACATTCCATGACTTAGCCACGGATAATATGTTCAGCCTGGCAATATAGGGAAGTTCGTATGTTACTCTTTCACTTGCATTCTTTTTTATGATATAGGAGGCAAACGGGCAGGAGGCTCACCTGATGTTAAGTAATACCCGCCGCTCATGGACACTCACATTGTCTGAAGGCTCGCAAGTTCGTTGCGGGCCTTTTAGGAATTGGTACGCTCTTTTCTTGAAGGACCCTAAGGCGAATTGTATCAGAAATACTTCAGTGGGCAGCTGCTTCTACATAGTGGTGGTGCGCGGCAAAAACTGTCTTAAGAAACGCTCAGTTGTGAAACAACGGCCGAGGTAACACGGGCGGTATTTCGTATTCTGCCTCGACGTCCGATGGTGAAAGATAGTTGCGAGACGTGGTTTTAAAAGTTATGTTCTTGATGGCATTATCTCTTCTTGGTTATAACCGTTAAGTAAGCCTGAGTTTGACTTTGTCTCAATACAAATATGAAGTGATTTTAACATACAGTAGAAACTTCTACGACATGTTTCTGAATTTCACCTTACATTGCCAGGTTGAACAGATTATCCGTGGCTAAGTCATGGATTATTTAATGAGTAATTTGGCGTGGACAACCCTGGCATTCGATTATTTACCGTTATGAGCCTCAATTTGCATTTTCAAGGAAGTGTGAGTAAAAATTATTTAAAACAATGACGAATGTTTCTCATTAATAATATGGAATTATAATTAGCCCTAACTATATTTCAATGTAATTAATTCTAAGAAATATATTTAACGATGTTTAATTGACTTGTTTGAGCTATCGGAATATTCTCCGGAATACTCCTTGTATTGAGAATATCCATACCGCTAAATCATCTGCATGATGAGCACACCCCACATACATGCTCTCACGAACATAGCCTCACACAACACAGCCGAGTTTTTTGAGGATTTTTTATAGAAAAGCGTGTTTGCCCCCCCATTTTATAAAATAGGGGAAACCATGGACACTTATTTTTATTACGTATCTATATGTATAAAAATGAATCCCTATTTCCCTTGGTCACGGCATCACGCGTGAACGGCTGGACCGATTTCTCTATTTTTTTTATTGGCATCAGCCGTTTAATTTCAACATTAGTCGACATTTTTTTTAATGGAATCTCGCTCAAGCTCAGCTCGGGCTTTTTGGCGAGCGTAGCCCGGCCTGAATGGGTGTTTTCCCGAGACTAGCGCAAGGGCGTCTCCTGCGAGACTCGGACCTCGGCTTGGGCCGTCGTGTGGTCAATCGCCTGAAGGGCAGGACGGAAGCTCACTGGAGTGAGCGAAGTGCGAAGTAAAAACCCTAATCTGTTTTTGACTATTATTGTTCGCCGCGCGGGCGGCTTTTAATTTGAGGGCCGCTCCAACCAGTTCCTGTATTTATAGCAACCCGAATTTGTAATAAACAAGTTTCATGACATTTTGTGTACTCGTTCCGCGACCGAACCCGACTACAGAGTCAAATGGCAGTCATAGGAACGAGTGCCAAAGAATACTTTATATTGATTGTCATTAAGTTTCTAATGTTTGAAATTATGATAAATTACTTTTAATAATAATAATGTCTATGGAGTCCTTATTATTATCGAACATTGAATAGTCGTTAATTTAAAGAGCTAGCAACATTGACAAATCAAATAAAACTTGAGTATTAACGGTTTTGAACTAATTTGGCCTTGATGTTATTAAATTATTATGACACTAGTTGACACTAACACATTAATAATAAAGATTATGATATTACTACAGACTATCAAATAGTCTGTTAATTTGTAAATCTATTAATATTGGCAAATCAAATAAACCACAGAACAGTTTTTATTTGCCGTTTTTATTCGCCATTGCTCCGACATATATGTATTTTATTTTATATTATATTTTTATATGTATACGTTTTTAATCATTTTACAAATTTTTTTGTTTAGTAAATATTTGATTTTTTAAATTTATATAATGTATTCCATATTTGGCTATATGTCTAGTATAATTGCTTTTGTTATTTATAATTTTTGTTAGCTGTAGGATTACGAAATAAATAAATAAATTATATGCGGCTTGCTAAACTAATGTGTGAGACAATTGCTTTTTAAATTATTAGTTCCTATACTTAACTAACGGGAGCAGTTTTGGCCAAGTGGCTTAAGCGACTCTCATGACTCATCCCTGAGGTTGCTCTCCAGCTGTGCACCAATGGACTTTCTTTCTATGTGCGCATTTAGCATTCGCTCGAACGGTGAAGGAAAACATCGTGAGGAAACCGGCTTGCTTAGACCTAAAGAATCGTGTCGTGTCAGGCACAGGTGACCCATCACCTACTTGTTAACTAGATTGACAAATGATCATGAAACATATACATAAATTTGAGGCCCAGACCTAAAAAGGTTGTAGTGCCACTGATTTATTTCTTTTGACTTAAGTAACGGACCCTCAGATTGTCCTATACGAAAATAGTTTTTTTTAAGATACGTAGAAAAAATATGTCTTCACACCACTGTCACTTAAACACAAATTTCATCAAAATCGGACCGTTTAAGAGGATTTTAATGTATTTATTATGAATAAATAAATCAAACAAGAAAATCTAGAACATACCATTCATAAATGTGACAAAAACACTCAGATTCAACAATTGACAACAATCAATTCGAATAAAAAGTAACTTGTTAAGGAAGTAAATTACAAGGAGAATGCGCAGACGCAATTATCTCAAAGTAACTATGCCCTGCGGCTTTATCCACTTCGCTCGTAGCGTGATGTTATTATCTATAGACAAATGTTTTCGAAACAGTCCTGAGAGCCCAACTAAACAAACAGCTTAAATTAGATAAACCAGAGACAACTAGAATTGTTTACGTAAAAAATATTTTCCACCTAAGCCCCCGAATTAGACGATATCAAGGAATTCGGGAGCGTCACAACTAAACTTGTATTATCGCGTGTGCGCGCGTCGCGCGGTCGTCTCGTGCGTACACTGAACAATATTATTTTTGTGTGTGATTTTTTAAGTGTTGAGTGGTTTTTGTGATTATGCCGGGGGATTTTAAACGTTCGAGGGTATGTAGAGGCTTATTTTCTTTAGGCATGTTATGGTCTAAAAAAAAATATATTGCATTTAAATTTTGTGTTCGAAGTAAGTGAATAATTATAATGATTTTTAATTATAGGTGATTTTAAACGTTCGTGGGTCTGTAAAGATTTATTTTGTTTAAGCATGATTGGGTCTGAAAATAAATAAAAAACATATTACCTTTGCTATTCGTTTTTATAAAAAGTACAATGTACTTTATATTTCGTGTTCGTAGTAAAGAAATAGTTATAATGATAATTAATTATAGGTATGTATTAATCGAGGGTATGTAGAGGCTTATTTTGTTTAGGTTTATATAAAATAAATTATATAGGTCTGAAAGTAATGGAAAAATATATCGCTTTTGTTATTCGTTTTTATAAAATTAAAATGTAATTTATATTTTGTAATGGAATATTTATAATTATACAATTTCTGTTTAATGATAAATAAAAGGTGACGTTAGCGATATTTGCGTACTTGATGGAGGCCAGCAAAGTGCGACTAAAATATGGATGTAAACAATTTAAAACAACTTTCATCGTAGTGGCGCGTGAGCACTTAATTTAGGGAATTTCTTTTGCTTGGTTTTAAAATCAGATAAATATATAAATGGAGGTTTACTAAGCAATTAAAAGCAGAGTTCTTTCTGACTTATTGTTACGTACTTGACTTTTAAATGGGCAAGGTCAGTTATTTATACTGGAAATGCGTTGGTGCCTCCTACAGTCTATTAAGAGGGCAAATGGACAAGAGGCTCATCTGATGTTAAGTGATACCGCCGCCCATGGTATCAATGCCAGCGGGTGAGTGAGTGCCGGCATTTTAAGCATTGGCACGCTCTTTTCTTGAAGGACCGTAAGTCGAATTGGTACGGAAATTCTTCAGTGGGCAGCTGGTACCACATAGTGGTGGTGCTTGGCAAAAGCTGCCTTAAAACGCTCAATTGTGAAACGAATTTTATTCAAATGATGACATGGCATTTTTAATTGACACAGTGCAAGTCACTTTATCTTAAAATTCGACAGTTCATTCACTTGACGTTAAGATTCTTAATTTGCGTTTTTATATAAGCCTCCGCGAACTTTGTTTCGCCTTAATAATATGCATTACTTACCTTTTTAGTAGCTACATACATATGTACAGTTTGCTATAGAGGCTATTCGCTTTTCCGGAATAAAAATCTAAGTACTAAATTCAATCTAAATTTTTCAACGATTTTTTATATTTTTCCAAAATTTCTCTCCATAAAAACCATCATCAGAGTTCAAGGAAAAAATAAAAAATACTCGAACTGTTCCAGCCGTCTCGAGTTTTGAGCTTAGCAACAAATTTTGGCGATTCTTTTTTATTTATAGTCTTTGATTATTGTTATTTTGTGTGTTTATGTGTGTGTGTTTTTGTAGTAATAAATGTTATGTTTTTGTCTATGTCTAACTAAAATCTATAAAGTCGACATCTAGCGTTTATTTGAGAAATATCTTGTATAGAAACGTACAAAAATTGGTCACAAATAGTCTAGTATATATCTCCACTTGGCACATAAATAGAACACGATAGCATTTTCCTGTTATACTTTGTTTAGAACATAGGGCAATGACATAAAGACTTTATTGAGTTAAATTTATAAGACGATTCCTCTGCTATTATAAAAACCTGTTAATAATTGAAGTCCTGTTGCAGTCAGAGTGTGCTGATCACTTTGAGCAAACTTCAGTTAATCTCTATTTCTCCGAAAGTTTTTACTTATATCTGCATAATATTTAGAAAAATAAAAAAATAAAAAATGACGCTAAAACCTTTTTAGCCTCAGATTTCTGTACCTGTTTCATTATCATTTGATCTCAATCTAAAAGGCAAGTAGGTTGTCAGCCCTATGTGCCTGACGCACGCCATCGACTTTTTGGGTCTAAGGCAAGCCGGTTTCCTCACGATGTTTTCCTTCACTGTTCGAGCGAATGTTAAATGCGCACATAGAAAGAAAGTCCATTGATGCACAGCCGGGGATCCAACCTATGACTTCAGGTATGGGAGTCGCACGCTGGCTAGTCCAACACTGCTCAAAATATTTAGTGGCCCAAGTTTCTTTATCGTTTTAGATAATAATAGCTTATGTAACATTATAAATTAATAATCAAAAACTTTGTCAATGGCAGTATTTACCAATTCAAAATGCTTGAAAATTATTTATAAGAATTCGCAATATTTTGAAAATTATTTGGTCGTTTATAAAGTAAAGTAGTGCATCTCCAGGGTTCACTTGCGGATTCTGGTTCAAATGCGTCGTGCTGCGCAGGCACGAAGCGTAAGATTCAGAAACGAGATTAACACAAGGTGGCCAAATGTCTGTCCAGTTCTGAATAAAAAAATAAGAGATATTTAACTATCTCTATTTAAAAGAATTGTGAACTTATACAAAAATTAAAAATAATAGTAATTCATCGAAAATTAATATATCTAAATATTTTCATCACAAACTTTCCGGCAAATGTTTCTGGAAGAAATCCACGTCATTGTCCAAAAGAACATTCCTTCTCGAGTATTTGAGTAAACATATTAATATGTCTTTGATTTACTCGTATGTCAAAATTGTACTGGATTTTAACACTGCTTAAATTGCAGATTTTTTTTACTGTTTAGTTAATTTTCTGTATTTTAATATAAATTTGATATTTTTATTTGAATAGAAAAAAATTATAGAATAATTAAGTATATATATATATATATATATATATATATATATATATATATATGTATCTTTAAAATAATAATTATGTAAATTATTTAAATTTTAATTGTGTATAAATTACCCTAATTAACTACAAAATATATATAAATAATAACCAGTTTAATTAAATTTACCAAAAATGTTTTTTTGCGTTGATTTATTGTACAGGGTTAACTCCATGTTGCAGTGTTTGCCTAGTGGCTTGTGTGGGACTCTCCCCGAGATCGTAGGTTCGATCCCCGGCTGTACACCAATGGATTAGGGCGAAAGAAAGACATTAGGGCGACTCATGGCCATGTGTAATACCTTTTCAGAATTCATATTAAATGCGCCAAAACTACATACACACTTTTCGGTAGAGTAATTTTTTTCACAGTGGGTCCGAAGTAAACAAAAAGTTATGATTTGAAAAAATGTTATATCGTATAACTTAATATTATCTTCAATACACTCAATAAACAACTATAAATAGTATGTCTAACGCAAGAACTCATCAGTACCAATGAAGTGGATATTATGAAAAAGATTTACAGGGTTTAGATATTTTCGAATTTTAATAAGAATTAGTAAAAAAAGGCAATTTTCATATAAAAAACCAAAATAAATCATAACTCTGCAGGGGTTGACCTTAGAGACCTCCAGTAGAACAATTTTTTGCCGTTGATGACCTCATCTATTCCCTATTTGCGTTTGATCCACGACTTTTTGGCCACTCTGTATATTAGATTATATAAAATTTTTAAAGAAAAATGATTAATTAAAATTTTTTATAACTTTAGAACCATAACTAGAAGTTATAAAATTGCTATAAAGACATTAAATATGATTTAAAATGATAACATTTTAATTTATTTCATAACGAATGATTTTCTTGATAAATTGTTTGGTAATAAAACACGTCAGTGCGACCTTGATATTAAAATGCGAAATTGATTATTTCGTTATCAATAAAGGGCACGGGGTCGCATATCAATAGTCACCTCTTCGTTGTTGATATTAGTTTCTTGTAAACACAGTAAAGGAGTGGAACCCCTTGCCCCCTTTCAAATTTCCTAGACAGTTTAATATGGGTTCATTTAAGCGGCCTTTAAATAGGCATCTCCTGGATAGGAGCCCCTCCAATAGGCCGCATCTCACTCAACATAAGGTGTGGCCAAACGTTTGTCCTGTTTTGTATAAAAAAGTAAGAGATCTTTTCCGATCTCTAAAAGAATTGTGAACTTATACAAAAAGAATACAAAACTTATATAAAAAGTTGATTTAAGCTAAAATTAATATTATATCTAAACTTTCCGGCTAACGTCGCAAACTCAAACTCAAAAAAATACCTTTATTCATATAGGTAAACACTTTGAACGTCAACAGAAAATATGTTAAATTCACATTTCCTACTAATTCGCAAGTTAAGGGCGTAGAGCGGGCGAGAAGAACTGGCAAGAAAGTTTGGTAGAAAGTCACGTCCAAAAAAACTATTCCATTTATAATAGGTTCCGTTGTTCATAGAACCGTCGAATTGATTCTCTTCTTGTCAAATTGTGTGTACCCGTTGGAAATAATCAGCTGATGAAGGGACGTTACTTATTATGCGATGAAACTGATTGATTTTCTTATAATTAGGGGTAGGGCAGTTAATGTCGTGTTCTTTTTTTATTCTTCTTAAAGCTGCTTATTCTTGAGGAATCTTCGTATATAAAGAGATTGGATCTTTATCGACTAACGTCCGAGCTTGAAATATATGCACATTTAAAGAAAACACTTAACGGATTGAAGCTATGTATTATTATAAAGTTATAATTATTTTACATAATTTTAAATTTTTTCCGACGTTTTGTGTGCTTTACAGCGTGCGTGGTCACGGTGACTAAAGACAAAAGGTGTTGAATGTCAAAAAGTATCACAGCTGTAGAAATTTGTATTTGTATTTATTTCCCCGGAGTTGATATCGACTAAAAGATGAAGGGTTTTTGCAGAAATGACTCACGGTGTCCTCTATTTTCACGGATTGTTTGTCTTGAGATTTTAATTTGGATATTATTGGATCCCAAGTGTTTGATAATAATTTAATTAATAAAAGACAATACTATATATGCACATTCCCGTGCTCTCCTCCGCGTATTGGAATTTCCACCTCTGGCGATCTCCAAACTCTGCTATTCAGAACAAAGCTATACCCAGCGTCTCAGCACCTTGGGGCCACTCTTATGTTATGCCTGGGCGGAAAATCTGACTTCACCGTAGTGTAGACTACGCAAACGAAAATCTACTCTTGCTTCGCGTTCTCAATTATTGACTGTTGACAATTGAATCATTTAACCTTTTATTACGCGAAAAACGAAAGTTATTAACGGGATTTTCATGAGCTCAATTGTTGAATTTTACAAAGACAAAGCTTTTGACCTATAACTCCAGTTTTTGGTTAATCTAAATGTTACTTTCTCTTAGTATTCAAATATTATGAGAAAAATTTGTACTTATATTTGCTTGTAACTTGATAAATATTTGTACTTGTTGTTATTTCACCGTTCTATTCTCTGATCAAAAACTCGACGGCGTGTGTCAGGCCCAGAAGGCTGGTCACCTATAGCGTTTAAAAACAAATGACGAAACAGAAATCTCAGACCCAGACCTAAAAGGTTTTTTTATATATAATTTACATTACAATTTCGAATTGATTAAGTTACATAATTTAAATGTCACATTAATGGGCGCTTTGGTGTGGGCGATATTAAACTTTAGTGATGAAAAGTTCACAATTTAAAACCGAAAAGCGATGTTAATTAATATAGCTGATAAAGATATCAAAGGAACGTGTTGGACATATTCTAGATGAGTAATTGCATATGCGAAAGCTTTGTTAAAAGTAGTGTCGAGAAGTGATGATTCTGCGCAGTGTAGGAAGCTATTATAAGCTACTGTATATGATTATTATATTCTCCAGATTTGACCCCCAGCGGCTTTTACCTGTTCTCAAACCTCAAGCGAATGCTCGCTGGACAGAAATTTTGCGTTTATGAAGAAGTAATTGCCGAAAGTGAAGCATATTTTGAGGCTAATGACAAATAACTATAAAAATGATATCGAAAAACTGTATGACCGATATAATTGTTGTTTTACCCTCGAAGGCGGAATATTGAATAAACAAATATAAAAATATAAAAAAAGACTTTTTCTAGCCTACGAAGTTTTCAGCCCAACTGTGAAATTTAAAAATGATTTTCTTAATCAATATAAAACCACAAAGTTTTTCATCTGAAATGCAATAATTTAATTATTCTCTCTCTCTCTTCAATCGGTAGCTCTTGTCTGAGCGTTGTGGTCAGCAAGAAACATCTGGAGCTGACTATCTGTTTCTGTTATCTCAACCGGTTTCTGTCCAGCGCCTCTCTTATTACAGTGTACAGTTTTGAGGACGATGAGTCGTACAGTTGATCGGTCCAGGTTGGTGAACGGCCACGTGATTCTTTTGCCTTCTGTTAGATAAATTTAATTATTAGTTGTGAAGAATTTCAATAAATCCACTCGGATTGATATTACGTAATAGAATTTAATTTTAATATAATTATACCTGTTCAAGTATACATTGTTTATACTGGCATTTTATATTCTGATTTCACAACGTATTGTTTTTTATTTTGTATTTCACAACGTACGTTATTTAAAGGGAAAACCGCCTACTTGTTTGCCTCCTGTCCCATTAAAAAAAAGCAATATTAAGGGGCGCTTATCGCTAACAACCGAACTTTTTTTTTGTCATTTTTTTTTTAAATCTCCCAGATAAAAGTGTAAGGTTGTTTAAAACAAACCTGTACTGTACAATTTTATATTTTAGTTAAAAAATAAAACTAGAATAAATACAAAACATAAGTGATTTAATATCTATAAATATTACTTGGGAAATAAGCCTTCCCTTGCACGATACACTTACGCTGCCTGCGTCATTAGAACCTGCACTATCGATTATTAACAACTAATAAATTATTAAAGAGAGTTGTATGCTTGTATTACATTGTTTAATAATAATTTTTCAAATCAAATCTATATACGAAGGTATTATAACCACCTCTATTCAAAAAGTGTTACTGTTAATAGGGACTTAAGCTAATCCCTTGGAATGATTTGAATTTGGAATGTGGATATTGTTAATAATATACCAAAGAGGTCATTCATGAATTTTCTAGGAAAATATTACTGGCTGTTAAAATATAATATGCACAGAACAAATTAAAAAAAGGGGGCAAACTGGCAGAAGGCTCATCTGATGTTAAGAGACTGCCGCCCAATGGACACTAACATTGCCACAAGGCTCGCAAATGCGTTGCCGGCCTTTTAAGAATGGGTACGCTCTTTTCTTGAACCCTAAGTCGAATTGGTGGGTTAATACTTCAGTGGGCAGCTGGTTGTGGAACGACGGACGTCGAGGTGATACGGATGGTATTTTATATTCAGCCTTGACGTCCGATGATGAAACTCAGCTGCAGGTATTAACAACTCATCTGACCACTCTCCATGGTAAATGCGGTAGAAGATGCATAGATACATGTACAACAACTTATATTGCGATTTATTTTTATTTATTTAGATTAAAATGAATAAAAACAATATTTTAATTGAACTACAAAAAGATTTCCCTTTCCTATTGTGTATTTCATTGTATGGTAATATGTAACTTTGTAGTCTTCTAGCGTAATTAGTAATACTTTGTAACTAACGGGATGCATTCAATAGTTATTAAATCTGTTAAAAGGTGATTTAGTAATTTTAATTAACATTTATTCATTTAGACAAGGGTGGAAATGTGTAGGTATACTCTCTTGTAAATTAAAATTGAAAGAGTGAACGAATGAACTATGCTTAGGAACTAACTTACGATTTTTAAATAAAATTCAATAGCAAAATATGTTGCTAAGCTCAAAATTCTAAAACGGCTGAACCAATCCGAGTGTTTTTGTATCTATTCCTTGAACTCTATGAAAGGTTTCTATGGAGAAAAAAGTGTATTTTTTGCGACAAATCCTAAAAACCAGTTTTTATTCCGCTAAAAGAGAACAGTTTCTATGAGGTAGCATAGCACAATTTTCCATATGTTGGTATGTAGCTACTAAAAACGTAGGTAAAAATCATGTTAAGGCGAAAGGAAGCTCGCGGGGGCTAAGAACTTTAGTATTAATAGTAAATATATATTCAGGTAATCATTCCCTGAAAGGTCGGCAATACACCCGCTAGCACCTGGCGTTGCAGGTGTCCATGGGCGCCTGTTAGAACATTATTTAAAGGGGCTTGTTTGCATATTACTATTATCAAGAGGAAATATTTCTATATGTTATAAATTCAAAAAAGACCAATTCCAATAACTCTCACTATAATGCTGCATTATCCCTAAGTAACATTTACATATTAATAATTTCAAGCTATTATATAGAGCTATTTAGTTTTATCTTTGAAGTCGTTAAGCGCCTTCAAGTAATAAAAGCCTATACAAACACCCTTTGAGGCTTTTCAGCATTGAATAGAAACCCGCGTGACGCCGCAGACATCAAAAACACCATACTAAAAGAATATTTTTTTAAATATATAATATTGGGCAAACGGGCAGCCTTATCTGATGTTAAGTGATACACTCAGACGACTCATTGGTCTAGTGGTTAGTACCCCTGACTGCGAATCCATGGGTCCCGGGTTCGATCCCCGGCTGAGACGAACTTCGATGTGATGAGCATTTGGTGTTGTGCTTAGGTCTTGGGTGTTTAAATATGTATTTATACGTCTATCTATCTATAATATGTATGTATGCCTAGTACCCATAACACAAGCTTCACCAGCTTAGCATGGGGCTAGGTCCATTGGTGTGAATTGTCTTTTAAAATAAAAAAAAAAATAAAAAAAAATATTTAAATAAAAAAACACTCGCCCTGCTAAAAGGATCGCAAGTGAGTCGCCGGCGTTTTAAAAATTGGTATGCCCTTGATTGGCCTCGGAAAATCAAATTATTTACTGTAACAATTGAGACTATTGTATTGGCTGTGTTGTTTAGTTTTTGACTGAACAAGGCCAAATTGTTGGTTACGCGGATATCCTGGATCCGTACTAAGTTTTGTTTTAGACAGGTCGGACGACAAATTTTATATTATAAGATTCTGGTAGTGATAATAGGGTTTGGAATCGCATTCTTCCAAGTGATACATAGCTTTATACCGCTACGTGGAAAATAAAACTGTAGGTACGTTTTGTAACCTAACATTATTTAAGTTACAAAAGCGTAAACAATATCGCACACTTGAAGCCAATATGAGCCCGTAGTTTTTACTACAATCATAAATTGTAATTTAACATTCTCGTTTCCGATAATGTCCAATAATATAAGTGTCTCTTAGATTTACGTACTCTTTAATAAGTCAAGTTAGTTTTTTGTTAAACCAGCGTCACCACCCCTCTACCCCTGATGTAGTACATGACATTGCTCTAATTCACACCTTGGGTTACACTATCGAAGTTTTCACACGGATCCCTAACTTTTTGAAAATATTATATAGCCTATGTTCATGAAAGATAATGTAGGATTCTAATACTGAAAGAATTTTTTAAATCGGTTCAGTGGTTTTGATGCTAATGCAAACAATCAAATCTTTCTTTATTTGTTACTAGCGGCCCGCCCGGCTTCGCAGGGGGTGGAATTTTTTTTTTAATTTTGTAGATATGAATATGTTCTTTAATATTGTGGAACATTTTTTTGTTCTATCATCAATAGTTTTCGCAGCGCATGCGATGATAGATATTTTATAGGAATCCTTATTTTTTCTTGTAATTAAAATATATATATATATATATATTAATCAGTGATAATGTAGCATTAAAATGGTGAAAGAATTTTTAAAATCTATCCAGTAATTATTGAGCCATTTCGTTACAAACATTATTATATACAAATCTTTCCTCTTTATAATATTTATTAGTTATTTAAGAATAATTATTGTGCTATTCAGTTATAATTCACTTCAAAAGAAATATGAGAAAAGTCGAATGTGGCATTTTTAGCGTCTCTTAAAAGGGTTTATAAATACTTTATAAATTAAAAGAAATTATTTTCTCCAAGAAGGCCGTTACCCTGTAAGCCATCTGACCTAGATTTTTATAAGTAACTACTCTCAGCTTAATTAATGAACACTTTTTATATTTATTTTAATATAATTTATTATACAATGACAGTTTTTAAGAGGAGTTTATTGTTAACTTGATAACCAGTTTTTATATGTTTAAGAATTCATCAAAATAGCTTGAATGAGTAAATAAAAATAAATAAAATATGTTTATTATGGAATATAAGATACTGGTATCACTTATTCCACGTCATTAAATTTGAATCGGCAGACATCCCTACTCATCGGCAAAGAAGACAGAGGGTCGAGCCGAGAGAAAAAGCCGGCATAGCAAATCATCAAACAGCACTTATCTTAAAACAAATATCGCAAATTAATTAGAAGTAGCCTGTTAAGCACTAGTCCCAGGCCCTTTTATCAACTAGATAATCGTTAACTTTATAGTATACCTTTTTACACAGATTTTCTTAAATATATTTCTTAAATTTATTAAAAGGCAGAGTTTGTACTTCAAAATATACCATTAATAACCCTAAATATACAGTCTGTATATAGTCGCTCTGAAGTTAGCAAGCATTCGTTTTACGGACAAATCATCGGTCGGGACTGTTATCGCTTGCTTCACGAAAGTGTGGGGCTCGTTAATCATAATATCTGATTTGAATACCCTGTTATGGGCATTAAAGATCCATATCAGAATGAGCCTAGTAGACTAAAATTAGGACGGCTGATGGCGACGTGTATCTTGTTAGTTTCTTATGTAAAAAAATATTTTTTTTGTAATTAGAAATAAAGTTTTTTAAACTATATACTGTGCGTGTTATTTATTTATTATAATTTATTAAACAAATCGTTAATTTTCACACTTTATTGCACATAATACATATTATTTGAAAAATTTAATAAAAAAACAGTGGTGCTACGACCTTTTTAGGTCTGGCCCTCAGATTTCTGTGTGTGGTTAATCATTTGTCAATCTAATAGGCAAGTAGGTGATCCTGTGCCTGACACACGCCGTCGACTCTTTGGGTCTAAGGCAATCCGGTTTCCTCACGATGTTTTTCTTCACCGTTGGAGCAAATAGTAATGCGCACATAGATAGAAAGTCCATTGGTGCATAGCCGGGGATCGAACCTACGACCTCAATGAGAGTCTCACGGTGAAGCCACTAGGCCACACTGCTCTTGTGATTAGAACAGATTAATGGGATTAAAAAGAGTTAGTTTTGTCTGTAGTCGTTAATCGCGGAGACAATCACGTTTTTTTGCGGTTTTCACGAATAGATTATGATTAATGTAACGATTAATTATTAACGGCAGTTTTCGTTATAAAAAAAGCTTTGAACAAAAAAATAGCCTTTTCGAGTACTATACTTAATAATATGTTAATCGTTTAATAATAGTTATATTTAATACTAGTACTCAACCTCCGACGAGTGAAGGCTTCCTTCAAATGTCTCTCATCTGCTACTATTTTTGAATTTTTCCCCATCTGCTACTATTTTCCTATTTCATCTTCCTAGATTTGTGGTCCTCTGCTTTTTCTTCCCAATGTGCCATTCCACGTGAAACCCTTGTTGACATGGATCACAAGACACAGCTGTATTCAAAACATGGGCCCATGGCGTGTTACCACGTCCATTATTTTTGTAAGGCTTATACTTACAAAAATAATGGACGATGAAAAATAACTCTTCAACTTTAAAGTTTGCGTAGTTGTTGTTGTTGTTATTTAGGTGTGACATACTTTGTTTATTCTTATACACAATGCTGGCGTCTGTCTGTATGAACGCGATTACTTCAAACCTTCTGTTCCTACGTGTGATTGATGAGGATTAATTGATGCTTAATTATTATAATTATTTTTGAAGAGGTACTTTAGTTAATAAGATAAATATATATAAAATAAGTTCCGCGGGCGTTGTCGCGATCTTGTGTTAACTGACGAAGTGTGTTAACACTACATTGTTATTTTAGTAACACTGAAAATAGTATAATATGAGTCATGTTAAAATAATGGATAAAACCAAAATCAAAGTAATTTAGCTTGTAAAATATTTGTTAAGAGTGTTGGCCTAGTGGTTTCAAAGTGGGACTCACATCCCTGGCATCTTATGTTCATCTTAGGTTCGGTCCCCGGCAATAATGTACTTTCTATGTGCGTATTTAACACTAGTCCGCGCGAAGGATATCGCAAGCATCGTGATAAAGCCGGCATCGCTTAAGATCACAGTTGACGGTGTCACGCACAGAATGCTGATCACCTACTTGTCTATTAGAAATGATCACGGAACAGATACAGAAATCTAAGGCCCAGACTTAAAATGATTGTTCACCTTGCACGTGTAATTTACTAAGTTTCATCATCGGACGTCGAGGCAGAATACGAAATTCCACCCGTGTTACCTCGCCGTCCGCCGGTCCACAACTGACCACCACCACTTTGTGGAACCAGCTGCGCACTTATTTCCGAACCATTTCGACTTAGGGTCCTTTAAGAAAGGAGCGTACCAATTCTTAAAAGGCCGGCAACGTACTCCCGAGCCCGCTAGCATTGAGAGTGTCCATGGGCGGCGGTATCACTTACCATCAGATGAGCCTCTTGCAAGTTTGCCCCCCCGTTCCATAAAAAAAATCGAATAACGAATTCAACAAATCGAACCTATTTTTTACTTGTGGGAGATATACTAATATACAATGTTCTTGTGAATAAATTATTTTTTTACATGATACAAATATTACCGTTTCAGGTAAACGTTGATCCGCCTGTTATGTATTCTAGTCTAGTCGACAAGTTGAAAATGGTACAAAATAGAGATACTGCTCTTAAAGTTATGTGCGATAGCTCATTGGATCCGGAATGACGTCGAGAAAAATGTGCCAAAAGAGCTATCGCACATAATTTTAAGAGCAGTGTGTCTATTTTGTTCCATTTTCAACTTGTCGACTAGACTATTCAGTTGTTTGTATTATTTAAACATACTGACAGTTGACAAATGACACGTAAAAAACATTAATCAACCACAGCAGTGATGGTTTTTACAGATTATACATAATATAACAAAAAAAATATCTTTAATAACGTAGTTTGCTCTTCGGAAAATATATTCATTCAAATTCAAGTATTGCTCCCTGTTCTTTGCAATATTTTCCCAAGCATTCTGCCTACTTTTTCAATTTGTAGCTACTTTGTACCTATTAATAGCTTAATTAATTAAGAAGAATTTGTTTTTTTTCATGTCTAGCTCAACTTAAATTTGAAACGAGTGACTATTTGTTTTCCATAGAACAGGGTCAAATGGGCAGTAGGCTCACCTGATGTTAAGTGATACCGCCGCCCATGGACACTCTAATGCCGGAGGGCTCGCAAGTGAGTTGCCGGAAAAAAATTGACTCGAGAGTTACGTAACCTAATATTAGTTAAGTTACATATATATATTTTAGTAAATAATTAAAAGCGTAAACAATCATCGCATACTTGAACACAATATGAGCCCTTTAGTTTTTACCTCATTCATAAATTGTGAAACATTCTCGTTTCCGATAATGTCCAATGACATAAGTGTTACTTATATTTACGTTCTCTTTAATAAGTCTAGTTTTTTTGTTAATCTAGCGTCGCAACCCCACTACCCCTAATGTTATCTTAGTTATAAGCTGTTTTAAACGATTACCCAGCTTCAAACAAAGCGTTTTATTTAAACATATCCATATAACAAACCGCCACCGAAATTATTTCGAGAATTTTTTTATTTTTATTTTTCTCGTTTAATATCACTACCACACACTAATACTAGTGAATTATCAACCTGTTAATACGCTAAATGTTAATTTATATTTACTTCTATAAAATAATTAAAAACATATATTTGTGCTAGCTTTATATTGAAAAGCAGATTTGGTTATAATATAAAAATCTCTATTTAATCGTCTATACATTTGGTATGCGCGTGAGTTGAATACAAATTAGCAAGTCGAATCAAAATAGGAGTGACATTAAAAAACCGTCATACTTGCCTTAAAATGCAAGTAATGTGACAACTTGTTTACCGCACGCGAGCGATAAAATTTTCTATTGATTATTTTATTAGGCGAAGTTAGACCAAATGTTTATATATACAATAAGGTTTATTTTTGCTTGATTACAATTTGTTTAGCTTATCGGTATTCTGTGACGTGTTTTGTATTGAATGTGTTTTTAGTGAAAATGAATCTTTTTTTATCAGTAAAATAACAACAAAACGAGCTAGGCCTGGATATCCATACTTGTTACTCTCACATTATGAAATCGATTGCCCTTTAGTTTTTATAATTTAATTTTCTCTTTTTGAAGTGAAGTCTTTAGGAGCATGAGGGTAAAATTTTACGGATGAAACGCAATTATTATAATATTAGCGTCACGAAGATGTGTAGCGTTTTTGTCGAAGAAAAGAGAGAGAGCGATTGAGACCAGAATGAGAAGGGCGAATTACCTAATAGAAATTCTATTTTTAAAATTAAGATTTCGTACAGAGACTATTAGACCACAAGCCCATGAACAAAAAATACCTGTGAAATGACCCAACGTGAATTACGTTTAGAAGGCTGTTACTATATCTGAAAATAACTCTGAGCACTATGCCGTCATTTCTGAGCGGTACATGTGAGTACGTGAGTAAATGGAATTTCTCAGATACGAAGGAGGAATTTCGACTAATTATTAATGTACGGCTTTGTTATAAGTGTATAGATGATTAAAAATAAATGTCGAAAAACCTAGTGCCGTACTAAAGTGATGGTGCCGGAAGTCGGTGCAAATTTTTAATTCGACAATAGTTGCAGAAGCAATATAGGTCATTTATTACTGTACGGCATTTATGTAATTCCTTTTGGACACATATACAGATACTTTACCCGTAAACGCCGTACATATTTCCAGCGGAGCGGTCGAAAGCCAAGGGTCGCAACCCTACCCCTACACCCATATACCCTAAGGACATTGTAAAACGTACGGCAACATGTTCAAAATATTATTTAACACGGACAATAATGTTTTATAATTATGCCGTCCAAAAATTATAGTTAATATTTGTGTAAATAAATATTTATCGAAATTTCAGGATTTACCGAGCTCTTACTGCTGTAAGATCAGAGAATAATGTACGGCAACTTGTTTTTTTACATAATGTTACTAAATATTACCGTTGTACCTTATAGCCGTTCATTATAAATGGTAACAAATAAAAATATTATGATAAAAAATATATGAAATTTCCGAAATTTAGATGATTTTTCAAATATTCCTAGAGTAATATGAGGAGTAATATATTCAAAGATTATTGTTATTTTATATGTAACAAATATAAATAAACAAAAAAACCAGATGCCGTACATTTTACTCCAGATTATTCTTTACAGCTGATAAAAACTTCGACGACGTTTGAGGTGTCCCTTAAGGTCATTAATAACTGTACGTATCTGAGTATACTACCATAAGGCTGTAAAGTATATTTACAGCCTTATCATACCAGCAGAGAGAGGTAAAGGTAAAATATTTTTAACAAAAATAAAAATATAATACAGGGCGTCCCAAAGTTATAGGATATGAAGGGAAAGTACCTTTAATATCGTAGATAGGGTATTTTACTGAAAGAAGACTTTATGTTATTTTTTAAAGTTAGTAATTCTGCATTCAAACATTTTGTAAAAATTACTTGCGTCGTCTGAAAATCGAACCGGCTTAAATGTAAAAAAAAACACCCCTTCTTTTATGATGCCAATCGAAAGAATGGCCAAAACCTAATAACTTTTCTAAAGTAACAGACTAGTAGGGGATTTTTTTAGGCCGAATACGATAGATAATGTTTTTAATTTGATTAAAAAGACATATTCATGCAATTCCTTTCTTTTAAAATACTATATTACTGAAGAAAAGTTATTAGTTTTTGGCCATTCTTTCGATTGGCATCATAAAAGTAGGGGTGTTTTTTTTACATTTAAGTCGGTTCAGTTCCCAGACGAGGCAAGTAATTTTTAGAAAATCTTTGAATGCAGAATTACTAACTTTTAAAAATAACATAAAGTCTTCTTTTAGTAAAATACCCTATCTACGATATTTAAGCTACTTTCCTTTCATGTCCCATAACTTTGGGACGCCTTGTATTGGTAGGCGGTGGTATAATCTGCCATTTCATAGACTAGCGGACTATCGAAAGTGTACGGCACTTATCTTTTATTGAAGATTGTCTAAAGTACTAATAACCTGTGTTACTGCCGTACAGATAAAAGTCACCGGAAAATGACTCTTTTCAGAGTGAAGTAATTTACCCCATACACCTATGTGTTCCACGAAAAATGTACGGCATCCTGGAAAATATTATCTATTTGTGAAGTACTCTCAAGATCATTTAATTTTATGTTGTTCTATATCATCATCACCTATATGCTAATCAGACATATGTTGCGACCCTTGGCTTTCGACCGCTCCGCTGGAAATATGTACGGCGTTTACGGGTAAAGTATCTGTATATGTGTCCAAAAGGAATCACACAAATGCCGTACAGTAATAAATGACCTATATTGCTTCTGCAACTGTCGTCGAATTAAAAATTTGCACCGACTTCCGGCACCATCACTTTAGTACGGCACTAGGTTTTTCGACATTTATTTTTAATCATCTATACACTTATAACAAAGCCGTACATTAATAATTAGTCGAAATTCCCCAATTGTACCTAAGAAAGTCCATTCACTCACGTACTCACATGTACCGCTCAGAAATGACGGCATAGTGCTCAGAGTTATTTTCAGATATAGTAACAGCCTTCTAAACGTAATTCACGTTGGGTCATTTCACAGGTATTTTTTGTTCATGGGCTTGTGGTCTATATGTATTTCATAAAGTACTTTAGTATTTTATACAAAATAATTTATGGAAATCTCGAAAAAAATTGTAAATTAAAATGCCACGTGTTTATATTCTCGAAGAAATAAATTAAAGTTTTAGATTTGTATAAATATGAACGAGACATAAAAATTAGTTTGCCAAAGAAGTTTCACTTCTGACATGTGTACTTTGTACGCACGCACTTTTTTTTATCTGTTCGTAAAGAATAAAACTAAATAACAAAAATACCAAGGGTTACATTTATAACTAAGATAACATTAGGGGTAGTGTAGTGTAGGGGGCGATGCTGGATTAACAAATAACTTACTTGACTTATTAAAGAGATGAGTTCAAAGTTTTAAAAACATTCGACGGCGTGTCAGGCACAGGATGCGGATCAACTACTTGCCTTTTAGACAAATCATCATAAAACAGATACAGAAATCTGAGGCCCAGACCTAAAACGGTTGTAGCGCCACTGACTTATTTATTTATTTTATACGTAAGTCGTTAATAAATAATTAAAAAAATAAGAAAGAACGTTTATATATATTCTTTGGTTATATTTTGTGATTACATGTGATTAGTCATGAATAACCCAGATTTTGTTACTAATGTAAACTGCAAAAATTAATGTTTGCTCTAACGAAATGAAAGTGATGTCTAGGGATGTCTGTTGCGTTATTATAAAGAAATTAAAACTTATATTTATAATAAATTCAAACAACGCTCATCTAGAAGCACGCTGGAGTTTCAACCCTTCGTTGTTGACATCCCCAGGTTGGATGCACGATTTAGTTCGGCGTTTTTTGTAAAAACAGCAAAGCAGTGGAACTCCTTTGGGGCCGTTCAAGTATTACGAAAGCGGATTTACTGCTATTTATCCCCCCCTCTTGTCAGCAAAAGTAAGCAATGCTCTCACAAATAATAGTACATAATAGTATTAATTTTTTGTAGGAATCCTCGAAAATGCATTTCGTTTTTAAGCATAGATAATATGTGTAAAAAGTAAATAATTAATCTTGACATAATCAAGATGGGAGATCTTCGATTTTCCCCCCTATAGTGCTAACGTAATACTTGAACGACCCTTTGCCTTTCATCTACCCTAGACAGTTAAATATGGGTTCATTTAAGCGGCGGTTAAATAGGCATCTCCTGTCCAGGTGTGTCCAGGCTTATTACTTAGGTGGGCCAAGCGTCTGTTTTATTGTTATATTTTATATTAGGTATATATATTTTACCGATATATAAAAAATCCAAAGGTTTTACGATTAGAGGTATTTTTTTTATTGAAATATTTCGCAGCGTCAAGTTTCATAAAAGATCCATGGCATTGTAAGTTTCATATGATAGAACAAACACTAAAGAACGCCAAAATTGAAAAAAAAATATTCCTTTGTCGAAGGACAAGAAATTACATAATAATAACAGCCTTTTATTTCAGATACTTTTACACTTAAACACATTTATCTATCCCATACTTTTTTAATAATAATTCTTTATCTAAGAATGTATTGGGAGACTGGTTTCCAAGCTAGGTAAGATAATAATAATAATAATTATTATTATTATTACTTTTTAGACACCTTTATTGGCAAAGGTCTCCTCAATATCTCGCCATTGCTGTCTGCATTGTGCCACTATCTGCCATGCAAGCAACTGCTGCTTCCTTAATCTGGTGTATCCACCTTCTAAATTGTCTTCCTCTTTTTCGTTTATAAATAACTAAATATGTTATACTTTACATCAGCATTAAATGGTTTTATTTGATTCTATAATAAAACAATTAATAATATTTTGTCAGTACATAAAGCGGAAAATTAACAGCGAAATTTATTTTGTTAATAAATGGCAACCCTACTCAGTGCCACTGACCCTATTCGAACCGCGGAAATAACTGAATCTTAATGAGTTTCCGAAAATTTCTCGCCTTTCGGCTTGACCCCGAACCTGAACTTCGTATTGTTCATTGTCTTTGTTGACACAGAATATGTAATGTTAAATGTCATTCATTCCGAGAATTTATCGAACTTCGACGAACTTGGTAAGGGATTTAGATATAACTAGCTGACCCGGCAAACGTTTGTTTTGCCATGTATAAATATATTATTTCTAGGAAACATTTTAGTTCAATAAAAATAACTATCATCAATAAAAAAATAGGGGTTGATCGTAGAGGGGTGAAAATAAATGGTTGTATGATTTATCATAAAAAAATAAAAAAATTGTCGAAAAAATAAAAATGTTTTTTTGGGTGGACATCCATATCTATCTATCACTTAGGGGTTTAATAGACTTACTGAATATGCATAAAAAATTTCATATGAATCGGTCGAGCCGTTTCCGAGGAGTATGGGAACGAACATTGTGACACGAGAATTTTATATATATATATATAGATTTAGTAGGTAATGTCCCGAATAATAAATGCCCGTTTAGTTCCAATCTTTACAAATGTTGACAATATACAGTGTAGATTTGTTATGTGTCGGAGAAATCGTCACTCCATCGACATGGACATCGTCATTAGTGAGAATAGTGCGCGTTATGTGGGTATAGTGCGAGCACAAAAGACACAAATAATTATCGTATATTTAATTTAGATTGATTTCATTAACATTGCAAATAACACTTATCTTTAAGTATATTGAGCAGCGGGTTCAAGGGACCGATTTCACTTTTTATTTGTATCTACTCAACCACAAATTACATAGACCCAACTGGGTCCAACATCTCATCATCACAATGCTCCACTGCTGAATACTCAATCGCCGTCCAAAGTCAAGATGGCGCCTCGACCCCACACAAGGCATTTGCTCTGCTCTGATTGTTCATAACAATATTCGTACTTTTATTCGTTAAGTAATTATTCCAAATTATGAAACAATTAAACAATAACAAAACAAATCTAATCAAAATAAATAAGGGTTCTTTAAATTAATAGAAGAAATCTCAATTATTAACTAAAGTTACAATAAAAATCAACGGCCAATTGACTGGATCCGAACATTTCCTGTTAATCCGAGCAGTCCCAGACAAATATACATTTTATACGGGTAACAAGCCCGATATCCTAACTTCCTTCAGTACCATTGATCGGAATCCCATCACTGGTATAGGTCTCCAGCTTTATCCAAATTTTCCTATCTATGGCTTTCTTTCTCTATTCGCTTCCTACTAACGCTTCTATATCTTCTATCTGCCTTGTAGGGCGCTTTCTTCTCCTTCTGCTATGTTCCTAATGGCCTAAAGCAATATAGTCAAGTTAGTAGCCCCCATGCGCCCCAGCTGGTGCCCTTAATCTGTATGTAAAATTTGAATCAAGATTTAGCGTTTACAATAACTCCCATATGTCATAAACATTCATAGTACGAGACAATTCTCGAGTCTGAATCTTATCCTAACACTGATGTATCTTACTCCAGAACGTACAACTTGTATCGTCTATTAATATCTGTTAATAACAGTGCCCACAGTAGTATTTTTGGGCTCCTAAAGTTACTTAAGAAATGACTTCATGGAATAGAAGACAAACGTGCAGGTTACATAGAGTTAAGTTCATCTCCGTCAACACCTGCAATACTACGAAATTTGCAAGTGCGTTGACAGCCTGTAAGGGAGCGTTCAAGTATTACGTCACGCAATTTTTGGAGATTATTGACCCCCCCCAATGTAACGCGCCGTAACGTTTTTCTGTACCCAATAGTAAAACGTTTCGTGACCACCTAGTGACTCTTTATACCTAAAAGTTACTATTATGTAGTGTAAAGTACTGAAAAGTCGAAAATAATATTAACAATAATGCGTAATTCAATCCCGGCCCCGCATCGTAACGTTTTACAAATGGACCCCCCCCTCCCAAAATTCGTTACGTAATACTTCAACGCTCCCTAAGGTAGTGGTACGCTCTTCTCTTGAACACCCCTAGAAGTCCTAACGGTACGATAATACTTAGCATGGCAGCAGTATGTATTATTCAAAGTTATTATTATTTACAGATGGGAGCAGGTGCGAATGGACCAGGCGGTCGTCGCGCATTGGAGCTCATCTTGAGCGGTGGTCTGAAGTCCTTGGCTAGACAAAACAAACCAGTTCGAAGAGCAGCTTCAAGGGATTCGGTGTTGTCCCAGCCTCAGCCCTTGCTCGAAGGTATCTATTTAAAAATTGCGAACGTGAACTTAGAATTGTACCATTTGTTAATACAAGCAGCTGGTTTAGTTATAGTATTTCTGGAAATACGCCATCTAGTTTATGTAAACGTAAACTGAACTTCTGTACTATAATAATGTTGTATGTTATATGGAATTTGTTGGGGCAAGCCCAGCCGGTGTTACTCATGACGTCAGTTATTATTTTTAGTGCATTGCCAAGTAAGTTGGATATATAATATTATGTTCTATTTATTAAAATAGCTTTTCTCATTGAACACAAAATGTTTGAAATGCCTATCGTAAGTACATCAGGTTTCACATGTATTATTACATTTGTGATAATCTATACTAATATTTAAAAATAAGGATCCCTACTAAAACTACAATAATGTTACTCAAGGTGTAAAAAATGCCTATAAAATATCTTTCATCGCATGCGCTGCGAAAATTATTGATGATAGAACAAAACAAAATTCCACATTATTAAAGAACATATCAATATCTACAAAATGTTTAAAAAATAAATGTAGTAATAATAATAAATCTTTATTTGCAAAGAAAGTGGTACATAGAGATTGATTAATTATAAAAAAAAACATACAAACAGCCATATAAGAATAGTATGCAAATGTCATATTATTTATCATAATGTCATAACAATAAGAACAGTCAAGTTATTTATAATTGTTGTCAAAACTTTTGATCTTAAAACTCTCCCACGCTATAAAGACAACTTGCCTTTAAAATTAAGCCATAATTTAATAACCTTTATCGAGTCAAGTTGTTCCTGAATATTTAGTTACATACTGACCCTGCCAAACTGTTACTCATATTGTACTTCTAGATATAGATATAAATTACTAATAAACGAATTATAAGATAAATTTTAAATAAATAAGATAAATTTCTTACACTTAATAGTTGGATTTTATGGCGATAGCTAAACTAAACTTGTACTAACATAACTGTGTATTAAGTAGAAGCAAAAAATTCAATAAATTTAAATTTACTTGGCTCATGTAAAATTTATTTCCAAAGAATTATTATTAGTGCGTAGCACAACGCCTATTGAACATTACTACGTATATATATAGAGGTGTAAAATATTCTGTTAGTAACTAAAGTATGTTTTACACAGGTCTAAGAAAGTGCTCGACAGTGCTGGCTCTGACAGACCGTGAAAAGGTCCCAGAGCCGATAAGAGCTCACAACAGACTGAGGGCTCCTTCCGTCTGCTCCCGATGCTCTTCGCTTCTTTCATTGGCTGGTGCTGGTGGATCTAGGTGTGTATTTTATTTGTATTAATAATAATAATTAAGCCTCATTATGTCCTTGAAACATTTATCCATTTTTATAATAGATACACACAAAATAATCATATTTTTTTCCCAAGAACCATTTATCGTGGCTCAATCTCTCTCTATTTTTTATTTGTTTTCCAATCTTCTCCACCAACTTCTTTAAACTCGTCAGCCCGTGGAAGAGGGCGACCTTCTTCGCTGGTGGCCCTTTCCACCTTGTTACCCACTTTGTCCATCTACCATTGTTGATGCGAGCGGTGTTGCCCGAACATTTCCACTTTTGCAAATGTTTGACAAGTTTTTTGCAAATGGGATAGGGCATCAATAACTTTTTATTTCTTATATCTGTACTTATATCGTCCTTCAATTTTTGTTGACAAGTTGTTATTATATAAACCTTTATTTGCAGAAGTTACGTATTATTCACAGACGTTTTCTACTATGCCCACATTTAGCAAAAGTCTGTTTCAATCGACTTCACCTCGTCTGGTTTCGGCTACCCTGGTCCACCGACGTCCAATACCACCACCCACCCACTAGTGCTGTGTTCTCGTCTACCCATCTTAACGCCCTAATTCGGTTCTTTTGTGCTGGTTTTCCATTTCAATATTTTTATAGTTTTTATTTGGGATAAAACTTTAAATTGTTGCCACAATGTCGGTTGAAATTACCTCCGCTATTTGCTAACTAAGAATGCAGAATGCAGAAGAACAAAGAAGTGCTTATGACGGTTAAGAAAAGGAACCTTGAGTATTTCGGACACGTTTTACGTAACTCCAAAAAATACGAGCTCCTTCAACTAATCATACAAGGCAAAGTGGCAGGTAGAAGGAGACCTGGCCGCAGACGCACGTCCTGGTTGAAAAACTTGAGACAATGGTTTGGTTAAAGCATCAAGTCGTTGTTCAGATGCGCGGCATCCAAAATTAAACTTGCCATGATGATCGCCAATCTTCGCAAGGAGATATAAGAAGATTTGCTAACTCGTGATTTCTAGAAAGACGTATATCACCACCTCCACATACAAGCGTTTTTACAAATACTATATGTGCTAGCTGCTATGTGGTGTACTTTAGAGGATGATAGGATCTATTAAGACTTATCTTTGAGATAAAAAAGAGACTTATGATTTTACATTTGATAAGATATGTGTCTTCAGGAGGCGTAGTTGCGCAAAGGTGGGCTTTTATGTGCTTCATTTCTTCAGAATAAAACTCATTATTACAGTTTTATATACCAGATTTTTGATTGGAATCTACATTGATATAATCTCTTGAATATTTAATACAATCTGAAATAAATTCTGGAAACGACCAATTGTTCTACGTATAGTTGACGTTTCAGCAAGCTTCGTGCCTGGCACGGAAGAGGTATCCGATTAGGGCCAAAAAAATAATGCTGTCGTTTCTAGTTTTAGCAGTTAGGCGATTCTCAACCCAGAGTTCATGGTTTCAAATTCGGTGTATACAGTTTTCTATTAATTATATATATAAAACATCGTGAAGCGCGGTGAAGACGCAAAACCCGATGTGCGTCAGTAGGCAAACGGAAGGCTCATCTGATGTTAAGTGATACGGATACGGATGATAAGGCTCCCAAGTGCGTTTCCGGCCTTTTAAGAATTAGTACGCTCTTATCATCTATAATAAAGTTATCAAGGAAATTGATAAATAAATCTTAAATCTCCGACATATATAGTAATATTTTTCCGGTTTTGTCTTTTTTGTGATTTGTACTTGAAGAACCAAACAATGAGTTTAACAAAGTATTATTTGGAAGCTGTTAGGTCTTTTGCAATATGATTAAGAGGACGATAATATCCATGAAGACTTGTCTGTGAGACAGTTTTCATCTTTGTACAGATGTCTTGGGAAACAGATAAATAATGTTTTCCGGTATTTTTTTGTGGTTTCTAACTTTAAGAATCTTATTACGTTGCAAATGTATGAGTGAAATAAATATAGTTAAAAAAAACTAAAAAACACGCTTTTAAAGCACATCAAACTAAAAAGTGCCAAAAATACTCTGTGCCATATTTTTCGTCTATCGAGCAACCCACGATTTTTCACAATAATACCAGTATTTTTTGTTCATTACCATTTTCAGCCTAAATTAGGAATTACTTTTTAGTTTGATGTGCCTTAAAAGCGTGTTTTTTAGTTTTTTTTAAACTATATTTATTTTCCACTTTTAGTCCTAGCAGCAATACGTGTTGTCTTAATTTAATCGTATTGCTTTGTAAACTTTAAAAAAATTTCATTGTTTTTTCGAGATAAACCTATGAAATTATTATATTGTCGCTGATTCTTTATAAGTGTACAAAGTTTGAATTAAATCTGTCCGTTTAAAGTGGGTCAAAATCGAGTCCGAAGGAGTCGGTTACATACATACATACATACAGGTGAAGCTAATATAAAGCGTGTAAAAATGGTATTAATGTGTAATTGTAGCAAAAAATATTAATGGAAACGTTATGTAAATTCAAATCTTTAACTACCGATAAACGTCGTATCAAAGTTGCACTATTTTTAGCATATATAATTATAGTTATTAATAGTTCAATAGATTTTATTGGACAGCTCGGTCGGTGTTATTCGAGTGGTATTAATTCGTATTACGGAACATAATTTTCCCGTAGACTGATAAATTATTATTTTTAGGTATTCACTGGATGGCGCAGGCGGTGGGTTCATCGCAGCAGCGCCGATAAATTGCATGCTATGTTTAGAAGACGCTACACCAGATAAAGTTACTGTGATAGCAGGTTGTGGCTGCTCTTTCTGCACAAAGGTCAGTCAAGTTTCATAGTAAAGTCTATCTATATATAACTTGTGGGAGTTCAGGGTAGGTTTAAACGGAACAATTTCATTTGTTTCGTTTCTAGCTTCAAAATATTTGATGTCTTTTGTTTTTTTAGAAATAAAATATTGTGACTTGACTGTCAAATATTTATAAATTGTGTTCAGGAATTGCGCTGTTTCATATTTATGGTCTGTGTTTAAAAAAATATAAATAATTATACGATAGAAACAAGCTATAAAATAGGCTCTGAAGCGATTTAAAGATTTGTCGTCTCGATTTTAAAACTCCTGACTCTCACGTGTATATACAATGTTTCGTTGACATTAACATACAAACCGGTATATTAATGGTGGTATTCCATTTCCTCTAATAATTAGCGATTTTATCGTTAACACATTTTAATTATAGCCCATATATTGTAACACGAAAACCTTAAATTATTGTATGTATTAACGAGTCGTTAGATTAATAATTATGACAAATTTTTGAAAATTTAAGAAAGTTCGTTCTTACGATTTCATTTATAAATCTTTACATAATGTTTTAAGTGTCTTTCACTTGTTTATTACCCAATTCAACGTCTACAATCTTAAAAAAACGTTTAAAGGACTGGCTTATAAACACACCTTACGCAGGAGATGCTTCTGAGATCTAACATGTAGTTAACACATTCATACACATCACACTCACGTGCATCCACACACGCATGCACTAACGCGTGTGACGTCACGTAAGCATTTTGTTAAAAAAATTTGGAGATGTTGTAAACAGTTTAAAAAAATCTATATTGTACTAGAAAAGAAAATTATTATGGTATTAACTATTAAGGTTATTATGGAAGAGCTGGGAACCCTGATACAGGTATTTATTAAAAGGGTTCCCAAATCTTATAATGAATTGTTTATAATGAATAAACAAATTTTTTATTTCAGCTTTTAATAAACGACTATTTTGTATAGTTATAAAATAAAAATATGTTTACCGTTTATTACTTTTAACGATATTTTAATAAATTTTTATTAAAGAATAACATGTTTTTGTGACTGTATCAATTTCACTGTCATTTGAAGGTTTTTGTAAACGGCCTTCGACAATTTAATTACTATTGAATTAATTTTATTATTTATGAATTCTGAATAGGTGACTAGGTTTCGTTTGAATTTCATCGGCCTAACATGAAAACGGATCGTGTCGCGTGTTTGTCATTAGACTTAGCACCCCCCCAAAAAGAGGGAGGGGGGAGGGGGGGGGGGGGGGGGGGGGGGGGGGGGGGGGGGGGGGGGGGGGGGGGGGGGGGGGGGGGGGGGGGGGGGGGGGGGGGGGGGGGGGGGGGGGGGGGGGGGCGGCAAAAAAAGGGGGGGGGGGGGGGGGGGGGGGGGGGGGGGGGGGGGGGGGGGGGGGGGGGCCCCCCCCCCGCGGGGGGGGGGGGGGGGGGGGGGGGGGGGGGGGAAAAAAAAAAAAAAAAAAAAAAAAAAAAAAAAAAAGATTTTGGGGGGGGGGGGGGGGGGGGGGGGGGGGGGGGCTCCCTGGTGGGGGGGGGGGGGGGGGGGGGGGGGGGGGGGCGGGTTTACCATTGGGGGGAAAAAAAATGAGGGAAAAAACAAAAAGTTTTTCTATTCAGTTTTTTTATGGGCTGGAGGCTCATCTAATGTTAAGTGATACCGCCGCCCATAGACACTCACATTGCCAGAAGGTTCGCAAGTGCGTTGCTAGCTTTTGCCTCTTTTCTTCATAAGTATGCGTATAGACGCATACGCATCCATCTCTTCGTAAACATCACCAACTCGTTAAATCTTTCTAATCCGTTCTACCTTTGGCAATTCACAATTGGAATTTTCGAACTGTGGAATCGGATTCCAGTGGTCTTCCCAAGGAGATTCAACCTCCAAGTACCGATGCACCCTGCATGGGTGCTCATGGGCTGTCTTATATGGCTGTTAAATAAAATTTATTATGTATATACACTGTTGAGTCACTAATCTTTGATGTTCCCCACTTATTTTTAAAACATTAACGTATACGTCGCATTCACTACGATAGTTAAATCCGTTAAACATATCATGTTTACTATAAGTTAAATAACAAATCAAGGTTGAAACGCTGAATAAATTATATTTTAAGAAATTTTAATTCAAGGTGAATTTTACAATAGACAACTGTTAAAATTATATTTTTTGGTGTCGGAATGTGTATAGGTCACGTTTGTTTATTTGTAAAGTTGCACGGTTTTAATATACGTATTTACTGTTATTTTTTATTAATAACAGTATTATTTAATACGTCCGGGTTAAATTAAAAAAAATAGCAGGTAGTATAAGGCAGAGAGTGGCGAGAGGGATGGCGGGATTTGGAAGAGGCCAAAAAGGGCACACACCTAAAAAAATGAGGCAGAAATATAAATGTGTAAAAATGTCAAATTAATAATAATAATTATTATTATGTGACATTTTTACTGTTCTTACTACAGTACCCCGGTGTACTGAAGTAAGAACTGTATTAACACGTAACAATCGTGCGATAACACTGCGACGAGTTTTAATATATCTTTATAGATATATAATTCTACTGTACGAGTATGTCACTGAACTCCTCTTAAACGGCTGGACCGACTTTTTCGACCGACCGGCTTCAGCGTGCGACTCTCATCCCTGAGGTCGTAGGTTCGATCCCCGGCTGTGCAACAATAGACTTTCTTTCTATGAGCGCGTTTAACATTCGCTCGAACGGTGAAGGAAAACATCGTGAGGAAACCGACATGTCTTAGACCCTTTTGTTTTTCTGGGAATCGAATGAAGAAAAATATAATTTTTTTACAAGAAAAGTGAAAGGCTTCATCGCCAATTCGACTTGGGGTCCTTCAAGAAAAGAGCGCACCAATTCTTAAAAGCCAGCCTTCTGGCAATGTGATGGGGGCGGTATAACTTAAAATCAGATGAGCCTCCTGCCCGTTTGCCTCCTGTTACAAAAAAAAACAATCTTGATGCATGCGTCACAGTTCCGACAATTCCTTTATGATATTCAATCGTAAAACAATGAATTTTATTTATTTTAAGGTAACCTTCACTCTTCCTATATTGACGTCATGTATTAAAAATCCCTTCCGTAATCATGACGTCTTATATTTTAAAATAATGTAATTATTTAAGAAATCTGAAAGTATATAAAGTTTCCGTTGTAACGGCCTTTTTATAACGTTTAATGCTTATTCAATGTGTTTATTATGGAATTACTAACTGACCCGGCAAACGTTGTTTTGCCATGTGTATTATTTGTAGGAAAAAAATTTTAGTTCAAAAAAATATCTATCTACTATAATAAATAGGGGATGGTGGTAGAGGGGTTACAATTAAGGGTTGTATGTGTTTTGTATGCTGTATCATAAAAAAAATAAAAACCAAAAGTTTGGCCTAAAAAATAAAATACGACTGTGATTACCATGTCAAAATCTAATACATTTTTGACGTACCTACTGTTAGGATTGTTCTAGCTATTGGGTTAAAAAAAGAAAAGAAAGATGAGTTCAGGATACAATCCCACGAGAATGTAAGTGCGTGCTCCTATTTCACCATGCCTACTGCTGATAGAGGACAAATCTTTGTTTTTAATTTATTTTATTATTATTTATTACTTAAGATGTCATGTGGAACAGTGTATTATGGTTGCAGCTCCTTACAAACGTTGTGTAAAACAAAAAGCAAAAGTATGTATTTTAAGAAATAACTTTTAGAGTTTGTTATTTTACTTGAAATTCACTTTTATCAATCAATCCAAAATGTACTCACAAATCTTCGTATCCAAATTTAAATTACTAACACATACATAGACAAACAAAACTGGCGTCTTTTTTTACAGACTAACAAACAAATTAAATGAAACATCTGTTAACACAACATAGATAATTAATAATCTGAGAAAATTCTAATTTAAGAAATATAATTATTTCTTTACATACTAAAACATGGACGGAAGCATAAATTCCTTAAAAAATATACCCAACTCCAGATAGTAATAACCTCCTCCTTTTTTAAAGTCGGTTAAAAACATAATAATAAAATATAAATATTGGTTTAGTATTATTAAACAATTTGTAAGGCCAGGTTAAAAAAAACATCTGCCTAGGTTGTTCTTTTCTAGTTGCGAGTTTTGCTTTTAGCAATCTAGGCTTAATATTTCACCTAAGGTTTCTTATGTTAAGAGGAGGGGAGATTTGGCTCAGGTAGGTATTATTAAGGTGTTGTTCCAGTTTGCCCCGGGTTCACGGGCCAGGAATTGGGTCGTGTGTAATATTTTGCTATATATGTTTCCTGTATTTTTGTTTACTCTATACAAACGAAATAAGTCTAATCGTCTCTTTCTGTCAAATTGTGTTTTTGCTGTGAGGAAAAGAGATAGGTGTATAGTCTTAGCTGATTGCAAAAAAAGAGCGGTGTTGGCCGTAGGTTCGATCCCTGGCTGAGCTCACCAATAGACTTTCATTATATGTGTCCATTTTACATTCGCTCGAGAGAAAACCGGCTCAGACCCAAACAAGTCGACAGCGTGTGTCAGGCACAGGAGGCTGACCAGCTATTAGATTGATAAATGTTCATGAAACAGATACAGAAATCTGAGGCCCAGATCTAAAAAGGTTGTAGCGCCACGCATTTTTTTTAATTGCAAAAAAATATTTATCATTGATTTAATCTAAAATTATTCAAATTATTAAAGCGACCGAGTCGAGTCTCGCAGTAGCCTGAGCGGAGAAGTCAAGGCCCTTAAGGGAAAAAAAATACATTTTACATAAACTGAGATATTTGAGATAACAAGGGCTTTACATAAGGCCGACGATGACGTCATTTATGTATTGTTCAAATTCGATTTCCCAACGCTTGAAGGTTTTAAGTTGTTAGTTTTCTCACTTGATTTTGAAGGTTTCTATTGAAAATACGCGAGGTTTAAATTACCAAGGCTATTTGGAATATTGATTTGACGGGTAATGTTATTTTAACGTTTTCGTTTCATAGTTAAATCATAGTATTTTTTTTGAAGTGAAACTTCTGTAGGCCCATGAGGGTAAAATTTTACGGAACGTCACGAAGATGTGCAGCGTTTTTGTCGAAGAAAAGCTAGAGAACGATTGAAACCGATTCAGATGAGAAGGGTGAATTACCTTATAGAAATTCAATTTTTAAAATTAAAGTTTCGAACGAGAATTTATGAAATATTTCTATTTTATATTATATGCAAAATAATTTATTGAAATCTCAAATGACGAATTGTGAAAATATCACGTGTTTTTATTATAGAAGAAATAAATAATAAAAATGTATTATTTTTATTAATTTTCGACAATGTTAATAGAAATACTGTGTATAATTATCAAATATATATTTTATTTGACATAGAGGAGTCTCCAGTCTAAGCTAAGTCTCGCTGACCACGTCTACACTCAAACGTCTTAAGTGTGTAACCTTAAGGCCCTTTCTCCACTGCTCCGGTCCGGCGTCGGATACCGGAAGGAGCCATGAGAAAAATATCGGAAGGCCGGATTGCGCTTCTCCGACAATAATCGATACTTATCATGCAACACTTATATTAACTAAAACCCATATAAAGTATATAATTATACCCATATATAGTATATATTTTATTAATAAAACGTTCTAAATTCTGAATATTTTATTGCCTTGGCAAGTTTATTACTTTTTTATATTGTCTATCTTGAAATATTATAATCTACTTAATAAATAGTTCACTAATACTATGGTATAAAAATAGAAATAAATAGCAACATAATTTGGTTTGGTCCAGGTTATCCAGATTCTTTCAAATTAAACAAACTATAAATAAACCTGTGAATAATAATTTATAACCTATAACCTCTTTATAACCTCTTGGATACTTGGATATACTTGGACCGATAAAACACCGCGTTCCGATCTAGCAAGTTATCGGATCGTTAAAAACCGGACGCCGGAGTAGTGGAGAAGTACGTAAGTACTGTTGTGAGTTTCTAAATCGGATCGGTAATTAACGTTTGCCAGATCGGAGCAGTGGAGAAACGGCCTAAACCGGGCCATAGACGGACCGCATGTTGCAGTCAAGACCGACTGCAACATGCGGTTTGCTCAGGAACTGCTCGAGCGGTCCGTGTATTGCGAATATGAATTTAGTATGGAAACTGCAGATCGCCGTGCGGCGACCGCTTAGAGCAGTCGGTATCGGCTGCAACATGCGATCCGTCTATGGCCCGCTTAAGTCACGTGTAATTCCAATAAAGGTTTTATTTGCCAATTCAACAAATTACATAAACTAAATTGATCTTTACGTAACTCTTGGTTCCGTGCCACAAGCCTAAATAACCGACCTATTTAAGCCATTTCAAATACCTCTTCGGGTCACTTATGTACTACCTGATAATAATCCCAAATTTCTCAGTCATCGTATAGTGATTAGAATCTTATCTACTAGAACGCGAATTTCGTTTCGCCTGTATACAGTTTTAGTAGCTACATATCATATACTTAGAACATTTTGCTATGCATAAAGACTGTTCTTTCCGAAATACTGGTTTTTAAGTTTTTCCGTGTATATTATTAGTTCATGGAATAAAGAAATTACTCGAATTGGTCAGTCTTCGAATTTTGCGCTTAGTGTAATTTTTTGCGATTCATTGTTATTTATAATACAGCAAATTTGATTTAACAGCCTACATTACTACTATTAATAATTGTATGAAACATTTTTTACGCGTTACGCCAACAGAATCGCTAATTTGACCTTAAGTGTGACTCCCGTATCTCAAAAATAATATTAGATTTGTAATTCGCATGTCGTACGTGTCACAATAATATCTTAAAAAAATATAAATCGTTATATAAAACTTGAAGTATTAAAATACCTGGCTTTGTATAAAAAACTCAAACTGAACTGAACTTCGAGAATGGAGTATTTATAGGATTTCCCTGATAATTAAATTCTTTTCATGTCTGCTAACAATTTCGTTATGAGCTTTTGTAGGGTTTTTATTTCATTTGTTATAGCATATTGCTTTAAATAGATGAGACATTTCTACACCATTACAATTATAAATTTACAAAGAAAATCTATTAGCACAGTAGTCTGATCTGACGTAATTAACTATGTATTTAAAAAAATGTTTTTAAAGAATAATGGATAATTAATTTAAATATAACTGGATTATATTATATTTAATTAGAAACTGGTTGGAGTTATCTCAAATATTTGAACTGAATTAATTTTACGGATTCTGACGATTTATTATGTTTGCGAATCTGACCTTTGTTTCAACGTTTTGTGGCTTTAAATGTAGTGTTTTATATAATTTATAATTCTATTAATGTTAGAGATTTAGTTATCTCAATGTCCGTAGCGCTGATATTTTTATTGAGAGTTATAGAGCCCGCCTCTGGACTCACAGAAACGACATATAGAACTATGATTCCCGTATGTGAAAATCAAATTAAATTTTAGAGTTTTTATTTAAACTCGCTGTTGGCCGAGAAAATCACTTATAGCTCCTTATTCTCCTTGACAGCTCAGCTCGGGCTGTTTTGGCGAACGTAATTACAGCTAAAGGATCCTTTTTTCTTTTTGTAGTGAAACTTCTTTAGGCGCATGAGGGTAAAATTTTAGGGATGAAACGCAATAATAATAATATTATCGTCACGAAAATGTGCAGCGTTTTTGTCGAAGAAAACGAAGGGGGCGATTGAGACCGATTGTGAGAGAGTGAGAAGGGCGGATTACCTTATAGAAATTATATTTTTAAAATTAAAATTTCGTAAAAAGAATTTATGAAATAGTAGTATTTTATATTTTATGCAAAATAATTTATTGAAATCTCAAATGACGAATTGTAAATTAAAATGTATTATTTGTATTAATTTTCGACACTTTTAATATTTTAATGACAATTAAATTCCTAACATATCTTCCCTTTTCCCTGACTATAAGTCTCGGAAATCTTAAGTTTTAGATTTGTTTAATTAGTTAGCCAAAGAAGTTTCAAGGAAGGTTGGAGTGGTGTCAAAGTAGCGTGTGGACGCCAACTTCATCCATTGGGCTATGGTAGACAGCTCCAGGTCATGGTGGAGATCGACGTTTCTCACGTAGAACGACTGACTCGCTAAGTCAACGACACGGGACTGAATCGCTAAGTCTCGTTAACTTATTGGTAATAATAATATACGTGATAACCAGGCGTTCCTGGATTCGTGTACTAAAACAATAATTGTTACGTACTAGTACAAACTGGACATAACAAGATAAATATTGTACCTCATATTTCTTGTTTATAGAAATTAACAGAAATGTTTCTACACTATTGAAAATGCAAAATTTATTCAAAATTGCGCTTTTCTCTTTAGTTTTTACATTTGCAAAGTTTAAATAATGTATGGAAATTAAGTTAAATTTCTTACGAGAATAAATGTATGCAAATGTTACTTTTTATTGGCAAAATGGAAACTGCATGCCTCCATTTAGATACATTTCTTCTATATACAGTAAAAGAAAGAATATTTTTATGATTTTTGATATAATAGGAGGCAAACGGGCAGGAGGCTCATCTGTTAAATGATACCCCCCCGCCCATGGACCCTCACATTGCCAGAAGGCTCGCAAGTGCGTTGCCGACCTTTAAGAATTGGTACGCTCTTTTCTTGAAGGACCCTAAGTCGAATTGGTTCGGAAATACTTCAGTGAGCAGCTGTGCAGTGGTGGTGCGTGGCTTAAATTGCATTAAGAAACGCCAGTTGTGGAACGACATACGTCAAGGTGATATGGATGGTATTTTTTATTCTGCCTTGACGTCCGATGATGAAATCAGCAGGTATTAGTCCGAACTACTCCTCTGAACACTCTCCATGGTAAATGCGGTAGAAAATGCAGAGAGACCCCACATCTCTGCGCAATGCCAAGGTATCAAGCCGCTCAGAAAGTGACTGGTCGTCGACGATTCGAATCGCTCTTCGTTGAATACGGTCAAGAGGAAGGAATGGTACTGATAATTTAATAATTCACTCTCGAAAGTTGCCGCGATTTACAAATTGTGACTTAGTATTTCTGCTGTACCACATTCGTAATGTATTAAATCATTAATAACTGTAGTAACTTGAATTTAAGCCAGCCAAAATGTTCTAATCTACAAATTAAATTAAATTGAAATAATTTAAGCAGCTGTCACCCACACCATGCTACAGCGCACATACTATTATTATGCATTGAGAGACAAATCATTGAATGCTTCAATCTATAATAATTTATTTATTTATTGCAAGAATATGGTACAAATGCTAAGGTGATACAATCATAAATCGTTCGCATATTCTGCCACACACGATGGCGAGCAAATTCGTCCCAAAGAATTTTACAATATTATTCAAAGCCAATTCCTATATTATGCAGCCTATTATATTATATACATTTCATCATTAACTTTATATCATTTACGGTGTTTCATGCAAATAATCATTTATTGAATAGTAAACTTTATCCAAAAGCAATTCACTAAGTCGCTTTTTAAAGAATCTAGACGGAAGATCTTTTAATTCTTTTGGTAATTTATTGTAGACTTTAATTGCCATATAAAAGCTGTTTTTCCGAAACAGTTCCAGATTGATTTTTGGCACAGCCAAATTCTTCCCATGTCTACTTCTTACTTCAACTTCTACATTCGACTTAAAAATATGTATGTTTCTGTGCACGAATAAGGATATCTCTAAAATATAAATACATGATAGAGATAAAATTTTGAGCTTCTTAAATAAAGGTACGCAACTATCAAGACAGTTTGCTCCACAAATTGCTCTAATACATTTCTTTTGAGCCTTAAATACCCTATTTACTTCGACTGAATTTCCCCAAATTATAATTCCATATCTAAGTATAGATGAAACATATGCATGATAAGCAGCTAATACCGTAGCATGGTTAACAGTTTCCCTTAGTCGCTTTAACACAAAAACAAAACTGTCTATTTTGTTCTGTAATTTTTCAATATGTGACTTCCAACTACAAAATTTATCTATCGTTATACCTAAAAATACACACTCGTTCATTATGTCTAGTTTATTGCTTTTATATTGTAACTCTTATTGTGTTTTAGAGTTATATGTCTGAAAATGGATTATGTTAGTTTTGGTCATGTTTATTTGTAGATTATTGGAATTCATCCAGTTAATGGCGTCGTCTAGAGATTTAATTAAATTGTTTTTTAAGTCTTGTTCGTTTTTACTTTTTATTATAAGTGTAGTGTCATCAGCAAATAGTATACAGTTCTGGTGTATAGCATCTGGAAGGTCATTTATGTATGTTAGAAAAAGTAGCGGGGCCAAAATACTGCCTTGAGGTGTTCCGTACTCATTTTTCTTAAAATTGGATCTATAGGTTTTTTGCTCTAGTTTACAAATCTTTGTTATTTCCACATATTGCATTCTATTTTCAAGGTAACTTTTCACCCAGTTATAAGCATTACCTCTTATTCCGTAGCAATCTAATTTTTTTAAAAGTCTTTCATGACATACAAAGTCAAAAGCTTTTGTCATATCTAGAAAGATGCAACCTATAAGCATTTTATCATTTAAGCATTCAGTAATTTGTTTGACTAGGGAAAAGCACGCAAGGGTGGTAGAACAATTTTTTCTGAAACCAAATTGTTCTTTTTTTAAAATATCGTATGATAAAAAGAAATTCTCTATTTTATTATACATTACTTTTTCGAAAATTTTAGATAATATGGGAATTAAAGTTATTGGTCTATAATTAGTCATTTTTGTTTTTGCTCCTTTTTTATGTAATGGTTTGATAATTGATATTTTTAGTTTTTCAGGAAAGATTCCTTCTACTATCGATAGATTAATAATGTATGTCAGTGGATCAAGTAGGTATAAAGCGCATGATTTAATTGTTTTGGTATCTAAATTATCGTATCCTGTAGATTTTGTATTTTTTAGCGATGTAATAATTCTAGCCTATTAGACTAATGATTCTAACTTTTATAATTAAATCAAATATACATACCCATTAATTTCTGTAACACGATCCTATTACCTTGACCGACCTAATAAAATGAACATCAGAAATATTTCAAGTTTAAATTTAACAATTAAGTGTTAACGAAGGGTTATTAAACGAGTTAAGTTTCAACAGCTTGAGTGATTGTTGAGATTAAATGTCAAGATAAAAGTTTTCATCATTTCCACGTAAACAAGGCGATAATTATGGAAAATAATTACATCCTATGCAGTGTTGGCCTAGTGGCTTCAGCGTGCGACTCTCATACCTGAGGTCGTAGGTTCGATCCCCGGCTGTGCACCAATGGACATTCTTTCTATGTGCGCATTCAACATTTGCTCGAACGGTGAAGAAAACATCGTGAGGAAACGACATGTCTTAGACCCAAAAAGTCGACGGCGTGTGTCAGGCACAGGAGGCTGATCACCTACTTACCTATTAGAAAATGATCATGAAACAGATTCAGAAATCTGAGGCTAAGACCTAAAGAGGTTGCAGCGCCACTGATTTACTTATTTATTACATCCTTAAAATTAATATTAAACTATATTTAAACATGTGTATCATTTAATACTTTATCGTATTTCTTATTAATGAAATATTATTTATTTTTTGTTTTGAATTTAAAGTTATAAAAATTTAGTATATTTTGTATAAATTTGTTTTCAAGGTTACATACATAAAGCCTACCACGAGTAAAATAATTTTGTCTAAGACAGATTTGTATTGAAATGCGAACTATATAATGTACCTACTCGTATCTTATACGTCAACCCTTTTCAATTTATAATACCTTTATACTAATAATCTCAACAATCACTCAAGCTGTTGAAACTTAACTCGTATTATTTATGTAATTAATGCAATACTGTTATATTATATGAAACTACTTGGACTATAATAATGGTATATAATAGAAGGACATATTTAATTAATAGTGCACAGTACTACTATTCCATTTTAAATAAGGAAAAAGAAAAAAAAGAAAAAAAACAATAGGAAGAACAGGATTTAGGGCGAACAGGGATATATACATTAGAAGGACATATTCAATTAATAGTGCACAGTACTATTATTCCATTTTTAAATTATTTTTAGGCAAGTAATGAAACGTCATCGATCCAAGTCTTTGATCAAGTCGAAGATCAAGTTTGTCTAGCAGTTTAATCAACTGGCTGAATCTTTCAGGCCGCTAGTTAAACGGCTAGGCTGTTAATTGTTGGCTGCGACATATACATAAGAAGGACGTATTCAATTAATAGTGGACAGTACTATTATTCCATTTTTAAATTTTTTTTAGGCAAGTAATGAAACTCATCGATCCAAGTCTTTAAAGTGGAAGATCAAGTTTGTCTATCGTTTAATCAACTGGCTGGGAATCTTTCGCGTTAGTTAAACGGCTAGGCTGTTAATTGTTGGCTGCGACATATACATAAGAAGGACGTATTCAATTAATAGAGGACAGTACTTCTATTACATTTTTAAATATTTCATAAAACGAATATTTTGTTTGCGAAATCCGCGACCTTTGAGAACATTTAATATAATATTTCATATATTGTGAAAGTGAAAGGACAGATGCTTTTATTATTTAATTTCAATGTCAATTATAATTCATTACAATTGCATATTTACTAGAGCTTACTATTTCTTAATGTTTTGAAATACTGGCGTTAATTAGGTCATTGTTATACACTACAAGAGCAGTGATGATGTTAGGAGCGCGACTCTCAACCCTGAGTTCCTTCGAACCATGTTCACAGCCGTTGGTTGAACTTCTTTCGATGTGCACATTTAACATTCGCTCGATGAAAGAAAACATCGTGAGGAAACCGGCTTACCTTAGACCCAAAAAGTCGACGGCGTGAGTCAGGCACAGGAGGCTGATCACCAACTTGCCTATTAGATTGACATATGATACAGAAATCTGAGGCCCAGACATGTTGTAGCGCCACTGATTTATTTTTTGTTGCCAAGAGGAGACTAGAGATATATTAATCTCATGTAGGCTCACGTTGGGTCGCTGCGGAGTATGTAGAGAAATAACTTAAACCTGAAAATATGTGGCAATTTTCTTACCGTCCTGTCGTAAGGACCTATCTGGTTGCCTAACTCCAAAAAAGTACATTGTATCGTTCCATTTTTCGTCATCGTTTCTTGAAGTCGAAGAGGCGACTGGAAAAAGTTGATGGTGGAGATGAGTAGTTTATGTTTTAAAAGATCGATTTTGAAAGATCTATACACGATTTAGATAACTTCGCTTGATAGAATAAATATAGTTTAAAAAAACTAAAAAATATTGAAAAATATGGCACAGAGCGCCCCACACTTTTTCACAATAATACCAATATTTTTTGTTCATTACCATTTTCAGCCTAAATTAGGAATTATTTTCACTTTTTAGTTTGATGTGCTTTAAAAGCGTGTTTTTTGTTTTTTTTTAACTATATTTATTTTCCACTTTTTAGTCCTAGCAGCAATACGTGTTGTCTCAATTTAATCGTATTGCTTTGTGGACTTAAAAAAAATTTCATTGTTTTTTCGAGATAAACCTATGAAATTATTATATTGTCGCTGATTCTTTATAAGTGTACAAAGTTTGAATTAATTTTGTCCGTTTAAAGTGTAAAAAGGAATCCAAACATAGCCAATTTTTGACACTTTGAATTCATTTTATGACGAAAATGTATATAGAACATGATTTTGAAATTTACACGATATATTTTATCGCAAGCCAAGCAATCCATTTCAGAAAAAAAATTGATAAAACTACATTAATTGAATGTTTTACATAACTAATTGTTATTACGGGCGCCTCAGTGCTCCAGCTCTCCACTGCGCCCCGCAGTCCACCTCGAGACACTGACACAGCAATTCGTGCTGGGATAGCGCCTTGAGGAAGGTTTTTATTGTGATACAAATTTCATAATGCGTCATAAATTTCACTTGCTATGGCGAAGAATAGCAAATTTTTCGGAATATTGGTATGTAGCTACTAAAAAACTAGGCTAAGAAAAAATCAAAGGTTTCGCCGGGGTGGTATTAATACATATTAATACAAGACAAGATTAAGACTGGAACAAAGAAATACACCTACTTTGAGAACAATTACTTGCTTTTACTTAACAAGACCTTCGTTTTTATGTTAAAAACGTAAAATGCCAATTAAAATTCTCGATTGTTATGTACACATATAGGTTCGTGACAATATGTATTGATATAGGATACAATGTATGGACATCTATTACACCGATGAAGTTATTATCAGACATTAAAGTCATTATTCTTTATAAGCTTCCTTCTTTGCCCGGCTAGATTTTGTGTATTTGGATCAAACAGGGCTCAATCTATTGGTGAAATTCGTTCAGTTATTAATACTAATAATTTAAAAATGGTATAGTACTGTACACTATTAACTGAATATGTCCCTCTAATGTATGTAAGATATTCCATAATCCATTTCATTGTCCAAGTGGATTCAAATAATTTAAAAATGGAATATAAACACTGTGCACTATTAATTTAATATGTCCTATAGCTTCCTGCTTTGCCCGGCTGGATTTCTTGTATTTGGATCAATCTATTGACGAAATTTGTTCATTTGTTTGGGATTTTCGAGTTCATACAGAACTGCCGCCATTTCGTTTTATAATATACTAGCTGACCCAACGAACTTCGTACCGCCCAAGAGCAGTGAACTTAATACAAAATAAATTTTAAGTTCACTACTTCATTAAGCAGAAAGAATGCAGAGTACGATTATATATCGAATATAGTACTTATCTTTATTTAAATACGTTCTTTAATATGAGTAGACAGTTTACCGTATCGGGATGAATATTAAATTTTTGACAGTTATGAAAGACAAGAACATTTTGTATAGGATTTTTTTAAGCTATTGCATAGTTTTTATCGCGGGCCTCGAGCGTGGAGACCGAATCCAGAAATTCCGTAACGAAAAAACCTTACGCGTTAGAGCGGGACAGAACGCATACTGCGTATTCACATCTCTCTGGCGAGATCGGTGCAGCCGGTGCGCGTTAGAGTGAGACAGACTGTATAGGCGAGTTAGTCTGAGTCTGGTAGAGTGGTAGATTGAATTAATTTATCAAAGAAAAAATTTTGAATTAATATCAAAGAAAAAAAATACTGCATAAACAAATAATTATAATTGCATAAGTTGAAAAAAAAATATGCAATAGCTTTACCGCGGCAGTCCCCGAGTGCCACACGTTTTTTTTTCGTAATTTGTTCCTCCAATATTTAGTTTAATTATTCTGGACTGAGACAAATACAACAAATCAATAACCATGACAATCGGTGCAGCTGTTCTCGAGTTATGATAAAGGATATTCAAGAAAAAGATAATAAAGTATAGTATTTTAAATATGATTCATGTCGAAACAATTAACATTTTTATTCTTATTTTCTTTAATGTTGTATGACAAAAGAGTTTCATTTGAAAATGTTGAGCCTTCATGGATAGCTTCTTTTATATTAAGCACGGGCAGCATTTATTACCTATATGTTAACTAAATCAGTAATTTTACCCCCTGTCGTAAGCAAATCCCTCAAAAGTAATAGTACATAAACGTATTAATATTTTGTAGGAATCCTCGAAAATGCATTTCGTTTTCAAGCATAGACAATGTGTGGGTAATATTTGTAAAAAAATAAATAATTACTGTTGACGTAATCACCAAATTAGAAAACCAAAGACCTCTCCTACCCCCTATAGTGCATACGTAATACTTGAACGGCCCCTAATAAGTTGCAATATTAATGTTATGATCGCGGTTTTAGTAGAATTTAGTTAAAAAATAACACCCGATATATATATGCTAAAGTTTTTTACTATACGAAAAATAGGTTTATTATTGAACTTTTGTTTAAAGAGCGTACCAATTCTTAAAAGGCCGGCAACGCACTCGCGAGCCCTCTGGCATTGAGAGTGTCCATGGGCGGCGGTATCACTTAACATCAGGTGAGCCTCCTGCCCGTTTGCCCCCCGTTCTATAAAAAAAATAATAATAATAATAGGTTCGAAAATTTTGACCTTAATTAATATTACATTGATTACTAACGAAACACACAAAATGATTATAATAAAAAAAAAAAAATAATAATGTGCGTGTGTCAGCATTTTACTGTAGGGCAGACGTGTCCCACAGCGCTGGACATTCTGCCACAACAGTTAGTTTGCGCCACAGACGCAAAATAAGAAAAATAATGTAATAATTAATAATGATTGATAATAATTGATGATGATGATGATGTTGATTATTGATGATGATGATGTTGATTATTGTGATGATGATGTTGATTATTGATGATGATGATGTTGATTATTGTGATGATGATGTTGATGATGATGATGATTATTGATGATGATGATGATGTTGACATTAAGCTTTACTCGCTTGTTAATAAAATACATAAATTAATTAATATTGACGAAATTAATACAATAATGCTTGTATTAGTAAAATAATTTTGGCTATTCACATTAAATTATTTTCGGTGTAATAGAAGGTCTACGCGTACATAGTAACACAAAAATAAAACGTTAACTAAAGTTAAGTGGTTGACAAAGTGAAGGACAAGTTTAATTAACTTCACTATATTATATACAGTCAAATCTGAGTAAGTGACAACTGGGTAAGCGAGAAAACTCTATTAATGAGAAAATTTACCAGCTTAAAACCTCTATCAGCAATGCAGAGCAGCGTTTGGCCTAGTGGCTTCAGCGTGCGACTATCATCCCTGAGGTCGTAGGTTCGATATCCGGCTGAGCACCAATGGACTTTCTTTCTATGTGCGCATTTAACTTTCGCTCGAACGGTGAAGGAAAACATCGTGAGGAAACCGGCTTACCTTAGACCCAAACGATGGCGTGTGACAGCCACAGTAGGCCGATCATCTACTTGCCTTTAAGATTAGTCGAAGTTATATTGGACGTCAAACATTTGTTAAATTAATATCACTTTATACCTAATCTCTTAAGCGGGCCATAGTCGGACCGCATGTTGCAGTCGGTCTTGACTGCAACATGCCGTCCGTCTATGGCCCGCTTTAGTCTCTTAGATATCTTGTCGCTTTGGTCGTTCTCTGGCCGACTTCACAATTTGTTAGTAAGCTCGTCTAACTATTATAAACTAAATAATGAATAAAGGAATTAAATAAAATTTTAAAAAGAATATTAATTATTATTGGATTTTAAATTTAAGGATTATTACTAGTAATATTTTATTTTTTTAATGCATGAACATATTAGGTAATAATAATTAATCATATGATATACTTGTTAAACATATTTTTCATTATGGAAAATGGAAATAAAGAGGCTATAATAATAATAATAATGAATATAGAAGTGGGTCCACAACTGACTTGTCTAATTTTAATTATGTGAAAAATATTTGTTATTAAATAATTATAGCTAGTTATTTTTCTGATTAGCGATTTGATATCACCAATTAGAAAATGTCATGTATATCATCAATCACCGCTGGTTTTATTTAAAATATATTAACATAACTTTTTATATAAAATGGTGTTGCAAAAACATGTACATACTAAGAGAAATAATAAACTCGAATCGACAAGTTTATTTAGTAGTTATTATGTAGTTGATGAAAGCAATCATTGATATTGTTGTCACGCCAAGTGACGTCAGATTAGAACAACAATGGCTTGGGTTAATATTGACAATTGTCTTGTTTTATATGAGAAAATCTCTCGTCAGAAATTTCTGTAGAAGGTTTATTAATAAACACTTCGTTGCATAAGTATACAGAAATCTAATAAAGTCAAAATCTGTTATAACGACATCGAAGGGACTACTCATATTTGGTCGTATAAACCGATAGTCGTAACAGCCGATGTCGTTGTTATTCAGAACCTAATTCAATAGAATTCAGCCGAGACCTACGATTTTGGTCAATATAACCGGTATGTTGTTCTAAACGATGTCGTCGTAAACGGTTTTGATTGTATATAAAATTCTCGTGTCAAGTAATTAAACTCCTCCGAAATGGCTCGACCGATTTTTGTGAAATTTTTGTTTTTATTATTTTATGATACAGCATACAAAAATACATACAACCCTTAATTTTATTTAATTATTCATAAAATATGAAACAGTCCTATTACCTAACGTAGTTATCTGTCTCTTTTCATTACCGCGTAAACACAATTTGACAGAAAGAGACGTCTCTGAATCTAAGCGAGTTGGATACTAAAGTAAAGATATTCATTTAAAACCTTTTATTTGAATATTGAATGCTGAGGCAATATAACTTCTTACCACAGGAACAACACGCCTCAAGAGAACTAAACCGTTTGAGTTACTAAACCTAGTACAGTGAATATAAGTGCAAGTGCATCACACACGAACATAGTGTCAAAACATTATAGAACACTAAGACTGTTAATGAACATTACCTGAGTTTAGGCTATTTACTAGTATTGTAGAAAATAAGTCAACATTATATTACTTACTAGCCATAATTGTATAGGTTAGATTGTAATTCATGTAAATCACTCTTTCGTGAAGTGTATTTTAGAAAAATTATTTAGATTTTATAGAATACACAAAGATGCAAATTGCTGATAATAGCCAGTCGTTTGTCTAACAACCTCCATAGGTTTCCATGTGACTTGTCATTTAGCATAGAAGTTTCTAGTCAATGGAACAGGCTCTACGGCTGAATCGATTTATCAAGCCCAACAATTTAAATCGTTCTCAAGTTTTTTAAATTTAAAAGCTGACCGGCAAATGTCGTTTTGCCATGTATATTATTTCTAGGAAACATTTTTTTAGTTCAATAAAAATAACTATCTACGTACTATAATAAAAAATAGGGGTTGATCGTAGAGGGGTGACAATTTAAAATATAAAAACAAAAAGTATTGTCTAAAAAATAAAAATTTAGGAGTGGGACCACCCTGAACGTTTAGGGGGATGAAAAATAGATGTTGTCCGATTACGACTTACTGAATATGCATAAAAAATTTCATAAGAATCGGTCAAGCTATTCGAAGGAGTATGGGAACGAACATTGTGACACGAGAATTTTATATATTAGATTATTCATAAAATATAAATCAGTCCAATTAAATAAGTCATCTATCTTTTTTCATTACCGCGTAAACAGAATTTGACAGAAAGAGACAAAAGAGTACTTTAGCTGTGTTGTTATGAATAAGGAATTATATTTGTAACTTTCCATTAAAGATACTGAAAAAAATATGTTTTTCGTAGCGATATAAATTTGAGAATTATATGGAAATCCCTTCAGTTATAATTGCTGATAACAAGGCAAAGAAATTTTATTTTAAGTGGTGTTTCAATTATTTTACTGTAGTGTATTTTTTAGTTATAGTTATATATCTAATAATATTATATACGTATATTAATAAATTATATTATATATAAATATATATATTTCTTCTGTGCGTGTGTATGTGACTGAACTCCTCTCAAACACTGGACCGATTTGATGAAATTTTGGTGTAAGGGGATCTGGGAATGTTTAATTAAAATGATGGAGCAGTCGTATATATTTGCTTAATATCAATCGCTTTAAATATCATGGGACAACGTCTGTGGGGTCCATATCTATATAATATAATATACGATTAGCCGTAAACGTTACAAATGGTCCCTTTTAATTAATAAATATCAATTTTAATGCTTATAAAGTTTATAATTAAAATATAGGTATACAAATCCACCACGCATCACAATTTTATAACCATAAACACTAGATGAATATGGATTTTAATTAAAACCGCGTTCAATGATAAAAACCTTAAATTACTGATAAGAAAACTCGTTAACTATAAAAAAATACAATTAACTTTTTAATTGTCTTTTAAATTAACCGCCACTTACCTTAGTACCAGGACTGTAGAATAAACAAGGTGGTTGCTAGCGCTCCGCTCACATTCATATTCGAATCGCACACAGCCTTGGATTACGTCAGTTTTATTTAGCCTTAGTTCGAAATACGTACACGCGAACCGAAGTGATCGAACGCGAGCTCCAATATATTTCTGTCGCCCTAGTACTCGAAGAATCGGCAAGGATTCTTAAACGTAACAAAGGACCTTCTTAATTTATACCATATAAGGAAGTAGTAGACAGAAAGAGAGACTAACTCTGGACATTATAATATAATTCTCTTTTGCTACGCGTCATTTATTAATTTTAAATTTTATCATATCAAGATGATTACTGTCGAAATGACGTAACAGTGTCAACATAACAAAAAAACTAATTTAGTGCACCGACCTCAAATTCCACGACGATCCGCTTATTTATTCTAAACCACCAGGAGTAGTCATTCCTGGTAGTTAAATAATCATTTAAATTGTATCAACGGGGTTTTAAATTCCTTCGAAGTTCGAACCTCTAATGAATGTCGATGTCATATGATTTTTTTACTTAGCTACATACCAAAATATGAAACATTTTTCTATGCCCATAGAAACTGTTCGCTTTTCCGGAATATAAAGTGATTTTTCCGTGCATTTTTTCCTAAAAAAAAACCAAAAAACCTTCCTCAGAATTCAAGGAATAAATAAAAAAATGACTCGAATTGGCCTAGCCGTCTTCGAGTTTTGAGCTTAGCGTACATACTTAGCATACTCACTTACATATTTTGCGATTAATTTTTAAGAATTTTAATCCTGTATCTATATAATGTTTACACTTTGTTATTTATTTTTGAACTGGTTACTTATAATTGATCTATTGGCCTTTAATAATACATATACTTAAGCCGGATTCTGCGGTTTTTTATTTTTTTTATCGTCGATTAAACGATCTGCGGTTAAATTGCGGTTATATTCCGGATCTGTTAAAAAACTTATTAAAACCAATCTACCAAAGACTATAAGACGTAATAAAATCCGATATATTAATAACCTTTTAATAAAAGGAAATTTAAAATTGGCTATTTTTAAAAGTATGCATGGGATATCTCTAACACAAATTTACCGATTTGAAGAAATCGTGGACCTACGTTGTAATGTCAGGAATATTATATTTGAGTTTCCGAGTTTGTGAACAAACATACATACACGAAATTAGTACACGCACCGAGAGGCCTGAATACCCAAATATTATTCAATTGCAAATATAGGGAATGCAATCTCGAGATCTCGTGGGAATAAGAATCTTAGTATTCTCGGGTATTGAAGGCAGCAGTAAATTCATTCTCTCATTGAAAGAAGCAATTTATTTTCGTTTTATGTTGCGGTGTTAATCTCATTACCAGTAGCCAAAGCGTTTGTTGAGTAAAAGGAGGTTGTATCTCTCAGGGAATACTCCCACGGGAGTCGATTCCACAGTTCGCTAGTTCGCAAAAGAAAGTGACTTGTGAAACGGACTGTGGAAGACCAGAGCCATCAAGGTGATGTTGATGATATTTTGAATTGTGGCTCGTACGGTGTTGCAACGAGGCAGGGGGGATGATCTCAAACAATTCTTCAGAACAGTCACCATAGCACACTTTGTAGAAAACGCAGATGCAATGCCTCTGCGTATAGAGAGAATCAAGCCGATATAATCGTTTGATTATATTTTAATTCCATACGATATATATGGCAAATGAACATTTCGTCGCCTTTCAACAGCTCCAAGTTATCTTTGTACACGGATATTTCAAGTAAAAAAACTGTACTATTTGACGCTCCCATAAATAAATAAATCTTTTATTTGCCATGATAGTGGTACAAAATAAAAATAAAAATTCGAACAACAAGAAAAGTCCGCACAATCAGCCATACATAAACAGGCATGCAAATGTCATAATAAGAAGTCAAGTCATTTATGAGTAATTGTTAAACTTATGTTCTAAATATTCGGTCACGCTATAAAAGCACCTTGACTTTAAAAACCTAATATATATACGCTAGTTTATCAAAGAAACCAACATTTTTGATACTACTGCCGCTTAATCTCGCCAATCGTACAAGATCTTGTCATGTCACGCTTCGGGATTCATCTCGAAAAATGGCACGAGATCTCGCGGGGTCGGGATCTCGTGCGTCCATTTCCCGATAGGTGCATTATTATTTGTAGTTCGTAAGTAAATTAACTTCTGCACGCGCGTTCTATTCGGAGTCGGCAATTAACTCTTAAGTATGGCCCATACTTGTGTGACGAGTACTGAGATAACTTGCCCTAACAATTCTGGCTCGACGAGTTTCTTGGGGCTTGGTTTCTCACAGTCGCATTGACCATGCCTGTAAACTAAATCTCTATTATGAAATACTCAAATGCCAAGATATTAGATGTTTTTTTTTATAGAAGAGGGGCACGGGCAGGAGGTTCATCTGATGTTAAGCGATACCGCCGCCCATGGACACTCTCAATGCCAGAGGGCTCGCGAGTGCGTTGCCGGCCTTTTAAGAATTGGTACGCTGTTTTGTCGGAGGACCCTAAGTAGAATTGGTTCGGAAATACTTCAGTGGGTCGCTGGTTCCACATAGTGGTGGTGCGCGGCAAAAACTGTCTTAAGAAACCCTCAGTTGTGGAACGACGGACGTCGTGAAACGGGTGGAATTTCGGTTTCTGCCTCGACGTCCGATGATAAAACTTAGCTGCAGGTATTAATCCGAACAAGTGCCATGGTTACGATGTTATTCTTATTTTAAAAAAAAGGTGTTTATTTATTATTTTTTAGCTTTGGGAACCCTTATAAGAAAAAATAATGTCAGAGTTCTCATAACAAACTTAATAGATATTCCATAACAATTTTTTTGTTTTTTTTTTAATACATATTTATGAAATGAAATGAATATTGTAGAAAAGTAGCTATATAAGTTCGTGTGTGCGTGTTTAATATGTGAATTGATTAGCCCTATTCTGGAGGCACAAACTTTTTGAGTAGCATAGCGGTGTGAGTAAGGGTACCACCAGCAAGTAAGAATAAAGTGAATAAACAGTCATACTTGATAGTGTGAGGTAAAATGGTATCAAGGGTCGGAAATAGTTTTAGTACAAAATTTGACCCAAGTCATTCACAAATATCCTTGCTAAGGTGGTATTAGTTGCTTTAATGTATTTATTTATACCCAAAAACCAGTTTTGGATTGACTTAGATGATTATATATTATTTTTGTAATTTATATATTTTGTTATGGAAGAGGGGGGATAGTGGACCCTCTCTGAGGTATAGGTTCAAATGTATTATGTGAGCATTTAACGTAAAATTTTAAACTTAAGTGAAGGAAAACATCGTTAGAAAACAGCTTGCCTTAGACACAAAAAGTCGACACCGTGTGTCACAGAAGGCTGATCACCTACATGCCTATTAGATTGACAAATGATCGTGAAACATACAGAAATCTGAGGCCTAGACCTAAAATGGTTGTAGCGCCACCTTCCCAAAGTGAGCCTCTATTTAAAACATGTCTTAGGGAATACCAATGACTAACAATAATGTCCGCGAATGATTTATTTGTAATTAAGAATGCATTAAGTATTTCCCGAGCATTTCGTTCAATTTTTTGCGGAAAATTTATTCGTGGCAATAAAATTAATGATTTCGAACTCGGAATGGAATCTTTATAATTTTTCAATTTTTGGTACGAATTTAATCTTTTAATAACATTTTGTAATTTATCTTTTCGGTTGAAGCATCTCTGAACTTTTATAGATGCATAATTAGTTAGTTCAGTTCGGGAACTTAAATTAGGTTATTTTTGTAACGTTTTCATTTGTTACATAAATAGGGATTTTAAATAGGCCCGAGATTTCTCTATATATATCTGATGCGGAGCGCGAAAAATATAAAGTAGTTCGCAATCGTTGTAATACTCGCTGTCGTGATGCTCAAAGGCAACATATCCACGACTCAGTATCCAATGGCGACACCTCAAAAATCTGGAAGTTCCTCAAAACCCTGGGGATTGGCAGATCGGCACAGAATATTATTTCTTCAGCAATAGATATAAACAACCTTAACTCTCACTTCACCTGTTCTCATGCCCACGATAAGTCTTCTCTTAGGAAGACAATCAACAAACTAGCTTCTCTTCCAACTCCAAACCTCATGCCTTTTAATTTCACTGAATTCACCGAGCGTGAAGTGGAGGGTTGCATCCTGTCTATCTCGTCGGATGCTGTCGGATGTGATCAAGTTAGTCGTGCTATGATCTTACCTATCTTGCCAGCTATTCTTCAAGTTATTACTCATATTTTTAATTATTCAGTTACTAGTGGTAAATTCCCTACTTCTTGGAAGGATAGCCTAGTTATTCCTATTCCCAAACGGCCCGATCCAATTAACTTTTCTGACTTCCGGCCCATTACTATTCTACCATTCCTATCTAAAGCTCTAGAGCGCCTTATACACTCGCAGCTTAGCGGATTTCTGAATAAAAACTCAATTCTAGACCCTCTCCAATCGGGTTTCCGCACGGGGCATAGCACGACTACTGCATTGGTTAAAGTTTGTGACGACATTCGCTGAGGGATGGATGGTGGGCAGCTCACTGTTCTCACTCTGCTTGACTTTAGCAATGCTTTCAATACTGTGAACTTTGAAATTCTGCTTGGGTTGCTTCGCTCTATGAATATCTGTCCATCCGCTATTGACTGGTTTCATAGCTATCTTAATGGTCGTCGGCAGCGTATTAAAATGAATGATGCTTACTCTCAGTGGAATAATATATGTACTGGTGTTCTGCAGGGTGGCGTTCTTTCACCTCTTCTTTTTTCTATCTTTATTAACACCCTGACTGCACATCTATCCACTAATTATCACCTTTACGCTGATGACCTCCAAATCTACGTTCAGTCTACACTGGATGAGCTTCCTCTTGCAATACAGGCGATGAATGATGATCTTGAAAACATAGCCAACTGGAGTAAAGACTTTGGTCTTCAAATTAATCCTGCCAAGAGTCAAGTTATCATCATCGGAAGCCCTTTCTTTATTTCAAGAGTCAAATGGGCTCAGCTCCCTGGTGTTTACCTTGACGGTGTGGCCTTGGCCCTCAATAAGACTGTTAAAAATCTTGGGGTCTTCTTCGACCAAACGTTTTCCTGGGGTCATCACGTAAAGGAGATCAGCCGCAAACTTTACGCCGCTTCTTTTACTCTGAGACGTCTTTCTAATTTCCTTCCTATCCGCACTAAAACTATGTTAGCGCAGTCTCTTCTGCTTCCTATTCTCGATTATGCGGACTCATGCTCCTCTGATTTGAACGAAGAGCTACTTGACAAGATCGAACGCCTGCAGAATTTCTGCATACGTTTCATATTTGGTCTTAGAAAATATGACCATGTGTCTAAATTCCGCAGGCAGCTGGGGTGGCTACCTATTCGATTCAGACGTCACGCTCATCTTCTTCAACTTCTATACTCAATTCTTTTCAATCCGAAAACCCCTTCTTATCTCAAAAATCACTTCAAATTCTTAGGTCCTTCTAACTATATGTTACGCTCTTCTAATAGATGTTTATTGGAAATTCCATCACCATAAGATGCTGAAGATTTGTTCGTGGGAGGAGTCATGGTTGTATTGTGGCATTCGCGTTTGGCGGGGGTAAGGATAGGGCTCAGTTGTTACCTGCCTCCGCCCTTTGGCGAGCTGAAGGCATCCGTCAGGTTTTAGTGGGTAGGGTTATATATATTATATCTGAGTCCCACATAATCCCTGCTGGAGTAAAATTCAGCAGGGATATGCGTAAAAACATTTCCTGACGATAAAAAAAAAAAAAAGGACGCAGTCCATCCCGAGACACTGACACAGGAATTCGTGCTGTGATAGGGCTTTAATTATACTTTGTTTTGTACGGTAGCATTTTATGCGCATAAAATATTGTCTATTATTTCCTCATTAACTACAATATTTTCCTAGCATCCTACTATATAGAATTGAAAATACAGGTTCGTACATTATTTGATACTAAATTTTAGTACATGAAACACATACCGGAAGTAGAGCGTGTTCGTAATTTGAATAACAGGATGTAGTAAAAATCAAATGGGGAGAATTCACCCCGGCGAATGTTATTTCCCACAATTTGCGAAGACATTATCGCGGTCATTCCGTTTGAATGAACGCAAAGTAATATATGTAATGGAAACGATGACATGAATCTTCGTTCATAATATTTAAAAGGTACTATCGCTATGTGTATCTTGTTATAATGTTATTTTGATTAGGAGGATTTTTTACGTGATGTGGGCATGTCTTTAAGAGTGCATAATTATCCCGCATACCAGAATAATCGCTTTTTCGTGTTAAATTTATAAAATATATTGATAAAAGATTATACCTGCATAAAATATTTAATTAAAACAAGTAAATAAAATGAGTTATGGCAATGGCGGTCAGTGGTGACTTTTATTATCAACATAAAATGCAAGGCTGTGTATTAAACACACTTAAACCGAAACATACTTTAAAGCAAATAGCTAAACATTACTCTAAACCACAGATTATTATATAATTACAGTACGGGTAGGGCGGGGCTCTGTGTAACTCTTTTTCCCCCCTTTTCTTATCGTATTTGACAAAAAAAAAAAAAAAAAAAAAAAAAAAAAAAAAAAAAAAAAAAAAAAAAAAAAAAAAAAAAAAAAAAAAAAAAAAAAAAAAAAAAAAAAAAAAAAAAGGGGGGGGGGGGGTGGGGGTAATTAAAAAACAAAAAAACCCACCCCCCAAAAAGGGGGGAAGGGGGGGGGGGGAAAAAAAAAAAAAAAAAAAAACCCAAACCCCACCAAAAAAAAAAAAAAAAAAAAAAAAAAAAAAAAAAAAAACCCCCCCCCCAGAAAAAAAGGAAAGGGGGGAAAAAAAAAAACCACCCCCCCAAAACAACCAATTTTTTTTTTTTTTCCCCCAAAAAAACACAAACCCCCCCCCCCCCCCCCCCCCCCCCCCCCCCCCCCCCCCCCCCCGTGGGGGGGCGTCCCCCCCCCCCCCCCCCCCCCTTTTTCCCGTTTTTCCCCCCCCCGGGGGGGGATGGGTTCCGGGATTTTTCGCTTCCCCCCCCCCCCCCCCCCCCAACCCAGCCCCGCCCCACCCCCCCTCTGTGTAACTCTTTTTTTGGGAAAAGATCGACAAGCGATAAAGCCGTCAGCCTTCAGATTGATTACCGTTAGAAAACAAATCAGAAAGTGCCAAGGAGTGTAAATTAACATAATAGAGAATAAACCAATGTATTTTACATACCTTTTTGTACACAATATCCGCAAGGTATGTTTCCTGGTTCTGTCAATTTCATCAAATACAAATCTATTTATTTCGTAATCATACAGCTTACATATATAAATAAAATTAAATGAATTAGTGGCGCTACATACTCTTTAGGTCTCAGAGCAAATGTTAAATGCACGGCCGGGCATCGAACCTACGACCTCAGGTATGCGAGTCGCACGCTGAAGCCACTTAACCAATACTGCTATAGCTAACATATATACAACAAAAAAAATATACTAAAGATATATCCAAAGATGGAATATATTTACAAAAAGGTTCAAACATTTACAAAGAAAAAAAAGGGTGCGTGTACCTACTTATGTACGTGCGTAAGAAGTTATACTTCTTGGCATTATTAAAAATAGTTTTTGATTGCAAGCTAGCAAGCAAGCAATAATTAATTACAATTAAATAACCAATGAATGGAAAAGGAGTCATTATAGTCAATAAAGTTCAGTTTACATTTGAAAAATTAAATAAATATTTATTATTATTCTCTTACATTAAGTGTAACATAAATTCTATTATTATTCGAATGTTGTTTTTAAATTATGTCCAATGCCGTGCATCTTCCATGAGCAACTTCATTCTGTTAATTTTGTGTAACGGTGCGCGCCAATACATTTAACTAATTCGCCTGTGATGGTGTGAAAGTGAGTTGTATGTGTTAATACATTCTTTATTTCTCTTATATATTAGACGGTGTTTAATTTGGCTAATTACGGGCGTATTTGTTTACGGGTAGGGCTTGGAGCTTATTTGATTTTATTGAGGTATCGCATGATAGGAGTTATTTTGCACCTAACCTAATAACCCGTGGACGGTTAAGCAAAAACGGTTTAAAGATATAAATTAATATTAATACAAATTAATTTTATTTATAACTATTTAGTACATTTTAGATTTAACTTTAAACAATAATTATTTATAATCTATTGTCTTCTATAAGTTATATAAACAATAACAAATAAATAAGTAGTTACAAATTAAAATGCATATAGGGAAGAACTAGATATATGTCTTTCCATACATTAACCTTTAAGTCCTTGTAGCAGTGTACCTATAACGCTGGCAGCATTTCCAAGCTGTATTGCGATACTTATTCGTTGAGCGAGGAAAGCAGCTCTGGGGTCACCGGTACTATCTACCTGGCGCTAACTGAAATCTTTAGTAAGCGTCTCTGCACTTCAACAGCACGGCCAAAGAGTCTCTACTCCAAAGGGGGGAACAATAATATCAAAGTTTGAACATACTTACCAACGTGGAACGTTTTGCTATGCTACCCCAGAGACTGTTCGGTTTTCCGGAATGAAAAGTTTTTAGGTGTTTCTGTGAAAATTTCTCTACATAAACCTCAGAGTTCAATTTATAAGTTCTTAACTAACAAATAAAAAATAAGGGTTGATCGTAGAGGGTAGATGAAAATTAGGGGTTGTATGTATTTTTGTATGCTGTATCATAAAAAAATTTAACAACAAAATTTAGGGGTGGACTACCCTTAACATTCAGGGGTTTGAAAGATAGTAGCCGATTCTCAGACTTACTGAATATGTATAAAAAATTTCGTAAGAATAGGTCGAGCCGTTTCGGAAGAGTATGGGAACGAAAATTGTGTCACGAGAATGTTATAAATTGGATAAGTATAATATAGATAAACACACTAGCACCTTAATAAGATGATGCGCGCGGTTTTTTCGGATTTGGAGAAATTATCCAACCTATTTTTAATATAGTTCAAAGAGGGTGCACTAATTACACTTGGTATAAACCTATGTATGTAGTATTAATTTTATTAGCGCTAAATAAATTTTTAATTCCAACCCACAAATATATGAAGTATTATTTAATCATAATTTTTATTTATATCACACTTGTGGTTTACCCGGCAACGCACTTGCGAGCCTTCTGGCAATGTATCACACACACATCCGTGGGCGGCGTATCACTTAACACCAGGTGAGCCTCCGGCCCTTTTACAGTTACATAAATAAATAAATCCCTTCTATTTTGTGTGTTTAAAAGGAATACTTTGATATTGATACAATTTCTACTTCAATAGAGGCGAGAGGAATTCTCGTAAAGCCTATTTTCCTAGTACATACCTGAATTGACCTATTTCCGCTTATCTCGTACAAGTGAATAGTTGATGCGAATTTCCAGTTCGCAATCCAATATTCCTCATCGAATTTCCTAAAGTGTTGATGTGTCGTAAACAGTGATAAATTTATAAGTAAGCGTTTATTACTGACCAGTGCAGTGGTGGCCTAGTGGCTTCAGCGTGCGACTCTCATACCTGAAGTCTAAGGTTCGATCCCCGGCTGTGCACCAAAGGACTTTCTTTCTATATGCGCATTTAACACTTGCTCGTACGGTGAAGGAAAAACATCGTGAGGAAACCGACATGTCTTAGCCCCTAAAAGTCGACGGCGTGTGTCAGGCACAGGAGGCTGATCACCTACTTGCCTATTAGATTTCAAAATGATCATGGAACAGGTACAGAAATCTGAGGCCCAGACCTAAAGAGGTTGTAGCACGGATTCATTTTTTTATTACTGACCACAATTGATAAAACAAAGAACAAATAATTGCAAAACGATTTTTTTTATCATACTATTATAAATCACAAAGATATATTTATCATAGGCTACACGGCAAACTAGATATAGTTGAGATTTAATTCAATATTCATACGAAACTTCTGAACATCTAAAAAGTAAATAATCGCATCCTATTAATCTTAATTGTTATGATTTCGTCACAACTGAACTTAGCTATAATATTTACCTCCCGATTCAAGGTATTCTTTTGATCCTACGGAACTAGCACGCCAATGCATGGCGTTGCCGCCTTACACCGATGTCTAGTATGGATGAATTTGCAAGGGTGTTAAATTTATTGACTCATTTTACCTCAATTTGTTTGTATGGTAAAATGGGTTCCTTAATTATTAACGTTTCCCTTGTACTTTTACGTTAATCTGCATATTGGCACATATATTTAAATAGAAAAAGTAATATGATAACGTTTACGTTCGTGAACGGGTGCTACTTGTGACTGGTCGTACTTGGATTCGTGTATGCGGTGATGTTAATTGTTTTGACTATGTATTTGCGTGTTGTTCCCACGAGAATGTAAGTGCGTGGTCTTATTTCACCATGCCTCCTGCTGATAGAGGACAAATCTTTGTTTTTAATTGAATTTATTATTATTTATTACTAAAGATGTCATGTGGAACATGGTGAAATGGTTGCAGCTCCTTACAAACGATGTGTAAACAAAAAACCTGGCGATTAAAAAGAGTGGCAGAGAGTTTATTGCCAGTTCTTCTCATTCGTTCTACGCTCTTGATTAGAGAACTGGCAGTAAATGTAAAATTAGAAGCTTTTCATATATATTTATTTTTTGACGTTCATAAGTGTACATTTTTTTATCTATATGAATAAATGATTTTACGAAACCTTGATATAGGATTAAAATGCAGGTAATATTTGTTTTCTTATTACAGTGTATGAAGTCATACGTGGAATTCGAGGTATGTAACGGCGCGTACGAGGTGTCATGTCCCGACGCAAGATGCAGCACCAGCGCAGCGCTATCTATCGACGAGATATCGAAACTTGTTAATAGCAATCTCCTGGAGAAACATATTAAGTTCCGGATTAATCATGGTGAGTGGTATTATGATGTTAAGAAACCTAAAATTGTATGAAGAATGATGAGAGTAAATTTTTACGATGCGCGCGCACACCGTCACAAAAAACCGACATCCTGAAGTTAGCTATGGTCATCACTTTAGTTTTTTCTATTGTTAGTGTCGTTTTTTATACAAACGTAGAATACAATTTTTGAAATGATTTTTATCTGGTTACGCCTAAGAAGTATAACTTCTAATGCGTGTACATAAGTACACACGCGTTTTTATTTTTATATCCTGGGTATACAGAGCACCTTATAACGTAATTTTAACAATGAATACTACGAGTACTCACAAGAAACCTACACAGTTGCCCGTGTTGTACAGACTGAGAAACTCGGTGTTACACCTTTTTTAAGTTTCTTCTTTTGGTCTCTCCATTAGTGGAGGTTGGCCGTCAGTCTTTTGAAGTGTGTTTTTTCCTGTGCCAGATGCAGCTCTTCTTCCCATCCACTCCCTAACGAAGCCACAATTTTTTTCCTTCCATCACACGCCGTTTTCTACTCGACGTCAACACAATAAAGGACGTGTTCAAAAAATGATATTACTTAGATTTGTAGTCTGTTCTAATATGCACAAATTGTGTCTGTACAAATTATAAAGTTTAGTGAATCAAGCCAGGAGTAATACTTCAATTGAAGGTGTTTGCAGCCAGTCTCATGTCCAAGGTATACGTGTCAGACAGAGTATTATATATTACGCATTAGGCGAAGGAACTGGATTCGAATCACGGCGGAAAATTATTTTTGGAAAGTCATACTTCGTACATGTCTATAAACGGTTTAAACATTTTACGTTTAAGAGATTCTATCTATCGTGAACAAAGCAATTTCTATCTATTCATAACTTGAGTTGCAGTAAAGCTTACAAAAGCTCAACACGTGGAGGCTATATCGATTGACTACACCAATTATTGCACCCCTAGTGTTGTTTTACGCTAGTGAACGTGATAATTATACCTTTTGTAGTATTAAATAAATTAACTTAAAATATTTTGTATGAATCGATTAATCTATCTATACTTCTATACTAATATTATAAAGAGAAAAGATTTGTATGTAAGTATGTTTGTAAATTGGCTTAAAAAGTAATGGACCGATTTTAAAAATTCTTTCAGCATTTGAATGCTACATTATTACTGATTAATATAGCCTATTTTAATTGCAAGAAAAATAAGGATCCTAAGGAGGTTCAAGGATAAGGACTAAAACTACAATAATGTTACCCAAGGTGTAAAGAAATGCCTATAAAATATCTATCATCGCATGCGCTGCGAATACTATTGATGACAGAACAAAAAATGTTCCAGAATATTATAATTATCACGAAAGCATGTATAAATATAAATGAATCGCAAAATGTGTTGCTTAGCGCAAAACTCGACGTAGCTTGAACTAATTTGACTTTTTTTTATTTATTCCTTGAACTCTGAAGTTTTGGAGAGAAAATTTTAATTTAATTTAGTACTTAGGGCTTCATTCTGGAAAAGAGAACAGTCTCTATGGAGTATCAAATCTAAATGTTTGTAGCTACTAACGGTAGGCTCAGTCAAAAAAAACAAAGGTAAAACGAAGTTTGCGGAGGCAGCTCTAGCGTCGTAGTATAAAATAATATAATAAATTAAGGGTGCGACTCCTCCTCATCCCTGGTTCTTTACCAATGGATTTTTGTCTTTCTTACACGCAAACGTTTACCACTAAAGCGGGCCATAGACGTTTAACCGGGACTGCAGTTCCAAATTAAACATTCATATTCGCAATACACGGACCGCTCGAGCAGTTCCTGAGCAAACCGCATATTGCAGTCGGTCTTGACTGCAACATGCGGTCCGTCTATGGCCCGCTTCATTCTCGGTGGCGGCAGACGGTTTGAATAATGGCTTGTACCAATTTTGTAACAAATACTACGTAACAGGATATAATTTTTTGCCTGTCTCCAAATAATTTAGCGGATGTTAAGATATACCGATTATTCTTATTAATGAATATTAATAGTTACTAATGATGCCTAAATAACAAACAATATGGTGTTTCTTAATTTGGACCGGTTTTTGCGATTGCTCAAACTTATTCAGAGAATCAGAGAGTTTTTTTAAGCCTCTGTGTTGTTGCGTTTTGTTACCAGTCTATATTTATTCACAAAAAATACATAAAATAATAAACGGCACAAATATAAGAGTCTTTCCTCCAACTTCGATTTGGTTCCCTTTGGAGTAGAGACTCTTGGGCCGTGGGGTTCAAGTGCACAGGCGCTTATTAAAGATTTAAGTTGGCGCCTAGTAGATAAGTACCCGTGACTCCAGAGCTGGCACTTTCCTGGCTCGATGAATTAGTATCGCAATACAGCGAGGCAATGCTGCCAGCGTTAAAGGTACACGGGACCAAACTTTTTAAATTTGTTTTAATTTCAATTATTTATATTAATACTTTGTAGGTTAAGAAAACTTTTAAATACTGTATTTACTGTACTGTACTTGATTGTAAATAAAAAAAAAAAAATACATACACTATCAGTACTTAACCAATACTATAATGTCGAAAAAAAGAAATGAAATCCAATAAAATATATATTATTAAATACATAAGATACACAATATCGCTAGTGTGAATTCTCGATGGTAAAGATGTCGATAGTGTCGGAGACAGCATTCAGTAAGCGCAACCTTTTTGTTAACGGGAATCTGTGCAACAGACTGGTTCTGGCCCTTGGTATCGCAAACGACGTTGGCCTTAGCAATTTTCTAATTTCAGTTAGTTGGAGTTTCTTGTTTTATTTTTGGTTAGTGTTTTTATTGAAGCAGTTGTTTATTTTAATGTACTCTTTAACCAACCATCATGGCGACTTTATACATAGTGTAAACTCTTTATAACTAATTTCAAGGGACAGAGCATTTTCGTTATAGAGAGTTTTCGCTATACGGAGCGAAGAGAAATTTTTTTTAACAAATTACAATAATTTCTAATTTTATTACTATCAATAGGTAAATTATTCTAAACACATATATTTTGTGCATTTCTTGGGTGGGGGAATCATCTGTTTTTACAATCAAATTTTTCTACAGCTATCTAAGAATCTAATCTAAGAATAATTGCACACGTGTCAACGCAATTTTCTGTTATAACTTTAGCTGTGCTCTGTCCTCACGGTAATTAGGATATATTTACCATATACCACTCAAAAGTTTTCGAACCAGAACCTTCAGCATTATACTAGTATACTAATTATATTGTTTTTGTTAGCTGTTAAAAATATACGGTTACACAAGTGAAAGTGTAATGATAAATTGTCATCATAATATTCCGTTGAATAATACCGGATGGGATTTATGAGGAAGAATAAAATTGATCAATACTTAATAATATATCATATACTAGGTTCTTTCTGAGCAGTGTTGGCCTAGTGGCTTTAGAGTGCGATTTACCATCCGTGAGGTCGTAGGTTCGATCCCCGGCTGTCCACAAATAAACTGCTTATGTGCGTGCATTCAACATTTGCTCGTAGCAGTAGGAAAACATCGTGAGGAAACCGGCTTGCCTTAGTCAAAAAGTCGACGGCGTCTGTCAGGCACAGGAGGCTGATCGCCTACTTGCGTATTAGGTTGAGAAATGATCATGAAACAGATACAGAAATCTGTGGCCCAGACCGAAAAAGGTTGTAGCGCCACAGCGCGCAAAGTTATGTGACGGATACGAAATGTACAGACAATGCTTATAAGCAGTAGATATTTAAATTCCATAGCCATGTGGAAACTCTATAGGATTCGCCAAAACAGAAGTAGAAGAGTTATGTGATAGGATTTGTATCGCATACACTTATTTTATTTTAACGATGCATTTGTTTTGGTTTAGTTCTCAAAAAATAAAAATAATAAATATTGTGATTTTTTTATTACGATTGTTGTTCGGTTTTACGTCTTGTTTGTGGTGAGACTTCAAGACGTCACAGAGTATGAACAATTAGCAAAAGACGTAATTAATTGTAATTTAATGGGTGTTTGAACTTTTAAGAAAAATACTAGATCGCATTTTGAAGGAAAATTTGTATATCAAATACGGGTCGAGGTGGCAATAAATTTGCAAAACATATGATGTTCTTTTTAAAACGGTTTTATTAATAATAGCGATATTTTGGAGGAAATCTTATAAAGACGATAATTATTTTTGAAGTTTAATAAAATAATTATGACTTCATACCGTGACAAATTACTGCGAAGGTGTGAGATCATCTTTAATAAAATTATGAAAACTGGACGTGTAAATATACAATTTGTTATGTACACATTGATGTTGCTAGTACGTAATTATTTGCCGCCCAATTTGTAAGCGTCCAAAATATTAGTGTATCTCTCAGCTGTCGCTCTAGGCATTCTACCTTAGGGGACTACACTTCGACCGACAAAGTATTGGTTAGACGTAATTACTATGTCTGGTCTTCGGTATGACATATATGGATTAATAGGAAAATATCATATCAAATTAATACGACATTTGCATGCCTATATATGGCTGATTGTGCGGATTTTTATAATTAATCGATCTAATTGTACCACTATCTTGGCAAATAAACGATTTATTATTATTATTAATTCCTGTAATCTTACCAAATAAAGCACGGAATGCGTTTTGGGGAATTTACCAATAATGGAAGACGCCGTTTCACGGTCCCTTTATGAAGGCCGAATCATCAATGTTTTCTTATTTTATAAGTTTTTTTTATTTCATTACAATAATTAAATGCTCTGTAAATATATTTATATGTGTTTTTGTCCATATTTTTAGATGGTAAAAAGGACTTATTAATTAATAACATAAATAAGTCCTTACTTCATGATTTTAGCAGTTAAATTACAAGAGTCTAAGAATAAAAAATAAATGGTTTTTTGACATACGATGTTATTATCATACAGTGACGATATGTTTTAATACAGGCTTCTAATATCCACAACGAAGTTATCGAAGTCGAAGGCCTGAACTGCTTCAAGAAAAGGATGGTCGTGTCGCCTTTTTGCTTGGCATTGCCGTGTCCCCAGATAAATTGTCAAAGATTGATTTTTATAACAAGTACCTACTAGCTGATATAGCTGACCCGGAAATTGTTTGTTTTGCCATGTATATTCTCTAGGAAACATTATTTTAGTTAAATAAAAATAACTATTTACAATAATAAAAAATTAGGGGTTGTATTTATTTTTGTTTGTTGTATCATAAAAAAATAAATTAAAAAAAAATCTAAAAAACTTATCACTTAAGAGATTTTAATATAGATAGTAGCCGATTCTCAGACTTACTGAATAAGAAAATAAAATTCCATAAGAATTGAGCCGTTTCGGAGGAGTATGGGAACGAACATTGTGACACGAGAATTGTATATATAAGATATCTTTGCCTTTGACAATTCTGGATCGCGTTTTCAGGTATAGACATTGATAAAGAGAAACCAGAAACCTTTTTTAACCGGAAAGACACCTTTCTTTAAACGTTCATTTTTATGTAATATCCTATAGATAACCATGTGCATGGGTAAATGTAACCAGAGCGTGACGCGATAATTGCATGCAACATGCCATTGGCATGTGCTTAACTTAACGTTATGCAATTTTTTTCAATTCTAATCATTCGGTCATACGCAATTGAAGTGGTGTTTTGGCGCCTTATAACTCGCCATTATGGAGACGCTCTTTTTAACAGCCTTTAAAAATCATAGGAGGTAATTTTATAATTGATTAATTTCACAAACATTTCATATAAGTTTAATTTTGCAATATTTGTGGAAAAAAATAGATGAAAACAATCCTTGATGCTCATATATATCATGCTAAAATTTCAGCTCGATCGGTGCAAAACTTCTGAGTTTTTGAAGCGTACACATACCAACATATAATTTTTATATATATAAATATTAACTAAACTTAATATAAATAATTCCTAAGGCTAAACCGGAGTAACGTAGGTTATTTTTACCCCGTTCCATAAAGTTGTTTCCAAATTTCATTAGTACGTCCAATTACTTTAATCGTGCAATCAATTTTTACTTAATTAAACCTTTACGAGCAAGGAAAGTCAAACGAAGGGTCGCGTGTTGGCAAACAGCCCAGCCCTCTCGTTATGGGGGCAACACCCGAATACTATCACAATTAAATGTAAAACTATATTGTAAAATTTATCTTTCCGGCTGGTTTGGTTATGTCGTTGAAATTTTAATTACATACAGTGTAAAGAATTTCAAGGGACCGAGCATTTTTCTTCGTTATATAGAGTTTTCGTTATATAGAGTTTTCGTTATAGGGAGGAAAGAGAAAAAACAACCAGATTAACGCCCAAACCTAATAACCTATCTCAATGAATAATCCATCCATCTGAGATAGTAATCTTAATCCAAATGTTGTAACAAGTGTGCCAATAACCAATCGACGGATTGTAATAGCCATCTGTCGATACAAGCTATCCATGGGAGGTCTGTGGATAGACCTTTGTATGAAAATGACAGTTGACGAAAGCGCGATTTCAACAGTTAATTATTTTAACAGATTTTAACTTACACCAGTTTTTTTAATAATTAAAAAAACTGTTTGTTATGTTTTAAACATAACATGTATATGTTAATGTTATTTGTACGGTTTTATTTACTTTACATTGATTAATTATCAAATATGAGTGAAAACTCGGTAAAAGGAAACGACAAAGAGCATTTTATCCGTCGCCAAAAATGGATTGTCTTCGTAGGGTTTGGTTATTGGGATGCAGATTGGAGTCTGATCTCAGATTGATTATTGGGTTCGGGCGTTAACCAATTACAATAATTTCGTAAACCAAAAACTTGTCGTTAAAAAGAGTGGCGAAGAGTCTTTGCCCGCTCTACGCTCTTGACTTGCGTGTATGTATTTTAGGATCAATTTAACATCTTTTCTGTTGACGTTCATAAGTGTATTTGGTTACCTATACAAAGTTATTTTGAGTTTGAGTTTAATTTTTATTTGTTTCGCGTTGACAATTATCAACATTAAATGCGGTCTATATTTATATTTACCAAGATGTTTAAAATTTAAAAACCTACTGCAGTGTGTTGTGCCAATAATTTCCCCTGAGGCGGCTCAGTACTCGCTTCGTGTTACAAAATATAACCTCTTAACGCCTAAAGGATTTTGCAATCTATTCACACGTGTCCTATATATGTTTATCTGAGAGACTATGTATGCATATGTACAATAATATCCTTTATAATTTTATTCCCTTTTAATACCTACGTTGACAGAGGCGGATTTACTAGCAGGCTGAGTAGGCTGGAGCCTAGGGCGGCAGATTAGGGGAGCGAATTTTTTTGCTGCCTAATAGAAATCATCATCATTTTCCTTGTACTATTGCAGTCGGTCTTGACTGCAACATGCGGTCCTTCTATGGCCCGCTTTACGAAAATATGCATATTACACCTATACCCTTGCACTATACAAAAAAATGCCATAACTTCTACGTTGTATTATACTGTTTGTCTTATTTAACAGTCTCTTATTAATTAACGTTATAAAAACGGGCGTCAGTTAATCATAAAATTAGTATAATTCTTGGTTAAATATAACTACTATGTAAATAGATCCATTAAATCATTAAGAACAATCCGCCATCAATCATCTCGACGTAACTCGAGTTATGACATACTATGTCAATAAATAAGTTTATATAACAAATATATTATGTTGTGTGATTGGTATAATTATAACCACTAAGTTAAGAGCTATTCTTATGCATTTAAAGCTATGCTGTCCAATACATCATCATCGGACGTCGGGCAGTTTTTGCCGCACACCACGTCTATATGGAACCGGCTGCCCACTGAAGTATTATCGAACCAATTCGACTTAGGGTCCTTCAAGAACAGAGCGTACCAATTCTTAAAAGCGAACGTACTTGCGAGCCTTTTGGTATTGAGTTTCCATGGGTGGTATCACTTAACATCAGGTGAGCCATCTGCACGCAAGTGACGGTGTCTTCGACGTACGTATGAGAGGTATACACAGTATACACTGAAGGGAACGACTGAGAACGAAGAACCAACGAAGTGATTAAAGCACTGAAAGCTAATCAACTATAGATACTTGCAATCTTCTTTAGCATTAAACAAGGTAGTGAGGGAAAGTATGCGCATCTGGGATTGCTGGCCAGCAATAAAATTAATTTTATTAGCCTCTTTAAATTATTTGTAAATACATTATTTGTTGATACGTCAACTGATTTACCAATCACGCGATCGACACGTCACTCTCCCGCCGCCTCCCCCCATTCCCAGTGATACCTAAAAATCGCTTCTGCGCAGGCAACGACATTTGTTCAAGATGTTTGCCGGTATCTGTACCTATTTAAAGGTGCGCTTCAAAAAATGCCTTAAGAATCGTTGTCGTACATCATCATGTCGTCAGACGTCGAAGTGATGAGAATAGATACAAAAATCGACGACGTTTGTCATAGAAAGTATAATAAAAAATAAATAAATTTGGCATTTATATTTAAGTTAAATATATTTAAATTAAACTCGTCTAACTGATATCGTTTGATAGCTCTAATTTAACATAACTTTCTTATAATACTCGTGTCTACTTTGAAATGTTTTAGAAAGTTTGCCCCGAGGCTTTTTAATTTTATCTAGTTACAAATAAACTTATACATACATTGTTATTAGCCATCTGATAAAACTTTCGCTAAATCTCTTTCTATCGTTTTAAAGGTCAATGCGTGGATTCTTTTATGTAATAGATACATACAATATGTACACTATGTGTTGGAAGGACCCCAAGAAGACGATGTGTGTCAGGCATAGAAGGTTGATCACGTTTATTATTAAGTTATTTATTCGAAAATAATTTCACGAAGTCTGAGACTAAAACCAAGGGTTGTATGCGATAAACTAAAAACCTTATTAGGATTTTTGGAGAAGAATTAGATCACCTTGTTTTTATGTAAATTGACTTAAATGTAACGACTAGGTATAGGCCGCAAAAACTCTTGCAAAATTACACGAAATCCACGCGGGTGACGGAGCAAGAGTAAATAAGTAAAAGACTACTTCTGATTGACGTATTGATACGCTAAAATAATTTTGAGATGCTTGCTAATTCCATGCATTTTAGTTTTAATTAAAATATTACTTAAGGAAAAGTTATGAAGCTAAAATTATATTTTATTGTATATTTCCTTAAATAAACTAATTAATGTCGTATCGGAATTGCATTTTTAAGATATACTGTCAAAGCCGTTTACGACGACATCGATTAGAACACGACTGGTTATATCTACCAAAATCATAGGTCCCGGCTGAATTCTATTGTATTAGGTACTTAATAATAACGTCATTGGCTGTTGGCGACCAAACATGAGTAGTCCCTTCGATGTCGTTATAACAGATTTTGACTGTAATCTTATTAATTTATTAGAGATAATTAAATTGACTTCAAATACGCAATACCATTAATTATTTGCACAAGAGATCAAAATATCGCTATAAATTTAAATTTAAGTATATTTATATTTATTGTAGTAATGTTTACATTTTCTCTTGACCTTGTTGATTTTGGCAAATTTTATCGTTTCATCGTTAAATAAATTTAAACTACGTATTGCGTTCTTTGTATGTATTTATGAGCTTTAAAAATTGTTCAAATAAATAAAAGTAGTGGTAGGAATTTTACACGTAACTAATGGTTTGTTGGTGCCCGTTTTTTATATAAGGTATCGTTAAGTCTTAGCGGTGGCGGTATGTGACGGGTCGTTTAATTCCCTCAAACACGTCATGTTTGTGAACAGGTACCGCTTCCGGAAACTGCACTTCAGTTCAGTTTTGTAATTTTATACAAATAAAGAGCGGACCGTATCTCCCTCCTTCCATCTTCCATCTATGTTTGTCATAGTCATTTTCTATGATGATTTGATATTTAAAAAAAGGGTGCGTGTACTTATGTACGCGCGTAAGAAGTTATACTTCTTTGACTTTCTTTATTTTTTTTAATATAATTAATTAATAATTAATATTTAACGTAAACAATTTAATAATATTTAATATTTAGTATATTATTCAATTATTCATTAATGTTAATAACAATTATTATTATTATTTATTATTTTATTATATTATTCATTCAATTTAATAACTTGGTATGTTTCATAACCTTTTAACTAAGTAACAATAGGTCTTTGTGAAAAAGCATTGCTAAATTTCTTTGAAAAGACCATTAAAACTCCTTTATTTGTTTAAAAGGTAAATGTCATTATGGTCATTCAAAATTCTTGGCATAGCTGCTTACGTCACGCATATTCTATTTCTTTTTACTTGTAGATTGTCTTATTCCCATCTAGCTCGCGCACGCTATAATCATACTGACAACTTTGTGTCTCAGGTGCGCGCGCATCCTAAAATTTCACTCTCATCAATTTTTCATAACGCGCCTAAAGAAGTAAAACTTCAAAAAAGTAGTGAGAATTTTTTACGCCCGCTTTTTCGCTCGGCCTACACCCTCTGTCTTCTTTGCCGATGGGTAGGGATGTCAACCGATTCAAATTTAGTAACGTGGATTAAGTGATACCTGTATCTTAGGTTCCATAATTTAAGTGTAAGGGAGTCACAGCGCTACTTTTTTTTTTTAATTTTACCACTAATGTATGAGACAGACACCAAGACTCAATTCAACGAATGAAATTTGATGCCTCTTGTATCATAAGCTTATATATTTGGCTCTGCAACATTGTATAGGTACATCAAATATTATTATAATAAATAACTTGACTTATTATTTCCTGTTATTCCATTTAATCCAGTTCAAACAATTTGTATGACTCAAAACTTGGCGAATAAAAAGAGTGGTGGAGAGTTTCTTGACAATTCTTCTTGTCCGCTCTACGCCCTTACACGAATTGGTAGTAAATTTAAATTTAGAATTAATTTAACATCTTTTCTGTTGACGTTCATTAGTGCACTTGGTTACCTATATGAATAAAGTTATTTTGAGTGTTAAAATTTGAAATAGTTAAATATTACGGCATTTTTTAATAAATTAAGGTTTGTCAATTGACAGAAACGCTCTCCTGGAAACTATTGCAGCAGATAGATAGCAGATATCCGTTTGTTCTTTGCAGTCGTTGATTTTATCCCCTATCTTATCTGTAAATAAAGACATATAAGGATAGGATCTCAATTTAGTATCAAAATTTAATTGTGTATAAGATAATTTTTTTTATTAGGCAACAGGTTTTTAATGGACATATAAAAACTTATCAAGTAATTCCTACTTCCTTGTATCGTGGTAAACATACAGGTTAATGACCTCACGAGTTGAAATTATTTGCTTTCCAATTCCTTGATACACTCTTTATTCATTTGTCTAATTTATGATTGTAATATATGATTTGGGTATTCGTGATTGTGAATGGTTAAACGATATGACGAATTGCCGCGTGTCTGTGATTGGACTAGAGCAACTGTTGACCAATAACAATTGTACGAAACGCGCCATAGTTTCATCCTTTAACATTCTCTCCCCCGTGATTGACAAATCCTGTAATCTCAGTATAAATTAGGGTAAAAAGGTTTTTTAAGCTATTGCATAGATTTTATCGCGGGGTTTGAGCGCGGCGACTGAATCAAGAAATTCCGTAACGAAAACAAAAACCTAACACACGTCGTCGATGACGTAATATAGGTACGGCCAAAAAGCGTTAGAGCGGGACAGAACTCATACTGCGTATTCACATCTCTCTGACGAGATCGGTGACGTAGCGCAGGTGCGTTAGAGCCGGCAGCCGCATACTGCGTTTACAGCTCTGACTGACGAGTCTGTAGGCGTGGTAGTCTGAGTACTGTTAGAGTGAGAAGATTGAATGCGTGTTAGATATCAGTTAGAGAGGTAGATTGAATTAATATCAAAGAAAAAAAATACTGCATAAATTAAAAATAAATAAATAATTATAATTGCAAAAGTTGATAAATACAATTGCTTAACGCGGAGTCCCCGAGTGCCACACGTTTATTTTTATTTTGATTACAACACAAGCGAGCAGGGAGCTAACTGCTAACCGCCGCCCATGGGCACGCGCGTTGCCAACCTTTAAAGAATTAGTACGTTCTACGCTTGAAGTCTTCTAAGTCGAAACGGTTCGGATATACTTGGAATGGTAACTGGTTCTAGAAGGGTGATGCGCGGCAGTGGTGGCGTCTCCTTCTGTCTTCACTTTCGATTATTTTAAAAATGCTTTGCTGTCGATAAAATATATTTTTTTCTATAAAAATTCATTGGAAAGTTCACATTGGCACTCTACTACGATAAGAATAAGAAATCGTAGCAAGGTTATAACCGTTGACCTCTCTAGACTTACAGGAAACTATTTAGTTAATTAAAAAAGAAGTTGCGTAAAGGTGAAAGTCAAAAGTCAAGATCGATAGTCATGGCCGTTCGTTGGCTCCCGCGCCGGATGTGATTACTTGTTTTGCTCAGCAATCATTGTAAGGATAATTCACTTCCGGTTTTGAATTTCGAAAATATGTAATTCAACTTATATTTGTTGTTTAAACTTCGACCTTCTTTTGTCCTTTGATGTTCATAACTCATTATATAAATAGATTGACACGGGAGTTAACTTCGGTGGCGGTTGTTGGAGGGATGTTCAAATAAATGAGACACTTTGAAGCAAGTGTCAACTGTCATTAATCGTTTAGCTTTCGACTTCCAGTACTTTACATCACATAATGGTAACTTTTAGGTATAAAGAGTCACAAGGTGGTCACGAAACGTTTTACTATACTTGGGTACCGAAAAACGTTACGGCGCGTTACATACTTGAACGCTCCCTAACTAATTTTAATATGTTAATAATTTATTTCAGAAGTGGCAATGGATGCGATGCGTGCGTTCTGCCCGCGACCAGGCTGCGACACCATAGTACAGGTGCGCGCAGCCAGTCCAGCTCATTGTCCCAACTGCAAACATGACTTCTGCTCGCAGTGCAACCAGGAGGTATGTACTGTTTACGGCACCGATGGTGGACCGCAAGGAAAGTTATATATCATCACTATAGCATAAACTCGTATGTCAAAAAAAACATGTATTTTTTATTCTTAGACTCTTATGTCATTTAACTAGTATAATCATGAAGTAAGGACTTATTTATGTTATTAATAAATAAGTCCTTTTTACCATCTAATACTATAGACAAAACAACACTGAAACATTTCTCGTTTCCTGTAATGTTTGGTTCGCTGGACATACGAGGTTATGATCCTACAGCGACGATATACATATTTTAATAATGTATATGTTCGATATTCAAAGCATAAAAAATTACATTTTACACAGCACTGGACAGGTGGATAAGATAAATTTAAAATTCGGTTATGCTTGTGAGTGATGCCAGGTATAGCAACGTTTTAAAATTAAAATAAAAATCAGTTTGACTTTGGACGTGGTTGGGTGTTTACGGGTAATTTGGTACATTACACACAATTTCGAATATTATAATTCCTTGTACCTATGGTTGGTACACTTAGACTCTCATTGGGTCCGTTATGCGTATTCCTTGTACCTAATACCTTTTTGTTTTGGTAAAAATTTTAGTTTGATTTGTGTTTAATGAATTAAGATAATCGTCATGATTATGACTTTTAAAATAGTTTTTAGCTTTATACTAGTACTACGGAGGCACTAACCCCAAGTAATACAATAGCTGGTGAAATTATGAAATATGCACCGGCGCAGTCATTACGCGTTTAACATAACAATACGATGAAAATGGCAAATAATCGCTTTCTCCATACAATTGCACGGTGTACACAATCGTATGCTTTCATTTCTTATTTTCTCTAGGAAATAGGATATTCTGACCTGAATGTCAGTGAATGCTGAAAGATTAAACGTTAGCTTCAAACCTAGCGATTATGGTAGCATACCTGTAAGTCATAAAATCTCCCTGACCGACTGTGACCCCTACTTGTCAAAAGTCTATAAATTAACTGCTGTGTCAGCAATGTGGCTAATTCATGCTCTATACAATTCCATATAGCCTTTGCAATTATTTCTACGCAAATATTATTAACTTGTCAAATACGGCAGTTTATGAAATCATAATCAAATATCGTCGATTGTGGAATGTTCCTGGAAGGCTGTAGCACAGAGCATAGCAAATTATATCGATAAACCAATTTGTATTTTTTATTTTTGCAAGAAATTTTTAAGTTCTATATATTTCTATGTTTGTCTCCTTTTTTTACGTCCGGGTTGTCTAGAAAAACTGCTATTAGCAGTGTGACCGCCTATTAACTTTTTTTATCTACTACTTTGTGTTATTGTGATGTAAATAAAGTGGCATTATTATTATTATCTCGGTGTTAAATTTTGTTAGGTTTTATAAAGTTTCGAAAAACTGCTAAATCAAGTCCCAAATTGTATATTAAATTCGATATAATTTCCTTGCTCCTGCTGATAGAGGACAAGTCTTTGTTTTTATCTCATTTTATTATTATTTATTACTTAAGATGTCATGTAGAACATGGTGCAATGGTTGCAGCTTACAAATTGTGTAAACCAAAAACTGGGCGATTAAAAAGAGTGGCGGAGAGTTTATTGCCAGTTCTTCTCTTCTGTTCTACGCTCTTGATTTGAGAAATGGCAGTAAATGAAAAATTAGAAGCTTATAATGTATATTTCTTTTTTGACGTTCATAAGTGTACATTGTGTTACCTATATGAATAAATGATGTTGATTTGATTTGATATTCTAAATACAATTTAATTTTTTTGTTTTATGAACAATAATGTTGTTAATCTAATAGACGAGTAGAAGCTTTTTAATTTTCCGCCAAAGTGCCGCAGAACCGCGACAGGCTGGAGAGGCTAACCTTGCACATTACTTACTCCAGCTAAGTGTAAGGCACAGTGCCAAGCCGATGCAGCACTATTGTTCTCAGGACGGTTGCAGACTAGCGTTTTGTACACGCGTATAAGCTCCTCTTTGCAGTGTTGGCCTAGTGGCTTCAGCGTGCGACTCTCATACCCGAGGTCGTACGTTCGATCCCCGGCTGTGCACCAATGGACTTTCTTTCTATGTGCTCATTTAACACTTGCTCAAACGGTGAATCAAAACATCGTGAGGAAACCGACATGTCTTAAACCCGAAAAGTCGACGGCGGGGGGGGAGAAAATAAAAAGGGGGGGGGGAGGGGGGGGGGAGAAAAAAAAAAAAAAAAAAGGGGGGGGGCAAAACCTTTTAAGTCTTGTGTTTCTATCTGTTTCATCATTTGGAGACTGACACCTTCTAGACTTTAAAATTGATGGTCATTGAAACAGATTCAGAAATGTTTGAGTGACCAGTTTTAAATCTAAAGAGTAGGTTGTCAGCCCCAGTGGCTGACTTATTTATTTTACCGTTCGATAAAAAATTTATAAAAAATCCAATGGTGCAAAGCCGGGGATCGAACCTATAACCTCAGTGATAAGAGTCGCACGCTGAAACCACTAGGCCAACACTGCAAAGAGGAGCACTGCTAAAAAACGCTAGTCTGTAACCACCCTCAAGAGCCTGCAGCGGTGAAAGGGCCGTTTGCCATTTTTATTTTGTTCTTTACTTGGCGATTTTATCTACAATGGAGGCTCTGTTGGAAAAGTACAGTGCATATAATCAGCAAGATCAAATTTTATCTATCAAAGTAATGATAAGGAAGAGAACATTAATAAAACACAAGGTGCCTAATAGCGTGGGCGAGTATTTAGACCATAAGTTTGACTCTAATTATAAATAACTTAACTTTTTATTATAACATTAGCTGACCCGACCATCGTTGATTTGCCATTTGTATTATTTCTAAGAAACATTTTTTAGTTCAATAAAACTATCTGCTATAGTAAAAAATAGGCGTTGATCGTAGATGGGTGAAAGTTAAGGGTTGTATGTTGTATCATATCAAAACAAACAAAAATGTCTAAAAATTAAAAAATAATTTGGAGTGGACATCCCTAATCACTTAAGGGTTTGAAAGATAGATAGTAGCCGATTCTCAGATTGACTGAATATGCATAAAAAATTTCATAAGATAGGTCGGAAGTTCGGAGGAGTATGGGAACGAACATTGTGACACGAGAATTTTATGTATGTAGAGATAGTCTATTAGAATATATATATAAGAACAGTTAATATTCTTTTTAGACATTATAAAAATGAATATGACATTTGCATGATATTTGATTGTACGGACTTTTATAATTAATCGATCTAATCGTACCATTATCTTGGCAAATAAACTATTTATCATTATTATAACAAAACATAAAAAAACGTTTCGACTTCATTTTTATTTCACGCCTTATCGACGTTGTCGCTCCACTATTGAGCGCTTCCTAAGGCACATACAGCGCACCTTTTGTGAACCCTGTCCGTCCAGGTCCGAACCAAATTGACTTACGGTCCTGCAAGAAAAGAACGTACCAATTCTTAAAGTGCGGCAACGCACTCGCGAGCCTTCTAGCATTGTAAGTGTCATATCACTTATAACCAAGTGAGCTTTTCCCCGTTTGCCCATGTACTAAAAAAATGGACATAAAACCGTTAATCCAGAGAATTCATTGAGTGCAAACGAGATTCGAATTAAATTAAATATCGGATGAAAGAAGCCATAAAAATGAGATTACTTTGACTTATCTTGGCTTGGGAGGAGTCGCATGACGCTTTAGGTGTTTTTTGCGACTTATCCAAAGCATTTGATTGTGTCCAACACGAGACCTTAATCGGGAAACTCCGCCACTATGGCATCAAGCACTGAATCTTCTGACTTCCTATTTACACGGAAGAACTCAGAAGGTTGAAGTGAATGGTAAGAGGTCCTCTGGGTCGGTAGTAGATATGGGGGTACCACAGGGCTCAATTCTTGGCCCTTTCCTCTTTCTCGTTTATATAAATGATCTACCTTTTATGGTAGAGAGAAAACATCAGATAGTTTTGTTTGCTGATGACACGTCCTTGATTTTTAAAATCACACGACAAATAACAAATTTTGACGATGTGAACAATGCTCTATCTTCGATTGTCCATTGGTTTAGTATGAATAACCTTCTACTTAAATCAAAAAAGACAAAATGCATTAAATTTTGTGCAATAAATGCAAGGGTTATGGATACTAGACCAATTATAAACGGTGAGGAATTGAATCTGGATGATACAACTGTATTTCTCGGAATCACCATGGATTCAAAACTTCAGTGGTCCCCTCATATTAACGGATTGGCGAAGAGACTTAGTTCTGCAGCCTACGCGGTTAAAAAAATTCGCTCACTAACTGATGTCGATACAGCTAGACTTGTTTATTTTAGTTACTTTCATAGCTTAATGACTTATGGCTTATTATTATGGGGTCATGCTGCTGATGTCGAAACTATTTTCAACCCGTAGAAGAGGGCTATTCGTGCAATCTATAATTTAAAATGTAGGGAATCTCTTAGAGATAAATTCAAGGAAATTAATATACTTACCTTTCTCTCGCAATATATTTATGATAATATTATGTATGTATACAAAAATAGTGATAAGTTTACTAGAATAGAACATACGCACAATGTTAATACTCGGAACAAACGCAGGCTGCAATTTCCCCGTACTAGACTATCTAAAGTTAGTTATTATTTTTTGGGAAAAGGGATACTCTTCTTTAATAAAATCCCAGAGGCTCCTTTCTCTGCCTTTTAATAAATTTAAGAAATGTATTAAAGAAAAGCTGTGTAAAAAGGCTTACTATAAAGTTAACGATTATCTAGTTGATAAAAGGGCCTGGGACTAGTGCTAGACAGTCTACTTCTAATTAATTTGCGATATTTGTTTTAAAATAAGTGTTGTTTGATGATTTGCTATTTTAAAAGAGTACCGAGAGTTTTTTACGCCGGCTTTTTTTCTCGGCCTACACCCGGTCTCTCGGTCTTCTTTGCCGATGAGTAGGGATGCCTACAAATTCAAATTTAATGACGTGGAATAAGTGATACATGTATCTTATGTTCCAAAATAAACATATTTTTATTTTATCAAACTGATTGCGATTGTAAAGAAAGAATCATCGCTTTTCTATTGTTTGCAATAGAATTATATCTATAGATACTGAAAATAATGCTTACTACTTATATGCTTTTACCACAGTAAACTACCATTACGTAACACAAAAAATATACAGTAGCTTTCATTAAAGTAACATATTGTTACGAGCTAGGGGATTTGATAATCTCTTGGATTCGCATTCAAAACCGAATTAACTAATCGCGTTTCGACTCGTTTATACAATATTCCTGGTATCTTGAACGATGTTCATGAACTCTCTAGGCAGAATTGCTACTGAGTAGCGATTGCACAATTCTAGAATGTACGTACTCTTTATCTCTTTCGCACATTGGTCTGTCCTTGTCGTACGTCATTCTAGAGTGTTAAGTCTGGCTTCTAGAAAGTTCCGTCTCCTTGTCTCATACCTAGCAAATCCAATCTAGAATATTCAATCATCAAAGGGGTATACCCAATTTCCTGAAACAATCTGAAAAAATGTTTCAGTCTCCTGAAAACAAGGGTAACATTATGCAAATTACAAGTTTCTAATAATATATGTATGTGATTGACCCTACTGAAACGGATTACGTTCAATCTTCGGAACAATATTAATATCAAGTTTTTCATTTGACGCGTTATTAATATATAGTTTATATAAAACTTTTATAAGCAATATGTTTGTGCCTATCAAGGCCACAGATTATGTCTAGTTTAGACTAATAACTTGTTTTCTTCAAGTGTCTTGTCGGTGCGGCTTTAAATAAATAGAGATGATTTATTGCCAGGCCTAAGACAACCTGAGAAAGCAAATTTTATTTTCGGAAGTGGCCCCGACCTTGAGATCTGGCGCAACGCCAGCCCACAGCTGTAGTGAGATTTCAATAACCTAATTTCGGGAATAAGTAAAAGTTATACGAAACAGACTTTCATCAGTGATATTCAATTGTTTTTCACGTTAAACATGATCGTCACTTGTTTATATTCGAGAACGCACCAATGACTACAAGTATGTCAGTATCAAACATTGTGTGTAAAATTTGTGTGAAAAGGTTTTGCGCTTATTTTGGCTGAACTGTGTTAATTTTAATATTTTGTCAAACTCATACTAGAGCAGTGTTTCCCAACGTGGGACCCACGCCCTACACTGGGCTACAGCTTTTAATTTAAAGTTTTTAAATACTGTACTGTTTCTCACCAATAAATAGTCTGATTCCTGAGGAACGTTGAAGTGTAAAATTCATTAGGGTTTTATTTAAATTTACTGAAAAATAACAATTATATTTATAGAGGTCGAAAAATGTTTCGCCAAAACTACCGCCACATTCTATATTTCTACCATTCACAATAAAGTAACAAATGTACGAACACACGCTTTAAGTATCAATAAGGCCCTTTAATCCTAATCCTTTGAAGTCTTTTAGTGCTTAGATGAAACCTAGAAATGTAAAGAGAGTTATAATTAGATTATGTCGTAACCTAATTAACTACTTAATTATATTAACTCTGCAAATGATGCAGGCGCCTTTAATTACAAGCTGTAATGGAATGTTAATTGATGCTTCGATAAAATTGCTTTAATGAACATGAATGAACAATATTTATTTTTATTGATTGGTATTGTATTACTTGTATTATTAAATGTATTTTATAACAGCGAACGGGCAGGAGGCTCACCTGATGCTAAGTGATACTGCCGCCCATAGACACTCACATTACCAGAGGGCTCGCAAGTGCGTTACCGGCATTTAAGAATTGGTACGCTCTTTTCTCGAAGGACCCTATGTCGAATTGGTTCGGAAATACTTCAGTGGGCAGCTGGTTCCACATAGTAGTAGGCCGATTTACTGCAATTTATCCCCCCCTCCCTCCTCATAACAATAAAAGTAAGCAAAGTTCTCAACATAATAGTACATAAACAATGTGTGGGTAATATGTGTAAAAAAGTAAATAATTACTGTTGAGGTAATCACCATATAAGAGCATCAAAGACAAAACTCTCTTCCCCCCCCTTTTTTTTTTTGTTGGGTACCGTCAGGAGACCCTCACCCTTTTTTAAACCAGTAGAGGTCCGTCAACTTAGCACATGAAAATGCTGGTAAAAGATATTGTATTATCGTTGAAATTTTCTTTAGAACCAGCAATTGAAAAATAATCAGTGGCGCTACAACCTTTTTAGGTCTGGGCCTCAGATTTCTGTATCTGTTTCATGATCATTTCGACGATAGGCAGGCATTATCAGTCAACTATTAAGCATGTACGTGATCAGCCTCCTGATACACGCCGTCGACTTTTTTGTATATTGCATACCGATTTCCTCAAGATGCTCTCCTTCGCAGTACGTACAAGTGTTAAAAGCGCACATAGAAAGAAAGTCATTCATTCATGCACGGCTGGGGTGAGACCTCAGGGATGAGAGTTGCACGTTGAAGCCACTAGGCCAACACTGTTCTTGGCCAATCTACATTGATAAATAATTCATGACAAACAATTATATATAGAGGGATTTATATCTTGCTTAAGATGTATAGACGCTGATAGAATAATGTATCCATACATTGTAACGCAAATCGAATAATTTATGAACTTAGCGATGTAAGAAAAAAATATACTTTATCGCGAGTTAAGTTTGGTGGCGGTTGCTGTAGATATGATCAGATATATGTTAAATGTAGCACTTTGTTTGAAGCTGGGTAACAACTGACTTCAATCATAAAATTAGGGGTAGTGTGGTTGCGATGTTAACAAAAAACTATCTTGGCTTATTGAAGAGTTCGTAAATCTAAGTGACAATTTAATACAAGTACAGTCGACCCTTTTGGACCATTATCGAAAACAAGAATGTTGTATTACAATTTATGAGTGTGGAAAAAACTAAAGGGCTCATATTGGCCTCAAGTGTGCGATGATTGTTTACATTTTTTGATAATGTTTTACGTTTCTAATTATTAACTTGAATAATAAATATGTAACTTATGTTAATTTACATAACTTGCGTGATGTGTAAATTGCTATAACTACTGAGATGGAAATTATCATATTTGTCTACCACGCATTTGCGAGATATAATTATATGTGAAATATAAAGCCAATTATGGCGGCCAATTACAGGTCCAGTTTTTAAAGAGCCTAAAATTTTTGTAATTCGTTTTAAGCGTTTAAGGTAGTATATTAACGGGTACTTTGAGGACGTGTGAGCAGTGATGGCCTAGTGGCTTCAGCGTGCGACTCTCATACCTGAGGTCGTAGGTTCGATCCCCGGCTGTCCACCAATGGACTCTCTTTCTATGTGCGCATTTAACATTTGCTTCGAACGGTAAACCGTGAAGCAAAACATCGTGAGGAAACCGACATGTCTTAGACCCAAAAAGTCGACGGCCTGTGTCAGGTACTGGAGGCTGATCACCTACTTGCCTATTAGATTGAAAAATCATCATGAAACAGATTTAGAAATCTGAGGCCAAGACCTAAAGAGGTTGTAGCGCCACTGATTTATTTATATTTTATTTATGAAACACTTTGTTTGTCTCGTCAAAGATCGCCCTCATATTTATCATATATTTCAGTGGCATGGCGGAATTACATGTGAAGCGGCGGCTGCATCTTCATCAATGGGAGGCGCCGGTGCACCCTTACTTGCTGACTCTGAATTGATAAAACTCTGCCCTATGTGCCGAGTCCCCATCGAAAAGGACGAAGGCTGTGCCCAAATGATGTGCAAGAGATGCAAACACGTCTTTTGCTGGTATTGCTTGGCCTCGTTAGATGTAAGTATTTTTTTATCATCATCAGATAAAATCATCAGTTACATAAAATAAGAGAAATAATAAATCAGTTAATAAAAAACGTGTGTGTACGTATGTGTTAGAAGTTATACTTCTTTGGCGTAACTAGATAAAAATCTTTTCAAAAATTTTATCTTTCGCCTTATTCTACGTTTGTAGAAAAACGACACTAAAAATATAAAAAAATTACTCTCATCATTTTTAACACGCCAAAAGAAGTATAACTGCAAAAAAACTAAAATGTTGTATAGTTAACTTCAGGGTGTCGGTTTTTTGTGACGGTGTGCGCGCGCGTCGTAAATTTCCTTTTCCCCTATCGCGCCAAAAGAAGTATAACTTCAAAAATCTCCGTTCTATGCGAATTGTGTATTTTTAAGTCAATAAGTTGTTTTGACTGAAATTGTAACGGTAAAACCACGATTCCCCAGAACCTCTTTTTAAGAGAGAATTATTTAAAATCTTAAGCCTAATAATTTTAATGTTTATTTTGATGTAACTCGATGGCAATAAGTTGTTAATATTTAAAAACGTTGGCGTTGCGTAGAGATTTACCATGGAGAGTGTTCAGAGGAGTTGTTCGAATTAATTCCTGCATCAGTTTCATCATCGGACGTCGAGGCAGAAACCGAAATTCACACAAATACTTGTAGGCAAACATGACAATACAAATATTAAACGAAACAATTAAAATTACAAAAACTATACAAAAATCGATTATAAAGTGTGAGGGGAGCAACTATGGACAGACATGTTTATCAGAATTCTTAATCTGGACATCGATGAGCTTTGATCAAAACGCGTTCTTCGTATAGGAAGGGCCTGGGTGAAGGAATAGGGTGATGGGATTCCTAGGATATCCAGGTACACATAAGTTAAATTTTGATAAATCGTTGGGGGGCTTGAAAAAAATTATAGGAGTTTATATTTGCTCAAGTCAATATTGGTACTACATTTTGTGTTTCCAGGACGACTTCCTCCTGCGCCACTATGACAAAGGGCCGTGTAAAAACAAACTAGGCCACTCTCGCGCATCCGTTTTATGGCATCGCGCTCAGGTAAGAACCTTTTTAATGTATCATAACAGTTGCAAAATTTTAAATTTTGCCTTTTTCGATAAATGGGTTAAATTCAATTAAAGGCCGACAACGCACTTCGCGAGCCTTCTGGCATTGAGATTGTCCATGGGCGATATCACTTAACATCAGCCGAGCCTTCTGCCAGTTTGCCCCCTGTTTTATATAAAAATATATCCAAAGAGATACAATTTTAATTCAAGCCGTTCCTGAGATGAGCATTTTAATTTAAAAAAACTTAGAGATCGCCGGCAATCGAACCCGGTACCTATGTATATAATATAAGTGTGTGTGTGTGTGTGTATATATGTTTGTCACCAGTCCAAATATTTAGTAAATTTATATCTAATACTGATTATCCTTCAATTACAGGTAGTGGGTATATTTGCTGGTTTCGGTTTGCTGTTGCTGGTAGCTAGTCCGTTGCTGCTGCTGGCTGCGCCGTGCATTGTTTGCTGCAAATGCAGGTAAGGTCTTTAAATTGCCACAACTTGTGTTCTTAAAGCAAACATCATGAGAAACTCGAGATAAGGTTTTTTTACTTCCGTATGTCCGTTTTTGACATACCAAGCTATTTTACGTAAATTATAAAATGAAAATAGCCTATTGTATTACGGGTGCATCTGATACCCGATATATGGGCATCGGTGATATTTTAATTGCCGATACAACGATACTTTTCGCGCTTTAAAAATTGCAAACGAGGCACGGACTATCTGTGCCCGGGGAATCCCCGCGTTTTATTCAGTTTGTTGTCTCCTTCTCTCTCTCTATTTCATCACTTTAGTTTGCTTTTCTGCTATCGCGCGTAGTATGTATTCGGCACCAGATTAAAAATACAGAATTACAAAAATCTCTTCAATGTTAATTTTAATTATTAAAAATTATTTATTTTTAATATAATTATTTCTTTCAATTCTTAATTTTAATAACTAAACCTTAAATCTTATTCAAAGTTTGTGACTGTTTATATTTTTTTATATAAAAAATATTTACTGCCAGTTCTCAAATCCAGGGCGCAGAACAAGAAGAACTGGCAATACTCCGACACTCTTTTAAATCGCCAAGGTTTTTTTTTAAATACTTGTAAGCCTGCCATCATGCTCCTCATCACATGTTAAAACAGTTAATTATTGGAATTAAATCGAAAAAACAGGATTTTCAAATTTAATATACAGAAAATTATTCATAAGAAAACCATACCAACCAATATTTAACATTCAAATCAGACAGATCCGAAATTAATGTTCTAATAATACACTAGCGGACCTGACAGACGTTTTCATGTACAATTCTCGAATCCACATCACAACAAATTTCATAAAAATCGGTCCAGTCGTTAAGAAATTAAATGACAAAGATTTATATATAAAAGATTATTTATGAAACGAATTTAGTAATAATATTATAAATTAAAAGAAATTGTTTGATCCTTGCATCCTTTCATATCGAGTTTACCCTCATACAAGGATAAACGAATATAAGCGATTAACTTCATTTTTTGTCATTAAATTTAATATATGTATACGAGTACTGTATGTAATAGTAATTATTTAGTAAACCAGCACCGAAGATGCCACTAAAATGCTATATACAGATGTAATTGGACTTCAGGTCTACAAATGTTGTTTAGTGTGTAATAACTGTATGTATTTAATCAATCTATTTTCTGTTTCTGTACCAAAAATGTAAAAATTATAATAAAAAAAAAAATAATACAACCATTTAATTATTTCAGATTATGCAATCCAAACACAAAGAACTTAGAAGAGGTGGACGAAATCGAAAGCATCAGCCCCGGCCGAGAAGACGAGGACAGGACGCGGTATCTCGCCGAATGACGGTTTTAAACGAATTAATTTAAAAAAATTAAAATTACCCTCACTTTAAAAGACCAGTACAAGCAACTGCGGTTAAATGTATTTCTTGCGTGACTGCGGTTTTTTCCCACTATTGTATAATACAGAAATATTTATTGTATATATAGTATTTATCAATTACATTATATACTAAAACCATAATCGTCTGCATTTACGTAACAAAAAATTCATTTGCATTATTTTTTTTATCTCGTGCTGTTTTTATTATTGTCACGTGGTATTGCGGTTAACCGCTAGCGGGAATAAATCGGAGTGTCGCTTAATTTGAATATGGCTTCAATATTTTGGAAAGTGTTGTTTTAGTCAGTCGATATTCGGTCAGAAAATGCGATGGGATAAATTATTTATTAACTAAGTAAGATCTCGGTAAAAGATGTACTTTACTAGTAGACATACAATTGTACATATGTAGATTATGTAAGAACCGAAATCTAATTTAGATGAATCATCGAAAAGGCATTTTAAAAAATAATTTAAGACGCAAGGTAACTTAAAAAAATCCTGAGAAAATTATTTATGGTACCAAAATTAAGCCTTAATTTTCAAAGAAACAAAACTGCATTTAGAAACTTGAAAAGCTAGGATTTGAACCCGCTAATTTTTTTTTTTGAGGTACCCTCATTTGAAAAAAATCCGAACATAACTTAAACTCATAAATTTCGCCGAGACCGTTAAACAGATTAATGAAGTAACTTGTAAGTTGAGAAAAAAAGGAATTTCCTTCTTGAAGTAGTTTCATCAAAATCGGTTAAGTAATTTATGAGATGTTCACGTATTTACGAAACAAGCATATGCGTTGTAGGTATATAACATTGATAAGTTTTCAAGGCGGTTTATTATTTAAATTACTTTTGTTTAATTTTTAACTTACTAATTCAGTGTACAATTTTCGGTTTAAATGGATTTAAATATAAGAAAAAAATATATTCAAAGTTTTGTTTCTTCAAAAAAAATAGTTTTGCTATCAGCGCCATTCTAGGGGGGTATTGTGCTGAAAATGTTACATTAACCTTTATGCGGTGAACTCAATACTGCCCAAGGTGTCAAACTATAATTACGTCATCAAAAGATGGCGCTGGCATTTTGTCATTATCTTAGTACAAAAGATCTTATTTAATAGAGATGGCATTCGTACATTCTATTCAATGGGGTTCGATTTTCAGCGAATTTAAATAAAAATAAAATTTCAGTTACTATTCACGCACTTGTACCAAACGTTTATCATTGATAGACTGAATTATCCCATGCCCCATTTGTAAACAGCAACAAATGACAAGAAACGGTAATCCTAATATGGGCAAAATCAGATTTTGTTGCTGTTCGCATGATAAACAAATTCATCCAACTTGTAGCAATTATCATTTCGCCGGGAATCGACTGTCGAACTTCAACATAAACATTTACATATAATGATAAATTAATAACCGATAATTTGGGAATTGTTAGATCAGCATATTTTAGAACTTCGCCCGTCCTCGTAGGGTCATATAGGGCTTCTGGTTAATTCGAGGTTTCAGTTATATCCAATATTATTACAGATTAATTATGTTCCATTCCTTAATTCTTGGGAAATTATGGGAAGGTCACCGAATCCAAAATAAAGCAGTAACGGAATATAAAAATTAATAAAAAAGTTCATAATTCGCTGTAACGAAGTCAAAGTGTGTAATGCTAATTATGCCATCATTAAATAAAGGTTTATATTTTAGACTTGGTTGTAAAATCACACATTATCATAAGAAGCAAGTGACTTTGCTAGTACAGATTGGTTTTAGGAATCATAAATAATACGTCAACAAAATAAAAAATAATAATAAACTAATTAGTTTTTTTTAACAAGATGATTTCTGTCGAGTTATAATGACGTAAGTATTGTCAACACAACAGACCAGATGAGTCTGCAGCAACATAATATCACACGGCGATTTCCTAAATGTATAAAAAAAATAAAACCCGTTTATTCATTTGACAACAATTCATTATAACTAGTAAGATTTGGGAACTAATAATTTTAATATATAATTTGATTAAATCTTTTTTTTAAAATGCATTATGAATCTAATATATAAAATTCTCGTGTCACAATGTTCGTTCCCATACTCCTCCGAAACAGCTCGTCCGATTCCTATGAATTATTTTATGCATATTTAGTAAGTCTGAGAATCGGCTACTATCTATGTTTCAAACCCCTAAGTAAAAAGGGGTGTCCACCCCAATTTTTTTTTTTAATTCTTAGAAAAAAAAGTTTTTTTTTAATGATAAATACCTAACCCCTAATTTTCACTCCTGTTCGATCAACCCTATTTTTTATTATTGTAGTTTTTTTTAACTAAAAAAATGATTCCTAGAATTAATATACATGTCAAAACAAACGTTTGCCGGGGTCAGCTAGTGAAATTATATAATTATTCATTTTTAGTTGTTCTAAAATAGTGCTTCGGCTTTTTTTTGCAAATCCCATTACGGCACATGTGGTAATGTTTACTGAGAAAACTGAAATTTTCTATGATTTACACAAGTACTTAAATTACATGTAATAAGATATATTTTAAAAACTTTTGCGCATCTAATGACAGTGGCCAACTATAACTTAGCATTGTTTAGGATTTGGTTATACACTTCTTGCACTGGTATTTATTTTTTTGGATTTTTCATTACCTAGGGTTTGCATGGAAGAGATCGCTTGACCGCCCATTGCATCCTTTATAATTTTTATGTTATTTGTTTTTATTTTAAGGTAACGACGTATATATACAAATTATTGAATCGCGGTCTTCTACGCCTAATCACCTTGCGGATAATGTGTGTGACCTTGCGTGTTTCACGAATTTCACTAGTAATTTATTCGTAGTTTTTGTTTCTTATTTGACTGATTTACTAAAATGAGACTGAGTAAAGTTCTGTTGGAATGTTCCTCAAATTTAAGTGTTGACCTTGACTTTCATATAGTGCCACAAACATATCAGATACGCGTCCTTTTTCAATTTAACAACCGGGTCGGATGAGTTGTGGCGCTATTTGCTATTTTTGAGGATAAAACCATGGATAACATTCTTATTGAGTCAATAAAAATAAAATATACATTTGAATAAAATTAATTGTAATTATTGTAACAGTTCTCTAAGAGGAAACCGATTGGACTATAAAATCACAATTTTGCTTACTTGATCTCGAGTCGTACTTATTTATTCACGCCTTGACTGATAACTTGTTATTTCTAAAATATCCCAGTCCTTTAAAATACGGTTCAAATATGCAAAGTTTTACATATTTTTGTCTATAATCCGATTTTTAATTCCGTAGAATTCTGACAGCTATCATTTTTTGTCAGAGATAACAAACCTTTTTGGCCGGGCACATTTTTCAATTTCAATACGAGTCTGAATATCTGACTCTATACATACATTTTATTTGTTAGTTTATTAAGTGCGGATTAAAAGTGGTTTTACGGCGACTGATAAAAACGTCCCTTTTCATCACAAACAGTAAAAACCGCACATGTAAATATAACATTTTATTTTTTTAAAAAGGTTTACTAAACCTGGAATTGGTAGGCAGTGATGCCAGCTAAAGAATAAAATATAGTAATTAAAGTTTATTTGTGATATTGAAATATTTGTTATTTTTGTATTAGGTCACTTGAATAAGTAAATATTAAGATTTACCTTTTTTGTAGATAAAACATAAAAAATACGTAGCATTTTATTTAGAACTTTTCAGTAAACAACATTTATGAAATGTCAGAATTCTACGGAATTAAAAATCAGAGTATATATTGGAGTAGGCAATACTCCGTATAAATAATCACCATCACAATTCGGAATACTCTTCAGAATCAAGGTATTAGTTTTGGTTGGAAATTAGGACATTCCTACAATTCACAAACCGTGGAGCATACTACTTAATGAAGTCTCTTCCTTGGTATAAAGTCTATTTTACAAAAGTTGTTTTAATATATGAAACTTATTTAACCCCAATATTTCCATACAAAATGCGCTTAGCGTACATAGAATAGTTTTATTTTAATAATAATGTAATTGTGTGATTAATGAGAGTATTTATTCTACAGTGAGCAAAATAGTATATATTTAAGGCGATAAAAAATTATTTTGATCACTGATTATGTATTTGGTTCGTTTTACAAGACTACTCAAATATTGAACTAGATGAAATTGTATCCACAGTTTAAAACTGTTATTTGTGTTGTAAGGGAGCGTTCAAGTATTACGTAACGCAATTTTAGGAAAATATTGACCCCCCCTCCCCCATGTAACTCGCCGTAACGTTTTTCAGTACCCAAGTATAGTAAAACGTTTCGTGACCACCTAGTGACTCTTCAGTTACTATTATGTGGTGTAAGTCGAAATTAATATTAACAATAACGTGTAATTCAATCCCCGTCCCGCATCGTAAAGTTTTACGAAATTTGGGGGGGGGGCCCCCAAATTCGTTACGTAATACTTGAACGCTCCCTTACTAAATGTATTTTGTAAATTATATTTATTGTTAATGCATGGTATGTTTATTGCTTTATCAACAAATTCTTACAAAATTTAGGCGTTAGTTTTTTTTTAAGAAATAAAAGAATGTAAGATACATGTTTGTAATCAATTTTGGAGATTCAGGTTTGAGAAATGATTTGTAAACCGAACCTAAAGTGTGCTAAGTGTAACTGCAATGCAGTGAGAAACAATTCAAATATTTACACATTATTTTTCTAATCACTTGAATAAAAATCAAAATCATTGTAACACACTGCTTTCCATGTGTGCGCTCACAAGAGCCTTAACAATATGATTAAATCTAATATTTATGTCTTAATGTAAATAATAATTGTACTTAATATGAGGTTCGATGTAATGGATTCACTCCGTGCTCAAAATTCAATCTATTATTTTGAGAATGTAGTGGAGGGTAGATCATAAAATAAAACTTCTGATGAATGTGGGTAGTTTCTTATGTGCAGAAACTGATTAAAACGGTATCAATCATTGCACAATTGTATCATAAAACACTGATAGCCATTTCATTTAGTCTTGGTGATTATATGTTTAATCTACACATTATCAATGCTCATAGTAACCCACAATTCAGTTGTATTGTCTATTTCAAAATGTTACATTTATAACAATTCTAACCCCTTAGTCATTACAAACGACCCTCGTTAGCTTGTCGTAGCAAGCTAGAGAAGCATTTGTAGAATTATCCAGGAATGTCTATAGATTTTAGATGTAAGGTTAAGTTAAGTTCTCAATATTGACTTTGTTTACGTCCATTTTGATTTTTTATTGCTTTACATCTCATATGTAAAGTATTTAATCTTAATAATGTCCTTTAGGAATCCTAAGTGCAATCACTTTGGTCCTTTTAGTTTCTCATTATTTTGTATATATGAAAGAAAAGATATTTTTTGTTATTAATATTTGTAAATGTAGTTTTATTTTGTTGAAAGAATATTAACTTTCTGTTGATAGATATAATAAAGAACTTTTTGATGACTCTAAAGGAAGTTTTAACAATCCCTTTAGTTGTGCTGTGGTTTGATCTGCCACATGTATATCCATGCCACAATATCTTACACTTTTAGATAACTGCAATATCTATACAAACACACACATATATCAAACATAAAATTTTTAACATAAGTATGTAGGCCCTACAAAGTTCTAAAATAATTATATATAAACATATCATAATTATTTATATTATATGAATTATTAGTAAATTTTAAGTAAGTATTTTAGATAACTTGTAGCTACATATTGTTATTCTAAAATAGCACTCCAGATAGACAAATAAAAAATAGTATCAAATAAAACATTTATTTACATATTAATACCTAATTCAATGCTAAAGCTTAGGACATGAGAGGTGAATACTTTACCACTTTCTTGAGAGGCCAGCAGTTGAATCAAAAAGCAAAGGATGTTTGAATTCTCCCCGCATATCAACCATATAATGCATAGAGTGATTCTTAACTTTTAGAGGAAGCTGAACTTTAGCAAACTTCCTATCTTCTTTACAACATACATTTTCTAAAGGAACTTTCATAATTCTATTATTTCCAAAAGGTGTGTAAGTTACAAAGGTAAGATGTCTTCCACCTTTGTTGAGAATTAGATATCGAACTGATTTAAGTGTAAACATCCATATCATCCCCAGGGAGCCAGTACCTACAATTAAATATTAGGTTAATATTGTTTTGTTATAAAGATATAAATAATTATAATGTCGATGTATATCAACATCCAAAAGAAAAAAAAATCAGGGACAATTTGATTTAATATGCAGAAATCAGACTGGAATATAAATCATAAAAATGCTATATTGCTAAAGCAATAAAAAGCTAAGTTTATTTACTGCAGCAGTAACAAAGCTACTAAAAATTATAATATAACAGTGATTGACAACAGAAATATATAACAGCCTACCAACAAGAAGAGCTATAGCTCCTAAAGTATTCTTGTACTTATTTTCGCCTAGATTGATTTTCCTAAACCATGGAGTTTCTTCATCATTCATTATTGATGAGTCTACAGGAGCATCTCTCAAATTCTTTAAGGCAAACACTCCTAAATAGCACCAAAATATGTATTGCACAACAGCGAATACATTCATATACCTAAAATACTTTGGGTTTTCGTATTTAAATAAAATTACATCCTTCGTTACTTTAGTATTAACATCATGTATCGGTTTATTAACAGTGGAACTAAATCTATGACCATTATTTTTATGTATATAATATTGGGGAGAATGTCGAAGGGAAATAGCTACTCGTTTCAATATTGAAAACGAAAATGGTAAAAACATCTTAATCGTTTACTACTTTAGAATTTATAACTTGAATTATAAATTCTACATAACTACATAACCTCAATCTAAAAATTCAAAACACTTAACAGCTTACAGCTGACAGCAAATAAAATAGTAGACTAGAGAATTTTTTTTTTTTTTTTTATAGACTAGAGAAATTTTATCAATTACAAGATGTGATTTGTGAAGTGAAGTGAAATTTTATCAATTCTTATAATCTGCCCTGCGATTCTGTAATCACTGTTAATCCGTGAGTCCACTACGCACTAACGGCGCTCCCTTCGTCACTCACGTAATTTTTGGAATCTCATGGTATTCTGTTAAGAAATTTTACATTACGTCTTGATAAGTGGAGGGAGTGAACCTAGTGAGTTGTTGTCTATTAATATCGTGACAATTGACTCATTTTATTTAAAAAAGAGTTAATTGTCAAAATTTTCATCATAATAAACAAAATATTTTTAATAAAACAAAATGGTCGACGTTTGAAATAAAATGAAGAATATTAAAAAAAAGATAAACTGTGAAAATATCTCAAAAAATGATTTATCGGATGGAAAATAATTAGCAAGATTAATATAGAAATATGGTTTACCAAAGCATAGGAGGAAAATTATTAAAACCCATCTGGCAATGGGGTCGCTTAAAGGTGAGTAGTAAGTTTATTTATTAGTAAATCGTAAGTTACGTATTTTGTTTATAACTTCCAATTAGATTTAACTTCGACCAGCCGTGTGTATATGAGCGACAGAAACTTAAAAATATTAATATGTTTCAGCACGAAACAAGGGATACCTAACACTGAAATTGTACAAAATTTAAGAATATTATTAACGATGGTAGAATGGTCTATGGATTCAAACTAAACAAGATGGATAGGTATCTTAAATTTTCATAATATTACTAAAGGTGAATACCAATGTTGTCATATAATATTTTTTGAGTAATTATAAATTAAAAGTAAAAATTTGTGTTTATATATTTATTCATTTGTGTAAGTGCAAGTGTTGGTACCTTTTAGATGCCACGAAACTACTATTGCAACCTTTTTAAGTGATTCAGAGGTCAAACACACAACAACAATATTACCTATGTTTTTACTAACACTCTTAAAAACTGAATTCTATTAAAACTATTTTAGAAACATAATAACTATCATAGTAAATAAATAGGAATAAGCAGTGTCTAGAAAAATAGTTAACAAAGTTTGTTTGTTTGATGGAAAATTTGAAGTCATGTAATAGGTTAAATCGAAGCGACATTGTAAAGAATAATTAAATTATTGTTAAAAATGTTAAATAAAAAAATATTTTTAGTTTTCTAACTTCAAATTCCATTCTGAAATATAAGAAGTATTAATTTTAATGATCAATTGAATTTAATTTAATTTTCAGATTTCAGAACACAAGTAAAATAATCATGTTAGGTATGTTGGATCAAAAATTTCAATTGCTCAAATTTATACCATTTCAAGTGATCAACTTAATTTTAAATGTTGGAAATGACATTGCCATAACTTATTTAATATACATAGAAGCAATCTAAAGATAGTTATTCTATTTTATTGTTATTATATTGTAGTCAGCACTACAATTTAGCACTAAACATACCCTTCATGGTCTTGGATTTGTTTAATTAATAAATAATTGTTTTTAAAGTAGGAACATACTTAGATTTGGATTTTGAGTCTAAATGTAGGTTTGCTCAAGATTTTTTTATCATAGTACTGAATCAAATACTGTGTGTGAAATTACTAAGCCTTGTTACCATAAAACTTTAAATAATTTTTGGTTAGTTATAATATTATCAAAAGTTTTTAAGATACTTTACTTAGAAATACAAAGATATCCCATAAAGTTTTTGTGTGTTTTAAAGTTTTATTATTTTCCTTAACTTTACTAAATTAAATTTACCAAATGTTCAGTAAGTGACCTACCATATCTCCCTATTACAATTTTAACAGATAATATTGTATTACAGCCATCAGCGGTATTGTAAGAATGAGGAAGAAAATGACCAATTATTGAAATGTTAAGAAGAGATTAAACCGAGACCACAAATCTATTTTAAAATTTTTTAAAATTGTATTACCGTGTTTAAGATAATTGTGTACTTCATAATAATTTTTTGTATCTAATATGTTAATAAAATGATTAATTAAATCTACCATTATTTAATGACTGCCTACAGAAAATGTAGTAACCTAAATGAAAAATATATAAGCCATGTTACTTTATAGGTTAATAAAAGAACAATATAATAACTTACACATTTAATTTAATGATTATAGTAAACTTTTAACACACTACAAAATAACTTTCAGTAATACAAACTCAAACTTAAGTATAATAAAAACTAATTCAAACCCAGCCTCAATAGAGCTAATCAATAACATCTACTTTATTTTGTAGACAAATATATTTATTTTAATATTATATTTTCTAATTAGTTTGTAAAAAGTAATAGTTATGAACTATAAATTTAAAAAAGCTTAAGTACTTAAACCATCATGTATGTAAATGTATTTCATATTGTGTAAAGCAGAATAATTTTTTATCCAAAACCTTAATGTTATATCAATATTTATAAAAATATAGGAACCGAAATTGTACTGTGTTATCATTTATTAAAATTGAAGGATAGTCGAAATTCAATAATTTGAAAATATCTGCACTATTGTGTCTTTCTATATCCAGGGCCTTGTCTTCTTCAAAGGCAGAATGTAATTTTTCTACCAGGAATTTTGAGATCTCTGAAATTATAGATTTATAATTTTATAAGTAGAAAAATACAAATATTTTACAAAAATTACCTATCTTAACTTATTCATCGTTTTCTGTTTGACTTATCTCTGGGAGACAAGACATGATCAAGACTGCATCGAAAAGTTGGTTCTAGGATAAAAATGATATTTTTAAAAATAATCAAAATGTTTACCTTAGAATATCTATTTACTAGTCTCTTCGTTCATCTCAGCAGCATATGTTCAAGGTTTCGTCAATACCATATAATTTCTTGGTCATTGGAAAAAAGCGATAGTAACCAACGCGAGAAACCAATTGGTCTTCGTGCCTACAATTTCTTCGCCATCTATAGATATTATATGAAGTATTTTTAATGGTTTACATCATTTATTTCATGAAATAGAGGTTTAAGCTTTTAAAGTGGAAACGGCCTTCTGTAACAATAACAAAGTTCTATTTCACGAAGCCTAATGCTTATATATATAATTTTTTTCGTAAAATATAGCTGCATTGATAAATATTCAATTCAATTTCAAAATTTTTATTTTTTTCAAAAAATTTAAGTGCTACATTCCAGTGTACATTATTTATAAATATTATTTTATAAACTTACCCCAACAATCAACATACATAAGATTGTCCTATTAGAATATTTTCACATAAAACAAGTTTTAACTTCGCTAAAAATGGCTACCTCACTGTAAATCACGATTTCAGGAGGAAGAGCAACTTTTAATTTGACGTAAAGAATCTACATTTAAATGAGATGAGATGTCAAATGGTATGTATCAGAATACCAAATATCAACAATTTTGGAGCGTAAGTGTAGCAGTGCCAAATTTTAGTTCCAAATGTGAACAATCTATTTGAGCGGCGCTTTTGTCGCGGTTATTGTTTATCAGAATACCAAATTGTAACATGACACCGAAACGAACGATTTGACAGCAAAAATCAGCGTAGAGTGTGTGAAGCGAGTTACAGAATCGCAGGGAGAAGTCTGTGTAATAATCAATGAAAACGCACCAAACGTAAAGTTGGGTATTTTTACTTGCACACACCTAAATATTCTGGCACATCTAAAATTAAAATTGATTGTATTTTAAATATTCCTAAAGCATAAAGGTTTCAGAAATATTTAAATTTAATAAAATTGCATAATCTGCAACAATATTTCTTTAAATTTTATATTTAGAAATAAAAATGAGTTTTTGTTTCTAATTAATTTATGTTTAGTTATTTAACTCCATATTGCATTAAAAACCAGTAAAATTATAGCACTTAAATAATAGGGAGGGCAACCAGTGGCCTTATAGCTTTCAAGCGATCTCTTCCATTAGAATAAGATAAGGTCACGAGTGTGTTTCTTATACCCGTCACTTGAAAACCCACGCGAAAAAAATACTAATCAGTTGCTAAACGAATACTTAACAATTTTTCTTACTATATTTACATTATATATAAGACATTATTCGTTTTGGGTCTGGTAGGATATACCCAGCTACGGGTATGGAGGAATCTAGCTATTACTCCTGGACCTATTTTAAAATCCTAACATGTAGAGCGCATAGTGCAGGAATGTTAGAGAGTCTGGAGCTTCGTACACCGATTAACCACACTTACTCTATGCATGGAAGATGATAACAATTAATGCTGGCTGTGTCGCAAGAGCGAACAAACTTGACTTGAACTTGACATGAACCACTTACGGGTGTTTTGTACACACATAAGACCACCATATTCATTTTAACACTGGCAGAATTCCCAAAAGTTGCATTTACCAATATTGGTTATAACAAGATTCAAGTAAATTTTCTTTCTTCTTTCTATTTTTTATCTAATCAATGAGTTGAGTTGCTGTAATGGTAGGTAACAAGGGAATAAACGATTAAATAATAAGGTTTAAGCTAAAAATAATTAAGAAGGTGAAGCAGTGATTTGAAGTATTGAATTAGAGCAAAAAGGATAAATAATTACTTTTTTTAACATTTCATTATGGCACTTCTAAACGGGACATGTTTTGCTGCAATTGATGGCTGCAACACTGTGGCCCGGCAACATTGCAAACAATAACAGCCACACTATGCAATATTGCAGTAATGCCCCGGCATGTTTTATATAGCCACATATGGCCGATATTGCCCCGATGGGTTGCCGGACAATCGCTAGGCTATCGAATTCAACTGCAATATTGCACAGCCAGTTCTATTGTTGTTTCTGTCACTCTCTTTGTTATGGCACAGTGTATCCTTTTCTACGCGACATGACGTTTGCTATGAGTGAAGTGTGCCTGTTGCTATATTCTGTGTTTTGCGATCAGCAGCATTTTGACGTGAGGTTACTACGTAAAAATGACTGCTTTTGACATTCTAGTTCTTGAATAATTTATTATCAAGGCTTATTTCTAGATCTAGACTCAAATTGTCTACAGTTTCACGCCTATTTAAGTAAGGTCGAATCCACAATCTTTTCTTTTTCTGTTTCTTTTTTAAAACAATATAAGCTGCTGCGACAAGTGTGATTTCGTCAGCCATTGTTGCCGGTTTGTGTAGCCCGTTTAGGAGTCTGCATCATGGGCCATACTATTGCAACACATTGCCCAGCCTTAGATTGTTCGGCCATCAGCTGCATTAAAATATATTTCTAATGGCCGGGCAATTAGTTGCCAACAGTGCAGCCATCAATTGCAGCAAAACATGGCCCGTTTATAAGCGCCATTAGATTTTGCAAATAAGCTGCTAATTCATAATCTGGATCTACGCCCTATTGTTTTAAGTCACCATTTACGGTCATAAGTTTGTTATGTCAGTAGTATCATATTAGCTGTGTACGGTCACAGACAAGTGTTGATTTGTGATCTTGAAATGAATACTTACTTTTAACTTTATAGTTTATGAATAACTTGGCGTCTCTGTCAATTTATTCACGGTCGTGTTCCTTTGCGAATTTATCGAATAAAAATGTTATTTTGCAAAAGTTACTAGCATTTGCTCTAATATTGTCTTGTTGACAAGGCAATTAAATTGGAAACGCGTTGATCGCGTACGATTTATAAGCACAACTTACAAGATGGCTGATATAAAGGTAAAGAGGTCCGACTTGGCGGCATTTTGATCAGTAACGGTCAATTCTTATTAAATTGTTTTTGGCACAATATTACCATGCCTTACATTTTACTCATTAATACGTTAAATACTATTTTCTCATCCTTAAAATAAGAATATGTAATTAAATGCACGGAGTTTTTAGATTACAACTTCTTTAAATTGCATTGAATGATACTTGGACTATTATATGGCGGGCATTATATTAATAGTATACACCAACAATTTATCAGTATTAATAACCCTCACAAATATCGATGACTGAATTTTTGAGAATCATTCTGAAGTTGATATTGTATCTTAGCTATGTACGTCTAATAATGGCATAAAATATTTAAATTAAAATTTACTTATTCATTATTTCTTGTTAGGTATTTATTTAAAATTAAAAGATAATTTATATTATGTGTAATATTTCTCATAACTTGTTAAACTTGATTTCAGTCAATGTTTCAAAAAATTAACAATGGCACACAGAATGGTACTAAGGACGCTACACCCCCCAAAAATCAAAAGGGTAGTATAGAAAAGACTTATCAGAAAAAGTCACAGCTTGAGCACATTCTTCTTAGACCCGATACATACATTGGGTCTGTTGAACGGGCCACAGAAACTATGTGGGTCTTTGATAAGAGTAAGGAGTGCATGGTGCAGAAGGAATTAACTTATGTACCAGGTTAATGATTTATATTTATTTATGTTATCTTAAAAGCTCTTGTTCATATAAGTACCTCTAATGCAATAATAATAAAGTACATATATCTTAGTATATTTCATGTCCCTTACATTTAAAACAGGTGAAACTTGTTATTTCAGGTTTGTACAAAATATATGATGAAATATTAGTAAATGCAGCTGATAATAAGCAGAGAGACCCTAAGATGGACGTTATAAGGATTGAGATCAACCAAGAACAAAATACAATTTCTGTATATAATAATGGATGCGGGATTCCAGTAGTCATGCATAAAGATGAAAAAATGTATGTTCCCACTATGATTTTTGGACATTTGCTGACATCATCTAATTACAATGATGAAGAAGAAAAAGTGACTGGTGGCCGTAATGGTTATGGTGCAAAATTGTGTAATATATTTTCCACAAAGTTTACAGTTGAAACTGCATCTAAGCAATATAAAAAACATTTTAAACAGACTTGGGGATCTAATATGACAAAAGCTTCTGAGCCAAAGGTAAAAGAATCTGGCAAAGACGATGATTTTACAAAAGTGACATTTAGCCCTGATTTGGCTAAATTTAAAATGGAGAAATTAGAAGACGATATTGTATGTCTAATGTCACGACGTGCGTACGACGTAGCTGCATCAACAGCAGGCGTCAAAGTGTATCTCAATGGAGAAAGGCTCAAAATAAATAAATTCAAAGACTACATTGATTTACACATAAAAGGCAAAGAGGATGAGGCTGGACAACCACTGAAGGTTGTCTATGAAAAAGTTAATGAACGGTGGGAAATTGCTCTCACCCTCTCTGACAGAGGTTTCCAACAAGTTTCATTCGTAAATTCTATTGCTACCACTAAAGGAGGTAAGCATGTTGACACCGTAGCAGATAGTATTGTGAAGAATGTTCTGGAAGTATTAAAGAAGAAAAATAAAGGTGGTGTGAACATTAAACCTTTCCAAGTCAAGAATCACATGTGGATTTTTGTCAATTGCCTCATCGTAAACCCAACCTTTGATTCACAAACCAAAGAAAACATGACACTCCAAGCCAAGAGCTTTGGATCGAAATGCACTTTCTCAGAGAAATTTATTACGGCAGTTTCTAAGAGTGGCTTAGTAGAATCCGTATTGACATGGGCTAAGTTTAAAGCTCAGAATGAACTTGTGAAAGCTTCTGGTAAAAAGCAGAGCAAGTTGAAAGGTATACCTAAGTTAGAAGATGCTAACGAAGCGGGTACAAAGAATTCACATTTGTGTACTTTAATTCTTACCGAGGGAGACTCAGCTAAAACGTTAGCTGTATCGGGGTTAAGTGTTGTTGGGAGGGACCACTATGGGGTGTTCCCATTGAAGGGTAAACCTTTAAACGTCCGAGATGCTTCACATAAACAGGTTCTCGAGAATGTGGAGATAAATAATCTCATTAAAATCTTGGGCCTTCAGTACAAAAAGAAGTACAACTCGATAGACGATTTAAAGTCACTTCGTTACGGCAAAGTGATGATAATGGCCGATCAGGATCATGACGGATCGCATATAAAAGGTTTGATCATAAATTTCATCCATCACAATTGGCCTGAGCTGTTAAAACTGCCGTTTTTGGAAGAATTCATTACGCCGATTGTCAAGGCAAGTAAGAAAGATAAGGAAATATCATTTTACTCATTACCCGAGTTTGAAGAATGGAAGAATGAAACGGACAATTATCACACATACAATATCAAATACTACAAGGGTTTGGGTACCTCCACTGCTAAGGAGGCTAAAGAGTATTTCCAGAATATGGAGAGGCATAGGATAAGGTGATTTTCTTTTATTTATTTTGGCTTTAGTGTACGACTGCCATCCTAGGTTCGATCCCCGGCTGTGCACCAATGGACTTTCTATGTGCGCATTTAATATAAAGGTGAACATCGTGAGGAAACTGGCTTGCCTAAGACCCAAAGTGTGTTAGTTGACGGTGTGTGTCAGGCACAGCAGACCTATTAGATTGACAAATGATCGTGTAACGGAGACCTATAAACGTTGTAACGCAATTGATTAATTTTTTTCATATATTTGATTTCCTACTGTTTTGGGCACACCTAGAAACCTACTCGGAATATGTTGGTTGCTGGTGATTACATTTGTTAACCTACAGATATTCTCTTTTATTACTATATAAATGGGATATTCTTACATGACGAAATTATAAACAACTAGCAGACCGGCCAAGTGTTGCTGTGGCTGAGGTTTTTGTTGTATTACATAGTAGTAACGAAACGGTAGGAAAACACCAGTCATGGCGACCACCATGCTTTTTTGGTGGTTATGCCATTAAATTGTAGCTTATGTGAAACGTTGGTACTTTCAACACAGCGCCATCTGTTAGCTGTGACTATCAAATAATAAACAAACATTTTGAAATAAAATAATATTGCGGGTATTAATTGAGATGTAAGCTATCCTATCTTTTAAGTTGGATCAAACTACACACGGTGTGGAAATTTGATTGAAATCGGTTCCGTAGTTTAGGAGTGACGCGTAATTTATATATATTAAGATGACAAAGTTAAAAAACTGTTGTATGTAATTGTAATCAACCTGCAGCTAAGGTTCATCATCGGATGAACTGGTGCCACTGCCCACTGTACCGTACCATTTCTTAAAAGATCGGCAACGCACTTGCGAGCCTCCTGGCAATGTGTGTGTCCATGGGCCATGGGCGGCACACATTACCGTAACATCAGATGACCCTCCTGCCTGTTTGCTTGTGTAAAAAATGTAGTTTTCTTTATAATCATTATTCATTGTCTTGATGAAATTAATACAGAGACAAAAATAATGAGAGGGTATTTAATAGTGATTCTTTGAGTAAACTTTTAATTATACTTCAGATTTAAATATGCGGGAGCAACCGACGATCATCACATAGAACTGGCGTTCAGCAAGAAAGGAGCTGATCAAAGGAAGGAATGGTTGACCAGCCACATGGAGGAAGTCAAGCGACGAAAGGAGATTGGATTACCAGAACGCTATCTGTACACCAAGGAAACTAAGACCGTTACATACTCTGACTTTGTCAATTTGGAGCTGGTTCTATTTTCTAATGGGGATAATGTGAGGTAATAATAATAATATAGACGTTTATTCAGATTGACTTAGGTACACACATAAATATTGTTGATTATATTAAACTAGGTATTAGAAGGTTGAAAAAACTATTCTAATATTCGGACCACATTCTCTTGCCTTGTCTGATGTTGTCTTGCCATCTTTTTTTGTGGTCTTCCTCTACTACTTTTGCGTTCAATAGGCAATTGAGATTATATGTCGGAGAAATATCTTTACTCCATCGATATTGACATAGTTATTAGCGGGATGGATCCAGTGGGCGTCATGTGGGTAAAGTGCGGGCACAAAAGACGCGATCAAGGCACCGTTCTCACTCACGCGTTATATGGGGGACGCATAACGCGTTATAGGAGGAAAATACTGCGTTATATGGGGGATGCAAAACGCGTTATAGGGGAAAATCATGTGTCATATGGGGGTCGGTAAACGCGTAATAGGGGGAAATAGTACGTTGTATGGGGGACGCATAACGCGCTATAGAGGGAAAACTCTTGAGTTATATGGGGGACGGAAAACGTGTTATACGAAAACGCGTTAAGGGTAGGAAATACAGCGTTATATGGGGGACGGAAATCGCGTTATAGGGGGATCACTGTAACAATGGCCATGCATCACAGGTCGTGTGAAGTGTTTATTACATGGCACAAGTAAATATATTTTCTTTATGTAATTTCTGTATCTACTTATTTCAGATCAATACCATCTATGATAGACGGGTTGAAGCCAGGTCAGAGGAAAGTGATATTCACTTGCATCAAACGTAACGACAAACGAGAAGTGAAAGTCGCACAATTGGCTGGTTCAGTGGCTGAACACTCGGCTTATCATCATGGTGAGTTGGTCACACTGTTGGTTCAATAAATTGATAAATAAATTTCAACACCTTTTCGTATACACATACCAATTTAGAAGACTAATAGAAAAGTTGTCATGCAGGATTTTTTGTTCAGGAGTTATCTGAATCTAAACCTGTTTATTTATAAATATTCTTTAGAATATTTAAGCTGACCCGGCAATAGTTGTTTCGCCAGGTATATTATTTCTAAGAAACATTATTTAGTTAAATAAAAAAAACTATATATTATAATAAAAAATTGGGGTTGATCGTAGAGGGGTAAAAATACATACAACCCGTATGTATTTTTGTATGTTGTATCTTAAAAAAACAAAAACAAAAAATGTTGTCTAATAAATAAAATAAAAATTTAGGGGACCTTAACATTTAGGGAGATGAAAAATAGATGTTTTTAGACCTAACCGATATGCACACAACATTTCACGAAAATCGGTCCAGCCATTTCGGAGGAGTTTCATTACAAACACAGTGACACAAGAATTTTATATATTAGATATTATTAATTCAATATTCTAAGACATTTCACAAACTGAAAATATTCAATAAGAATGCGGTATATGCGGAGTGCTATCTTAGTTTCATTCAAACAACTTGTCATTTCGTAACGTCCAATAGAGGTACCGGCGTTAAAGTGGTTTTTCAAGAATAGGTCGTAGGTTCGATTCCCGGCTTTGCATCAATGGACTTACTTTCTATGTGCGCATTTAATAGTAGCTCAAACGGTGAAGGAAAACATAGGGAGGAAACCGACATGTCTTAGACCCTAAAAGTCGACGGCATGTGTCAGGCACTGGAAGCTGCTACTTGTATTAAATTGAAAAATGATCACGAAACAGATCTAGAAATATGAGGGCCAGACCTATAGAGCTTATAGCGCCACTAATTGATTTAATTTTTTTTATATTCAAGTTTATTAAACTTCTGTGTATTTAAAACCTAATAACTCCTTACAGGTGAACAATCCCTTGCGATGACGATCGTAAATCTCGCACAAAACTACGTGGGTTCAAACAACATAAATTTGTTAGAACCCCGTGGTCAGTTCGGTACTCGCTTGTGCGGAGGCAAAGACTCGGCCAGTCCCCGTTACATCTTCACGCTGATGTCACCACTCACGAGGCTGGTGTTCCACCCTCACGACGACCCTTTGCTACTGGTAAGTATTCTTTTTCACATAAAAGACGCGAACATATTAGGAATTTATGTATGCAATTTGGTTTGAGCGATTTCCTGTAGACAGTTTTTTTGGCTAAAAACAATTGTAGTGCAAACTTACTGATAGGTTTTTAATTAAATATTATATTTTTTTAAAAACTTTTAATTAAATATTATATTTTTTTATTATTATTTAATTTTTTCCTACATAATTATGTAATTTTCAAACGTGTATATCCTTAACATAAGTATCTGATTCTCCTCATTTGAGAGCTGTTCAAAAAATCCTAGTAATGTGATAAGCAATATATGTCAAGAAACCAATTAAATGATGAAATATATTTATTTCTTGGCAAAACGGTAAAAATTAGGTGTAATAAAATTATAATATGTGTGTGAACTTATGCTTTTTGTGTATATAACTTTGAGTCCTCTGTATTCAAATAACCAGAAATTAAAAAAATCTCTTCCAATAATTATAGGTTTATTAAATGATTGTTTCTGTGTTTGTAGCACGAGTTTGAAGATAACCAGAAAATAGAACCAATTCACTACGCTCCCATACTTCCGATGGTGTTGGTGAATGGAGCCGAAGGAATCGGTACTGGATGGTCTACGAAGATACCTAATTACAATCCGAGGGATATTGTTGCTAACATACGGTAATTATTGCATTAATCGTAACATTTTATTTATTTTAACGATCTAATAATAAAATATTAAAATAACTTAATTAACTAATATCGATAAAAGCAGTGTGGGCCTAGCGGCTTCAGCGTGCGACTCTCATCTCTGAGGTCGTAGGTTCGATCCCCGGCCGTGCACCAATAGACTTTCTGTCTATGTGCGCATTTAAGACTCGTACGGTGAAGGAAAACATCGTGTAACTGGCATGCCCTACCCAAAAAGTCGACGGCGTGTGTCAGGCAGAGGAGGCTGATCACCTACGTGCCTATTAGATTGACATGAAACAGATACAAAAATCTGAGGCCCAGACCTAAAAAGGTTGTAGCGCCACTGATTTATTTTTAATTTTTTAAATATCTTTGTTAAAGGCGTATGCTTGATGGCGAAGAACCGAAACCAATGCACCCCTGGTACAAAAATTTCCGCGGAACCATAGAGAGTTTCGGTGATAAATACGTTATTTCCGGCGAGGCCGCCATTTTGCCCAACGACAAGATTGAAATCACTGAACTTCCGGTTGGCACGTGGACACAAAATTATAAAGAAAATGTTTTGGAACCCCTTTTGGGAACGGATAAAGTGAAGCCGGTTATATCCGAGTATAGGGTGAGTTAATTTATTTAAAATTATTATTAAAAAAATGGTTATCTTTAAAGTGACAAAGTTTCACGTGACAACGTCAAAACAAACCATTGATAAAATGATTGCATTAAGTCTTCGAGTGGAAGAGATAGATGCGGCACATGCGTACATGAGCGTAACGGGACGAGTGTAACAGGACATTGAGCGTAACAGGACAATGTGTCATGCTTTTTCGTGCGTTCAGCCGGCGTTCATCGATTTATTAGACGTTGTCACTTTATTACTTAAATTTAATAATCAAATAATAACTTAGTAACGTAATTAGGAAATTTGAAAGGAGTTACTATTAAAAGTACTTTTATATTTATGGTAATTTCACTAATATGTTAATCAATCTGTGACCATGCTGGTTATTCGTAAAGCAAAATTTAAAACCTTAACTTACTATAACTACATTAATTAAAATAATAAATAAGTTTGCGTAATTATTTAATATATTGTAGTTTAAGTGTAATTTTCTTTATAAATCTAAAAAAAATTATAAATCGCGCATACGTTAAACACTTACTAACTGATAAAAATATTTTCAGGAATACAATACAGACACGACAGTTCGCTTCGTCGTGTCCCTTTTGCCGGGAAAACTCGCCGAAGTAGAGGCTGAGGGCATCCACAAAGTGTTCAAATTGCAAACGACCATCTCTATGACTTGTATGAACGCTTTCGACCACAACAACTGCTTAAAGAAGTAAGTAATATTTAATATTGTGCAGATGAATTCTTTATTTATTTTTTCTTAGAAGTTTTTGTTATAAAAATTGTCAGAGAATTTTTATTTTTTAATTAATAAGTGAGTTTAATTAATTTTTATTATATATACCTATTATGGCTGTGAAATGTCTGGTCCGTTTAAATCTTAAATTTCCTTTAAAAAATTCACGACAAAATATAGTTTAACTAACTTCTATTAATAACTCCAGATTCGACAAAGTAGAAGAGATCTTGCGGCAGTTTTATGACGTCCGACTGCGATACTACGCCAAGAGGAAGGAATTCCTCGAAGGGCAACTGCAAGCGGAGGCAGACAAACTGACAAACCAGGCTCGGTTCATCGTAGAGAAGTGTGACAAGGGGTTGGTGGTCGAAAACAAGAAGAGAAAGGTGATGGTGGATGAGTTGATCAAACGAGGTGTGTTGATTTGTCTGTTTGATAGGTGTTCAATAATTCACCATAAACTTCGTTTAACTTTGACCGCGCACCACCAGTTTGAGGAATCAGCTGCCCACTGAAGTATTACCGAACCAATTCGACTAAGGGTCCTTCAAGAAAAGAGCGTACCAATTCTTAAAAGGTCGGCAACGCGCTCGCGAGCCCTCTGGCATTGTGAGTGTCCATGGGCGGCGGTATCACTTAACATCAGATGAGCTTCCTGCCCGTTTGCCCCGTTCTATATAAAAAAAAACTTTCGGATCGAAGGACCAAAATTTTGTGGTTATGGCGATGCATGCATGTGACGGGATTCGCTGTCAGTCACATTCAAAATTAAAAAAAAGAGAAATTGTTCCGTTTTAGCTATTGTATTCATCTGTCTCTTTCTATTGCAGTATAAATGCAACTCGACAGAAAGAGATCGAAATATTGCTTTGGTTAAGACTTAGGTTTAGAGCAAATAATTTTGCGGAAAAACATAAATTTCGGTTTAAAGATACAATTAAGCATTTGTATCTTCTATGTATATTTTGTATCATAAATTTATGTGTAAGAGATATATCTCAAGAAGTTTTATAATTGTTATTATGTAAATAGGTTACGCCCCTGATCCCATCGCGGATTGGAAGAAACGAGCGACCAAAATGCAAGGTCTGAACGCGTTGGAGGATGATGAGGCAGAGGAATCCGAGGAGGAACTAGAACCTGAGCAGACTAAAGGGGGAAAACCAGTAGATCCCGGTTAGTTGTGAGACTTTTTTTTAATTATATCCTGGATTAAATTTTACAGCGTTAAAATTGATTGTATTTTGTGGTAAAATTATTTAAGAATTACATTTAAAGTTTAAGTTTGTTGTAGATTTTCCTCAAGAGATATTAGTAATAGTCTAATATATAAAATTCTCGTGTCATAATGTTCGTTCCCATACTCCTCCGAAACGGCTAGACCGATTCCTATGAAATTTTTTATGTATATTCAGTAAATCTGAGAATCGGCTTGTATCTTTTTTTCAAACCCCTCAATGTTAAGCTCTAAATTTTTATTTCTATTTTTAGATACATTTTTTGTTTTTTATTTTTTATGATACATCAAAAATACATACAACCTCAATTTTTTCCCCCTCTACGACCAACCCCTATTTCTTATTATAGTAGATTTATCTTTATTGAACTAAAAAAAATGTTTCCTAGAAATAATATACATGGCAAAACGACGTTTGCCGGGTCGGCTAGTTACCTTATATAATTGTATTTCTCTCTTAATATAAGTAAAATATTTCAGAGAAAGCATTCCAACAATTAAAGGAAGTAAAGAAGTTCAACTACCTTTTGGGGATGTCGATGTGGATGCTGACGAAGGAGAAGAAAGATGAGCTGCTCAAGCAAAGGGATCAGAAGTTATCAGAATTGGAGGCTCTCAAGTAAATAACCTTTTTAATTTCCGCATTAAATTGTTGTAATCACAAATCCCAAAATTAACTTTTTTGACATTCGGGTTTCTTTCCGCTAGATCTTGACTACAAAGATACATTTGTTTTAATGGGAGTGCAAGTGCAAACTGGTGTCTTATTTATATTAATTTAAGAGTTATTTTTTTAGGAAATTGTTTAATAATAATATGTGAATATTATGTTTTGGCAAAGCTCCTTATTTTAGTTTAATTCGTATTCCAACGTCCAGTCCAAATTCAATCAAAAATGGTTTAGTAGTTTTTGAGATATGAAATAGCAAGACAAATAACGTAAATGCATTTAGGCAACTTTTATTTGATGTATAAATTAATTAGACAATTATGGATGTGTGATTGAAGACAAGAATGAAGAAGTTGCCTTAATTATTGTAATTATTAGAAAATATTCATTTTATGAAAAAAAATTAACAGAAAGAAAACTCCATCAATACTATGGCGGGACGATCTTGACATCTTCCTCGTGAAACTAGAAGATCTGGAAGAGAGTGAGAGGCAAGAAGAGGCTGCTACCAACAGAAAGACGTCTAAGGCACAGGTACACATGGTGTTCAATTAATTTGTATGCATATAGTTTACATTCAATACTTATGTGAAGTTCAAACGATTATTTCAAAAGGTGCTCAAAAAGTGGACTTCATAGGGTAAATGGTTACCTTTTAATTGTAATTATTAATAATATTTATTTAAATGTTTAATAATGTGGTCTTATAATATTTTCATGCTAATCCTAAGATGGATAGAATAAAGGTAAGCTTCAAAACCACGTTAGAAAATAAATTCTCCATTTTGCGTAACGAAGCGTAAGTTATGTAATGAGTGTTAACAAAAATCTTTTATTTATTGAAAAACGAACAACTCTTACTCGTAACGACCAATTTTAACGTCAGTTTAAAATGCGTCGACATTAGTAAAGAAAAATTCTGTAACTTTATTAACAAAAATAAAATTAGATACAGATGACAATGTAGATTTATACAATTACAAAACTAATATCTAAAATAAAAAATGAAATTTTAAGAATCATGAATCAATTAAATAAAAGATAGATAGATATACATACATTAAGAATTATATATTTACAAATTAAAAAATATATATTTACAAAAGTCACTTATTATTAAAGATGGAAAGGATATATGTTTTAATATAAAGCCTTAATTTATTTTTTCCGGATTTAAACTTTCATACTGACGCACAAGAGTGCAATTTAAACCAAGTACATAGTTATATATGTGTATAGGTCGGTTATCGAAAGCTGGCGGGTTCACAGTACTCACACTAATGCAATTTCACATACAGTATGTTTCAAAATATGATTTTTTTGCCATGCTATACATTTTAGTCCACTCATACACGACGGACAGTCTATTCATGATGTATTTATGATTGTATTTCAGTTTGACATCACGTCTCGCGCTTATTCACAGACACTACACAAGCACAAAGTGTAAATGTGTTGAAGCCGCCAGCTTTAGTTAACATACCTATAATTAGGGTGATATGCTTCTATTATGAAATAAATTTCAGGCAGCGAATAAGAAGAACCGCAAATCAATTATGGAGATCATTCCTTCCAATAACGGAAGACGAGTGGAACCAAAAATATCTGAAGATATCATCAAGAGGATCCAAGCTGCCGAAAAAGCCAAGATCAAGAAGGAAGTTAAGAAAGAGTATGATCCGGTGAGACTTTTTAAACTATTACAAAAACTATCATAGAGCCAATAATCTGGAATTTCTTTTACTTAGTGTTGTATTAAAAAATACAACAAAATTTACGATAATATTTCATATTAAATTGTATAAGTCAATTAATTATAAGAATTTGGTAGTCTTCAAATTTTATATGAATTCTCATAGTAAAATAAATATCACATGTTATCGCGAAAATCTTTAAATCCGCTAATTGCTTTATTTTATAATTGTTGTTTTTTTTCAGGATGATCCGACAGGTGTGAGTCCCGCGAGTAACGAGAAGAAACCGCGAGGTAGAGTCAGAGAAAGTAGAGAAAGTTGAGAAAGAGAAGGGAGACAAGAGTGACAAGAGCGACAAAGAGAAGGACGGAATGAAGCAGACTAAACTTACATTTAAAAAGGAACCGAAGAAGGTAATAATTTTATACAGACTTAATTTTACAATAAGTCATAATGTTTTTGTTTGAATCTCTAATATCTCCCTTATAATATTAGGACATGTTTGGAACTACAATGTAAACTCCATGTACCGTCCCTCGATTTAACGACAATCCACCTAAAGCGTCGTAATCCCTCGGCTTTGGTTGGTTTAGCTTGTCTTCCATACAATGAACACACTACATAGTACTACACCCACTCTCAATAACGACAATTAAATAATAAAAAGTACTTTATAAGTTGCCGAAATTAGTTAAAACTGCGGAACTGTGTACCGTGTACGTTCTTTGCTCGCTATATTGTCCTAGCCCGTAAACCTCGACTGTCGGCATCATACGTATCGAACTTTTTAAGAAATCCGTTTGTCTGTTTACGAACTGGTATTGCTTGCACGTGCTTTATCTCGAAGATGCCTCAATATCGCAAGATATGAATAAAACGAGTAAAAAATACAACATAATTATTGGTGCAGCAAAATTCGAAAATAACAGACTATACGCAATAGCGATCAAATAAGAATTGTTTTTTATGTAATTACTAACACTAGTCTGAAATAGAATTTTTCTTTTTCTAATACAGATTTTTCTTCTTTCTATTTAATGACACCGTCTTGTAACGTCAAAATATGCATAGTCCCTTGAGCGTCGTTATATAGAGTAAATAAAATATTTCAGAAGAAGCCAACGTTTAGCGGCAGCGAGTCTGAAGACTTGTCAGGGTCTGACGTGGAGATGGCGGCTCCAGCTGCTCCCAGGGAGAGGACTTCCACGAGACGAGCTGCTACCAAGGTATATTATATTATTATACATTTATATTTTTGTGGAAATCAAATATAGCCCATTAAAATCGTACATACAAATTATAGAACAAAGAGAATAAGATTATATACGGAATTTATCAATTATATAATAATTAGAAATATATTTTTTTACTAACAGCAACACCAAAATGTCAGTCGTTATTGCTTTGTAGTGATAAATATCTGTCAAATAATCCTGTGTAAGACATGTATGAATAAAAACTATTATATGATATTTTTATATAGAATAGAATTTTCTTCTCTAAAAAAAAGGGTTCTTTAATTAGGGCATTACGTAATTAATTGCTGTTAAAGCATTATACGGGGATTCTTTGATTTTCTTCAACAGTAATTATTAGCTTTTTTTACACATATTTTTTTCAGCATTTTATACACATTGTCTATGCTTGAAAACGAAATGCATTTTCGAGGATTCCTATAAAAAAATTAATTATTTTTTCTATAAAAAAGAAACACGTTATAAATTTGAATTCCTTGACAGGTCCAAAAATACACAGACGGCTCAGATGATTCCAAATCTGATTCGGAACCGGAACTATTAGATAACAAACTAGAGTCGGACAACGAACAACCGCGGAGGGCCATTTCACTCAGCGACGACGACGATGACTTCAATGTCAAGAACAACGCCAATAAGAAGCCCGCGGAGATGGACTCAGGTAATTTCAAGTTCATTCAAAATAAAAAAACGTGTGTGTACTTAAATGTCAAAATTATTCTGTAGGAAAAACGACACTAACAATAGAAAAAACTAAAATGTTGACTATAACTTCAGGGTGTTGGTTTTTTGTGACGGTGTCTCGTAAAAATTTACTCTCATCATTTTTCCCTAACGCGCCAAAAGAAGTATAACTTCAAAAAAATAATGAACTTAATATCACTTTGATTACCCTGTTTCAATACCAGTCATAATACCTACGAGGCATTTTCAATAGATTTTTAATAGAAAGTATATAGGTATTTTATCCAACCAAAATATATATTGTAATTTGATACGTAAAATGTATAAAAAGATGATATATTTAGTTAAAATGCTCATGTATAATATTAAATAATTATTGAAGGAACTGTAATATACTTAACTGGCCTAATGGAGCGGTATCAGATAGAACTAATGGGCTTAATTAGTTCTGGTCCATTGATAAGTTCATTAACGATAGATGATCAGCCGTCAGTGTCATAAGAAACTTCTTGTTTTGGTAGAAAACAAGGTTTGGGAGGTTGGCCGGAATCCAGGCTTTAGTCAATAGTTATAAAATCTTTCAGATTGTCTATTTGATTCCCTGATAGAAGAAACAAAGAAAGAAGTGAATAAAAGTTCAGATAACATAGAGAGTGAAGATGAAGCTCCGAAGAAGAAACCCGGTAAAAGGAAACTGTTGACGGTCAAAGAACCGCCTAAAAAGAAGGTTAAGCCAACCATTAGCCTGGACAGCGATGATGATGACAGCATATTTGATACTAAGAAGGTAAGAAACAGTTATTTCGCTAAACCTTAAGTTTTGATTGTATTTTGACTATAGAATCAAAGTAATGAAAAGCAGTTTAATATTTTGAAGTATTTACTACTGCGGCTAATAAATGGACTGCCCGGTCATTTATATAGATAGCTAAATGGAAATTAATCAATAAAGCTTTTTATAAATTTGATGATATAATTTGAACTATACTTTTAAATAGTAATCCTTGGGATTGATTTGCTCCAGAGTCCAGGTCAAACAATTTGTATGACTCAAAACTTAGCGATTAAAGAGTGGCAGAGAGTTTCTTACCCACTTTACGCCTTGTAAACATAAAAACAAGTTAAACAATTATTTTATATGCATTTTTCGTGTAAATTGGCAAGTGACAGATGACATGTGTCATGTCATTTGCCAATTTCTTTAATATTTTGTTACATTCTGTATACGAGACTGTCAGTCGGAGATGACATTTGATAAATGTAATATTGACATAATTAATCAGTATGCATATTTTTTATTTTAATGTATAGTATATAGGACTTTTGGTTGTTTTTTTTTTAATTTATTCGATTACGATTCTCAACCCTGATTTATTTATCCGAACATTATCTGTGATCCAATGAAGTTTATTATTTTATAATAAACACTTGCTTGTACCGTAGGAAAATGTACATAAGGCTGATCACATCGTCTATTTTTCCCAGGATAAGAAGAAGCCAGCAGCTAAAAAGCCTGTCAAGAAGAAGAAAGAGTCGAGCGACGAAGAAAGTGATGTCTTATCGCCGAGTCCGCCTCCACGAGCCAACAACAGAGCCAGGCCCAAGCAGAAGTACAACTTCAGTGATGGCTCTGATAGTGACTGAAGTGAGTCATTGCTGTGTCAGGCATTTGTGTCTTATTTTTTTTTAAAGTTTATAACACTCCTCTAGTCCAATTAATGGGTTTGGAACAATTATAGAAAACTGAAAGTCATAGTGCTGGTTTTTTTTTAATTTAAATTGGATATATTCAAAAAAAATTTCGTTAAAATGGGTTCAGTAGTTTTTGATAGAGACATGTATAATATACCAAAGTAGTTGTTGCTGGTATGTATTTTAATTAGGTACAGTTGATTTAGGTTGTTTTGTCTCTGTGTCTGTATGTCTGTGTCCGGATATAATCGTTATAACCGGACGCAGACGGCGATACAGACACATATTCTTAGTAGAAACAGTTGCTACTCAGAATATCACTTTGTTTGTAAACCATAGATTCACCTTCGAAACGTACACACTTACTTACCTACCTACTTAGCAAATAGTTTGGACAAAAGGTCTCCACATTAATTGCGGGCAGCAATTGAGTTATTATACAAAAGATAATAATGTCTATAAACAAATGTGTGAATGTGTGTATTCGTGTGTGAATATACATGGAATTTAAAGGAATATGTTACAAATTATTATCAGTGGTTATACCCGAACTCGGAGTTTCATCCAAAGTCGTATTACGTAATAAAATCAACTGTATTTGAAATCGACATTTCATACATTACTTTTATTATTGATAATAATTACACCCTTATAAAATGTGAACTACAGGGTACACATACTTTTTTTGGCCGGTAAGAGCGTCGCTGTCATGGATGTATTGCCAGTAAATAAATGTTAACCATTATAAGGGGAATAGTTTAATTTTTTTTTAACTTAATAACCTATTGAAATGTCTTAATAAAACAATGTGTAGTATCTAGAAAATACAATTGTAGGTTTAAATAAATGTGAAACACTTAGGAACAACTGATATGGTAGATTTTTTAGTACTATTAATATAATATCTTTTAAGATTCCTAGCAATCATAACCGTTCGATAAATTAAACTTTTGCCTTTGTAATTAGTAATGCAAGAAATAAAAATAATAGTAGTTTATGCAACTGCCACATTAAAATTAAATATATAAAAATTTAACTCTACCTGACATGCTAGAAACTTTATGCCTTGGAAACCTATAACCATGAGATTAAGTAGTTAATGCAACTGCATATAAATAGGTATTAAAACACTCGTGTAACCTTATTTAAAAAACTACCCTCATGTTTTAATTACCCTCTATTATACGACAGTTGCATAAACTACTATTTAGTTGGATTTTTATTAGAAGTTGGTAGATAGTAAAGTTATTTATTGTACGTACCAAAAAAAAAATCATTTCATAATGGCGACGGTAGTACCAATTTCAGGCCGGCCTACAAAAGTATGTGGCACTGCAAAGTATTATCAGCATTAGTTACCATGGTAACCGAACTTTTTATCACATTTAACTGAACTTTAATCCACATTTTATAACAGAATAATCTTATATAAAATAATTTCTTCGTTTGAGCTCTTCACTAAACCAATAATAAAAAATTCTCCCCAACTTGGACTCCAAACCTCTACTCACATTAACTTTCAAATTTTTTTTCTTAGGGAATAAAAAAAATAATAAAAATATAAAAAATAAAAAAGAAAAAAAAAAAAAAAAAAAAAAAAAAAAAAAAAAAAGGGGGGGGAAAAAAAAATTTTTAAAAAAAAAAAAATTGTATAATTTTTTTTTCCAGAACCAGTGCAGATCTGAAGATAGTAATTTTAGATAAGTGTAAATAAATTTAGTGAATTATAATAACTTTATCTAGGACTTTTCTTACATTGACTTAGTTTAACCTTACTACTTACGTAGCTTTATTTATATTAAGATAATTTTATGTAAAAAGTTAATTTTCCTTATTTTCTCTATTCCTGTTCTATTATTTTTTCAGTATTCGCCAATTAATTATAATTAATAATGTATTGAATGTTTTGTACTGGTTACAGTTATAATTGTAAATAAAGACATTTATTAATAAAACATGTTTTATTTGTCTCCAAATTTTTATTTCTTAAACGTTTTTATGATTAAAAGACTTAAAATAATAAGCAAATAAATATTGTCTATTATTATTATGTATGATAATGTTTTGACACGTCCACCAAATCAAAGATTTTTTTGTTTAATGGCAAACGGGCAGGAGGGGCTCATCTGATGTTAAGTAAGACCGCCCATGGACACTACATTGCCAGAATACTTGCAAGTACGTGGCCGGCCTTTTAAGAATTGGTGAGCTCTTTTCTTGAAGGACCCTCTGTCGAATTAGTTCGGAAATACTCAGTGGGATCGGAACGGGAAATTCCCAGGATTTTTTCGCGTGTGCGTCTATTACGGGGGACTTCCCCGTAATAGCCCAGATCTCCACAAATTCACGATCCGCCCGTGCATACTTTTATCTCGCTTAACATTTATGGGTTAAAGGAGTTGCATTGTTCAATGCATAGGGTTTGATTCCCATAAAATATATACTTATTATTTACGTAATTAGGCATTTTTAACCCAAGAAATCTGAACAAATTATGTGGTTAGAGTTTTAAGTTATAACGTTAATCCATGGGGGCGCTATCTAGGGGTAAATGGAAATTTCACTGGGGTTCGAGTTCTATAAAGTACACAAGTAATTACATAAATATTTTATTCGCATAAACATGACGTCACAGACTTAGCACCAGTGCGCTTATAAATAACATTAATATGGCAATTCTATACTTAGTATTATTATTTACATTTTATTTTTAAGTACATAATATCTAAAAATAATATTTAATATAAATTATGCCAGAATTCACTTTACTAATATGTAAATTGCATTCAGTAAAAGACAAATTTAGTATTGCTACATGTTTGTCTGTATTTAAATTGTTTTCTAAGCTCTATTGGAGTACATTTAGTTAGTTTTTTATAAACGAATTAAATTTTCCTTAAATCGTCTGTTTGAGTTCAGTACTAGTAATATCGTATGACCGTGATCATCAAAGATACAAATTTCACGAGAATTAAAAATTAAAAATACAATAATCTTAGAGTTTATATATAATAAAAATTATATATAAACCATCTAATAATATATAATAATCTTAGAGTTTATATATAATATAAATTATATATAATTATATACATCTTTTAGTATAATAGTTTCAAGTAAACTTTAGACAAGATTAAATTCAGAAACGAGACTTGGCGCGAACTATGATTCCCGTTTGTACAAAAAATTTTGGGTTTTAGAAGACTTACGACTTACACACCACAGAGAAAAATTATTCCTATAATTTAGCTATATGCTAGATTGTTTGATTTTTATTTTAAATTCTCGTAAACGGTTTGAAATTTGAATCTTACACCTTGGGGTAAGACATTTTAGAGGTGTGTCCTTGTTATATAATTATCACGCTTATCTAAAGTTTTTTTGTCTACTAAAGTAAATTCTTGCAATTACGATCTTATAACTAAGTTAGTACATATGTCAGTAAAGCTTTTTTACATCTCAAAATAAAATATTCATTATGTCCATACATTTTTAAACATTGTACGTATCAAAAATATAATACGGAAGTCTCGAGTCGTTTAAGATAAAAATGTAAAAATTCTGCGTAAATGCATAAAATCTTACAAAACTTCCCTGCATTTAACTTGACAAAGCAATAGATAGATTTTACTTCTTACTAAAATTATGGACTTTCCGACAACAAATCTTGTTGATTTGCGCATCGAATGCAATATAATTAATTGGCGTTATTTTTATATGACTTAATATCGCAGGATAATAAAAGTCTATTAAAACTAACTTCGTACATACATTAACTAATTTCATACACTCTTACCTCCGGTACTCTGTAACCCACTAAAACCCCTCAGCGGCACCACCAATCGCCGAGACGGGACACTAACAGCGTAGCTTTGGGGTCTAACTCAACATTATTCTTTTTTTGTCTCACCCCCTTATTCATACTTAATCTAATACTATTTTAATTTTACTCAAGTGATGCTTCAGGAAATTGTCGTAGACAGCCGCCAAAACAGGACGACTATATGATCTCTCAATAAGAGAGAAAGAGTAGAAAGCTTACACACCAGCGTAACATCAAATGACATTTTAAATTTGTTGAATACTGTTTAATTAATAAAAATGTTGAATTTTGTAAGACATATAGCATTCTGGATGTACCAAATAATTTACATTTTCTTTGCGTTGACTCTATGAATATAGTAAAAATAGTGTAGACTAGTTTTTATGAATAAGAGGGTACTTCCAAAAAAAGTTGTCTTAGTACCTACTTAGCTTACTCTCTCTATCTGAAAATTTAGCACTTTCCCTATCCGAGTATTTACCGTTATACTTATTATATCTATCGTGTCTGTACGGTTTCTCGCTCGCACTGTAGTGTATCTCCGAAGGCCCTATGGTCTTGGACCAGTGGTGGGTCCAATAGAAGTCGTCAGGGTACTGCGGGTAAGGGTTCTCCCGGCAGAGCACCACGCAATATATAAGACTGCCCACGAGTGTGATGAATCCAAATATAAGGAAGATTATACCCAGGATCCTGAAATTTAAAGAATTATTTAGTACTAATAAACGGTGTTAGCGTCATGAAGGGGATACTCACTCCATGGTCAAGCGTTCTAACCCCGGCTGTGATTTTCCTATTACATTTAATAATACAAATTCTAATAGCTTGCTGCTTGGTTCAATAACGTAGGGAAAAAAACGACAGACACGGACTGAGATTCCCGTGTATTGGCCGCTTCTGAGTTATAAATTATTCCTTTATTGTATTAATAAATATTAATTATTCCTGCGTTATATGAAATTATTGATTTTTGTTAAAACTTTGTAAGGGGTATGTTTTCTATAAATATTTTAGTTTTATTTTCCTCTGAAGTTATTTAAAATGTTTTTAATTTTTTTAGGTTTGGGAAATGTCCTTAAATTAGATGTCCATATTTTTTTATGTAATAGGAGGCAAACGTCAGCAATAAAGGCTAATCATCATCATCATCATCAGGAGGCAAACGGGCAGGAGGCTCATCTGATGTTAAGTGATATCGCCGCCTATGAACACTCACAATGCCAGAAGGACCCTTAGTCGAATCGCTAAGCTAAATTTGTTTCATTTTACAAGAATAACCCATGCAACCAATACAAACTACTTACTAGCTACAGTATATACATATAAAAAGATTTTGCCTTTGACTTTTATAGTTTCATTATGACTTTCTTATTCTTACAAACTAAAGTTCTAATTAAAGTACTCATTCGTCTCTTTCTGTTTATATTGTGATGAAAAGAGACCGGTCTGTTTTAGTTCAGTAACAAGATTGTCTAAGTATTTAAATGAATAGAAAACAGACCGGAATTTTAACTTCTACATACATTTTTATTCGAACAACATAAAAACCTCAAGCGTATTCACACAATGCTAAATCGTTTTTTAATGTTCATAAAATCTCTCATGGCGGTTAGCGAAGAATAGCCGATCCACATTTTAAAACCATTTCGTTCGTGGGAATACATTTTTGGATGATTTGCAGTGAAAAGTGACAGCCGTATTGTTATAAATGTCCATTGTCACTTGACCATACCTTGACAATGTTAATTACTTTTGTTAATGTATTAAAAATACGTACACAATCGAATTTCAACCTTTTTTTAATTATTATTTTCATCGATCAATCTCCCTCGTGCCTTCTCCATCTACACGACACTGGCGAAGTACCTTGTGCCCAGTTGGCACAAATAAAAGCCATTAAAAAAAAATACGTACGCATTTCGTGAAATTTATGAATATTAAATAGAATTAAAGGTATATTAGTATAAAAAATAGTAAACAAAGGATTGACATCGGAAATTATTTAAATTCCTAGTAATTTCTTTCTTAAACGTTTTATTTAAGTTTTTTAATTTTTTTAAATATTAAAATTTATGGTTGATAACATGGCACGAAAACGGGAATACTGGAAATCACTCCATAAACACCTCTCTAAGCCTCTGGACTCACTCAGCTCTAGCCAATCTAAAGTTTAAACCTAAGGGGCATACTACTTATTTTTTATAGTATTTTTTTTGTTTTTATTATATTTATAAAATAACAGTGATCTTTCTACGCTAATTCAGTTTCTGGGAAGGTCAGTCGATGAAATCTTTGAAAACTTTAAAAAGCAATGCTTAAATACTTTTTGGAACAAACGAATCTACCTAACAGCCATCAAATGCAGCTAAAGCAGCCCATAGACATCTATGTTAGTTAGGGGTGTGATGCCGTCCTTTATGAGAGGAGTATGCATTTCTTTTAAGTCTGGAGATCGTACCTCCGAGGCAACACGGATCAGCCTAGATGAGGCCGTACTTGAGCCATGTACAGTTGCATACGAGTACTTATTAACCATTTATATATTTTACTTACCAAACAAACAATGGTTCAAAGAACTGCAGTACTATAACGAAACCCAGTGTGACGAGGATCAATCCCAGGTTCAGAAGTAGCATCAGACAGCACATACCCTTGACGTTGGGACAAAATGGGTTTGGAGCGGCCATAGCGTCCACTTTTACCCCAGCCTGAAATATTTAAAGTCTATATTAGAAAGAAATCTTTGTGTCTTATACTTTCACGTACATTGAACCAACTTAATAATTAATTTTGGATCATCCAACGGATGTCCATCAATAAAACAGCTTACCTACTACTGCGTATTTAATTATACTTTGACCTCTTTAGTAGGTATCAGCTATATTCTATTATAGTAAATGATTTTTTGTGACTATGAAAGTACAGTGTAAACTCTTTATAACGAATTTCAAGGGACCGAGCATATTATTTCGTTATAGAGAGATTTTGTAATAGGCAGTGATTAGAAAAAAAAACAACGGGAGCACTCCGGGGTGCCGGCAGAAGTGAAAACTTAATATTGAAGTTTTCACTTTTAACACGTTGTGTTTAATTATAAGTATAAAAGTACTATCATTTATGAGGTAGAATACAATGTTTATTTATTGCGCTATCGTACACAAATATGACAATTTATGTGTTGTTATTTATAATATTATATCGTTATTTAAAGGTAAACTAGTTATCTGTACACCTTTTATATTAATTTAAGATTAGTTTTAAGACGCGGACTCTAATCGGGTATTGAGGGAAGGAAATTGTATCAAATAGCAAAAACAACCCTCAATCACCCTACCATTCAATAAATGCTTTTTGTGGTGTATGAAAATGTGGGTTAATGCTATAAAGTATAAACATATTATAAATATTACATCTATTATGTGTCAATACAGACTAGATCGAAAACCTAATCTTATTATTAAAATTATATTTATTAACTATTATTATTAGTTTTTTTACGTTTTATAGTTCTCAGCTTATAGCTGGTTTTCTTGACAGTTACGGCTAAAGCCAAGTAAGAGTTTTTCATCTAGTAATTTATAAAGTACTTACACATTTGCTTTCACTACTTCATCATCACTTTTTTCATTAATAGATTCACTTTGTTCGATTTCCATAATTTAAACAATTCACATTTACGAATACACAACAGTGTATTTACTACACAACAGTCAACAATACTTCACCATCCTTGGATACGGAGCTGTACAAACACACACGGTCATTCGCGCAGCGCCTTGCCCTGCCTCAGAAGTGAGATCTAGTTCCTCTCCCTTCCCCTCGATCTTACGTTTTTCGATCAGCATCACGTGACCCTGACGCAAGTTTGAAAGTTTTTACCCATAAAAATTACTAAAAAAACAATTTTAACCAATTACAATAATTTCTAATTTTATTACTATAAATAGGTAAATTATTCTAAACACATAACGCTTTTCTTTTACTGGCCATCTTGACAGTTTCAAAGTTTGTTTACCACTGATAATTAATTATAATTATACACGATAGTTGAAGGTGGTGCGTTTAGTAACTAAGAGTAAAATTTCCTACAGGCAATGTAATCTAAGAATAATGGCACACGTGTTAATGCAATAATAACAAAGGCGAGACGGCTGTTTGTCCTCAGGTGTCTTCCTTAGAAAATTCGGAACCTCAAAAGTTTAGTTTTGTAAGCAAAATAATTACACTTAAGTATGTTGTTGATGTCTAAATATGAATATATTGCTTCGTTGTAGAGAATGGCTGTTATAAAGAGTGAGTTAATGTATGGGTTTTGTGTTAAACCAAACAAATGTAACCATTTGTACGTTATATAGAGATTTTCGTTATAACGGATGACGTTATAAAGAGTTTACACTGTATATATTTCTCGAGATTTGAATCAAAGATAAGTAAGTAAATCCTAATAGCTTATAAAATCTGTTCAAATACTTATTGAATTTTAACAGCGCCCAAACGCTTGGTATTTTTTTTATACCAACTTGAGTTACTCATTATAAGGTATTTAAAAAACAATATAATTTGAGTAAAATTATTAGGTATTTTTATACGTAAAAGTACTAACTTTTCGGGAGACTTTGGAGCGATGTGTAGACGCGACAGATGGCGCCACACCACTACGATATGAATACACACTTCTTGGCGCACGAGATTGTCGACTGAAACAAATATCATGTTTTTTATTAATTTTCATCTTTGTTCTGCCTTCCTTACAAAGAACCATGATAATAGCCAGTGGTCTATGAATATACACACATACTACATTGACTTATATCTTGGTTATAGAATCCTTATTACTGTTACAACTTTTTATTTTTAACACAGAAACAATTAATCTATAATTAATCTCTTTGCACAGTTACACAATACAAAACGAAAACAAGAATACAAAGAAAAACATGTGAAAGAAGAAAAAAGAAAAACAAAAAGTATAAGCAACTCCAAGCTGAACGAAAAGTTTTAAATAAAAATATTTTTATTTGTATTGACTTGTAGAGTTGTTAGAGAAGGGAATGTATAAAGCTTTAACTGGTTTATATAAAAGGGGTACGATTATTCTATTAGGCTATTTGGAAGTCATTGCGAAGTCATATTTAGTTAAGACAATCCTTGTTCTTCTGAATGGTGAAGACAAGTTTTAATATGTAGAGAGGTTGTTGATTGTACACATTGATTTCTGGCATTTTGGCAAATTTGATTTTCATGAATTATATAATATTAAACTCCAGATATGTAAGCACTTAGTTTGTACTTATTTACAATATTCTTAACCTACATAGTTATAATTATTAAACATTCATAAATAGAAAATTAAAACAATTTAAAATTTAGCGTACGGGACGCTGGCAGAAATTTCCTCGCTGTATTGCGATACTTATTCGTTAGGCGAGGAAAGCATCAGCTCTGGGGTTGCCGGTACTATCTACCAGGCGCCAACTTAAATCTTTAATTAGCGCCTGCTAACTTGAACCCCAAGAGTCTACTCCAATGAGAACAAAATCAAAGTTGTTTTAAATTTAGTTACACCTAGATTTTGAAATCGCATTGCTCAACGAACACACGAAATCGTGTCTATGTAACAGAGCCATAATAAATAAAACTGCAGATTAAATTGATCAAGTTCAACTTGTCGGATGCAATTCAATATCGATGTAACGACCGAGTCACGATTGTGAATCGATTTGTTTCGAGTCAAGGCCAAATCGAGATGTCACGGAATCGATTCATTACATAACACGCCGGTAGTGCCGGTGCTAATCTTACTGACCTAGTGTGGGTGACATAATGTTTGTGGGTTAACATACCACTGGGTTAACGTCAATAGCATTAGCATACATTTCGTCATATGTTTTCTGACAAAATCAAATAAAGTGTAATAAATATATTTCTTTTAAATGGTTAATTATCTGTGATGTGTCAAAACTGACATTTTATTTAATTGTAATTTTGAGAGTTTGTTCGTCTGTGGAAAAGGCGCGAGTTTTGGCTGGTCACTAGAAGTTTTTTAAATAGAATATTTTCGGACTTTAATTAGGAATTAGATTGAAATAAATGTTTCGAAGAATTTTTATTAAATAACAAACTCTAAATGTTGTTTCTATAACTGTTTCAGGTAATTGATTAATTATTAATAACTTTACCTACTTGTCTTCACGTATTTTAGTTTTTTGGTTATTTATTAGTTAGAGGATTTTTTCTTTAAAAATTAAGGTAAGAATAAATCTACAAGTATTTCAGTTATTTAATTATTTTATTTATATATGTACTTCCAGCAAAGCGCGAAATCGAATAAACTCTGTCGCGCAACGAGTCTTTTTTTAAGATTTTACGGAGCTGCTAATCAATAGTTCTTATATTATTGGAAAATAATTAGATTTGTTATTAAAATTTAGTTAAAATTTAGTTTTTCATCTGTGTGATTGTGAATTAAGTTTAAAAATCATGAACATTCAACGTACAGAATTCTATTATCGATATTATAGTATAAAAAGTTATTAATAAAAATATATTAAATATACAATGAATTGTATTAAAATCCGTTAATGAAAGTTATTTTAAACAGTGAAGAGCTATATTAAAATGACTGCTCACTTTTGGTTTTATCAAATCAACACCATTATTTTGTAGCTGACAACTTTAACGAGAAAAAACTCAACCGATGTCAACGTCCCAAATATTTTTCATTGAACTAAGAAAGTTTAGAGTACAAAAAGGTAACGAGTATCGAAGCCCTTAGTCATGCAAACAAACACTTTAAATAAGTCGTCATGCTAACAATGCTGACAAAAACTTGATTGAAACATCACGATTAGGATAAATATGTACTTAACAGGATTTAAGTTCGGCGGCGGTTGTTGTAGATAAGTTCAAATATATCAATATCACTACATAGTATAAAACAAAGTCGCTTTCTCTGTCCCTATATCCCTATGTATGCTTAGGTAAATCTTTAAAACTACGCAACGGATTTTGATGCGGCGGGTTTTTTAAATAGAGAGATTGAAGAGGAAGGTTTATATGTCAACAACATCCATTAAATAGTGGAAAAATACTGTTATTTTTGAGGTCTCTAATGTGATGTCGTAAATAATTACATTTTTCCGCTTACATTGCAAACGCAAGCTGAACCCTACTGAGGCCACGGGCAATAATGTATAAATCAAAACTACTGGATCGATTTTAATCATTTTTTCAGTGATTTAGAGACATAAGTGTAGTTGACCTATTGGGCATTATCGGAAACGAGAATGTTATACTACAATTTATAAGTGTGGGAAAAACTGTAGGGCTCATTTTGGTTCAAGTGTGCGGTTGTTAACATTTTGATTTTGCTTCTAATTATTAACTAAAATATATATACGTAACTTAACTAATGTTACGTTATATATCTCAGGTTACAAATAAATAGGAGTGCTTTAGTAGATTCGTCTAATACTTTGTGCGTTCAAAGCCCGGATGTGCACTAATGAACATTTAACACTTGTTAGAACGGAAAGGAAAGCATTGTTAGAAACCGGAAGGACCAAATATAGACATGTCAAAGTCAAAATATTCATGTAAATATTTGGAAAGCGCGGTAAAATATTGCTTAAATTCTTATGCCCTATATATTGTTCACTTTAGAAACTTAAATGATAGGATTGGCTAAAAATTACTTAATTAATTAAAATTACTAGGAATTACGAAACACAGTAAGTAAATATTCATGAAACACTGAAATTTAAATTCCAAATAATTTTTATAATTTTCGAATCAAATCTCTCTGCTCTGCTGGAGGAAATTTTTATTTATGTGTGTATGTTCTCCTATAACGAGTTAGAAGTATTAAGCTAATTAAGTGTGGTCCATAAATGGACTCTCTCTCTTTAATCGGCAGCTCATGTCTGAGCGTCGTGGTCAGCAAGGAAGCAACTGGAGCGGATTATCTGTTTCCACCGGTTTTTGTCCAGCGCCTCTCTTATGACAGTGTACAGTTTTGAGGACGATGAGTCTTTACTGTGTTACCAAATACGATCAGTTTCTTCAAGTTCTCATCGCCTCTGCGCATTGTATGGCCGAAATAAGATACGATTCGCTGTTGGCATATGGTAGACAGGCGAGTCTATGCGGAGTTGGATCATGATCGATGTATTGGTGCGCTCCGCAGTCCACGGTATTCTTAGCATTCGCCGCCAGCACCACATCTCAAAGGCATCGAGGCATGCCTTTCTCGAGCCAAAATAGTCCAAGTTTCTACTCCATACAGAAAGATAGGGAACACCAGAGCCCGAATCTGTCTTATTTATCTTCTATTTATATTCTGTCTTTTTAAGAGGAATTGGTATCAAAACCAACCAATTCCTCTTTTCTTCCATATGTTGCCTAAATGTGTCATGGCATCTTTAGCCATGCCGATTCGCCTTTTTATCTCGGGGGATAAATGGACTATTTAATTAAAATTACAATTCAAACCAGAAGTCCCTAAGATTAGCACGTTCAAACAAACTACATATTGAACTTTAAGACTAAAGTGTACAAGATGTTGCTTAAATTTGATTACACGTTTCCCACAGCCCTTACCAAAATTATCGTCGGCGTTTCAAAGCTTTGTCCGAAATGTATTAATGTAATCTGGTGACCAGTGCATTAGTTATGGTCTCATCCAAGGACAGTAGAAAGTTATAATTGGTCACGCCTTGGGAATCTTTATGGGAACTAAAATAAGGAACGAAATTTTTTTTTATAGAAGATAATGGAATTGTTGTATGATTTTTACCAGTAACGCAATGCTGCAAGCATTATTATATTATTCTACAGTATAGAATATCCTACAGTCGCTTTCTCATTACGCTACGGATTTAAGGGTTTAATAAAATTTATGAGGAATTTATTTTAAGAGAAGTTTTTGTCAATACTAGTGTTTTAGTAGAGACAATCATTATTGCGTTCAGATCTGTTTGTGTTGATATAATCTTAATTGTTGATGTGTGTTCGAATCCAAAACAATTAAAAAAAATAGAGAACGTTTAGATTAACAAATATATAGATAATTTCTTAAAGTATACAAGGAAATATAAACTTCAATACCGTGTATTTTAAAGCTTTACAAGGATCAAAATGGCGTGTATAATTTAGGGTAAATATGTTTATTTATCCCTTGAAACGTGGTGCAACTAACAGAAACCACATCGTTATGAGGTTATGAAACTCAATGGCCTAACCCTAAGGCAATTACCTAGAAAGCTCTACGTCTAAACACAGTCTCACGCGCATTGTGCACTCAATGCCCTGTCAACAATAATAGTGGTTCAGTAAACCGATCAACAGATATTGGTTCCATCATAATGCAGTTTTCCAACCGGCAGTTGCGAATTTGCAAAAAAATAAATAAATCAGTGGCGCTACAACCTCTTTAGGTTTTGGCCTAAGATTTATGAATTTGTTTCATGATCATTTTTAAACCTAATAGGCAAGTAGGTGATCAGCCTCCAGTGCCTGACACACGCCGTCGACTTTTGGGTCTAAGACATGTCGGTTTCCTCACGATGTTTTCCTTTACTGTTCGAGCAAATGTTAAATGCGCACATAGAAAGAAAGTCCATTGGTGCACAGCCGGGTATCGAACCTACGACCTCAGGTATGAGAGTCGCGCGCTGAAGCCACGAGGCCAACAAAATACCTACCTAATAATTAAAAATTGATAAATATGAAATTAAAATAGTCCCTTTGACAGTGTATGCTGTCAGCGTTTCCTCTCTGGGGTCACCGTACTATCTACCGGCGCTAACTCAAACCTTTAATTAGCCCATGCACTTGAACCTCACGGCCAAAGAGTCTCTAATCTAAACAAAATCATGGGATTTGTTTAGATTAGAGACTCTTTGGCCCTTTTTTGGTTTACATGTTGGATTGAGGCGGAAATATCAATTATAAAAAGTCGTGGTAGAAAAGCTTACGTCAAGAAGCAGGTATTAGATGGAAATCGACTAGTAGACGCACTAGTAGACACAAAAATATGTCCGTCCGTTAAGCCCCACGTTGTATATACTGTATCACCGTTAGTCGCTCCAATACAATGTGTCGAGATGAAGTCAATAAACATACATCGGATGAGTCATGCGTGCATGCGCATGCGATTGCACTATGGGTAATTTTCCATCCATCTCGCCGTTTAATACGCCGGTTTTGTTTTGTGAACGTAAAAGTAAACGGACGGTTTGAATGCGACTTTTATAGTACAGATTCCCACTGCTCGATTCTGCTATCTGTTTCTTTGATGAAATTAGTGTTAACGATGAGGGTGTAAGCAATGGATATAAAACTTATACTTTAAAAATTACCCGCAATTACGAGTAATTAATTTTTGTAAAATTAGTTTGCTGATTCCACTGCAACTATTTATGTTTAAATTTTACGTAATTTCAAAGGAAATTATGTAAATAATGGAAAAAAAAGATTGCCAGCTCTGTCAGCCGCAACGTTAGGGTTGCCAGGTATATTATTGTTAATTATTTACAGTCATTTGTTTTATTTAAATCTTATTACTATCATTGGTTTTGTGGCGCTAACCTGTAGCCAGAATTGTTTATTGAAAGCATGGCAACCTCTGCTTTGCCATTCTTAACTCGCAACCATGGATGTGAGAACAGAGAAATATTGGTAAAAGTGCTATTCGGTTGAAACCCGCTTGTAAAACGTATTCGAAATGCCCGTCTACATTGTCAGAGGACGAATCTAGTAATTGAACACGTTTCGCGGCCCGCTTGTATGAATTAGGCGAAGGATTAGGAATACATCTAGCGGTACCAAGTAACCTCACTTAACTGTTATAGTATGCACTTTGTATAGTAATTTAAGTGGTTTTTAGAGTCAAAAGTCGAAAATTTTGTTTAAATGAGACTCTTGTTTGGTTCTCCGACATCCTGTTAATTAATGCCCTAAATATTTTAGTTGCATATATTATATTTTCATAATAGTTTATGATGTAGAGAATTATACTGTTACGAAGATATATACAGTCAACCTGACTAAAATGTTGCCCGAATTTTCCACAAGTAAGCGATGTTTTTATAAAGCGTGAAATAAAATTTGATTTATGGCCGTTTCAGGAGAGGTTCTATTACATTTCAGATTATTGTAATTTACATAAAGTTTTGTTTTCAGGAGGCTAAAACATTTTTTCAGGCGTTTTCTTTTTAATTTGTGTCTTGTTAGTACAATTAAATTCCTCGTTGATTTATATTTAAAAAAAACCCTTGAAGAGATCTAGGTCGTTTTCTAACCGATCCCCTAGCTCGTAACAATAAAACTAAAACATTACAAGTAATAGAACCTATTTAATGTTCTGATTGACAGTATGGGGACAGTCGTATTTCAATTAATTTAATTTAAAATTAAACCTTTGCAAAATGTTCTCTATAGATTATATTAATAAGCATAGATATAGGTTTTTTAACAGAACATAGTTATACTTGAAATTTATTGGCACGGTTACACTACATACATTGTTTATTTATTTATACTTCGTTGCAAGAGGGTAACCACTGTAAGGATTTTTTTAAAGATTAAATAAGGTGAGCGCAAGAAGTCAAAAACTATATAAAATATCGCTTAGACACAAATAATGGAACAAAACATAGCAATCAAACATATGTAGAAAATGAAAGGACAATTTGGCACTAACTGATCTAACAGTAATGTTGCCAAAGTTAAGGATATGATGTGGACAGACAGCTGGTACAGTAGAGATTAAAAGGAAGATAGAGAAGGAGCTAAGCGGGTAGATGTACTATAACTGTTTGTCATGCACTACAAAAACAATGTCTCACCTGATCTCCGAAGGTGGTCTGTAAGCAGCGCTGGTCACGTAGACTTCCGAAGCAGAGTCAGCCCTTGGTGAGCCATTGGTATGTCTCCTACCATTACGTTCAGACGGTGAGCGCGTGCGCTCGTCCATTACCTGAAACCACAATGCGTGTATGTTATTGTGGTTATAATTTGATTTTTTGGATCTTTAAACGCGTACCATACCCATATATATTTGCTAGTACCTTCAGTACTGGCATCGTGACGAATATTGCGAATACTTGACTATTAAGAAAAAAATGATCACAAAATCTTTACAAAATTATTTATCTTTGGGTACTTCTTTTATGGACAGATGTTTGGCCATAATCCCACCTGCTGTTAAGTGAGATGTGGCCTATTGGAGTGCACTCCTGTCTAGGAGATGCCTGTTTAGCCGCCGTTTGAACCAATGTCTCTTAAGGAAAGATTGAAGTGGGCAAGGAGTTCCACGCGGCGATCAAAATCGTGTAGTGCGGCACTTGGGGATGTGAACAACAAAAGGGTATTCCAGCGTCCTTCTAGACGAGTGTAGATAGAAAGATGATGACGGAATCAGGTTGTGTAGTTCCAAGAAGCATTCTCCGGATTGCAATTTATAGAAGACTGAAAGGCACACAACTGAACGGCGATCGACAAGACGTTGTCAAGAGTTGAGATTCAGCGGTACTTATGCCTAGTAATTTTTTTAATTTTCTTTTACCAATGGCGCTACAACTTTTAGGCATGGGCCTCACATTTCTGTTATTGTTTCGTGATCATTTGTAATAGGCAAGTAGGTGATCAACCTGACACACACCGTCGGCTTTTTGGAATTAAGAGACGCTGGTTACGATGATTTACATCACCATACGAGTGTTAAATGCACACATAGACAGAAAGTCCATTGGTGCACAGCCGGGGATCGAATACAACCCCAGGGATGAGATTCGCAAGTTGAAACCACTAGGCCAACACTGCTCATTTTTATCGCTTGGAAATTATAGGTATTATTATTTGTATTAATATATTCACGAATAACATTATTCTCTCTTTATAATATTAGTATAGATAAAACTATATCTAGACATGTTAAAGCTATCAAAACAATTGAACGTCAAACGTCGTGATGCGATAAAAATAACGCATGATCCAAATGTACATAATATTGGATTATTCGCAATAAACAATGTTATGACTTATGGCTTAAAATCCAAATAGTATGAACGCTGGAATTCAGTAATGATTGCTTGTATAGGCTTCGGAACAAGTCATAAGAGTTGACTTTAGGTTGAAGGTTATTTAATGAAAATTACCAATTAAAAAGGTTTTATAGGATAGTACAAATGTTTAATTTATTTATTAATTAAGTTAATGATACGATTTTGTGTAGTTTTATTACAAATATTATAATAATTGTAGGTTACCAATACTTATTTATATTCTTTTATTAAATAAATATCCTATTACAAATAAAACAATAATAATAAATCAATGGCGCTACGACCTTTTTAGGTCTGGGCCTCAGATTTCTGTATCTGTTTCATAATCATTTGGTAATCTTATAGGCAAGTAGGTGATCAGCCTTCTGTGCCTGACGCACGCCGTTGACTTTTTGGGTTCAATCGGTTTCCTCACGATGTTTTCCTTCACCGTTCGAGCGAATGTTAAATGCGTACATAGAAAGAAAGTCCATTGGTGCACAGCCGGGGATCGAACCTTTGACCTCAGGGATGAGAGTAGCACGCTGAAGCCACTAGGCCAGCACGGCTCAGTTACAAATTTGTTTTATTTTACGTAATACTAATGATATTTTAATTAATTTTAAAATGGTTTAGGATTTTTTTGTGATTATTCAATAAATAACTCTAGTACTGCTCACGACACGAGGTATCCTAGTGTATAGCCTAGCGCGCCTAATCTTTTAGTTGTATTGTATTTTATACGTTTTATAATTTTTTTCTTTATAAACTTGGATGAAATCATTGCTATCATCCCAGGATGTTCACAATTGTATCTAGATGAGATTTATGTACCCATAATTTAAATACAAACACCAAATTCCACAAAGAATAAATCTACTAAGTTCAATAAGAATAAATATTGAAATAATAGAGAAGGCCAAAAACAAATGAGGTTTGGAGGCCTACACTGAAAGACACTGTCCAATGTCCAAGTGCTTAAATGGGCCTTCGCTGTGAATCAATGTAACAACTACGTAAATTATTAAAGAACAATAGATTTTTGAACAAATAAAAAATCGCATTTTTTTAAATATTGAATAAGTCATTTAAATAGTCGCGTAGTTAAAAAGATAATTCAATAAATGTCTATTAAATAAAACGCTGTGTTCTCAAACTTGGACGCGAGAACGTTTAGGAGCGCATAGCGGGCTGGGCATGTTTTGATAGCATTTTAATCGATTTCGGACGAAAATAACTATTTACGTTACTTCTCCAGTTATTACAACCTGTTATATTGTTTTCTTAATATTTTCAATGTGTTTACGGATCGTAAAAAAATTATTGAGTTTCTTGTTAGTTTAAACATATAATTACATTAGATACATTGTTTTATCTAAACACTGCGTTCAAGTAATAATTTCGCATTGAGCTTTGTTATAAATTTATATAGAAATAATATATTGATATTCTTTATTGCAAGATAGTACCTGAGTCTTACACTCAGAAACTAGATGATAGGACGATAAAGAAAACAAACAAACCAGTGGCGCTACAACCTTTTTAGGCCTGGGCCTCAAACTTCTGTATCTGTTTCATGAACAACCTCCTGTGCCTGACACACGCCGTCGACTTTTTGGCTCTAAGACATGTCGGTTTCGATGTTGTCCTTCACCGTTCGAACGAATGTGAATGCGCACATAGATAGTTCATTGGTGCACAGTAGGGGATCGACCCTACGACCTCAGGGATGAGAGTCCCACGCTGAAGCCACAAGGCCAACACGGCTCGAGACGATAAAGCCGTCTAATATTTTGTTAAATTAAAAAAAAATGGGTAAAATAGGGTATCCGAAAAATCTATCTAATCTAATTTATTCAAATAATTGTGGTTTAATATAATGAAAGCATATGTATATTTTTCATATGTATCATAGTTAATTATTAAATAATCAATACAAAGCCTATGTTGTTAAAATATTAATAAGAAAAAATGTTGCCAGCATTTTTGTTCAGCATTGTCCGTTGCCAAACTATTTATTTTAGTGTTTTCGTTTGCTGTATTTATTTGTACTTAAGTCAAAATTAGCTGGTTAATTTAAAGCTCATTTAAAACTTTACAAGCGAACAGATGGACACGGAATCGAATTTTATTATAGTCAGAAGGCGTCTGTTCGCAATTTTACGGATGGAAGTTGCGTCAATACTTTGGAACGCAAATTAGAACGTACTTGTTTGTTTCTTAGTAGTTTTCATGCGCCTACGCAAGCATCGTAAACATAATTATGATTAAGCTAAAATCTATCTTGGTTCGTCTTCAGTGCTTGGTAGTGTCCAACATTACATATTATTCAGTATACTGATGATGTCGGCAAATCTTGACATGGCGATTTGGGCCCCTCTGGTGTGGTAACGTCCTATATACCATAGCATATAATATAATTGACCACTACAGTGAATATAAAGAATTAGATGTTGGCCTAGTAGCTTCAGAGTTCGACTCTCATCCCTGAGGTTCGATCCCCGGCTGTGCACAAATGGAGTTTCATTATGTGCGCATTTAACATTAGATCAAAAGTGGAAGAAACACATCGTGAGGACACCGAATTGCCTTAGACCCAAAAAGTCAACGGCTTGTGTCAGGCACAGGAGGCTGATCACTATTGCCTATTAGACTGACAAATGATTATGAAACAGATACAGAAATCTGAGGCCCAGACCTAAAAAGTTGTAGCGCCACTGATTTATTTATATTTTATTTTAAAGCATTAGATAGATATCCATAGAATGCGGTTATAATCCGCCTATTTGTCTATGCTTTAATGGACAAGCAATTAAAACCGAATGGACTACTTCCGCTGAATAATTACCCTTTCAAGCTGGTACTCACCGTATATTCCGATAAAGTCCTCTCCGAGGGCGCCCGATGGCTGTCATTCTCATCCCGTGATGATGCTCTGTGCGGAAATCCACCCGACGAAGGAGAATCAACGCCAGACCGGTGGGTAGCGACGTAGTGATTATTCTTTAGTTTATGCGCCATTTTGAATCTGTGTCAGTGACCTGTCATTTTCAAATGCGCGGCAACCGCAACATTTTTAATTTTGCGTCTGTGGTCACTCCTAATCTGTCATGATCCAATCTTGTAAGTAGTTTGTAGGTTACTGAAACAAAGGAATGGTATGACCTTTTTATAACCTTGAAGTAATTTGTGGTTAGGCGATATTGACCTATACAATCCACTTGCTTCGATCGAGATTCGATTATTGTGCAATGTTCTATTTCCTAGTTCACACGTTTTTGTTGATTGATATAGCAATTAAGCGTAATTCGACATGTTTGATTGCAGATAAAATTATCAATGGAGCAAAAACTAATTTTATTTTAAATATATTATTTATTATAAAAGCGGATATGAAGGTATTTAGTTTTTTATAATTAAGGTAAGACTAGGAACTATTTATAAGTATATATTATATACTTTATTATACTCACTCACTAACAAGATGAGAAAGGAGTGTTCTAGGCCGAAATTGAAAGATAAAGTTTTTACTCCAGAAAAAATAAAAGAGATGACAAAGTTTAGAAATGCTGTTACTTCTAGTAAAAGGCTGAAATGGAAATGGACAGGACACATTGTGAGAGAAGACAAAGATAAATGGAAGAGAAAAGCTACGAAATGACTTTCTCACTATGACCAAAGAAAACGAAAAAGACAATTAAAAAGATGGGAAGATGATATAGGTATAACAGTTGGTCCTATGTGGCTACGTAAAGCTAGACACCAAGAGGAGTGGAAGCTATTGGACGCCGATGTCCAAGGACAAGCTGTAAAATATAAATAAACCGGCTTGCCTTGATTAATTATTAGTGTTTATAGTACTTCACATTTTTATGTACTAGAATAAGTATTTCACAGCAATAAAGGCTATTATTATTATTATTATATACTGAAATTTATTTGATGAAAGTCTATATCTTAACGTTTCTATAGAAACGTCAAAACTGATCAGAATCTAGTATTCAATGTAACTAGTGACCTGGATGATTTGCTGTTATAATAGAAATCAGAAATGAGGACACTGGAAAAATCTCGATAAACATAACTATTACAGAACCTTAACTCCGTAAGATTAGTTCGTACGAAATTAAAGTATTACCAACTGAAACAGTTCTCAGAGAGGAAGTTTTATCGGATTTCAAAGAAGTTGAAGAATAACAGGTCTGCGATGATTTTGTTTTAATAATTGCAGGTCAAACCCGTTGGTGTTATATGTTGGAAATATTAACTTTATTTTATTGTTACACGTCACATGTTTGGCACTTAATCTTTAATTTATTAAATTCGCTAGTTTTCAGCAACAATCCTTTGTAAGTTTTTACAATCTTGATTCTTTGTGCAACCGTTCTATACTCTGTGGCTGGTCATTCTATAGTATACACCGTTTTGTAATCTGTGACCATCCAGAGTTATGTATATAAACAAAGATTTTCATTCATTTTATCAAATCAAATCAAAATACGTTTATTCAATTTAGATGCTTCTTAGAGCATGCTTATGAATGTCAACAACGTTTACAAAATTCACGAAAGAGCAATACTACGCCATCCATAAATAAGCCATAAAATGTTATTACATACAAATACATATGTAATTATTATATTTAAGTCAATAGATAAAACCATAACGAATTATACGCGTGAAACTATTCGATTGGTGAAAATCGTGCACAGATCCGTTCAGAGCTGTTGAATTTATCGCGTTGTTACAGATATATACAGCCGGGGGACTTCATTATACCAAGTACTATAATCCTAAATCTAAAATGCATGTTAGAAGAAAGTATAAGTTATACTAAAACTTTAATCAAAGTAACAAAACGCTTAAAACAATTTTCTCCACACACTTTCGTTTTTTATTGAATATTTTGATTATTCGTGATCGAATTCAGTTGCCGATTAATTATATCGATTCAGGTCGACACTAATCGAAATGAATGACGTATCAGAGACGGACGGAAACAATGTTTTCTGTTAGATTGATTTATTTGTAGTTTGATTTGGGTGTGGCATTTTGTATTTTTGTGAAAGTACTGCATTCATATATACTTTCCTTATATTGGTTATATTTGGGTCAAGAGTATAGAAAATAGAAGGATCTGCAGGAGGCCTTTATCGGTAACGGACTGAATTTTTAATTTATTGAAAAGAATTTGTCCCTTGGCAGGAACCATAGGTACAATGATATGTTTGGAACAATATTTTTTGACATAATCTAGATTGATCTAGAGATAAAGACGCAATATATATCTAACAAAAAGTAAATATAAGAATTATATCCATACATAGGGAATAAAGCTAAAGTTTTAAGAGGTGTAATATAAAATAATAAATATAACTACTAATTACTTTTATCGCTGAACAAATAAGTATCGCAATACATCAAGGAAATGTTGCCAGCGTTAAAGATACACTGCCACAGACACCAAACTTTTTAAATTTGTTTTAATTTTCTGTTATTAATGTTGAATTATTATTACTAATTAGGTTTAAAATATTGTAAATACCTTATATTTGTATGTTGGACAAAATTAAATGTAACATTTAATTAATTTTTGTAATATTTTAAGTATATTAGCGATATTTGTTAACGAAAGGAAAAATTTGTGGTTTAAGTTGCATTGGCTAAACACCAAGTTGTCATTAGCTTACATCGATTAATTAATCAAGTGAATTCATTAATCAGACGACAAAGGGGTATTGTGTTCGATTCCCGACCATTAAATGTTGTGTAACTGTTTATTGTGGTGTAGCAACGTTATCAATTAAAGCGTGACATTTTGAAGGGCCTTGAATAAGAGTTTTTAGGTCAATCGTTTATAGGCGTTTAAATATATAACTAGATCCTATTGAACCTTATTAATGAGTATATATTGGCGCTACAATCCTATAGCATAGTTTTTTTAATAATAAATGATTTGCAAGAGTGCCACACATAATGGTGTGATAATTTTCCTTAAGTATACAGCATACAAAAATACATACAACCCCTAATTTTTATGATTGTAGATAGTTATTTTTATTGAACTAAAAAAATGTTTCCTAGAAATAATATACATGGCAAAACAAACGTTTGCCGGGTCAGCTAGTTTTACATATAAAATAATACTTTGGTTGAAAATAGTGGTGGTTAGAGAAAATAAAAAGGGGGAACCAACCACAAATTCCTTGCTGACTTTCACATTCAGGCTTTGAGTTTGCAATTGTCCAAGAGATGTCGGTAATGTTACAAAAACAAATACTATTAACTTCGGGCCCGATCTTCGAGATTACACTCGAAATGTTTATTAATATTTTATTAGAAGATTGTATTGTAAGTGTTTCGTCGGTACACAATCTTGTTTTATGCATTAACCGCATATAATAACAGTTAAATAACAGCAATTAATTATGAATGAGTTTTGTATGTAAATGGAAAGTGGCAGACGTGCCGAGTTCTCGCAAAACATAAATGTGCTAAACAGTCTATTGTTAGAGTTTCACAAATATGCAACCTCATTGTGGTCTAAGTTATTTTTTTAATATTCGTGTTTTTATTGAGACTTCATTGTTTTAAGAAATAATAATAATTACAATAAATATGTACAGTGGACAAACGTCACGTAACCTTGCTCGTATTAAAAAACAATTTTCCCGTATTGAAATTAATTGAAATGCCATTGATCGGATCCAACGCCAAAACACCACCTTAGTTATATTTGTTAAGGCCCTATCGCAGCACCAATTTTTGCCGTGTCAGTGTCTCGGGACTGCGGGGCGCAGTGGAGAGCTGGAGCACTGAGGCGCGCCGGCCCGTAATAACAATTAGTTATGTAAAACATTTAATTAATGTAATTTTATCAATTTTTTTTTCTGAAATGGAATACTTGGCTTGTGATAAAATAAATAGTGTAAATTTCAAAATTGTCTATATACATTTTCGTCATAAAATGAATTCAAAGTGTCAATATTGGCTATGTTTGGATTTTTTTTCTTTCGAGCGATGTTATTTAAATCGTGTATAGATCTTTTAAAATGGATACATAAACTACTCAACTCCACCATATATTTTTTCCATTTGTGCTACTTCAAGAAATGATGAAGAAAAATGGAAAGAAACAATGTACTTTTTTGGAGTTTGGCGACATGAAAATGATTTCATGCTTTTATTCAATAGATCATCTTCTTTGGACCTATGGTGATTTTTTTTTATTGAGAAAAAGCTTGCCAACGCTCGGCAAAACAAACACTTTGTGAAGAACTTAAAGGCAAACATGACATACATATATAGATCATAACCTATTATTAAACAAAACAAACATTACAAAAAAAACAATTACTCTGACAAAGAAACACAATAAAAATAAGTATGTAAAAAGCAAACAGATTGAGGTTTGACTGAGGTACGAGAAACTACCTCCAACTATTCAACGTACCCCAAAGGCCGGCAACGCATCCACAAAAAAGGGTATCCTCAAATCTTGCTCTCATCTTAAATCACTCATATATTTCGACAATCGTATCGAGGTACCACTAAGTTCATAATTGTCACGCCTGAGGGAGACAGCAGATCGTTGGATTAGGAGGCTTCGCTTCTTAAAAAAATTTTATTCTATAGTCGCTTCATTCTGTAGTTTATGACACACATAACGCTAAACGGTCTATTGTCATAATGTTTTTGCATTGTTTTGTTTATACGATCTGAATGTTTAAATACTAATGCAGTATATATTATATACTCACTATATAATAAATATATCACTTAAAAATAATATAAATATATTAAAAAAAACAATATTACGTGTGATTCGTAAAGCTTTTAGCTTTTAGTTTAGATTAATTTTGGTAATTGTATATTTTTTCTGTGGTTCTTGAGTTATGTAACCTAACATTAGTTAAGTTACATATATATATATATATTTATATTTTATAGTCAATCATTAGAAGCGTAAACCAAATGTTAGCAATTATCCCACATTTGAAGCCAAAATGAGCCCTTTAGTTTTACCCACTCATAAATTGTAATATATAAAAAATAAAAATCACTTTATTTGACGAAAAACATTTGGTACTTACATTCTAAAGGCTATAAACATACAATATGCAAAGAATCGTTGTGTTTTCACTATTATTTTTGGTGAACCTCGTACATAAAATAATTCTATGTGCACTAGCGATTAAACTAGGCCTAGCCTGTATCTTAAACGCTAGTTCCTTCCAGTGTCTTTAACAAATTGGTTAGGTTGTTTGTCATTACATATTTATACGGGTTATATTTTTATTGTTTATAAAACTAAATGAGGGTAGAATCTAAAAAAACTTGTTGCAATTTGTTAGACTATAGTAAATGTGAACTTCGACAAATATTTTTTTAAATCTTGTGGATGAGAAACTTGAATTTGAGATATGAATTTATTCTCGTTTCCGATAATGTTCAGTCGACTACACTTATATTAATTATAGGTAACATAAGTGTCACTTAGATTTAAGAACCCTTAAATATAAGTTAGTTTTTTGTTAATCCAGCGTTGCAACCCCACTACCCCCTATATTGGTTATAAGCTCATGTTTCAAAGCCAGTTGACACCCAACTTCAAACAAAGTGTTTCATTTAACATATATTTGAACGTCTCTTAACCGCTACCGAACTTAACTATTAACTGTTAGACAATTATACTTAATAGCAATATGAAGACTTATTTGAAAACAAATACCCGCCACACCACATCAAACACAATGCAAACCTATATATGTATAAGCAACCCAAAAAACGCTTTTTCTCCTTCCGAGGCCCTTTCATCTTTAACCACTTCCTTAAAACCAAAATTATCACTAACATTCCAAAAATTACATTTAAACATCTCAAACAATATCTTGTTAATCTGTCCTATGCTGATACTGAAGATATTCTTATTGTGCAAAAATAGTTTAAATATAAATGTGTTATGTATATATGTTACTGTAAAAGCTCGAACTACGGTTAATCTTAAGATTTAAGTGTAAGTCTTAGGATTTACCGACATGAGTTGGTAAATGTAAGTATTTTTGAAAATACGACGATTTTTTCGAGCTTTTACCATTCGAATTCAGTATATGCTAGGTTTTACCAATGTCAGCTGGTTGATGTTGGTATTAGGAATAAAACAATGAGTAATTCTTAATTATTTACTTTAATGAACTATTAGACAAAACAGGTACATAGTATTATAAAGGTATCATATGATAGTAATAAGTTCATACTAATACCAACTTATTTAAATTATTTTGAAAAAAAAACACATAACGTATATCTCTGAATATCTCAATCTCTATCATATCTATCTAACTGAATCAGTAGTTCTCTATTTGGAATTTAACAACGAAATACAAACATAATGCTTACATAAGCTAGTCTAACTTAATAATTATTTTTGTTTTTCAAAATTACCGTGCCATTAATGTAAATCCTAAGATTTAGCAACGGAATGGTGGTAAGAGTTCGAATCGCAAACCTTTTGGGACATTTACCATTAGGAATTGGTAGATCTTAGGTTTTACTGGAATATCTTAGGATTTACTGCAGTTCGAGCTTTTACAGTAACATATATGTATATCATTAAATAAAATACTGTTTACATGTTAAAAGGAATGGCTGCCCACAACACAGGGAATCCTAGTGTGAGGGCCAGTGCACTTTACTTTATCTAAATATCCGTGTATATTGTGTATCATAAAGGTTTTCTTTCTTTCTTTTCTATTAATTTAAAACAAAAAGATATATATTTTCTTTGTAAGTTTGTACCCGTGGCATTAATGACGTCAATCGTGAAGTATATTGTTCCATTATTGTCTAAATAAACTCAGTCCTATGAAGATCGGATACATAATAAGTGAACGTTATCAATCATTCTGAGAAGAAAGGATTTCAAAGATTATAAGTTAATTATAACATGTAATTAGTTTTAGGGTGAAGCTGCATTATTCAACAAAGCAATTATAGTGGTACTTGGAGCAGGAGTCCGAATAAGAATTATAACGTACCAAAGTGTGTCAAAGTAACAATTATTTAAGAATTCAAAAAAACATGCAAATTAAACCTGGTTTGATTAATTCCAGGGTAAGATAAAGTTTTTTGAGTTAAGTATAGGAGGTCGACAACGTACAAGTCAACTGGTGGGATGTTTATGGGACCACCTAATAGATACCGGGGTTGCCGTAAGAGGTCGCTGGCTAGCGATAAGGCCGCCCGTTGCCTCCCTAATTCATGTTATGTGAAAAGTGTTAATAAATAATATAGGATATTAGGGAATCTTGCCAACTATATATCTAAACATATATGTTTTATTTCGTGTACCTAGATACCCCATCATCCCATTTATCATTATAGATCGCGTTTTGGTCGCGAACTCATTGATATCTGATAAACGAGCTAGGTCTGGATATCCATTATTGCTCTCCTCACACTTTGAAATCAGTTTTTACAATTTATGAATCGATGTATTTTTTTCCGTTCGAGTTTTTTATGTTTGCCTATAAGTGCTAGTCACATTGAAACGTGCCATTATCAGTGTGGCGAGCTAGGCAAGCAATTGTAAATAAATACACACTTATTTTGTTTCCAGGCGAACCCACTTTTGAATGTGCTTAACTCGGTACTACAGAAGATCTTAGCTGTGTAAGTATCCTATCAAGCATATCGCTCGTCACGGAAGGCAATCAGGAAGCCATCATGACATAATGAGAAATGACGTTCCATCGTCAGCCGTCATACTTGACGCACCAATTATTGTGATCGATATATTTGTAAAGGCTCTTTACAGAGATATAATTTTATACAATTTAAAAGGAAAAAGGAGATCCATAATTATCTTCTTTTCACCATAAACGTTTTATAATGAAGTGTGAAAGAATTATTTAAAGCTTTATGGTCATTTTGACGCGATTTTAGATTTTTTTTTTGTAACAAATGTGAATACGCCACCCATAGACACTCACATTGCCAGAGGACTGGCAAGTTGCCGGCCTTTTAGGAAATGGTACGCTCATTTTCTTGAAGGACTCTAAGTCGAATTGGTTCGGAAATACACGGGCAGCTGGTTCCACATGGCGGTGGTGCGCGGCAAAACCTGCCTTAAAATACGCAGTTATAAGACGACGGATGTCGATTATGGTTAATTGTATCTAAAAGGTGATACAATTTGGCAGGCGATGAAATGTAGCTGTGCCAAAAATTAAAATATGAAAAAATAAATGAAAAATTGGATCTACGGTATGGTTTGTTCTCAGTGAATAGCGTGTATACTGTAATAATAATTCTCGTGTCACAGTTTTCGTTGCCATGGCCCCTCCGCTACGGCTTGACCGATTCTCATGAAATTTTGTGTGCTTATTGTGTATGTCTGAGAATCGGACAACATCATTCATCCCCTAAATGTTAAGGGGCCACCCCTAAATATTTTTTTAATTTTTAGATAAATTACTTGTTTTTTTTTTTTAGTGATTAAGCTGAAAATGCATATACATAATTTCCCCCCCTCTACGATCAACCCTTTTTTTTTTATAAATGATATACATGGCAAAATGACGTTTGCCGGATCAGCTAGTAATTTTATAAAAAAACATCTTATCTGTGAAACAGTTTAAGGTCACTTCTATTATTATTTGTTTATATTTTATTAAATATATTTGTGATGTGTCCATTGCCTTATTGATAAATAAATATTTTATATTACCTTAATGATAAATGGTAGATGAACGATGCTGGAAAGTTATTGTTGATGGTCGATGTAAGATAGGGCCACGCCCAGGATTTCTTCGTCTTAATTTACTACTTACAGACGAAGTAACGGTAGGAGGACGGTGAGTAATAATGGTAATAATTTTGACATTAAGATACCATTGTGACTGGAAATCAATGGATAGTTTGTAACTTCATATGTAAATAGCAATATATATAGACAATAGCATTAATCATATGTATTTATAAATATCACGTAATAGCAAGATATTTTTTTAAGAATTCGCAGTCAAGGCACATTTTAAATTTGGTTTAGGCATTTTTCCTTTGGAACAGAAATAAGGGCTACCAATAGAGCGATGGGCGGACCAGATCGAAAAAAATTACGCAAAAAAAAAATTGTGGAAAATGTTGAAGGAAACTATCTTCTGAACAGCGGCCACATCTTAGAGTAATAAAATTTTAAATATGTCTATTTTTGTATAATATAAAGGTGTGGTTGAATAAAGGCTTATTATTTTTTTCCTTTGGGAAGTCAAATAAAAATGAATAATTTAAATAATTTAACTCAATTACAATATCGTTACATTAACAAACTAATATGTATTACTATTATTGTTAAAAAAGTATAGTAATTAATTGTTTCGTTACGGAGAGTTAAATAAAGAGAAGTATACACATTTAATCTGTTCCCGTCACAGCATTAAAACAATCTAAACGAACTCGCTTAGATTGTTTGACTAGTTATTAGACTGATTTAGGCCTTAAATTAAATTACTAAGTTAACTATAAAATTTAAAACTTTGTACAAATAAATCGCTGTATCAAAGATTCAAGTATTTTTCACGTATTTAATATTTAAATTCGTTAAATTTTAAATCCGATTACACCTATTATTTAAATTCCTTTCGACAAAACGATTGGTATCTAATTAAGATTCTTATTTTTTCAGTCACGCGATCCTGTTTTCGTGCGTGATCAGAAACGAACGCATAATTTTTCTGGAATTTATTAATTTAGAAAGTCATTTTAATGTTATAAAAAACAACATATGAGCTTGGACACGTAAGCACTAAGCTTGCTATGTAAAATGAGTGATTTTGGAGTTCTGTGGATTGTCTTTTAACTCTTCCCTAACACGGAAGAGACTTTATTATAGATTATATTTTTTATGTACTGTTTGCTGGGACCTGGTACCAAAACAGCAAGAATTGTATTTTGACAAAACAATGATTATTTTTTAAGAATCAGATGTTCTTATTCTTGTGCCCCTAATAGCCTAGTTTTAGTTGACTAAGTAACTTAATTTAAGGCCTAATAACTAACTCGCTTAGATTGTTCACACGCGCGTTCAACTCTACATTCAACGTGCACATTTACATTCACAAGCGTGTAAACGGTAGCCCGAGCCCGTGCGCGCCTGTGAACGTGAATGCCGCGAATCGGGCAAGTGTCGGTTTTTTGGCAAAGTTCAAAGGATGAATGTGCGGGCGCCCGGTGACTGTTTACACGCGGCAGGAGTCAGTCTCTCGCGCTTTGGAGAGTGGATCTTCATTCAACGTTGCTAAGAAAGTCGCTACGATCGGAGATTACAACATGGCGGAATATAATAATTTTGTTTCTTTTTCCAATAAAAATAAGTTAAGCCAAAGGATATGGCAGCAACAACACCGAATCCTCCTGCTCGCATTCTGGCACTGACTGACACGACGGCGTGCGTGTGAAAGCTTGAATGTCCGCCGGGCCGGGACGGGCTGCATGCCGCGCAGCCCGCCAGGAGTGCTGGTAGGGGGTGTGTGTCGATTGTTTTAATGCTGTGACGGGAACAGATTAAATGCATATACTTTTCTTTATTTAACTCGTCGTAACGTGTCCGTTCCGAAACAATTAATTACTATACTTCTTTAACGATAATAGTAATAATAGGTTGTGAATTAAACGATGTTGTAAAAAAGTAACATTATTAAAATTATTTAATTTAATTTTACTTCCCGCAGGAAAAAAAACTTAAAAACCTTTATTCATCCACATCTTTGACATATATTATACAAATATAGATATACATTCAAAATCTGTTATAACGAAATCGAAGGGATCACTCATATTTGGTCGTAAAAACCGATAGTCGTAACAGCCGATGACGTTGTTATTAAGAACTTAATACAATGGAATTCAGCCTTTGATTTAGTTCGATATAACCGGTATGTTGTTTTAAACGATGTCGTCGTAAACGGTTTTGACTGTATACAGAATTTTATTACTCTAAGATGCGGGGTCTGTCCAGGAGAAGGCCTTCCTCCAGCTTTTTCCACCATATTTTATTTTTTACCATCGTCATCCAATTTTTTCCAGCTACCCTTTGATCCTGTCGCTCTATTAGTCTGCCTTGTTCTTTTTGGACCAGTCCATTCGGTAACTGTTTTAGACCATCTGTTTAACGGGCTACGCCCTGCCCATCTCCATTTAAGTTGTAGGGCATCAATTATTTTTGTTTTTCTGCGAATACATTCACTTTTCCGTTTGTCGCGTAATTTAATTCCGAGAATACTTCTTTGTATCGCACGCACGCACAAACTTATTTTGTATAGTTACAACAAAAACAAATTTTGTCAATATTATTCTCAAAAAATTAGTTTATTTCTCAATGGGAGTTGCCCCTACATACTAGCGACGCCTTGATATGTAGTATTTGCGTATGCAAAACTAGTTATAACTTTACAATTTTTTATCAGAGACTATAGACTTTAGTTACATCAAAGCATTATAGAAAATAATCATAACAATGCATCAGTAATTTAGTTTTACGATCATTCTACGTGTATATGGCATTAATAGCTCACTGAAGTGGTCATACTTTGTTCGGCAGTAATCTTAAATCGCGACCAACTATCTGTTACTATCGACACGAAATATAATTATCGCCAGGAACTATTCGCTTTGTTCCACTTGGCATAGACCCAGCACGAACAATAGAGTAAAATTGTATGACGCAGTAGAAATAAATATTTATGATCCACCCTCGTTCCACCATCATTCAACATTCCACCTCGACGTCCGTCTTTCCACAACTGAGCGTTCTTTGAGGCAGTTTATACCGCACACCAGCACTACGTGGAACCAGCTGCCCACCGATGTATTTCCGAACCAAATCGATTTAAGGTCCTTAAAGGAAAGTGCGTACCAATTCTTAAAAGACCGGCAACGCACTTGCGAGCCCTGTGGCAATGAGAGTCAATAGGCGGCGGTATCATTTAATATCAATTGAGCCTCTTGCCCATTTGCTCTTAGTATTGTTATATTTAAAAAAACCTGCTACTTCTGTTGGCTTACCAGAAGGTAACGTCCATTGCAGGCGCCTGTTTTACATGGACGTTGGCTCAAGGATAAAATATAAGAAAACACTATATAATATACAAAGCCAAAACAGATTACGTTGTTAAACAAAATATACGAAACAGAAAACATAAGTCAATTAAGAACATAAATATATAAAAAAAGAAAACTGAAACTAAACATTTAACAAACTATAACTTAATATAATAAAGAAAATACATATTGTTACTACAGCTAAACAAAGTCAAAGTCTTCCTCACATCCTCTTTAGTAAGGTGGAAAATATTTACATCTTAATAAATTGTATTGTAGTTAGCTATAACCCGAAACATTGAATTTGTAGTATTTTCTTTTTTTATACTATGTTTATAAAAAATAATAGAAATAAAAACATGTCTAAACTAAGCCTATTGTGAACAAAGGGCCCAAGTCGAACATACCTACAGATTGCAATAGAGGAGGGGCCGATGCAACGGTATCGCGGCTCGCTCTTAGTTTTATTGATACGGCTATGATTTTCAGCTTACGAGCTATTGCTGATGTTATAAGCCATAACGGAAACTTTAGATAAGCCAAGCTATTTAAACAATGCCTTACAGCTCCTGTCATTGAGACAAATGGTTGTTTATTGGAGGATTATTTTGCTTTTATTCTTAGGCCATTCAATGTAATCATTTGGATTTTAATTTGATACGGTTCACCGCCAATGAGTTTCTTAAAAAAAAACATTACCCTTGTTGGCTTTAGATTTCATATATTTCGTGATTTTTATTTGTTAAAGTCTTCTTGATACACGCCGTCGATATTTTGGTTTTAAGACATGATTTCACGACCGTAAGAGCGATTGTTATAAATGCATATTGAAAGAAAAACCACGACTTCAGCTAGTGTGTTTATTTGATTGACTGTCTTTTGTTGTTACTGTATCAGCTGTTAAAATAAATAATCTTATATTAAGTTAAATATTATAAAGGCTTAAATATATTAGATAATACTTATATGAATAAATATATTAATAATTTATCTATTAGCTCTTATTCCATAGTTTCATAGTTCTTCAAGTACTTTTTTGTATAGTTCGAGATTCCGACTACTACTACTGTTAATACTACTGAGACTACTACTGCGATATTGTCGAAAATGAGAAAACTATGATCTAAATGTGATCCTCGAAAACAAAGTCTTTTGTTGTCTGTTTCTTATTCTGTGGCCTATTTCTATTTTATACAGATTATACAATAATCTGAATGGCGGACTTAAAACATAATTGGTAGATTTTTCTGTATTAACATCAATATAATATAATATTTTAATCTTTATTTAAAATAGATTCATTTTATTATTGTTAAAAATATTATTTTTATAGTTCAATGGAAGGCTCCTAGCGACTGTATACATAAAAAAAACTTTGTGTAATTAAATTGATATTATATTCAGATAATTCAGTCACCAGATATAAGAGTTCTAATTTCCCTGGTTCGATGAATTAAATTGATCCAATACAAATGGAATCCCGTAAATTAACTGTTGCGTACTTCACGGGTGGGTGAGTCGAACAGGTGTTTTCATTTAATTAGCGATCATCTTTAGTTCGCTTTTAAATGATTCATGATTTAAATTAACTCGACTTGATATATCTTTCTGACTAAACTATTGAGTTTTTATTAACACTTTGTTACAAATAAAAACAAGTGCGTGCGTACAAAGTGAAACAAAGTTTAAGAACTTCACTATTCTTGTTCATATTTATACAAATCTAAAATTTTAGATTTCCGAGACTCAGAGGGAGGCAAAAGGAAGGTATGTTAGGAATATTAAACATTGAAAGTGTCGAAAATTAATACAAATTATAAATTTAATTTTTTAAATTTATTTCTTCGATAATAAGAACACGTGGAATTTTAATTTACAAAAAATTTAAATACTAATAGTATTTAATAAATTCTTTGTACGAAATTATAATTTTAGAAATATAATTTCTATAAGGTAATTCGCCCTTCTCACTCTCACTCAATCGGTCTCAATCGCACTCTCCCTTTCCTTCGATAAAAACGCTGCACATCTTCGTGACGTTCCGTAAAAATTTTACCCTCATGCGCCTAAACAAGTTTCACTTCAAAAAAACAATAATTAGATCTCATATACCTACAAGAAAATAGATTAGGGGCTAGATGTTATGTACCTGATTGTACATCGGCCTTAGACAATAATACTATTTGACAGGAGATCCCCTTCCCCTCCCCTCAGCCCTAACTAAATTGTATAGAAATGGTCACATGATATGTGAACCTTAGCAAGCCAGCGTTTAGACTGTTCAAGAAAAATATCGGCCAAATATCGAAGCTTTATAGTAGCTGTCACTTGTTATCTCTCTATTCTCTGGTAACGTTGGTAGCGTTGGACGTTCTCCCACTAGGTGGACAGATGGCCTGGTGAAGGTGAAGGAAAGGCGCTGGGTGCAGGGGGAACCAGTCGTACTGGAAGTTTAGCAGAGGGGTAACAGTCGGCGTATTAAATACACTAAGATCTTATATCCATTGCAAGCCGTAGTCTGAATTACGAGATATTAAAAAACCTTTTCCCACTATCAAAATGCATTTTAAAGATCGATACTGAGTTAACGATGTTTATTTTGCGAACATTATTTTAGTGGGCAATAAATATTTATTTTATGAGTGTATCTCGGCTTTTATCTTGCGGTTGCTTTATTGTTGCAAGACGCAAGGTTATTTGAAAACAGAAATGTTGCAATGTCAATGAATGATAAATATCATTGACAATACTAGAACGAAGACTTTAGGGAAAGTATGGCAAGAATTCAGGCTCAGATGTCGGGGAAAAGGCCGTGAGGGGCTCATGCGAGCCGTGTGTTCCGAGGCCCTGAGCAGGTTGACGTCCAGAGAATTCCAACTCCTACAGAATATGCCCCTAAATATCGATTGGAAATCCCTAAAGATTTTGTTGTACGAGAGATAATTCTAATATCAAATTTATTCAAGGAGTAAAAAATAGCTGTTGTTTCAAACTTGGACTAGCTTTTGATACTTCAGTTATAACCACACTTGATTGCATTTGGTTTAGTTTTTTGTTTGGGTTCGAGGCTTGATATAAATTGTTAACAATCGTGCGTTTTTTTTAAGAATTTCTTCTTGAATAAAGTACTCTATAAAGCCGTGGACATATTAAGAGACATCACAATAATAGTCTGTCGGTATCATTTGTCAAAGTATATCAATCAACTCTGTTATTTGGCAAATAAAAATAATTGAAATTATAAACTGTGATTTTCACAAGAGCTCTGTTTAATTTATGAAATCACCTTAAATTATACGATTTCTTTCCTCTTTTGGCGAGGTTAAGAACATAAAAATTGTACCTATTTTATCCTTGAGGCTTCTAAGAACCCGTAAAAAAGGCTTTGCAAGGTCTTATACATATGATAAGTGTGTAAATAAATTACAATTAAGTCTGAGAAAGACATAAATAGCAACAGAGGTCTTTATTTTTCGCCTTGGAATTTGTAAAACTGTGCAGAGGAACAAATACTTTTATTTTATAAACTCAAATTCAAAATATCTTTATTCATATAGGTAAACAAGCACACTTATGAACGTCAAATTTTCCGTCACTCTTTTAATCGCTAAGTTTTGAGTCATACAAATTGTTTGAACTGGAGAAAATCAATCCCAAGGACTCTAGGATCATTTAAGAGTTCGTCAAATTTATAAAAAGCTTTATTGATTAATTTACACATAATATTTTTTTTTATATAGCTTAATAATAACTTGATAACACGATTTACACAACTAACCTACCTTAAATTTTCTCAATAAGTTAATGATTGTGAAAATAAATCTTTGAACCGAAAGGCTGCGTCCAGCGAGATAGACTATATCATTAAAGGGTGATATATGATTTGATACTATAATCTATTAATTACTGTAACAGTTCTATACCTTTTGAATTTAGTTTATTTATTATATTATATGAGTTTATTTATTCAATTGTATTTATTATTATGAACAGCCTAAGTGATTTTCATCGAACCAACCATAATTCATGTTGCATATTATAACACACTATATTAAGATTTTCCGATCAAAAATAACGAACGTTATGAAAAACGTAGAAAATGTCCCAAAACGCTATAATATCATTTATGATAATAACATTTACCGGAAACACAGCTGTAGCTAATATTATTTCAAAATCAATAAAACCTTGAATAAAGCAAAACTATCGCAAGCGCAGCGTGGAATTCGATTCGAGCGTTGCCCTCAAAATCTGCAAGGGCGAACGATAGCTGATAACTGTTATGATATAGTATCGCTCGTTAGAAATTGGGACCGCTGGGTAGCGATTGTAATCGAATAGACACTCGAATGATAAATTCGATTATTATATACAATGACCCGGAACGGTCTTGTGAAGGTATTCTTATATAAAAAAGCAGTGTTGGCCTAGTGGCTTATGCGTGCGACTCTCATTCCTGAGGTCGTAGGTTCGATCCCCGACTGTGCGTCAATGGACTTTATTTCTATATGCGTATTTAACATTTGCTCAAACGGTGAAGGAAACCGGCTTGCCTTAGACCTAAAAAGTCGACGGCGTATGTCAGGCACAGGAGGCTGATCACCTACTTACCTATTAGATGGACAAATGATCATGAAACAGATACAGAAATCTGAGGCCCAGACCTAAAAAAAGGTTGTAGCACCACTGATTTATTTAATTTTGTTACTATCCTGATATCGTGAGTTCTCTTCACTACCCAGTAATATGATTTGGAAAATATTAATATCAGATACGAAAAGTGGTCCAAAATGTATAATCCTAATGCAACTATGAAACTCACGGAACAGAAGAACGTATAGATAAAACGAAAAAAGTTAATCACTTTGACACCACATTCACCACATAGTTGGGGAATGTCCCGAACATTTCCCTACTGTACATGTACTGATAAGGTAATAAGTCCATCGTTCCAGAGTTGAGAGTTTTTTAAGGCAATTTTTCCTCGCACCACCACTATGTGGCACCAGCTGCCCATTGAAGTGTGGCCAAACCAATTCTTATGGACCCTTATAAGGCAACGCACGGAAATATTACAGTGGTGGTGAAATAACTGCCTTAAATAACGCTTGTGGAACGACGGACGTCAAGGTGATACGGGTGGAATTTCGTCGGTGGAAAACTCAACTGCTGTCCATGGTAAATGCGGTAGAAGATGCAGAGATACCCCACATCTTTACGCAACGCAAAGTGGTCAACGCAACGCATTTAATAAATGTTATCAAACAAATTACCATCGGAAAGCTATTAACCAAATATTGATCGATACATCGTTAATAATTTTATGACAACATGAATAATTTGTAACTCAAAAATTTTCGAGCATTAATAATATTACATAATATTGCTTCGTTGTTCAAACACTTTTTGAAGACGTCTCAGTGGTGTTCGACATAGTCTCTGCGTCCATTCTGACGTGTAAATTGTACGAATGTTAGCTTTCTACCTAAACAATTCCGGTACCAACCCTATAATCATTGGGTATAATCACGGTATAATTACGCTAAGTCACATGACTAATTAGTTATATACTGGCGAAACGATATAAGAAAGCTGCTTAATCTTTAGAAGGAGACAATGATTGTTTTTTTTGAGAAAAGGGATACTCTTATTTAATAAATTCCCAGAGGCTCTTTTATCTCTGCTTTTTAATAAATTTAAGAAATGTTTTAAAGAAAAGCTGTGTAAAAAGGCTTACTATAAAGTTAACGATTATCTAGTTGATAAAAGGGCCTGGGTCTAGTGCTAATTAATTTGCGATATTTGTTTTAAAATAAGTATTGTTTGATGATTTGCTATTTTAAAAGAGTACCGAGAGTTTTTTATGCCGGCTTTTTCTCTCGGCCTACACCCTCTGTCTTCTTTGCCGATGAGTAGGGATAAATAATTTAATGACGTGGAATAAGTGATACCTGTATCTTATGATCCATAATAAACATAATTTATTTTATTTTATTTATTATGAAACTGGGATTATTACAACCTGTGGTCGTAATAATAATAACTTATAACTTAATAAATGCATATTGAACATGATTTTGGCATACATTATTTCTTATTATAACGATTGATTTAATATTGAACTTTATTGGAATTGATTAGAAATAACTTTATTGTACTTTTAAATTTTGCAATTTATGGACACAAAATATATTGTTTAATTTTTACCTGACTTAAAAAATTCGATAAAGTCTATTCGACGTGTATTTTTTTATATTATCTAGAATATTAAAAAGAACTCTATATTCAATAAAGTATATATATTGTTTATGATATGGGATAACATAAAGTATGTATTTTATAGTATTATATGTGAACACAATTGTAAACAATTGTAAAAAAATCCAAAATTAGCGTTCAACTTCAAATAAGTTCTGTCAATGATTTATGATATATTAAAAAACGCTATTTGTTATTAGATTATTGGCCTAGTGGCTTCAGCGTGCAAATCTCATCCCGTAGGTTCGATCCCCGGCTTTGCACCTATAGACTTTCTGTATATGTGCGCATGTTACATTCGCTCGATGACGATTAATGATCATGAAGCAGATAGAGAAATCTGAGGCCCAAACCTAAAAAAAGGTTGCAGCGCCACTGATTTATTTATTACATTCGTTATGAGAAGATACTGCGTTCCAGTTCCTGGTCAAATTAACTATGAAGATCACTTTGCAGAATGAGCAAGAAGGAAAAAGAAGAACTCTTTCCAAATAGTAGAATAGTTTTTTCTACTATTCGCTTTATCTCTTTTTGAAACGAATAATAATGATAGGTTTATATACCATATGAAATAAAATATAGGCCAATTTATAGCTCCGGAGAAATATTATATGGATATTAAAGCCTTCATTGCTTTAAGAACCCGGTAGTCCGTAAATTGTAAGCTGTCTGAGTTACACGTTACGGCGATAAAATGTTTAAATTTACAAGCACTGCTAAAAGATGTTTTAAGAATACAAATTTTACAAGGGCAGCCGTTGTTCTGTGCCTGTTAAATATACTTATGTTTATTTGTTTTATAATTTTATTTGTTTGTTGTTTTGTTTATTTCTGTTATCGCTTATTACGTCATATGCCACTTTACTATCCTAGGCTTGCAGGTTTGCAATGTAAAAATGATTGTCATAGTTGATTAGGCTGTAGTCGTCTATCAGAGAGCAGATTAAATTTTTTAATACATGTGCTACTGAGACATTATGGAACCTAACGATCTAGCCTAACTAAAGAGTAAAAAGAAATTTAAGTCTAACCTAATTTACTAATAAGGATATTTAACATAAGAAAGTGTCCAATGTTAAGAAGTTGACACCAAAAATAAGCAATTAAAAAGTGGCGAGTTTATTGTCAAGTTCTCGTCCGTTCTACGCCCTTGTTTTTCCGACTTAGCACTAAATCGTAGATTGCACTAACACAATCTTCTGACTAGGCCCGTGGTGTCATGTAATTGTATAGCCTCGCCTAGATTAACCTAGATTCCAAAATGGCGTCATTTTCGTAAACCCCATTTCGACGTCTTTGAATATCTGTTCAACGCAATATAAGTCTCTGTTGTAGTTGTTTTTCCGCTTGTGCCCGCTTTTTCCGTTTACTTAAACCGTACGTTAGACGCAAGGCCGCCCTCGTGGGAACCATCTCACGGCGATAGATTCCTTTATCAATTTACTTACAACTATTATCTATTAGCCTTATTTATTGCCGGTCACTTCGGCCATTTTATTGTTCAATAAATACCTTAGACGGTATGCGACAATGCCTTGCTAAACATTGTCTTATAATAGACTGTTATGGGAGCGCTAAGCGAATAAGTGTAGAGGCTATTCACATTCCTATTAAGTTAACTTTATAGTGAAGAAATTATGTTATATTTAATCGGCACGAACTTCTTCTACTAAATTATATGGTATATGTAAAATATTGTATATTTATATTAACATACCTTATCAAAAATTCATTTTGATAGGTACTTAAATAACTATGTTTTTATATATATTTAACTGGGAAGTAACAGGCTCATAAAATACAGTTCTCACTCTCATCAGGAGCCTGGGCACATGTTTGAATGTAACATGTTTGTGGCAATAAATCAAATTATTATTATTCATGGCGAATATGTTTTTTGAGGTTCTTAGGTGTAGTGTAATAGCAGTATTGGTCTACCCTCATCCCTTAGGTTGTGCGTTCGAATCATGGCTGTGCATCAATGGAATTCAGGTGAAGGGAAACATCGTAATGAGCGTTTCTCATACCCAAAAATCGATGACCTATGAAATATAAATTGATCAAAGAAACAGATGCAAACTGAGGCCAAGAAGGGTTGTAGCTCCACTGGATTATTATTAGTTTAATGATTTATTATATCTATATGAATTTTGAGTACGAATTTTACGGGTTGCAAGCTGATTGCAGCTTCCTGTATCCAATTCAATAACACGCAACGATCATAAAACGAAACGGTTCATAACAAAATGTGTCTTATCTACACTATGATATGTCTGCAGGGTTGCACATGTGTTCTGGTAAACACGAGAAACATTTATGCGAAACCAGCTGCCCACTGAAGTGATTCCGAACCAATTCGTCTTAGAATCCTACATGAAGAGAGCGTAGCAATTCTTAAACGGCCGGAAACTCACCCGGAAACTCACCCTCTGGTAATGTGAGTGTCTATGGGCGACGTATAACTTAACATCCGGTTATATAAAAAATCTGTAGGCAACATTTAATTTTAATAATTTTAAGTAAATCAAATTTGATTGACTATTTAAATATGTGCATACACATTCACACCTTCACATACTTACCCTCACTTTTACACCATCACACAACACATCCTAATTAGGTACCACTTAGTTAAATTGAATAATTTTTATTTGTTTGTTTTCTTTTGTAAATTTTTGTAGTTAAATATATTATGTATTCTATCTCTGGCTATTTTCAGTGTAAGTGTTTGTTATTATATATAATTTACGTTATCTGTAGGATTACGAAATAAATAAATGAACAAAGAACTTAACGCACTTACTTGCCGTAAAATTTTTCATTAAAATTAAAGGATCGATAATTATATCGAACAATGTGTATATGCCGACAAACAAAAGGTATCATGGGTGGTAAAAGAAATTATACAAAATTGAAACGTCACTCACGTATTTTATTAAGTCATGATGAGGTTGGCCTTAAACTTAATAATAGGGTGGTATTTTGTTCTAATATTATTATATCCAGCTTTTATCAGCGCTAGATTGAACGCGAATTAATTGAACCGCGCCGCTTGAACGTAGGGCGTCAAATATAGCAAGCTCATGATTAAGCAAAATTTGTACGTAATTATAATTTAAAAATGTGCTAATTAATTAATGATAATTATTTTTATTTATTAACTTAACATCATTTATGCATCTAAATATGACTATGAATATCCAACGTTTTGGAACATACGTTGGATTTGGTATAAATATACGTTGACTGTCCGCTCGGCTCAGTGTTGCAGAACGCTGCCAATACATCGTTATATAGTTTGTGACGTGGTTCCAATCCAGGCATCCCACTTGTTTTTTCGTGGCTGGATGCGGACAAGGCTACGCTGTTACCGTGTCCTGCCCCGGGCGATTGCTGGTGGCGCCGTGGGGTTTTAGTGGGTATGCACAACAGCGAGTCCCACATAACCCTTCCCCTCCAGGTCAACCATGCCGTTAAAAAAAATCTATGGCGCTACAACCTCCTTAGGTCTGGGCCTCAGATTTCTGAAACCGTTTCATGATCATTTTTTTCAATCTAATAGACAAGTAGGTAAGCTGCCTCCTGTGCCTGACACACGCCTTCGACTTTTTGGGTCTAAGGTAAGCCGGTTTCCTCACGAGGGGGCCAAAAAGTTAAATGGCAATGGAATATACCATTGGTGCGCAGCCTGGGATCGAACCTAAGATCTCAGGGATGAGAGTCGCACGCTCAAGCCACTGGGCCAGTACTGCTCACTCTTGACTCTGGATACCTAAGCCAAAACTAATATAATATAGATACAAAGATATCGATGTTTTTTTCACTATAGCCAAAATTTTCGATATATCTTCGACATTCTTATACCAACATTGCTGGTCTACCTTAAGGGAGCGTTCAAGTATTACGTAACGTATTTTGGGGGAGCGGGGTCATTTTGTAAAACGTTACGTTGCGGGGCGGAGATTGAATTACGCGTTATTGTTTATATTATTTTCGACTTTTCAGTACTTTACACCACATAATGGTAACTTTTAAGTATAAAGAGTCACTGGGTGGTCACGAAACGTTTTACTATACCTGGGTACAGAAAAACTTACGGGGGGGCGTTAAATGGGGGGGACAATAACTTACAAACTCAGAATTTTCCTTGGTGTAAAACCAGAATTGAGATTTAACAAGTAAAATTAAGTTTTCTATAACATTATTTCGTTAATTTTACTGCAGTAAAATATATCGACAGTATTGGCAAGTGATTTCCCGGGCGATAAATCGTCGGACATACAACTGTACCCGTCCGTTAGTTGCGCCGGAGATGCTATGTTTCCTTCTCAGCTGTCTAGCTGGATGATTCACTGGCTTCAAATAAACTATAACTGGACTTGCAAACTTCTATGACTGCACTTTAAAATTGTTTAGGATTATTCGTTAAGTTAGAGTAGTAGATTTACAATTCCAAGCTATTTTGTTTCTCTCAAAACAACATAGGTCTCTCAATTTGGGATCGCGTGGTACCAAAACTCAACACTGAAGTAAAGAAAGACATAAAACGAAATATCATAATGTCATTGACTTTATTAAGAGGCACTTAGAGGTAGATTGTTGAATATAAAACCTAAAAATATTTTCGTAATAACATTTAGGTATTTTGAACCACTTATTTGATATATAAAAACCAATCGCTATAAACCTTTTAGGGGATCAGATTTTTGGATTTCTTTCGAGATTTTTTTTTTAATAGGTAGTAGGTTTTTTTAGGTAGGCTTTTGTGCTTGACACACAGTCGACTATTTAGGGTTAAATGCACATATAGACAGAAAGTCCGCCCACAGGAATCAAATACACTATTTATTTATTTATTGCATTTTAGGAAGATTTACAGTATTTTAACAGAAGGTAAATTATGATTACAATAAAATAAAGTCAGTACTAATTACAAATCTCCACCTATAGATAATCCATAAATACCTTTAGGAGATAGGAGGGATAAAATTAACAATCATGAATTTATAATACTATAAATTATATAATATAATAAACTAGCCAATACAAATCGTTAAAATTATTAAACTCGTAAAACATTTTTATTTTAACAACTTTCTGTAAATGAATAATATGTTTTTTAATTACAATTACGATAGTAATATATATTTACCTGATATTTATTATCTTGTGTGACGTTGTAGATCTTTACGTAATAATCTGAAAAGAGAAGCAAATTCATTAGATTTATGACAACTATTGTAATTCTAGTATACTGCAAGTGTGATAAATAATGTATCAAAGTACAGTTTTAATCTTAGAATTAGCAGATTTGGCTTGATCCAGACGAATCGTTAGGTTCAAAATAGAGCTAATATTTTTTTCCAGGGAATAAAACCTAGACCTCCGTGTTTAGATTACTATTAGTTAAAGAGCATAGAGAATTTAACCTTGTCATTAGTATTGCCATTACATCTGCCTTGAGTTACAATCTTAGTTACATATAAAATTGTTGTGTTTCTTAGAATTCAAATTATTGCTTATTTTGTGATTGTACTGATATGAAAACATGGAATTTAATTTTAATGAGGCAAATCCTTTATAGGCTTTGTGATAAACGGTAGGTTTTAAGTGAAACACTATAGCAAGTTAAGAAATTATTTATGCTGTAATGATAGTTTTACAATAAAACACATTTAAATTTCTATCTCATTCTTTTGAGGTATCTGTGTGCCCATTTTGGCAATAACCGAGAAGGTTCTAAAATCTTTTAGGAATAAAGAAAAATACTTGTTTTAATCACGGGGTAGACATCATAGATTTCATAGGTTTATTATATTTTATTATTATTTAAGATTTGGCGCCGAAAGCGACAATTAAATGAAAACAACGTAAACCTGGGGCTGAAAATCTAAAACAAATGACGGTACGTTTCTCTTTTTGTGATATTTTATCACCTGTTGTTACTAGATTGGAGATGCTGTAGACCAATCACAATCAAATGCACCAGAGTTTCATTTATATACATTATTTATTTATTAACACTTTGTTGTATAAATAGTACATATACAATCTGGTAATATAAATGATTAAAGAGGCAACAGCGGCCTTATCGCAAACAAGCGATCTCTTCCAAAAACCCTTGCTAGGAATTCGAAAAAACTAAGTAACTAATTTGACTAAATTTCATTTACTTAAATTAGTTACTAGTAGTAATTTAGTTAAATTAGTAGTAGGTTAAAGGTACAAAAAGACCTAGCTTTTTAATTTTTTTTAAATTTTATATTTATCAATTTTTAATTATTATTATTTATATTTAAGTAGGTTAAGAATATTGTAAATACTGTATATTTTTGTGTTGGAATTGTATATTTAAAAAGAATAAAATGCAAATCAATAAAACTAACAAAAAATTAAAAGCTAATCTTAATAGTCATTACACAGAGTACAATTTTACTATTACAAGTACATATTTAACTCTACAAGCACATACCTTGGGCCACGCCCAGTGATGTTCCGAGCAATGTTAGTTGGAACTAACAAACAGATGTCTCTGATACGTAGCGGCGTGTTGCCCGACATCAGACCATTTACGTACTATGACAGTTCTACAGAAAATCAGACGAAACGTTGCCAATATATTTGACTAATTGATATATTTATTTCGTAATCCTACAACTAACATAAATTATATAATTACAAAAAACAATTATACTTAATATATAAAAGGTTCAAACAATTTACAAAAGGAAAAATCAATAAAAAATATTAAATACATTTTAGTAGTGATAGTGTGAAAGTGAGGGTATGTATGTGGTGTACTGACGATGCACCTGATTTAGCGCTATGGATACTCCTTTTAAGAATATTACGCGAAGGTTAAACAAGTCAAGGCACAAATAGTGCGTCTTTAAAACATACAGACTATTACGCTTCAGTCGATTGATGGGACATTTAATTGAATTAATTAATCTTTTAAAATTGTATACTGTACTTAATTGTTCGGTTAAGGTCTAAAAGTTCTTCTTGTTTTGTTGGCGTTAGTATGTTAGCGCGTTTCAGGGTATAACTAATACTTTGTACTGATTGTAACTGTCGCTATATGTACATATACAATGTGAACTCTTTATAACGAATTTCAAGGGACCGAGTATTTTGTGTCGTTATAGGGCGGGAATAGAAAAAAAACAAATTTAACCAATTACAATAATTTCTAATTTCTAATTTTACAATATCTAAATTATTCTTTTTTTTACTCCTTGGTCAGTTTCAAAGTTTTTTTACGGGACTCATAAATATAACACTATATATATGCTCTCTAGATATACAGTGTAAACTCTTTATAACATAGACAAGGGACCGAGCATTTTTTATATGGAAGTAAAAAAAAACCCAAATTTAACCGATTTCTAATATTATTACTATCAATAGGTAAATTATTCTAAACACATATTTGTTAACTTTGCCTGACGTAATACACGATAGGTGACGATGGTGCGTTTAGTAACTGAGACCTAAATTTCCTACAGGCAATGTAATCTAACAATAATGGCACACATGTTAATGCAATAAACAATAACAAAGGCGAGACGGCTGTTTTTGTCCTCATGTGTCTTTCTTAGAAATTTCGGCACCTCAAAGGGCTAGTTTTGTAAGCTGATTATAAAAATAATTACACTTAAGTATGTTGTCTAAATATGAAAATATTTCTTCGTTATAGAGAATATATGGTGCGTTATAAAGAGCAAAAAAGGATGAGTTTTGTGTTAAACCGCACCAATGTATCTATTTTACGTTATCAAGAGTTTTTCTTTTAAACATTACGTTATAAAGAGTTTACTCTGTATGTTCAAATGTAAATTACTTTTGTCATGGATTGATTATAATTGCAAGGGCGCCGTTTAGTAACAAATACACAGAGCGCTCTTTATATTTTTCACTACAGAATTCGCTTTCAAGCGTCGCTATTACATGATATTGTGGCAAGTTTAGTTAAAAAGTTTGTACTGCGCTTCTAACATGTGCTTTTATATAATTGTACAGTAACCGCATGCGCATGATTATAGTAGTCCTCATATCGTGAGATCATCCAATGTCATTTACTCGATGCGCTTACGTGACGGAGATAACTTTGAGCCTTGCGTTCCCAGGAAAATGCTTTTGGAAAGTCATTTTGATTTAAAAATAAGTGTTCTGCAATTTTAAACTATAATATAGCCTCCGCTCCTTAGTGATACTCATAAACCAGATATGCTAAGTTCGATTCCTCGTTTTATGTTTCGAGGTCGGACGCAGTAAGTTGAGGCTATTTCCCATGCCCCATTAGTTGCGAAACTTTAAAATATGAAAAAGCTGCAGTTATAAATACTATTGTAAATTGTTTACGATTTTATAACTTTGTATGTATATTAAAACGATTTCGTAGAAATTTTTAGCACCGCATTTTTAATTTTTATGTTTCCATTCAATCACTGATAGCTTAAGTTTATAGTGCTAACTATCTGTGATTCTAATACAAATGACAAATGATTTCGATCCCCGGATGTTCAACCAAATTAGACTTTCTAAATCAGCGCATTTAACATCTCGCCATCGAACGGGGAAGCTTCGTAAACAGTCGTTTGGGGAAACCTGCTTACGCTTGGGGTAGTTAAAATTCATTTATTAGCAATGAAATGAAAGGCACAGGAAGAAAGATTTAATTTCCTATTAAACATTGACAAAATACTTTTCATGAAAACAAAATCTGAGGTCAGGCATCTTAAATTAGAATTACATTTTTTAGCCTTTGGTGTGGATTACCACTTTTTTTTCGGTGTCAGTATAATCGTGTTTTGCCTTAACGATCATAGACATTTTGCTTGTTTTATTCTTTTACAGGAATAATGGTCTCCAAATGCCTCTGGTGTCAAAACTGACTTCGAAGGAACACTATTTGAGGATCACCAGTTCACGCTCAAAATCAACCTTTCCAGATGCCTTAACGCTAAACGTTGAAAAAAACTTAATTATATCAAAACAGACTGTTTCTTCGTGACATTATTTACAAATTTAGTTGTACAACTGTTAAAAGTGCCCATCTAGTGCTGATCACGAATGTTGCCAACTAACTGAATAACAACAAATATTACTTATTTAACTATTAATTGAGACTGTATAAATTAAGTATTGGAGACGTAACTTAAGTATACTTTCTAGTTACTGAACGAATATCTCACGCAACTTATTTTTCTACGGTAAAAGAGTATATACATTTACACCGTGTGCGGAAAACACGTCTATAGCCTGTAAATTCACGGTCTCGGTGCGAATTTACAAATGTTGATTTATAGTGGTAACTCGACTCATGCACAGATACGAAAGCAAGACGTACTTTATTTCGTTCAAGTTTTATTTTGAAAAAATGTGTGGCGCTACGAAGGGTAACGATCTTGGCCTCGATTTCGGCAGAAATTTTTAGCATCCTATTTTAATTTAATAGGGCTTTAAGTGTGTTAGTCTAGCGGCTCCAGCTGTGACTCTAATCCATGCCGTCGACTTTGTTGGATCCACGGCTGGGCACCAATAGACTTCCTATCAGCGCATTTAACATTACCTTCACCGGTGAACGAAAACATCGTTAGGAAAGCCGGCATGCCTAGAGTTAGAACTCAAGTGTGTCAGCACAGGAGGCTGATCACTTGCCTATTACATTGACAATCATGAAACATCTGAGGCCCAGAGCTAAAAAGTTTAAAGCGCCACTGATTTTTTCTAATACGTTTTGTTAACAACTAAACATTTTTATTAAATCTATAAATTAATTCTCCAAGCCTTCGTTGGTTCACGATGTATCACGATTTCCACCCCCCAGCCTAACCCTAAACGTTGAAAATTGTTATTCAAACCAGGCTCTTTCTTTGGAGATCAACTAATTGGTATACACTTGTTAAAAGCGAATCTACTTGATCACGTGTTGGCAACTCTTGTTAACACTTCCTTAAACTAAATTAGCTGTATAAATGACCTAACCCAGAAACGTCTATCTAAACGTTTCCGCACTGTTACTTTTCGTTTAATGGTATTTATTTTAACCGTGTGGAGTTTTAGTTAAAAGTAAACGGCTCTAATGTACATATGTGTTTGGGTAAACAGCAAGGAGCAGAGTAATTATTCAAAATTATACGACAAAATCAGTGGGCTAACCTTTTTTAGTGGGCCTCAGTGGCCTGTTTCATAATCTTTGTTAATCTAATAGAGCCTGTAGGATCAGCCTCGTACCTAACGCAATCCGTCGAATTTTTGGGTCTAAGGCAAACCGCAATCTCAAGATATTCCTACAGTAAGACATCATTGGTATACAGCCAAGGATCGAACCTACGACCTAACGGATAGAGTGCACGCTGATGCCACTAGCTAAATGCTCCTATTATATAATCCTAATTATAAAAAAACTCAAATTATATATTAACGATACGACAGAATTGTCCTGTACACTACATTGTAAAAAGATTTAAGATTTTACACTCACTGGAATGTACCGCGTAGGTTATGACTAACGCACCAAAACCCCTGAAGTGACAGGGTCTTTATTTATTTACTTACTTAGTTTAATATAAAAATATAAGAAGGTACAAATTAAAAAAAAGGTTATAATTAATTAATAAGGCAACCTCAAAATCGCAAATGTCTTCCAAGCAACCCTAATATGGAACAATAAAAAAGTAAAACCTACAAGAAGGTAGAGTACAAGAAATGTATAATTAATTAACAAAAAAAACTCAAAATAACATGTAACTATAACTAAAGTTAAATAAAGTAAAATGTAAAGAAAAATAATGTTTTTAAAAAATATAAAAGCAAATCCAAAGGTGAATTAATATATATATTAGTAGTAGCTATGTCTTACTGTATCATGTTTCAAATCGGTGTTTAAATAGTATAAATCTTTGTTGGTACAGGCTTATTCGTAAAAAATAAAACTGTATGTGATCCAAATTCTAATTTTAGAACGGCTTTGCGCTTGCGTTCATATCTTATTCTCTTATATCTTTCGCGATGGATCTATAAATATATTATATACTAGCAGACCGGACCACGCGTTGCCGAGGCTAAGGTTTTTGTTATATTAAATAGTAGTAAACTATTCAAGGGTAGGAGAACACCAGTCATGGGGACCACCATGCTTCTTTGGTGGTTATGCCATCAAATTGTAGCTTATGTGAAATGTTGGTACTATCAACACAGCGCCATCTGTTAGAATAACTGTTAAATAATAAACAAATAAATAATATTGCGGGTATAAATTAAGCTGTAAGCTATCCTATCTTTTAAGTTAGATCAAACTGCACACGGTGTGCAAATTTGATTGAAATCGGTTAAGTAGATTAGGAGTCCATAGCGGACAAACAACGTGACGCGTAATTTGTATATATATTAAGATATATAGTGTACTTTGGTAATGTTAGAGACACTCTTAGTATGTCAAATTAAATCTATTATAAACATGTTTATTGTATTTGGGTTATTATAATCTATAATCTCGAGATAGCAACAGGTTTTGTAATCACTTTTTCCACTTCCGAAACTTGATAATTCAATTATTACCTCCTGTTTACTTATACCGGAAATACACTCGCATCGGATATATAGATTTAAAGAAAGTTTATTTTAATAATGATAAAAATCTATAAAAAGCTAGATCTTAGAACCACTAATCATATTTATCGAAACACTTAATTGTTTTGTTTTACTTTATAAAACAGTTTATTAAATAAGCCTTAAAATACTGTACATTACACATAAAACAGTTACACTATGTTTTTATTTTGTTTTAAAATAAATTGAACATTTGTAATCTATTTTTATAAGTTAAAGTCGGGCCCGGGCGACTACTCCTAAAAATCCACGTGATATTCATGGGCCAGTCGGAGCCCGATAGCTCGGAGACCCGGGTCACCTCATGTACTATTCATGCTGTACAGCCTTGCGATTCTGTAACTCACTTTTCGAACTCACACAGCGGTTTTCGCAGCGGCGGTCGCGCTCAAATCGGTCATGAAGCAGGGAGTTTGTCGTTTATTGTTTATCAGAATGCCAAATCGTAAAATGACTGCTGTACGAGTGATTTGAGCGCAACCGCCGCTGCGAAAAGCGCTGTAAGAGTTTGAAAAGAGACTTACAGAATAGCAAGGCTGTTTTCTTAGGTTCACCATAAAGTACCATTCAAAACGAAAAACTCTTTCTTCTTGTACCTTAATATCATCTTCTATTTAAAGATGTCTCTCTAATTAGCCGTTGTCGTTAACACTCGTTAGAACAACATCTATTAAAATGATTATATTTCATGCTATTTTAATGAACGCATTCTTCCAGAAAACAAGTGTTAAGTGAAATAATTGTCAGTAAGTTATTTTTGTAGTGTTATGTCTTTTATGAACGAGACCGACACGTAAAAAACTTATTAACAAGGATTCTTAGCTTTTTACAAAGGGAAAACAAAAATTCTTTTGATAAACAAAGTTTTATAATGTATTTCTATTAAATTATCTTATGCTTAATAGTAAGGAGGGGTGCTGGCAGGAGAATGCAGGGTCGATTGTCTACCGTTAAAATAAATCAGTGAAGCTCTAACCTTTTTAGGTCTGGGCCTCAGATGTCTGTATCGGTTTCATAATCATTTATCAATCTAATAGTCAAGAAGGTGATTACCCTCCTGTGCCTGACACACGCCGTCGACTTTTTGGGTCTAAGGCAAGCCGGATTTCACACGTTGTTTTCCTGTCCAATGATGCACAGCAGGGAATCGAATCTACGACCTCATGGATGAAAGTCGCACGCTGAAGCCACTTCACAGCTCTACGCCTACTCGTTGGTCTGACCAAATAAAGACAATTATTGGTCTTAACATCCCTAATGCCACACAAGCGGATAGACTGGTGTGGAGTAAGTCGAGGTATCAGTTAGGGCTTTTCAAGATAAGCGTCGTGACGCTCCTTCAGTAATGAAGAATACGAAGAATAAGGTCTTACGCTTTTTTGAATATAACATATATATTCGTCATGCTTGATAAATTAATTGCTGTTCGTTTATGTCGCTAAAACTCGAGCATTGCTGGACCGATTTGGCTAATTTTGATCTTGAAAGTTGTGGAAGTAAACGGGAAACATTAACAATAAGGAAATAAAAATATTCGTAGGTGGGAAATATTTGATGACTTTTGTACGTTTAGAAATAACAAAATTGTCACTTGATTGTCAAATATTTATACAAATTTGTGGTTCATAGCTGTAGTATGAGGCCCGATCCTTTTGGTGAGTTTTAAAAATGTGTATTATGTTTTAACAGAAATATTGTAGGTGACACGATGTTCACCGGGTCTCCAGTTATTTTTTTATAAAAAAAAGGGGGAAATGGGCAGTAGGCTCACATGATAAAAGCCCATGGATACCCTTAATGCCAGAGGGTCACGAGTGCGTTGCCGGCCCTTCAAGAATTGTTACGCTCTTTTCTTGAAGGACCCTAAGTCAATAAATAATAAAAAAAACAAAAATATGTTGGGGAAAGGGAAATTATCTATATAGTATTTATGGTAATATTTTCAGACCTCAAAATGAGTGTTTGACTTACTTATTTTTCAATAGTATTTATGTGATATTAAATTTAATACAAACCATAATATAATAATTATCAAATCTTCATGATCGTATAACAAAGTCGGATTTGAAAAAAAAATCCAAAATCCACTTTTTATCATATTTGGATACTACATTGACTAAATATTTCGGCAACATTAAAAAAATCGTGTTTTTTAAATTTCAAATTAATCAGTCGGTAAAGTGACGGATTTGATAGAAACATGTGATTTTTCTATAAAACTGTGTAATTTAATGTTATTATTTTTATTTTCTTTCAAAACAAACCTTTTTGTTTGCTTATATGCCAATTTTCATAATTACAGAATATAAATTATAAAAGTTTTGACAAAAAAACTAACATGATTATATTATTTTGAAATGGCTGCCCTGTAAAGTTTACTATTTGTCAGATCCGTCACTATTCGAAATGACGAAATATTCGCCCTTTGACTTGCTAGCTAGATAAATCTTTATAACAGACCGGAAATTAACGTTATTAATCGTTTCCTATATATCATGTTATTTAGCCAGTACCGTAAGTATGTTTGAAATGTAAAATAACGGTGACAATTAAAATTTTCCGTGTAAGATTACATCGTGTAAGATTTAAAGAAAAACTGTTTGACCGGATTGAGAAGTTATGTATTATTATAAATTTACAACTATTTAACATAATTTTAAATAATCCGAGGGGGGGGGGGGGGGGGGGGGGGGGGGGGGGGGGGGGGGTTTGGTTACGTTTCTAAAAAGGGGGGGGGGGGGGGGGGGATAAAGGGAAAATTTTAAAATTAATTTAATTAAATAAATTTAAAATTATGTAAATAACTAAATCAAAAAAGGGAAAAAAGTTTTTTTTTTAAAATTTGAAAAGGTTATGTAAATCAAAACAATCAATTATTTGATTACAAAAAAATGTAAACCGGTATACCTTCCTGTATAAAGCTCGATTTTTAGAAACAACAATCTAAATTTCTTAGAACGAATCGATTAATCATAAAAACGTCTTAATACGTTACTAAAAATACAGATTTCCTGGTAACAAAGTTTATGTTCGTTATGTAAATTAATACTAAGAACTTTTAGGAATAAGTATATCTTTAGATCAGACCTGTATGTCACAAAAAACTTTTTTGAATACCTTTACTAATGTTGAAGAGGCTGCGTCGTCACTCGTAACTCGTTAACTCAAAGACATCTTCAGCATTTATCGTTATAATTCAGTCAATTTACATAATAATCATGGAATTTTAGACATTTTTTATAGAAATGAGGGAAAATAGACCGGAGGCTCATCTGATGCCAAAAATAAAACAGTAGCGCCACAACCAATTAAGGTCTGGGTCTCAGATATTTGTATCTGTTTCATGATCATTTGTCAATCTAATAGGCAAGTAGGTGATCCAGTTCTCCAGACTTTTTGGGTCTAAGACATGTCGGTTTCCTCACGATGTTTTCCTTCACTGTTCGAGCATGTTAAATGAGCACATAGACAAAAGTCCATTGGTACACAGCCGGGGATCGAACCTACGACCTTAGGGATTAGAATCGCACGCTGAGGCCACTAGGCCAACATTGATGCTAAGTAAAGTATAAAAGGCCGGCAACGCACTCGCGAGACCTCTGTAATTGAGGGTCGATGGGTGGCGGTATCACTTAACATCAGATGAGCTTCCTGCCCGTTTGCCCTCTGTTCGAATAAAAAATTTCTTCACCAGCAATGGATAGTCACACTCCCAGAAGGCCCACAAATGCGTTGCTGGCCTTTAAGATTTGGTACGTTCTTTTCTTGAAATAGCCTAAGTGGAATTGATTAGAAAATACTTCAACTTCCTTATTCACACACAAATCTATTCGGCAATTTTAGTTTACCTATATCATTCATACAGACGAAATTGTAATGTAAGAATAATCGAGAAAGAAAGAAGAAATAATAATAAAACATTTATTTGATTAAAGCACACACACATATATACAAACACAATCACTTTAATCAAAACCAACTTAGCTTTAAGTTACTGTCACCAGCAACACTGATTTTTAGTGGACCCATGCTATCTTGGAGTGACAGCTATATACTGAACAAAACAAAAATCTCTGTTTTGATTTTGTTTGAAAGATCCAGGGTCTCCGGGTCAACTTTTTTTAAAACCTAGAATTTAAACTATGTCCACCTGGCCCCCTCCCTATGCAACATGTTTGAACGGCTTCGTTAGTAATGATTTGATGAATTAAAACTAAATATATTTAATCGTGGTAGTCATATATTAATCACGTTGTCACAGTGCCACGTAACATACCGGTTCCATTGCAATCGGAGATCACTTTCACTCACCGATAACTTCGGTTTTTATGCGCGCTTTGATGTAATTTGAGTAACAGTTCGTAAATGTTGTGTCTGCATTCTTACATTTGAAACCAAAAAAGGTTTCTGTTGCCAGTGTCGAGTACAAATGTCACGTAAAGAATTATATATATTCCTAATCGCGTTACAACCTTTTAGGTCTGGGCCTCAGATTTCTGTAGCTGTAAGTACTAACTAACTAACAAAAAACTGTAACTGAGAAATTTATCTTTACCTATAAGTATTAAGAATTTATTAGTTTATCAAACCCTAAACATAACAATAAAATATACAGTATTTAAAGTTTTCTTAAACTATATAGTAATAATAAAAATACATACTTAAAATTTAATAAAAAGAAAATTAAAACAAGTTTAAAAAGTTTGATCCCTGTGGCAGTGTACCTTTAACGCTGGCAGCATTTCCTCGCTGTATTGCGATACTTATTCGTTGTGCGAGGAAAGCACCAGCTTTGGGGTCACCGGTATTATATAACAGGTGCCAACTTAAATCTTTAATTAGCGCCTGTGCACTTGAACCCCACCTAAGAGTTTACTCAAAAGGGGCCAAAATCGAAGTTGGAGGAAAGTATTTGAGACGTTTATTATTCTCTGCCTGTCTGGGACCGGCCCAGTTTTTGTTTATCTTTTTGTTAAGTAATAATACAATTTAATATTGTTAGAGAATTTGAATTTATAAAAGGTAATTTATAAAGCTACTAAGTTAACTTAACGTTAACATTTGAGATTAATCACTCTATATTTTAACTAATCTATATCCAATGTCAATTAACTAAGGTTAGGTTACATAACTGAAGCCAAAGCGAATAAATACTTGAGTAAATATTTTTATTTATTTAACTTACTATCTTCATAATTAATAACCAATGCGATAGTTGATCTTAATAAGATCTATAACGTTAAAAAGTCCACAAGTAACAGCTTTTGTTTCTTTCCCCAGTTATTACAAAGTCGGATTTTTTAATGTAATTTTTGGTTATACAATGCCGATGTCAAGGTGTGCAACGACTGTATGAAAGTGGTATTACCTTATGTAAAGTATAAGAATGCAGTTTTATTGATGTATGACGTCATGCTTGGTAAAACGTGTGTACCACAAAAGAGCGCAAAAATTTCCTTATAAGAGATGGAAAATATTTTTATGTCATCTTAAAAGAGAAGTGTACGAGTCTCGCATAGTAAAAGAAATACATACATCTATAGGCCTTAGGGATCCGTAGGGTTGTTATCTTTTTAGGCCTTATCCTCTCATATATTTAGTTATCTAGTGCAGCTTGCTAATATACACTACATATAAAATAAATAAAAATAAATCAATGGCGTTACAACCTTTTTAGGTCAGGGCCTGTGTCTGTTTCATGATCATTTGTTTATCCTATAGGCAAGTTGGTGATAATCTCATATGTGCCTGACGCACGCCCTCGACTTTTTTGGGTCTAAGGTAAGCCAGTTTCCTTCACCGTTCGAGCGAATGTTGAATGCGCACATAGAAAGAAAGTCCATTGGTGCACAGCCGGGGATCGTCCTTCTACGACCTCAGGGATGAGAGTCGTACGCTGAAGCCACCAGGCCAACACTGCTCTATACTACATATAACATACCGATACTTCTGATATTTATCACATATAAATTTAAATACACATTTAACAGTTCACTGGCAGGCAAGCTGTACTTTGGTCCTTCGAGCCGGTTTATCAATAAAAATATGTAACTGCAAACATAGGGTTGAATTAAACTCACAAAACAGAATTGACTCTCGTATCTATTCAGACCAGCGGCTATGTCCAAATCGTCTGTGTATGCTCTTTTGTTTTATATTATCGTCGTTATAGCGCTGATAACACGCGATTCATGTTCGCGCATGCATAATTTTAAGATAAACAGAAAATTCGCTTCAACTGTGCAGCTAACTAACTTATATGCTAAAAAAGAATTAATAACACACCCGAAACAATATTTTTCAAATGCAATCTGCTGAGGCACGATTTTCTATTTGAACAACGATTATTATTATTAGATTCAAAATATTTTTTGTGCCTTTATGACCTCCGATTGGCCGATTGGCATTCGGTAGCATGATCGGCAAAGGTCTCTAGTTTCGGAGGCCAAGGCTCGCTTTGTGTCGCTACCAGTGAAGTAAATATTATTCATCAGGTACAATATTTGGTGAAACAATAATTAAATCACCTCTCGTATATGAAAGTGAAGTATAAAATGAGAATGAAGAACGGGAATGTTTTGCGAAAATGCCTTTAAAACTTTCACCTCATGTACGTGCTTTAATGATATTCTTTGTAAGGTAACTTATGATTGACCACTTTCACTTAAACCGCAAATGTCGAGATCACCAATTTAGGGTGAATTCAACAAGTGACCGACAATTTTTATTGACTTCAATTCTTGGATTTTCAATAATCAATAGTTCATAGAGCTGGTACGCTCTTCTTTATAGTAAGTAATTACGGTTCGGAAATAATTGGTGCCATGAAGTGGTGGTGTCTGTCTATGGTGCAACGCCACGATACGGATGGAATTCTGCCTTAACTTAAGATGATTAAATTTAAACATTTCATCCGAAATTACTGCGAGAGACCTAGAATATAGAAGTGTCCCTAGTATTTAGACTAGCGACTGGCCTAACAGCCTGCCCTAATAAATAAAAAAAAAGGGTGCGTGTACTTATGTACGCGCGTAAGAAGTTTTACTTCTTTGGCATTATTAAAAATAGTTTTTGATTGCATGCAAATAATTAATTACAATTAAATAATCAAAGACTGGAAAAGGAGTCATTATAGTCAATAAAGTTCAGTTTACATTTGAAAAATTAAATAAATATTTATTATTATTCTCTTACATTAAGTGTTACATAAATTCTATTATTATTCGAATGTTGTTTTTAAATTATGTCCAATGCCGTAGCATCTTCCGTGGGCAACTTCATTCTGTTAATTTTGTGTCACGGTGCGCGCGCATCGTAAAATTTCACTCTCATCAATTTTTCATAACGCGCCTAACGAAGTATAACTACAATATATTATTAGTTAAAAAGTAAGTCAGATTTCTGTAGTCTCGTAATCATTTATCTTTGCTTTTAAGCAGCAGAGGATCAGCCTTCTGTGTCTGACACATGGCATCGACTGTCTTAAGCGTGCCGGTTTCATGATGTTTTTATACACCGTACGAGAGTTAAATGTGCACATTGACAAAAAAGTCCATTGATGCACAGCCGGGAAGCGAATCTACGATATCAGAGAGAGACTTTAAATCTATTTTTTCTCATGTATAACTGACTAATTGTAATCTAGTTACCCACAACATAATTGTAATCTATTACCCACAACACAGGTACTCCATGGACTAGCGATAGATGAATTTTGTCACAACCTATTAGCCATGAATAAAGGTTTTATTATATAAAAAAATATATTATTCATGTTATATAATTGGTGAATATTTGAGCGATTGCTCTATTTGGACTTTAGATAAGCTTTAGAACCTTTGCTTAAGGAAATTGTAGGCGTCAAGTTTAGCTTTAATTTATCAACGCTCATTAATATTCATGATTTGTCAATGTTTGATTAAGTTACGTGAAAACAATGTATGTATTTGGTTCAGGCTATATATTTTCAATTATTTTGTGGGTTTTTATAGCATATATTTGAAAGCTTTTTTGGTTTGGTACTAATTAAACTAGCTGCCCCAGCGAACTTCTTTTTGCCTTCATGTAATATGTTAGGAAGCTTTTTTCCCGTACAATTTTTCTTATTTGTCTCTCCTCAGAAAACTTTCCTGAGAGTTCAAGTGATAAATTTGAAGAAAAAACCTCGAATTGGTTCAGCTGTATTCAACACTATGTTGGGATTAAATTTTTTTAACATAGTAGGTAATCATAATAGTATTCATCATCATTTACAAATATATGTCTATGCCTATATGTGATATAGTTGAAGATGACTATGTAGGTTTTCACGCACGTGAATTTCGTAGGATTAATTTCTCGAACCTAAATATTGAGATAACTTTTCTTTGGTTTTTGAGGGAACCACGCATTGGGGCTTGTATATCAACCTAAGTAAAAGGTTTTACTGAAATATAAACTTAAATACTAACTACTAAATCCTTTTTATAAGTAGTAAGTTAATACCACAGTAAAAGAGAAATTAGGCGTTTAGAGAAAGTACTAGTCTTGCTAGTTATTTGCATTCCAAACAGACATTACACAACGAAGTTAGATCCGTTTAACTGCCCACGTTTACTTCATAAATGGCTATAACCAAGTACTCTGGTAAATAAGCGATATTTGCTATGCATAGGTTTTGTTCTGTGATATTTAAATCCTTACTATGAATTCGTCTTGCTGTCAAAACTCATTCGGATTGAATATTTGAAATTCTAAAAAAAAAATAAACAAATTGGTTTTTAATTATCACAGTTTTTGTAAGTGGAATTTTAAATTTAGAATTATGCTTTACAGGCGGAATGGGTAGATAATGACACGCGGTTCAATTGTTTTTGTAAGCGTTAGCATACCTATATAAAGGTGGGAACTGACCAAAGTTACGAGGTGTAATGTAGCATTCGCATCGAGCGTGTTACGCATCGAGCATGTTACGCTGTTTCTAAAATCGGCGTAACATGCTCTCAAACTCTGTGCTCCGCTTTCGCCGCCAGTGTTCACGAGATGGCCAACAGCGAGGACGTGTTGATATCTTTCATTCTATTTAATTATTGTTTCAGCCAAATTAAGAAGAAGAAAAAATGTAATTGGACATAAAACTTATTTAAAAACACAGGCGTATGAGGTGGTTTGTTATTGATTGCAATATTGCAACGAGCGGCGGAGAGAGCAACGAGCGGCTCGTTGCTCGCTGGTTTTCCCCCGTAACACGACGTACTGACTGCACGAATGCTCGCTGTGTAACGTGTTACATTACACCTCGTAACTTTGGTCAGTTCCCACCTTTAGACACTTTACTGTATTCTCGGTATGTAGATGACTTTTTTTTACAACTTTGCAGCCCTACCCTTTACGTTACTTGCAAATTGTTAGATTAGTGAAATATACACTTCTTAGCATGTAATTTACCCTACCTTAATGTGATGCGCTCGAGAAAGTCTGATGGTTAATTTTTACTAATCTGATCCTTTATCCTTGACGGGCGGCCATATATATATGGGGCTCATGATGTACTTAACCGGGTACAAGGTATCTACCTGTATATTAATATGCCACGCTGAACTAAATCCCGGAATACCCGCTTAAGCTCCCCTACTATTATACATTTTTCAATCTGGATTGTCAGACGATTCACGTCTTATTGTGGAACAATAATATACGGTCTTATGCGCGCTCTCAATCACCGCCAGTATTTGAGAGCAAGGGCGAATTATGGATTTAGTTTTTGGAAATACTTCTTAAATGTTCCGTCTTTATTGTAACGTATTTAAATTTTTTCTTGATTTATAATTATATTTTATCTAGTATTGGTTTTGTTTTAATTATTAATACGTAGGAAATCAACTTGCGTACAAATATTAAATAAAACGCACAAATCCAGTATTTCTATTCCAAATTACAGATAATGCGTGTCTGATGGAACCAGCTCCGAAGGTCAAATCTAATTGTTAACAAGCTACACTCCGTTATAGGAAATTATTTAATTATAACTGTTTAATAATAACAACCATTTGTCAGGAAACGCGGTGTCAAAACAATCCTGCTTCAACGGTGATGTAATGATACCATGTAAAAAGTTAACTAGCCTCCAGTTATCCGGCTTCTTAGCTTTAAATTATGACGTTGAGGCGAGAAATTAGATTTTCTAGTTGTTGGAGAATTCGCAGAATTAAGTATGCTACTGTGCTTTGAGCTTTGTATGTATTGTAGTTTCATGTAAAAGTCAAATCAGTTATTTTAATTAGGCCTATTAAAAGGTACTTTTGAAAGTCAAAATGACAAGTTGCCCCTTCCAAAAGGTAGTTTCATATGGAGAAGAATGGGCAAGAAACTCCATACTTACTCTTTTAAAATAGTTTTTACAGTATTTTGTATACATTGATTTGATAATTATATGTGAAGGCCCTGTACCTAGAACAAAAAAAAACTACTGTACTAAAATAAAAAAGGCGCATGGTGTTATAAAAAACAATGCAGCAACTAAATTATTAGGTAGATACATGATGTTCACATATTTATAAATATTGCAACTATAGATTTTACATTATTCTTTATCAAAAAAGAAATAATTAACTAACAGTCAAACAGAGAGCGAGCTACGTCAAATTGATAACTTTTTCAAAAAAATAAAATAAAAGCCAATATAAACTAGATTAGCAATTAGTTGATTTACTCTAGAAGACTAGAACAAACAATATTTTCTTTTTCCTAAAATATAAATTTCTATATAGGTACTTGTAATTTGAAATGACCTGACGTATTATATACATATATATAAATATATATATATTTATATGGCTCTAGACATTTGTCATTATCAGTAAAATAATATTTATTTTATATTTTTTCTTTAGAAATGACCGTGCACTCCATATCACGGTTTCAGCACTCGCCCGGTACGCACAACGCTCCCAAAGGCGAGAACAAATTTTTATTATAATTCGAAGCTTGTCCTTAGAACGGAATCGACCGTGTCCCTCCCTGCTGCCACGGTTAATAAGCACCGCTCGGCTATGAGGCAACCCTACCTGACGTATTTTAACAAATTATTCGTGTATATTTGGAAGTCTCCAGCTTGAACCATTCTAACCCCTGAATCGATACGGAGCACCCCTCAACTTACATGGAAACAAAAAAAACTTTCAAATTTGGCACTTACAACATGACAGCCATTGTTTAAGGTATTTTCGGTCAGGCACTACCTTTTTGTGGAATCAGCTTCCAGTAGAGATGACGACTGATCAGACTTAGGAGCCTATATATTCCGTCAACGGTCCTCAACCCCCACTTAAATCCAACCTACAGTGCGTCAGTCAGTACTTTATTTAAATTGCCTGCTTGACTCTTAACCCACAAAAAATTAAAATAATCCTTAAATTCCCGGGTCAGCAAAAAAATATAGCCAAGTCAACCAAAATATACCAATACAATACATACATACTTGCAAACAGGTGTTTAAAATATGTAATTATTCTTGTTATTATCATAATATATTTACGACTTAATCAATTTAATATTATCAAGGTATATATTATGCTCATATATATAGGTAATAAGTATGCTAACTGCATAATAACGAAGGCCTTGTCGCCATGTTGTGACATCATAAGGATGAATTAACAAATGAACCGTGACGTTGTAAGGTCGCTGTAATAGTATTTAGTTTTAATATATTTGTTCAAAGTTTATAGTACTTAATAAGTATTTTATATAATACGTGGCCTGAAAAGTTAGTAGGCTAACAGATTTTTTTTTTTTTATATAATTGAGGACCAAACGAGCCTCCTGGATGCCCAAAAAGGGCTGTCATCGCAGCCCATAGACACCCATTTTTAGTTGGTGCGTTGCCGGCCTTAGAGGGAGGAGTACCTACACTCGAATTTTGAATAGTTGGAGGTCGTATCTCTCAGGGAAGATCTAGTTCGCAAAAGAAAATGCCTTGTCAGACTGTGGAAGACTTCCAGCCATCAAGGTGATGTTGATGAAATTTTGAATTCATACCGCAGCACATCCAATAATTTTATTACCTTTTTATATAATTTGATTTGTTTATGAAATATATCGATTATCGGTCATACAATATTTCGATACCATTTATATAGTACGATTTGTCAGTTCAAAATGTTATAGAATTCTTTCAATAGGAAGTTTTGTTATAAAATAGCTACTGCTTTTGATGATTATTTTTTATATCTACCGCAGCACATTAAATAATTTAATTACCTTACTTAAAACCCCTCTCAGTGTATAGTCGACATATATTAGCAAAGTTTACTAATAAAAAAGACAGATTATGTCATTGTTTTAAATAGGTTTGAAATGTATGCAAGGGCCATAGGATCTGTTGTCTTCCAGCATATTTACGAGATTCATGACATATTGATACTATATACAGATTTTGTGAAAAACTAAGTATATCGGTCATTTTACTAGTACATAAACTATGGGACTGTTTGACGCGTTATATAGGTGCACCCTTGGATTAATTGTAAATATAAGTAACGTTAAAAAGCATATATATAATATAGAACGGGGGTCAAACGGGCAGGAGAATTTGCTGTAAATACAAACCACGGGGAAAATATGAATTATTTTAGCTCGATTATTGCCCACTGCGAGTAAAGTCTAAACTTATTTACAATATATGTCTGAGAAATCATCCCAATTAAAATAAAAACAATGAGCTGTCGAAATGTAAGTCGGGGTCACGTCGTGAGGTGAGTCGATGAAAGTAAGATTGGCTCGTTCCCATCCCGACACTGGCTCGACCTACTTTGATGAGACTGCCATGAGACATACCAAGGATCACGTATGGTTTTATTGGTAGAAAATAGATTTGATAATGTGTAAAGGCTGCGGGTATAAAAATTAAATTTTAATTTAAATATATACCTATTAATCTTATTAATATTTTATTTGGCTTTATTCGAAGAGATTGAGCAGTGTTGGCCTAGTGGCTTCAGCGTGCGACTATCATCCCTGGGGTCGTAGGTTCGATCCCCGGCTGTGCACCAATGGACTTTCTTTCTATTTACGCGTTTAACATTCGCTCGAACGGTGAAGGAAAACATCGTGAGGAAACCGGCTTGCCTTAGACCCGAAAAGTCGACGTGCATCAGGCACAGAAGGCTGATCACCTACTTGCCTATTAGATTACCAAATGATTATATAACAGATACAAAAATCTGAGGCCGACACCTAAAAAGGTTGTAGCGATATTGATTTTATTTCGAGAGAGACCCACGTAGAAACATTCAATATCTACAAGTTTACAGTATAGAATAAATCTTAAGTAACATTTAATTATTCTATTCGCAACGAGGACAATTAGTACATTACTATGTAAAAAATGTCGATACATCCTGTACAAGTGACATTTAACATAAATATGTAAAGTATTTAAAGAGAATATAAAAACTATATGTACCTAATTAGTAGCTTTTGCGATATCTACATAGCGTCGCTGTAGCATGATAACCTCGTATGTCCAGAGAACCAAACATTACAGGAGACAAAAAAAAGTTTCATTTCGTTAATGTTCGTTAAAATATTATTATGCGTTTTTGTCCATAGTTTTAGATGGGAAAAAGGACTTATTTATTAATATTATAAATAAGTCCTTACTTCATGGTTACACCAGTTAAATGACATAAGAGTCTGAGAATAAAAAATAAATGGATTTTTGATATACAAGTTTATCATTCTACAGTGACGATAGATGGAAAAGACTGCGGGGTGGACGTATTTCTATGTTTGTTTTTCACTTACGCTGATTTTCTGTCACCCAAATGCTGTTCTTATTTTGAAATCTATAACAGGTAGTCAATCAATCAGTAGTTTTTGAGTTATTCGTTACAAACATAAAAATGTTTCCTCTTTATAATATTGGGTCTAGAAATTGCTGTAAATACAAACCATAGGAAAAATATGAATTATTATCGCTCGATTAATGCCCACTGCGAGTAGTCTAAAGTTATTTATTTATTATTAAAGTTTTATTAATGAATCCATACAACAATTGGTTGGTTTACATTGCTTAGTCTTAGTATAGTGTATTATTATTAATTACTTAAAATGTCACATGGGACATGGTGTAATGGTTGCAGCTCCTTACAAACATTTTGTAAAACAAAAAAATGGCGATTAAAAAGGGTGGCGGAGAGTTTAATGCCAGTTCTTCTCCCCGTTCTCCTTGAATTGAGTAAATGTTAAATTAGAAGCATTAATATTATGTATTTCTTTACTGACAAGTCATAAGTGTACATTATGTTACTTATGTGATTAAATGATTTTTTATTTATAAGTTGTCTTAGGATAAGTTTTAAATTTTTTATAGTGGTCTAGTATTGTATGGCCCCTTTTAAGCTAACCTAGTAAGGCTATTTCTCCATATTTTTCCATTTCTCTTTGTCTTAAGCAACATTCATCCAGTTTTTCCCCGCTAGTTCTATAACGTCATTTGTAGGTCCAGTCCATTTTGTTATTTCAAGTGACCATCTTTTATCCTTTTTTATGAAGTTATTTCTTACAGAATATTTTAATGGGATTTGTTCATACACAAGATTTTCTCGCTTCGTTCTTGTCGCTACTAAGCCATCTCCTACATGTAGGAAACCCTAAAAAACGAACTACGGAGAACTGCAAAGGCGAATCTTGCAATTTTTACACTACGCAACTTCTACAAGTTACACATTTACCAATAGTTCTATACAAGGCTGATTTACTTAATCTAACTGGGTGTTTAGGTCATGAATAGGAGGACTTCTTTTCCGTCTATCTCATATTCACAAATCTCTCATAAGAATCCTTATTATTTATCCTTCTTCTATTAAGTAATAAGTGGTCTTCTCTACTCGTAAGTAATTATCCCATACTTCGTACATTTTCAAAACGGATCGACATCAGAACATACAATTATGTAATTTCGGCCTTTCGAAGACCCTGATCACATTTTTGCTAAAGCCGATCGTGGGCGATGCTTGCCTTGAAATTATTAACATGCAACTAAATTTAAAATTAACTTTTTAAATTCCTTATTTAATGCTCCATATTGTTAATTTTTATTCTTGTTATAATAAACAAGAATAAATAAATTCCATTCTGTTTAATTCCATACATTCATGTATTGATTTTATTACCGTCTATGTATATATGTATTGTTAAGCTAGTAGATATCAAAGTAGTAATTTTTAATCGGTCCAGTAGTTTCTGAGTTTATTCTTTACAAACTCACAAATTTTAAATTAGTATAGATAATTGTTACTTCGTATAATATTTAAAACTCAACCACTCTATCGACTTCTTAAATTAATATTAAGCTTTAAAAGAAAGAGAGGAATTGATGGTTAAAACTGAACAAGTACATTCTCTATAATAGATGTTCATAGAAACTGTGAACATCTATAGCGAATGGAAATTCAATAAATTTATCACAACTGGGTAGTGGTGATATGTACATCGTTATTTCGTTAAAATCGAGTCAAATAAAATGTTTGATGATTTTAATTACCTATTAATTATTTTATTACAAAACAGTCTAAAACATTCCAAATTTATTGACAATTTTCGTCACAACTTATCAAAAAAAATCTTCCATTTATCATAAATTGTTGAGTCACCCTATTGTCATATTCACACGGCGTTTGCACCCGAAGTGCGCACGGTACTTTGCACACGGAGGATTTAATACTATAAAACCGCGCTTCCCTTATCGCCTGCTATCACTTCGTCACAAGAGATATCAGCTATTACAACATACGGAGGAAAACACAGTGAGTATTATTTTGTGTAAAAATAAGTTTCCTACTAATCGTATACTTTCGTTATTATTAACAATATTATTTAGACTTTTGTGCAATATCTTATATTTCTTTGAAATAATTTCTTGTTAAATAAATAAATTAAACTAATATTATTATACCAGATTCATATCTGATGTGTTGCTCAGTGGGTCTAGATAAAATATTCCTTGCGTTGTCCGTTTTTGCAATATATAAAAATTATAATTAGTGGTATTATTATATTACAAACACATTTTATCCTTTGAAATAATTGCAAATTATTATTTTACTATACTATAGAAATAATTGCTTGACCCCATGACAAAAGTGAAACGTTGTAGCCGTGTGTATAAGACTGTATATAAATTGATTACTAGACAGGAGAGGCTCCTTACTCTACACATAGGATATTAAAATTGTTAATGAAATGGTATCGTAAATTATTCGTTTTTAATTTCAGAATTTGCCAACATGTCTTCTTCAAAGTCTGTGAAGGAAACCACTAGCATGCAATGCAACAACGGCTGCATTTGTATTCCAACCGAAGGAAAAGATATCATTAATGTATGCCTTGACGGTGAAGATAATATCGTCAAATGTGCATGCACAAAGTGTACAGCATTCAGCAACCAATGGTGCAAAGATTCTATGTGTTCGGAGACAAGGTGGGTTAATAAAGAAATGCGATGGTTGTTGTATTGACAAGGGTTGTAACTGTGCCTGCGCTGATGGAAATGGTGAAGTCAAGAAATGCAAGGACTGTAAATGTAATTCCAAGTCTGGATGCGATAAAGATGGCTGCTTCTGTATCGCGATTGAAGGTGGAAAATGTATTTGCATTTTTAAAGATGAAACAGGAGGGCTTAAGAGATGTGAGGATTGCAAGTGCTCGTCTAAGGCGCCAACCAATGATGGTTGTTGTACTGATAATGGTGGAATAAAAAAATGCAAGGACTGTAAATGTAATTCCAAGTCTGTGTGCGATAAAGATGGCTGCTTCTGTATTGCGATTGAAGGTGGAAAATGTATTTGCATTTGTAAAGATGAAACAGGAGGGCTTAAGAGATGTGAGGATTGCAAGTGCTCGTCTAAGGCGCCAACCAATGGTGGTTTTTGTATTGATAATGGTGGAATAAACAAAATGCAATGACTGTAAATGTAATTCCAAGTCTGGGTGCGATAAAGATGGCTGCTTCTGTATCGCGATTGAAGGTGGAAAATGTATTTGCATTTGTAAAGATGAAACAGGAGGGCTTAAGAGATGTGAGGATTGCAAGTGCTCGTCTAAGGCGCCAACCAATGGTGGTTGTTGTACTGGAGAATGGTGGAATAAAGGATGCAAGGACTGTAAATGTAATTCCAAGGGTGGGGGGGGGAAAAAGAGGGGTGCTTCTGTATTGCGATTGAAGGTGGAAAAAAAAATTTAAATTGGAAAAGAAAAAAGAGGGGGGGGAAAGAGATGTGAGGATTGCAATCCGAAGGACTGTAAATTCTGATAATGGTGGAATAAAAAAATGCAAGGACTGTAAATGTAATTCCAAGTCCGTATGCGATAAAGATGGCTGCTTCTGTATCGCGATTGAAGGTGGAAAATGTATTTGCATTTGTAAAGATGAAACAGGAGGGCTTAAGAGATGTGAGGATTGCAAGTGCTCGTCTAAGGCGTCAACCAAGGGTGCTTTTTGTATTGATAAAGGTGGAGTAAACAAATGCAATGACTGTAAATGTAATTCCAAGCCCATATGCGATAAAGAGGGCTGCTTCTGTATCGCGATTGAAGGTGGAAAATGTATTTGCATATGTAAAGATGAAACAGGAGGGCTTAAGAGATGTGAGGATTGCAAGTGCTCGTCTAAGGCGTCAACCAAGGGTGCTTTTTGTATTGATAAAGGTGGAATAAAAAAATGCAATGACTGTAAATGTAATTCCAAGCCCATATGCGATAAAGAGGGCTGCTTCTGTATCGCGATTGAAGGTGGAAAATGTATTTGCATATGTAAAGATGAAACAGGAGGGCTTAAGAGATGTGAGGATTGCAAGTGCTCGTCTAAGGCGTCAACCAAGGGTGCTTTTTGTATTGATAAAGGTGGAATAAAAAAATGCAAGGACTGTAAATGTAATTCCAAGCCCATATGCGATAAAGAGGGCTGCTTCTGTATCGCGATTGAAGGTGGAAAATGTATTTGCATATGTAAAGATGAAACAGGAGGGCTTAAGAGATGTGAGGATTGCAAGTGCTTGTCTAAGGCGTCAACCAAGGATGGTTGTTGTACTGATAATGGTGGAATAAACAAGTGCAAGGACTGCGAATGTAATTCCAAGTCCATATGCGATAAAGACGGCTGCTTCTGTATCGCGATTGAAGGTGGAAAATGTATTTGCATGTGTAAAGATGAAACAGGAGGGCTAAAGAGATGTGAGGATTGCAAGTGCTCATCTAAGGCGTCAACCAAGGTCGATGGTTGTTGTACTGATAAAGGTTGTATCTGTGCCTGCAATGACGGGAAAGGTGAAGTCAAGAAATGCATGGACTGCAAATGTTCTTTAGACGGTCAAAATAAGGATTGTTATTGCATTGCTACAGGAGAGGGTTGTGTTTGTATTTCCTTCGACCAAGAAGGCATTAAGAAATGCACTAATTGTTGTAATACTAATTAATGATTAAAGGTTTAAATCACAAAACGGGTATTCGTAATTCGTATTCGCAATATATTTCTTGTTTATTGGTTCTAATATTGTATAATCCTTAATGTATACTTAAAGCGTATTTTAACAGTGAAATATAATATAAAAAAATATTTGGTTATTTTATTTCATTCCTAACAAAACATTTCGGTTGTAAAGAAGTAATCACATGTAATTTATTCGGTAATCATGTAGAATTATTCAAACATAATACATAGTTACCGCCTTTATAATTGTCTGTGGTACGCATTCATTACATGTCAAGTTAACATGACAGCTGGGAGAGATATCTTGACATGTCAGTTGTCAATGTGATAGCTCTATGGGTGGTATTCGTTTTTAAATGAGGCATTTAATTTTTAATTCTGGGTGGTAGGCTTGTCAGTTGTCGGGTTTATAATCTTTTTACTAGAAAAAAACTACTCCTTATGAAGACTCAGTTAAATCAGCCGTCCGTGCTTTTGAACCCAAACCAAACATTGTTTGAATAGGATTTTTTTTATGTTATAGGAGGCAAATGGGCAGGAGGCTCATCTGATGTTAAGTGATGCCGCCGCCCACGGACACTCACATTGCCAGAAGGCTCGCAAGTGCGTTGCTGGCCTTTCATGAATGGGTACGCTCTTTTCTTGAAGGACCCTCAGTCGAATTTGTTCGGAAATACTTCAGTGGGCAGCTGGTTCCACATAGTGGTGTGCGCCAAAAACTGCTTTAAAAAACGCTTAGTTGTGAAACGACGGACGTCGAGGCGATACAGATGGTATTTTGTTTATTATGATTATGGCCAAAAGGTGAAAATCAGTCAAAAGGCAAAAAATATTTATTCATATAGGTAACAATATGAACGTAAAAAAAGAAACATACAATAAATGCTTCTAATTTTACATTTATTGACAGTTCTCAAATCAAGGGCGTAGAACGGAAGGGAAGAACTGGCAATACAGTGGTAAATCTATTTTGTATATACTCGTAATTACTTTAAATAACTTTACGGTCCAATTTTATAGCATATTTTAAAATGTAAAGTAAATTAAAATAATATTAGGAGCACGTATTTAGGGTCTCATTAATTTGCGTGGTCACGGCCCAGATGGCAAGTGAGTTAGATCACGATAAACACAACAGTTAAGATGATCGCTGGATAGCGACTTTGTATAGTTACAAGCTATGTGATCTACACGGGGAAGGATAACAATGATATTTCTTGGGTTTGAATACAACGGCCGCCACTTGAATCAGTTAGTTTTTTCGTAGGAAATCAGTTATGCTAACTTCGCAGGGTTCCAATTAGGGCGACTGTGACCGTTTCATTAATTACTTTTATTCATGGTAGTTGACGTCAATTTGACTCTAAGACCTTACGATGTTTTCTTTCATGTATTTACGAGCAAGTGTTATATTGATAAGAAGTCTATTAGGAGTCTGACACGGCCGCGACGCCCCTGTGTACGAAGTAAAAGAAGAAGTAAGTTAGTTCTTTGTAGTGGAGTATCGATAAGTTAGTACAATAGGCGCAAATTTAAATAACAAAAAATATACCTAATCCGCCGTCTTGCTAGTAATTTTGCTTAACAATAAAACATTACTAGTAAAATCTAAAACTGAAAGTGAATTTTTTTAAATTATTTGTAACATTTACGTTTGCCAATATATTGTCAAATATTTTAGAAAAGATAGCTTGCATACTGTAGATATCTAATATATAAAATTCTCGTGTCGCGGTGTTTGTAGTTAAACTCCTTCGAAACAGCTTGACCGATTCTCATGAAATTTTGTGTGCATATTGGGTATGTCTGAGAATCGGACAACATCTATTTTTCATCCCCCTAAATGTTAAGGGTAGTCCACCCCTAATATATTTTATTTTAATTTTTACATAATTTTTTTTATTATACAGCATTAAAAATACATACAACCCCTAATTTTTATTATAAATGATATACATGGCAAAAGGACGTTTGCCAGGTCAGCTAGTAGTAATATAAAAGTCTAAATAAATGAACATACATATATGTATTAGAAAGGTATACATTGCTCCAATTACAGCTAACGACTATAGTGCTCCACGGTATTATATCAATTATAATTTCACACACCATACAATATATTGCTTTCAATTCGCGCAGTAATTAATTGTACAACACCCACAACATGGCATTGTGGTGCCAACGGTTCATTTTCTACTTTGTATTCATTAAGGAAATTCTAGATCTTACTAGGGTTTTCATATAAAAATAAAATAAATCAGTGGCGCTACAACCTTTTTAGGTCTGGGCCTCAGATTTCTGTATCTAGTTCATGATCATTTTTAATAGGCATGTAGGTGATTATCTTCCTGTACACAGGCAGATTTTTTTGGACTTAGGCACCGTTCAAGCGGCTGTTAAATGCGCACATATAAAGTAAGTCCATCGGTGCACAGGCGGCGATCGAACCTTAGGGGTGAGAGCCGCACGCTGAAGCCACTAGGCCAACACTGCTCACGTTGTTATATGAAAACACTATATCTGACCTATATTCTATTGGTCAGATATAGTGTTATAGTTGTTTATACTTATTAGTACGAATATATTATTTATTAGTATCGTCTCTGATGTTGCAAGTCAAAGCCGCAACTAGTACGTTAGTTTTTTTTAATATCTTTATTAGCTCACCCCGTTTGTTATTCTTGGGTCAAATTTAGTTTCAAAACACCCTCTTCCTGTCAACCGGTTAATCTGAAATTTTGTACAACTTTGGATTTTGGTGACAATACAATAAACTAAATAATAAATAAATAAATTATAAATATATCATTATACTAAAAACTGTATCTCTTTTATTAAGTCAAGGGCTATTATATTTGTCTTATAGATTGATTTATTTTATAAACTAACGCGGCACGGAACCTTTTAATCAAGCACTATGTATTAAACAGAATGCGGGGGAAATTAAAAACTAAAAACTAGAAAATAAATAGGAAAAAAGCTTTTTTAAGTTAAACGGTTTTATGTTAAACATACAGCAATGTTTAAGATAAATGTACTAAAACAAAAATAATAAAATAAAAGTGTGGGAATTATAAACATATGCTTAGACTAATAAAATTACTGGGGCATGTCTAATTGTCTGTGAAACGATCCGATCAAGAAGATGTGAATGTCCAACGATAAAAGTGAAACTCCTTTTATTTACATGGAGTGTATACTATTGATTTCAGAGCGAACCAGTAAGAATTTCCTGACCGTCGTGGGCAACTGCCTATTTTAACACGAATTAAACGATTCTTCTTGCATTAGTCGAAAATTTCATAGCGTGCATACAGTTGTTTTGAGTAAATTATTATAATTATATTACATTAGTATAAATGGTCCTGATAAGTGATATAAGCAGTCGCTGCAGGCAGGAGAAAGCTCAAAAAGGCTCGTGATTCCCACTAACCTACTTCAGAGTGCATGACTTAATAATTTAGCAGATATATGTTTTCAACACAGCTGTCAACTATGTCATTTATTTTTATCGTTTTTGCTCTATGCACATATGCATTTTTTTTCTACGGGAAGATCTAAAGTCTAGATCCGTATCGAAAATGTATCAGGCAAAGTAGATGATCGCCTAATCGACCGAATAGAGAAATGATTAATGAAACAAATAAACAAACGCGAGATTGTATCTCTTGATCATTAAATATGAATTTAAAATATTAATGAAATTATTATTAGTCCTTAACTTAATACTCACTTGTACGATGAAATAAATATAATATCAAATTTTTGGCAAAGTTCGGCTAATATCAGACAGAGTTACGCCTAATGTTATGTTACACATAACGGCGTGCAAATTTGTCTTAAAAGGAATTTTACACAAAAGTTACAAACATTATGAGTATCATTATAGTAAATTCTTATATTGTTTGTAGTGATAAAATATATTATTACGTTATCAAATTAATATTAATTTTAATGTTTCACATAATCATTAATAGAATAATATTTTTTCCCTAAAAGTTTATTTAAAAAAAACACATCTTTTTATTGGAGCAGTATTAATTTAGACTGTCTCACACTGGCGCCTGCGAGTCAGTACACACAACCCACAAAATGGGAAGACCGACATTACATCCACAGCCTTCCACCATAGAGAAGAGTAATGAGGCACTGCCTTGCGATTCTGTAACTCACTTTTCGAACTCACACAGCGGTTTTCGCATCGGCGGTCGCTGGTGAAAAGGTGGGAGCTTGTAGATTATTGTTTATCAGAATGCCAAATCATAAAATTACTACTTCACGACTGATTTGAGAGCGACCGCCGATGCGAAAACCGCTGTGTGAGTTCGAAAAGTGAGTTACAGAATCGCAGGGCTGCACACTGTTACTGTTAGAGGAGGCCCGCTAAACTGGGTGATTTATAAAACCGAACCTGATCTAAGAAAATCGTAGTTAGCAAAGGTTAATCGCAATATAAACGGGCTAATTATTATCTACAATTGTGTCGACTTATAATATGCCTCTTCCCCCCCCTAGGCATCCATGGGGAGGGGCGGAAGAGGCAGAGGGGGGGGGGGGAATAGGAGCGGTTAAAGTTTCTCGATTCGGAGGCTAATTAATTACACAATTAAATAATAACTGTTTGATTTTATAAGCTCATGCTTGCGACTAATAGACAGCTGGACTGACCTAGAGAAAAGCCTTCATAAATGTATTGCACTATATAAATCTTGATCGAATATCGATATACGTTGCGTGTTCTGGAACGTCAACTTCAAATTAAAGTATCACCCAAGTAACCTAGAAATACTTGAATGTGGAGATACACTAAGTAGTGTTGTCAATCCGACTTTAATGGTGTACATTAAACCGAGAACTTTAACATCTAGAACATCGTTTGGTGTAATTCAAAGTACGCGGCGTTTAAAAGACATCAAATTTCCCGAAGCAAACAAAACTGTTAAAACATATTAAAACTTACCTTATTTAATAAGCTCGTTTCCACGGTAACTTGTACCTGAAAGAATATATTCTTTATAAGATTTTTGTTAAGTCTACAAGCGAACTATAAATGTATAATACAGTAAGAATCCCGGAGCTGGTGCTTTCCTTGGTGAGAAAATACTGCCATAGGTAACAAACTTTTTAAAATTGTTTTAATTTTCTATTTATCTATTTTAAATATTTTTATAATTATTACTATGTAGGTTAATTTTATTAATACTGTATTTTTGTGTGTTGGAAATAGATATTAATTTTTTATACAGTAAGTAGATATAAATTCAATAAAAAAAAGTGCGTGCGTACAAAGTACACATGTCAGAAGTGAAACATCTTTGGCAAACTAAATTTAAGTCTTGTTCATATTTATACAAATCTAAAACTTTAGATTTCCGAGACTAAGACGGAGGGAAAAAGGAAGATATGTAAGGAATTTAATGAATTTAATTGTCATTAAAATATTCAAAGTGTCGGAAATGAATACAAATTATAAATTTAATTTTTTTTAATTTATTTTTTCGATGATAAAAACACGTGGCATTTTAATTTACAATTCGTCATTTGAGATTTCAATAAATATTTTAAATAAAATATAAAATACAATATTTTCATAAATTATCTTCACGAAATTTTAATTTTAAAAATATAATTTTCTATAGGTAATTCACCCTTCTCATTCTCTCTCCTAATCGGTCTCAATAGCTCTCTCACTTTTCTACGACAAAAACGCTGCACATCTTCGTGATGTTCCGTAAAAATGTTACACTCATGCGCCTGAAGAAGTTTCACTTTAAAAATTCGAAAAAAACAGATCTCAAAATAAACTAAAATAATTAAATGTATTAAACTATAATTGATTTATTACTGGGTATGGAGGCTTTTTTAGGAAGTCAAATCATTTGAAACTTCGATCAGCCGTAACGGTCCACGCACAGCGAAGCTTTGAACATTAGACATAAAAATTACTCCTTCTTCGGTTTTTTAATAAATTTAAAAATATAATAAATTCTCTTTTCCTCTTATATCTTGTACCTTTATATTAAGATCACTGTTAGCAAACAAATCGCGTTGACACTGTGATAATCACACGGTGCTATTTGAAAAACTGTACTATTGTGATCATTGGCATCATGATTGTCAGACAATTGAATATCCTGTGAATTAGAGCTGTAGAAAATTATAATTATGGTATTTATGTTAAATTTATGAGTTTGAGATCGATTGACGGAAGGTGAGAACTTCCCATAGGTTCTGCTTTGAACGCTTTCGAAACTCATCGAATACAGAATTAAAAGATAGATAAATCAAGAGACGCATAGTATACAATCTTTAAATAGATAAATTGGCCTCAGATTTACTGAATCTGTAACTTCTTATGATCTATTTTTCAAAATCTAAATGCAGTAGGTGATTCGCCTCAAATTGATAAGTCTAACAAAAGGCGTACTATATGGGTCTGATACAAATATTCGGTTTACCTTATTACACGATGATTACTATCGACTCGTTAATGTATAGCAAATTGATATCATTGAAAGAAAGTCCATCTGCTACAAAATTCCCATACGTCGATAAAGAGGTTTCATTCCAACGCCGATCAAGGACCTTCAAAAGGCAACACGGCGCGGAACTAAAAGATAATAAATTTACAAAAAGATCCCATATATAATAACGAGTATACTAAAATAAAAAATTTTGACCAGGATTTTTCCCCGCTGTTTTACTATACGAGAAAAGCACCAGCTTTTAGATTTAAAAAATAATATCAAAGAATTCCATATTATAATTACTAAAAACTTAAATATATAAATAAATTGGTTGACCCTTTCCCCGCTATTTTGCGATAGAGGATTCTGTTCGAGAAAAATACCAGCTCTAAGGTTATCCAGGCTACATAGCCAAATGAATGCTGAATCAAACTTCTGGACACAACAGTCATAAGACGTTTAAAGAGAACTAAACTTTTTGAGTTAAACTTGTGTACAATGTAGTGAATAGAAGTGCAAGTGCGATATCACACACGAACATAGTGTCAAAACATTATAGAACACTAAGACTGTTTACATTGAACATTACCTTAGTTTAAGCTATTCACTAGTTTGTAGAAAATTAATATTACTTATTAGCCATTATTGTATAGGTTAGATTGTAATTCATGTAAAGTCGCACTCTTTTTTGTGAACTTACGCCCGAACCCAATAATTAATCCACAATCTCAGTTTGTTTACAATCATCCCGGTATCAGACCGGGACCGTCGATCGATCTCCTATCAGCATCCCAATAACCAAACCCCACGAAGACAATCCATTTTTGGCGACGGATAAAATGCTCTTTATCGTTCCATTTTACCGAGTTTTCACTCATATTTGATAATCAATGTAAACCAAGTAAAGTAAATAAACATATTCTGTACGAGCCAAGGCTGTACATTTTGCTCACTCAGGCTTCCTTATTTTTATAATCGTGATGATTCCCTATGCACGTGCCAAGGCTCGTACATTCCAATCATCTACAAGCATAACTATTTCTTATGTATGCCCTGGCTGTACAGTTTGATCACTTATAAGCATGACGATTTCCTAAATCGTCGGAGTATAGCCCGACGCAGGCACTCTCTTCGACTGTTACAGCAGTCATTCGTATCATTACAATTAACTGTATCATGGGAGTTTCACCCCGGGAGCATAGCCAGACGTCGGCACTCTCTCTGTTCGTTAGATTGCACTTATTATATAGCAATTAACATAATAGTTATTATTTCGCTCATATTCTATTGTATAACGCGAGTGATAAATATAAAGTAAGTTAAAATTATTCTATTATTTCGAACCCCTGATGATCCAGGAACCGTACATATACAAATAACATTAAAATATAAATGTGTATGTTTGTAACATAACAAACAGTTTTTTTAATTATTTAAAAAACTGGTGTAAGTTAAAATCTGTTAAAATAATTAACTGTTGAAATCGAGCTTTCGTCAACTGTAATTTTCATACAAAGGTCTATATAGATAGCTTGTATCGACAGATGGCTATAGTAAAAGTAAAAGCACACTTGTTACAACATTTGGATTAAGATTACTATCTCAGATGGTGAACTATGGCTTGAGATAGGTTATTGGGTTCGGGCGTTAATTGTTGGAAATAAGAAAGATGAGCGGTCTCTATGTAACGCATAGTATTTAATTAGTCCGTTAATTCGTCTTGCATTTCTTATATATAGTAATATACTGTTGTCACTCACGAAGTAGGTTATATTGGCATACAAAATATAAGAAGAACATTTGTAGTTTAATTAAATTGACTAAGTTCCATGTATCTGTAATTTGCGTAGGAATAGCTTATGAATTAAACGAATATTTAGCCTTGCGCCTACATCACTGTAGGTGTGAATCAATATTAGTTCTAGGCCATTCAATATTTGTACTCGTATACGACGACGAATTTTTGAAGTGCATTCATTTTATTTGACCGATACCCTTGTTTCATTCCTAACTCTATGGACATATAACGGTCTACTATAAAGCCGACCAATCAGAGACAACCTTCGGACAGTTGACAATTTTAAGATTGTAATTTGACGGTTTCACTTCGATAGATTACAATCTACCGAATAATAATACGTTAAATTGTAAGCAGTACATTGAGGTTCACAATCTTTCGACAGTTTACAATCTCGCGAGATAGATTACAATCTAACGGTGTTTACAATTTTACGGTGACATATATAACGTATGGAAATAGTTCAGTGGGCAGCTGGTTCCACATTGTGGTGGTGCGGGGCAAAAACTGCCTTAAGAAACGCAGTAGTAGCTACATCTATGGACTTTATGTGTATATTATATTAACTAAGCAATGTTCTATAATTTCGGTGTATGTGTTTTGTTTTAATTGCAGGAATTAGGGCCGGATTAAGGACAGAGCAAGGCCTTGGGTGGCCCCAAGGCCTTGCTCTGTCCTTAATAAAGACTTCGGAAAAAAAATGTTATTAATTCCGACTACTAAACACTAGTAAATTACTTTTCTTTTGATATATTTTTATATTTGTTTAATACTAGAAGAAGCTACATCATCCTGGTTTAATACTAAATTATTGATTGAAAAACTCGACTGAATTTTTTTTTCATTTCATTTGGAAAATAATTTGGGACCAGGGGGCCTCTACTCCTTTGTTGCCCCGAGGCCTACAGACCTCTAAACCCGGCACTGAATAGAACAAATTATAAGTGTATAAATTTACTTAAAAAATTCTGTCTTATACGTATATAACCCTTGAAGAACCAACACATAAAGTGGTGTTAAAGTATTTTAATAAAAAAACGATATTCTGATCATGAAACCTCCGAGCTAAACCGATTTGATAAGAACAAGATTTTCTTTTATATTTGAAGAAAACTTTTTGTATTCTTTTACTGTTAAGTTACTTTCATTTTTGTAATATGATAAATGTACGAATGAATTTTACAGTCACTTGTTTCTCGTGTACAATGTCTAGTTATGTGTAAATATTTTGTGAGGGTTTAAGCATTATAAATGCGAATCTGAAACCGTCGCCCATACATACGAAGGCGTTAGCCCACGAAAGTATTCCGAGAAACCTTGAAAAGTTCACAGAACGACCTACCCTGCTCTTTATAACCTGTTTTTAAGCCAAAACAAGTATTATGCATATTTATCGTTTCTCTAAGATTTGTTTTTAACTTTTGTTGCAATGAGTCAAATAATCATAGAAGTTTAAGCATTAGAAACAAAGCTACAGATGATCATTTATTTCTTTGTATCGGTGGTTCGTCTCATGGGAACTTCCGCTTATTGTGTCTTATCATTTTAATTTAGTGTATTTTTATTTTATTTAAAGAGTGAACGCACACTGTTACATTGGTACATAATAAAAATAACAAGTTTAATGTCTCAACCACCTATAAGCAAACACAACATAACCAGTCACTTTCAGTGCGGTTTGATCCCTTGGTCTCTCTGCATCTTCTACCGCATTTACCTTGGAGAGTGTTCAGAGGAGTCGTTCGGTCTAATACCAGCTGAGTTTTATTATCGGACATCAAGGCAGAATACAAAATACCATCCGTATCACCTTAACGTCCGTCGTTCCACAACTGAGCATTTTCTTCAAGGCAGTTTTTGCCGCGCACCACCGCTATGTGGAACCAGCTGCCCACTGAAGTATTTCCGAACCAATTTGACTTAGGGTCCTTCAAGAAAAGAGCGTTCTTAAAAGTCCGGTAACGCACAGGCGAGCATTCTGGCAATGTGAGTGTCCATTGGCGGCGGTATCACTTAGTATAAAATAATAACAATTCTCTCGATAATCGTCAGTTTCATTTCTGAGCGCCGTGGTCAGCAAGAAAGCATCTGGAACGGATTATCTGTTTCCACCGGTTTCGGTTCAGCGCGTCTCTTATGACAGTGTACAGTTTTGAGGAGTGATATAACAATGATAAAGTCAAATTCAAAATCGTTTATTCATATATGTAACACAATGTACACTTATTAACGTCAAAAAAGAAATACATATTAATGCTTCTAATTTTACATTTACTGCCAGTTCTGAAATCAACGTAGAACGGTAGAGAAGAACTGGCTTAACAATTATTATGAAGTGAAAAAACATCGATTCAAAAATTATAAATCCTAGAGGAAATTTAAAAGTGGATCCAAGCTTAGCTTGTTAATCAGAGTGGTTAATCTGGATATCGGTGAGTTTTGGCCAAAATGCGTTCTTCTGAAAGGAGGGACAAATGAAATGATGGGGTGTTGGGTATGTAGAGAGTGTTACTCTGTTTATGTCACTGAAAATTATTGACTAAAAGTTAAAAAAAACAAAATTTACGTTAATTGCCTTTTGGTGAATATAAATATATCAAAAATAAACTTTATAGAAAAACCCATAATATCTGTGGAAAAACGTTTAAAATTAAAAATTATGATTAATAACAAACAAAATTGGTAAACCACAAGTTGTCATAAAAGAAGTAATTCCAAGAAAAACAAACATTGCTTGCAAGAAATACAGGCTTGATATCACTTACGTTTGTTTTTTAGTTAAAACTGTATGATTTGCAAGAACGGATATTGAAACTATATCGAAATCGCATACAAAAACGTCAGTATCGCTGTTGGAACTCTAAAAAATTTACAATGATATCGGATTCACTTTCAATAGTAAATTAACAATATGAATACCGTTTTAACAAGTGAAATGTATTTTTTTACTCAATCAATCCTTGTTAATATTGAATTATATAAGAACAATGATAATAATTGAGTAATACACGTGAAGTAATTGCGGAATTGTGTAATAAACATCAAAATAGTAATAACAAAATAACTAACATCGGAAACGGTTAAATTGCCAGTGAAATAATTAATGAAGCTGAAATAATATTTTTGGCCTTCTGACGGTAGAAATATCAACAATGGCGCCTTGATGCAGTTATTTATTATACGTATAAATTTAAATATCTTGACCGAATATTTACATACTTGGCGGACCCATGCGTCTTCTTCAATAGAAAGAGCCCCTCGTGAGTTGCGTGCGATATTGGGGGCTACTCGATGTGAGGAAGTGGCATTGAACTGGTTAGCGCTGCCTTCTTTAGTTCTCATGTCATTTTCACAAGTATATATCTTTTCTATAACATATTTTCATATGTATCTGATTGTCCTCTTTGTAACATGTGTGAAGATTGAGAGCAAAAAAAGTATTGCATCCGTTTACTGATTTTATTGTATAGACCAGGTGATAAGGCTTTTGTGTCTGACCCATGTCGTAAATTTTTGGGTTTGGGACATGCAGGTTTCCTCATGATGCCTTCATCGTAGTACTCTCGATTAAACATATAATGAAGGATCCATTATTGCACAACCGTGACTCGAAGACTGCTATATTTTAAGTACGTTTTTAAAATTTCTATGAGTAAGTGAAAATGTATTTTCCCACATAGAATCTGAGTTGTATCTTAAAATATTTGAAACATGAATATCGCTTATAATAATGAAATAACTTTTAAAATAGCCAGAGTATCGGTCCATACTTGTATAATGTATTCGTATGAGTGAATGATTCATTTGTATTGTACTAATAACCTTGGCATACTTTTCCTTAACAGGTGATCATCACAGCTATTGTCAAAAGATTTATCATACGTACAAATTAAGTTGTCGTATTATTACATTGTAAATATGGTTTTTAAGGCTTTTAATATAGCCTAGTATTATCACTGTCTTAACGATATCAATATTGAGTTGTGAAACCATCATTCAACAGCGAGTTTTTTTTTGTTTCTCAAGGCTTACGAGGCTCAAGACCAAAAGGCGGAGACTCACTGTGGAGAACCTCTGTTCCATCAAAGGGTTATTATTAAGCCTTTATTGCTGACACACTGTATAATATATGAACACTTATTTAAGTTATTTAGTTAGTTAGCTCCTGCTGATGTCTGTGTGTTTATTTTATTTTCATATTTTCTTTGTATATATATATATATATTATTATCACTTATTTCAGTGTATTTAAGGTTATTTAAGTTTTTTTTTTTGACTTATTTTAAGAGTACTAATTTTGTATTTTTCATAAACGCGGAGTGGAGTGTACATATGGAAAATTTGACCTGTGACCTATGTAAAAAAAGTTTTAATACAATCCGGGGCTTAAAAATACACAAAACAAAGATACACAGAGACACTATACAAAATTCACAACTTTCTTTTAATAACAGCACAGATAGGCAAGCGACACCAGACCACATAAAACTTCAAACTTTACTTTCGAATTTAAAAAAAACATGTCCAGTTGTTAAACGCATACCTCGAGGTGCCCGGATCTCCATCGCCTCTTTATTAGAATCATATATTACGCAATGCATAACAGAAAACAGTACAGACTCATGGGAGAAACTATTGACTTTTCCTTATAGTTTCTTGCATGTACAGTCCAGTGATAACCTTTCGCTAACTCAAAAACTTAAAAACAATTGTAATGATCCCACATGTATAAATCCATTTTTGATTCCGGCTATTAGAACCTTTCGAAAAAGACCAAAATGTGTCTCAAAAATAGTTGAACAAAAAATTAACGATGGAGATCTAAAGGGGGCCGCCAGACTTCTTTTCTCAAATGATGTACTGGCCCTTGACACCCCGGATACACTTGCAGCTCTTACGTCAAAGCACCCCAGTGCTCCAGACACACCTTTTTTTAGACCCTCCCACAGACGTCCAGGCCTGCCTTCAAATTCAGTCTACGGATGAAATTCTAAACGCTATAAATTCGTTTAAACCAGGATCAGCTGCAGGCTTGGATGGGCTGTCACCCCAACATCTTAAAGATTTAACTTCATTCAGTGTTGGTGATACAGGTGCTAGGCTTTTAGAAGCTTTTAAAAAACTCGTAAATAAAATGCTTTGCGGGGAGATAAACCAAGCTATTGCTCCTATTTTATATGGGGCAAACTTGGTGGCTCTTACCAAAAAAGATGGTGGGGTGAGGCCAATTGCTGTAGGTAGCACTTTTCGCAGATTAACCTCGAAAATTGCAGTAAAACATATAATTAGTAAATTGAACAAAATTTTTGAACCAACACAACTTGGCTTTGGCACTAAAGGTGGATGTGAAGCTGCTATACACGCTTTGCGCACGCTTTTTTCTAACGAAAAATTTGATGTGTTGTTGAAAGTTGACGTCAAGAATGCATTTAATTCAATCAGCAGGGACACCTTGCTGACTAAGTCTTTTGAAAACATTCCAGAAATATATAACTATCTTTTACAGTGTTACTCAGAGCCATCAAAATTAACATACAAGAGTTACGAACTCTCTTCAGAAGTTGGTTGTCAACAAGGTGATCCTCTTGGGCCGGCTATTTTTAGTCTCGCAATAAATTCTTGCATACAAAATTTAAAATCAAATTTTAACGTCTGGTATCTTGACGATGGTACTCTAGGAGGTAACGCAGATGTAGTACTTTCAGATCTATCTAAAATAATATCAGATTTTAGTTCAATGGGTCTAACTTTAAATTTTGATAAATGTGAAATATATCTCCATGGTGAGAATATGGACACCGACCATACAATAAAAAAAATTAATACCTTAGCCCCAAATATAAAAATAATAAATAAAAAATCGCTGTACCTCTTAGGAGCACCGATTTTCAAAGAAGGTTTTGAAGAATACATTAACTCGACAATATCAAAATTTAAAGATCTTTCTCACCGTCTTCTGGATATTACAGCACACTCAGCTTTGTTAATTTTAAAATTCTGCCTTTTTATTCCCAAATTAACTTACGTACTTCGCTGTAGCCCTCTATGGAATCATTCAGTTTTTTTAAGTGATTTGGATAATCTTTTAAAAACTTCTTTGGAATCTATTTTAAATGTTCGTTTTGATACACCTTCTTGGAATCAAGCATCGCTTCCTGTTCGCTTTGGCGGATTAGGAGTACGCAAGATAACAAGTGTAGCTCTTCCAGCGTTTCTCTCATCTGCTCACAAATCTAGCAGTCTGGTAGGTAAAATCCTTAGATATTATTCTACAAACTACGAGATTGCGGATTTAACAGATGCAAGAAACGCGTGGATAGCATCCAACCCAGGTTTGAGTTTGCCTTCTAGCGTCAACTTTCAAAGAAGCTGGGATGATCCTCTTTGCAAATGTGAATTCAAAAAGTTATTAGGTCACATTCCAATAACAGACCGTGCAAGGTTGATGGCTGTGGGGTCTAGGGAAGCTGGACATTGGCTCAATGCTTATCCTTCGCCAAACACTGGCACCCTTTTAGACCCTGAATCACTTCGAATTGCCATCAGCCTACGCTTAGGAGTGCCCATATGTACTCCCCATAAGTGTCCCTGTGGTTTTGAAGTAAGTAGCCTTGGACACCATGGCCTACACTGCCAAAAGAGTGCAGGTCGTTTTTCTCGCCATGCCGCGCTAAACGACATTATACGCCGCTCTCTTGCCTCTGTCAATGTTCCAGCAATTTTGGAGCCAACAGGCATCGCAAGAGACGATGGCAAGCGGCCGGATGGAATGTCTTTGATCCCTTGGAAAATGGGACGGGCTTTAGTATGGGATGCTACCTGTGTAGACACCTTTGCCCCGTCTCATCTCCTTCGGACAAGCAAAAAAGCTGGCGCGGCCGCAGAACAGGCAGAAATTAACAAACGGCACAAATATAAGAGTCTTTCCTCCAACTTCAATTTTGTTCCCTTTGGAGTAGAGACTCTTGGGCCGTGGGGTTCAAGTGCACAGGCGCTTATTAAAGATTTAAGTTGGCGCCTGGTAGATAGTACCGGTGACCACAGAGCTGGCACTTTCCTGGCTCAAAGAATAAGTCTCGCAATACAGCGAGGAAATGCTGCCAGCGTTAAAGGTACACTGCCACAGGGACCAAACTTTTTAAATTTGTTTTGATTTTCTTCTTTCTTCTTTAATTATTTTTATTATTACTTTATAGGTTAAGAACATTGTAAATACTGTATTTGTGTAAATAATAAATAAATTAAAAAAAAAAAAAAAAAAAAAAAAATATATTATTAGGCAACAGTGGCAGCCTTATCGCTAACAAGCGATTTCTTCCTGGCAACCCTAGTACGGATAAATAAAAAAAAGAAACACCTACAGAGGGTAAAGTACATAAAGTGCATAAATAATTAACAAAAAAGAACGTAAATTAACATGTAGCACCAACTACAACTAAAATCTAAAAAAACATAATATAAAAAAATTACATTAAAAAAAATGTAAAAGCTAATTAATCATTCGTTGAAATCAATATTGTTTTTAAACATTAACTAAAGTAGGTACTCGTCTCTTTCCGACTAATTGTGTTTATTCTGTGATGAAAAGAGACATTTATTTTAGTAAAAAGGGTCCAATTAGACGGATTTTTATGAATTTATTATGAAGCCAGCTATCAATGCGTTGAAACAGCTAGTTTAAACCAATTCGGCTCGCTGCCAAGTGAACGCCTACTGCGTTCAAACTAATTTGACGATCGTAATTAAGGTTTATGGCATTCCTATGAATAAACGGGTAAACAGTGAGTAATAATGTTTTGTTTTCAAATTGTTGCAAATATCTGGAGTATTTTTTGACCTTGTACCCGTTTTCATTGAGGCTAGAATAGAGAAATTATGTGTATATACACTACATAACAGCATGTGCGTGCGATCATCACCAATCAATCAGCTAAATTGATTTTTTTTTGGGATTCAAAAACAAATGAGTGTCGACAAACGTGAGGAATTTATTCCTTACTATTATACATGAGAGTCATACTTAGCCTTGTCAAAGTCAAGTCAAGTCTTGACAAAATGAAAGAAAAATAAAAATGTATTTATTCAATTGACTACAATTCATAATGTGTAAGATTTGGGAAGACCCATTTAACTACAAAAATACCTTTGTCAGGGTTCACAGCTCTTCCATAACAAACTTTATAGTAAATTGCATAATAATTAAAATCCTTTTTTAAATTATTTAGTTTGTTCAACTGTTTCCAAAACGACTCAGGCGTTAGTGTGTGGGTGTATGTTAGTGAATGAGTAAGTGAGTGAGTGAGTAGGTGAATGATATGAGTAACTACATGAAACCCGATTATCTACTTACCTCAAGAAATAGACAGGATATGTGGTGATTTTGCTATAGTGATTCTAAAACGAAAACGACGCCTCTAAAATAATTTAACAAAATCTTCAGTAAATGAGACAACTTTTGTAATTATACAATGCCGTAATACTCCTGTATAAAACTATTTAAGATGTGTGTCTGTCTCTCAATAGCCATGATTAAAGCATTCAAAATGTCAAGAAGTTATTTAAATAGTATAAAATCTTTAGTAAGCTTTCTGCTAAACCCACATAATGATGATGTCATCATGACCTTCCCAATGTGGCTCTCACCTTATACGGACATTGCATATTATACAATTTCCTGATTACATCACAAATAAACATTTTTCTCTTATAGCATAACTCAGAAATAGGTAAGTTTTGTTTAATAACAGGGGGCAATCGGGCAGGAGGCTCACCTGATGTTATGTGATACCGCCGCCCATATACGCATTGCCAGAGGATTCGCAAGTGATTTGCCGGCCTTATAAGAATTGGTAGCTCTTTGAAGGACCATAAGTCGAATTTGAATGGAAAGTTCAGTTAAAACCACACAATTACCTTTAATTTAAATCAAGAATCTTGACGTACTTTAAAATGTTATCTTAATCTTAATTCCGCCAAATTCCACCTTTAACGACGTTCACAAGAAATCTATATATATCACGTAGAATAGTTTATATGCAATTAAGTAGTTATTTGGTTTTAATTTGTTATTCAAACTGATTTACTAAATTTATTTTAAAAATTAGTAAAGTTTTAAACACATATTTGTGTGTACAGCGGCAGCAAAAAGTACTGTAATGGGAAAAAATTCAGGGGATTATTTATTTTGTATACTTTAATAACATAGCTTATTGGGGTTTTTATTCGTTCTTTTTTGGTATCTAACTAAAATGGCAGCACAATTATGTTACAATACTTATTTTCATAACGAATATAAGGAAAATAGGACCTGAGAACCATACCTGGCTACCGCCCGCCATCGCCCATCTATATTTAATGAATTTGCGATTTATTATGATTTATGACATTGTATATATATATATCAGTATATTGACACATAAAAACCTTCCACAGAAAATTCTGTTCGGTAGTTTCCGACTTCATCGCGTTCAGCATAGATACCACCGCAGCTAGAGAACTTTGTTTAATATACGTATGTATGTTGGTATAAAATGCTACATAAATAATAATTATGTATCAAAGCGACGCAGTGTTGGCTCATCCGTCAGGTCATAGCTTCGATCCCCAGTTGTGCATTTAATGTGCATTTAACATTCACGAACGGCGAAGGAAAAACATCGTGAGGTAATCGGCTTGCCTTAGACCCAAGAAATCTACGGCGTGTGTCAAGTACAGGAGGCTGATCACCTACTTGCCTATTTGATTGACAAATGATCATGCAACAGATACGGAAATCAGACCTAAAGAGGTTGTAGCGGCCCTGATTTATTTATTTATATCAAAGCCACATCGGCCCACGAACACTTACTTAAAAAAAGCTAAAACTGGTGGATTCTTTTCCTTTGAATTGTTTTTACGCTTATTCAGTAACGTTGATAAATATGCAATGGTAGTCTATGGTTTTCTTGTTTTAAAGTACTTACTTAGATTGTCGTTAAGATTAATCACTAACATAAAGATCCGACATATCTCAAACGTGGTACAACTTGAAATTAACACTTAAAAGCCTGGGAACAAGTAGCTAAATAATACGTGACGATAATGAACAGCCTTCACCTTTAACTTGGCCGCAATTTAATCGCTACTTACACTAAACAATGATAAATACCTGCTATATTTTTGCATGCATACAATAGAGCAGTGTTGAACTGGTCGTATGAGTATACGGCTCTTACACCAGAGTACTTGAGTACATTTGCATGCCGACGTTTCTGTTCTGTTTCTGTAGCGCTGATGTTGTCATTTTTTTTATTGTTACAACAAAACTCATACAGATCGGAATCGCTGTCGGTAACAAAGAGTGACGGAGTTTATTGCCAGTTCTTCTCGTCCGTTCTACGCCCTTGATTTGAGAAATGGCAGTAAATGTAAAATTATGTTTATGTTTAAAGTTTTTAACTTTATTTCTCAAAAAAAAATATTTTTATTTACATGAGAAACTTAATAGAGTATATACGAACGAGATACACGTCGCCATCAGCCGTTCCAATTTTAGTCTGATATGTATCTTTAATGCCCTTGAATTGGTTAAACGCGCTAATATTAGGAATTTAGGCAATGATTGATTTAATAGTTGCACAAACTTAATAGACTTCTTTTATTTTTCTTCATATTAGAAGCATTTAGCATTTAATATGTATTTCTTTATTGACGTTCATAAGTGAACATTGTGTTACATAAATGAATATATGATTTTGACTTTATCGCTACTGGTAGTTACAGAGTAATGGCCCTGCTCGTACGGCGAAGGTAAACATACCGAGGACACCATCATAGACCCATCGATCTGTCAGGCACAAAAGGCTGATCATCTATTTGTCTGTAAAAGAATCTACTGAGGCCAAGATCCATTTAGGATTGTAGCACCACAGAATTATTATCACGCAATAATAACAATTTAAATTTCTTGAACAGATTTCAAGCAAACAGAAGAGGTCCTAAAGAATATCTCATTAAAAAGAAGAACCGTAAAAGTAGAACGAGATAAAATGCAAAGCACATGAAGAATGTGATAATTGGGGGATTATCTTAAAACCACATTAGATACACCAATAAAAAGAAGACAATCAGAGCAGATGAGCCCGGATGACGGAAGGCAAGATACCACGGAGGCTCTTTGAGGTGGATGGAGGCTGGCGAATTCGCGGTAGGCCAAAGCTACGTTGGTGGGATGGTGTTGAACGGGATCTCCAAGCCATGGAAATAACAATTTGGAATCAAAAAGCACAGAATGGGGCATTTATGACATAAGATGCTGACTTAGCGACAAATTCTGAATCTAAGAAGTAATTATTTCCTAGTCCATCAGAGAAACCTGTGACAAGTCTGTGACTGATTAATTTACCTAAAAGCAACAGTTATGTTTTTATTGTACAGAGATTAAGATTACAGTTACGTTAACCGTTAGTTAAGGTTAGTTTTATTGGGCTCATAGTTAAGATTGTTGTAAATTTCATCTGTTCGTAAAAACCATCGTAAAATGTTAAACTGTTTTCTATGTATGTCATAAGTTCAAAGCTCGTAGTATTTGAACACACTATTAATTGTATCTTTGGTACAACGCTGAGCTTTTGTTCTAACATTGAGCCAAAGTAATGTGTTTATTTATAGAGACCAATCGCATGGGAGCTTCTGATTTTAATACCATATACATTCCTAGTAGGTCCACGAATGCGTTGTCGGCTTTAAGAATCACTACACTCTTAAAGACCCTCTCTTAAATGTGCATTGTAGCAAAGTAATGTTTTTATTTAATATAGGCCAATAGGGCAGGAGATTTATCTGATATTAATACCGTCATCCACGCCGTGGATTCCACGGACACATTTTCTGAAGGCCCGCGAATGCGTTGTCGGATCTTTAAGAAAGGTTTTTTTTAAATGTCCTGTGAAAAATGAATTCAGAAACGCCAGGCAAGTTTTTGATTTGAGAGTGCATCGCTATCGTAAATTTGACTTTATTATGAAGCGAACTTATATACTAATAATGCCGCTGAAACTAGTTTTTTTTCATCCCGTATTTCGAAATCTTACTAATTTACCCTTAAAATACAAAAACTAACGCTAAGATATTTTTTTTTGCTCGCAAACATCACACATGTTACAAGGAGGAGAATCAGATACTTATGAATATATGTTATAGAAAGAATATACATTAGATCTATCCAGATCCATGCAACTTCCTCACAATCGAGTAGCCCACAATATCGCAGCACACAACTCAAGGGACTCTTTGTATTGAAGAAGTCGCATAGGACCACCAAGCATCCGCAAATATAGACTGTAAATACATAATAAAGAAAATAATAGCGAATAACACAGTAAGGTTTCTAAAACAACTGCTTATACTGATTTAGTTTTATAAAGGTGGTGCATATTAAATTACCTGACAATTGTCATGGTAAACCTAATCTTCAACGTTTGCATACGTATATATGAATAGTTTCCTATGAACGAGCAGCTCATGATTCATGCCCATTCAAGTCTAATTCAACGGTATTTCGAATTCCAATAGATTTTCAAATGAACAATGCGATATAATTTATTGTCCGCGAGACAACCCTAGGTCACAACCACTTGCAAAATTTATAATGCATTTAACAAATATATCTGTTATATTAATGACGTTTGGATAACATTTCTCTATAAACAAGTAGGCTAAAATCGGCTTCTTCAATTCTTCATTTTTGTTCGCTTTAAATGCGCTAAAATTTATGCTGTCGCACATTGTCCTGCATGTCATTTCAAGCGATTAGGTTATTAAACAAAGTATGAAAGAACCGTCTGGAGCGCCATCCACCGGACTTATTTTTTAATATAAACCATCCAACCAAAACGCATACACAAAATTTATGCAAATCTGAAGTTTACGAGGTGTTCAGTGACATACACGTACAGAATAATTATATACATATAAAGATAAAGCTACTTTAATTCCATCCAAAAAAAATTACAAATGAAATGGATGTTTTTTTTTTATTATACACTAAGTCTACGTTAGTAATTGTAATTTCCATTACTCCGAATTTTCCAGTATGGACCCCTTTTGATAAAGACCCTTTGGCTCCACTTGATATTTTTCTATTAATATCTCTGGTCTATTCTTAAATAAAGCATCAGAAAGCTAACAAAACTCTGAGCTCAAAAGTTTAAAATTCATTGCAAAATGTTTATATGAAACCACAAGAGAGACTGCTTCTTCCGTAGGACCTATTACTGCTATATCGTTATAAATACTAATAAAACCAGGCAAAATACGTGTAGATAAGTCTGGCTACTTGTAAATTGGTCTTAACCACGCAATGATAACGATTAACATGGAACTGTCGTGGCTATTACCAGGATAATCAGAATATAAAAATACTAATCTAAGAACGGGAATAATTTGTACCCGTACTACAAGGTGATGTGTTTTGCTTAGATATCGTGAATTATATTAGTAGAATTTGTCCGAAATTCAATTTTAAATTTAGAATTATTATAAACGAAAACATCGAACGGTTTTGAATTTAAATTTAGAAAAAACTTTGGGTAATTTAAAACTATTAATTGTAATAATTAATCGCTTTTAATAAATTAATTTAAATAGTTAATTAATCCAAAATATCCAAATAACTTTCCATAACAATTTTCACCAGACTCAATTAATTTATCAGACATAAATCTAGTGTCGCTACAACTTTGTTTATTTCATTACTAAAATAAAAAATAAATGAGTGATACTACAAACTTTTTAGGTCTGGGCCTCAGATTTCTGTATCATGATAGCTTACCCATCTAACAGGCAAATAGGTGATCAGCTTCCTGTGACTCACGCCGTCGCCTTTTTGGGTCTAAGACAAGTCGGTTTCCTCACGATGTTTTCCTTCACCGTTCGAGCGAATGTTAAATGCGCACATAGAACGTCCATTGGTGCACAGCCGCTGATCGATCTCAGGGATGAGAGTCGCACGCTGAAGGCACTAGGCCAACACTGCTATCTCTTATTGCATTAATATTATAATTAATTAACATTCATTCATTTATGGGCCTAAACCTGTGACGATACAACTTGGTCTTGGTTTCAGATTTCTTTATCTGTTTCATGATATTTTTTCTTTTATACACACACACAGGACACATGACAGTTTCCTCACGATGTTCCCCTTCAACGGCCTGTGTTAGATAGAAAAATCGTTTGGTACATACGACGAATTCCTACTAACTTTTCACATTTCTCATCCTCAGACATTCAACGTAAATCAGAATTAGCAGACTTGTTTTAAACTCTTGCATGATTTTTAGCTTTTAACAAGACAGCTTTATAGCTTTTCGCAATGGTAGCGGATCTATTATCGCAATTTACATAGAAATCGTTAGCATTAGAAACTGAATATTTTAATTAATCATGAATTTATTATGACACTTTCATCTGTTGTCGACATCGTGATGAAGTGCGATTTAATTCACCCACAGCAATTTAGTATTGCTCATAATGACGGATGTATGACGATACCTTATATTACTGTATTATGAAAGGATTTTCCAAAGGAAGTCTAGTCAAGGTTTGATAAAACTTCGGGTAAGGTAAGATTAGATTAGGCTAGTTTAATTAGCGTATTGTTGGTATATTATCATTGTAGAGTATGAAATTTATGACGGTAAATTTTGTATGAAATTTAATAAGGAATTTTTTTTTATTGAGAAAGATTTACTAGGTACTTAATTACTAAATATAAAGTTCCTTTTACGCCATTACACAAATCTTTATAAATAACTACTTGCTAGTTAACTGGATTGGTAACAATACAATCATTTTAATCTATATATATAAAAAAAAAGCAATAAACTAACTAAAAGTTACTTAAGGAACAGTTAGGGTACCTAATATAACTTATACACTTATGATACACTATATATTCCATTAAGGAACTCGGATGTCAGAGCTCTCTTTGCCGACACCACACTTGAGGCGAACAGGGCAATATCAATAGTTAAATTCTTTAACTTACTCGACGCCCTAACCATAAAGCTGTTCCGTCTGTAATTGGTGTTGACTTTAGGTGTATATTTTTTAGCTAATCTTATTTCGACAATAGTAGACTTTTCTCACCTCTGGGCGGGAGCTCCCCAGTACCAGCTCCTTCCACTTGACCGTATTTAACGAAGAGCGATTCAAATCGTCGACGACTAGTCACTTTCGGAGCGGCTTGATCCCTTGTCGTTGCGTAGAGATGTAGGGTCTCTCTGTATCTTCTACCGCATTTACCATGGAGATTGTTCAGAGGAGTTCTTCGCTCGAATACCAGCAGCTGAGTTGCATTATCGGACGGCAAAATACAAAATACCATCCGTATCACCTCGACGTCCGTCATTCCACAACTGAGCGTTTTCTAAGGCAGTTTTTGCCGCGCACCACCACTATGTGGAACCAGCTACCCACTGAAGTATTTCCGAACCAATTCGACTTAGGGTCCTTCCAGAAAAGAGCTACCAATTCTTGAAAGGCCGGCAACGCACTTGCGAGCCTTCTGGCAGTGGGAGTGTCCATGGGTGGCGTATCACTTAACATCAGGTGAGCCTCCTGCCCGTTTGCCTCCTATTACATAAAAAAAGTAAAAAGGAAGGCAACGGAGGCATAATCGTTAAGATGAATCAATGTCAATTAAAAATCAAAGATGTCTTTGAGGTAAGGTTGAGAGCGGCGGTCTTGGTAGGTGACAGACACTATACCAATATTTGTCTAACACAGTCCTAGCACGATCATGGTATGACACGATATGGACTCTTTTATACTTGACTTAATAAGACAAAAATTCACACGGGTTTTAATAAAAACTATAATTAAGTAATTAGATGTTGATTAAACGAATAAAATATTTCGTCAGTTGAGTAATGGCGAGCTTTCGTAAGCTTCGAAGGTAAAACTTAAGTGTAAAACTAATGATTCAATAATGATTAATCCCCACGACCACAGTCTACAAACTCAAAATCAAGAAAATGCCCTTATAAGGAGACAAATTTCATGGATAGAACTTTCGTGGCTTAATCTTTGATTCGACTCTGAACGCAACAATCTGGGTCTTAAATTGAACAGAAAATACTAATAGATGTCCTCTTATATTGTAAAGTGTCTAAAAACTGAACAAAATTTATGAAAATAGGATCATTTTTAGGCTAAAAAGCAACTTTACCTAAATATTTGTTTAGACTACATAGACTTGGCTGCAGATATGGGTTGAAGAATCTTAGAGAATGCTTTGGTCAAAGCACCAAGTCATTGTTCAGAAGCGCGGCATCCAAAATTAAAGTATAAATGATCGCCAACCTTGCAATGAAGATGGCACAATAAATAAAACTCAATAAAGTGTGCACAACTGTTAGTGCGTTAGACTCTGTAGCTGTTGACATTATGACGAGGCCGACCAGTAACATGTTATTGTAACATTAAGAGCAACCTTAAGGCTTTGATACAATAATTACCTCACGCCATGCCTAAAGTCGTCATTTGATGCAAATTATAAACCGTTAAAATTTAGAAACTATTAGAGGAGCGAACCGTCCGGGCTTAGATTGTACGAGTATATACGTAATATCACTACATAGTATCGCAAGCACACACACACACACACACACACACACTCAGAGACACACACCAAATTTATTTTTACGACTCCGTTTGCAATGTTTTCTTTTAGCACTTACTTATTTTCTTCTACGAGTATCTGTTGTTGTATGACAATGACCTGATTGTACGTGTTCCGGTCCGGTGGTGGAGAGGCTGTCACTCAGGTCTCCTGTTATAGAGACCAGTCTCTCACATACACTTACAAATGTTATTATTTTAGTTTAATCATAATAACCTTGTATGTATATGTGAGAGAAAAAATAAAGATTATTTATTCTTATTTATTAGTATAAAACAATGTCGCTTATCTGTCCCTATATCCCTATGTATGCTTAAATCTTTAAATTACGCAACGGATTTTGATGCGGTTTTTATAAATAGAGAGATTGAAGAGGAAGGTTTATATGTCAACAACATCCATTAAATAGTGGAAAAATACTGTTTTTTTTGAGGTTTCTAATGTGATATCGTAAATAATTAATAATAATTCCTGTGTAGACACCTTTGCCCCGTCTCATCTCCTTCGGACATTTAGCAAAAAAGCCATTTGGCGCGGCCGGCAGAACAGGCAGTAATTAACAAACGCACAAATATAAGAGTCGATTTCTCCAATTCAATTTTGTTCCCTTTGGAGTGAGACTCTTGGAGCCGTGGGGTTCAAGTGCAACGCTTATTAAAGTTATAAGTTGGCGCCTGGTAGATTGTACCCGTGACCACAGGGCTGGCACTTTCGCTGGCTCAAAGAATAAGACTCTCAATACAGCGAGGAAATGTGCCAGAGATAACAGGTAACTGCCGATATTAATAGGGACAAACTTTTAATTTGTTTTGATTTTTTTGCAATTTTTCTTTAATTATTTTTATTATTACTTTATAGGTTAAGAAAATTGTAAATACTGTATTTGTGTAAATAAAATCTTATTGCATTATACAGATTATAAATTTAATAAACGTAGGTGGTTATTTCAAATGAATGACAAATTTGCTTAGTTGTAAAATTATGATAACTGTAGACAGAATTAATTAAAAGTTTTATTTTCCCCCCCGGGGGCGCGCTCGGGCACCTTCATTCATTTTCATTGTTTTGCAGTAATAAGGTATAGTTCGTGGTTCTTCTACATATGTTTTAGTCACTATTGTGTTTACCCTAATTATTGCACATATTAATAAATTGATAAAAAAGGGTATTTTTTTTGTTCTGGGTACATGGTCTTCACATATAATTAAAAACATCAATGTATACAAAATATTGTAAAAACTATTTTAAATTAGTATGGAGTTTCTTGCCCATTAGAGCAACTAGGCATTTATTTTTAAATTAAAATTTTTGACTTACAAAAGTACCTTTTTAATAGGCCTGATAAAAATAACTGATTTGACTCTTGACTTTGACTTTGGTGGTACCACTAACAAATTGTATATATACTTTACCTTTTATTTTAGATATAAATGGAATCCTCCATCTACTACTTTAAACCACTACTTCGCGTGTAAAGAAAATAGCATTTTTTAACGAAACGACAAATAATCATTTTTAATTTTACAATAAACTAACTCACTGACTCACTCACACATTTGCAGTGCACACTTACTTATTCACTAACATGCACCCACACACTCACTCATGCACTCCGGCGTGTTGAAAACAGTTAAAAAATCAAAAACAAAAATAAATAAACAATGTAATTAAATTATATAAGGAATTTATAATTAAGATTGTTATGGAAGAGCTGGGAACCCTGACACAGGTATTTCTTACTTAAAAGGGTTCCCAAATCTTACACATTGTAATGCATATGTACTTATAATGAATGAACACATTTTTATTTTTTTTATTTTATAATCTATGCTGACAAATTAAAATTTCATTAGTAGTATAATAGACAATCGGACAAATAGATGTAATTCTAGAGTGATTTGTCAATGGCGATCACGTAACTCTCGCGCACGATGAGGTCATGTCTATATTTGGACATGATTAAACCTACCTTAATATTTACAATGACAAGAAAAATAGGTTTTGATGAGAAATCAAACGCTAATTTCGAAGATTATTTTGTTATTTAAACAATGTTAACGGGCCGTTATTTATTATTGCTTTTCTCAGTCTCATTTAGAGAATTTATCCTGCCGTGTATTTATTTTTGCACAAAATAGCAGTAATACAATATTAAAATATATAAACACTATCGTATTATAGCTATAAAGATTTTTAAAAAGTGGCGAAGAGTTTATTCCCAGTTCTTCACGTCCGTTCTACGCCCTTGACTTGAGAACTGGCATTAAATGTAAAATAAGAAGCATTTAACATTTAATATGTATTTCTTGTGCTAATCAAGTACTTTAAAATAAAACCTAAACACTGTTTTGGACAAATCGTAATTGTGTTATATACGATTTATTCGCAAAGAACAAGTAATGAATTGATTAGCACTTGTAACAAGTTGTTAGGAACATCATACACACTGTCGATTGTGGATCAAATCCTGGCGCGCACATACCTACAGAAAACGAATACTTTTTTATTTTATTTTTACCTGTAAACAACAATGGAAGACCAATTTCAGATGTTGTTTGAGAAAATGAGAATTGAAATGAAGGAACAGAATACAAGATTGGAAGAATCATTAACAGACAAAATAATAAATAGAATGGATGAGAAGTTAAAACCTATCTTAACAGAAAATGAAAACCTAAAATTAAAAGTTGGCACCTTAGAAAAAGAAATCGAACATTTAAGAAGATCTAATAAGGAAAACAATTTAATCATTTTTTGATTTGAAAGAGGAGGAACGTTCTATTACCGAGTTACTGCAGAATTTCCAAAAGGCAATGCCTGGCGGATTTAAATATAACACTCAAAAACACAGAGGTAAATAAAATATACCGTATCGGAAAACCCAGAAAACAGGAAGGAAAACCAAGGCCGATTTTAATATCCTTCGTTAATAGTTGGAAGAAGCACGAAATCCTTAAAAATAAGAGAAAATTCAAGAAATTGCATATTTCTGAAGACTTTTCCAAAGAAGTCTTAGAAAAAAGGAAATTATTGAAACCAAAATTGATAGAAGAACTAAAGAAAGGCAAGATTGCATATTTAAAAAATGATCAACTTATAGTCAAGGAAAACTGTTCTAACACTGACAAAAGGAAGAGAGAATTATCAGCTTCTCCACAAACTGAACAAACGGCTCAACCAAAAAAGCAACAGGCACTACTATCCTCTAAAACTAATCGAACAAATGCTTTTGACATGATGAGGGCCAGATCGAGCTCCCTTTCTACTTCCTCCTGATAAAAGACCATAGCAACTATATGTTAAGCAGAGAAAGAAACTTAACCAGAAAACAAATAATATAGTAAAAGCAATCTCCCCCAATACGGCTGGTCCCCGTGGGGGGCAGTAGACCACCACCCTCCACCCAAAAAATAGAAAAACACTCTCGCCATATTCAACGCACACATATTTGTACAATGAATGTAAGGTCACTCGTTGGCAACGGCCGTCAAGAGGAATTGGAACATGCCCTGCAGAACATAAAGTGGGATATTCTTGGCCTCTCTGATATTAGAAAAGAGGGAACACACATTATTGAATACGAAGACTACATCTTTTTATACACCGGAAAGAAAAGTGGAAGAAATGGTGTAGGATTTATGGTTAAAAAGAAGTTGAAATCAAATATTTTAGACTTCGAGGTTCTATCAGACCGAGTAGCAAAACTTGAAATGTCCTTCAATAATTATAAGATTAACATAATTCAAGTCTATGCCCCCACAGCGAAATCAAGCCAAGAAGACATAGATTTTTTATGAAGCTTAAGTAATGCACTAGTAAAACTCTGCCAATACAATTGTGTTGGGAGATTTTAACGCACAAATAGGACGAGCCACTCCAGATGAAAAGTTGGTTTTGGGTTTATGGGGACACGGTAAGAGAAGCGAGCGAGGCAAACGTCTTATTGACTTTTGTTTAGAAAAACAATTGTTTATTGTGAACTCTCAATTCAAGAAAAACACAAAAAATAAATGGACATGGCTATCACCAGATACTCGAACCGCTAATGAAATAGACTTTTTTATTATTAAAAGACCCTATCATCATACCGTCGAAAATATAGATATAATTAATACACCCACCCAACAGATCACGTATGGTTCGTGCAACAGTGACAATTACAGCAAAAAGTTAAAAGTAGAAAACAATTTAAAGGCAGACAATCAGGACTGAACCCACTAGAACAAGAAACACTCAAGAATATTTTTTTCGGTTCAACACACTAAAAAATCTAAGAATATCCAAGAACGATATAATAATATAATACATCAAATTAAAACCAGTGTCGAAAAGTTACCAACAGTACCAGGGATAAAGAGAAATGACTACATAATAACTGAAAGAATAAAGGATATGATAAATGAAAGAACTGAACTAAAAAATAAACCTAATAAGTCAGAAATTGAAAAAAAGCGTCTTAAGCATCTGTATGGAAAAAATTAGAAAAATATAAAAAGAAATAAAGAATATTATCAACTCAAAATATTAGAAGAAGAAATAGATAAAAGGCGATCAGTTAAACGAGGAAACAAACGGATAAATAATACAAAACAATGGGTACAAACACTAAAAACTCACACAAATGCAACAATAACAAACAGAGATAATATATTGAATATAGCGACTAATTTCTACAAAGAACTGTACAGTTTGCAAAATAAACCACTAGATGTTAGTAATAATGACATATTACTATGTTATAAAAATGAAGAGATCCCTTTGCTACTGGAAAGTGAAATCAGGCATGCCATAATGAAACTTAAATCTGCAAAAAGCCCAGGAGATGACAACATAACTAATGATATAATTAAAGCATTAGTAGAACCTCTAACATCACCTCTCACCGAACTGTTCAATGAAATTTTAAAACACGAAAAAAATACCTAAGCAGTGGGAAACATCTGTAATAACATTACTATATAAAAGGGAGACCCAATGAACATCAATAATTATCGACCTATAAGTTTATTACAATCTACTTACAAACTTTTTACAAATATCATCCTTATCAGAATGAAGAAGGAGCTGGAGTTCCAACAACCAAGAGAACAAGCTGGTTTTAGAAGTAAATATTCAACGCTAGATCATATATTCACACTTAGACAAGTCATTGAAAAATACATGGAGTATAAAAAGACAGTGTATATAGCCTATGTGGACTACTTCCAAAGCCTTTGACACAATCTTACATAACAAACTCTGGTTAGCCTCTACGGGAACAAGGAATACAAAATAAATATGTTAACTTACTAGAAAAGATATACCAAAGAAGTAAAGCCACAGTCAAGTTGGAGAAGAAAGGCAACATGTTTCAACTGAAAAGGGGTGTTCGGCAGGGCGACCCCGTGTCGCCCAATTTATTCACCGCACTTCTGGAATTCATCTTCAGAAAGCTGGATTGGTCACGGTTGGGAGTAAATATCAATGGCGAAAATTTAAGCCATCTGCGGTTCGCAGATGACATTGTTTTAATAACTGAAAAGCATGAAGACTTACAATACATGCTTCAATCCCTAGAAGACACAAGTAGAGAGTGTGGACTGGAAATGAACCCTGAAAAAAACATGCATAATGACAAATGGCATAAAAATACAGTATAACCGTCAACAGTAGAAATATAGAATATGTTGACCAGTATGTCTACCTTGGTCAAAATATATCATTTAAAAAGCCATTATATAGAGGAGGTAGAGAGAAGAATTAAAAAAGCCTGGAGTTCATATTGGTCACACAAGCACATTTTCAAGTCTCAAATGTGTTTACCACTGAAGAAAAAAGTGATGGACTCTGTTGTGACACCTACACTACTGTACGGCTGCCAATCGTGGCCTATCACAGCTGAAATAATAAAGAAAATCCAAACATTTCAACGATCAGCCGAAAGGAGGCATGTTGAGGGCTTGAATCTTAGAGACAGAATTCAATGTACAACAGTACGAAAGAAAACTAAAATAATAGATGCAGCTAAAATGGTGTGCCGCCTGAAATGGCGTTGGGCGGGGCACACAGCAAGAAAGTGCGACAACCGATGGAGCGAGAGAATGCTGCACTGGTACCCGCGCGACGCGCGCCGTCCACAGGGGCGCCCGCGCCGGCGCTGGGCGGATGACATCACCGCCGTCGCCGGGGTCACCTGGCCGCGCCTGGCCCAGACAGACACGAGTGGAAACGGATGGAGGAGGCCTATGTCCAACGGTGGACAAAACCAAAACCTCACAAACAAATGATTATTCCTAAATGTTAAAGTGTATTTTACGTAATGTTAAAAGTTAATTTTTCAATTCAAAATCAATGAAAGTTCTAATCTATTATAGTTAAGTTTTGGAAATAAAGGCTATTATTATTATTATTATTTAATATGTATTTCTTTATTGACGTTCATAAGTGTACATTGTGTTACCTAAATAAATTAATGATTATGAATTTAAATTTGAATTTATAGTTATCTTGTCTGTTTTTATAAAGATATATATTTCTTCTATTTCTCACGTTGTCACTTCTTATGCCTTGAATTCAACGTACCTTTTCTAATAAATTCTTGATATTAGGATTGTTGCATTATTACTTTTAAATTTCAGTGGTGTCTTCGTAACATAAAAATTATTTATTCACCAAAAAATGTGTAATTAACTTACAAAAAATGTAAATTTAAATGTACTGGTGCTTCTCGTAGCCTAAAATGGACGCAACACTCTCTATCAATGTTTTTAATCGTCAAGTATTTTGTTTTATAATATGCCTGTAAAGACCAGAAACCATATGACATATACATAATAATTAACGTATTTATACCGAATAACATGTATAGGTAAGTAATGTATTCTTTGTAACAGTGTGATCCATATTAAAACAAAACTTCTTCCACTTATAACTATAGTAGAAGCAGGTGGTGACAGATGGTGACCAGCGACCCGAAACGAACAACAGTTCTTCATCGTTTAATGCACGGTAGTCGGTACCGCTACCGATCGCTTTTTGTTTAAATGTTTTTCTATTATTTGACGTCACTTGTGCGAAAGATATAAACGTCATTATTTCTTCTAGTGATTGGCTTATAATCGGTTGATGTATCATCCCATATAGTGCAGACATGCTTTTTGAAGTGAAACTACTTTATGAGGGTAACATTTTTACGGAACGTCACGAAGATGTGCAGCGTTTTTGTCGAAAAAAAGGGAGAGAGTGATTAAGACCAATTGAGAGAGAGTGAGAAGGGCAAATTACCTTATAGAAATTCTATTTAATATTTGATAAGAATTTATATTTTATGCAAAATAATTTATTGTAATATAAAATAAATTAAAAAAATTAAATGTATTATTTGTATTAATTTTCGATACTTTTAATATTTTTATGACAATTAAATTCATGAAACTCCGAACAGATCTTCCTTTTTCCCTCCTTCTAAGTCTCGGAAATTTTTAGATTTGTATAAATATGAACAAGACTTAAAAATAAGTTTGCCAAAGAAGTTTCACTTCTGACGTGTACTTTTTTAAACATTCTTACTTCCCTTTACTTCCACTGGGTGGAACGTTTTGGAATTTAATATATAATAGAGCCTCAACAAACAAGTTGGGCTTAACTATTTATTCACATTACCCCAGTGGAATGTTTTGAAACTTAATATATAATAGAGCCTGAATAAAACAAGGTTTAATGAATCTATATTTGCCTTGCGATGAAAAATCTACGACAAGTTTCGTATAAAAAGAAAGAAGTATACAATACTGCCCCTTCTTTAAGAAGTTTCCACCCAAAACTTGTGAATTTTTATAGTTTATACTTTTATATGTTCATAAATTGTTTATTAACTCTAAAGGGTTACTAGTAACCAAAATGTCTAAAATGATAGATTCACTAAATAACTATCCTAACTAAAAATAATTTTAAAACTTCGAATCTTAATTAAATCGTATTAATTGCTAGAATATTTATATAGTTTTTGTTCACGTAGTCCAAAGGTTTATGAGCTCATGCCTATTTGACTACTCCGCGTCGGATAAAACGACTAAACGCGGGAAAATTATGCTGGAATATTATTTATTTAATAAAAATTTAATTCCAGCATAGAAGTTGAAAAACAATGGAACTAGACATCAAACAGAAACGTATCTATGTAAAAATAACTAAAGACACTTAAAAGTACTTAAAGTTATTCAAATACAAATAACTTACCACTTATTTAAATACAGATATAGTACTTCCACAACAATCACTGTCACAACACTTGTCGTATTCGAATTTTAAATTCGATCAAAAACTTTTTGATTCGATAATTTACCGCGTGAGCACTGCACACGTTCGTCACCGCGCACGGCGCTGGTATGTACTGCCAGCGTTGTGGTGGGAGCGTAATTGTGCTAGGCTTTGTCTTGAACCTGACTTAGTTTCAAATGCCTGGAAAATGGAGTTATTAAAAATAGATTTCCTATACGTACGAACAGGAAGTGTTGAATGGGAGGTCCTGTTGGAGGCTCAACGTAGTAAATAATATGTGTATGTGTAGAGTTTTATATGTAACTTTTTGCAATAGCTATTAATTTAAAAGCAATTATTGAATGTATTTGTTTTCATTCGTAGGACTTGGTGTAGGGATTTTTGTACGTATGTAAGGGTATTTAGAACAAATATAGAGTATTTTTTGTGTACCAAAACTTTTTTATTATAATTCACCTAAAGGATTATAACTTATGATTAGGATTTAACTGTCTATTCCTGTTCTGTCAAAGGTTATAATGCATTATTTGCTAGACTTTATATATTTTTTAAATTATAATGTATTCGCTTGTTTTAAAGTAACGCCTGCAAATATGTTAACAAAAATATGTATTGCAACTATTGCTCAAAACATTCATTCAGGCGTTAAAACTTTCCTAATTCTAAAAAATCTCCACTATATTTTATTAAATGTCGATTTTAGTTTAGTTAGACATTTAACATTTTGTATATTGACAGCGGTTTGGGTCTGCGAGAATATTAGTAATACTAGCTTAAAAGAGAAGAAGAAAAAAATAGAATTAAATGTAGTAAATAAAACGAAACAGTGCTTCGCATTTTTCATTTTGATCGAAAATTAAAGCAGTTATTGTGAATTTGAGAGCCCCATTAAGTGATAAATATTATTTTAGGACTATTACAAAAATGACCTTATTAATAATGAAACTGAAAATATTTTGTTATCAACATATCATGTAATAGATTTAAGAAATGTATATTTGTAGATAAGAATTTTTTTTTATCAATGAATTACGAAAATGTTATAGATGGCAGAAGCAAATATACGTAAGTTAAACTATGTGGAATGTGTGACATTCAAAGTATTATGCGGGTTATTAAGTTTTGAAAATCGCTATACACAAAACAAATGCTCGCGATATATTCATTTTGAAAAAAGGCCCATTTACGAGAATGTATACGTTAATTGAACGAATTTAGACTTTCACAAATGTTTTGTGGTACCTACCACCTAGGTCAGACCTACCTAGGTTTTTTAGGCTTTTCAACAATTGATAGTGTGATTTCTGAGAAAGATATACATATATTTGTAAGTTTAAATATAAGTTAGTGTAAGTAGATTCCCTGAAATAGAATTGTTGTTGAAGAAGTCACAAATCTTGCCACGAAATCTAAATTTCAGAAATTCTAAAATTGAAAACAGTCTCGGGAATACTACTGGAAATAATAACTACTAATTTCATGAAATAAAAAGCACTATTGCAGTTTCATGTATATGTTACTAATACCAAACTAATGACAAAAAAGCAGATAACAAAAGGAAATATTTGTGTCATTTTTATATCTCTAACAGGATAAACTTAAAAGTAATAAAGATTAGACGATTACCAAGTAGGTCTTGGTTAAAAAAGTAGTTAATATCACATTATTATGCAGATATGTTATCTCGGAAGTATATAGGTTCAACAACGTTTTTTTTCCATACAGATTGAATAATGTACTTTTATTTTCTACTGTTTTTAGGCTTATGCCATGCCCAGAATAATGATGTGATAGAAATAACTGATTTAATAAGTGCCATTCAGCAGGAGATTAAGAATTCAATTGAGGAATGTAAGTTTTTTATAGATATTTGAAGGATATATAACAACGCTATTAAATCTAAATCACCTAAATTTCGAGCGAATACAACAAGAGACTGCTTCTTTCAAATGTTATAAATTCCAACACACAAATACACAAAAAAGAAAAACAATAAAAAAAACTAACCTAAAATAAATATAATAACTAAAGTATATTATTAAAAGGAGTCCCTTTAGGCAAGGTTCCGAAGATACTGGCAGCGTTCCCCCTTTGAATCGCTAGACTAATTCTTTGTTCGGGGTAGCTGCCAGCTCTTCTTCTAACCTTTTTGATATTTCCTTAAAAAATGTTAATTATAACTATTTTTGTATAAACAGATTATGCATACGATTATTCTGTCTTTGGTAGGGGTTTTCTTCTCTTAGCAACATTTTTCAAAACATACGTTCATCATATAAAAAATATACATGAAACGACATATACGAAAAACCTACTTAATTATAATTTTAATGCTATGTATGTGAAACGCGTTTGAGACCTATAAGTCGCGTGGATATTGATAGGCAACGATCATAATAATCATCTATGCCCATATAAACAAACGATTATGGAACAGATACAGAAATCTGGGTCTAATCGCTTTTAGCGCCACTGCTTTTTTCTGTATATTTTATAGTGTAAGTATATGTAAATAAAATTATTTGCAATAGGAGCAAAGGATGAAAAAAATAATGTATTATTCGTAGTATTACAATAATATATAATTTAAAATGTTTAATTAATATTAGTAAACATTTTAAAGCGTCAATAAGCTCCGTATGGCGGAAAGCATTGGCTGATATATTTTCCCGCCTTTTCTTGAAGGATACAGTTTATACCATAAACAATTTCGCACTAGCATTGTATTCGTGACATTGAATTAGTTTGGACGTACAGTCCCATTGTCGAGGAAAAGTAGGCGTACCTCAAAAATACGCAAATAAAAGTTTTTATTGTTTTATAATGGTATCAATTCTGTGGTTATGTTTATTGTGGATTGATAATGTGTGGACCGAGAACAGTACTAAAGAATTGGAGGGGTACCCATCAGGATATTTGGCTGATTGTAAGTGTGCTTGACCTTAGCGTTAAATTGATGAATATTTTTATGTTTATATTAAATAACGAGACAGATACGCAATTTTGTGTTTTAATTTCACAAATAAATAAATTAAATTAAATTATTATTTTTAATTTAAATCTTATTCGAACAAATTTAGAAACGCCAAAACGATTCTTACTTCTTAAATAATTAAGAATGAATGTATTCATCAGTAGCAAAAAGAAGAATGGAATCATAGATGGGTTATTTGGTAATTCTTAAGGTTCTAATTTTATAAAAACCCTATATCAAGAATAGTCGAGTTTCTAGTAGCTTATTTTATCTCTGATAAATTAAAATACTTTTGTTCGGTTACTTTAAGTTACACGAAGTCTTGAACTGTGTGGTTTACAATGAACACTACCATAACAATAAACTAGGGATGCATCCGATACCGATGCCGATACCGATATATCGGCGATACTTTGGGTTGGCCGATATATCGGCATCGGCGATATTTTCATTGCCGATTCACCGATACTTTTAAAATTTCACGCTTTAAAAAAATAATGAAACGCGCATTTTGTATGATCTAGTTTGTTGCAAACGAGCCACGGACTATTGTTGCCCGAGAAATCCCCGCGTTTTATTCAGTTTGTTGTCTCTATCATTCGCTTGGGGACAAAGCATTATTATTTATGTATATATCTATTTCATTTCGCTAAACACTATTTATTTATTAACACTTTGTTGCATTACAATATAAAAATTGAACATAATTAAATGAAAAGGAGGGAAAAAATACATATTACATATAAACTAAAAAAAGTCTACATAAAAAATAAAAAGTGCACATGAATCACGATAATTTACGATCAGTCTCACGTCAGTTAGTAGTTAGTACGAAAAAATCTTGTTGGATTGATTAGTAGACCAAAATTTTTACTCGAGTCAACTATCTTTGACAGCGCATAGTTATTAGATATTATGGCTTGCGGGAGATCATTGAGACTTTATTGAACGTAGATTTGAAGATCATTTAGTTGGCTTTTAACTGCTATCGCGAGTAGTATTTTTTTCGATACCAAATTTAATAAAATACAGAATTATAACAATGTTATCATTGTTAATTTTAATTATAACAATGTTATCATTGTTAATTTTAATTATTAACAGTTATTTAATTTAATTTAAATTTAATTATTACTCTTAATTTTAGTAACAAAACCTTTCAAATTATTCAAAGTTTGTGACTATTTTTTGTATATATGTATATTTTTTTAATAAAAATTATAAACTTTAACTTAACTTGATATATTTTACCTTAATTTAATTTTAATTCAATAAGCGTTGGTATCGGTATCGACGATATACCTATAAGTGTATCGGCATCGGTATCGTATCGGCAAAAAAGCGTATCGATGCATCCCTACAATAAACATAGTATATTTTATATTCGAATTTCTTTAAGTCATAAGGACAAAACATTGAATATTTGTTAATAGTATATAATAAGGTGTTTATAGTATACGTATATAAATTATTAATTTATAATATTCACTGTTTAATTTTGTAAGTTATTTTGTGTAAATTCATAATTTTAGGGACCACTTTTTTTAATACCTTTATTCATATAGATAGCTAAGTACATTTATAAACGTTAACACAAAAGATGTGAAATTGATTCTAAATTTACACTTTAAGTTGACAAGTTAAACCAGTTGATAAGTCAAGGGCGTAGAGCGGGCGAGAAACTCTCCGCCACTCTTTTTAATCATCAAGTTTTGAGTCATACAAATTGTTTGAACTGGAGGAAATCGATCCCCAGGATTAGGATTATTTCATTAATTCTACATTTGAGCAGTGTTCGTCTAGTGGCTTCAGTGTGCGACTCTCATCCCTGAGGACGTAGGTTCGATCCCCGGCTGTGTACCAATGGACTTTATTTCTATGTGCGCATTTAACATTCGCTCAAACGGTGAAGGAAAACATAGTGAGGAAACCGACATGTCAACCCAAAAAGCCGACGGCGTGTGTCATGCACTGGAGGCTGTTCAACTACTTGCCTATTAGATTTAAAAATGATCATGAAACAGATTCAGAAATCTAAGGCCAAGAGCTAAAGAGGTTGTAGCGCCACTGTTTTTTTTTTAATTTATACGTACATTGTTTTCCAAATAAGCTACCTAAAAGAAATCTTTAAGATCCGAGATCTCAAGACAATATAAAAAAGTATATACTATGTCGAGCTAAAATTTTAATGTCAATTGGCAGTTCGTTCATGGGTGTCAGGAGAAAGCGGTATATCATTAAAATTCTACAAACGTAGTATCGTAACTGTAAATCAAATTCCTATAATCACAGGACAATTCATACAATCCGCCCTAGTTTTTTACATTATACTGGCTGTTCTATTTGCCCGTTTTTCGCTCATAGTGAGATGGATAATTTTATTTATTTATTACAGAAATACATACATTATCCTTACAGACTATGCTAATACGATAATGACGAGAAAAAATACTTTAAATTTGAATTCGATGTCGATAGTATTGGAGACAGCATGCAGTAAAATAAAATATGTTTATTATGGAATATAAGATACAGGTATCACTTATTCCACGTCATTAAATTTGAATCGGTAGACATCCCTACTCATCGGCAAAGAAGACAGTGGCTGTGTAAAAAACTCTCGGTACTCTTTTCAAATAGATAATCATCAAACAACACTTATTTTAAAACAAATATCGCAAATTAATTAGAAGTAGACTGTCTAGCACTAGTTTCAGGCCCTGTTATCAACTAGATAATCGTTAACTTTATAGTAAGCCTTTTTACACAGCTTTTCTTTAATACCTAGCTTTTCTATAGACCTAGGCCTTCGTCGTCGCACATATCCTGCTACAAAGAAACCCAGTTCTTGGAGTACACTCGGGTTGCACACTACCCCCTTCAAGACTTTCAGTACGTAGGCTAACTGTAAGTCCCGTCTGGTTTTTAATTTATTGTACCCCACCATCCCTAAGACAAATGATGTTCGGTAGATTAAAGGATAGTAGGGATAGACGCCATACAGTCTGTTATAAATGTATCGAGTGAATTTGTTCTGTATGCGCTCCAAAATAAGGCAGTATTTAGCTGAATGCGGAGCCCAAACAGACAAAAAAATGTTTTATGGGATACAAAATTAATTATATAATGCCAATCAATACCAAATAAACAGACAAACTTTGAACTGAGACGCATATATAACCATAGACATAACCATAGACATATAACCTGTATATTAGACGTCAAACATTTGCTAAATTAATATCATTACTTTCTCTGTATAATTTATAACAATCAAAATACTTGTATTGTAACAATTTCAACTTTCGTCCGGGTAACAAACTACAAAGATGCAAGGAACGAGGAATTAAAAAGAAAACAGACAAACTTAATAGTATTTACAGTATGTACGGCAAATTTTAACGAAATAATATTATATATTTGAACATCCCTTATCCCTTACCCTGAATATCCCGTAAATTACCTTATATAATCGTGGAAATCTCGTGATGAATATGAGCTTGTAAAGAAAATGAAAAGGTACTAAGTAAATAAACTTAAGGAACAAATATTGTACGAAAACAACTGTTAAAATGTTTACCGAAGATAAATCATCCAAGGCTTTTGTCCCGATACAACGAAAGATCTTTGTTAAATCCCGATGACGTCAAGTAAAAGCTAATAAGTACATTAATATTGTCTGAAACGTTTTTGGCATATATTGTAGAAGCTATTTTGTTGAAGCGACCGGACTATTTTCTTTTGCAATTCATTTCACACATTATACAAGTATGATTATAGTAGTCCTATAGGGACGGATTTTTGTGATCTGGTATGACCTGGCTAGACCATGAATACAACATGATTTATCAACATCACCTTGTTGGCTGGAAGTCTTCCACAGTCCATTTCACAAGGCATTTTCTTTTGCGTACTAGCGAACTGTGGAATCGACTCCGGGTGGGGGTCTTCTCTGAGAGATACGACCTACAACTATTCAAAATTCGAGTGTACTCCTCCCTCAAAGGCCGGCAACGAACCCACTAAAAATGGGTGTCTATGGGCTGCAATTACTGCCTTTTTTGGGCGTCCCACAGGCTCGTTTGCCCCCCTATTATATATTTAAAAAAACATAACAGAAAAACATAACAAAACTTAAAATGATATATAGTTTAGTTCAACAGATTAATAATTGTGAATTAGTAATATCAATAAATTTGTATTAATCTCCTCTGTTTAGAACGATGAAGGTTTTAAAAAGCAAAACAATTGGTGACCTCACTCCGTTGTTTCTTCACCTAAATATGTCTTTTATTACCAAAGGCAGATAAAAATAACAAATATGTAGTGTCCACATTTCAAAATAGTTTAAATTTTTTGAAGTGAAACTTCTTTTATGAGTCGTAAGAAGTAGGTCGTTGGAAGCCAATTTGAGATTACGCCGACCAGTTCGGGCTGTGCGTCTAACAATTCAACATAGACAAGCTCGCCGACAGTTCGCGCAAAATCACGCTAATTGGCAACTTCGACATTGGAGGCCAGTGCTTTTTACTGACGAATCACGATTCCGTCTAACACGTTGCGATGGTCGTCTCCGTGTTTACAGACGCCCAGGCGAGCGATACAGTGCAGCAGCAGTCCAGGAATATGACAAATTTGGATGTGGCTCTGTGATGGTTTGGGGCGGAGTTAGTTTGGACGAGCGCACAGATCTCGTCGTTGTTCCCGGGCGCTTGTGTGCTCAAACTTACATTGAAAATGTGCTCGAAGATCATGTTTGGCCCGCAGCATATGGTATGGGCCCAGATTTTCTTTTAATGCAAGATAATGCCAGGCCGCATACTGCAGCCATCACGTCAGATTACTTACGACAGCAGGAAATCCGTGTAATGGAGTGGCCTTCCATGAGCCCTGACCTAAATCCAATTGAACACATTTGGGACTTGCTTGACAGTCGCATCCGGAAGCGTCCGATTGCACCTCAAACACTGCAGCAGCTCACTGAAGCGTTGATTGAAGAATGGGAGCGAATTCCACAAGAAGCTATATTCGGAGGATCATACGAAGCATGCCGCGTCGTTGTCAAGCCGTGATTAGGGCTCATGGAGGCCACACACGTTACTGAAAGTCACTAAAGACGAATATTCAAACGATATAAGAATATTTCTTTGATGGACCTTTTTTATCACCAATTAGTTTTTCGTCTACAATGCACATTTTAATTTTTTTTTTAATAAAAAAAATACAAATTGAATTTTTTTATTAATTGTAGTAATTAACAAATTAACAAGGTAAAAAATCGCGTACAAGTTAATTTAAATCTAATTTTAGTTTAAGCAATAGAAAGGAGAAAAATCTTGTTCCGCTAATTGTTTTGAGCAGTATATTAACAAGAGTTAAAAATTAGTTTGCCAAAGAAGTTTCACTTCTGACTTGTGAACTTACGCACGCACTTTTTTTTAATACTTTCGCAAATATGATTCAAAAAAATCCCTGAATATTATAGTTTATATTGCAAGCTGTGACTAATTCTTAACAAATATCTTTCCAGGTCCAGGATCAAACAAAGAAGCGATAATCACCAAGAAGAGTCTCAAATATTTGACGATAACAGTGGACAACGGTCTCACCGGTAGAAGAAGAAAATACAATTATTATGAAACAAGCGAATTAGCGCGAGATCCCGACTTGGATTTTAGCAAGAAAACAATGTTGTATGTTGGAGGATATTTGGACAGTCCGAGTTTCATGTTTGCATCAACTATAGCCCTTATTTATAGAGAGCTAGGTTATAATACACTTTTATTGGACACAAATACCTTCACAACTATGGAGTACCCAAGGTAATACAGTATTTGGATATGGTTAAACGTTTAAACATCTAATACATCGCTGAACCGGCTGCACGCACAAAAAAGGATGACTCATTGTCCCGTTTCGCTCATTGTACGCTTGCGCCGCATCTATCTCTCTTCCACTCGATTAACTTATAATACGTCCGAGGATTCACTCCTTCTTTTTATTAATACAAAATAGTGATAATTTAATAAAATGATTCATGTTTATTCATAAAAGTATGCAATAATTTTATTAATGTTTTGTTAAGACGTTGTCACGTTAAGCTATCGTCGGTAAATCGAATTTACAGACAACCTTTTTGCTTTCTATAATATCTGGGTGCATGGCAGTGCGGCCCTCCATGTCGAGCAAAAACGACACGGTCGTACTATACTTTTGAAGAACTGAGTTGCGAGACTTGTTTTTTTACAAGTCATGTTTTTGATAGCATAATAAGTTTTCGCGAGAAGTAGGAAACGCGTCTTCAGAGACGGAACGATATTTTAAAATTAATAAGAATTGTTTAGCGATTAAATCACGAAAACGTTTTTTTTTTAATTATCTAAAACGTTTTAGATAAGCGGCTTCATAAATCAATAAATTAACAACAATAATCTCATTAAATTATCACATTTCAGAGCTGCGCGTTTCATGCGTCCAGTGGGGAAGCATACAGCCAAAATGTTAGCTGACCTAACCCAAGAAGGCCTAGATCCAAAAAAGCTAGAGCTTATAGGTCTAAGTCTCGGTGGACAAACTGCGAGCTTCATAGCCAAGAACTACGAATTACTTACAGGTGTAAAAATATCCCGGCTCACTGGCTTAGATCCAGCTGGACCTTGCTTCAGGAATCTTGGCCCCGAAGACAGGATCGATAAAAGCGATGCAGATTTTGTAGACATTATAGCGACGAATATCGACGGGTATGGTATGGCTGCTCCGGTGGGACACGTAAATTTTTATGTCAACGGTGGGGAGTACCAGCCAGGCGACGTTTTGTGGACACTCTGCAATATACTCTGTAGCCATATACGGTCGTTCACAATATGGATATCAGCTTTGCGGAATCCCCATTCGTTTGTCGGTCTGCAGTGCGACTCAGTGCAGCAAGCGAGGGAAAAGCTGTGTTACGACCGAGAGCCAATCGTAACAAATGTGTTGGGATTGAATTCTGATAGAAGTCGACATGGTATATTCTACTTGAATACAGATAATAAGTATCCATATTTTTTGGGAGAAAAGGGCATTATAAAGGAGAACGACTTCTACTTATCTCAAACTAAAGCCTTGAATAAACAGAATGTGATCAAAATGAAGTAGACAATTATTGTTGTGTATTGACATTCAAGAGATGAAATTGGGATAAAACATTTATTCTTCGAGGCGTATAGTTAAAAATGGGTTTATTGATTTTAAATGTTAAAATTTTTGTCGTGACAACGTCTAATACATTAATGAACGCCAGTTTCACTCACGAAAAAGCATGACTCTTTGTCCCGTTACGCTCATTGTACGCTTGCGCCGCATCTATCTCTCTTCCACTCGATTGGCCTATGCGTCCGAGGATTCACTCCTTTCTGTATCCATACAATGCAGTGATTTGATCAATGTTTTTTTATGACGTTATCACGTTAAACTAACTGCCATAAACCGACTTGTTTGTACAACAATGTTTTTTATAAATAAGTAAAAAAAATAATAACATAAATTTATCAAAAAAAAAATATATTTTTATTTCCTTTGCTTATCTACTAATAACAATTTGTAATTTAAAATATATATACCCAACCCGACAGATGTATTGTACTGTACAAAAATCTTGAATAAAAATTTTCAAACTTAAAAAAACAAACAAAAACATATAATTGTAAATAATCTGAACTATTCTCAAATCCAATTAAACACTTATCAAAAATCTTGTTATAAATATTGTAGATCTGAATATAAATAGAGGGAAGGAATTTTTAACTTAAACTACAGACCGAATATCAATATTATTTAGGCGAAAAAGAGTTTTAAGAAGGAGAGCGATTTTTAATTTTATTTATCATCATACAACAACTATTTTTAATAGATTATTATATATCTATAAAACGATGTACCGAGAAAGAATATTATTGCTCCATTTTGAATTAATTATGAGATATGAAAAACACGACAATGATAATATATCGAACCATATCGACGTAGGAAAGCATATTTGCTGTAAGAAGACAAAATACCTAAAGTGACTTTTTACTGCCATTAGAATCAGAAAAAAAAACCGCATCGAATGTCCCGGGTCCTGTGTCTCTACGATGAAAAAAAAATTACATACGCGGTTGAAAACGCCCGTACTTATAATATTTTTAGCAAGATTAAATGCTGTATGTAGACCAAAATCCAGTCATTATAGACAATTTGTACTTACAGCAAAAGAAAAACTGCATTTTTTTCTTTACAAATACTTACTTCTTCCCATTTAAGAACTTAACGCTACTTACAGCATTTCTGCGGCGTGTGATTTTTACATTCGTTTACTTACAGCAAGTTTTGGGAACCTACAGTTTTCGTTTTTTTTACCATTTACGACATTTTACTTCAACCAAACATTACATTACCAAATGACCCACTGCATTTCTAGATCTAATCATAATTTTAAACTAATCTTACATCTTGAATTGCAATTGAGAGTACCCAAATACATAAATTTACTGCATACAGCATATTTACCGCCTGTAAATTGATAATATTTCCGCGCGTACATTTTTCTTCCTTAGTTACAGCGTTTTAAAGGTTTGTGATTTAAAAAACTGTATTCTGTAACTAGCCAAACACGTACTTATAGTAACTTTGGATAAAAAGTTTACATTGCAAATGGTGACTGGCAGTTACATAAATATATGTTTTAAAAGTGGTAGCAATATCGTGGATAGGTTCGACACTATTAATATTTTTCCGAAATTAATACAGCAAATATGCTTTCCTACGTCGATATGGTTTCAGTTGGTAAAATTAACGAAGTATACCTAAAAATAACTAATTCGTATTAGCAAATGAATACAGAATAGACAGAAGAGAACTTATTACTAATAAGATACAGTAAATTACACTTAAATAAAGGAACCAGTAATATATATTTATATTAAAATATTATGTTATTTATAACATAACATGTATTTAAATTATGCCCTTTCATAATGTAGTACATGATCAATGCCATCTGTTGTAAACTGTGTACAACATTATAACGAGTTGGACTTCAAACAATTCATTCGTAATGTTTTCCGTACTGTTTGTAATTCTCACTAGGTGACGCAAAATCAAACAAACGTAGTGTACGAAATATCGATTTGCGTCATATAAAATATTTTAATAATCATTGAATTATATTTGAAAAAAAATTTTTTTATGAATTTTCGTTCTCATCTAAAAACATTTGTGTGTATTTCCACATCCTTTAAGAATAACGATACAAAAAATCGTATGAAGGATGTCATAATATTATGTTAAAATATGTTTTAATTTTTTTCCAATAAAATAGTGAACAAAACTTATCAACTATTTAGAGTCAAATGATTACGAATGATATGATTTCTAAGATACTATAATTGTTATTATTAAAAATACTTTTATTGAGGAATAAATTAATTTAAAGGTGTTTAATTTTATACAGTAACAGCTGCAAAGGCAACTGCCATTTCAAGGAAAAAAAATATACTTCCTAAAGTATTTTAATATTTTATTTATTTTTAATATCACGACAATAATAATATACATATATGCAGTTCCAAAAGGTCGTTATTGCAGTTGCGCGCTTTTCAGCAAGGTAAGTAAGTACCTATGTACGAGCTTTTGCATTAACCTTTAGCCTATTTACTACTATACATAGTCCAGACGACTAGATCTAATCATACTTATTAATGCTGTCAATGATTTCTTTCAGAATTCTTTCCCCGTATACGACCAGAAATTCATAATCGTCCATGTTCGAACACAAATCATCTGCGCCAATGTTTAGGGTTTTATGATACAATTATTTATTGAAGATGTTAACATTTTCCACCTCACCAGAGGGTATGAGGATATATTTTAAGAAGGAGCAGTAGAAACAACTTATGTTTCTTTAAAATATTAAGTTGTAGTGTTTCGTATATTTTGTTTAACAATGTAGTCTGTTTTAGCTTTGTATAGTGTCTAAGAAGTTTTCCTTCATATAATATATGACGCTATAATATTATAAATAAATAAAAAAACATAGTTGGTAGATGCAACAATACATGTAGCATGGAGAATGATAATCTCATCGAAACAAACAAGCCGGAGAGATGGAATAAATAATTTAAATGGACCCATGTTAAGTTACTTCTAACAGACACACCCGGCCTAATATATGACCAATTGAGCTACCGAACCGCATCAAACGATTTAAATATTTGCAATTATCGTACTGCGAGGTCAACATTGTCCAATAAAAAATCTCTGAGCAGCTGTTTACCTGAGCCATTTCTTTGTTCTTAAATGCATTATTATGCAAATTGACAATAGATGGCGTTGTACTTAAAGGGTCATGACCACAATGGCTATCGTAATTTGGACAAATATAGGGCTGGCAAATACAAATAAATTACATATATACCCTTGTCGTAAATAATAATAAATCACTGGATATTTCCCGCGAGGCTTTTTAGAAGTGAATGAAAATATAGAAAACTTAGTGTATTTCAATTAGTAGTGTTCAGAATCTTTGCGAAAGTCAATATAAGAGATTCACGTCACAACATTTAGCACATCTTTATAAATCTTGCTTAAATTATATGCTATCAAAAACATAGTTTGTAAAAAAAAGAGTTCTCTTCTTCTATCGTAAAGAATGAGATCCATGTCTGTTAATTCAGTCCCTATTTGAAGGATCTTCTATCTTAAGTTATTACGTATTTACGTTTGTATTTTGACAACCCTAGCCAAATAAACCGTCTATTCACATAATTTTGAATAGCACTTCCTTTATTCTTATTACGTAAGCAGTATGAGTTATTTTAAATATTTGAATAAGAGCTTAATTTTTTATCATTATAGGGTCAGTGAAGAATTCGTCCCGATAAATGTATTGTTATTCTATTCGGCTTACATCTGGTAAAACTATTTAGATTCAGCTTTGTTTGCAATAAAAAATCTGGTTAAGAATAGTTAGTAAATTAAACGATTTAAGTCGAATCGCTAACTGTAATGAACTACTAAAGTAAAACCAAACTTTGCCGCTACTCCTCACTTCGAAAACACTCTCCTACAGCCAGCATCGGAATACTGGGCATACCGAACGACGTTTAGTTTTGCGGTCATTTGAAAAAGTCTGGCGTGTTCAGCCACACTAGACAGTACACCACACTGAGCCATCCCTTGCAACTGTGTAAAGCGCAAATTCGGCCCCACATCGAGTACCTTTCATACCTCTGTTCGGGAGTAGGTATCCCAGTACCAGCTCCTTCCACATGACGGTGACGAGCAGACCAACGAAGAGCGGTTCGAATCGTCGACGACTAGTCACTTTCCAAACGGCTTGATCCCTTGGCATTGCTTAGAGATATGGGGTCTCTATACATCTTCTACTGCATTTACCATGGTGAGTGTTCAGAGGAGCTGTTTGGAATAATACCTGCAGCTGAGTTTCAAAACTCTTGTCGCAAACTATGAATCAAATCAAATTCAATTTTTGACGGACAGGACATTGGATGTTGTATCGTATCTGAATGTTACTCTTAGTAAAGATGTTTTTACGTTCCCTAACAATTTATTTCGGGAGATCAGGAAGAATTATAATTCATGATGTTCCATTAAATTAAATGTTGGTAAATATTATTAAACTTTTATAGTAACTGGGAATAAACTCCGACAACTTATTACCACTTAGCCACCATACGGCTATTAACATTGAAAATGTAATTTCACGTGTTAAATAACTGTCAGTGTTTCTGAAATATACTTTAGCAAATTAGAACTGCACCCAGATTAGGGCATCCACAAACGTCCGTACGTACTTTTATGGGAAAACAGAAATACTTTGCGACTGTATTTATGGTATACTAGTCCCGGCTTTGTTGCACTAACATAGTATAACAACGATGAAAGAAAAATTGGTCCTGTTGTTTTTACACGCTTTATATTAGCTTCACCTGTATGTATGTATGTATATAACCGACTCCTTCGGACTCGATTTTGACCCACATTAAACGGACAGATTTAATTCAAACTTTGTACACTATAATATATTATAAAGAATCAGCGACAATATAATAATTTCATAGGTTTATCTCGAAGTAGTTATTAAGTCCACAAAGCAATACGATTAAATTGAGACAACACGTATTGCTGCTAGGACTAAAAAGTGGAAAATAAATATAGTTTAAAAAAACTAAAAAACACGCTTTTAAAGCACATCAAACTAAAAAGTGAAAAATAATTCCTAATTTAGGCTGAAAAAGTAATAAAAAAAATATTGCGTGGGTTGCTCGATAGACGAAAAATATGGCACAGAGTGCGCCTTGATGTGCTTTAAAAGTGTGTTTTTTAGTTTTTTTTAACTATATTTATTCTTTTTAAACATACTAGCTTTTTACTCTTTAAAATATCAGTCAGTGGCACTACAACCATTTGAGGTCTGATTTCTGTATAATTTAATTTGTCCATCGAATAGGCCAGTAGGTGATCAGCCTGTGCCTGACACACGTCAAGTTTTTGGGTCTAAGGCAAGCCGGTTTCATCACGATGTTTTCCTTCACCGTGCGAGCGTGTTAAATGCGCACAGCCAGGCATCGAACCTTCGACCTCAGGGATGGGAGATGTGAATTTTTTTCTTTGAGAATGTCGTCTATATATTGCTTGGCAACGTGTTTTCAAATTGTACACTTGTCCAAAAGAACTTAAGAAAAGTAGCCATTTCTAAGCTGTGTTGTAAACTTTATATATTTTACAACAAAAAAAAAAAAAAAAAAAAGAAGGGGGGGGGGGGGGGGGGGGGGGGGGGGGGGGGGGGGGGGGGGGGGGGGGGGGGGGGGGGGGGGGGGGGGGGGGGGGGGGGGGGGGGGGGGGGGGGGGGGGGGGGGGGGGGGGGGGGGGGGGGGGGGGGGGGGGGGGGGGGGGGGGGGGGGGGGGGGGGGGGGGGGGGGGGGGGGGGGGGGGGGGGGGGGGGGGGGGGTAGTTGGTTTTTTTATTTTTAATAAGTAAGAAAAAAAAAGAAAAAAAAAAAAAAAAAAAAAAAAAAAAAAAAATTTTTTTTTTTTTTTTTTTTTTTTTTTTTTTTTTTTTTTTTTTTTTTTTGTGGGTGGGGGGGTGGGGGGGGGGGGGGGGGGTGTATTTTGGGGGGGGATTTGGGGGGGGGGGGGGGGGGGGGGGGGGGGGGGGGGGGGGGGGGGGGGGGGGGGGGGGGGGGGGGGGCCGACGCGGGAGAAAGAGAAAAAAAAAAAAAACAAAAAAAAAAAAAATGTAAAATATAGATAAGCGGGGGGGGGGGGGGGGGGGGGGGGGGGGGGGGGGGGGGGGGGGGGGGGGGGGGCGGCGCGCCCCCGGCGGGGGGGGGGGGGGGGGGGGGGGGGGGGGGGGGGGGGGGGGGGGGGGGGGGGGGGGGGGGGGGGGGGGGGGGGGGGGGGGGGGGGGGGGGGGGGGGGGGGGGGGGGGGGGGGGGGGGGGGGGGGGGGGGGGGGGGGGGGGGGGGGGGGGGGGGGGGGGGGGGGGGGGGGGGGGGGGGGGGGGGGAAAACCCCCCCCCCCCCCCCCCCCGGGGGGGGGGGGGGGGGGGGGGGGGGGGGGGGGGGGGGGGGGGGGGGGGGGGGGGGGGGGGGGGGGGGGGGGGGGGGGGGGGGGGCCCCCCCCCGCGCCGGGGGGAAGAGGGGGGGGGGGGGGGGGGGGGGGGGGGGGGGGGGGGGGGGGGGGGGGGGGGGGGGGGGGGGGGGGGGGGGGGGGGGGGGGGGGGGGGGGGGGGGGGGGGGGGGGGGGGGGGGGAAAAAAAAAAAAGAAGAAAAAAAAGGGGGGGGGGGGGGGGGGGGGGGGGGGGGGGGGGGGGGGGGGGAGAGAAAAAAAAAGGGGGGGGGGAGGAGAGGGGGGGGGGGGGGGGGGGGGGGGGGGGGGGGGGGGGGGGGGGGGGGGGGGGGGGGGGGGGGGGGGGGGGGGGGGGGGGGGGGGGGGGGGGGGGGGGGGGAAAAAAAAAAGGGGGGGGGGGGGAAAAAAAGAGGGGGGGGGGGGGGGGGGGGGGGGGGGGGGGGGGGGGGGGGGGGGAGGAGGAGGGGGGGGGGGGGGGGGGGGGGGGGGGGGGGGGAAAAAAAAAAAAAAGAAAGGGGGGGGGGGGGGGGGGGGGGGGGGGGGGGGGGGGGGGGGGGGGGGGGGGGGGGGGGGGGGGGGGGGGGGGGGGGGGGGGGGGGGGGGGGGGGGGGGGGGGGGGGGGGGGGGGGGGGGGGGGGGGGGGGGGGGGGGGGGGGGGGGGGGGGGGGGGGGGGGGGGGGGGGGGGGGGGGGGGGGGGGGGAAAAAAAAAAAAAAAAAAAAAAAAAAAAAAAAAGAAGGGGGGGGAGAAAAAAAAAAAAAAAAAAAAAAAAAAGAGGGGGGGGGGGGGGGGGGGGGGGGGGGGGGGGGGGGGGGGGGGGGGGGGAGGGGGGGGGGGGGGGGGGGAGAAAGAAAAAAAAAAAAAAAAAAAAAAAAAAAGGGGGGGGGGGGGGGGGGGGGGGGGGGGGGGGGGGGGGGGGGGGGGGGGGGGGGGGGGGGGGGGGGGGGGGGGGGGGGGGGGGGGAAAAAAAAAAAAAAAAAAAAACCCGCGGGGGGGGGGGGGGGGGGGGGGGGGGGGGGGAAAAAAAAAAGGGGGGGGGGGGGGGGGGGAAAAAAAAAAAAAAAAAAAAAATGTTTTTTTTTAAAAAAAATTTTTTTTTTGGTTTTTTTTAGGGGAAAAAAAAATTTCTAAAACTAATTTATATTTTTGTTGAAAACTACTAACAATCTTTCAAAAAAAAAAAATTTATTTTTTTTTAATTTTAAAAATTTTTGGGTTGGAAGAAAAAAAAAAGTAAAAAAATAAAAAAACAAAAATAACAATAACTTTATTTATCCGCTCTTAGTGTGGTTTAAGTTCGTATTTACTTTTAGTTATTATTATTATTTCTTGCGGTTGCTTGTTTATTTTTTTCCCTTGCTAGATTGCATGGGTTCTTAGATAATTGATGTGTATGTAAATTTGTGATGTCATATTTTCTTGTATGCATAATGCATATATACACGTTGTATTAGAACTCATAAATTAAATAATAAATCTCTTAAAAGAAGCAAAGAAGAATTGAATGCCTTGCTCATACTATTCTCAAACAGTCCTCCAACGCAGTCGCGAGTACACAACCAGCCTATCTCATTCGGGAGTTATCTAATTACCTAACATGGAAGGTAACATGTTTATGCGACCTTTGACGTGGCAATAAACAACATTATTACAGAATCTAGCAGAAAATTGAACAATCACATTAGTCTTAATCATATTAGTTTTGGCGAGACATGGACTTTCGTTAGACTAATTCATTTATTAAGAAAAGAGCGCCATTTTGAAGCCAACAGGCTTCGTTAGACGATGGCAAGCGGCCTTTGGTATGGGATGCTACTTGTGTGGACACGTTTGCCCCGTCTCAACTCCCTTCGAGCAAAAAAGCTGGGGCGTCCACAGAGCAGGCGGAAAATAATAAACGGCTCAAATATAAGAGTCTTTCCTCCAACTTGGATTTTCCCCCCTTTGGAGTAGAGACTCTTGAGCTGTGGCGTTCAAGTGTACATGCGCTAATTAAAGATTTCAGTTGGCGCCTGGTAGATAGTACCGGTGACCCCAGAGCTGGTGCTTTCCTCGCTCAACGAATAAGTATCGCAATACGGCGAGGAAATGTTGCCAGCGTTAAAGGTACACTGCCACAGGGACCAAACTTTTTAAATTTGTTTTAATTTTCTTTTTATTATTACTATGTAGGTTAAGTAAATTGTAAATACCTATTGTATATTTGATTGTAATGTTTAGGTTTTATTTAAATAAGTATACTAAATAAATTTATACATTAAAGATATATAATAAATCAAAATACGTTTATTCAATTTAGATGCTTCTTAGAGCATGCTTATGAATGTCAACAACGTTTACAAAATTCACGAAAGAGCAAGACTACGCCATACTTTCGCAAAACTACCAGGAGGCCTTGTTCTGAGAAGAACGGGGAAAAACTCAGCAAGTGCCCTCCCTTGTAAAGTATTATTACATCATAAAATATCTAACTAATCTCTCAATAGCTTTAATTATACTGAAACAACTACAAGAAGGTGATTTAAAGAGTATATAATTGGACCAAATAAACTATCTTTAACATTATTGAAAAGGAGCCTCGCATTCGAGCTGTTTCGAAATCGTATTGAAATTCGTTGATAAAGTCATCTTTACGATTAAAAATTCCCATACATTTAACAGGTTTATCGGGGGGATGGAATTGGACATCCGCTTAGCCTAAACGCCGGATATTACCACGCCTTCAATTACCTAACGCTTTCGCAGGTATTTCGTTTACCAGAGACGTTAGCATAGAAGATATCTAATATTTTCCAAGAGTATAAGAATATGATATATTTTCTGATGTCACATATTTTTATATTTTAATAAGTGTCATTGGAGCAGTGGCTTCAGTGCTACTCTCTTTCCTGAGCTCGTAGATTAGAATTTAAGTCAATTCCCCGACCAATATTTATACCGACCCGGCGATTAAAAAGAGTGGTGGAGAGTTTACTGCCAGTTTTTCTCTTCCGTTCTACGCCCTTGATTTGAGAACTGGCAGTAAATGTAAAATTAGAAGCATTTAATGTCTCTTTCTATTTTGACGTTCATAAGTGTACATTGTGTTACCTATATGAATAAATTATTTTTGACTTTTGATTGGACTGTCTATTTCCGCATATAACGCTGGCTCATATGGTGGAGGAAAACATAACGAAACGGGCCTTAGACTCAAAAAGTCGACGGCGTGTGTCAGGTGGGTACGGGTAGCTAATAACCTGCTTGCCTATTTGAAATCATCACATACAGAAATCTGAGAAACACCACAGAACTCTTATTATGTTTTTATATAACCTATGTTTCCGTTAAGTTCCAAGAAAGTTAAAACATAAGCTCTATAAATTACGTTTGTTATGTGTGATGCATGTGCTATTGTGTGCGTTATGTGGCCTCGGGTTCTGTAACTGTTTCGAGATCTTTTTATAATAGACAAGTAGGTGATCAGTCTTCTGTCTCACTTTATTGTCGTGTCTAAAGCGGGCCATAGACGGACCGCATGTTGCAGTCAAGACCGACTGCAATATGCGGTCGCCGCACGGCGATCTGCAGTTTCCATACTAAATTCATATCCGCAATACACGGACCGCTCGGCAGTTCCTAAGCAAACCGCATATTGCAGTCGGTCTTGACTGCAACATGCGGTCCGTCTATGGCCCGCTTAAGACTTATCACTATATTTTCACTGTGCGAGCAAGTGTTGAAGGTGCATTCAATAATAATAACGGCACCGCTTTTCTAGGAAACCTAAGCTTAAGACTGTAAAACTCACTCAAAACGTCACGGAAAAGACGAAGAACGAAAAATTTAAATGACAACGTTTTTAAAATATTGGCTAATCGTTTCTACATAATTTTCAAACGAATCGATTTAAAACTCGAAGTTAATATGAATTTTAAAACGTGTATTATTCAAAGTATTCCATGAATAGATTAATATAGACAGCTTACTACATATACAAGTTTAATTGAGTTAATGGTTAGCAACTTTTGAAATAAAAAATAATTTAGTTTAGTTTCCGTATCGTTCTCAAAGTTGAAAAAAGCATGGAGTAAAGTTGGTATACCACCGCCCAGACATGGAAACGTAAAGCCAATCCAAGACAGCTCATCATACCTAGCATTATTTACACACAAATCGATTGAAACAGCGTGGTTGGCGCGTGCGTGATAAAAATGGCGACGAAAAAAGTCGGAAATAAGAGAAAGAAATGCCGGTTCACCCCACGCTCGGTAAGGAGGGATTGCGAACTTCGCGCGAGTTAGCTTTACATCCGGGTACGCTCGGAAATTATTGTAGGCTTTTTCTTCTGGCAGAATTTCCAGAATTTTTCCTCTGTGTACAAGTTTATATGGAAGAAATTCATATTAATTACTACAATGAACAAGTTTGACAAATATGTTTCTTTTAGTTTTGAAGTAGATAAATTAGAGAAATCTCTCTCCTAAATAGGAGTTAAATGGGTTCTTTGATATTACCTGTCAATAAGCAAATACATTTAAATGGGCGCAGATTAATAGTTGTCTTGACGACAGACGAGTTTTTCAACAAAGTAATGGCAAAGTAAGTAAGTATTTTCGAACCGATTCGACTAATCATTTCGGGTCCTTCAAGAGTGTACCAATTCTTAAAAGGCCGGCAGCACACTTGCGAGCGACTTGCAACTTGAGATACGCCATTTTGTAATCGAGTTGATTTCGATATTATAAGCAGTGTTGGCTTAGTGGCTTCCACGCTGAAGCTGTCATCCCTGAGGTCGTAGGTTGGATCCCCGGCTGTGCACCATGAATTTTCTTTCTACGTGCGCATTTAACATTCGCTCGAACGGTGAAGGAAAACATCGTGAGGAAGCCTGCTTGCCTTAGACAAAAAAGTCGACGGCGTGTTTCAGGCACAGGAGGCTGCTCACCTACTTGCCTATTGGATTGACAAATGATCATGAAACAGATACAGAAATCTGAGGGCCAGACCTAAAAAGGTTGTAGCGCTGATTTTTTTATCCGTGTCTTAAAGATACTTAAAACTATGTATATGTTCTACACTATACTCAAAAGCTCTCGTCTTTTTAATGTCCTATAACACTGGATAAAATAATTGCAGCAAACAAACATACATTCACCAATTTTTGTATACGTAAGCGAATAGGGTGTGTCTTCCGACGGGCGCGGCTGAGGGGCGCCACCCTAGTGCTCCCTTTGAACGAGAGTCGAGTGACTAGGGGACAGTTGGACCCGTATTATCAAACGTTCCTCAAGCTTTAATCCAGTCAAAAGTAGATACATTTGATTGATATTTTAAATCTAATTACATTAAAACATACCTCATTCCGAAGTTAATATATAACAAAAGAATATTTATGCGATTACTATGTATATACTAGTTTGATTACACGGCTCTCTAGATATATAGTGTAAACTCTTTATAACGTAGACAAGGGACCGAGCATTTTTTTCGTTATATGGAAGTAAAAAAAAAAACAAATTTACCCGATAACAATAATTTCTAATATTATTACTATCAATAGGTAAATTATTCTAAACACATATTCTGTTAACTTTGCCTGACGTAATACACGATAGGTGACGATGGTGCTTTTAGTAACTGGGACCAAAACTTCCTACAGGCAATGTAATCTAAGAATAATGGCACACGTGTGAATGCAATTAACGATAACAAAGGCGAAACGGCTGTTTATGACCTCAGGTGTCTTTCTTGAAATTTCGGCACCTCAAAAGGTTAGTTTTGTAAGCTGATTATAAAAACGATTACACTTAAGTATGTTGTTGATGTCTAAATATGAAAATATTTATTCGTAATAGAGAATGTAGTTGCGTTATAGAGAGTATATTAATGTATGGGTATTGTGTTAAATCAAGCAAATTTAACTCATATTTACGTTATAGAGAGGGTGTCGTAATAACGAACGCTGTTATAAAGAGCTGACACTGTATGTCACATTCCAGATCATACAACTATATCTATACTAATATTATCAATGGAAAATATTTGAATTATTGTCTACAATTTCTACTAAATCGATTTTCTTTCTTTCACCATAGAATGCTACATTATGAAGGAATAACAATTGTTTTAAAGAGATAATCAAAGTCCTTGCTATGACGAGTCTAGTTTATAATAATTTTAAATAAAAAAATTACGCTGACAAATTTCTGTATGTATGTCTGGTACAAAGCCAGTACCAATTTTAGTCGCTATACAAAGGATTATTTGGCAATTATTACAAAGTAAAATATTATCTTAATTATATTTTTACTTAATAATAAATTAATTTGCGTTATTACGTCACAGCAATTGTTATTTTTGAAATATTGCGGAGTAGTTATGCAAATTGACTGAATTCAAACAATTTTTGTTCCGCTCGTGTAGAAACTGTACTATTAATAATATTTAAATATAACCTCAGGAATAATGTTTCTAGTGTAGTAGTAGTTTTGAAAAATACGTTTTAGTATAGGTAACCTGCTTATAGTAAATGCATGAGAACTATTTCTAGTATATTTTTACGATTATAGGTAACAATCCTTAATCAGCTTTTGATTACAAAATATATGATATAATTATTTCTGCAAATTTATAATATGGCAATTTTTTAATATACTTCTATACTAATATTATAAAGAGGAAAGGTTTGATTTTTTGTTTGTTTGAAATGAATGGGCTCCGAAACTACTGGACCGATTTCAAAAATTATTTCACCGTTGGCAAGCTACACTATTCCCGAGTGATATAGGCTATGTTTCATTTTCAAAAAAATTAGGGATGCTTACTGAAACTTGAATAATCTAACCTATGGTGTAAAAAAATAAACTAAAAACTTCCTACAATCGCGTGCGCTGCGAAAACTATTAATGATAGAACAAAATGATGAATTACAATTTTTCAGGACACATCACTATCTATAAAAAATTGTCGCAATAAGCTACAATTTAATGGCATAACCACCAAAAAAGCATGGTGGATTGGTGTTCTCCTGCCGTTTCTCTTGAATAGTTTACTACTATGTAATACGAGTATAACAAAAATCTTAGCCACAGCAACGCTTGGCCGAGTCTACTAGTTCATAATAAACGCCCTAGTGCAGATTACTAATTACTTACACGTAACTTACACAGAGGTTTCATGACGAACAAGTTTGACAAATATGTTTCCTATAGTTTTTGAAGTTGATATATTAGCGATTTAGCAATTAAATGGGTTATTTGATATTAAACTAGTCAATACACATTTAAATAGTCTCCCAATTTTGCGTTATCTACTTTGAGGTGCATTTAAAAAAAATCTTTCTCAAATTTATAACAGTGCCGACTATGTATTAAGTATTTATAGCTTCGGTAAAAATAATGCTTAGTGTATGTACATTAGAGACAACTTAATATCGATCCAAGAAAATTATAAAAAAAATCTACTATGAATAAACTTCAAATACAGAATTTATACCTATTTATCACCAGGTGATTTAATTTTAAATTTTATAAAATGTTTACAAATTTCATAGCAAAGTAGCATTATTTATTTTTTGACTCTAAAGCATTTGCATCTCAACGTTGAAAAGCATTAATTAAGACCATTCATAACATTTATAAAGATTCAAAATGTCCATTTAACTAAATCTAAAAATGAGACTCTTAAAAATCTTTTCAAACTCCAAAAAATGAAAAGTCTCAACCGCTAATTAACGTTTTGAGTGACCCCAAAAAAAGGTTAAAACTTAATAAATCTGTTAATTAAATTGCGACCAATAAAAGTACCTATGTGCTTAACTTGCATGCACTCAGGGGGTTGGGGGTGTAAGAATACAAAAATAGGGTGTTAAGAGGCACGGCAGCCATCTTGGAAAACAGTCACCCTGTCTGCCGATTTTTCTGATGGAAATGTCGGTAATTTTATGTAGATATTGACGTTTAGCGATTTGTGGGGAAATTATTTTCATAATCTTTTGTTGGAGTTTGCCCTCTTGGGGAATCTCATCAGTAATATTTTATATGATTCATTCTTTAATGTGTTAGTAACGATATTTTCTTAAATATCTTAATCTGCGTCAAGTCTAAAAAAAGGATTTGGCATATCGGTGCAATTTGGGACTCTTTTGTTTGTTGATTTTGGTTTAAACATAAGATGCCTTATTTTATATTGACATATATGATAATTTGTGTTTTTAAAGAGTATAACTTGTTTATTGAGCCAGTGGTAACTAAAACAATACGGGTTTTTAAGATAATTTGGAGACTTGATTTTTTTTCGCACGGAATCGAACTCGTCAAGGCTGTATACAAATTATATTTACAAAATATTTATTAATACAAACTTTTTCAACACAAGTTTTGATTAGAAACAGAATGAGCGGATATAAAAATAGTTTTTTTTTAATTTAACGAATCTAAACTATATACACCTTGTTCCACGAATTTTTTATTTTTTATTCATTGAGTATTAATGAATCCCGATAGGAAATAAAATATTTTCCAATATTTGCGTACAAATCAAGCTTTCATATTAATTGATTCGTTGAATATTTCTCAAGTGGTCCTCAAAGCTAGACGAATGACCAGGCAAAAAATATTCATAAAATCCATATCGTTTTCATAAAATACTAGTTAGTTATTTTTATTAAATTCACTTAATATTCAAAATTTATTACTTCAAAATCTATTTTTCAACTACTGCATTAAATTTTACGTATTTATTAATTATTAACACTTCGTTATATTAATATAATAAAAACAGATAACAGAACTTAGTCTCAAGTTTTTGCCTCATTCATTCAAGTCTCATTAAGCAACCAAGTGACTACTTGTGATTTCAGCCACTGTCCCTGATTTTTAAGATTAGAATCAACGACTTATGAAACCATACCTTACCCAATTCAATATCATACACCAATGTCTCCATATTAGAGCAAGCGTGTTAATTAAATATTTCAAAAATAGAATCATTTCTCTAAAGAACATGTTAATAAATCGTTTAAGAGAGAAGAAATCAGTACCACCCACACTAAAAATAATTTTATTACCCATGACGTCAGCCAATGAGTTCCTATATTACCTACTTATATTTTAAAAATGGAATCATGTACTTAATAAGTATACCTTAAGCACAATGGCCCTAATAAAAAAATGTGAAAGCAGCCAGTATTTGAAAATGATTTAACCATAGACGAAATCAATCCATCGCTTGTTAAAAGAAGAATTATTGGGCCTAATTCAAAATATATATATTGAGGGACCCACCCCTAACATAAATAAGCATATAAGTATACCCTGTTAGCCCATACTGATTTACCCTTGTAAAAAACTGACGTAAAAAAGGGACTCCGACCCTACGCGTTTTTTTACCCCACATTGTCATGCCTCGTTTGCTCCAATTGTACATAATACGTATTGATTTTCGTTTCTGCCTTTCATTGTATCGTATATAACCCGCCTCCATAGTATATCGTTAAAGAGACTTGGGTACACGATTCTCAAACCAGGTTATGCGTTCGGACCCTGGTAGTATTTTGATTGTTCTCAGGTTGCTTAAACTTTTGTTCATACGGTATCATGAGGTAATCTTAGACCGAAAAATCGATTGGAATTGGGATGATGTTGACCTTAAGATGAAGTTAACAGAGCTTCAGTAACACTCCATTAGTCGATAACTATTTATGATACACACAAGTAACAACAATGTACCTATCCCAGAAGTGTCCGGTCGCTAGAATGTGCAAGTATTATTCTGTGTGCTCTCATGTTGATATTTTTCACAATAGTATTTATGAATTCAAAAAGATTATGCGCTGTGAAGACTTGCAACCTGAATAACTTAATTTCTTTTTGTCATTATATTTATATATTTACTGTATGTTATATAGTTAATTTTTAGTATCTAAACCAGCACTGAAGATGCCTCTAAAATGCTGTGCACAGATGTAATTGGACTTCAGGTTTACAAATGTTGTTTAGTGTGTAATAACTGTATGTAGGTATTTAATTAATCTGTTTTCTGTTTCTGTACCAAAAATGTAAAATGTTAAAAAGTAAAAGTAAATAAAGAAAAGGAAAACGATTCAATGATTAGACTATGATATGTTTGTTAACATTAGTACAGTCTAACAAAATGTCCTTACAAACATTGTTTAAAACAAAAAACTTGGCGATTAAACAGAGTGGCGGTCAGTTTATTGCCAGTTCTTCTCTTCCGTTCTACGCCCTTGATTTGAGAACTGGCAGTAAATGTAATATTAGAAGCAATTCATTTTTTTTGACGTTCGATGTAGCGTACCTATATGAATAAATGATTTTTGATTTTGATTTTTGTCGATTTCAATAATAACGTGTTTGACGAAACCCAATTTTAACTCTTACAATATGATCTCAATATTCACATTTGCGGATACAGGGTCAACGAACTGTTTCGTAAAGAACTTATTCCTTGAACAAATTTTATAATACATTCATAATTAGTGAATTATTACCGATATACTACTTATTATTAAAATTTATTCTTCGCTATTTAAAATGCTGTATATGTTATAACAAGTTGCAAGTCATCGTCAGCCATTATTGTTACGTTTTATGTGAATATATACGCCATTAGCGTGTTTACTCCATTTTACCCATATTTTGCGTGTTAGTTCTACCGTTACTAACGCCCACAAGAACCGACCAATAAGTATAATTACTTTATTAATTAGGCACGCCCCATGTCGGTTTTCATATTGTGTGAATAATATTTTACTAATGAGCATGTGAATTCAATTGTTTCTATAGGAGTTAATTAAACAAACAATTTAAATATGCTCGACGAATCAAAACTACCTAAGTTCTTTACGAAACATTTCGTTGACCCTGTATCCGCAAATGTGAATATTGAGATCATATTGTAAGAGTTAAAATTGGGTTTCGTCAAACACGTTATTATTGAAATCGACAAAAATCAAAATCAAAAATCATTTAGTCATATAGGTAACACAATGTACGCTACATCGAACGTCAAAAAAAAAATGAATTGCTTCTAATATTACATTTACTGCCAGTTCTCAAATCAAGGGCGTAGAACGGAAGAGAAGAACTGGCAATAAACTGACCGCCACTCTGTTTAATCGCCAAGTTATTTGTTTCACACAATGTTTGTAAGGACATTTTGTTAGACTGTACTAATAGCCAATAGATGGATGTTCGCAAAATATTCTTAAGGTGCACTAATAGTTTAATATAGTGTTATGTAGTCATTATTATATCAAGTAACGTAAACATGTCAAATGGAAGTGGCTTGCTGCCCACGACACAGATAATCATCATCTCAACATCCTTTTTTATCATGTAAAGTTATTTCCAAACTTTTTGTACGAATATTATAATATTTTGGGAACATTTTAAAAGACTATTATATTTCTTTTGTACAGTAGCTTAATATAAAAAGTGACGTTTCCCATAGATATAAAAAGTTCGTATCAACTTTCACACGTTTTTATTATAAAAAATAGAATAAAAAACGGCAAAAAATGACTCCTAACTCATTGGGATTCGCACACCGTGATCGAGTTAAGTGTTAACAATAAAAAAATACAAGGGCTCATAACAAAAAATTTACCTGAGCAAATCAATTGTGTCAATACACGAGCCGTTTTTTTTATTATTGATCTTGGTGCGTGCCGTGGTTATTGACAATCAATAAGTCGATCGATTAGGGGTGATTTTTATTGAAAAAAATACATTAGGTTTATATAGATTATGGCGAATAAAAAAGGGGTTGAACTGGAGCCAAAAATGCAGGATGATTTTAATTTTTTTTTGTTTAATTCAATAGCTAATAGCTAATATTGATACATAATAAATACGATGATAGCTTTAAATAATGGCCAATACCATGAGCCTTAATAAAACGATCCAATTGATTATTGAGGTGCTATTGAGTTGGAAGTTCTTTAATCGAATATTGGTTTTTTGTATAATAACCTTCAAAACTAAGTAACCAGATAAAGAACGATAATTTTGTTTATGGTCTGAAAATTAACTGACAAACTTACTTCGATAGATAAATTATATTTTGTAAAATTCTCTCCTAATTGGCCTGGCAATTCAGTCCGCCTAAATGTCGTGTTTCTTACGTCACAAAGGAATTTCGCAAAACTGGTTTAATTCAAAAAATCTCAAGCACGTTTTATTCAAATCAAACCCTTTCAATGCAGTTGAAAACGTATTGACTGTTACTTGAGACGGAATTGGTCTTTATTTACAGTGAATAAAGGCGATAATTCTTTGATGGAGTTGGAGTTTTGTTATATCATTTTGATGGATTTAAGAGCGGAAATTAAGTTCAAGTTCATAGAACCAGATCTGAACCTGTTTTATGGGAATTAAAAGCGACAAAGAAATGAATTAAATCACTAATAGACCAGGTAACTCGTGAACTTTGTGAACATGCTCTTCAATGTCATTTTCTCGAATGATACATAAGAACACATTCCCAGACTTCCTTTAGTTTTTGAAGCTGGATATTTTTGTATAATTCTTCTGACGAATATAGAGACATAATAAGCTGTATATCTATCGTTATAAAAATAATAAAGCTTCCGACGGCATGCTTTACAGATTGGTCATAGGTTAAAAATTAGTTAACTTGAATCATCAATATAATAGGCATGGGGCAGACGCATCACGGTCTTTTTCAAGTAGGTAGTTCTTATTTCATTTTCGCTGGGAAACGAACTATGAACCCCTGGTTACACAAGGGAGTTAATTAATTTGATTACAATTATGCAATATTTTAATATAAGATCATTGTTTAGTTAGGTATAACGTAGTAATAAAATTCAACGAAGTCATCAAATTATAACAAGTTATGACGGATCGTAAAATGAGAAAGTTGAATGGTCCCTTGATAAGCATCTAAAAGTAAGTTTTTTAAGTTATTTTGGGCTTTTGTTTGTATTAGTTAATTTAAAACTAACTAAGTTAAGTTACAACTGCTGATAACTGATCCATTCTTTAGTTGTAGTCAGCAAAGTAATGTTAATGGTGCAAAGAAGATTGACCAAGTTGTATCTTTTATTATTATTATTTCATAAATTTCTTAGGCTATCTCTCAAAGTTATATAATACTAATATAGATCTAAAACATACTGGTTTCTTCATATTTTGAGACCGGACGAGCCAGCAATGGGCACATTAAACGATAAATTTCGTGCGCGGGATTCGAACGCGCTTCCGATTGATCTGTCAATTATGAATTAATATTTCAAGTACAAAAAATATACATTTAAATTTAAATTTCACTAAACTAAATTTAAATACGTTAATTCTTTAGAGTTTTTCGAGTTTCCTTTTCACAGCAAATCTATTCAATAAAACCTATTATAAATGTCCAAATTATTCACGAAAACGAGGCGAAATCAACAGGACCGTGTTCCCTAATTAATTTCATGGTGAAAAATTGAATTAGGGGGTGGGGAAATGGGGAAAAATTACGAAACTTAAATAAAAATTCAGATAGGTAGAAGTTTAAGGGTGCCCTTTGAAGTGGAGCCACGCGTGCATTCTAAGACCCTTTATGTATTGAAGTCTGTGAGGTGTAATTTTCGGTTCGATTATTATATAAACATTTTGGGGGTGGCTTCATTTACCCTTAACAAAGATCTTACTGTAAGGGAAGATAGGTTTTTATCGTGTTCCAACTAGTTTAAATTTTGAAAAACCGAGAAATTTAAATTTAGTTTAAAAAAAGTTGGTTAAACCTAACGAGTTTAGCTGTTGTACTATTCGCTATTAGGTACAATTTTCCTGCCTTCCCATCCCATTAATTAAAAACAGAATTTCTGTACGGTTCCTGGGTCATCGGGTGCTTTAAAAAATAGAGGATTTTATTTTTACTCTTAATTAACCACTCGCGTACAACAATAGAATATAAGCGAAATAATTAAATGTTAATAGCTATGAATCAAATGAATGCAATTTAACAGTAGAAGAGAGTGCCTACGTCTGGCTATACTCGGGGCGTAACTCCGACGAATTAGGAAATCGCCATGCTTATAAAACTAAGAAAGCCTGAGTGAGCAAAATGTAACAGCCTTGGCTCGTACAATTTCCAATATATACATAATTTATAGAATAATATATTCTGACGCTAGTCTAATTTTGTAAAGTATAATTGATTATTGTTTTGATGAGTGTAATAAAAGATTCGGTAGTTTGGACCCCTTAGGTACATATTATTTCGGATGTAGATTTTTTTATTTATAAGTAAGACACCGGTGACGCCAGAGCTGGTGCCTTCTTCGCTCAACGAATAAGTATCGCAATACAATGCGTTAAAGGTACACTGACACAGGGACCAAACTGTTTAAATTTTTTATAATTTTGTTATTTATCATTTTTAATATTACGGATTAGAAAATGAAGGCGACGATGAGATATGTCGAAGAATTTAGAGAAAGCCTTGACTCCGTCGGCTGGACATGAAAAATAGTAATCATAATAATCAAATATACAGTATTTAAAATTTGTAATATTCTTAACCTATGGTATGGTACCTTTGTCCCTCTATCCCTTTTATTACATCATTTTTATTTTTTTTACTTTTAAGGTACATAATATACAGAAAACAGATTGGTTAAATTCATACAGTTATTACACACAACAACATTTGTAAACCTGAAGTCCAATTAGATCTGTACACAGCATTTTAGTGGAATCTTCAGTGCTGGTTTACCAAATACTAACAATTACATACAGTATATAATATGTACATATTATATTAAACTTAGTGACAAAAACAAAAAATAGAAAAATTTAATGACAAAAAAAAATTAAGTTATTCCGGTTACAAGTCTGCACCGCGAATAATCTTTCTAAATTCATAACTACTATTGTGAAAAATATCAACATTAGATCACACAGAAATCAGAATTATAATACTTGCACATTCTAGCGAGCGGACCATTCTGGGATACATTGTTGTTACTTGTGGGTATCATAAATAGTTGTGGGTTACGCACAGAACGCATCGGTACTTTGATGTCAAGTTTATCCAATAGATAGCTGTCAAGTGAGCCAGGTTTCTGGTTGCATGGTAGTGAGCATGGTACTCACTGTTTTCTTACCACTGGTTCATTGGAAGTATGGGTGTTTTTAACACATTTGTCATCACAAACTCGGGCATTTCCACTTTAACTTTAGTGAATACAACGTTACGTTTGTAAGTTGTTACTGTAAAAAAATTTGCCGAACCCAAAGTTTGTCGTGTTGGTTAGTAATATTATTTTGTATATATTTTAATGAACCTATTTAAAATGCTCCAAAAGATTTGTTTGATTTCCATAATAGAAATCGCAAATTGATGAAAGAATTTTTTCCTCAGGCTCACCGTCGTGTTTGAGGAAATAATTTGTGAGATATTGTACAGACAGCACAAGTATTAAACATTAAAATGAAAATGATTTTATTAAATATGTAGTATTTGATGAACCCATATTATTTGTGTAGAATTAGGTAATATGTTTATATCCAAAATCTACTAGAAGAAGAAAGAACTTACATAATAATTAATATCAGCTTACGGCCGCTTTCGCCCTCGTGGATTTCGTGTATATTGGCAACACTTTTCGATTGACAGTTGTTATATTCAGTATATTAAGGCCCATTTAGATGGAGAGAGTTTCTCAAAGTCAAAGTCAAATCATTTATTTCAATTAGACCACCTAAAATGGCACTTTTGAGCGTCAAACAAAATACAAAGAATATTCTAGTTGCCCCTTCCAAAAGGTAGTTTCGTGTGGAGAAGAATGGGCAAGAAACTCCACACTTACTCTTTTAAAATAGGTTTACAATATTTGTTTACATTAGTTAAATAATTATATGTGAAGACAATGTACTCTTAGAATAAAACTACTATACTAAAAGAGTTACTATACATGTTCCTCACATATTTACAAATATCGAAACCGTACAATATTATACATTAAAGAGTTATAAAAATAATATAAAAAAACACAATAAAACAGTGTGTGAGGTAAAATAAAATAATAACATTTTATAGTATTATAATTTTTAAAAAATAACAAAGATATGTTAAAGCAAAAAATCAGCGACCACGTCTCGAAGGTACGATTATCGAAAGAATATAAAAAAGATTCTTCGTCTAAACATTCACACCTCTCGCTCTTCCACTTTGGCGACAATTGCCTCGCAATGGAAAATTTATTGTGTCCGAAACTCTCTCCATCTAAATGGGCCTTTATACTCTTTAAGCTGACAAATCACGGAATATTGGGAAAAACCGTATGAAAATAGTTTTTGATGCAGATGCGGCCTGGGGATTTTTATAATATGTCACTTTAAATCACGTCACATCAAATACAAGTTAGGATACTATTTTTCTATATACTACGAGCGTTAAAACTCCGTAACTTCCAATAGAAGTACCTCCCATCCCGATCCCAATAATGTATCGTTGCACGGCGCGATTCCTAGGTTGCGGCTTCAGCGCTTCGGATATTGAGAGAACTACATCGAAGTTGTAGTCAAAACGAGATTTGTATCGCTGTCTATTAGAAAATACGAAACAAATGAATGGTTTATTTTTACGATCGGTTATCATACTTTGCTAAGTCATGAACCTTGTGTAAGATAAGGGATAGTGCTAAAAGATGTTTAGTATTAGATTCTAATCAACAGTAAGTATAGGGTTTTTAAATTTTTTGAAATAATTCATAATAGCAAAATTATGTCGGTCGAAAAGTTATCTGGAAAATTTAAATATGTTTGCTGACTGTACCTATATAAAAGTCGGGATAAAACTTCCAATACTTTTAATTATTTCCCTCTCCCCTAAGTCCCAATATTGCAAATAAACATAGTGTTTTTCTGTTGTTTATATTTTACTTAAAAAGGCGCACACAATTTATAAAACAAGCGAACGTGATGTCCCCAAGCCCCCAAATGAAACATGGGACATTTCATTATGAAACTGATTTTCCTACCAGCAAATATGTAATATCAGCCAATGAATTTTCGAAACAATAATTGTTTCTAACACTTGTGTGGCTTAAAAAACAAGTTCTTTTTCTAGATCTGGGCTAAATTATAGAGCGTTGCGTGATCCACTGAGCTGCGGGGTATCTATACATAGCTATATATAATTCTTATATAAGCGTAGTATGAGGGTGTTCAACCCCCTTATTAAAAATCCATCACCCTGCTGAGTTTTCTGACCCCAACTTGTTAAAAAATCAATATTTTTAACGACTTGCAACTACCACTAATAAAATGACTTATTTTAAAATGTAGAAAAACTCTGGATAACGTTATTAATATTTATTTATGGGCCAGAATATTTTTTATTTATTTTATAAAATATATATATTATAGTTTCACAGTACAAGACTAAAAGTTTGTGGTTTAACGGATAAAATCAAAATTACTGGACCGATATTAAAAGGCTTACTAAAATGTTTTCCGAATCGCCTAGTTTTATTTCTATGATATTTAAAAAAAAGAGAGGAGCAAAGCTTAACACGTTCACTGCGCCTTTTTTTAAAGAACTTTCAGCTGGGCCTTGGAGAATATTTTGGAGACCTATTTATTTTATAAAAATACACTTTGATAATAATTTATAGTTTCAAAAACAATGACAATAATTTTTTGGGGGGAAAGATAGCAAATTGCTTTATATTTTGCTAGGTTCGCACGACAGTTAAAACATTTGTAAACTACAAATACCATTTGGTTGTAACTTGTACCGCACCCGAAGATAGTTCAATATGGGTAGAAAGTGATGGGAATAAAATAATATCTCCCCAGTTATCCGATTTTAAAAGTTTTATTTACTATGCAAAGTGTTTTTCATTAAAACAGGTAAGGGCACATTGATTGCTTGCACATTACGCGCAAATGGTCACAATTCGTTTAGTTTTTTTAGAAGCGTCAGTGCTGTTTAACTGCGTGTGCTCCAACGAAAAAGGTTCATCTTTAAAAATTTCATAGTCAGAACCACTGTCATTATTAGTCAATGGGGCGAAATTTAACATTATCCAAAACAAATATTTTACTGACGATCAGCAGTATAATCCGGCGTTGATTTTTGTTAGAAACCTCACCAAAATAGATTTTTACACTTTTTCTTTTAAACTTAATCACTCATTGTTTATCAAAAATAATCAACACGCTGGTATATACGCGAGTGTTATTTCCAAAACGTGCCCGGAACTTCCGAAGTCGATTGACAACACTAAAAAACCCCATCCCCATCTCTTGCGTCTACGAGGCGTAGATTTGACAGTACCGACATATCTCCTAACGCAAGGAATTAAAACAATTACAAATTGGTAGGACCTAATCCATCAATATTTAATTCCTTGAATTAGCTTTAAGTAGAATAATATGTATATTTGTCCTGCTCATCCTTCTGTATACATCCCCCCGCATCCCGCAAGGAGTAAAAACACATTATGTTCAACGCACACAAAATCCTGCAAGAGATCTGATAGATCTCGTAATGAAGAACGTGTTAAACAAGCTGCTAGTATGAAATACTTAATATAGCGATAATAAGTAGTACTGAATATAGCTCTTCTGTATACATATGTATTGTGTGTGTTAGTAACAAAATGTTACAAAATAGTCAACATAAAAATAAAAAGAATAATATTTAAAAAGCTGTAACATAAATGGTTATCAAGAAATAATGTACCATATAGATATTATCACGAATAGCGAATTTGAATTTATTCTCATCTTTCTTATAAACAGTTCCAGCCGTGATTTCCTTGTGCTGTAAATTCCTTAAATTCTTCACCTATAGGCCCTTCCTCGTAGGTATCTAGTGTTTAAAATATTGTCTAAATATGTTCACAAAATCTGTAGTCTTAATAACACTTCGTTGCTCTACGTATAAACAAGAAAACAAAATAACGTCGTAAAGCGATATTAATTTTAATTTGTCAAAATGTCATTTGTACCACGAACGCACTCAATTGACACGTAAATTCCGGATTAGATTATTTGTGAAACAATATTCGTTTGTTAGGATAAACTTAGCTAATGCATTAATTGAGATGTTTGTGTTTCTAAATTTCGCGTTCATATACTTTACTATAAGGACTAGGTACCTACTCGTTACCTACTTGAAGCACATACACAGTGCACAAAGAATAGCGCCCCTCAAATTATTTATTAAAAATGTATCGACGGTCCCCGTGTACGGTTTCAAAGTGAAGGGATTCGTTAAAGAAAATGAACTTTTCATCCAAGGCGAGTGAGGGTTTTATTACGTACTGTCAAGCACATGAGGGTACAGTTGATAGAGAAAATATCACCGTTGCAAAAGCAGGTCTATTGAAAATGAAAAATATATCTAATTTGAAGCAAAACGAATTACATAATCTGATTGCAGATAAATAATTTAAATCTAAGAAAATTATTTTGATTACAGATGCTTACATTTCTTTAAATTGTCTTAACTATGTCAAAAAAATCTTATCTAAATATGAACGAATTATATAACAATAACATAATAAATAGGTTATATAAGAAACTTATCCCAGGCTCCTGATGTAGAACTGTATTTCAAGCCTGTGACTTCACAAATCACAGTTGCATTTGTTGTGTAGTTAAATAAAATTAATTTGAATAAAAAATAAAGTAAGTATATATATTAAATTTTACTTACTTCATATAATTTACTAGGGTTATAGACACTTGCTGCTTAAGTATACTAATAATTATAAGTAAATAAAATTAAATATAATTTATGACAAGGTAATATAAATTTACAATATTTTATTTTACTTATTCCATATATTTAACTTGGACCATTGCGGCTTATGTATATTTTTAATCCATATCAAAGAGTGCACTTTTCTACACGTCTGTATTGTATAAGCTGCACCCTACTAGAATAAGATGGAGTTTTTTTGCTCAAATCAGATGCACTCCCCCGCTTGTTAGCCTTACAGGGTGGTTATCAGGCTATATACAAGGGTTCGTATGTACTGTAATCACAATTACTTGAAGTGAATTTAGATGGAGTATTAAATTATGCGGTCATTGAATGAACTCCGCGGATAGGGTGAATTTTTAGGTTTATTAGGAAAGTTTTTTGTATTATATAACATATACTTGATTCTTCTAAATGTTGACGCAAAGGGTCGGTCATGCACCAATTGACACTTTGACATGCGCATGGTGAAGGAACATAGTGAGGAAACTGGCATGTCTTAGACTCAAATTGACGGCAAGAGTCAGATTCAGAAAGCCAAAACAAAAGAAAAACTTGAGGACTAAAGACTGTCTTCGAAAGTATATCGAATTCAGCTTAAGTGCATATATTATTTTATTAATGCATCTTTTGAAGCATTGTAGTATAGACATATCAATATAATTGAAGAGTGTTGCTAAGTGGCTTAAGCGTGCGAATCTCATCCCTTAGGTCGTAGGTTCGATGTACACCAATGGACTTTCTATGTGCGCATTTAACATTCACTCGAACGGTGAAGGAAAACATCGTGAGGAAACCGACTTGCCTTAGACCCAAAAAGACGGCGTGTGTCAGGCACAGATACTTACTTGCCTATTAGATTGACAAACGATCATGAAACAAATACAGAAATCTAAGACCTAAAAGTTTAGCGCCACTGATTTATTTATATCAATTTACTGAAAGTCTAAGGGATTTAGTCTTATTCTCCTAATAGTAGGTACCTACATATATTAATTCGTAAAGGAAAACTAGAGGCAAACAAAATATTTATTAGCTATTTAAAATATATATACTTAAGGATATTTGAGATAAACGTAATATGTGTCGATCAATATAGTTAATTTTTGTACTTCATTGACAGGTGCCGAATTAATTTCGGAACCACGCTGACCTTTGAAATCCTAATGCCAGTAACGCACCTGCGAGTAGTCAATAATCATACATATTGATAGCTATGATATCGTGCTATCATATTTTTAGTTCTTGAATCATGTTACATAGAGAATGGGCCATGTTTTCATCTATGTTAGCACGAATGTTTGCCGCTTGTATGAGCGCGATGAATCCAAAAAACTACCGAGCAGATTTTTTAAGTCTTTTACTTTCTTTTTCGTTGTTGTTATTTGTAAATTTACTTCTATAATCATTGTTATTTCTTTGGACTATTTTATCTTCTTCTATTTTTTTAATTGTGCAACTGTTAATAGTTATAAATGTTTTAGCAGTGTCCTATTGGATCCAGCGACTCGATATAAGTTCGATCCCCAGCTGTGCACTAGTGGACTTTCTGTCTTTAACGTTTAACATTCGCTAGAACTGTGAAGCAAATCATCGTTTCCTTAACGTTGACCATCATAAGGAGCTGGTGTAGACTGTGTGTGGTGTGGTGGTGTGATGGCGTGTGTAAATCACAGGAGGCTGATGACTTGTATATTACATTGACAAATGATCATGAAACAGATACAGAAATCTAAGGCCCTAAAAAGGTTTTAGGATTGTAATTTTTTTTTGTAACAGAAATAATAATTGTATAACGATATTCCTGAAGGTTTAGGTGTATACGTTCTTAAGGCTTTTTAACTGAAATATAACAATTATTACTTGTGAGAAATCTTCAAAATCCAAAGTGAAGATAGAAGCATGAATAAATATAAATATGTAGTTGTATATTAACTCATATTTATCTATTCTATGAGTGATTGGGTCTGAATTAAACTGTTACCTGAACCTGACGCATTTTGGAGTCTATCTGCCGTTTATTATTGAATAAAAGAAAGTTGAACCCTTTTAAAAATAATTAAAAATACAGTTATCGCGACCGCTAATTCGTACCCTTATCAAACCGTAACCAGTTCTAATAATAACTTAAAAAACAAAAGCATAACGTACCGGGTCCGACTGAAGGGGTCACCTATTCCCAAGCGAGGTAGCAACAAAAAATTAATCTCAATAAAAATAATATTCGCATCACCTTATTTTTGTAAGACAATAAAATCGAATTTGCATACATCTGTTCTTAACCCTCGCCTGCCAATTGTTTATAGAAAGGTAAGATTCGAACAATGGTTTGCGTTGACACAATTATTTAACCCTTCAAGTTCCGGGCTAAAACAAAAAAATGGGATTGTTCGCAATGAAACAGGTTTTTATCATTCAAGGGTTAAGTGAGATGTAAGCTGTGAACTAATAGGGCTAGCGAAAATGTCATGATTTTAAACATTGTTTTATCTCTATACAAGATATATCGCGAATATGACTCCCGTATATAAAAATCCAACAATCCTAGGTTTATAAACGGCAAGAACTGACTGTTTTTAGTATTACTGAAATGTATCAACATATATTACTCCCATAAATTCCGATTCTCCGATTCTTAAGGTAATCGTACCACCACTATGTGGAACCAGATGCCCACTGAAGTATTTCCGAACCAATTCTACTTATGGTCCTTCAATAAAAGAGCTAAAAACTGGCAGCGCGCTTGCGACCCACTGGCAGTGCGAGTGTCCATGGGGCGGTGGTATCCATAGGCCTCCTGCCCGTCTGCCTCCTATCCCATAAAAAAAAAAAAAAAAGAAATATATAATAAAACGAATCCTTCTCTAAGCAATCGGTAAGAATTTGACAACCCTAAACTATTTTAATTAGTTTCTTCCCCAAGTTTCTCGAAGATTGTCCCAGTGATTTATTCTTTCATTATAATAATTTCGCACCCAACATATGCAAATTACAAAATTAAAAACATAGACAATGTTTTTGTCATTGTCGTTCCCATAGAACGGGATATGATTGTTATTATGACGGTTGTAAATTATAAATTTCGTTACGGAATTTAATGAATATACTTTGCGTCATTTTAAAGCGACACGTAAGTTTCACAATTATAAATTCCATATTTATTATCAAAAGAGTATGTCAACCTTCAGATGTTGTCCATACCATCATGCACACATGTTATCTGGTGATGGTAAATACTTGAGATTTTGTCTTCTAAAGGAGACCTCTGGGAGACTCAAATTGGATAGTAGTATTTCGCTTCACTAAATAGGTAAATAATGCAATAAAGTATTTCTCTTATTCCAATGGACTGTACTGTACTTGGTAAAAATACTGTGGTGTGTGGCTTTGTTGCAATGATGTGTGTGTGGGGGCGGGGTTTAACTTTATAATTTAGCAAAGAAACTTTCAGTTGCTGTCCATACCAGCCCGTATTACACCCATGTTAGCCGGCGCGGGTAAAAACTTGAGATTTTGTCTTCTTACCTCTGGGAACCGATTCCAAAGGTTGATCTCTATGAATTATGAATGGAGTTATGCGTTGTCGAGAATGAAAATTAAAAACGCCCGGTGGACTGTGAAAGCTTTCCAGCCATATAAGTGGTGCCGTGTAATGGAATTTTACGTCATGTAATGTAGTCCACATCCACGAACCGAAGTTCTTTAGTACACTCTCCATAATTTATGAAATACCAACAGCAGAGCGTATAAGGGAATACGAAACAATGTATAGAGGATAAAATAGGCCGATCGGTAATAGATTGGTACCGGATGAACCTGGAATAATCCGACAAGGTCTTCGCTGAATTTGGTCTAAAGGAAGATGCTATTTTTAATAGTTTTGTAAATTATTAAATAAAAATTATATATATGAAGCCTAAATCTGTATGTACGAAATTAGAAAATGCATTTTTTAAGGTTAAATTATAAAAATTACAAAATTATTTTACCAAAGTCAGTGGAGAGCTGGTCAAACTAAATCTCTCCAATCTGATTACTTTTCTTTTGAAATGTTCTAATCCCAATCTACGACGTCATAAATTTAATTACATAAGATTTTAAGACAACAATAATAATATAAGTTATTTCAACTAGGTACTACAAAATATATTTACCGTCTTTTAAATTATTAATAACAGCCTTTTAATTCTGATACTTTTACATTTAAACACTCTTATATTCCAATCTTCTTTTAGGTATCTGTGCCCCTTTTTGGCTAAAACCTCCTCCAATTTCCGCCATTCCTCTCTGGACTGTACCACTCTCTGCCCTGTACCAACGGCTGTATATAATCTTACCAATAAGAAATCGTTAATTTACATTTAAGAATAAAAGTCATGGCTCAGTGGTTAAGCGTACGACTGTCAACGCTGAGGACACATTTTAACCCTGGCAATAAAAATAACCTCGTACGTTAAAGGTAAGCAATGTATATATAACGCCCACAATAAGAACGTATTCGATTTGACACACTACTATGGGTTAAGGTTCGACTCTGAATACACCAACATCCTAATCAAACACGTGTCAGACACACAAGGGTACCTAGCACCAACATAAAATATTTAGAAAACTGATACAGAACTACCTAAACGAATTTAAATTTAGTTCCAACTATAAAAGGATTACAACTGTTACAAATCCAGTTCCTCAATTTTAATAAATTTGTCACACACCCATTCCACTACAATCTGATTAAACCGGTGCGTAATTAAAAAAAAAATGTCGCAAAAAGTCCCTTTGTCTCGTCAACGAATTCGTTGCCATGTCAAGTTTTAAATCAAAGTATCAAAAGATGTAGTCAAATTTCGGCTTTGTTTTGAGTGCTAGGGGACTTTTTTTTGTATTACTTTTGTATTAAAACTATTGTCGCTGTATTTTTTTAATTAGAAACCCGAGTCATTTTTCATGCATCGCTTGCTATGTGATTTACCTGACAGTTGGTTTTTTTTATTTGTAAAAAATAAATGTGTTTTCGCTTCTGTATAATCATGAGAAATAGTTTTGAAGCTATGATTTCTTAGTTTTAATTTATGTTAATAAAATTATATTTTATATTTAGCATATGTGTCCAGAATTAACGGAAGATAATGGTAATATAAGGTAAAGTATATTCTGAATAAATTAAAACATCAGAAATGAAATTCTATTCTCGGGACTATCGCTTTTATATGCCACTGACCTCTTAGATTGGCAGAAACAATCTCTGTACAATATAAGACTGATTTAATTAATTTTCTTTTGAAATCGTCTCATCGTATACATCTGCGACGTCATATATTTCATTTATACAATGTTAACATATTATTTTTGCAATAATTGATAATAATCAAACATATAATAGTATTTATAAACATAATGAATAAGACGGAATAAGATTTTAAGACAACAAGAATAATATAAGTTATTTTAACTAAATAGGAGGCAAACGGGCAGGAGGCTCACCTGTTGTGATGATACTGCCGCCCATGGACACATTGCCAGAAGCAAGTCCATTGCCGTAATAATTAAAACATTGAAGTCACGATGGATCACTAAGCCCTGTCTTGGGTTAAAGTCATGGGTTCCTCACGGTGGACGAACACCATTCTTCGGGGTATTCTACCATTCTTCACCAAGTATACGCTAGCTATATATATAGCACTAGACAATATTGTGCCCGCTTTCATCAAAACTTAATTACCTAATTTTCCGTGAAATGTGATCTTCCGTCTCTACTTGACAGATAGAGTTTGTAATGAGAAAAGAGAAGAAAAGTTGTTGTAATGAGACATTGAACTTTTGTTAAAAAGGTTCAAAATTATTTTTTCTTGGTAATAGGTAATAAGGGAATGAACGGTGCGGTAATAAAATAGTGTGGGTGTGGTTTTGTTGCGGCGATGTGTGTGATTTTTTAATTACAGAATATATCTACTATTAAATTGTATCTAATACAAAAATTACTTTATGGACCTTAATTAATCTCTGCTTTAAAAAATAGTATTTCACGTAAAAACCGTTAACACGACTCGATGTCAAAGTAGAGAGTTCGAAATTTGAATAACTGTTATTGAAATTGGTTACATTATACATAGTAGCTAATAACTAAATAAGTAAATTTACATTTTATTACATAACGTGAGGTCAACGTGCCGCACCCGCTGACTCATATGCAAATCATAGAAAATGTTTTATAGAATACGCGAACTATAGGGTAACAATACTATGTTGGACAAACAAAGATTTCAATTACAGAATTTTGAAAAATAACGACCATATATATTTTTTTAAATAAAATACTAGCTGTATTTTATAAAAACATTTTTTGTAGATGTTCTTTAATATTGTGAAACATTTTTTGTTCTATCATCATTAGATTTCGCAGCGCATGCGATGAAATATAATTTTTATAGGCATTTATTTACACCTTGGGTAACATTATTGTAGTTTTAGTATGGATCAAACTCAAATTCAAAACTCAAAAGATCTTTATTCGTGTAGGTAAACAATTACACCTATGAATTGTCAAGTTAAATTAATAGTAAATTTACATTTACTACCATTCGAAGTCAAGGTAGAGGGGTAAGAAAACTGAAGAAACTTTCCGCCACTTTTTTATGCCAACTTACTTTTTTCTTGTAATTAAAATAGCTTATAATAATAAGTGATAATGTAACATTCAAATGGTGAAAGAATTCTTAAAATCGGTCTAGTACTTTATGATCCAATTCCTTACAAACATACTTACATACAAATCTTTCGTCTTTATAATATTAGCATAGATTCATTATTCTTCTTAGAGTGCCATCTCCTTTCAAAGTTTGTCGATCATCATGGCTACTTTAATTTTGGATGCAGCGCTTCTGAACAAAGACTTGGTGCTTTGACTAAACCATTGTCTAAGATTCTTCAACCAAGACGTGCCTCCACGGCCCGTCCAGGCCAGGCAAGCCTGGGTGTCGTACCTATTCACCTCCTACATATTTAACAGTTCTGTCGTCACAGAACCGTTCCAGGCACGGTCTGTGCTGTGTTAACATGTAAGCCGTTACTGTCAACGAACCTTTATACTTATAAAGGAAAAAAACTCACTCTAACTGCTCTTATACTCTGTTACTTCAAGAAGATTGCAATTCAGTGGGATCATTTGGGATCGCATACGCATACCATTTCTTTATTTATAGAGTTATTGGTTTTCCAACGTTTTAAAATCAGCTGAAATTTCCAAATTCCGTTTGCAAAAACCAACCTAGGAGTTCAAGTACCTCTCATTCCAATTCTTCGCGAATGTAACGGAATAAAAAGTACTTATCCAGAGCTTGTTTTCGGTAGTGGGCTGGTCAATTTAAAATAGAGCATTAAGGTTATCACCTATCTGATACCTTATCCGCTGTTTTGGTAGTAACTTTTATGTTTACCACGATAATCATATATTTTAGAAAACATTAATAGAGGTATTAATACCTGCAGGTGACTTTCTTATCATCTGACGTCGAGGCAGAATACGAAATTCCACCCGTATCACCTCGACGTCCGTTCCACAACAGAGCGTTTTTTAAGGCAGTTGTTGCCGCGCTACCACTATGCCTACTGAAGTATTTCGAACCATTTTGACCTGGGGTCCTTAAATAGAAGAGCTTATGAATTCTTGAAAGGCCGGCAACGCACTCGCCCTCAGGCATTGAGAATGTCCATGGGTATCACTTAACATCAGGTGAGCCTTCTGCCCGTTTGCCCCTGTTCCAGAAAAAATAAGAAAGATAGTTACATAAACCGTAGATATAGCATTATGTATGATGTGATGTACTTTAATAAAAGAATAGGATTAGAGGATTTTTTTGTGTGAATATTTAATATATTACACAAAGTAAAAAAAATCTTCGCTGTTTCAATCGGGAATGCTGTTCATTCATGTAACTAAATGAACAATCCCAATTAAACTGGGACTTAGATTATCTAATACCAGAATTATTGTTACCCTACCTGAGGTTAGCGTATCATTTCGTGAGGGTAGAGTAATTTATAACATTCTAGGTTACACCTAGGTGAACAAACCCAATGCAATCATTTAATATTTTTATTTCGACTTTATTTCTTCACTTTAATATATGATATTACAATTGCTGCGAAGTTAGTCAAAATGTAAGATATTAAATCAAAAAAGATCTAGATGTTAGATTGGACTGTCCTTGAACCTTTTAATTTTAATTATTTGCTATCAAAGCACCTAAGACTGAATTGTTACAAAAAAAGGCGCTACAACCTTTCATGTCTAGGCTTCAGATTTATGTATCTGTTTCGATATCAGTTTTTTTAATAGACAAGAAGATTCTATGCCTAAAACAACGATTTGGTCCAAAGGCAATCCGGTTTCCTCAAAAGGTTTTCCTTCGTTTTGCGAGTGCTAAATACACTCAGACAGTTCATTCGTGCACAGGAAGAGGTCGAACCTACGACCTCAGGAAGAGATGCCGAAGGTGTCACCGCTTTTGAATTGTTACTAACAATCAAAATTAACGTGAACTCATTAACATTATTCATTTTTCTTTCATTTTAAATTAAAAATACCTAAGATAAAAATAAATCAGTGGCGCTACAACCGTTTTAGGTCTGGGCCTCAGATTTCTGTATATGTTTCATGATCATATGTCAATCTAATAGGCAAGTAGGTGATCAGCCTCCTGCGCCTGACACACGCCGTCGTTTGGGTCTAAGGCAAGCCGGTTTCCTCATGATGTTTTTCGTCACCGTTCGAGCGAATGTTAAATGCGCACATAGAAAGAAAGTCCATTGGTGCACAGCCGGGATCGAACCTACGACCTCAGGGATGAGAGTCGACCGCTGAGGCCAACACTGCTTTTCAAAAAAATACCTAAGGTGTACTATAAAGAGTAATTTAACGTTAAAAACATGATTATTTCTTTAAATTCAGTTTACATACAACGCGATATACATTCTAAATTGTAATATTGTAATAAAATGCCCGACTTTTATTAATAAACACTTAAAAGATTACTCGTATATTATTTGTCCTACGCCAGTTATTACAAAGTGAAGTTAGAAGACACCTTGTGTCAGTTGGCAGTTATCTATTTATTGCTTTCTGTTCACGTCGTATGCAAAATTACTATATTATTTTAAGGCTGTTTGGGAACTATTTGAATCAATTTTAGATCTGGTTTTTATTTTATTCACGCATATATTTTAAATCTTGGAAATAATGTTACTAGCTAGCATATTAATGGTGAATTGAAATCCGTTCGGTAATTTTATTATAAAAAACGATCCTCTAAAATAATAGTATTTATAGACATTTTGCCTTGATTAAATTGTAGAAAAACATAGTTAGGAAACAAGACAGGAGTTGTTAGGATTTACGTTGGCCCTTGGTAGATAGTACCGGTGTTAAAGCTGGTGCTTGTCTCGCTCAATGAATGTGTATCGCAATACAGCGAGGAAATGCCAGCATTCATTGGACAGGGAACTTTTTAAATATGTTTTAACTTTCTATTTATTAAGTTTTAATTATTATTACTATATAGATCACGAATTTTGTAAATGCTGGATATTTGTGTGTTGGAAATAAATATCATGTAGTTAGGAAACCAATCATCATCATCAATCAAGCTTGTGGGCCTAGGCCTCCTTAAGTACACTTCGCCATGGTCCATCTTAATTATCCAGTGCTTCCCGCGCCCAATTGCGAACCCCTATTGTTTTGAGGTCCTTGACAACTCCATCCCACCAACGCAGCCTCGGTCTACCGGGTTTTGTCTTGCCACCGGGTTGTGAGTTCAGAAAGGATCTTGGGGTTCTGTCATCCGCCATTCGATGCATATGTCCCAACCAGTTGAACCTGTTAGATTTATAAATTGGACGATGTTGGCGTTGTCGCAAACAGGACCAAAGATTCTTCGAAGAATCTACCGTTTGAAAAGGAGAGAAATCTCGTCTTTCTTGCTGAGGGGCTTTTCAGAACCATAAGTGAGCACTGGTCGTAGCAGAGATTTGTACAGAACAAGCTTAGGAAAGAAGGAATATATTCGTCATTGCGTTCACTTTGCCGTACATCAACTTGGGACTATTTACTTTCAATTATAAATTTGTTATATTTATTCGTATTATATGGTAATTGGTATAACAGCCTTTTTAGAGCCTAAGTCCTTGCCTAACCGCCTAGTCTATTATAAAACATCCGACGTTATCTAACAAATAATCGCATTAGAAAATGAGGTAGCACCTTTTCTTCAATACATATGTATAATTTAGATTCCGCCCGTAGCCCTGATCTTGTTCTTGGCGTTATTGTAAGATACAATAATTATATGTGGAAGTAATAACCTCGCTATTTTTTTAGAACAGTGTTGGCCAAGTGGCTTCAGCGTGCGACTCTCATCCCTGAATTCGTAGGTTCGATCCCCGTCTGTACACTAATGGTTTTCTTTTATGCATTTAACATTCGCTCGAAGGAGGAACACATCAAGAGGAGACCGGCTTGCTTTAGGCTTAAAAACTCGACGGCGTGTATCAGGTACAAGAGGCTGATCACCTACTTGCCTATTAGATTCATAAACGATCATGAAACAGATATAGAAATACTCTGTATTGATTACGCCGACCTAAAAAGGTTGCAGCGTAACTGATTTATTTATTTTATATTATTTAGAGGTCTCAGTTGCAATTTTAGTCCATTTTATTTCTTAGCTATTTGGATCGCGGGGAACTTTTCGATGTATTTGTTGTAACGAATAATACATTTTATTAGAAATAAGTTAGAATTGTTTCATAATAGCCAGCACCTGGAGTCATTGCAGGTGTATAGATTAGACGTAAATTACTTGCATCCTTCAAGGCATCTGTTTCCCGTGTGACATAAGCCTTAGATTAGAGTCCTAATTAGTAAATAATAGGTGTAATTGAATAAATAATACGTTCATTCTTACGTTTGGTTAACTTAGTGCGATTATTGTAGAAATCAAGAAAGGAGCCTACCAATTCGTAAAAGTCACTAGCGAGCCCTCTGGCAAGTTGTGTCCACGGGCGGCGGTATCACTTAACATTAGGTGAGCCTAATGCCCGTTTGCCCGTAACATAAAAAAAATGAAACTGAGTTTGTCTTTTGTTTTAAATTAGGCCGCAAATGTAGGGTTTTAGTGTTTAGACAGTAATTATAATAATACTTTATTTGCAAGAATATGGTACAAAAATATTATGCTGGTACAATCTAAACTTCGCATATTCTGCCACACATAATGGCGTGCAAATTTGTCTTAAAATTAATTTTACTTAGAAGTTACATTCATTCATTAAAGTTAATTTTTTTTTATTACATTATATAAATATATTATTACGTTATCAATTTAATATTAATTAAAATGTTTCACGCAATTAACCATTAATAGAATAATATATTTTCCCAAAAGTAGTTCATTAAGTCGATTTTTAAAAACTTTAGTAGGAAGAATCTTTTAATGTTTTTGGTAAATTATTATAAACCTTGATTACCATAAGTAAGGAATATATTCATCTATTTATAGCTGGAGATATATGTTGTCAAATTTGTTGTTTATAATAACGAAATTTAATTATTTTATGAAGGGGTAATTTATTTCCAAAATATCGATATGTAATGACGATATATTCACGTTTTTATTTGGTTTATATTATTGTGAATATTTGCTAAATAGGACAGCAGGATAATAGTGTATTTCCTCAACATATCGAGTGTCGATATTATTATCAAGGAAGTTAAAATAGTAGCAGTTAATTATAGGTTTAATTGTCAATTCGTAAACGTTCATAAATCGCTCAACCGATTCAATGCACTCCAAAGATATTCTGTATTTTTTGACGAATATTACAATTTGAGCAGTTAGCCTAGTGGCTTCGGCGACTCTCATCCCTGAGGTTGCAGGTTCGATCCCCGGCTGTGTATCAATGGACATTCTTTTGCGCAATTCGCTCGAACGGTGAAGGAAAACATCGTGAGGAAACCGGCTTGACTTAGACCCAAACGACGGCGCGTGTCAGGCACAGGAGGCCGATCTACTTGCCTATTACATTGACATGAACATGAAACAGATACAGAAATCTGACGCCCAGACCTAAAAACGTTGTAGCGAAACTGATTTATTGAAGTTTAAATCACGCTAAAATCGCACGGATAGTATTTCAATTCCAACTAAAATGATCAGGCTTATTTGTCCACTAATTCTATTTTATTTGCTGGAAATAGTATCAAGACCTCCGAATTGTTTTGACGGTGGTTAGGATTCACTTATTTTATTACTGAGCAATTTTTGTAACTCTTCATTCATTCGTCGTTTGCTATATTATGTACCAGTGTCAAAACTACCGAACGGATTTTTATACGATTTTAACCAATGAAGGTTTAGGTGTTCATTATTTATGTTAATTAACTAGAAATAATTAATGTTTGACAGGTAAAAATCTTACCGAAATACGTGCGGGCATAATTGCTATTTAGTAAGTAAATTTATGTATAAATTAAATCCAATGTTTTATTTAAATTTGATAACAATTGCAACGAAACAAAATCTTTTAATACGTTGCGCCAACTTGTGTAATAAAAAGTTCTAAACTATTTACATACGTTTCATACGAGACTTTCTGTTATTGTAACTAGAGTTATTCAATACAAATATTAATATCTTAATCAAACTTTAGTTTATATTCCATTTAAATTTAACCACACCCGATGTCGTGAGCTTGCGTGGGCTAAACAAATAAATAAAAATAAATATATATTTACTTTGTAACTATAGAAAAGCTTGCTGTATTATTTTAACTACTCTAAATTATTTAACAGGTATAGTTTTTATTATAGAATAAATTATATTTTAAATCGCAAGATTTCAATTAAAGGATTATGACTGACGTCAAATAACGCGAATTTCCATTTTGGCGTGCAAATATTTTACGGTTTCTAAGTACTTAATTTAATTAATGTTTGTTAGTTGAATAAATTTGCAAATATTATCGAGTGTAAGTTGTAAATTAATGTAAATTGTGGTAATTGTTTTATAAGGTCTGACGCCGTAATTGTATCTACGACGTTTTTACTGATATAAAAATAGCAAATATATTCAAAAGAAAAAAAAATCCTTTATATAATACAGTAGTTAATGAAGTAATTAGTAATATAGAATTAATTAAATACAACATTTATTAAGAAACGTAAAAATAACATTCTTTGAATCTATAACTACAACCTTAAAAATATAATGTAAAATATATTATGCCTTCATAGAATATCGTAAATGCAACTAAACAGAATTTTGGATACTTTAATCACACTTGGGTGTGTGTAAAACGTGTATAACATCTTGTGGAATATAAAAAAATTAAGAATTATCAATCTCTAAAATTATAGCATCATTGTAATATTTTACAAAATAAAATAAAAATGATTGTCGAAACAAATATGTACTGCGAATACTCTTGAAAAAAAATTCTGAACTCAGAGCAAATATTTTAAATTTTTAGCGGGAGGGTTGCTTACGCACACACAGACATCATGTTATACGACAGCGTCGGTAATGTAGTTTTGTAATAAGTACAACTACTCCCCGCTAGATAGCGCAATATCAAACTTGATCTTTATTGCGCAAGTTTTATATTAATAACCGGTGTCATATTTATTTGATATGATAATAAATGAAAATGTGTGTTTTATTCTTTTATATCAATAAGCATGGTATAAAATATTTTTTAACGTAAAGTTATTTCTAGTCGACAAAAGATGTCGCACTAAGTACCAATAAAACTTATTTGGTTTTTTTCAAAGCTCTAAACATACGTACTGATGTTAGTTAGTTTAGTTCATAATTTATGTTATTTAATTACGTAAAAGTTTTGAAATTAGTTATTGGATACAACAATAGTACGTTATGTTTAGATTAGAATAATATCCACATTTCTTATAGGATTTAAAACAAACATATGAGAATGGAAGATTAAAACTAATTGGAATAATCTTATAATTACATCAGGCTTTAATAGATTAATTAAATTAATATAAAATAGGATAATTAATGTTGTATACAAATAAATAATTAAAGAAAGAATGCTTTATATATAGGTAAACACACACACAGTATGACTGAAACATAAAAGAGGAATTAAAACTAGATACTAGGTTTTTTGGTATTAATTAAAAAAGTGTCAAAATTTGCAAAACAGAAATAATTTCAAAAAATTATGTATAAAATGTCTTTAATAAACAAGCAATTATAAGTCATTACCAAAAGTACACATATAATAAAAAAATAAAATAAAAACAGCGTTTATTCGAGTACTATAATTAAAAGTTAAAAGTTTATGTTATTATTATATTTAATACTAGAGTACACGACCTCCGACGGAGTGAAATTTTTCTACTTATCTCTTAGCTTCGCAACGTATAAGTTAACAAAAATTAACCAAAATCAATAAACCCATCTAGTATGAAAATGCCTAAAACACCCCTTTTAGCCCCACGTTTTTTATTCTCTATCTCTGTCTCACAGTTAAGCCCCACCCTAGTTGCGCAAGAGTGTTAAAAAATTAACGGTCATGAACATACCATAGAACAGTTATTTTATTGGTGCATTGAAGCTTTAATTTCTAAGTATAAGCTTGGTTGTGTCTGTGCAATTTGTGTTTAAATAGTTATATTATATACTTAATTATATTTATTTACAAAAATTACTAAGAGATTATAATGATTCATGCGTCGCATTAGTTTTTTTTTTATGTAAGGGGGAAACGGGCAAGATTATTTATTCATTTAGGTGCAAGTTGTGCACTTATGCAAGTCAAATTTACGCCATCCGTTCATTAGTCTACCAGGAGGCCTGAGAAGAACGAGCAAGAAACTCAGCAAGTTCGTTCCTCCCTTAACATTATTAATTTTCATTACGATCGCAAATACCAGCTTCCTCCTTTTGACCAAATTCAGCGAAGGGCTAGTCGAATTGTCAATCTTTGCGTATTCTACAAAGTGTACTATGATGAGTGTTATGAAGAATTGTTCGGGTTGATCCTTCCTGCCTCGTTTCAACACCGTACGAGACGTATCAAATCAAAATTTTTTCAGCATCATCTTGACGGCTGGAAGTCTTCCACAGTCTGCTTCACAAGACACATTCTTTTGCAAACTAGCGACCTCCAGGCTCCAACTGCTCAAAATAAGAGTGTAGTCCTCCCCACAAAGGCCCCCCTATTCTATAAAAAAATATACACTCACATTCCCAGAGGGCTTGCCGGCTGTCGTTGTCCGTTGTCGTTTTATTAGTTGTAGTTAAGTTAAGATATACTATTTTATTTTTACCATAGTTACCGTGGCCAAATGCCAGTTATTACGAGTCTTATATGCATGTAACATAGTATCGACTTTCCAACAGCAATATGATAAATATATATTTATTGACTTCTATACTGCATATTACTTTGTGTTTGACTCAGAAATTGTTCATAGCTTAGTATGACTTTCGTATCTTCAACACTTTTGGTGAATCTATTTCGACGGGCTTACGTATCTAGCACAAACTTCGGCTACAATTACTAAGAAAGTAATTCCGACTTCTAAGAATATACAACCTCCCGACCTTAGCCACTGGGGCTTCAGTCAGACTGCAAGGAATATAATTCCTCAACAGTTCATCAACGTGGCAATCCCTCGCTGACAATAGTGAAAGCACAGACAAGTTGTATATAATAAATTTAAATTTAATATCCTTAAAGCTTTTTTACAATCTATTCCCGCCCTGCCATCTAGTTTACAAAGAATACATAATATAAAATCATATTAATATAAATAAAAATAAAATTAATACAAATGTATTTGGGCTACATAGCAAATATTACTATTTATAATATAATAATATTACTGGCGCAATTAATAAAGTTTTATTTAGTAACTGTGTAAGACTTTAACAATACCTTCACAGCGGCCATAATTAATATTCTAATTATCCATTCATTTCAATACATTCGCTCTTTATATTAACCCATAGCCGTGAAGATCTTAATCAGTGTCCGTTTGTTCCATCGTAATTGTTTATTTTAATTGTAAACATGCTTTATATAAGGTTGGTAAATACATTTACATATACGATAATTAACTATTTTGATGAGTGGATTAAAATACAGTCAAAATCTGTTATAACGACATCGAAGGGACTACTCATATTTGGTCGTAAAAACCGATAGTCGTAACAGTCGATGAAGTTGTTATTAAGTACCTAATATAAAAGAATTCAGCCGGGACCTTTGATTTTGGTCAATATAACCGGTATGTTGTTCTAAACGATGTCGTCGTAAACTGTTTTGACTGTGTTAATAAATAATTAGCTGAAACTGCGGCTTCATATGCGTTTTTTAACCGTATAGAACTCGGCGCCTCGACGTCCGTCCGTCCTTTCACAAGCAAGCGTTCCTTAAGGCAGCTTTTGCCGCGCACCACCACTATGTGGAACCAGCTGACCACTGCAGTATTTCCGAACCAATTCTACTTAGGGTCTTTCAAGAAAAGAGCGTGCCAATTCTAGAAAGGCCGTCAACGCACTTGCGAGCCTTCTTGCAATGAAGTGTCCGTGGGCGGCGGTATCACTTAACACCAGGTGAGCCTCCTGCCTTTGCCTCTTCTTTCATAAAAAATAGACAAATAGGAGATGTAAAATTTTAAATTTGAACGCTGGAAGACAGGTCCTCAGGGTTGAGAGTTACAGGATGAAACCACTAGACAACTATGCGATTAAATAAATAAATTTTAATTAAAGCATTGTTATCTATCTATTACCTAATCCGCTATTTTACTATTATTGTAATAATAAATAATAATTTTGGAAGCGTAATATTTTTATTATTTTTAATTTTTTGTAACATGTTTACTATAATTGTCATGCATTTTAGAAAACATATACTGTAGATATAGCATTATATATGATATGGTGAACTTTAATGAATAAATAAAATAACGACCTCTAAATTTCACCAACATCGTCTTGATGGTTGGAGGTCTTCCACAGTCCGTTTCACAAGGCATTTTCTTTTGCGAACTAGCGAACTGTGGCATCGACTCCCGATGAGGGTCTTCCCTCAGAGATACGACCACCAAATGTTGAAAGGGCGAGTGTACTCCTCCTTCAAAGACCGGCAACGAACCCACTAAAAATGGGTGTCTATGGGCTGCGAAGACTGCGCTTTTTGGTCGTCCTGCAAGCTCGTTGTGCCCTTTTATATAAAAAAAATATATAAATAAATTGTTTAACAGATAAACGTCATTTTATTACTCGTTTTTTATAATTAAATTATTTTATTAAAGTAATCTATAAAATGCCGAGTTGTGAGTTAGAAACAAACTGGATTTTGGAATAGTTCAAATAACACTAAAATTATGAGATTGTCTTATAACTTTCAAAGTAAGGTTAGTGGGTTTCGACACAGACTATTAAAAACTGTTATTTATTGGTTGATAAAACTTTTTACAGATCTGAATATTACTTTATCTTTAAACTATAAATTTAATTTATTAATTTTAATTATTGTAACGTTATCTAAAAAGTATCATGTTTCTCGGGTATAGTGTATTCGGTCCTGTTTGAATTTCGTTACATATACAAAAATACAAATCTTTTCTCTAAATAAAAGTATAGAAAACCAAGTCGCTTCTTAAAATGTTATGTCTTCTCTGTTGTGTTTCGCTATTTAATATTCAAAAATGTATTTTTAATTGTATGCATAGTTTTAAATAAAAAGCTCTTGTACGCTTTCCTGTTATTACGCAATAGCTAGTTAATAAATCTAATTCTATTAAAATAAAACTATTTATTAAGTATACTTAGAGATATTCAAAAAACCAATAGTTCTCAAATGTAAAACTACTGTTTATTAAAATGCATCAAAATAATACATTCCAAATATATGAAAACCCTACTGAATATATGCCGCTGTTAGCCTAAATTTTTTTTTCGTATAAAGCTAGGGTCTCTACAAGTATCTTATAAAATAAATTAAAAAGAGTGGAGTAATGGCCAGTTCTTCTAGTTCTACACCTTGATTTGAGAACTCGCAAGGATGGCAACGCACTAGCGAGCTTTCTGGCATTGAGAGAGTCCATGGTCGAGCTTTACATCAGATGAGCCTCCTACCCGTTTGCCCCGTTCTATACAAAAAATGGCAGTGATTCAAAATTTTGATTATACCTATTTTATTACGAATAAATTATTGAAATTATTGTTATATGGCGAACTTTAAATAGAAATATAGCCAGAAGGATGATTAAAACATTTAATTTAATTTTCAACATTTAGTTACTGTTTTTATCTCGAAAACTGCTTTAAATTCGCAAAAAAAATATACCCAATGTTAGATGCGCTATCTGTAAGATTAAGAGTCGAGTCATAGCTAACTAAGTCTAGTTTTTAATTCTACATAGTTGAGGGTATACACATAACGCATTCAAATCTGTCTTAAACGTTCCACTTAAAATTCGAATGCAGACTTTATGATCGAAATTTTACATCCCCCACATAAAATCGTACGTGTTCGATTTACGAATTTCCCAAATTTCATGCGGAATACGGAATTTGCGTTCATTCAACCCTCAACTGCCAAGTCAAATAAAGACGAACTTACACACAACATGACATCAGATCATAAGAAGTCATTAGGCATTCGAGTGTGCGAACCCTTATTCATATTCTACGTTAGCCTTGCTAAGGAATTTCAAGCCTTTTCCCATAAACATAAGTACGAGATTACATCACAAACGCCTTGAACAATTGCCTGCGTGCGACGGAACGACGCGTCCAATTCGCAACTTAGTTCGGAACACGCGAAGTTTGAATTTGGAACGCGCGGTGTACAGTCAACAAAATACGCGAAAAAAGCGGGCACCTTTTTGCGTCCCTCGCCCCTTAGGGGGTGGGGTGAAGAAAAATCCGCGTGGGGTGGGTACCGTGTAGTAGTTTTTCGTTGGAATCACGCGTTCGCGACACGCTCAGTATTGATTTTCTGGCACATGCTTGCGTTCAGGTGTACGAGTTTTAAAAGGCTTGTTATGTATAATGCTGTTTAATCAATATTTAACGATGCATTTGCGGAGATAGAATCTGTGTACTGTTATGCATACTGTACATCAGTATTGTTTTTAAAATACATATTGCTTTAAGAAATTGTATTGATTATCTACATTCAAAGATGCATAGCTTGGAGTATCATTTCATTATAACTTGATTTATCAATTTACTAACTTAATTCTAAGGTATTACGTCCGTACAATGGCACTAATCTCTAGTCTTGCACACTGCTTGTGTCGTTCCTCTATTGTAGGTTTTTTTCCTGCTGATGTTTTTTTTCACAGTACGGGCAAGCATTGCAAAAAATTCATTAGTAAAAAAGTACATGTTTCGCATACACACGCTTATAATAATAATTTATTTGCAAGAATATGGTAAAAATATTATGGTGGTACAAAACTTCGCAAATTCTGCCACACATAATGGCGTGCATATTACGTTATCAATAATATCATTAAAGTCAATTCTTATATTATTTTATTACATTATTAAAATATATTATTACTATTAATATTAATTATAATTTTTACACAAATAATCATTAATAGCTACTTATTTTCCACTATTCTACTTGTATATTAAGTCGATTTTTAAAAACTCTTGCAGGAAGATGTTTGAATATTTGTGTCTTACTAGGTTGCGATATATTCTAGATTAACTCTGTGTGTTCCAGGTGAAAGTCTGCTACTTTGACTTGACTAGAATGATTGTGATTAAGTATGGGCATCTAATTTTATTCTAACATAGCACTGCCTGATTTAATAAAATATGTACGAATACTTTACAGTATTAATTTTTTTTTTAATTAATATTTACGTGAACCAAAGAGAATAATATATCTTTAATGTTTATCTATGTATTTATTTCCCTACATAATTATCATGTCTAGATACGCTGCCACAAGGACCAAACTTTTAAAATTTGTTTTGATTTTCTTTTTAACTATTTTTACTATTACTTTGTAGGTTAAGAAAATTGTAAATAAAATTATGTGTCGTTAGTATGTCTTAGTTATTACGAATACGATAGAACTACTAAAAAAAAAATTAAACAGCTCTTGTGAACTCAGCCAGTGGACAAAGATAGGCCTCGATATTACTTGTTTATTAGATATATAGCTCGCGTGAAAGCTGTAGTACACGAATATAGGCGATTTTTATTTTTAAAGAAGAGTATGAGAGCTCGCGTCAGTGAGAATGTTATAGATATTCATAAACGAGACTAAGTTTTTTTTTTTTTTCTTAGAACAGGGGCAAACCGGCAGGTGGCTCACCTGATGTTAAGTGATACCGCCGCCCATGGACTCTCAATGCCAGAATTCGCGAGTGCGATGCCGGCCTTTTAAGAATACGCTCTTTTCTTGAAGGACCCTAAGTTGAATCGGTTCGGAAATACTTCAGTGGGCAGCTGGTTCTACATAGTGCTATCTGTACGTAACTCGTTTCCGAATCTTACCCTAACGTAGCAAAATTCGTTATAGATCCGGCGTTTTAATCGCGCGTTAAAACCCACTGCCGTTATGCAAATTAGGCAAAGGTGACAAAGATTAGCATCTTATTATGATTTGTGTATTCGTTCCGAACACTCCTTGTTTGAACACGATTTGTTACGGACCGGTGTAACTTTAAGTTTAATGATTTATTGATATCAAAAGTGTTTATATTATTAACCTTTTTTATCTATATTTTTAAGTAGGTATAGGATTTTAGATTTTTCTATAAAAAATCAGTGGCGCTATAACCTGTTTAGGTCTGAGCCTCAGATTTCTGTATCTGTTTCATGATCATTTGTCAATGGCTTCCTGTGCCTGACACACGCCGTCGACTTTTCCTCGTTCGAGCATTAGAAGAAAGAAATTCAGTTGGTGCTCCTGGATCGAACCTACGAGGAGCCCCTACGCCAATACCGTCTTTTGACTTTTCCAGTTTCGTTTATATATATTGTAATATATGAGCGTGATAGAAGAACAGAGGGTAGAAATCATCGTGACTGGCAGAGTGGAGGGCATCAGACCTCGAGGCTGATCCCCTACTCTATCGACCTATCAAGTAAAGGCCCAGGTGCAGAGACTTGCCGAAGTCAGGGGAGAGTAGAAGAAGTTGTGCGGCGCCACTAACACGACATTGAGAAAAAAGTGTAAAACTAAAAATCATAATTAGCATAAAAAAAAATTACATGAACATCGAACTCCACCATAATGCATAAACCGTATTTTATTAAAGTCAAGGTCACTTAAGAAAATTTTATATTAATTTAAAAAAGAAAACCATAATAATAAAAATTTAAGACAAATTTTAAAATGTTGGTCCCTGTGGCAGTGTACGTTTAAGGCTGGCAGCATTTCTGTATTGCGATACTTATGCGTTGAGGAAAGTACCAGCTCTGGGGCCACCAGTACAGCGGTACATGACAAGTTCTACCGAAGCAATGCCGCGCTGTTTTAGTTTTTTAGTGTACCCGTGAAAAAAATTGCATTTGCATATATTAATAGACAAAATGCAGCCGTCATAAACGCATATTTTATTGTATTCATAAGTACCGGTTCTCATTGAAATGTATAAATTATTTAAATCGAAAACAAAATCGCTGTATCTTAAACAATGCAATTTTTTGTCCCTAACTCTTTCACAATAATTAACACGAAAATGGACCTTATCTACTTGAAATAAGGGTTTGCATAAATTAATAAGCGTAGAAAATTATATGCATAGACACCTCGTAAAACGTGTACCGTGTTTTAATTTGCATTTTGTGTTTTAGAAAATTAATCACATTTTTTTAAAGTTGGCGCCTGGTAGATAGTACCGGTGATCCTAGAGCTGGTGCTTTCCTCATCGTACAGCTAGGAAATGGTGCCAGCGTTAAAGGTACACTGCCAAAAGGACCAAACTTTTTAAATTTGTTTAAATTTTCTTTTTATTAATTTTTAATTATTTGTATCATTACTCTGTAGATTAAGATTTTAAATACTGTATATTTGATTGTTATGATTACTAATAAACAAATGATAATGAAATAAACAAAATTTGACTTAAAAGGACAATTTAAACGTATTCTGCATTTCAGATCCATAAATAAACTTTAAACAGACGAAGACAGCTATATATCACTTACTCACGATAGATTAAACAGAATTACTTTGGCTCGCTAGTAAGAATTTATTCCTAGTTTAGGAAGACATTTCTGTATCTTTTTACTAACGGATACGCTCTTACGTTTCGTTAAGTTAGTGTTTTGTTTTTATGCTTGAAGCTGGATTTGAAATATTGATACACTTTTTAGTTCTTATCTTAAATAAAATACATCAGTGGCGCAACAAAATTTTTAGGTCTGTGCCTTAGTATCTGTTTCATGATCATTTGTCCAATAGGTGATAAGCCTCCTGTGCCTGACACACGCCGTCGTTTTGGGTCTAAGGCAAGCCGGGTTTCTCAAGATGTTTTCCTTCACCGTTCGAGCGAGTGTTAAATGCGCTTATAGAAAGAAAGTCCATTGGTGCAATGCCCGAAGTTTAACCTACAACCTCAGGGATGAGAATCGCACCACGAAGCCACTAGGCCAACACCGCTCTAGCAAAATATGTTTATGTTTTATAATATTATTATTTTTCCTTGCTACTGTTTCCGGGTTGCTATACTAAATATTTGTTTTTTGAAGCAAGACAATATATGGAATAAAAATTAATCTACATAATAATGATTTAAAAATTTAGATGGCAATAAAACGATAAATATAATTGCTACCCGTGGCGAGAAATCAAAAATCTATAATTTATTCAAACCTATTTTTATTAACTGGCAACGTTATATTTGTTATTGTTATTCTAATATTGGTAATTAATCTTGTATTTTTAAGTGATCACCCACTTCACTAAATTAAAATTATGTACGAAAAAAAATCTATTATATTAATATTTAGTTATTATCTTGATAATAATAATTTTTAAACCAGAATCTATAGTATTAGGTAATTAAGTAATTCATGAATTTGAGTGATATTTTTTATTTTAGCTATATAGTATAAGATCCCGCTATACAACGACCTTCACCGAGATGCTTATTTAATGAAACTTATTTTATATTTAATTTAATATGTCAATAAATATAATCCATATGGGTTGCCTAGCAAATTTCAGTCCAGAGTATGTTTAATTAATATTAAAATTTTTTTTTTTTTTTATAATTTGCATGTAGTAAATTTTTAGAACTTTTTCAATCAATATTTTTAATAGGGTAGTATTATATATGTATCACTATAACCTTCTTTTATACTAAAGATGTATATATACTTTAGTGTCACATAAAAATATACACATAAATAATTAATTGATTAAAAACAACCTAACGTTTGCATATTCTATGGGCTTCATACGTTCGATTGGTATAGAATTTATCTAATAATCATACCAGTGAAATGTTTAAAAAATATTTTTTTAAATTATTTAAACATACTTGGATGAAATTTGCTAGGCAACCCAAGGAAATTATTGACATATTAAATTATATATAAAATAGTTTAAAATAAATTGTAGGGAAACCAAAATTCAAATAAAATTTATATTAAGCTTACAAGTTGCGTGTTAAAGTCAACTAAACGAAAAATAAGACTTCCTTACAATCTATAAACTTCGTGAGAATATTCTTCGAAAAACATTCATCACCCATCACAAAAGCATAGATAATATATACAAGATATTTGACAGGCGAACTAAAATATTTGATCTCATTACCTATACAGAGATATTCTATAATCGATGCATTGTAATTTCGTGCGAAAAGTCATTCCATTTTCAAATACCCTAAGACGTTCTAAAAATGACATAGACATGCAAAATAGATGCGTTCGATATTCAAATGAGCACCCATTTTGTAGCGGATGCGGAAGAGCAATTTTGACACTTGGAAGAATAACCCTTTTTCTTTATTCAAATCGTTTGAATTGCGAAGATAATATGAGTGGAATAGAAGCATAGATAAAAGAGATTTTTTCTTAATAACTCCTTAATGTATTCATGGATTTCGTGAGAATGTTTTGTTCGTGAGAATCTTTGTGATAGCTAATCGATGGGGTCGGGTTGTGGAAAGCTGTGTCAACAATTCTAGTTATATGCTAATTTTGTTCTTTGATGGACTTTTTGAACCTGCTATGACGTAAATTCTAGACGAAGGTTAAACCATTGACATTACGACCAACTTACAATTCCAAATTTAAATAATATATTGTGTAACTTTATCGAACATAATTTTATTTATTTTATTAGGTTAATGGATAACCATAGATAACTATCAAATGTCTTGATTTACTATAACTGACAGATCTTGGAGACTGCTAAAGAAGAAAATCAAGAGTTTCATTCCCTATGTTCCCAATGATTTTTATAAAAATATACCTACATATTATTAAAGCAGCAGTGTTGGCCTAGTAGCTTTAGGGTGCGGCTCTCATCCCTGAGGTCATAGGTTCAATCCCCGTCTGTGCACGGTGAAGGAAAACATCGTGAGGAACCCGGCTTGCCTTAGACCCAAAAAGTCGAAGGCGTGTGTCAATCACAGCAGGCTGATCACCTACTTACCTATAAGACAAATGATCATATAACAGATACTGCAATCTGAGACTCAGACCCAAAAGTTGTAGCGCCGCTGATTTATTTTATTTTATATATTTTCAAAATACATATAAAATTGTATCGTAATTCTATTGCATAGACTAATTATTAATATTCACCATCTAATATTATTTCAAACGTCTTCAACCCTTCCGTGCCCATTCATATTTAAATGTCCCCAAGCAGGTGTGTCATTGAAAGAGTTTCCGTTCTAGCCAGTGTACATTTTCTTTAAGAATATAAACTTTACTAATTATTTTATTAAAAAAATTTCTATGTTTTGTATACGCAAGCCTTGAATGCCTCGAATTTTGGTTCATGTACAATGCCCAAACAGGATTTGAACACACGACCTCAGAGTTGTAAATCGCATCACTTGAAAATCACTCATATTTATATACCTACCAAGTGTCTTATGTTAAAGATAAAACTGTTGAGCCCTGCTGAGCCCTGCTGAGCCCTTCAGCATTGAGAGTGTGCGTTAACATCATGTGAATTCTGCCAAAAAACTGTGTGTCTATAAAAAAACACAAAAATCTGGTTTGGAATTTGAATTTTAAAATTGGAACCCCATTAATAAGATTTCGGTTCAGAAAAACTCTTACAATTTAAATACGTTATAATCTTTGTTTGCCGGTTCATTGTGCTTAAAATAATAACACACCTGGGTCAGAGAGACCGGTCGTGATTTCGTCACATCCGCACCTAATTTGCATGCAAAGGGTTAATTCTTCGCGATTATTTAAACTCACGCATATTTTTAATTATTCAAGGGGCAACACAATGTATTCTATTTTTAAATGCAAAATTGGCGCGAATCTTTTTTGAGATATTCCCAGTCTGTGATTGAGTTTTGTTGAGTGTGCATCTTTGTTAAGTGCAAGGTAGGTTTAGTTGTGGATGTGACATACCTTTACAGTATATACTGTTGTGTTCTGTACTTACATAGGCATAGATTAGATCTTAGCCTAATAACACTGTTTTACCTGTTAGATTAAACATGCAGATAAGTGAGTGAACTTTGTACTGTTTTAACTATGGTACTCATGTCTCTTTTCATCTCAGCGTAAACTTAATTAGACAAATAGAGACCAAAGGTGACTTGTAAAGTGTGTGACCTGATTTAGTTTTTGTAATAAGCCAATTTTTAAATACGCCTTCGAAATGTGGCAGCGTTGTACATTAAATTCAAACTCGTCTAAGCGAATGAGTTTACTACAGAGCATATAAACTCTTTGCTACACAGAAAAAGTAAATACTTCGAATCAGTTCAAATTTAATCAAATTTCGAATCCAAGTCAAGTAGGAGTAGTGACGTAGCAATGCATCACCGATAATGATTGGATTTGCCCCGCCTACGTCATCAATCACTGAAAACGAGTGATGCTACCACCCGTGGTAACACGGCCAGTGAAACACGACCCCGGCTTTCCTATACTCGGTGCATGGTTAAAGCGAAAAGTATGACAATTTTCGCAAGAGGTAGCTCTTGTAACCTGGTCGCTTTATACGCTGGGGAGGTAGGATATTTTCCATTGTGTCTTGTTAGGCCCCTAATGTCTTGGATGGTTGGATGTAAGTAAATTATGTTTTTAGAACGTGCGGGGTAAAGTTTTACGTATTTTTTTGTTTTATGGTTCGTGTGAAATAAACATTATTGTGGAAAGTTTGCGTGAAAATGGCGAAAATTGTCTATGTTACATATTTTATGGTATCACATGAAAAGTAACATGAAAATATGAAGCTTGACACGCCCTTTTAATTATCTACATAATCTGCTAAGCTGTTAATAGTGAACTGAAGGTATAATAAAAACGGTTAATATTTAAATACCCGTAAAAATTAACTATTTAGATTCTATTATAATACTAATAATAGAATGTTAAATATGTTAAATGTTTAGAAGTCTTCAGTTTGATTCCCAGCAACACAATTGTTTTGGACACACTATACAACTTGCTTTTCTATGAACCTAAATTCACAGTTTCCCTTTCAAAAATGTTCAAAGTAAATTCTCGTTTGATATTTGAACCACGTACTAATAGAAAAATTGCATATCATTTTCTACGATCAAAGTCAATTATCCTTATATAACTACATATTATAAGACAAACTAACACCGCGACTATGTCTGAATGTTAAAAACCACTGCACGAATATTTATGCGGCTCTTACCAATAGATAGAAAATGAGAAAAAGGTTTCTTCAAGGTTTTGGTTAGGTTTAGGGAGTAATCGCACACTCCAATATATTTATAATATAAAACATATCTAAATAAATCAGTGGTGCAACTTTTTAGGTCTGGGCCTCAGATCTGTATCTGTTTCATGATCATTTGTCAATCTAATAGACGAGTGACGAACGAACTAAGAGACGATGAACCCTCCTGTGCCTGACACACGCCTTCAACTTTTTGGATCTAAGGCAAACCGGTTTCCTCACGATGTTTTCCTTCACTGTTTGAGCGAATGTTAAATGCGCAAGCGAAAGCCCATTGGTACACAGCCGGGGATCGAACCTACGTTCTCAGGGATGACACGCTGAAGCCACTATGCCAACACTGCTCTGTTTATTTAAATAGCAGGTAAAAATATTATCGTATTCGGTCCAAGATCAAAGTGAAAATACAATTTTACATTTGTTATCGTAAATATTACAGTAACGAACCCAAGGAGGGGGGTTCTGTGTGAGTTCCCACAAATCTCCTCCGAGTAATATCTTTGAGAAAAATAAATTCGTAAACCGGTGAGCACCTGACGTATATTTATGTATGGGCATAAGGCTGTGATATAATGTTTGGACTTTTAAAAATATATAGATTCGTTTTTTATAATTTGGTATATTGTTATACCAACGACTTGTTTCTGCTTCAAACGGCTGTTTATTATATATTAGAAATAAACAAAACCCATAGCGTGCGAATCCCTCAGGTTGTAGGTTCGAACCCCAGCTGTGCACCACGGAACTTTCTGTCTATGTACATTTAATACTTGCTCGTACGTAGAAGGAAAACATCGTGAGGTCAGGCACAGAAGGCTGATCACTTTTCTGTTAGAAAAATAAATCACGATACAGATAAGAAATCTATAGTCCAGATTTAAAAGGTTGTGTCACTGATATTAGGGTTACTATAGTAATATTTTGGTAAAACAATTTTTGAGTTTGTTCGTTACAGATACAAACATTTCCCTTTATAATATAATATATACATTATAAAGTGACCATGTTAAAAGAGAAATATAATAGTCATTAAAAATGTAATAAAAAGTTTACTGAATGTTTATTGATACTAAATGTACATTGAGGTATTTACACATATTGTTTATGTTCTTGGGCGTGGTCTGCTAAAAACCTAAATAAATATAAAATTGTGATATATTCTATTACGTTAATCGATACTTAATACTCTTAGTTTTTTCATACAAATTAATAAACTAATACATATGATCACACATTGTATGTGTATTATAAGAATGCTTGATGTTCGATGCTCGGGGTACATCGAAGCGGGCGTGGTCTGTTATGAAAAGTATTTTAGATCGCGTGAACTACTCATGTATGTCAAAATCTTATTACGTTCTATTACGTTTATCTATACTTAATACACCTAGTTTCAAAAAATTAATAACCTAATACAAATTCTAAATAAGACAAAATCTTGAAATAAAAAACAATATAACGCAGCCTTACTTCGTTTCGCTAAGATCCCTATTTCCATACATATGAGGTAGACGAGATGAAACCATGCCCAAACGAACCCCACAGAGCTTGTACTTGGATATTTTTGTTTTTTCCGCTTTTGTCTTATCTACCCTTTGTTGGGAGTTAGGTATTTTTAGTTTAGGCTTTGTAGGCTTTAGGCCAAGGCCTATGGAGTCAAGACTTACCGCTAAGTATGTCTCTCTTATTTAGAAAACTATTGAATACGACATATGGAAGATATGCGAAATTTAAGACTTAATAGCTTTAATAGCAAATAATAGTAATACGCGGACTTGGGTGTAAGACCGGCATTTGTTTTTAATCTTTAAAGCTATTTATATAGTAACCATGGTAACCATTTAATAAGGCCACTACTTTGGCTCTATGGTTATGTTAATATTCTGAAAAGAGCCTTTATAAGTCAACACTTAGGTAGTACAGCAGGAAATAAATATAAAAAGAAATATGAATTACATTTTTACGTACACAGGTGACAGGTAAAAATAGTAAGTCTTTATTTAATCACGTCTTATAATTATAATATTCAAATATAAACATACAATTTTTCATTCTAAGATGCGGCCCCCGTCCGGGAGAACGCCTCGTCCAACTTTTTCCATCGTACTTTATTTAGTTCGTAACAGGTAAAAATTACATATGATTATTTGCGTGAGACACTGTAATTGATCTAAATAATATTATACAAATCATATAAAACTGACCAATTCATGTGACCTATAACGTTAAATGTAAAATTCCTTTAAAGACAAATTTTCGAGCCATTGTGAGTGGAATCTGCGAACTTTATGGTTGTACCACCAAAGATATTTTGTAATATTCTTTGGATAAATTTTTATTATTATATTTACTGTAATTCTTTAATTATAATTTTAAAATCGAAAAATTTGACCCGGACCCTAGAACTCACCTTTATTCAGCAAACATGATTTAAATTAATAAGACGTGTTGATCTAATTTAGGGTAATGTATAATTTTTTTTTTAATTTACTGTATCATAATTATATTAACAAAACAAATAACCAGTAATTATAATTCTTTTTTTTACTACTTATTTAAACGTAAATATTATAATAAAAATACATTATTTACAATATTCTTTACCTACTACGACAAAATTAAAAAAAATTTTAAAAGTTTGGTCTCTCTGGCAGTGTAACGCTGGCAGCATTTCCTCGCTGTATTGCGAAACTTATTCGTTGAGCGAGAAAAGCACCAGCTCTGGGGTCACCGGTACTATCTACCAGGTGCCAACTTAAATCTTAACCTTTGCACTTGAACCCCACAGCCGAAGAGACTCTACTCCAAAGGGAACAAAATGAAATTAAATGTATTATTCTTAATTATTATTTTTTATTATACCAATAGATGATTATAATGTTTACCAATAGATTGCTAAAGTTTCCCTATATTATAAATAATTCAAGCTTTTAGGTCTCAGCCTCAGATTTCTGTATACGTTCCGTGTATATTGGTATAGTCTCGGTCACCTACTATTCGGTGGGAAACTTGAATAACGTTAATTTTAATTATTCAAAGTAATTTTCGTAACGCTATTTACTCATTATTATTATGCTTTTGTGTATTTTATAAACTATTTTAAACCACTCCACTAAAACCAAATTAGTTGCTCGATACACATCTAAGCTGTCAAAATTTTACGACCAAGTGTAATTTATCGGTGGTTAGGTATAACCATTTTTAACTATTTTGGTGACTTTAGATTTCTATCTACAATTGATTGTGAGCCGAACGTGTGAAATGTATAACTATAGTCTGTTTTATTTATTCCTAAAATAGATTATGAAGAAGGTTTTTTCATGTGGGAGGTTGTTATAAATACACTATTTATAAGAAATATATGTATGTCTCGTATATGTTTGTATTTTTATGGAATAAAATATAGCTTAGTAATTACTATTTTATTTAAATTTGAAAAGTACAAAAATAACTTTAAATTATTACTATATATAAAATATATTTAATGATTCAAAGGTTCATTCTAACAATTTGCAAACAAGGAACATTAATTTAAATTGTACTAATTAAAATTCGAAGTTATAACTTGCAATTAAAATTCTGGTATACTAAATAAACTGAAAATCTAAAAATAGACACAGACTCAAACAAGTTTAATAAGTAATTATATGTATTTATAATAACACTGTTTTATTTAATAAATTTAATTTTTATTGAAATATATGAGTCACTTTTGTTAGACACTACTAGTGTTTTTAAACTGTTTTAAAGTAAGTAATTTTTTTCTGTTCTCCTATTTTTGGTTAGCAAAAGCGTAACAGATTAAAAAACTTGTCGAATCTCTCATCGATATTTGAATTTCGAATAGCGTGCGTATTTGACTATTTTGAATTATTCAAATTAATGGTGGCTGATCGGAAGGAGGTCATAAAATAAGTTCATTCAAAATTAACGGACTATCACTGACGCGAGTTAATTGCTTATAAAGTATCATTAAAAACGCGTTAATGATAGTTGTAAAAATAAATGTTATTGATATCATAAATTCGGTTCATACAGTTACAGCTGATAGTATCGTTTTAATAGAGCAGTGTGGTTTAATAATCGATATTAAGCAATTTTTTGTAATACTAACTAGCTAACCTTGAGGTGGATTTCGTTTTATACGAAATTATTAATAATATATATTAAACAAAAATAAAATTTCTTGCAAAATAAAAGTAAAGTAAATCCTTTATAATTAAAACAAACACTTTTTTAAATAATTCTACTTTCTAATTGTTTGCATAAAAACATGTATGTGACACACAGGTTTAGAGCCACAAATTGACGTTTGCACTCTGATAGTATTTTATATCCAAATTATTGTTGTTTCACCGGGAATCGAACTCACGAAGTTCGACTTGAAATTAACCAGTACTCGTGACTATGTTTTATTTAATAATTACAGCTTAATTGTATTTACATATCAACGAAAAAGATTAATTGTGAGAAATTATCGCATATTTTACTCGCTTATAAATTAATGGTCGCGTGACAATACTAAGGAGAAAATATGTTTATAGAAAAATAGCGGACAGCTTGACATTTAAAAATATTTTGGAGAATATATATCTTACTCCGGTGTAGTTTAGTAATTATAAAATTGCTCTAGCCATTCAGTTTATTTATTACAAAAAAACAATTTTTTCCTCTTTATAAAAGGTTGAGATTTATCATATAAATAAATATGTGTATCTTCTTCTTATAGTCCCATCTACTTGCGAAGGTTGGCGATCATCATGGCTAGTTTAATTTTGGATGCCGCGTTTCTAAACTACTTGGTGCTTTACCCAAACCATTGTCTAAGGTTTTTCAACCAAGACGTGCGTCAATGGCCAGGTCTTGTACCTGCCACTTTGCCTTGTATAAGGAGCTCGTATTTTTAGTGTTACGAAAAACGTGTCCGAAATACTAAAGTTTCCTTTTCTTAACCGTCGTACTTCTTTGTTCTTCTGCATTCTGTACAGCACGATTGTATTTCGTATGCGGTCAGTTCAAGATATTTTTAGATATTTAAATATATATTAAAGCTTACTCTAAAGCTGAATCAATCATTATACACTGTTGCACATACAAGTCAAGTGAATACAGGTTTTTTTTTGGGTTATTTTCTGGTAGAATCGTAGTTATTCTTGCCGCATTTAATATAATTTTTGAAGGATATCGGGAGGTCTAATTTGATAATTAATTCGTGTAACTGTTTTGGTATATTTCCCGTGGTGGACAATGATAGGGACTTATGATACTTTGTTAAGGGTGTTATTATTAAATGGCTATTATTATTAATTGTTATTAAATGGCTCCCGAATGTCAAACTCACTTATACGGGTAGTGATATCGACTCCGAATATTTTCTTATATATAACTTGATTTTCGGTGCACTTATTACGAAAAGCTTGCAGAAACAAATACGGATTAGATATCAGATAGGCACTTAAGATTGTTTTTTTTTTAAATTAAGTAAGTCTTTGAAGATTTACACTTTGTTATGTTATGTAATTTAAAGCGTTAAACTAAGTGTTTAAGGGGTTAATTTTTTTACGGTTTGCCATATCTTAAAATACGGTAACATTTATAATTTACTTTGGTATAGGTTATACCAATGTATATGTCTACTATTTATCAACATTTTTATATAATTATGTCGTTATACATATTCTGAAGTAGTCGTTAAGCAATGTCGGGGCTATTCATACAGAAGGCAGCCCTAATATGTATACCACTTCACCATACCCCTACGCGATTCGCGACCATGTTTTTTTCTATAATTTTTTGTTTGTCACCCCTCCCTTTCTAACATATGTGTTCGCCTATCTCCGTCTCTGTTTTTATAAATGTGGGGTGGTATACAAAATATGATACGTTTTGGGGCTTAAATTGATTTTTCCAGGATATGACAGCTATTTCTTTAGATTTTACACATTACAAAATATTGATCAGTAGAATTGTAGTAAGATACAGTGGCCATTTTAACTTGACATCGGGTTCACTTTCAATATATTTTCGTCCCTATTAACGCAACTAACACTTTGTCATGATCGTAGAACAATGTCGGATTTAAAAATAATCCAAAATCCACTTTTTATTATATTTGATTGCATGGACTAAATATTACGGCTACATTAAAAAAATATCCGTTTGTGTTTTAAATTTCAAATTAATCAGTCGGTAAAGGACGGATTTGATAGACGCTCATAGAAGCATGTGATTTTTCTAGAAAAGTGTGTAATTTAATGTTATTATTTTTATTTTGTTTTAAAACAAACCCTTTTGTTTGCTTGTATACCAATTTTCATAATAACAGAATATGAATTAAAAAAGTTATGACAAAAAAACTAACATGATTATTTTATTTTGAAATGGCTGCCCTGTAAAGTTTACTATTTGTCAGATCCGTCACTATTCTACGACTATGACGACTTTTCGATTGGATTTACTACTACGATGAAGACAAAGGGCCCTTCAAGAATAAAGTGTACTAATTCTCAAAAGGCCGGCAACGCACTTGCGAGCATCGTGAGTGTCTATGGGCGGTATCACTTACCATCAGGTGACCCTCCTGCATGTTTGACCACTGTTATTTAAAAAAAACTAATAAACGTGTAAATTTATCTTAATGGCGTGTGTCAGGCACAGATAGCTTTGGAAACGGATAGACATAGAACCTACAAATTGTAAAGCAATTGTAATAAAAGACTGATTTCATTGCCTCATGAAATCAGTCTTTTATTAATAAATATTAGCGCTATAAGAAACTTCCAAGTATCAGTTGTTTATTATAGACAATCAGCCTTTTATGTCTGACACATGTCGACAAAGCTGCAGCAGTGTTAGTGGCTTCTGTGACTTAGTGGCTTCAGCGTGCGGCTCTCATCCTTGACGTCGTAGGTTCTATCCCCGGCTGTGCACCAATAGACTTTCTATCTATGTGCGCATTTAACATTCGCATCATACAACAGATACAGAAATCTGAGGCCCAGACCTAAAAAGGTTCTATTGCCTAAATTTTGATGGATGGATTTCAACGAGGCCCAGCTCAATTAATCTACATAGTAGTAATGTACAGTTAGATTTGTATGTAAACACTTAACCTGTCTACTTTTTAAATTGTTCGAAACTCAAACATTTCCATTGAAAACCCGAAACAGGGGTGCGCCCCCCACCCGCCGCACCCCTCTTTATTCCCTTCCCCCTTTTCTTTCTAACTTTGTCGTCATCCGCATTACTTGTGCCTTAACTTATGTGAGGGACCAGATGATCGCAAGCAAGAATCAATTTTATTTTATTTGTATTAGGATTTAATTTTCCTCGGCGTGGAAATCTAATTTATAATCCGTATGCCAGCTGGGATCTATGTCTTTTGTGTTGAAGTTAGGGTTGTTTTTACAGTGGCATTGAAAAAGATCAATTTCGTGATAGTACTGATGCCTTTACATTACTTTTTCCTTCTTTGTGAAGGTATTTTATACGAGTTAAAGTCTTATGTGGATAGGAAGTGCTATCAGCGTCTCGCTAAGGGTATTCGGACTATTTTAATTGAACAAGACATTGTTTATAATCAATTATTTCCAGCGATTGTAGATTGTGTAAGTTATAAACTTACAAGTTATCTTGATAATAAAACCAGTACTGGATAGTTTAAATGGTACAACTAACATCATAATTAGTTTATATTGAAGATCAAAACTTTAAAATATTATATGACTTCGTAATTATTTGATTTTCTTTAGCAAATTATTGTTCAGCCTGTTCTGTGCATGGGTATGAACCGTCGATTTTTGGGTCAAACATATGCCACGGTCACGATGTTTTCAACCGTACAAACGAGTGTTAGATCCACACAGAAGGAAACAGCGCACGGCCGGGGTTCGAACTTAGCACCTAATGCATAAGAGCCGCTCGCTGAAGCTACTAGGCTAAATTATTATCATGTTTTAAGATAAGAAAAGTTAAATAAAGCTTTAGATAGTGTTAAAGCTGTGTTAGTTACTCTCCATATAACATTTATTTAAAAGTCTTTAGCGTTGTTTACTGCAAACGCTTTGCAGGTTTTGTTGAATTCAAGTTGATTATGTAACCTTAAAGAATTCGAAATTTAAAATGTGTAGTGACTGTAAATTATTTATAAAATAAGTTTGTACCTTTCAGAGTTCTAAATTTAAAATGTGTAGTGACTGTAAATTATTTATAAAATAAGTTTGTCACCTTTCAGAGTTCTAAATTTAAATTGGCACTTCTTCTGTCAAAGACTCATTTAGACCGAAAATTCATTGTCAACAAAAAATATTTTAAACCCTAAGATATGAATTACAAAATGTAAAATTTTCAAAGAAATAGAACATTAAATTCTTACGACTTGTTTAATCCTAATTAGGCGAAATGCCTCTCAAAAGACAGGAATATAACAGGCAATTAACAAACTCGACAAATAATAGCGAATATTAGGCCCTTAGGGTGAAATGCATAGCCCATTTGAGACCCTAAATATAAACAGTAGAGTTTAAAAGACATTGTTACTGAATCTCCACAGTTTACTAATACCAGTTGTGCAAATATAACATGCAAATACGTAGTTTTTGTTTATAACGAAACACGTAATGTTATGAAGTTTAAAAAAATTCACTGTACCCAACAACGTTTTAGCTGTATTATCGTAATAGCTCAGTGGTACTAGCTTATAAGGGCCGAGCAAATGTTTGTAAAATAAAAACACACATTATTTGTGAAAGCTGTCACCAACGTAACATTTTCATAAATTGTAGTTAAGAACAATTTCGATCACGTCAGTTTCGGTATCGGTCCACGTCCCTAGTAATACAGACACACAGACATGTAAAATTTATTTAACCTATATATGTCGGAGGTTAATAAGATAAACTATAGTTTTTTTTAATATATTATTGTTATTCTATATGTTCTTAATCGTGTTTTCTCGTAATTTTATTTTTTTAGGTAACATTCAATTTTTCGAAATCCTAAAAAGAGATTTTTCAAGTCAAATTCTATAGACTATAAGAGATTTTTATGTCGACTAATGACGTCATTAAAGATTGTCATAGCGATGTCCGGAGCGGGATTATCTCGAAGCAATCTCGAACAATATAGATTATTAACTGAACTAAACAATGGTCTTGAAGCTTTGGGCTTTACGAAGCTTTTCTTTTAGCTGTTCTGCTGAATATGGAGTAATAAGGCTTTTCGGAGAAGCGTCTTGTCTCTGGATGTTTTCTTTTTTCAAAAACCTTCATCTGTTTTTTACAATAAGATACACCCACCCACACATCCACAAAGGTATATCATTCGAAAATTAAATTTAAATTCTGACAGCTGGTTATAGTCATTTCTTTTGTGTCAAATGTCATTATATAAATTGCATTTGATAGCTGTTTTTTTCTTTGAAATCTAAACGTATTATTAAAATATTTTATATATAAAATCACCATTTCTTTTGAGATATTTTTTCTGTGTCAAAATTAACGAAAGCTTAGCCCTCATAACTTAATACACCCATTAGATATACTTGAGGGTAATATAAAAAAGTAGGCTATATATCAGCTGACGTCACCAGCTCACAACTCAGAGCGCATGTGGTTGACACGGAAATATTACGATGCATCAAAACTGCCGAGAGGAGAGCTCGGAAACTTGGAAATTTTTACATTAAAAGTTATAAGCGAAGAGCGTGTGTCTTCATTTTTATTTGTTATCAAACAATCCTGAATGTTCAGCTTTTTTTAATACATATTGATAGTAACATGAACAAATACACACAGTAGTCTACATTTAACTATGAACGCTAGGACGTTAATAGTTTAATTTATAAATTACAATGCCATTTATATAATGACATTTGACACACAAGAAATAACAATTGACAGCTGTCCAAATATTAACGTATGTTGTTGTGAATTATGGATGTTTGTGGATGTGTGTGAGTGTATTTTATTGTAAAATACAAATGAAGGTACACTTAATATAACTATACATTTTTAATAAATCGAACTATTAGTTAAGCGATCACACAAAAAGACCACAATTAAATAAACTAATACAATTTATTATATATCTTTTTTTTATAAAAAAATTATTATATAATTATTTCTTAACATATTAAATTAATATTACTGTCCAACTTTGATTACTAAATAGTGTATGCTACACAACAGAAAAGGTAATTCCACACTTCATCGATATCAAATTCCACGAAAGTTTTCAGCACAGACTAGTAGTAGCACATTTTTTTATAAAAAAAATAATTTTATAAAAAAAATATTATATAATTATTTCTTAACATATTAAATTAATATTACTGTCCAACTTTGATTACGAAATAGTGTATGCTACACAACAGAAAAGGTAATTTCACACTTCATCGATATCAAATTCCACGAAAGTTTTCAACACAGACTAGTAGCACATTTCACTGAAATTCAAATCAAGAATCGCATTGAAAAACATTTCATACCTTGGGTTCAATCTTCACGGTTAGTTGGTATGTATTGAAACATATATGTGCCCTAGATTTTGCCCTACGGTTTTTGGAGCTTACGAAAAACGTAGATATTTTGTCGCTATATTCTTATCACTTGAATCACTAAAATATTGCTGAGAAGGCCGAGGGTGGATTGTATCTTGAAAAATGCTTCTCAAAGCTCGGTTGATGTGATATAAGAAAAATAATAATAAGAGAATATTTTTAAGACGTCGGACTAAGCTGTTTTTGCTTTGGTACATGACAACCGAATACTTATTAGAGTTTTCTCTAAAGTATGAAATAAATCCACATTTTTTAAAAGACATCGTTATTTTGATTACAATAGTACTGATACATCAGATTATACTTCGATATTATTAATAATACTTTTAATAATACGGTATATGGAATAGTGACTGTCAAATATTCGTTAATCTATCAATATTGGAAAATCGAATAAACCACAAGTATTAACGGATTTAAACTGACATTGACGTTATTAATTTATGAGCCTTGTGACATATAATGACAATGACACCTGACAGCTGTAATGCCGTCGCATTTTAACATACTTATAATTCTTAATTTACATCTGACAGGAATGCTATTGCTGCATAATACGTACGATCTAATTAATATCTAGTACTAGAAGGCGTACCACGTAATCCAACAATCCCTATCTAAACGACTTATATACCACGTAGAAATAAGGTATTTTTGTTGGATGGCGTCATTCATTGGAAATGTCTCTTTGGAGTACCAATGAAAAGAAGAGAGCCTTCATTTTAAAAAAGATTTTTGTCTACAATTTGAAGTAAACAATTTTTAAATAATTAATACTTTTCAGTACATATCGAAGTTATTCGCCAAATTTAGGGTGTTAGGTTAGGTTAATACTGAGAATTCATTTTTAAGTGTATTTTGTTTTGTTACAGGATGTGGAACGTATCCCGAAGATTGACATGAGAAGAACCAGGTGTATGGATTTAAATAATACATAAATTGCATGGGTTTACGCAAAATCTAAACTAGTCTTTTGGTAACACTACGAACACTACGAAACGGCCTTAGTGTATTAATGTAATAATGATTCCTTAACCTTTAGAATGTGAATGTGATTGTTTTTGCGTCAAATATAGTGATTTTAATTTATTTTATTAATAAATACAAATAAATTAAAATATTAAAGTTTTCAAACTTTAATATTTTAATTTATATATTATACTATTAATATAATTTAACCAAAAAAAATTGAGTCTCGATACTTCCGTTTATAATGCGTTGTGTAATTAAAACAATAATATTTAAGTAATCAAACCTAAAATATACTTAAAACAGTGTTCCCCACGATAGCCTCCATGGGTTTCTGGTAATACCAATATTTGTTTGTATAAAAAAAAATGATATTACACAGAACTGAATATACACTAGTTTCATTACTATCGCATTAATATTCTTTCGGATAATAATACACAGAAGGTTATTTAAATTAATAATAATAATAAAGCCCGTTTTGTTTCCAATCATGACAAAAACAAATTATAATATACAGCTTAGATTATTTTACATTTTTTTTCTTTTACTTGTAATATATGTTAGCTACCTTCAGTACCGTCGATCGGAACTCCTTCACGGGTAAAAGCCTCCTCTGTATATGGCTCTCTTTCGTTATTTAAATTATATACAAGTAAATAAACAAATTTAAAGTATTATTAATGAGGTTAGGTTTTTTATATAACTGTGGGCAAACGGGCAGGAGTCTCACCTGATGCTAAGTGATAGATACTCACATTAGTAGAGGGCTCGCAAGTACGTTCTGCTTTTAAGAATTGGTACGCTCCTTTCTTAAAGAATTCTAAGTCGAATTGGTTAGGTAGTAGCTATCCAGTAAGTCGTGGATACACTAAAAACAAGTCAGATTTTGATTAAACTTTTTTAATTGCACAAAGGATATTTCTACTTAATTATTTAATTCCTTTAACATATACATAGTTAAACACACATAATCTAAATTATACAGTTGATTCATATACAGACATACCTCACACAGTGCCTATGCAAAGTACGTAATTGTAACACACCAAAACACCCTATATTAGTAACAACTGCACCAAACATAAGATAATAACAATAAAACTCTTCGAAAAAACGCATTAAAATTCCCAGTTAATTGCGCCTAATTTACGGTTTAAATTAACCTCACGTTAACACGGTTAAAGCGGGCCGAGTTAATTTGTTAGTTAAACTGTATCCGGTATGACAAGCAGTTATTTTTATTTAACCTAATCTTAATTATAGATAGTTATAATCACAATGATGTTATAATTTATTTAATTTTGGTAATTATAATGTTTTTTGACGTTTGACGCGCTTTTGATTATTTGGAGATATGACTTAATATTATTCGTAGGGTTTTTTATAGTTTTAATAATTTAATCAATTTTGACCTTGCTTTCCTACAAAACAGCTTTATTTGAACTTAGTACTAAAATATATGAAATCTAGTGGTTAGTGATACTCAACTCTTGGACCGTGTATTCGCACTTCATTTCAAAACGCTCGCACTGTGAAAACATTCCAGCATGTTTTAAGCACAATTCATATATCAGGTACAGAAGACGCCTTCTTTTCTAAAAAAATATCGATAAAGCAGAGACGAGTTAAGTCCTGTAGAGATAAAGTCAGTCTTACAAAACAGAGCAGTCAGACAGAAAGCGTATTTAAAATTAAAATAAATCCTGTGGCCTTTGATCCCGGCTTTGCACCGATTCTTTCACACGTAACGAACACCTGACCAATAAAGTGAAAAACCTTGCCATATTGCGGAACAATAGTAACTAATTTCTTCTAATGGCAACAATCTTAAACGTGTCAAGTCATCTGTCAAGTGTGGTGTTGTGTCGATTGGATTTGTACTAATGCTTGAATATTTGGAATTATAAGTGCGTTGAAATGCCAAAAATTATTGTAAGCCGCAGCAAATGTATAGTAATAAAGCCTTATTTTATTTCCGTGTACTTAGTTTACACATCAAGTGTTGTTGGTATTTACTTATAGCTAAATGTTAGTACCCTGTGGATATGGACCTCCAACCCTTTCGAAATGGGTCTAACTTGACAATAGTCTCCCAGTCTTTTCCTGCAATTCTATAAAGTCATCAGCCCACCGTCTTTTTGGCCTACCCACCTTTCTTTTCCCGAGTGGTCCCAATTTTTATCTGTATACTCAGTGTTGCTATCTTAGTCAATTGAGCGCTTCCACAGCAGGTTATTTTAATGGTTGGGCCTTTACATGGCGTACATAAAAATATTAATTTGCTTTAAAATCCAATATTCATGCTCACTCGAAACCGTGTCAAAATGTCAAAACAAAAGAAATATATCTTCCGGGCTTACACAGCCAGTTATAAAGTAGGCTTAAAAGTTAAAACCGTTAGATTGTTATCTTAAAATGACCCTTATCTACCTATATTGTGGCATGCAATCATGTTTACATAGTTTAAAAAAACGGTAAAAATCGAGCCGAATTATCGCTTTCACTCTGCATACGTTAAGCGTATAAATATTTATAAAACCCGAGGCTAGTTATCAATGAACATCTTTTCATTTAATATGTAAATTGTTGGTAGCACCTTATAAGCGTAGAGCGCGGATAGTGCGCATTCGTTTCCATAAAAGTCTGCTTTATCGACAGAATAACATCAATGGGATTTCCGACATACCACAGTATCTTAAGAATACTAGTACTAGTTTATATTATATATAAACTTATATATTCAGGGATTTATAGGATACTGGACAGACGTCATGTACAGAGGACTTAGTAAAAAAAACATCTAAACGATTCTCGAATCCACTTGCACACAAAATATTGTCCTTGACTTAGGGTAACGAAAAGAGAGTACCAATTCTTAAAAGGCTGGACAGGCTGTCTATGGATTATCACTTAACATCAGATGAGCCTCCTGCCCGTTTGCCCCAGGTTACATAAAAAAATCGGAAACGGTTTAGGAGTTTGATTATCAATTGAAGATATACTCTGTTCACAAATCAATCTTCTATTTTTAATAAATTTGACACAATATATATTGATATGCTCGTTTTTATTATACATGTGTCTCATCGTCTAGCCTCTCTGAACTTCCACAAATATTTCAAGTTCAAAATTAGTCATCCTCGAGTTTTAGCGAGACAAAAGCCTTGACAAACCATATTTAGGGTTGTATTAAGTCCTTACTTATGAAATTGACGTTTTGTCGTGCTGGCCACTTTGACCTCAAATATTATCAAGGGACCTAATATTATATGTTTTTGGTATTTTCATTCCTTAAGAGATAAATAGTGTTTGCTTAAGATAATTAATTCCGACATATGGAAGTATCACAATGAATAACAAACTACTTTTTTTATAAATTGATAGAAGCAACTCTGATTTCCATTACAAAACTTTATAAATAAAAAGTATTAAATATTAACGCTCGCTCACGCGCTCGCGCTCTAGCTGCTTAAGGGTAGCCAAATCATTTGGTTATCAATATTTGTATGTAAATTTAATTAATTTATTCAGTCAGACGGCTAGTATTGATGGATTTTGTGTCGTTACCTAATCGTGAATGAGTTTTACATGTTTTGATAGTTATAGTTATATATGTCACGCTCTTAATGAGGTTAAGTTTCTATTTAAATTTTAGTATTTGCTGTATGATAGTGTATTTTTTCCTTCGTTATTATGTTCTAATATAATTGAATTGGGTGTTAAATTTGTGATCTCTTTGTTGTATTTTTAAGCATACACAGTTTTAGGACTTATAAATAAAAACGATAGTAAATTAGTAGTTGTAGCTAACAATTATAAATTAATTTAGCTAAAGTTATTTTAACCCTTAGTTAATTAATTAATTTGGATATGATTATGTCGATATATGTCAATAAACAATTGCTTGAATTTATTTATTTAAAACAGAAACAAAATAATGTTTGACAAAACTAAATAAGCTTTCATTCATATTCTTACTAAATATAGGTGACTCATATTGTAACTAGTTTTAAAGATGTTTATAAGTTTTATATAAATAAAGAATTACCTCGATCATTGTTTTTATTCACTCGATAGAAGAGGAATCATGTTTCTCTTTCAGATAATATTAATCAGTTTTAAAAAGGCGTTTGAATTTACGGGACTGAGATTGGAATCCTAGACGTCACTTTACGAACCGCCACGAAATCATACTTTATATAACACGGGCACGAGGCTCACCTGAAGTTATGTGATACCACCGCCGCCCACGGACACATTGCCAGAAAGCTCGCAAGTGCGTTGCCGGCTTTTAAGAATTGGTACACTCTTTAACAAATCAAATTATATTATTATATTTTTTTATATAATAAAAGCAGGAGGCCCATATGGTGTTAAGTGATACATGGACACCCACATTGCTAGAAAGCTCGCAAGTGCGTTGCAGGCCTTGGAATTAGTACGCTCTTTTCTTGAAGGAATTCCTGTTTAACAAAAAAATACCGACTCCTATTAAAAGTATTGAATAACAATATTTATTTTAACGATTTTGTATTATCAAGTTAATTTAATTAATTAAGTGTTCATTACTTTATTTATATAAAAGGGCTATGACGATTTTAGGCTATTCTTGAATGTTCCAAAAACCTTTGTTCTTTGTTCATATTAAATCTAAAAACGGTTCATCCACACTGATTATTTAATCATCAACTTAAGCAAACATGATTCAACTGACGCACTTTAGATATTCATAACACATTTCAAATATTCCTTTGTAATGTTAACCTACGCCACAACAAAAGGTGGATAGAAGAAATAAAAGTGTTAGCAGGAATCGAGTGGAGAAAGAAGGCCATGAACAGAGATATTTGGAAAAAACTGGAGGAGGCCTTTACTTGTGAAGAGGTTTCGATCAAGGGTACTGAAGAAAGCTATCTGAAAACAATTATAAAACAAATCTAAGCTGTATTCTACTTTTTTAATGATTGGAAATTAAACGGATTTTTTATTATAATTATTATTGTATTAAGTAGTGTATTTTGAGTATCGCATTGTATTTTTTTAATTTATTATTTATTGGGGGCAAAAAAACTTTTTTTGGCAGGAAGACCGCCCATTTTTATCTATTTCATTTATCTCCTGTTTTGTATGTGATGTAAAAGTGTTATTGTTATTCAGTGAATATCCTGAAAACTGACTCATTAACCAGATTTTATGATTCTGTTTCTATGGGATCATTTGATGTCGATTATCCCACGTACGGCTCTATATTTGAACATACATAAAAATATACGTCGAATTAATAACATTCAGTTTATTGAACTCGATAAAAAATGGCGTCTGAGCAACATATAAAGACTTAAACAGCCATATAGCACAGTCAGACAGATAAAATGTCTAAGAAAAGGCTGGTGAAAATAGAATTAATTAGAGTCTCAACAGGTGGTTAAGATAACTCGCTTACGACGGAGGTTGTTAATAATTACATTTTCACTCTCATTCCTGAATGCCTCAGGGATGATGTGGGAATATTGGATTCGGTATGTTTAAGTTATTTTTTCTTAAATTAGTTTATCTCTAATAATTGACTAACTAATTATATCAAATCAGCATACTAGAATAGTTAACGACTGATGTAGTAGTATTTTATAAGTAGTTTTTCTTAAATTGCCAAGTGATCCATCGTCCATCTAAAACGATGGATTAACTTATATCAAAAGATGCAAGTCAGCATGCTAGAATAGTTAACAACTGATTTAGTAGTATTTTATAAGTAGTTTTTTCTTAAATCGTCAAGTTATTCGTAGATCATCTAAACCGACAGATTAACGAATTATATCAAAAGATGCAAGCATACTAGAATAGTTAACAACTGATTTAGTAGCATTTTATAAGTACTTTTTTCTTAAATCGTTAAGTTATTCATCGTCCATCTAAATCGAATGATTATATCAAAAGATACAAGTAAGCATGCACTGACTGACTGACTAAACACAGTAGTTAACGACTGATTTAGTAGTGTTTTATAAGTCGTTTTTCTTGTATTGTTAAATTATCCCTTCTCTCTCAGTCAATAGATCAACTATTTATATAAGATATAAGCATAAACGACAGAAGCATAAATATGACAATCCGATGAATAAGTTTCTACATCGGCCTCTATGGGCATTAATAAATCTTTACCACATCCAACTTATTGCCATCCCGTCTAACGCTTTCTTTTTTGTCCTGATTCCCCCCCCTCCCACTCGTAATTAGTGATTAGTCTGCTTCTGATTACCGCTAATGGTCTGAGAAGATGCTACTGGCAGAGTAATACGAAATTAAATAAAATATACTTTTTATACTGTTTTTATTACAATTTTACTGGAAAGCTATTCGGAGAAGTATTCAAAAAAAGAAGTGCTTTAAACGTATTTTATTTAAATGGTACTAAACTAAACCTTTTGTGTTAAAAAACCTAGTGTAGAGATTATAAGTGCAAGTGCGGTATCTCGCACACACGAATCATGTCTAATCATTATAGAACACTAAGAACTGTTAATGAATTACCTTAGTTTAAGCTATTTATTAGTATTGTAGAAAATTAAGTCAACATAATATTACTTATTAGCCATAATTATTCTATAGGCTAGATTGTAATTCATGTAAAGTCGCACTCTTTTTTGCGAACTTTATAATTATAAAGAAAAAAAATGGTACTTAGTTCCTAGGGTCACATTGAAATGACCGTCAAGAAGAAACTCAGTTACCTATTAGAAACGATGTAGTAATGAGAAAATATTGCTAGTTCACATTGAAGGCTATATCGATGTCTAAATTCAACGTAATCTGTGGTTTGGTTATGTAATAAAAATTTACGAGTTTTTAATATTTTCAAATTTATTTGAAGTTTGTGTGTGTTAATACTAATTCGACTACTATAAATTCTACGGCCGTTCGTTTTACTTTCACACCTAAACAGCCTGGAATCGAGAGAGTAAACTAAGACAGATACCCTGCTGTTGGCTACTTGGACTGAGTACATAGTCTCTGGTGTATGATGGAAATTTTTCCATATAATACTTATAAATGAGTACTTTTAGGTTTTAATACATATATAACACACATCGATGCCCATTCGACTGCTTATCACGAGGTCAAACACTTTTGGTGTTGTCACTTGAAACTTGGGGGTTGTACACCCCAGTGCCTCAAGCATTTACACATGTATTACCTGTAAAAGTACTACACTTTTATACTTAATTATCTCTCGTAAATGGTTAGTTTTAAAAGGGACTGAGGCCCAATTATTGATGTGACTTGCTTTTAATTGTTTGAGCATAGCAGGACGATTTCGACGATAAGACGTACGTCATGGCATAAACAAATGAACACAGCAGTACAACGCAGACTTAAAAACAAATATTACTCAAATATGCAATATGAAATGTACAGCAATATTCTCTGTATCACGCTACATTAGTGAGTTGGTGACGAAATTTATGGCGCCATTTGTAAAATTTATGACAACGGCGAAATGAGGGGTGTACCCCCGTTGCTATATTCTTTCCTCGAGTAATCATTTCTTGGAGTATCCATATAAGATGATTCTGATATAAGATTTTGAAATGTAAATCTTAAAAACCTGAAACATTTTTACTTATTACAAAAAACATAATAAGCAAGTAGAGTTTCAACATTCTTATTATAAAAGGATATAAGGATATAATACACATATCGAGGAATATATTAAAAACATAATACAATACAACAAATACAACAAACAACAAAACAAATAGCGGAATAATCCCTACTTGATTGATTTCCTGAGACACTTATATATATAGACACGTATACATTTTAAATTATTCTTAAGAAACTGTACCTAATCTTAATTATATCTAGTTATCTGTATCTGTAGTATGTAGGTACTAGTAAATATCTTTTTTTTTCAGTTACTATGTATCAGAAACCCTGTCCGGTAATCCGGTGGAATTAAATGAAGGCTAAACAAACCCTATTCAATGAGTAAAGTTGTTTTTAGTGACATTTTTTTTATTTTTATTTTTCAATGTAATCTGTTTTGTCTCTGTTTATTGTCTACGTCTTTTTAATTATTACAAGAATCAGCTATTAAAAAAAGTTCTTCCTCATCAGAGGTCGGCAATGCATTCATTGACTAATGATGTGTACATGAGTTGCGGTAGTTGCAGGAATCAAGCACAGAGCCTTGAACCACGCCTGTGACATTAAGGACTATTTCGACCAAATAAAAAGATTTATATTACATGACTTGTGTTTCACTTTACAAAGGAATACACCGGAAAATAATTTTACGATCGTTAAGCCATGAGTCATCTTTATTTTAATGCCTTTTGCGATATCAAAGTGGGCAAGTGTAGGATTTTATATCGCGAATACCTTTCAATGTTACAGAGGAACAAAGCGGCAAAGTATGTTGATCTGTGTAAGCGATAATATTATTTTACTAACGTATTGTTTGCAGAGTTTTTTTACTAAATAATCCTAAAGACATACCTATCCCAGAGTTTCATGTTCACTGTCAAAGTGTCATACGAAATTCGATCAATATTTCTCCTCAATATCCGTTTATTTACTGACAGCTTATTGCTGTTTCTTTTTTCTTTTTTGCTGCGCTGCTATAAAGGAATTACTGATTGAATACGACTTTGTATCCATCATGAAATGAGGACACTTAAGGAGAGCAGTGTTTGTCTTCATGGGCGATATCACTTAGTAAGTTTAGTAAGCTAGTTAGCTGTTGTGGTCTCTGGCAGAATGACCAGCGCTGTGGAACAGTCTGCTCCTCAGCATCATGCTAATCCAAGGCCAGTTAATTACAACCACAGCAGATACGCATTACACACTTAAAACGAACCTTGTTCTTGTACAAGCCCTTCCTCAATATGATTAGGACTATCAACGTTCAGGGTGAGAGCGCAATAAACCTTGTCATCTTGCTTTTTTATAAAACGGGCAATGGGCAAGAGGCTCACCTGATGTTAAATGATACTGCCGTCCATGGACACTCTCAATGCCATAAGGCTCGTGAGTGTGTTGCCGGCCTTTTAAGCTTTTTTCGTTGTGGGTCAGGTGGTATGCTTGACGAGTTACGAAAACATTATTAGTAAAAATATTATTTCTAGATATATCTATATAGCTTTAAGTACTAGACAGGGCTTATAGGAAAATGTTTTCCCGTCCTTTGTTCTGGAGCAAGATACAGTCGCTTCACACATGAATGCATCCCTTTTTAATCCCGAGATCTTCTTCAGACTTACTTAAGGGTCAGATGAGTTTTTTATTAAGGGCAAGTTGTTTGAAGATTCATCTAAAATAGTTTTGAAATGTTTGTTTAAAACATTTATTGCACTGGCTGATTAGTTTTTTTGCAATAAGCTGTGTTCTATGGCTTGGTGGTTAAAGCATATGGCGCCATGTAAGTGTGAATATTGGGTATGTTATAGTAAGTGGCAGTGTTTCAACCCTGACGTCGTGCGTTCGATTCAGGGCTCTGCACCATTAGATCTCTATTACATGATCTATATATCAATGTGCGCAATTAACACTTGCTCGTACCTCTTAGACCCAAGAAATTGGACGTCACACAAGGCGCATCACCTATTTGCCTGTTAAAAAGAGTTATCAAGAAATATATATAGAAATCTGAAGCCACTCAGAAGTTGAAGCGCCACTCTTATTTTTAAGTAAGACACATGTTTCTTTTTTCTATCTTTTCCTCTGCCATAGTGTCCGGAGACGTTACTCCGTCTCTTAGATTTTTTTTACCAAAAAATTACAGACACGAAGTGGCACGTTTGATGAGAACACTTAGTTTGATAGTTAATTATAATTATTATACTTTCCACGGTATTAAAATTATCATTGTCATTTGGATAACGTTAATTATAAATAAAATAAATTAATGTATATTAAGATATACAAGATCAAGATCAATATCAAAAATTATTATCAGTTTCACACTTTTTAATCAAAATTGTAATCCTGATTTGATGTCTTAGTGTAAGAAGACGAAATTTATTAAACTTTCGTTTATAATGAAGCTGTTTAAAATAAAATATTTCCAATTTAGAAACTATTTCATAATCTCAGCTCAAAGCTTACAAGAACGTCAAAGCTCGGGACATCGGCCGTCGGCGCTTTGATCTCGCCGCCCGACGGAAAATGTCTATGGACGATTTAAATGTTAATAAACAATTATTTTAAATTTCTAATAAAATATATACGTTCTTCATTCATTTACTTATTATTATAAAGAAAAAGAAAAACGAGGTAGGTAATAAGGTATTTTACCTGCCTTACATTCGGACATTTGAATGTCCCGACAATATTCCAAAATTATGGTTGCAATATGTGTAATACATGAATCAAATTAGAAATAATTCTAAGTAGTTAGGATCTTGGTTCTACTGCCTACTGCCTACTATAACGAAAACCATAAACCGAAAATATATGTTAAAATGACATGATTCTAAAAGCAAGAAATATCTATAAATTACGAGAAATTCATATATCAGTATTACCTACTTTAAACATTAGATAAATGTGAAATAATATATAACTCCCTATCAATGATCTCTAATCAATAAAAAATGCAGACTAAAAATACTAGGCAATTAGAAACATCATGGCTTATAACAGAACTCTCTAAAAGCAATGTCGAGAAAGAGGCGTCCAGTTCTATTTTTAAAAGTTATTGAAAACTATTGGAAGAATCCTTTGACCTAATTTCCGAGTACCAGGGTATAAGAACTGGGGTGAAAGTTCAGTGCTGGTCAAGGTGAAGGCGACGCCCATTAACGTCTTTACTTAGAACAACTCTCGCCGTCTTAAGATTCTTACCACAATTGAACAGTCTTGATACTTGATAATATCAAGTGGGTAATTCTTAGTAAGAAATTAAAAGTATTAATAATTTTACTAGTGATGCATCAAAATACGCTGTCTTTAGACTTAGAGGTTCAGAAAAGCTCTAAGGGTAAGATTCAGAAACGAAAAGCTAACTCAAACTCAAACTCAAACTCAAACTCAAAATATCTTTATTCAAGTAGGTAACCAAGTACACTTTTGAATCGTCAAGTTAAATTAATCGTAAATTTACATTTACTACCAGTTCGCAAGTCAAGGGCGTAGAGCGGGTAAGAAGAACTGGCAAGAAACTTTCCGCCACTCTTTTTAATCGCCAAGTATTGTCATACAAATTGTTTGAACTGGAGCAATTCAATCCCAAGGATTAGGATCATTTAAGTAGTCCTCAAATTTATAAAAAGCTTTGTTGATTAATTTTCGTTTAACGAGGGCTTTGAATTTATTTAGTGATAATTCTCTAATTTCGCTTGGGAGCTTGTTGTAAAAACGAATACAATTTCCATATAAGGAGTGGTTTATCTTTTGGAGCAAAAAAAAAAAAAATAAAGATGATTTTTTTTTTTTTTTTTTGACGTTCAAAAGTGCCATTTTAGATGGTCTAATTGAAATAAACGATTTGACTTTGACTTTGACTTTGAGCCTGGTTGGTCGTACACTCAAATTAGTTCTATTTCGCGTATTATACTGGTGAAAGTCACCATTTGTTTTAAAATCGTTTATATTTTTTTGGACATACAACAAGGCTTCAAGAATATATTGACCAGATAGTGTCATAATATTTAATTCCTTAAACTTATTCCGTACCGACTCCCTCGGAGGAACACAACAAATACCCCGAAAGCTAAGTGTGTCCCGTATGTCATTTTGGTAAGTCAGGTTTTTGGATCATATACCAAGATTATTCTTTGTTTGTATTTAGCCAAACTTTCAATACAGCTTTGTTCTTTTGAAGAGAATACAAAATGTAATGTCAGAGCAGTATTGGCCTTGTGGTTACAGCTTGCAACTCTCATCCCTGAGGTCGTAGGTTCGATTCCCGGCTGTGCACCAATTGATATGTGCGCAATTAACATTCGCTTGAACGGTGAAGGAAAACATCGTGAGGAAACCAGCCCTAGACCTAAAAAGTAGACGGCATTTGTCAGGCACAGAGGGCTGATCACCTACGTGCCTATTGACAATTGAGGGCCAAACTAAAAAAGGTTGAAGCACAACTTATAATATTACTTAACAACACTCAACATAAAATTATTGATCATGAATTAACTTTGGAGTACAGTGCAAATGAAAAAAATTTCATACATCTAATAAATTCAAGATTTCATCGCATTGTTATCTAGTATCAAAATCATACCGTCGCAGAATATAAAGTTAGCTAAGTAATAAGATAATGAAGAAGCGGGGTTGGGATACGAATTAAAACGGGAGTGCGCGTCATTGTAGCGCGACTAGGAGCGTAATTCGAGCGGGTAAGGTTATGGATGATCGATGTATTAGGGTTTTTTGAATTTAGAATGTTATTTAAAAAATACTAAGTTAAATTTATACCTTCAACTGTTGACGTTATTATGAATGTTTAGAAAATATTTACACTGTCAACGGTATAGTATAAACAGCAATTAATGTATCACAAATGATTCATGGCATTCCCACCCTTCAGTTTATGCTAATTAAGTCCAAAACTGTTTGAGAAATATTAAAAAGATCGGATATTCTATCGTTTCTTCTGACGTACTTTACTCCTTGTTTATTTAATGAGTGAAAGACGACCTCGTTATGACGTCACAGCGTCTTGGAATGAAAAGGATGGTGAATTCAATTTGTATATAAGTGCGAAAGGAACAGATGACATCAGCTGATTCTCAATGAATCTTAAGGTTGCCTAATGAAATTGAAACGTGTCAGTGCACTTTGGAAGAATCACACCCAGCGTTTAAAAGTTTTCTTTCTTTGGACTTAATTTGATTTAATTTAACTTAGTAAATTAGGTGAGACACAGAGAGATAGATAAAAGAAGATTAATGTTTTAATCCCGGCATAAGTTAATATATTGTAATCATTTTTAAAGTGCACTTTTTCATCTGTTTTATTGATGAGATTGAGATCACATACATATATGAGATATAAAAAAACTATTTCTAGTTAGAATTCTCTTGCGCATGTATACGATATGACACTATACGATTAGAAAAACTTTAGGGTCTTCAGGGACTTGCTCCAGGCTTTTTATAAGGCAAGGAACGTAATCAAAAGGACGCTATTACCATCCTTGGTCTTCATACGTCTTGGACCTATGCACATAAATTTGCATTAGGGTTCACCGCTTACATAACATTGAATAGTACTCACTCCAGTAGGAAACAAATTCGTTCCTACCGAATTTGAACCGCAGTCAGTCATTTACCACTAAGCAACTTAAATTATTACGATAGAGTGATCATATCTATATTTATTATTAGTTGTGTTACTCTTATAAAAAGCTCTGTGACACAATTTAAGGACACTTCTATAATTATAACTTGTATCTATATATATTTTTTGACATTTCTTGTATTTGTGTGATAAGAGCAATGTTGGCCTAGTGGCTTAAGCATGACGCACACACATGAGTTCATGGGTTCCAACCACGTCCGCCAATGCATTTTTTCTATTGCTTGCTGCTACCGTGAAGGCTAGTCTTTGATGTTTGAACTTAAGACGAAAAGCTGGCCACGATTATTTTTTAAAGATGCAGTAATTTTCAAAATATCTTAGAACTTTCAAATTGAGTTTCCCATTCTAATAAGTCTTAGAACCTTGTTCCCCGCCTAATAAGAACTCAGACTTAATAATTTCCAATGGCAAACTCAACCTTTCACAAATATCCAATTGGAGTTTCGTATAAGCAATAAATAAGAGGAAAAGGCTTTCCAGACGGTGCTCGGGAAAGGAAAAATAGGCGAAAAAGGGAAAAAGGCAACGGATCGAAGTCTTTTCGTCCGCCGGATCCAATAATCCACCCGTCTGTCCGCTCGCCTAATGTGATCGTAGCCTAATGAAAAACGCTTTGCACTATCTATAGTACACGCCCAATTGTGCTTAGTAAAGCAAAGTATTTGCCCTTAGTTTACGTGGACTAAAGAAGTTGAAGATCCTGTCTCAGGACTCGGACTGGCACATTTTTATAAAATTATTTCTAATTGATATACTATATCGACAAATATGAGCGTTTATTCAATTGACTCAAAAAAAATTCTGGGCTCGTTCGACTGGCGATTTAGTACATACGAAATGTAACAGTGAGAATTAATAAAGACCTTCTCTTGTAGAACTCGGCCTGGTACATTGTCGAGGCAAATGCTAAACTATATCGATAATTATTATAAGCGAATATTCTAGAAGGTATTAAGTCAAAAACTGTGCTCATTCAAGTATAAACGAATTGAGAGTACTAATTCGATTAATAATCCACAAATTGGTAACGCCATCTTTTGTCATAACTTACACAACTCGATATTATTGGTATAGCTTGAATAATACACTGCATTGTTTTATTATTAGATTAGAAATTGATTATAAAAGATACAATTTACACCGACTAATTTGGCACTGGAAAGAAGGAAGGTAGGTATTCTGTTGAGTTTTAATAACCATCAATACGACCACAGATAAGCTATTAACTATTCACTGATAAAGCCCGAATAAATATTAATCTATTGTCAATGGTTAAAGTTTTGCACGTCACAATAATGTTAGCGATTGAAATATTATGCGGTTTTTATTGGATTATTCCGGTCTGCAATCTTTATTGGATTCTAATTTTCAATCTTGCATGGACTATAAATAGGGCACTTAGCCTCGCGAATGTTAAAAAAGAAATCCTGAAATGGGTTTATGTTGGTAACGAAATCAACATAAATTTAAAATAAATAAAACCATTATTGTCAAATGTGTACCGGGAATTTTAATATTAATTAAATAAAATTACTTTTTATACTTAAGAGTTTGATTATTATCTATTATAAATTGTATATTATACATAATGTTTTTTTATAATAATAAATGTCTGACAAAAACAATGTTTAGATTCATCCAATAAACCCATGACGCCACAGACCACACTTTATCAATAATGTCAAACCTTGTTATATTAGAGGTCATGTCAACTGTCAAATTAGATTAATTTCTAGTAGATGTGAATCAATTTCTTGGAACTTAAAAGTTTGCAATAAGAAAAATTGCTTAGCCTATGGACTGTTACCTCGATCTTCGTTCTTCTTAAACACCAATTTTTAGTGTCTTATAACAAAAGAGCCAGAACAAAACAGCCAAAAGCATTCCTTGATAACTGGACTAGATATACCAAGGAATTTTTAGTTCGATTTTAGGATTTTAAAATAAGGATTATTTGTAAAACATTATGTTACGCGACCAAAAATCTTTTAATTAGGGCTGCGACGGTAAAAATTATACTCGAAGCGAGTTTTTCACCCTTTCTGAAGTACCAGCCGCTAATGAGACCCCCTCGAAATGTCTGCCAACTCGAAAATGTTTTCACGTATACTCATAATTAATGTTTACGTAAAAATTACATAACAAATTCATGAAATAATTGCGATCTGATATCTAACACTTACAACTTTCCTAAGTGATTTTTTTACTGTTCGAACCCCATACACCAATTGTTATTTATCTTTACTTGCTCTCATGGTGATATGAATATTAATGAGAAATAACATAGTTAGGTTAGGTTCTCGATGACTATGGTTAAATAGAATCTAATAGGTTTTTGACATTCGGAAGCGGAGTGAAAATTTGACATATAAGAATCTGAATTCCTAAGACAAAAACGTGTGTCATACATGTCATTTATTTATTTTCCTATAATATGTATTGACTATCCATGTTCCATTAGAGAAGAGTACCTAGTAATGGTGAACCCAGGAGTCCTAGGTTTAATTTCCATCGATAATATCAATTATAACAGACTCATTTTTATACTAAATACTTATTTTCCTATAATATGGCACTTTGCCTATAAAAACAGGGCATAAATATGTCCCATTAGAGAACAGTGGTATTGGTGAACCCAGAAGTTCTAAGTTTGATTTCCGCTGATAACATCAATGTAACTGAGACATTTTTATATTAAATTGTTCACTATAAAATTAATAAGCAGAATTACCTGCTACTACAATATTTATATTATATAATGTCTGTATTATTAAATAATAAATCATGAGTCTTCACAATCTCAATCTCATGTTTAATTTGAGTTATTAAAGTAATTACAAGTCATATTAGAATGTTTTGTTGAAACAAGTAACTAGTATTATTTTTCTATTTTGATTCTAGAATTTAATCAAGCGAGTCGTCCATATTCTGAGTCTAATAAATTATATTTAACTTAGTTATGTAACAACAATGTATATTTATATTCCTTAAACATATTTTCGTCATTTTAATATCATTAAATTGAAAGACGCCCTTCTCCACATTTCCAAATTGACATTTACGTACACAGCTAATTTAAAACTCGAAAAACACATTACACGCAACGAGAAAATTCCCCAAAACTTATCTGCGGAAAGCCACCGTACAATCCATCATCATTATGCCAAAACTCGGCGAAATTCAATAAAAAAAACTTTCTTGTTCAGCCCCATCTAGCGGCGGTGGCGCGAACTACGTCCCTACCCAGGGGGTTGCCACCCCACGTTGTATCCCTTTTTTCCTTATCCACACCCTTATACCTGAGCTTTCTTTATCCGGAGTCAAACTTTTTACATCCATCTCGCTCTCACTCACCACAACCTTCGCTCAATTGTGACAACGGGCCGTCTATCCTTTTCTGACGTAAAGAAAAAATCTCTAAAAATGAAAGTACTCGGGGCCGTTAGACATATTGTGGGGTAATGTTTCATATGCGGAGGGGTGCGTACAAAAAATGCACCCCAGCAGTGGCTGAACTTTCCTTTAGATATATACATTTCCAATTCCGATAACAAAGCGTAATTTCGCCGCCATATTTTTTCCTTTTGTTCGCGTTTTCTTGATATAATTGTGATCCGTTTTCACAATTTTCAAAGGCCTCTGTATCTGAAACCATACTTCTGTCCCGATGTTCTTACGCTCCGATGATTAAAGGAGCATTCGTTAAAAATATTAATCTTAGGGTGTTCATTGAACTTTAGCTACGGAAATCTTCATTGCTAATTTTGAATCTGCAAAGTGGGTATCGGTGAAGATTACTTAAATTTTTGTGATTTGTTTATTACCGACAGAACAATAACATACGTTATGTAGTTGTGTGTGTTAGTTGTTTTTATAATAAGTTTAATATTATTAATATATTATAAATTTGAACCCTGCTAAAATAATAATGCGTGCGTTTTTTTAATAAAACGATCATTATGGTATTACTTTTAAATGAGTTATACAATAAATACATTTTATATTTAAATAAATCCAATTCCTTTACGATGTTTTTGTAAGACTCTATAAAAGGTTAAATAAGTATTAGTTTTCAACCTTAACTGGTTTTAATACTAAACCTAATATATAAAATTCTCGTGTCGCGGTGTTTGTAGTTAAACTCCTCCGAAACGGCTTGACCGATTCTCATGAAATTTTGTGTGCATATTGGGTATGTCTGAGAATAGGACAACATCTATTTTTCATCCCCCTAAATGTTAAGGGTAGTCCAACCCTAAATTATTTTTTTATAATTTTTAGTTACCTAATTATTTTATTTTTTATTTTTTTATGATACAGCATTAAAAAATACATACAACCCCTAATTTTCACCCCTCTACAATCGACGTTTGCCGACGTTTGCCGGATCAGCTAGTACTCTATAATATTTAACCCAAGTTTGAGTTAACGTTACGCTATTGACTAGATTAAAAAATTCTTTCACAACGAATACTATGACGCAATGAACGGACGTCACGGACTATATATCCAAAATAATAAAAAAAAAATTAAATACTCGTACTCATTTTAGTTGGCAATATACAAAAAGTATGTATTAAATTTGTGTAAGCTTATGTCTAATGAATTAAATAAAATTGAGTAGTCGCAAGCCAAAAATATAAAATAGTAATAAAATAAATAACACGAATTTATACCATCCACATCACAATATTTAACTTGCAGACTACCAATTAATACAAAAACCAATACGAACATACAAACATATTAATCACATTCCCGTTTCTTCGTTGAAATACCTCAGCCATGTAGGTATTTTAATGATTAAAATGTGCTTCAATTAAGTATATGTAATTAATGTGAATATTTAGCGGATTGCCGCTTTGATAAAATTGTTGATTACCGCCCGCCTGCCTAACAACATCTTCATTAATTCTACTTCATTAAATACATACATTAAAAAGTTTGTAGTCGGTAGTTTGATAAATATTACCTCGTCTGAGATGTTTACCTTGGGAAACCATCTGACAGACACTCTTGCCTATTTAAGAACTGAACGTGAGTAAAACTATTAATGTCTTAAGCCTTCCTTGATAACTGAAATAACAATACTAGTTTGTTAGTCGTTCTCCTAATTGGTAAATGTTTGTCTTGTGTTAGCTTTGTATTATATGGTTTTTGATGTGATGATGTCCAATGTAAAAATTTTAGATTTACCCTTTTTATTTTCAATTTTTACTGATATTGAGATGTATTAGTTTAGATTTCCTTAATAAATATATAGATAGTGATAGGAGATGACCCTTGACGGTAACACAACGACTGTGTAGTGGGTCCAATATATTAATAACTTTGGTTCCTCATTGGAAACGGTTAACAGATATACAGCATCAGAATGCTATAAGGGCAGTACGGTACTTTGTTCGAGTTGGGTCCAAGTGGAAGAATTTGGTTACAATAATAAAATCCCATTTATTTCCAATCTTCACAAATATTGAGTATACAGTTTAAGGTTTTTTAGTATACAATTTATTTTTCTTGTTACTCGACATTATCTGGAAGATTCCTTCAGTACCATTGATCCGAACCCCTTCACGGGTAAAGGTCCAGCATCCTCAGTCCAACTATCCAGAATGGTCTTCTTTCACCATTTGTTTCCTAACGAGAGACGTTGTATATATCTTCTAGTCCGTCGTCTAGGTCCTTTCAATAGGGCGTTTCCTTTCTTGACGTTCTCACATTGTGGTGACAAAGTTTGGTATGTTAAATATATTAAATTACATGGACATCCGGCAAGTACATTGTTTTGCCATGTATATTATTTATGGAACTTTTTTGTTCTCAATAAAATAACTATCTACTATAATTTAAAAAACTGAGTTAGTTTTAATCGTTAGAAGTTGTAAAAATTAGGGGTTGTATGTAGTATTTGTACATCTGTTAAAAATAAAAATTTTGGGGTGGACCCACACTAACATATGTTCAAGATTTATATTTAGCCGATTATCGGAAACTTACTGACATATACATAAAAAAATTTCTTTCAAAATCGGTCCGAGCCGTTACGGCAAGAGGGAACGAAAAACATTGTGACTATACCATAATTTTATGATATCCCGAGATTTTATGACATTTTGAGGGCATACGTAAAATTAGCTAACATATTCTTTAACTGACATCACCAACGCGAATTTATATATTTCAAAAATGATCAGCTACGTACTTAGTAGACAATTAAAACGAATTTTTAGGCACAGTATTAGACAGATATGTAAAGGCGGAAGAATGGTGTAACTAATTTGTGTTCTACAATCACATATTTTTTTACAAAGGAACTCAGTAACCAACACTAACCGAATATATGCCCCAGTGGCTAAGGTAGAGACGTTGTATCATCGGCGTCGGAATAACTTCGGATGTAGTGTGTCCTTCAATAGGTATGATGTTATCCACTATTTAGTTGCAGTCAAATTGTAGGTATCGTTAGAAGCTATTACAATCAGTTGTAAAATCTGGATGTTACATTCGTTTGGCACTATTTCGAACTTTTCGTTTCTTTGTTGTACCCCGCACCAACTAACACAATTTGAAGAAGTACTTTTTTATTGGACTGAGTTAGTTTTAATGTTATTTAAGTTACTAATAAACGTGTAAGCGCCTACTTATGTACAGCATGTCAAATCATAAAATGACTTCTTTGGCGTAACAAGGTAAACATATTTTCAAAAATGTTGTCTGAGTTCGAAAAGCCATTATAGAAAAGCCGACACTAACATTAGAAAAAATTACTCTCAAAATTTTCTCCCTAAAACTCCTTCAACGTCGTGTATCCTTCGGAAATGAAATGTTGACTTTTGCATTACTTCAGGTTTATTAGATGAAGTATTTGGGTATACAGATTAATTCATCAGCATATAATAGATTAATAGATATGTATAATGTACAGACGCGGCAAACTTCACGTGACCGATTTATTGTTTCAGGTAGTCTTATATTTTAAACTGAAAAGTAGAAACATATAAGATATATATATGCTTGCGGTGGTGGTGACATTTTAATCCAGTCTATAATTCGAACGTATTGTTATTACAATAAAGGTTATCAATTATTTTGCAGTCTTTTTTCAACAACTCAAACTTTTCAAAGAGATAGAATACGTTTTAGTTGTTGAAATTACATCATCTCAATCTCTTCTCCTAATTACTATATAAATATTATTCTGTACAAAGGCATACCGTCCGGAAATCGTATCGCGTAACTTTCATTACGTCGCTTCTAACTACTGATCTTGAATTAATATTATGCTAATGATTTATGACTATTGATTAATTAGGTGTTAAGTTTTTTCACGTGGCAACTTTATTAGTATGTTTTTTATTGTTTTACGTGTTCTTTATTACTCATCTTTGCAATCAATGTCTACCTTATGTTCAATCCTCTGTAGTAGATATTTCATTTCTCACAGTGGTTGCCTAAGAGGAATCGTTAGATAAGGTCCAGTTGCTTTTTTAACTAAAATAAAGAATGACAATTGAAGAATTGATTTATGTGTGTTAAATATTACATTATTTAAAATTACATGATTTTCCGTTAGGCGGCTTAATCTCGCTCAAGACGCCGATTTTCATCACATGGCATAAACTTAATATAGGTATAGAACGTTTTGACATACGGGAGACATAGTTCGTGCTAAGTCTTGTTTCTGAATCTCAGCCTTTTCAAAAAAATCCGCTAAAATCTCTTTGGTTAATAGAAATATGGTAGCAACACTATATGACCACAAAACCTCCATACAAAGTCAATTTGTATTCACTTCCCATTCACAATACGTCAAAATATTACAATCGAATCGATTGAATTATACTGAATAGCATAATCGATTACAAAGGAATTAGGGGTGTGTACAATCGAAAACACGAGTCAAGTGGTATTTATCGATCCTTTGTTGTGAATCGATCCTTTGTCGAAATCAATTAGTGAGCTGTATGCTTCCAGCTTTTGTTCGGAATAGGGTATTTCTCTATGAAAAAAAGATCGCGGATACAAATTGTCACCAAAGATTTTAAGATATTAAAATGTGTTGAAAATAGAGTTGTGAGTATGAAGTAATATTATTCTATGTCTATCTTACTACCACTTAAATAATCAAGACTTTTTAAATTTTTATAATGTATAGGCTTTTATGGTATCAAAGAAATAAGCTATGTTTTTAGGGGCATAGTTTTCAGTATACCCTTTGTTTTGTTTATGGCAATTTGGCGAAAGAGATCAAGATGCCTAGCATGCTTTAGGCCCAAAAGTTGGCCTGTGTCTGGCACGAAAACCTGATCATCAAGTGCAAAGCATGTAGGCAAATACCTATAAAGACAATGAATACGAAAGAGAGCAATCTGAGAACAAGATCAAGAATAGTAATGCGACTGATTTTATTAATGCATCTGGAATTGGTCATAGTTCAAATAATTGTGTAACTCAATATCGAATAAGGTGGACAAAGTGTATTATTTGATTTGGTTAAATTACATATATTTTTTACAATTGTGTTTTTTTACAGAACGGGGGGAAAACGGGCAGGAGGCTCACTTAGTTTAGTGATACCGCCGTCCATGGACACTCAATGCCAGAGGGCTCGCGAGTGCGTTGCCGGCCTTTTAAGAATTGGTACGCTCTTGTCTTGATGACATTAAGTCGAATTGTGTCGGAAATAATAATACAATTATGTTCTTATAATTAAAAGTTGCATACATAGATTCCCTAATCTATTTAGATATAAATAAAACATTTTACTTTTTGTTATGTTATATCCATTAAGTATGTTAGAGTATTTAAAAAATTGTCCCTGCAAAAGACATTAAACATTACGATCTAGCTTTACTTAAGACTAATAGGTAATTTAAGTCTTAACTTATTTACTAGAAAGGATATTTAACATAAGAATGTGTCCAATAACTTGTGTAGGTACTATTTTGTCCACTTACCACTGTTTAACACTTAAGCCTAACGTGCACTCACACTAATTCACTTCTCTCGAAAGTTCGAGAGATTTCGAAAAAATAATAATTAAATCGCATATATTAATAATCATTATCCCATATTGCCTCAAAACTGGCTTTAAATGATAATAATTGTTAAATTCACAAACCCATCTTAAAATGTTCTCAACGAATACCAATTAATAAATTAACATAACTCGAATACATTAAGTTCCGATTTAAAATCAAAAACGTGGGAAGAAACTTCCTTAAACTTGAACTATCAATTAATAAGCAAAATCATAGATTTGCATACAGCAAATATGCAAAACAGATATTGTAACGAATGCAATTTATTAAGGACCAGTTGAAAAACTTCTTAAATTTCACTTATAAATATTTATTCATCAAATAATATGCAGAACACCGTAATTATAGGGCGAGTTGAGAAATGGGTTAACTACTTTGCATATACGCCAAGTTGAAACGTCGAAAGTGCGCGCGAACGTCCTTCGAAAACGTCTCAAATATAAAGGTGTTTGATTCGAAATTTGAATTTCAAATTGGCAAGAAATGCGATCGTGTTTTTTTAATTTAGCAAATTTCACACCTTGAGACGAGGCACGACAGGTTTTTTTAAAAATAAAGACTGACGCAGTAGGACGCACTTTTTATTCGTAATTTAGTTCAATTTATGCACGTTGCCGGTTAGACAATTAGCAAGCAGATGCGTGGTGGATATTTATTCTGCGTCGCTGTGGGAAATGGGGTTGCTTCCGTCTTTGTTAATAGTTAATTTTCTTATTCAATATTCAAGATTCTCCATTTCCGTACAAGTGGCGATGTTAATTGGCAGGCTCCAATTAAATATTGACTGCAATTTGCTTACTTAATTAGTGATATTTATAAATGCCTTTGGGCATTGTGCTACGGTAATTTATTATAATGAATTTAATTGTATTTTTTATCAATATATCGACACACGTTGGTAACATTGTTAAATACTCACAATAGCGCTTTGTTTCTGTAATTACCTATTGCTTTGTAATGTAATAATATCAATATAGCAAAATTATGTTTGTATGACTTGAATACATCAGTGGAAGGGGAATTATATAAATTCCTTCAAAAATATGTTTTGAATATACAATTATCACACATAATTCTGAATTCAAATGTTCAACTCGGAGAACGAAATAAAATTAAATATTATTGTACAAAAAATATAAGACAATTTATAATATAAGATATAGGCATATAATTTGGCTTACAGTCATATTCTAGTAGAACTAGGGTCGCTTTTCCCTAAGTGACTAATTGCAAACAGAAACAACAGAGACAACTACTCATCAGGGCTATGCTCACCAAATAGATGAGCTGTGATGACCCTTCTGGCCAGCAGCAAAAAAAAAACTAATAGAAGTTGCCTAGTGCATCACAGCCGTGAATAAAAAAATATCATTTATTCATGTAGGTAACTTAATGTACCCTTGTACAGCCCTGCGATTCTGTAACTCACTTTTCGAACTCACACAGCGGTTTTCGCATCGGCGGTCGCTCTCAAATCAGTCGTGAAGCAGTCATTTTATGATTTGGCATTCTGAAAAGGTGGGAGCTTGTAGTTTATTGTTTATCAGAATGCCAAATCATAAAATGACTGCTTCACGACTGATTTGAGAGCGACCGCCGATGCGAAAACCGCTGTGTGAGTTTGAAAAGTGAGTTACAGAATCGCAGGGCAGATAATGCTTCTAAATTAACATAAACCGCCAGTTCTTAAAAGACAGCCGTAGAACGAGAAGAACTGGCCATAAACTCTCCGTCACTTTTAAATCCCCAAGGTTTTTTTTACAAAATATTGGTAACCTAGGATCCTTTAAGAAAATAGTACATCTTAAAAGCAATTCTGGCATTGAGAGTGTCCATGGGCTGTCCATGGGTGGTGTGACTTAACATCAGGTAAGCCTCCTGCCCCTTTGCTTCCCAAGATGAAAAAAATCCTCATGACATATTAAACATTAAATTATTGCAATTAGATTTAAAAAAATAACTGCGTTATGCAATATTTCCTACTACGTATGAAATTATAATTAAACGTTTGCCATTTTTATCCTATTTTTCCGTTATTAATTCGCAAATGTTGTTTTCAAATACCTAATAATTATGCCAATATTAATACCATATCTAAATACTTCCTTATCATTTAAATTAATTTCAAAATGGCAGGTGCAATTAATATCTAAATAATATCTTAATGTAATATTTAATTAGCAAATTAATGCAAAACATCCCTCACCTGGTATTTGACTCTACAGTCAAATGTTATTAAAATTACTAACATTTTAGGCACTAAAAAAATGTCGCAAAAAACCGGCCAGCTGCGTTTATACCTCATGATTTAGTATCTGGTTTTATTCATAGACTAAAAAAATGTTAAAGGGCGAATTTAATCGTATGCATGTCCTACTTTCAGATTTAAAAAAAACAACTGTCAATGAATGGCGCGTTTTTGTCTCTCGTCGCTCTCAAGGATATCAGTTACCGAGATTGAACTCATTATAATAACAACAGCTTTGTCTATGCTTTTATGTAGGTTAGGTTTTATAGAGCCACTTAAATCGATAGTATCTAATTCTTAACGATGATAAGGGCTGCGGATTATTAATATTCATAATCTGAATAATATCATAAGTTACGCTTTTTAGTTAGCTATGTGAAAAAAATTAAATAAGTAAGCTCCTAAAAATTCCAATAAAGACGAAAAAATGTATTTTATTCCATTAAACTACTGTTCCATAGAGATAACCAAAAATTAAAGTATTAATCAATATCATTAATTGATTTCAAAAATATATTAATGTAATTTTTTCCAACACAAATATACAATATTCCTGTTAGCGTTCAGTAGTAAGCTAATAAAAATAAAAAAACTAACTGTGATGAAAATCATATATTATAACAAACCCTGCACATCGAATGTTCTTAAAAATATAAAATAATTGTATTTTTTAACTGGCCTACCGAGTCATCGAATTTGGTGATTATAGTCGTCGAAATATTCTATAAAACTTGCGTATTTATTTTCCTAGGTTTAAGTTAGATATTAACTCATTGGGGTTAATAAAAACCATATTCAAAGCAGATTATAAAGTCCCGGTTCGATTTCTGGATGGGGCAAAAAATACATTTGCGTCTTCACAATGTTGCATCTTTACATATACCTGTTATAGTACCTACCTCATGATTCCAGATCTAACACATCACCCCAATCAATATCGTCCTATCTGGTCTTAGTTGACATAATTTAATTTTTTTTTGTTGCCATATATCATGAAGCTACGTTAGGCTGTATGATTAGGGGATCATTCAACTACGCTTTCCTACGCGAACGAAGTCGGCAATGCTAGTCTCAATATTATTTTGTTGTTAAAACTGTATTTTTTAATCATGCTTTTTTGCACTTACACAGTTTTCAAACAACCCCAAAGCGATTTGCATGTTTTTTTCTAACGAGTTCTAGCACTGTTATTTTAATAAATACTTCGCGTTGAGATGGAAATAAGTTTTTTATTAATGCAGATGTTCTATGGTAAAGTATAATTTATATGAGAGCAGTAACCTAGCGGTTAAGTGTTTTTAACCTTGAAATCGTAAGTTCATATCCGGGCAAAGGAATTTTCTATGATCACAATTAAAACTTGCTTAGTAAATGATAACACGAAGACGTCTGTCAGGAGCTGGAGGCTGATCCCTTACTACGTACGTAAGTACGTATTATACAGACATACTTATCTCAAAAACTACTGAACCGGACTGTTTAATAAGTCGTTCAATTTTTTTCTTACAATAAAGTTAACAAAAGAGAGTGCTTTGATATGAATCACAATTATGGCTAATAAGTAATATTATGTTGACTTAATTTTCTACAATACTAGTGAATAGCTTGAACTAAGGTAATGTTCATTTACTTAGTGTTCTATAATGTTTTGATACTAAGTTCGTGTGTCCGAGATACCGCACTTGAAGATTCAAATGAAAATGGATTATATCGCAGTCTAAGTTTTTGAGAAATGGGAGTGCAAACATACGAATATGCCCACGTGCTAGGCCATCTAGATATTCCAATTCCAAAATACAAACAGGTAAGATTAATTAAAGTCGGTCAAAATTTACACATATTAAAAAGTACCATTAAAAAACTTTACATACCATTGAAACACATGTTTGCGAAATATGCAAAAGGCGAATCTAAGACCCGAACCCTTTTAAGAAATGATATGATAATACAAAAACTGGAATTCGTTAAGCATCAAAGGGTTGGATCATTATGTGTTGTGTTGTGATTTGTGATACACGGCTGTTCTGTGCAGTGATTAGTGTTAATGGTAGTTTAATTATTATCAATAATTATGAGACTATACTTAATTACCTAAACGAATCCCTGGTTGGGAAAAAGCTGTGTAAAAGTTTCTACACTCAGATAACAATTGATTAAACAGTGTTCAAAAAACCGAAATGGGTATCAAATGATTGTTATTTTCAGCAAATTGATCCCATAAATATTGTATTTTATTGTAGGAAATAGCGCTTGCACTCTCGAGGTAAAGATATTGTTTACACTTGCGTGGCCTATCGCAAACGCTCGAGGCTAGTTTGGTCTATTTAAAACTCCGACGTGACTTCATTGATCTAGTTTATTTGTAAATATTTAACTTTAATACTCATGCTAACCTTACCTACGGCTCGCTTATGTGCTACTTTTAATTGTCCAGTGAATTGGCTGTCTCGCTCTTACAACTTGATTACTAACATTGATGAAAATATTGATATATAGAACAGTCTTCCAACGGTTTAAGTTTCCATTTAGTTATAGTTATTATTATAATTTTTTTAATTTGGTTATTACAATTTTTTTAGTTATTATTATTTTTATTGTTTATTTTGTAGTACCTTGTTTAATTTTTTCCCTTGCCTATGTTCTAATATAGGTAGTATTTTAGGTAGGTATAATTTTATGCATACACATTGTTTTAGAACTAACCAATAATTAAAATCGAAGCATAATATATGTCATATGAATAGAAATATTAGTGGACTGACTCCGCGAACTTCATTTCTCTGATGAGCATATAGATCCTTCCTACCTATGCTACCTTATAAACACTGTTCACTTTTCCGGAATAAAAACTGTTTTAGAAGAGGTTTTTGCGAACTCTTCATAAAAACCTTTCTCTAAGTTCAAGAAATTATAAAAATATACCTACTCAAATTGCTCCAGCCGTCTCCGAGTTTTGTGCTTAGTTAAACTAATTTTTTATTAAATAGACAAATTTGGGTAATTAGTGTAGTTAATTTCTTGATTTACTTAGCAAATAAATACTGGCTTAATCGTATACCGTGATTAAATAAATACATTTCTTCTTATAGTAAATGAATATGCATTTGCAGGAATACGCGCAAACTTGCTATACCTACCGGTACTTTGCACAAACTAAATTCTTTAAATTAATATATATTAGATATTAGTTACAGCTTAATCGACAAAAACTGACAGATGAATTTAAAAAAATCCATATTATCTTTCGTTTACGCGAATATTAATTAAATCTTCATTAACGGATATGATTTAAGATAACTGTCAGAAATCGTGGTCAGGGAAGGACCACATCAAACTGACAGATAATATTAATATTATTATTGAGAGACATATTAATGCAAATCGCCTATACAAACTCCCAAATTTTACTGCGTAGAATCTGTAATCCAAAACACACTATACTAGAATCAAAATCAAAATACGATTTAATTATACAGAACAACGCTTATGAACGAAATTTACATTTACTGCCAGTTCTTCTCGTCCGTCAAGAACTGGCAATAATTTGAAATAAGCTCTTCCAATATTATGTGGTTATCGTAAAATTCGTAAAATTCCAGACATCTAACTGGAAATTGAAAAAAGACTTTGTATTCTGTTTGAGTAAGCGTACATAAGCCCGCATATAAAATTGAACGCATTTTTAGCAAACACGCCTCGTGAGGGCGAGGGAGTGTCGCGAGAATCCATTTTGTCCCTCCCCCCCTAAGGATATGAGAATTTTTAAAGCCATCTTGTGTATTGTATTGAACGACGGCTTAATTCACTGATCGATAATGGTAAATGTAACATTGAAGCTTTGTTTAGTTAAATATAAAACTACCTTTTTAGTATACACTGGTTTATTCATTCGTAAGTTTTTATATAATTATACCTTTTGCCCCGACTCGCCAGTGTTAATTTCGTGAATTTTGGCAAAAGTCTTGCGACCTCTTCAGCTTTTTGTTTAACTATACTAAACCTGGCTAAATAAATAAATCAGTGGGGCTAGCAACCTTTTTAGACCTGGGTCTCAGATTTCTGTATCTGTTTCATGATAATTTGTCTTATAGGCGAATAGGTACGTGATCAGCCTCCTGTGCCTGACACACGCCGTCGACTTTTTTGGGTCTAAGGCAAGCCGGTTTCCTCACGATGTTTTCCTTCACCGTTGGAGCGAATGTTAAATGCGCATTGCGCACACAGAAGGAAAGTCTATTGGTGCACAGTCGAACCTATGACCTGAGATGAGAGACGCACGCGAAACCACCTAGGCCAACACTGCTGTCATTTAAACCTGGCTGGAAAGCAAAAAAAATATTTAAAAAAAAACGTTTTTGTTTTTTTCCATAGACATTCCAAGCTGTCACTAGACGTCATCTAGACATCTAAGGGATGTTTAAATGGCGGACAATAATTACGAATTAAAAAACCGAACCTTCAAATTAAATACACCCCAAGGCTTGTAAACCGTTAATTCGACGATTATACCCAATTAGGAGAGCGTTTCGCTTGTTATTGTTTAATAAAGTTTTTTGTAATTTTCCCAACTCTCGTTATGGCAGTGACATCTTATTAAAATTCAGCCTTAGGTCAATTCGTGTCTTTTCCGAATACACTACAAGCCAATTTAATATACATTACTTTTTTATTCAAGCTTTTTACTATGTTAAAACTTTGTGCGTACGGCGGTTTTAACGATGTCGATAATAACATTTTCTGTGATAAAGTTGTTATGATACTAATTTTAATACTTATAAATTGTTAACTCTCGTTTTCCTATAAAGTAATAATCATGTTTTTCGCTACACAATTCAATTTAATACAATAATAACCAAAATTGTACATAAAGTAATACTTTATTGAAAATAAAATGTCCCCGTAACAGAGTTTATATATATATATATACATTTTACACGACAAATGACAATAATAGGATATATTGCTATAGTGGACATAAAGAATATTTTTAATAAAAATTGATTTATACTGTAGGCATTATTCTTTATAAAAAGATATGATTAACAAACAGTCAAACAGGGTGAGCTACGTAAAAGTTGTTTTCATTAAAAAAAAAACAAATAAAGTTAAGAGCAAATATAAACCTATTTAACTAAATGAGCAACCAGTTGATTTTGTCTAGTTTGATAGACCTATGGAGCAGTACGCACTATTATCGAGGACACGCAATGGTTGCAAAATTTATAACTTTTTTTTTAAAATGAATAAGAAAGAAAAGAACAAATAAGATTTAAAAATGTCCCGAAGTGTAATAGGCGCGTTTAGACCAATTTTCCAAATTTCGTCCGCCCTTTTATTTCATTTCAATAAAACGCAATGTTGATGAGTAGAAGGAATTTTTGTTTTTCAGTAAAACAAAATAAAATAATATAGACTTTATTCTATTTAAATAAGGTCTATTTATGTTATTCGTGAATTGTATTAAATATTATCCTAATAACTTGGAGGGCTCGGCTTCACAACTGATTGCAATTACAAATAAATTTTATATGAGTTTTTCTTAGAGGGCTCTCGTATGTTTTCTTCTACGTTTTTATCTTGCGTTTGCTTTCACCGTCACTGAAGCTCAGTTTATTGAAGCGTGATTGAAAGGCTTAAGCACAATTTATTTGTTAATAATGTTTTTTTTAGAAAACGGAAAACTAAACCTGATGTTAAGTGATATCGTCTTAGTTAATATATTATGTTTCATATACTATATGAGGTCCTATATTAATCGTATATGATAACAGTGATACAATCAATCATTAACATTCTCTAGTACGGTGAAAAAATCGTAAGGACCGACAGCTTGCCTGTAATCCAAAAATTCGACAGCGTGTGTCAGGCACAGGAGGCTGATCACCTACTTGCCTATTAGATAGACAATAGATCATGAAACAGATACGGAAATCTGAGGCCCAGACCTAAAAAGGTTGTAGCGTCATTGGTATATAAGCTTCCAGCCGCAACGCTTCGCCGTGGATACACGAAGTATTTTTTCAAAATTTGCGACTTTTTAACTATAGTTGTTTCATTACCAAAGTCCGTTCGATATTTTTTTATTTATCGCCTATATACAGACGCGGTGGTTAATGTTAGAATATACACTAACAAATTAAATAATCGATTGATTCTTTATTTTCTTACGAAAAAGTCAATATTTTTATCCCATAAATACTTTAAGTCTTCAAAACCACGATTCTCTCAATTCTGATGATTCAATAGCGTCTTATCTCAATTCCTTGCCAGACAATGCATGCACACACTTTGGGGGGAGCAAAATACCATTAATAACGGGATTAAGGGGGCCGAAAGAATAAATTGTGGAGAAACCGCGCCTGAGGCAAAGATTTATCGTGTACTTAGCATAAGTTTGATTTTGATGCGGTTTCATTAATTTTTCATTGGATGTCGAGTAAGCGGTTTCCAACCAATGAAGATTTAGTGACATACTTAAATTGTCGAAATGACACACTACGAGTACTGGATTTAATATAATAATAATTAAATTATAATTAATAATATAATTTATAATGATTTTCTAAACTTTTTCTCTTTCTTTTTTCTTTAATATCCACTCGGCATTTTATATTTAAAATTTCACTCGATGCATATAGCAATAATAGTGATTTCTTAAAATCTATAAAAACCTAATCTTTTTCTATCGTTTGCGACCTAGAACTTAGAACTGCTATTAAATACTCGAAAATACTATACTTCTCCTTCAAAGGCCGGCAACGCACCCACTAAAATGGGTGATTATAGGCGATGACTGCCCTTTTTGCGCGTCCCGTATGCCACTTTTTACAATAATAAGCATAAATTTAGAATAACAACTTTAGATGTTATTTATTTTAAATCAAGCACAGTTTTTGTATAAATAAGTTAAAATATTATTGGGTTTTGACAATTTATGAACTATATCCAATATATATATAAATATATATATAATTTTATAACTATATAATATATATTAAATATGTAGCTGGAAAAATGCTTATTTCTTGTTATTTTCTACTCTAACACAAGTAAATGTTTAATATTACGTTATATCCAATATATTAAGTTACATTACCTATAAATTATATATTTTTTTATCAACTGAACAATTTAGTAAGAAACGGAGTTTTAAACATCAAAAACTTATCAATAGTTGTAGGTGCTAATCCCAGCTTTGCAATGGACTTTTAATTCTATATACCCAAAAATTGTCAGCACGTGTCAATGAAGACTATGATTAATTGCCTATTAATAATAAACGAAACAAATACAGAAATCTGAGACCACTAGCACCCACCTTTTATGAAACCCACAAAACGCAGACGCGGGAATTTCAATAAGAAAAAAACCATTAAACACCATTTAATCAAATTCTCTGACATCTCAATCACGTTTCCGCAAATTATTAGCATTAATCAAACCAAATCAGCGCCAATAAAGATGTATATAGAGTTGCTTAATTTATATATTTTTGACATTATAATCTATTATAATAAAATGACCAACATGATGTTGGGCTCTTCTAGCAATCATCCTTGAAGTTGTCCTATAATGAAGTTCACTTAGGCACATGTTACTCTTCCGTTTAATTATTGTCGCGAAAGCATTCAATTCAATTCAAATTCAAAATCCTTTATTCATATAGGTAGCACAATGTACACATATGAACGTCAAAAAATAAATATATATGAAATGCTTCTAATTTTACATTTACGCCAGTTCTCAAATCAAGGGCGTAGAACGGAAAAGAAGAACTGGCAATAAACTCTCCGCCACTCTTTTTAATCACCAAGTTTAGTTTAGTTTTACATGACGTTTGTAAGGAACTGCAACCATTTAGATTTTAACTTGTATTAGTGGTCTGAATTACTAAATTTAGTGGTCTGAATTACTAAATTTAGTGGTCTGAATTACTAAATTTAGTTTGTCTCCACACCACTTAGTAAGCATTTAAATAAGCCTAATAAGAAGTTACAATAAAGTAGTAACAATCCTTAAATCAATATTTAAATATTACTACAAATACTGATATAAAATTTGAAAAATATATTGTCAGCCGCACAACGCACACAACCCAGACTTACACACACAACCCAGAACAAAACACACGCGCCCGTTTTAACGTCAGTTCAACACTATACCAATGGATCTTACTATGTGTAAAATATACACTTGGTTGTCGAAAAATATCTTAGTCCGGCGGATCTTAACAATATGACCTGGCAGATTTCCTTCTTTCATCCTACATTCCATCCCTAAAATTAATTCATTTTTAAATAAAATACCTGCTTTAAACCACATGATTTTCAAAATTACACTTATTCATCTTCCTTCGCAGCTCTTTTCAAAAATATAACCTTAGAATGTCACTGAATCAAGCCGATTTGAACACACATGCTACAGTTACACACACGCTGATACACACCCTATACGTATTCTGTCTGTTATGTTATATGTTTGTCTGTTTTACCATTTAATTGGAGTTGTAATTTAAAAACTATTCTTTATTATGTTTAATATCGTAGAAGACCGATCACCTCATAATCAGCCTCCTTATTTGGTCCATTCCTGGACGTAGGCCTCCGCAATTTTCCTCCAGTACGCCCAGCACTGGCGTCTCTGTCACCACGTCTGGTAGCCAACCTTGACGATGTCGTTACTCCACATAGTCGGTGGCCGGCCGCGTGTTGTTTTATTATGTCTAGGTCTCCATTTAAGAAGGCTTCTGATCCTTCAAATAGGATCAGGAAAAGGCTTGTAATTTAATTATTTTAATTGATTTTTACCAAAAAAACAACTCTATATAAATCCTAAGGTAAAAACAAAAGAAATCGCGATGCTAATTGATAATTACCAAGCATTACCGACGATTGCCCTGGGACTAAATTAGAGTTCCCCTGGGTTAACGAGGACGTTTAACGCATATATTAAATAGAGAGCGGTTTCTTGAGTTAATAGAAAACTTTTTTATTCAAAGTAATTTAAGGCTTCATTTTATTCTTAAAAAATACTAACGAATGAGGCCCTGAGTTCGATTCCCAAAATAGCAGTAACCGTGTAGCATTTGCTTGAATAATTTTGAATTATATTATAATTATATTATTATTATAATTATATAGGGGTGGCCAAAAGTCGTGGATCAAACGCAAATAGGGGATAGATGAGGTCATCAGCGGCAAAAATGTACGGGTGGTCTCTAGGTCAACCCCTGCAGAGTTATGATTTATTTTGGTTTTTATATGAAAATTGACTTTTTTACTAATTCTTCTTAAAATTCGAAAATATCTACATCCTGTATCTTTCTCATAATATCCACTAGATTGGTACTGATGAGTTCTTGCGTTAGACATACTATTTATAGTTGTTTATTGAGTGTATTCAAGATAATATTAATGATACGATATAACATTTTTCAAATCATAAATTTTTCTTTACTTTGACCCCACTGTGAAAAAAATTACTCCACCGAAAAGTGTCCCTGTACTAAAAGTTTTGGCGCATTTAATAGGATTCTAAAAAGGTATTACACGTGTGTGAGTCGCTCTTATATCTTTCTAGGAAGAATTACAAACAACGATTGTGAAATAATAATTGTATTAAAACAATTATTTCTCAATGGTTGTTTGTAGGAAACAAAATATTTTACAATAAAATATCTCAAAATTCCTGACTCTGACCATAATACTTAATCTGTACCGTCTAAACAAATTCCTAAGTATTCCTCCAGCCATCTGTCCAATTCTTTGAATCTAGTCCGATTCACACAGTACTGGTCACAGGTAGGTAAATAATCTATCATAAGTCCGAATCTTGTTTTTTTTCCTAGAAAGATATTAGAGCGACTTATGGCCATGTGTAATACCTTTTCAGAATCCATATTAAATGTGCCAAAACTTGTAATATAGGGTCACTTTTCGGTAGAGTAATTTTTTTTCACAGTGGGGTCCGAAATAAACAAAAGTTTTGATTTGAAAAAAATTATATCGTATAACTTAATATTATCTTCAATACACTCAATAAACAACTATAAATAGTATGTCTAACGCAAGAACTCATCATACCAATCTAGTGGAATTATGAAAAGAAAATTAGATTTTTGAATTTTAATAAGAATTAGTAAAAAGTCAATTTTCATATAAAAACCAAAATAAATCATAACTCTGCAGGGGTAGACCTTAGAGACCTCCCGTAGAACAATTTTTTGCGCTGATGACCTCATCTATCCCCTATTTGCTTTGATCCACGACTTTTTGGCCACCTGTATAGTCAGAAATATATCTGCCCCATACCGCAAGTATGCTAAACTTTGAGTAGGTAATAAAGCTTGTTGTATTGAAAACTTTGTTGTTGTAAACAATTATATGTCACGTTTTAGATATATAATATGACAGCTGTCAACGACATACAAAGCTAGCACTTTTCAATTGTTTTTTTAACACTTCGTGGCATGTACAGAAATATAATACAGTTGACATAATTAAATGAAAAAGAGGGCAACTGGCGGTTATCGCTTTCGAGCGATCTCTTCCAGGCAACCACTGTGAGAAAAAAAAAATTAAACATATACCTAGTTATTATGACAAAACTAACTTTTTGAATAAATTGTATTCGACTAATATTTAGGTTACGCACTTTTTTGGTACACAATAAAACTCTACTTAAATAGGTACAATAAAGCTCTACTCTACTTGCTGACTTCATTTTTTTTTAATATACTAGGTACAAACTATATATATATATATAGAAAATCAATACTAGTAGATATTATAAATGTACTAAAAAGCTCTGTTTATAACTAGTTTCATATCAATACCTACTGGACGGGTTTACAGATTGGTTCGCAAAAATATATCCGAAAGATTTATGGAAAATGCTGATTATTTCGATATTATATACTAATATTATAGATATATAGTAAGCATTGCTAACCTAGTGGCTTCAGTGTGCGACTCACACCCCTGAGGACGTAGGTTCGATCGGTTGTGTACCTACTAATAAACTTTTTCTATGTAACGAACGGTAAAGAAAACATCGTGAGGTCGGCTTGCCTTACACAAAAAAGTCGACGGCGTGTGTCAAAGGAGGCTAACAAGTCTATTAGATTGACAAATGATCATGAAACCCAAAAAGCACAGACCAAAAAAGTTTGTAGCGCCACTGATTTATTATATTTTTGTAGATATATAAACAAATTAAATTTTCCATTTATTATATACATAAATATGCAGGCTTCTTCATGGCAACGCGCCCCATAGAATTTAATATCAACAGGGGTGGCACTGAACGTGGGTGGCAGGTTTTTTCATCAACCTCACTTTTTGTTTAACCGTAGCTCATAATATTTCGGTGGATTGTATCCCGATGCATTAGATTATATAAATCAAAATAAATGATATAGAATGAACCTAATATACTAAAATTGGAATAGCTGATGGCGACGCGTATCTCGTTCGAAAATTATATTAAGTTTCTCTCTCTCATGTAAATAAAAGTAATTGTTTTGTAATGAGAAAAAAAGTTCTTTAAAGTAAAAATTTGCTTGCAGCTGTGGCATTTCGACTAATTTAAATAAAAAAGAATCAATTACATATGTTATATAACGATGTCATATATATGTAAATACATAAAAGAACACAAGAATAGAGCGGCTTCATCTAATAGACTGTAACTAGTGTAAGTTGTTTATGATATATATCATAATTTAGTAACGGTTAGACTTAATTTCTTATAATAAAATAAAATAAAAATCTGTTTATTCATTTAAAGTAGATATGCATTACAATGTGAAAGATTTGGGAACCCTTTTAAGTAAGATATACCTGTGTCAGGGTTCCCAGCTCATCCATAACAAACAATTAACAATTGAATTAAATAATTATTGAAGAGACAACATATAAATAACTTATAAATATATATACATATTCAATAATCATTGGTTTTTGCACTTAGGATCTCGTTTAAATAAAGCTTACTTTACGGTTATAAACGCGAAATAGTTATATTATAAACATAGAGCTTTTCGAGCTTTTAAGCAATCGTTGTCAGCGGTAACAATAATAAGTACTGTAAAATATCTATTTTATAGTCTTAATTTATACGTAACACACAAGATTATACTTTCTTAAATCTTTACTTAAATACATGAAATAGAAAGCATTTATTCAAACACTGTAATTGTCATAAAAGTTAGAATTTTCACTATTTAATTTATTTTGATATCTTAACTGTGAGGCGTGAGACTCTCATCATGTGGTGTGTGGCGTGTGTGGTGTGGTCGTGCCTTCGATCCCAAATTATAACTTGTTTTGGGATAAAGATCAAGGCAACTTGACACCTACCTACAGGCCTATAAAGAACTCCATGAATCTGATGACGAAACGCCAATGTTTTTTTCACAGATCAACTGTTATATTATTAGACAAATAAATATAAACCTCATTTTATATATCTACCTAATGATGTGTGTGGGTGAAATGGTGTTTGCGCTACAGGAAAATTTAAATTTCGTCGATGAAAGATTTCATCAAAACGCGTACTAACGCGTAACTCGTACTCATCTTTGGTTCTTAAATTAAATAAAATAACATTTCTAAATGTTACTTTTACTATCATAAAATTTACTCTTAGTCGACGTAATGAGTTTGATTTGTACCCTAATAAATATTGTAAACAAAAGGTTTTGTTTTTTATAGTTTTTTTTTGTTTTTTAGTTTTATTGTTGCCAGGAAGAGATCGCCTGTAAGCGATAAGGCCGCCCGTTGCATCCCTTATAATATTGATGAAAATAATTATTTGGTTTTCTATAAATGTAACGAAGTGTAAATAAATAAAAAAGTAATTAAACTTTGAATAGTGGTTAACACATATGGCTCAGTCTTCTATGCCTAGGCTAGGCATAGAAGACTGAGCATATTGTTGCCTTAATACAATGAAATGACAAATATGTTTGCCCCGTTGGAGGACATCAAAAACAATTTTGAAGTTTCCATTCCCAATCACCTCGAAATGGCACTCTGTCTTTGGCACCCTAAGTTTAAAGAAACACCCCGATTTGAGTGTTTATCTAACGTTGAAATACAGTTTGTCTATTTATTTAATAAGGCTGCGTATTTAGTAAATAAAATCTTATTAAGGATCAAAGACCGGAGATTAGGATTCATTTTAATTTTAAGTTTCGTATACATGACATACGTATCTAAGGATACTTAAGTTTTAGCGCTAAATGTGACTCCCGTATGTCAAAAATTTATTGGACTTTTTCGTACGTGAGTTTAGCAATAAGTGAGAACAAAAAGTTTTACCCAAACCAAAACGAATTTCGAATTCCACAGTTTTAACGACGAAACGATTAAAAAGAATAAGTTGAATGTTTTCTTTAACTAGATAAGGATAGTCTAACATAGGATATGTTAGACTATCCTTATTCGAGGTACGAAACCTTATTAAGTTAGATTTGTGACAAAACATTTTTTAGTAATATTTACACAAATTGATAGACTTGGATAATTTCTACCTTTGCTTGTGTGTTGTCTTTTATTCATATTTAAAATAACTGTAAGCCCTAATAGTTCATAATGTTCTTTTAAAACAAACTGGTAATATTGTAAATTTAACTATAGCCATGCAAAAATAATTTTAAATATTCTTGAGAATAACTAACTTTGTATATTATTTATGTTATTTTATATATATTTGTTAGTAGATATTTAATATATAGACATATGAATTATAGTTAAGCCGTATAAAATATGCCATAGTTTCAAAGATTGTTTTTGTAGAATATAAAAAATATCTTAAACCAATTGAGTACATTTGTATGTAGAGCACACAAAACCGACTAAAATATATTTTTAATGTGCGATAAAGAACAATTGTAAATATAATGTGTAAATGTATATTATATATAAAAATATTGTGGTATTATATATAAAAGTGTACATGTGTGAATCTACAAATTCACACATGTACACTTTTAAAAGTTATTTATTTTTTGCATAGATTTTATAAATGTATAAAGTTTTACTAAATACAAAAAGAGACTTTTTATCAAAATATAAGCAATGAAATGAAATATTTTACTTGAATAAATTTGTTTCAACGTAATTTGCAAGAAATTTAAAGAATGAACCTACTCTAAAATACTGCAATGGCGCAGTATGTAATTATTTTTTAAGTTGTTAGCGCAATTATAAGCACGAACTTTCATTTCAACAAAACAAAATTTTAATAGGCAGAGCACTTGCTGCTCCACTTTAGAATCAACCCCAAGCCCCGCGACGGAAATACTAAACTGCTTTACCGACTCTCTTTTTTTACGCATTTGCTATCCGCCACTAGATGGCAGAACTGTGTTAATCTTATAAGAATTAGTTTTGCTATAATAAAAAACATACTATTTATACCGTATTTTTATCAATCATAATTTTACATTTTACAATGCTTGGAATTTTTTACAACAGTTTTAAAAGCATAATATGTTTTAACTAAGTAATACCTAGATGGCGTTAGTAGTACATCAAAGAACTATTTCCAATATCTCACCTTAGTTAAGTTTAATTTACTGTATTCTTTTGAAATAAAATATTGTAACAATTAATTGTTTAAATACATAACTTAAATCTGTAGCATTTTTACTCTCTATGTATTGTCTAAAAAAACAGAAAAAAAATTGTAAAATTTAATATAAGTGCTATTTCCAATAAGAAATATTTAAGATCAGAACAAAAAGTAAGCTGCGATGGTTAACTTATAAGAGTAAATTCGCTCTATTTTAACTTTACTGTTAATTATTTTTCAAAATATATTAATATTCGTTCTTACTGACAACAAATTCCTTAAATGATCTATCATTATATTATATTTCCATATTATTTTAATATACTTCCTCAAGAAGTTACAAATTTGCACTCCTAGATGTCGCTACATACACTCCAGCATCGAACATCAACAAGAAGACATAAAAATTATTCAAATTACCCTAAGTAAATTATACTTAGACCCATTTATTGGTAGAGAGGTATAGGTAGGTATTAATAATAGTATAATAATATTGTAATATTTCAAATAAAAAGTAACCATATATATATAACGACAACGACGACCTAATATATAACATATACCGTTCAGTTCTCATCTTCGCCATAATTATACCCTCATGATTTTTTTACATCTATATTTAGCTTCCGATGTGTGCATCTAAAGGGTAATTTTAAAAGTTTATATTCGTAAAGGTTTTTATATAGTTCGCGATCGTAGTTTCACCTGTACATAAATAAATCAAATGATAAACCCTGAATTCATTCCTTGAATTGTACATTAAACCAAAAAAACGAATGATACACAGATGATAATAACTATAGTTCATAAAAATTTTGTTATAATGAAATACGACTACTACTCTTATAATTGATTTTATCACTTAATGTTTCACCAACTAATGTAAGTAACTTTTAACCGTTAATAATCCTAATACGACGAAATTGTATTTCTTAATTAGGTTTTATAAATAGAAGCGAAACATATATTATTATTATATATTACTGTTATTAGATAGGTTTCCTTTTACTACGGCACACACTTTATCACACATTCAGACATGCCGTGAAGCCCGATTATTGATCAATAAATCCTTTTTGTTTTTTTTTATAGAACAGAGCGCAAACGGACAGGAGGCTCACCTGACGTTAATTGATACCGCCGCCCATTGACACTCTCAATACCAGAGGGCTCGCGAGTGCCTTGCCGGCCTTTTATGAATTGGTACGCTCTTTTCTTTATTCGTACCGTGCTAGACTCAAATCGTAATATTTTTTAGCTTTTACCATTCAAATGGTTCTACGCCAATGTTAAAAAAAGAGTGACGGAGAGTTTATTGCCAGTTCTTCTCTTCCGTTCTACGCCCTTGATTTGAGAGCTGGCAGTAAATGTAAAATTAGAAGCATTTAATGTATATTTCTTTTTTAACTGTCATAAGTGTACATTCATTATGTTACTTTGATTAACATTCATACACATACATACGACATATTTAGCGTCTCAGTGAGTGAAAAATAATATATGTCATGTTAAACTTATTGGAGAGTAATTTCAAAATATGCCAATTTTCTCCAGTAGGTTATCCTAACAAAACAATGATAAAAAAGACATAGGCAGTATAACCGCTACTTATATATATATAATATAATGTTCTTAGTTAGGTATTTAATTAATTTATTGTATTAATATCTATTTTCCAAAGAATACAATTAAATTAAACTTAACTAAGGTGAGATTTTGGTAATAAAGTTCTTCCATGTACAACGCCATCTAGGTAACACTTTGAAAACCATATTATGGTAATAAAACTGTAGTACAAAATTCCTAGCCTTATAAATTCATTTTTAGTAGGCATGTTCGATATTTGTACCAAACAATATTAAAATGTTACTAAGTCAACACTTCTCCATGATATGGACTTGTTTCAGCGTGTATTGGACTAATGTTAGGTTTCCGATTTGCAATTCGTCTTGTGTCAAATATATAATATCATTAGAGAAGTTTCCACATCCATTTTATACGTAGACACCTAGATCTATTGTTATATCTTTGGACTTCTCACGTTAGAATAATGATTTAAAAAAATGTCAGAAAATAAAACGCATTTGTAAATAAATGTTTATTTGTGTAATAATAAATAATCTTATGATTCATAAACAATCACAGCCGGAACCAAAAACAATATTGTACAGTAAAAACTATAGATTATAGATTTAAGTTGGCGCTATCGGTACCCCAGAGCTGTTGATTTCCTAGCTCAATAAATAAGTATCGCAATACAGCGAAGAAATACTGTTTTAATGGTACACTGCCACAGAGACCAAACTTTTTAATTTGTTTTGATTTTCTATTTTTTAATTATTATATCTATATAGGTTTAGAGAGTTGTAAATACAGTATATTTATAGAATAGTAGTAGAGGACAAGTCTTTGTGTTTTTTTTTTAATTTATTTTATTATTATTAATTACTTAATATGTCATGTGGAACATGGTGTAATGGTTGCAGCTCCTGACAAACGTTGTGTAAAAAAAAATGGCGATTAAAAAGAGTGGCGGAGAGTTTATTGCCAGTTCTTCTCTTCCGTTGATTTGAGAACTGGCAGTAAATGTAAAATTAGAAGCATCAATATGTATTTCTTTACTGACGAGTCCTAAGTGTACATTATGTTACCTATATGATTAAATATTTTTTTTTACTTTTTTTAAGTATACACGTGAAGAACAAATAGAATTCTTGATAACTTAATGACTGACTCGAGAACATTTTAGCTTCCAATTAGGTCATTAGTAAACTTATTTTTAACAGCTTAAAATCCTCCTACCAATAAATGGCTCCAAGTATTGGTGCCTTGCACTTTATCAAATACACGACTGCCTCAATGATTCAGTTATATTAATTGATTAACATAAAATCATATAAAAACCGTTTATCCAGAATCATTTACAAAGCCAGTTCTCAAATCAGAATCAGAAAACTGATTAGAATCTCATTAAATTTTCTACAGGAAAGTTGTATCTAATAAGATTTTATAAGGAGCAATTACACAATAGCCATACACTCACATGGAAAGAATCATTGTAATAAAATACATACAAGAAATGCCGTGTATGAATAACTTATCCAGTCGTATGTGACCGTAACTGTAGTAATTACTGGTCATACATTGTCTGTAATATTATTTTATCATCCACACCGCAACGTCGAGATATACATCTAACGCAATACTATTCAATTATATTCCTAAGATTAGGCGTAGACGGGATATTATTAACTTTGAGTTTAGATAAACAACATAATAGACTGACTTACAGACTAACTTAAACTACTAATAGGTATATTTGATAATGCCTCAGTTAGTCTACTATAAAACGTTGTTATTTGGTACCAAATCACAACATAATGATCAACAGTATGTACTTATTTATTTTAAAAGGAAAATTTAAACAACTATAATACAAAATAATAGACTGACTTACAGACTAACTTAAACAACTAATAGGTTAATTTGATAATGCCTAAATTAGTTCGTTAAAAACGTTGTTATTTGATACCAAATGACATCTGTCAATCGATTAACAGTTGTTATTAATTTCTAAAGCAAAAGTTAAAGTTTATTCATCTTTCACTCCAGTCTTCGCAAACCTTTCGCCAATCTATAAAGAAGTTGCGGATGTAAAGGGAAACAGCTAAGCAGTGAAATCATATGCGGAGTTGGTGCCTTCTAGCGGAATTCATGATTCTTAAACAAATCAGAACAATTATTTGTGTCAAATCGTATACAGCATGGGGCGTATAGAAAAAAATTGTTATTTTTTGTCATAAAATATATTCGAATGACTGTTCGAACATTGAAGTTTTATGAAATTATCAATTCGATAAGGTTAACATCTAATTTAATTACATTGTAAAGCATCGTGTGTGCGGTCAGTTTTATGTTAACGCATCATGCCGACGTCAGATATAGTGAGTGGTAATTAATGGTAGTTTTTATTTTAATTCTCTGTTAAAATAATTGCTTGAACACTTATGACTTTGTTTAGCATAAAGTAATTATACATTTTGACATTTATATTTATAAAAGCCAACTGGATTTTAAACCATACAAAATGAGAATGAAACTAACAGCACATCCTTAAAATATTAGCAAATTTTTGGTAGTAAGTTTTCTCGTCTTCGCTCGCAGGGTCACAAAAATGGGCAATAATTTAATTAAATACTTTAAAATACAAATCATTATAACATTAAATAAATAGTATTTAATGCTGTTTAACTTACAAGCTAAATATAAGCTATCTCGCTCTTACAACTTAATTACTAATATTGATGAAAACAACAACAATTACAACAATCTTCATAATTACCGTAACTTTGTGTGTCACGCTCTTAGGTTTAACTTCCTATTTGGCTATTTTTTTATATTTTGTGGTTGCATGCTTGAAATTTTTATGTTATACATGTTAATATAATTTATGTATGTGTGTAAAATATGTGATGTCTCATGTCGTTGTATAGTTTATGCATTCATGTTGTTTTAGGACTTGTAAGTAAATAAATATCTCTATATTCCTTTAAATTTCTTCTGTACAAACATTACCTGTCCACATATCCCTAACTGTTGTGGGATTGATCTTAAATTATCGTGATTCATGTGAACTTTTTATTTTTCATGTATATTTATTAGTTTAGTTTGTTTTTGTTCTTTTTAGTTTTTTCTTAATATGTAATATGTATTTTTGCACTTCTTGCCTACCTTATCTAATTTAATACATATTTTTTTCTCACAGTGGTTGCCTGGAAAAGATTGCTCGAAAGCGATAAGGCCGCTAGTTGCTTTTTTTCTTTTAATTATGTTCATATTTTATATTGTAATTTTAGAAGTGTTAATAAATAAATTGTGCGTGTACTAGGTGTACACACGTATGAAGTGAAACTTCTTTATGATCTTATTTTTCGAAAAATGATCTACTATATGCAACTTTACAGAAATTCGTTAAATTAGGTAAAGTTTAACAAAAGGCTTTTATTATCATACACATGAATACAAATATTTCATTTTACCTTATTACTACGAAGATTATTATAGAATTTCATTAATTGTAATAAAATTATTACTATCATTGAAAAACGTGACGATTTGCTACAAAATTTCTCCCATACGTCGATAAAGAAGTATCATTCCAACGCCGATAAAGAAGTTTGACTTCAAAAAGCAACATGGCGCGTAACCGAAAAATGTGGCGCGTAACGAAAAAATGTTACACTAAATTTTTTTCCAACCTCGATAAAGAAGTTTCACTTCAATAAATATAAATAAATAAATAGAGTAATGCGTAAAGTAATATATGTTATATTTAATCTCGGCAAACAGTTATATATTTACAGATTGTCCTTCAACAAACGCCTCCTCTAAATTTTTCCAATCTCGCCGTTCTCTAGCGGTGCGAATCCACAATTGAACTATTTATATCGTTCTCCCATCTGCCTGGCTCTTTGTAGTTACGTTATGATTCCGTTCCATTTTTCCAAAACATTATAGATTCAAATATCAACCAAGCAAAATACTTATAAGTAATAGTAAATTCTTATCTAAATCTATGCGTTCGTAATAAATAGGAAACGGAACGACAGATGTTCGTGATTCCTTACCCGTAAAAAATCCGTATGCAAATGTCATTTGCATAACACTGAAGTGTTCGCTTTCAATCGTAAAGCAAAAAGTTAACCCTTTAACCGCCTTTATATTTTTTTCTATGAATAATTACTGAATGTCATTTTTTGTCGCACAGATGCGGTCCAGGAAGTTGATAAAAAGAGATCGAAAGCTTTTTGTTACCTGTGTACTTTCGTTTTTAGTTTTTTACTAATATTTATACGTTAAAAACTCCACTACTGATTACGATATATTTCATAAGCTATTGTTCTATAAATACACACGAACACATTTTTACGAAAACTGTGTAATGCGTGACATATTAATAATAAAATAAATTCTTTACAATTTTTAATCGGAATATTCCCTTAATTAAATTAGTATTAAGCCACGATGAAAATTTTCATAAATCTGGGTAATTACATTTTTAGCTTTTATAAATTGTACACAAGTACAAGTCGCATATTACTGTTTTAATTATTCATACAAAATAGTTTTTTTTAATAAAAAAAATCCTTTTTAAATACAATTAATAAAAAACAGCTAAAATTTATTTTATTGCAACAAATGAGTTAGATTGTTATTTCTTTTAAGAATTTAAATCAAGCTTGTTCAATTATAATTAGTCTGAAGTATTTATTAAAATCTATCAATTAACAAATATTCCCTATATCAACTTAAAGTAGTTTTAAGTACTAATTATTAAAATGATTTCTTCACGAAATAATACATATATGCTTTTAGTGACAAATAATACGTAGAGATCAGTCTATCCTATCAGTCTTTGGGGTCTTCGGCCAGTCTACTGACTGTCTATAGACTGTAAGATTGATTTAAAAGTACGAGGTGGTTGAACTTTACAACCCTTTGAAGAAATAAAACGTCAAATTAGAAACGTCTTTGCAACATTTGCATACGTAAGGGGTACATTCAAAGACCTTGGGAACGTATTGAATTATAATTTATTCAAATTCGACAACAAAAGCGTGTGTAATTTAATAATGTTGCATTGTTATCTCGACTTATCTTGTGGGGCTTAGGTGTTGTTCGTGGTTTAAAAAATTATTTGTTATTTTCTTAAACTACTTTCGCCTAATAATAAGTTATTGAAAAGGGAGGAACGAGAATTTAATTATTAATAATACAACAAAAATTAACCGTTGAATGTTTTTCAAATATAATTTTACAACATTGAAAATTATTTGTATCTTGTATAACTACGGTTTGTTTATTGTATAAGTTATTTATTTAACACTTATAACTAAATAGGGAGGCACAGGTTCGAGCATAGGTACCAAGATACAAATTAGAACTTAAATTAAGAATTAGACTGTTAGTCGTCATTACAATTCAAAATTATACAATAAAAAATACATTAAATCTTGCAATTCTTCATTTATCTGAAACAAAAAAGTTAAATTAAAACCCATTTTGAAATTTTAAAATAAAATAATTTGTATAGCTCTAAAGGTTTTTTTTTGAGCGTAGTTTGCCAGTGTGCCCCTAGGTTAAAATTTATTAAGAATTTAGCTGACATTAACTTCTATGTTATGTATTTTATTTGTATTTCTTTATAACAGGTCGAGACTTAGCGCGAACTAGGACTGTCAAAATCTTTAGTATATCCTCTTCATACAGTCATGCAGTGGTCGGCCGTCAACTAATTGGAGTTTTAGTGGCGGCGCCATCAACAATACATGTAACTTGCATTATTTTTTCAAAGATCCCTTGGTTAAGTTGAACAGAACACTGGATGACGCTTCCAAGACTACCAACTTTGAGAATTGACGTTTATAGATTTTATACTTGGCAGTTTTACAAAAAAATAACCATATGGAGAACGATACAGACTAAAGCAGTTATATGATTTCGCTTACATATAGAGCTCGATATACTGTAGGTATTCACACTTTTGGTAATAATAATTTAGTGACGTAATAATATAGCCCTTTATAGGACCCCTTTGTCAGTTCATTTTAGGTTTTGCCTAATCGTCGATTTTTAGCTCTAACAATTCTTTACGATATTTTGTTCTGTACTAGAGTGTTAATTATGCTTATACATAAACAACAAAATTGTTTATTGCGCAGCCGGTCCTCGAAATCCTAATTGAATATAGCACGCCTAACCTCTGGACTAACACTTTTTTTCTATAGATTTTAGACAGAGCTCACTTTCAAAAGGTATTATTTTTGTTACAACCTATTTTGTTAAAGATTTGTATTATCTTATAACCGATATACGGCGATGAGATATTTTATGTATTTCTGTGCAATAACATTAAAATAGTCTTACCTAAAAAATCCTGCTTTCTATTTAAACTTAAAATATCACAAATATTACTCACACAATGATAATTTTAACAAGTTTTTAGAATTTCATTACGACACAGCGACAGAAAATGGCGTACCGCATCCATCCGCCATTTTACTTTTGCGCAGTAAATGTGCGCAGTGTACCAAAAACTAACCCCTTTTTTCGGACATTTTATTGTTACCACGCAGCTCACCCACGCGATGTTCTAATCAGAGTTTCACAAAGAAAACTAAACCTTATCTCACCAGGAATAAATACTAAATTTACGCAACGTAAATTATAAAAAATTTAGCTTGTGACAGAAAAACGCCAACATTATTATGGTTTTGAAAATAGAATCGTATCGTCTGCGAATAAAGAAGAATTTCCTTAACAATATTCATAGTAATTTTTATAAAATAAGATATAAAATTTCGATTCTATCACAAGGTGATAAGGACTATTTTGTAACAATAGTATTTTAAGTATAGTTTGAATGTGTGAAATAAGCATAGAGAAAACCTTGTTATACTTTCATGTGTGCGTTTGATAAAGAAAGGGTAACGTCATATCGCGATGTTGGATTTTCACGTTTTTCACCTATGAATATGACATTTCATTGTGTGCGGCTAAATGCGTTTGTGTGTGTAATTTTAATAATATTCATATTTCCATGTCACCGCTTGTCGCTGTTCGGATTTCGGGGAAATTTTCAAATAATATTTCAGTTAAAATAACATTATTTTATTCTTTGTTATCTTCGGATAGTCTTTTGTTGTTCAAAGACAGTTACGAAGTCAAAGAAATTTAGGATAACAATGAGAATTTCTCAATGACATTTAATAACATTTTCCCTGTTTTTTTCTCATTCATTCGGGATAGAGAATTCATAGTAAATATGTAGTACTTTACAGTAATTGATAATAACAAATAAATATATATAGATAGTCAAACTATCCAGATACAAACTCACAAATCACATAAAAATTACGCTAACTGAATTGGACTTTGAATCTACAGATACCTTTTACGTATCTTGGCATGACTCGGAGGTGCCAAAAACTAACACAGACACAGCGTATATAACAACTCATAGCTCTCAAACAATCAAACACACACATTATGTCTTATAAGACTTGTGTTTGATTAGTAGATTAGCTACTTTTTCCCAAAAACTGTTTTAAATATATACCATGTTCCACTGACTAATTGTTATCTAGTTACCCACAACACATGGACAGGGAGTCCCTAGTATGGGGACTCGCAATATATGAATTTTGTCACAAACTATTTGTCTTTAAAGTTTTTATTATTATATTAATGTTTATGTATTGGTTCATAATACTTAAGGACGTAATTTCCACTTAGAGTTTTAATCCTTCCTTTATCCTTTTTAGAAGATTTATTAAGGCTAATAGGTATTGAGTTGAGATATGAGAATAGGAGGACAAAGCCAAATCAATTATAGAATAAAAAAAGTGCGTGCGTACAAAGTACACATGACAGAAGTGAAACTTCTTTGGCAAACTAATTTTTATGTCTTGTTCATATTTATACAAAACTAAAACTTTAGATTTCCGTGACTTAGAGGGAGCGAAAAAGGAAGATATGTTAGGAATTTAATGAATTTAATTGCCATTAAAATATTAAAAGTGTCCAAAATATAATAAATATAAAAAAAACTAATATTTCATCAATTCTGTTGAAAGTTAGTTTGTTTAATTTCTTTGATAATCTTGAAGAAATGAACCTGCAAGCTATACCACACAATACTAGACTAATTAATAAGAGCGACATTAGCTGAGCTTAGTAGCTCAGTTGCACTACAACCGTTATGGTCTAGGCTTCAAATTCTGCTTCCTGATATGTCAATCTAATAGGCAAGTAGGTGATCAGCCTCCTGTGCCTGACACACGCCGTTTGGGTCTAAGGCAATCCTCACGACGTTTTCCTTCGCCGTTCGAGCGAATGTTAAATGAGCACCTAGAAATAAAGTCAATTGGTGCACAGTTGGTGATCGAACCTACGACCTCAGGGATGAGAGTCGTACGCTGAAACCACTGCCGCTGATTTTAATATAGTTATTACAATATTCGCTGATTTCGAAGAATTATGCGGTATGAAAGCATCATTATTAAAGTTACGAGGAAACTATTTCGAGGCTTTCGTTTCTAAAAGCTTTTACCGATTAAATAAAATATAAATCGGTATTCGATACATATTTTTATCGTAATAACACAACTCTAGTGCTAAAATGTAACTTACAAAACGTAATTGATGGAGGTATGTCACAAACAAAACTGTGCACATTTGTACTCGCCATGAATTCGCTGTTCCATGTACTAGTGTTGTGGCTGTATCGATGCTTCAAGTAAATATATAGTTTATGGACGTGGGGCATTTACAATTGGAGTTAAAGATGTGCGTAATTTAGTGTACATACATCGTGATGAAGTTATATCTTATACCAACCAATTCGACTTAGGGTCCTTCCAGACAAGAGCGTAACAATTCTTAAAGGCTGATGATGCACTCGCGAGCCCTCTGGCATTGAGAGTGTCTATGGTATCACTTAACATCAGGTGGGTCTCCTGCCCGTTTGACTCGATAATCTAAATCTCGATAGTACAAGGCAAGGTATGCATGATGCCCATGTTTTAATGTAGGCAAATATCATGAGGATCTTATTTTATAGACCAAATTCAAATTGATAAATTGATTGTTTGTTGTACTCACATTTTATTTCGACAAGTACCTAGTTCTTAAAATGTTTCTGGTAAAATAATATTTGGCTTTCAAAACTTACTACAAAACAAAAAGGTATTGAATAAAAGTTTAATTTTTAAATATTTTATGTAAAGAAATAATAATCGGTAAGTATCGATATAACAGCCCATCACTAGGCGACGAACGCGGAATTTGTTTCACTCGATAGTCGATTTCTTTCCCGGGCTTCCGAAAATGAGGGCTTTGTTAAATCGACTCACAAATTACTCCTCACTATAGCTACTCGCACTATTTATTGCTATACTTCATATTCCCTCAGCTTCGAAGAAATAAAAAAAGGTTTTATGTTACAAAAAGGCCCAAACCTCTTTGGTGAATATTATGACTAGAGCAAGAGTAATGTATTGACCACGTAGTGGTCTGTGGTCTCAACTAATTTGGGAAACAGACAAATCTTTAAAGTATCATCTCTCTAAAAGTTTCCTAAAGTTATATATTTGATTTACTATATATTTCGTGTACCTACATAATATGAGTTTGGGAAACAGGCATAAAGTTATGCCTGTTTTTTCTACACAAATCTACGTTTACTACACGATTAGATTCACAAATGATCATGACACAGATTCAAAAATAAATATAAATATATTTTTTAAATTATTTTTATCCTTTTAAATGTTCGTCCTAGTAATAAGAATAAATATTAATTATACAACTGTGTGGAGATGAAGCAACCGAGGAATTAAAGCCAGAATTTTTAAATTGTCATAAGTTTTTCTTAATTGTTATTTATGAAGATTTATTTATTTCCAACACAAACAGTATTAACAATATACTTAACCTAATAATAATCAATCAATCAATCTCAATTTAAAAAGTAAATTCAAATGTATTGGTTGAATAGTCCACTAAAACCGAGCGAATGCATTTTATTTCCAATTCCTTGGCTAAACTAAATTTTCCGATAGTGAATGGTTCGTTCCAAGATGGCCGCCGTGTATGTGTGTGTGGATAACAAGCAGTCACTCTTTCTCGCATATTTCCATTCGTTTTGACAGCCCTTTTCTTACGTTCAGTAGAGGGTTGTATGTGAAAAATCGGAAGGTAAGGAATTATCCACTAGAGATTTATCTGTAATATAAATATCTCTTAATAATAATTTTATATATAATGTACTATTAATTAAGGAACCAAGCTGTTACAATGTTAAAAAAAAAGATTTCAAATACAAAACACTTAAAAGTGATGACATCAACTAAAATTATAAGATATTATGATTTATGGCAGACTATTTAGTAGGTTTTTGACTGTTATTTATTTTTAATTTATACAACTTACTATAGACTGAAGATAGTCTTTAGTCCGAGGGGTTCAAGTGCACAGGCGTAATAAAAGATTGAAGTTGTCGACTAGTAGATAGTACCGGTGACCCCAGATCTAGTGCTTTCCTCGCTCAACGAATAAGTATCGCAATACAGTGAGGAAATGCTGTTTTAAAACACAGCCACAGAGACCAAACTTTTAAAATTTGTTTTAATTTTTAATTAATATTATGTAGGTTAAGAATATTGTATATTTGTGTATTGGATATAAATATCATTAGGTATTGACTAGAAATACAAAAATGACATTGTTTATCTAATAAATACATATACACTAAGAGCGCGTAAAACACAGTATGTGTTAAACTTAAGTAAGTCTAAAAACTAATTTTGTATGTGCAATTTCCTCGTAATCGAGTACCCCGCGATTTTTTTATAGAGCAAGGCGCAAACGGGTGGCTCATGTGTTATGTGATACGCCCATGGACACTGAGATACGATTCTTGAAGGACACTAAATAGCATTGGTTCGGAAATACTTCGAATCAAAGACTTTTTTAAAATTGGAATCTGGAACTCAGAATTCTAGTTCCCAAAAATTCACATTCGACTATTTCACCCCAACCCTCTGCCTTCCCCATCGAGTTCTCAAGGGTTGCTTGTTAGACTACAATATGGGATCGTGTATGTATTATTTACTTCACTATGAAATACTGCATTTTTCTATTCGAGGACTTGTCTACCCTAATTGGTACGACAATTTCGACGTCTAGAATCTAGCTTTTGCTTTTTTAACAAGCTGCAGGATCCTATGAATGCTCTTTCCTCATATACTATATTTTTATACTTCAAGTAAAATTAATTCACTCAGAATTTCCTAATAAAAAATGCGAGTTAATAAGTAATAGTAAGTCTCTCGCTGATAATTAATAATTAATGTACATAACTAAAGACAATTTTTATACTTTTAAATAAAAGCTTATGAACTGACACTTCTCAGATAAAAATGCGAGTATATAAAGTAAGTAAGTAATAGTAAGTCACTAAGTCTCTCGCTGAGAATTAATAGATCAGTTAAGTAACTAAAGACTTAAACTATAAACTGTTTTCTGTCTATAAATACTAGTTAGATAACTTGAATTCGAGTGCTTTTTGCGTCTTTTGCTTGACAATTAAAAGTTAATAAATTTGAATTCACACCCAAGAATCATTTAAGTGAAACTAAACACTAAAATATATTATAAATTTAAATAGAAACTTATTTATTCAAATGTGAGTAAGTCTCTCGCTGACAATTAATAATTTTGTTAACTAAAGACAATTTCTAAACTAATTTGCTTGTTAATAATAAAGAAAATATAGTTGGGACATGCAGATTATGTGTTTTATTTTTTCTCTACACACATGGTGCCTTGCATTATTTTCTTCATAAGTCGCTTAATGGTGCAACTCGTGGCTAAGATATGGGCGTAAGATTATTTATTTACATTGGTACTTAAAATAAAATATAATACAAGATTTTATGTGACACGAAGAGAAAAAAAGTAATACAAATTAAGTCAACGTATGGATATTTTTAAATAAGCAATTTCTATCTTATTTCTTTTCTATTTTGAAGTCGGTACATCCCACTATTTATAAGTCCGGTATGTTATATTTCTTTAGTGAATTTTCATTAACTAAAATAAAATTTCCTCGGGTTAGTTACGCAAAAACTAAGGCGTAGCAAAGCTTATTCGTAATCGCACTTAAAGCCTTATTTAACAGGAATCACTTACCTATAATTAAAACTAGCGTAAATAATTCTTTAACATTATATAGATAATATAGCAGTGAAGCTCACCTGTTATTAGTTTTTAAATTTAATGCACGGCTTATAAATTATTTAAATATTTTCCTTTGTGCTGTAACAGAGCAGTGTTGGCCTAGTGGCTTCAGCGAGCGACTCTCATCCCTGAGGTCGTAGATCTGATACGGCTGTGCCAATGGAGTTTCGTTTGCGCGTTTTACATTCGCTCGAACGGTGAAGAAAAATTCCTGAGAAAACCGGCTTGCGTTAGATCCAAAAAGTTGACTACTTGCCTATTAGACTAATGATGATGAAACAGATACAGAAATCTGAGGCCCAGACCTAAAAAAGGTAGCGACTGATTTATTTTATTTATTTGAGCTGTAATAACTATAGTTGCGTTTTGTGTTTCACCATACCAATACCAAACGATCAGCAGGAAGCAAATTACAATGCAAATGATCTAACATTTAAAACGATAACGACCCAAAACATCCCCTTAGAGGCATTTAACCCAGTAACCGATTTGTTAATAAAATACCTACGAAGATAACCTTGACATAGCCCTAGTTAGTATGCACGGCTTTATTTTAAAATCTGATGTATTAATTTGCAAACTTTTCGTTCAAGACAAAAAGACCCCAACTTCAACGGAATACAAGACAAATTCGCTTGAAGTCGGCCGGAAGGAACGCGACTCGTTTTCAAAAATGGAAATTTTACGCCAGAGCAAATAGTAAAAATGAATATTAAACTTAAATACAAGCTATTAAAGCGTAGAATTGATTGCAAAAAAACATGCACAAACGGCGTTTGATATATGAAAAGCTTATTTAGCACGTGGTTCTCGTGACGACGTTCGCAATTTGAGTATAAATTAGAACACTTATCTCGCGGTGTGCTTTGTCTCTATCTAACCGCGTACTACGAATGTGACTGTTTCATTCTGTCAGGCGTAGGGGTGTCTGCTACGTCAGCGATATCGATATTTCGATATCGTAGGGTGGGTGGCGGCTTATAAATTGTAAAATGATAAATGTGCTGCATTGAGGGATAGAGTAGCATCCAATATAAAAATGAAACAGGTAGTGGAGGGTGTTTTATTAAGAGTAGAGAATAAATCGAATGATAAATTTGAAATTGGAATATCGATACTCTTTCGCGACTCTAGTGATATTTAATTTGTCTGAAGCAACAGGTTATTAGCGCGGGGTTTCCCGCCTAACTTTCCGGGCGTTCGTTTTTTAAATTCCTCTCTTTCCCTTTCTAATTGGATTGCGTTCTCACTTGCCCGTGAATGAAACTTGTTGCTTCAATCATTTCGTATTTAAGACTTTATTTAAAGCACTACTAAGGAGCTATCGGACCTTAAAATCCACTGAAATTTTCCGACTTTGAACATTCCAACGTGACCCATAAAATTACTTCGCCGTATTTTACACCCGAACGCCTACAATTCGAGCGTAAAAATTAACACGTCCGATAGATTATAATTTTCCACTCAATAGATCTTATAATGTCAGTTACGAAAATATCCAAATGGGATTATGGGGCATGGATGTTTCGTTTTATTGCAAATCAAATTTACGTGGAACCACGCAATATCCCGTTTTGTACACATAAAAATTCTCTTTAGTCACGTGAAACGAAGCCCATAGCGTATCTCGAACCTACACGAATCTACATATATAAATATATTTCTACTCACCACCCAATACATTTTATCTATGTTACCGTTGCTTTACTAGAAAAGTTTGGCTTTCGAAAAATTACATGTCAAAAACTAGCTTTAAAGGAATTTGAACGTTGCCAGAGTGTATTAGAATATAAAATACAATAACAGATAAAGGTCGTTTGTTCTGAACGCACAAGCGTACCGCGATCAAGTCTCACGACGTATTCTCAAGGGGTGAGCGTAGTTCTTGCGCTTAGATATAAAGAAAGGTAGATACTTATGAAATTCGTAGGAAAAACCACCCTTCCCTATACTTATACAGCGCAGTCGATTCAGTTTTCGCTGAGGAAATTGTAGCGTAGTTTGAACGGTACATTCGCTTGCCGTGCGTCGCCTGGAGACGACGATTTTCTCGAATTTCCTTCGGGACGCGTCTCCGGTTTCCAAATTTGAATTCTATTCCATTTCGTTTTTTATCTGTGCGCTGAATTCACATGATTGAAGCGGGACCTCTTTCTTATTAGACTTTAGTTTTATTCTTTTTTACTGGCTGGTTTTAAAAATAATTTAATCGCGACGCGTAAACTTTGAAACTTTCTTCACGCTGCAGTAATCGGTAAGTTTTTCCCTGTTATAATGACAATTATGAATTATTTGACAATTATATATTTTTATAATATTTATAAATAAATTTGTAGAATCCATTTGTAGTTTCAGTAGGTATCATTGACACAATTTCAAAGATTTTTTTAAATTTTAAGTTTATTTTATAGTACTTGTGATTTTAAATAGTACATTCTTAATTTTTAAGAATCTCGGAATTAATAATAGAACTTACGAAAGTTATTATATATTTTACCGTATAAGTACGTTGATTTATGGGTTAGTACCTACTCGTAAAATTGATAATTTAAATCTGCCTATGTATTTAAAATCAACTTTTTGTTTATAGTCTATACATATCTTCTTTTTCATTCATTAGGAATAAAGTTTTATCCGAGTCTATACTTTGACGGCACGTTTATGATTAAGTAAACTTTATTACAGAAATATTCTTATTATTTACTTAATTTGATTTAAAAACAGTTTTAAAAAATAATTTATCGCCCTAAACAAATAATGTTTAATTTAAAGATCCTAATAACATTAATTTTATTGCTGGCCAGCAATGAAATATGATTCAAGGAGGAAAAGTAAAAAATATTTAAAAAAAGTACATAAGATTTTAAATATTCAAATTGACATGGCTGGTTATAAACTCGAAAATGTCAAGCCCAAAAAAATATTAGATTTCAAAAATGGAACGATGGGGTGAATGACAATTTACATACCTAGTTATATCAGGAATAGTTCCACCCTCGCGACCCTTCCGATCATGTATGTACGGGGTACAATCATGTAGGGAACGGAAAATCAATACCTTACCTTAGATTGATTTTTGAGTTTTTTCGGGGCTCCGAACACATTTTCATTTATTGTTATAAAAAAGAAAAAAAAATTGTTTATATTTTTAATAAGTCAATTTTATTGTCATAACTACAATAAGGTACAATTAAAAGAAACTTCGATTTAAAATCTCTATGCCGCAAACAAGTTCGTGTCGATTCTGTGGTAGGTATACAGATTATATGATATATTTAATTTCAGTTTCACACAAGAATCATTTTATAAATCAACAGATTTCTCAGAGTTAAATTCAGAGTCGATACTTAAAACCAACTCTCGTATGTTAAAAATGTATTGGATCTGCGATAGGTACCAAAGTTTTCTCTGGCAGTTAGGGTTACTTCTCAACTTCCTATATCTTTCGTGATCATTTGTTTTTCCTACAGTCAAGTAGATGTTCTGACACATGTTATTTTTGGGTCTTAATCATGACGCGTTCTTCACGTTCATTTCCTTCACCGTACGAGCGAGTGTTAATGTGCACATAGATAGAAAGTCCTATAGTGCAGATCCGGGTTCGAACCTATGACATCAGGAATGAGACTTGAAGCCACTAAGCCAATACTTTAAAACTTCGCAGTGTAATTTTATTCAAGAAAAGCAATTCTTACCGCGCCTTGAGAGAGATTATTATAGTTATCTTAAAAATTCCGATATTATAATAAATAATAACAAGATCGAAATTTAAAACGTAATAAATTATAGATTTAATTAATGAAACATCAAAGCGCGATCATAAAATTTTATATGCCTATTAATTGACAAAGATGTGTATAAAGATTGGCGTAGGTATCTATAAAATCTATTATGAGATATATTTATTCAAATTTAGAATTCACTGTGCTATATTTTACACAGGTAATCTAAACGGATGTTAGTTGAGACAGCCTCCAATAAAAGAGATTATTTATTTCTAGTATGACACTTCGTTCAGATTGTCTCTTACTACTTGGTAACTGGCTATTAAAATCCATTTAATTAGCACTATTGTCACGTTGACGTAAAATTATATAACCTAAAAAAATCAGTGGCGCTACGGCCACTTTAGGTCTGGGCCTCAGATTTCTGTTCCTGTTTCATGATCATTTAATAATCTAATAGGCAAGTAGGTGATCAGCCTCCTGTGCCACACGCCGTCGACTTTTTGGGTCTAAGGCAAGCCGGTTTCCGAGCGAATGTTAAATGCGCACATAGAAAAAGTCCATTGGACATTGGTGCACAGCCGGGGATAGAACCTACGACCTAAGGGATGAGAGTCGTACGCTGAAGCCACTACTGCTCCTCCTAATCCAATAATTAATAATAAAATAATATAAAACACAATAATATAACCTAATAACTATGGTAAAATCATAAGTAATACAAATCGATTTTAAATAGGTACTAGTGGCTTCAGCGTGCGGCTCTCATCCCTGAGGTCGTAGGTTCCATGCCCGGCTGTGCACCGATGGACTTTATTTATATGTGCGCATTTAACTTTTGCTCGAACGGTGAAGGAAAACATCGTGAGGAGACCGAAACACCCAAAAAGTCGACGGCGTGTGGCACAGGAGGCTGATCTACTTGCCTATTACATTGACTAATGATCATGAAACAGATAGATATGAGACCCAGAGCTTAAAAGGTTGTAGCGCCACTGATGTTTTTTAAATACTCTTGATACATCTGTGTTTTTAAATAAAAACTAATAAAGTCGGCTAAATTTTTAATTTAAAATTGGTATAATCCGCGCTTGATTCCAATATTTATCACTAGAAGTATTACTGGAGACGATTCTTTGTTTCCATCAAAAGGAAATAATATTACATATTAAAAACCGATTACAATATTGTATAAAATTATCTACCGTATTTCTTTTGTATAAAAAAGGCAAAAAACATCGGTTCATGAATGTATAATCCGCTTTTTCTATATGGCCCAATGTCTAAGCGTGGGTCATTTTGGAAATAAACTATGGTTGGGGCAGTCGACTCCACCCTCAATATTGTCAATCGATCAAACGTATGCAAACATACTCAAAACCGTCCTATCTCCACACACAACGTATATAAAACTAAACTCTATACACACGGAATAAGGATTATATTCACGGGATTCGTGTAAATTTTCCTTTGTTAATGTATATAAGTCGCAAGGAATGGAAAATGTATGGCCAAATATATCAAGTTACAATTCCATTAGGTTATTGTTTATATTTCGTGATAGAGTATTGAGAAATGCGTACTAGGGAGAGCTTATCCTGTTGGATATATTTACTAACTTGCAATCTGAACATTGAAAAACATACACGCTGGTTTAAAACACAAATAATTAAAAAAAATCGATTGACTTTGTTCTTAGTTGCTAATTGAGGTTGGGAATCTGAGAAGTTTCTCGTTGGAAAATTTGAAAATAGTAGCGAAAATGAGAGACTAATGGAAGAATGTGGAGGAAGCCTTCACTTCGCAAAGGAGGTCGTATTATAATAACATAAAGTTAACTTAGCTTTGTTGTAGTTCTCGAAAATAGGCTCTTTTTTATTATTTATGTTCACAATATTATTACATAATGCTATATAATCTTTTCTACAATATATGACAATTATGGTAAAATTACTTAAAATATATGTATATATATAATCAAAATTCAAAACAGCGGGTTAGGTATGACATAGGCGCTTAACAATATATCCAGTTTCGGATAAAGGTAAATTATTAATTTTTATTTATTAAAAAACCTAAAAAAGTGATAACACGCATGTAATCGGATTTCTTAACTTAATAATTGAGATTTGAGTTAAAATAAAAACATTTACCTGATAACATTAACACAACTAACACGTCTGAACACTAATGTACAACTATTTTGAATGCCACAAAACTGTGCCTGTATCTGTTCGAATAAATTATAACCATTTTTTGTCCCCGAGCGGTGAAAGGGTTAATTCTATAGAAACTTATGGGTCGTGAATTTGCATATAATTTCTAGTTTATTATTTATTTTCGAGGGGAATCTTTTGTTATGGTAACTTTTTTCAGGGTTGATGAATTGGCTGTATTAATATGGATTATGTAGGTTTGAGAATTGTAGTTTGTATCAGTCGCTGACAGTTACCGGGTGTGTACTTATAAAATTATTTTATTGGCATAGCTAACCAATGCAAAATGTTTCGACTCTTGAACTCTTTTCTTAACCAGTAGCCTTATAAAGGTGCGTTTATGTTCGCGACGCTAAGGTATTTTCTCGTTAGAAATCCCTTCAAAAGTTCAATTGTTTAAAGTTTTAAAAGATCATTGACCTCTATGGTCAATACTGATTGCGATCATTAATATAATGTAAAAAACTTGAATTATTGGATTTAGTGAATACTTCATATGGCGGTTGAGTTCTCAATTTAACTATAAATTTATTTGACTATAAATCCTAGTTTAACTAATAACATTTTAAACGAATATATCTATATATATTTACTACTCGTTAACATCAGCCTCCTGAGGCTGACACACGCCGTCACTTTTTGTTTCAAGCCGAATTCCTCACGATATCTTCACCGTTCGAGCGAAATTTAAATGCGCACATAGAAAGAAATTCTATTGGTGCACAGCTGGGGATCGAATCTACCACCTCAGAGATTAGATTCGCACGCTGAAGCCACTAGATTACACTATAATTGATTTAAACCAATTCAGTTAAGACTCCAATACTTGTGGCGTTCAACATTTAAAAATGTGAATATTTTTATAAAATTACCTACGTAAAATGTATTGCGATGGAACGATGCAGCGTTGGCTATTGAATAAAATATGGTAATAAAGAGCTCGACTATGAAAAGGCAATATAATCTTCGCTGTGTACCTAGTGAGTGACACTGTATACGATAATTTTTGTGCTAAGGGACTGTGTGACTACTCTTTTGTATAGAAAACAAAATAGAGAGATGTATGAATGTAGTTAGAATTTATGTCTTAGAATCCGCTCTCTAAACTTCAATGCATAGTTGTTTTGAATGTGTGAAATTCACACACCTTTACATACCTACACACTTTACTGTTCCATTATTCTAAATTTGAAAAATAGGTTATATACCTAACACTTTATTTAAAGCACAAAATGCGAAAATAGATAATGTCTGACAGCGTTTCTTTTTTAAATTAACGTTCATAGTTGCCACCACATCATATATAATATATATGTTACAATATATCCATAATATATAACATCAGAGCCTCGAATTGTTCCATGTTATGTCCAAACGTGTATTTTTAAAGGAAATCAGCAACTTCAATGAATTTTTAAGATCACCCTAAAAACGCACACAATTATATATCCACACATTACACATTCACACACACACCTCAACAAGCAATTTATTAGTACATTGTCTTTATTAGTAAATAATGTTCGTCTGATTATGGTGTAATCCGTTTCGGCTATTTTTTTAATCTTAAAATTAAGACTTACAAAAAAAGACTATTTTTGGAAAAATTATTTTATTTGCCAATCATTAACTTCAGTTACAGGCTTCTAAAAAGAAGAGCTAAGATCCCAAGACTTCTCTTTCCGTAGCCATCTGTTGTGCAGAGCATGTATTTTTTAAAGACATTCAAACCCGTGAGACAGGGGTCATAATAACCAAATGGTTCCCATTCAAGAAATCCTATCAGAAGGGTTAGATCACAAAGGATGAATTTCCGGTTCATCGGACGTTTTGTGGCTACGATATTAATAAACAGAGATAATAAGAAATTTGATTATATCTATTTATTATTACTCGTTAGGTTTTTATTATGCGAAGATAAAAGAATTGTATAATATCGCATCTATAGAACATAATTTAAATAATTCATTGGTACAAAAAAGTAGTACCTAGTAAATTGTGCAGAGTCAATTAAAAAAAGTTCGTTGGAACGATGGCGAGAGGTGCACAGGATTTTAGGGTTTTACTTCTAGATGCCCATTTTTAACCAACTAACAGAAATCTTTGTAACCGAACCGAGCATAATACCGAAACCGACTAATAATAAATTAATTAGTTCTGTGAAAAATTAAGGATTTTTCTAAATCAGCGTCTTCGTTTAATCAAAGAACATAAAAATATCTTCTAAATTCTGTATAGTTGAGAACTTGTAAATCGTCTAACCCAAACAGTTGAAGTATCAATAACAAGTATTGGCAAAAACACTATTCAAATATTTAAAAAAAGAACACACCGCTAACAAAACAAACATTTCACGGGTTTATGCAACAAAAAAATGCACTCGTCTATCGCATACACAATGATCTCGTCCCATTGTATTGAATTTGACTAACCTTTGTTTAAAATACTGATTTATAGGCTATTAAAACCCTTTTCTATTAATGTATAGATAAATTTATGCGTATTATTCGATGTAAAAAATGTTTCCGATAATTTATCGGTAGCGTGTAATAACGAAGGGGTGCGCCGCGTCCGTTAAAGATGTTCTTTTTTCAAAATCGTTGACAGACGTTGAGATTACGATCTATTCGAATTTCGAATTTGAATGGTCATCCTTTGATCATGTTTTTTAATTGGCTATGGTGTATTGTAATAACCGATGTTATGGTAATACTAATTAATTGTCTGTGGGCTGTAAAATGTCAGATAAATATTTTACTTGTCATCGATATTATCCTTTGTTAGTAGTATAAAGTTTTTTTTTAATTTGTGTTACACCATACCTTCTATGGTAATTGTTTAACCGCCAAAAAGAACTGATAATGACAAAGTGTCATTCATATGTCAAACTATTATTTTGTTATTTGACACTTTGGCATAGGCTAATTAATATCTTTCGCTACTCTGTTTACAATAGGAAAGTGTACGATTAAATAATTAAGGAAGTTGGTTCAGAAATCTCTATATGGAGTTTAAACTTTACAACTTCTTAAGAATACTTTCACTAACCGAACTGGGTAAATGGCGTGAAAAAAGTAATTCTCATTCATAAAACAATTTTCTCAGGAGCTAGAGAAAGACCGCACCGCTAATGTAGAGCACCGTCCCTCTTCCACCTACTTTTAATGCACTTTCTCTAACGTTTTATACCTCTTTTAAGACTTGCTGAGACGAACGTGCTTTAGTTTTTTTAGTTCTTGAATTTTCCCTTTTAACGAAAGTTCAAGTTTTACTTACAAGTGTTGTCAATATGAAATTAGATCACAGAATACGATTTGGAACAAATTGCAGACTTGTCTATTTTAATATAATCTATATTTCAAATTTTAAATTTCGAACCATTATCCGAATCGAGTACAGCCAATAAACTCCTATTTAAATAAACCAATCAGTTGTAACGATTTTTGAATATCGAACTGTAATCCTTTGAGTGGCACTTTGCACTGAATGGGATGCTACGCATTGTATGCGTAATTTATTGTCACATTTAATAGGGAACATCTTACAATGGTCGGTAATGTGGCGGGTACAACGTGTTTGAGTAGCAAACATGTAAAAAAACAAGTTGAAGTAGTAGTTTCTTAAATATATTTAATACTGTTTACAATAATAATAATAAAGCCATTTTAATTCATACTATTAAAAATTACATATCAAATGGGTGTTAGTCATTATACTTTTAGTCTCCGTTAGTTATTGTTATTTCCATTACTTCGTGTTCTGCAGTATGTACCTCTTTTGGGTATAGGACTCCTCCAGAACCTTCCATTTGTACCTGTTCTTAGCCATCTATTTCTCCCCTTGTTTCACTTTCCTGGAGGTCCAGCTTCGGCTTGTATACTGTTACTGAATCCATATTTTGCGTTGATAAAAAAAAGGGTTTCCTGATCTTTGTGAGTCTTGTCACTAATCAAACATTTTTGTCATTTAAATAAACCTTAAATATGTTTTAATAAAACGATAATATGTTTACTTCACCTAATTTGAGAACCACAGATATATAATACACAGAGTTCGTAGAGAACTGAGAAGCTCTCTTCACTATGCTATTAGAAACTTTGGGCATAAATGGGACCTCGGCAAGAGACTAGCACCCTATAAGATGGATGATTGGACATAGTGAGTTGGCCATGGATGCCACAATGCTGGTAATGGAGGGAGATGAAGGAGAAAGAAAGATGGCTGTGGATGATAATTCAAAATATTCTTTATTTAACAAGTCAATAAAAAAATTATGGCTCAAATCAATGGCTAAGAACTGGCAATACTCTACGTCACCGTTTTATTTCTTGAAGTGAAACTTGTTTAGGCGCATGAGGGTAAATTTTTACGAAAACGTCACGAAGATGTGCAGCGTTTTTGTCGAAGAACAGGGAGAGAGCGATTGAGACCGATTGAGATTTTCAAAATAGAATTTCGTAATTTATGAAATATTAGTATTTTATATTTTATGCAAAATAATTTATTGAAATCTTAAACGACGAATTCTAAATTAAAATGCCACGTGTTTTTATTATCGAAGAAATAAATTAAAGAAATTAAGTGTATTATTTTTGTAATTTTCGACACTTTTAATATTTTAATGACAGTTAAATTCCTTAAGGTGCGCTTACACTGGCAACTAAAATTGCTCAATCCAGTCAATACTCGTCAATTATGACGTCACGACTACATCAAGCAATTTACGGCAACGGCAACAAGCATCAATACTGCGCAATACAATATTGAGCGATATGGCGCAACTTCATCAACTAGGCAATACTGTCATACACGAGCATTTCAGTTTTCGCTCGCTATGGACGATATTGTTCTTGCTGCGGCTGTAGTGCTTTTTTATTATTAATCAAAACCAAAAGAAAGAAAAGGAATAGGCGTATCTGGGTGCGATCGTTTTTGGCAAAGAGGACAAAATTTTCATTAGTACAGAATTAGAAAATTGTTCAAAAACTTTACTAGAATGTCACGAACAGACTTTGAATTACTTTTGAATAAAGTTAGCCCATTAATTAAGAAACAGACGACCAACATGAGAGAACCAATTTCTGCATCAACAAAACTTGCTTTAACCCTTCGATTTCTGGCAACAGGAGATTCATACAAAAGTTTAAGTATCTGTTTAGAATTTCTGATAGTTGTATTGCATTATTTGTACCTACTGTATGCAGAGCTATTGAGAAGTTCTTCGAGAATATAAACAGGAAACAGTTCAATTTCACACTGTTGTTAATTAGCACACTTAATTATTCGAACATTTCTTTGGCTTTGCAAAATTCCAAATGAATCAATTAAAAATACGACAAAAATAATCAAGCTGTTGCTATGTTTACTAGAAAGGTAAAAAAAAAGAACACCGTTTGTGAACCAAAACAGAATAGTTTAATTTATAAATAATTATAAAATATATTATTTAATTATTTATAAATTACAACTTAACTTAACTTTTATTTTAATTTATTATTTTTAATTTATTTATAACACAACAAACAGAGGCTGACTACGCGCTGGACTCTTGTCGCGCGCTATCCTACTTCCACCCGACCTCTCGCTCTCCCCGCCAAGCAAGACGGCAAGCCGCAAAACAAACAAGTGCGAATGAGATATAACAAAAATTGCTAGGAATTTCCAAGTCCATTGATATTGTCAATTCGTATCTGCGACATTGAGCGATATGAAATATCTGGACAATTAGAAGCAATATCGCCGAAATAATTTATTGAAATTTATTGAATTTATTGAAATTGCTCCATTAATTGCTCCAGATCGGTCCATTGTGTTGCTGAGAATTATTGCCCTCGTTAAGGACCATTACATATCTTACATAATATTATCTTACTTTTTCCCTCCCTCTAAGTCTCGGAAATCTAAAGTTTTAGATTTGTATAAATATGAACAAGAGTTAGAAAATTCGTTTGCCAAAGAAGTTTCACTTCTGACGTGTAGGTACGCACTTTTATTTAGAAAATGTAAGCAACTGTTTCAAATATTATAGATTAGCTTATGGCAACCGTGGTGTATAAGAATTTACTCCGACAGTAAAACACCAATAAAATATCAGCGTGAGAAGAAAAAGTTGGTAACATAAAATGGCGTATGTCGGGCCAAGTTTCGTTTAAAAGGGGTTATAAATAAAATAATGTATTCAGTCGTTGGATGTGCAACTTATGTGTGTAAGTTCAGAAACCACTCCAAGAAGTGTGGAAGTTTTACCAACAATATATTTGTCTGCTAAGCGTATGTAAGGTGTAGGTTTTAGTTATGAGCGAAAATAAATTATTGCGATCTTTAATAATAACTTAGACTCATTTATTCGTTGAAACATTCACTAAATATACACACACTTATAATAAATAACAATTTATATTTTATTTTTCAAGGACCTCTTGTAGAGTATAGGCCTCCTCCAATTGGCTCCATCCCTATCTAGAGTTTTATTCTGTAGTATTATTTATTTATAGCAATACTAGCTGACCCGGCAAACGTTGTTTTGCCATGTATTAGTATTATTTCTAGGATTTTTTTTTTAGTTTTTTAGTAATAGGGGTGAAATATAGATAGTAGCCGATTCTTAGACTTATTGAATATGCATAAAAAATTTCATAAGAATCGGTCGAGCCGTTTTGGAGGAGTATGGGAACGGACATTGTGACACGAGAATTTTATATACATATCTGTTATAAAAGAAAACACTTAGATAATATACAACGCCAAAACAGATGCAATGTTAAACAGAACAAATATTCATTAATAAAAAAGAAAACTGAAATTAAACATTATCAAAGTACAACTTAATATTTTTTTATATTATTAAATAGACCTAATAGACGAAGTATTTCCGAACCAATTCGACTTAAGATCCTATAAGAAAACAGCACACCAATTCTTAAAATGCCGGCAACACTTGCGAGGTTCCTGGCAATGTGAGTGTCCATGGACGGTGGAATCACTTAACATCACACAGGTGTGCTTCCTGCCCGTTTGCTTTATATTACATAAAAAAACTATGTTTTGTAAGCAAAGGTTAGAGTAAGACCAGTTTATTGCAATTGTTTCACTAAGTTAAGTAAATAACCTTGTGTTCTTTGTTAAATATTAGTTATAATAATATTATGTATTTATGTACAAACAGAACACGTATATAGTTAGGAGGTATTAGATTAAAAGGGTGCAGTTTTGATAGTAATATTTTTACTGTTTCTTCGCATAAATAAAGGTAATCGCTACCGCTCATCACTTACCACCTTATACCAAACGAGACCATTATAAACGCAAACAAACTACTTCGTATTTTCCGCATACATTTCTATACATATTCTTTAATTTTATGATGTTTTTCGAAGCAACTTTATTGGGAATGTTTAGAATATGTTTTGTATTCGTTTTATTGTAACGACTATGATTTTTATAAACATATTTTATGAGTAAGCACTGCCCCCTTTTTTTTTTTTAACCTTTTTAACCCACGGTTTTCGCAGTGGCAGCGTTTCTTGTGGTTGAAGCGGGTTTATTCTGTATGTATCCAGAGCGTACCCTAATTAAAAGTCCGTGTCCGTGGCTCGGGTCCATAAATGTATTACGAAACATTTTCTTAAATCAAATTTGAAACATTTCTCCAGTCCTAAAATTATAATTAAGTATATACAGTGATGGCTGTAATAATTGATTTGTTACTTGCTCACTCGCACTTCTGTTTTTACTTGCTCTAATAAATCCAAAGTTGCAGTTTGTAAAATATTTTCGTTAATAGCTCCATAGTTCCTAGTCTCAGAGCTACATCACTGGAAGGACGAACTGTTGGAAGACTTTTGACTTTGAGGGAGCTAAATTTCTAAAAAGACAATTCAAATTACTAAAGGCTGCATCCACGGCGGATTCGTCGACAGCTTTGCGATTCTGTAACTCACTTTTCAAACTCACACAGCGGTTTTCACAGCAGCGGTCGCGCTCAAATCATTAATTAAAGCAGCAATAAAGCAGTCATTTTACGATTTGGCATTCAATAAACTACAAGCTCCCTCCTTATCAGAATGCAAAATCATAAAATGACTGCTTCACGACTGATTTGAGCGCGACCGCCGCTACGAAAACCGCTGTGAGAGTTCGAAAAGTGAGTTACAGAATCGCAAGGCTGGTACTGGTAGGACGAACTGTTGGAAGACTTTTGACTTTGAGGGAGCTAAATTTCTAAAAAGACACTTCAAATTACTAAAGGCTGCATCCACGGCGGATTCGTCGATTGACTTCGAAACGTTTACGTTTTTATCCACTACCATTAATACACTACTGGAGTACATTTTTCTTTTATCCATGTTCATTCGTAGACTTTTTGAGGGTCTCTGATGGTCGACTTGCATTCAGTTGAGATCTTGCCGAGGTTCTAGCATCTTAACTATATTCACAAAAGTTTGGGGGATACAACATCGCCCCGTGTCACCTCGCTGAAGAGGAATCACCTTGAAGTCTAATTGTCATAGTGTAGTAGTATTTTCAACACAGCCCAAGTTTCAATGGAATCGCAGGCTTTTTCGTAATCTACAAAAGCTGCATAATGGTAAATTGCACTTTTTAGTTTAACGATCTGCCTAAGTTTGTGGTCGATTTATCAATAATAGTAAAGTAATATTCTAGATTATTATATGGGAACTAGCTGACCCGGCAAACGTTTGGACATGTATATTATTTGTGGGAAAAATTTTTTAGTTCAATAAAAATAGCTATCTACAATACAAAAAATAGGGGTTGATCGTAGAGGGGTGAAAATTAGGGGTTGTATGTATTATTGTATGTCGTATCATAAAAAAATAAAAACAAAATTTTTTTTTTTGGGGTTGACACCCCTTATCACTTAGGGGGTAGAAAAATAGATAGTAGCTGATTGTCAGACCTACTGAATATGCATATAAAATTTGATAAAAATCGGTCAAGCCGTTTCGGAGAAGTATGGTAACTAACATTGTGACACGAACATTTTATATAAGTACTAGATGATCCGGAAAACGTCGTTTTGCCATGTATATCATTTATAATTAAAAATAGGGGTTGATCGTAGAGGGGTGAAAATAAGGGGTGGTATGTATTTCTTAATGCTGTATCATAAAAAAATTAAAAAAAAAAATTTAGGGGTGGACTACCCTTAACATTTAGGGGGATGAAAAATAGACGTTGTCCGATTGTCAGACATACCCAATACGCACACAAAATTTCATGAGAATCGGTCAAGCCGTTTCGGAGGAGTTTAATTACAAACACCGCGACACGAGAATTTTATATATTAGAAAAGATGATATACTTTTTTATGGACACGGAATATACGTATAGGAAAGAAAATTACAAAGCCTTTCGTCTCGACTTTTCCTTTGCTAGCGTTTGACAAAACAACCCTCTCGCGTATGCGAGTTACACATTATCTATTGCTACGTAGAACAAGAATACATGGAGTCACTGCTAGGTAAAATGTGAACTTTTTGTTTTGTAGAAGAATGTTAGACAATAGTTTAGTCAAAACCAAGTCATTGTTCAGAAGCGCGGCAACCAAAATTAAAGTAACCATGATGGTCACCAAGCTTTGAAAGGAGATGGCACTATAAGAAAAAGATTCGTTTATTTTTAACAGAACAATACGTGCTTGCTTAATGCTAAGTGATATTCTCATGGACATATTTAACGCCTGAGTGCGTTGTCGGCTTTTTAAAAATTAGTACGCTCATTTCTTAAAAGTTGTCATTTGATTTTGAGTTATACAGAAGTTTAAACATAGCATTTTACAATTGGTAAAAATCTTTTTATTATGCAAATAGTTGAAAAATATGGTATATACATTAAATAGGAACCCACTAACAAAAATATGTCCTATTCTTCATAATAACAATCAACACTTTTGTCAAAATAAATCCGTCTCCACATATTTCCCTGTTCTAAGTCCGTCGTATGACACATGTGCGACACAAAGAGAGTAGTATTGATCTAGTGCCTCCTTCCTTTTGTAATACACTCAGATACTATAGCTTATCTTTTTTCAGTGAAACATCCTTTTCCTCGCTTTCATTGAATAAGTATAGAAAACGTTTTTTTTTATAAAGATTTTGTATGAAATCTACATATAAACATACAATGAAATACACATAAACTTGGCGCGTGGTAGATAGCACCGGTCACCCCAGAGCTGGTGCTTTCCTCGCTCAACGAATAAGTATCGCAGTACAGCGAGGAAATGCTGCCAGCGTTATAGGTACTCTGCCACAGGGACCAAACTTTTTAAATTTGTTTTAATTTTTAATTATTATTATTATATCGGTTACGAATATTGTAAATACTGTATTGTTTTTATAATAAAAATCTTTACACAAATATCAAAGTAAATCAAAGTAATGAATTGTACCAAGACAGATAAATAGTTCGGGCTACGCTTTTCAAAATTAGGTTTTTAACTATAAAATCAAACACAGTTTTTCCTATTTATATTGTTGCGTGTAGTGCTTAGATCTATATATGACGAGGCGTTAAAGGTAAACTTAAGTTTGACGTTCAAAAATAATATTTTCAGAATACATTATAACCTAGGACAGCAATTTCTTAGCGAATGTTAGCGCCAAGAAAATGACATCAAACTTGGCTCCGTGCGATAGCCACAAACTGCAGCGAAACCAATAAACGCGTTGTCATCTCGCTCTGATTGATCTTTATTTTATGCGAAATATCTATCTATCCCTCTCACGCCATGGAGCAATGCCAACGATTTCAGTGTGGTGAAAATGTGTTTCCGTTTTATTTGAATTTTTATATCCTAGTAATAATCGTAAGATATTTACGTAACAATTTTTGACTTCGAGGAGTCAAAGATGTATAATACTGTATTGATTCTATATGTTATCTTTTATAAATTTTATTACCTTACTATGATATTAGAGTGGATTCTTCTGTCGCTCTCTTCATTTCTGAAGGTCGTGTCTTCCTCCACCCTCCCATCTTCGGCAAGCCTCTGCGCCTGGGAGATGGTAAGACCTCTCTGCCTTTACTTGATCGGTTCAGCGAGCAGGGGTCTGGTGCCCTCCACTCTGCTAGTCACGATAAGTTTTTCTGAACTTTCTGGATCTCTGCGTGTCCAAAAAACTTAGCATGCGTTGGTAACATAATGTCGAAAGACGATTTTTTGTTCGTTTCCTTTCTTTTTCTTTCGAAGTAAATATGATATTGTATCTTTAAGCGGCGTGAACGCTAATTGCAGTCGTGCAAAGGCTAACATTATATCAACATCAACGAAGTGACAAGTGAGGCAAGCACGAAAATTAATTATTTTACTAAAATAATGCAATATTTATCATTTTTCGTACTGAGTTTAATTGTACATTTACGTGCTTCAGACGCAATAGATATTTTTCCAGATTTCCAAATAACACTTGCTTCTAACCTGTATGTCTATGGGTACAAAGTTACTCTTAGATCCAAAATGTACGATTGTTAGCCATGATTTCTGGCCTATAAAAAATTAAAAGGCCGGCAGCACACTCGCGAGCTCTGGTATTGAGAGTGTCCATGGGCGGCGAAGATGAACACTGTATGCAAACATAATGCAATAATGGTACGAATTATAATTTGTTAAATACACCTGAAAAAATCTTCACCTAAAGTTTATAAAACCATAATGATTTAATAAATACCTAACGCCGTAACTCTGTGGGTTTTTCCTCGGGTTTTTATAAGAGTACATTAAATACACAAATTCACAAGAAAGGGTATTGCTTGAAAAGTGAAAAATCGTTACTAGCCCATAATATACGGCTAGGAGTGCGGTTGACAGCTCGAAAAGGATTTATGAATGTTTCCCTTCGCGATAGAATAACGCCGCAATGTTACGTAAAGTGCGCTCAACATTTGAGTTATAAAAAACTAAGGGGCGCACCCGGCTTCGTCTGCATACGAGAACCTATATACGTTATAGTTTGTTTAATTATTAGACATATTCACTGGCGCGCGTGGTTTGTAGGTAGAAACGAAATCCAAAAGATCTCGGAATCTAAGACTCAAATATTCAGTATTTACAAAATTCTTATCCTACATAGTAATAATAATAATAATTAAAACTAATTAAAAAAGTTTGGTCCCTGTGGCAGAGTACCTATAACGCTGGCAGCATTTCCTCGCTGTACTGCGATACTTAATAATAAATAAAAATACTTAAAAATTGTCTTTTGTTTCGTCCCCGTGGCAGTGTACCTTTAAAGCATGTCCTCGCTGTATTATATTCGTTGAGCGAGGAAAGCACCAGCTCTAGGGTCACAGGTACTGTATAGTAGACGCCAACTCTTAAACCCCACGGCCCAAGAGTCTACTCCAAAGGGAACAAAATCAAAGTTGGAGGAGAGATTTTTATTAAGCCGTTTATTATTTACCACCTGCTCTGCGGCCGCGTCAGCTTTTTCTTATATAATAATATGTTCAACACTTAAGACTCTTCGGGAAATTAAATAAGAAACATTATTATTTAATTTATTATGTATTCTTTTTAAGGCATTTTTTTGAAGTTATACTTCTTTAGGCGCGTTATGAAAAATTGATGAGAGTGAAATTTTACGATGCTCGCGCACCGTGACACAAAATTAACAGAATGAAGTTGCCCACAGAAGATACGGCATTGGACATAATAATAATAGAATTTATGTTACACTTAATGTAAGAGAATAATAATAAATATTTATTTATTTAACTTTTCACGTCATGTAAACTGAACTTTATTGACTATAATGACTCCTTTTCCAGTCTTTGATTATTTAATTGTAATTAATTATTTGCATGCAATCAAAAACTATTTTTAATAATGCCAAAGAAGTATAACTTCTTACGCGCGTACATAAGTACACGCGTAACGCACTACTTGTACTAATAGGCCTTTCGTCATTGTTCCTCGTAGGCTAAATAGCCTGTAAGCTTAAAATTTTGTCTAAATAGACAAAATTTTAAGCTTACAGCTTGACAGCTAGCATCTTAGCAGCTACAAATTTCAATATAAAACAAATAATTCCAGTAAAAAAAGTCCATAGTAAAACTACAATAGTTGCTTCGTTGAATTCGGTTTATACTATTGTTTAATTTCCAAGCTTAGGCATTCGTTAAAAACAGTATAATATATGTTCATAAAAAATCCTACGTAAAGGACTTCTCACCAACGTTATCACGTGGGTATTGATAGAATTAATTCTATGCAAGCTACAGACACGCAAATCACTGCCAAATATTTTCATAAATAGTTGTGTGTATTGTAATGCAAATTTGCTCCAATTAGGTCCAACGGGGGCCAACATCTGCCCTCATTTGCCTAACAAAAGATCACTCACCTTTAAGCTTTCTGGTTTAAAAGTACCAGAAACTTATTATTTTATCAAATAATAATCACATGTTTTATGACACAAAAAATATCAAAAATGAACGATCCGTTTCGCGCTGTAAACATATAAAAAGCGCGACTCTCTGAAATAGTAATACTAATGGAACACAAAGACGAGATCTTTATTTATTAATAATTACCAGTTAGTAAAGGCAGGTAGGGATAAATTGTATGCCAAAAGAATATTTCATTAAATAAATTCAAAGACGTGTGCAAAACTATACGTTTTTGACATTCGAATCGGAAAGAATCTTATCCTAAGGATCTGTTTCACAATGTACGGATAAGTTCTACTAAGTTCCAAATTAGCTATTTATTACTTATTGGTTGGATAAACACTATTGTTGCGTTTCACGACAGTCAGATAGCGATATTCGTCACATAAAGTCCATCATAAGTTATGAGTCCGATGAATGTCAAATAGCACAATTTATCTTCCAAATAATTTATGTGTTGCATAGCTATTTGGTACTTTATCCATACATTGTGAAACTGACCCTAAAACATAGAGGCGGTTCTATGCTTCTAATAGAATACGAATTGCAAATTTTGCGTTGCAAGATATGCGGAAGGTGTTCACATAAAACTTATCAAAAACCAAGATTAGAATATTTATCAAGCAAAGAGTTTACGATGTATCTACAAAGTCGGCCAAGATAAGCTTATAGGCTATTTCCTTGAGATACGTCAGCCCTACCCAAGATTACAGTACGCCGTAATGCGTGCCACTAAATGTACTTCATTTTTGAAGGCAAGTTTATGTAACGCTTAGGTATTTTCTCGTTAGAAATCCCTTCAAAAGGTCATTGACCTCTGGGTCAATTATGACTTTGTTCATAATAGACAATTGTTAAAAATCAAAAGGAAAAATACGGCGAATGAGTTCTCGATTTAACTATGAATACTAGTTTCACTACTAACATTTCAAATGTATCTATATTTACTACCCGTTTACGAACCTGACGCCGTCGACTTTTTGGGTCTAAAACAAGCCGGTTTCGGTTCTGAGTAAAATGCGCACATAGGAAGAAAGTCCATGCACAGCAGTCAGTGCACAGCTGGGGATCAAAACCTAAAACCTCAGGGATGAGAATCCCACGCTAAAACCACTAGGCTAACACTGCTCTCTCTCTCTCTCTACCCGTTTACGTCTTATAGAATTAATTCTGCAGACGACGTTACGGATCAGCGAATATGTAAAAATGATAAATTCATGTTCTCAATACGATATTAAATCCCTCAATCCAAACGCGTCCCAAAATTGAGTACACGAAAAACCCAAAGCCAACATTCCATTATAATCCTTTAGTTAACCAATGTCTTGTGAGATTAAATTTCCAACTACGAAAAATACTTCACATACGCGCTCTTTAATATCTGATGTTGTGGCAACGTTTTTTACAACGAATATAAAATATACAATTTTAGCATAGCGTCAGTGACATTGTGTACCATCCATCTTTTCGGGTTTAGTTTGCCGTCCCTTTCTTACACGTAGCGCCGTCTCGCCGGATTTGTAGTTGCCCCCCTAAGGGTGGTAGCCGTTTGAGGCAAGTCAACTCTTTGGGCATTTTTCATTCGGAATACGTAGGATATGAAGAAATGTATTGCGAACTCAGGCGAGGTATGATTTTTCTTCTATGTCGACTGTTTGCTTCAAATGTATGATATGAAAATTTAAGCAATACAAGGATAAAGAAATGTCGAATCTTAAGTGGGATATTCGTTTGTGACAAGTTTATTAGATTTTTATATTACCTTGGTATGAGTATTGCTAACGGGTTGAATGTTTTTTATTAATTTATAAAGATAAGGGAAAGAATATTGTGTCTACATAGTTCTTTCATACTTGTTAGGGTCTTAGCGACATTTTAGGATTTTATATTCCTTGGTTAAATAAAGTATTAGTATTGATTTAAAATACTACGATTTTTTAAAAGATTGAATTTTCCAGATTTCTAGCAGTGAGTGTGTCTATGGGCGTATCACTTAATCAAGCGAGCCTCTTGCAAGTTTATTTTCCGCAGTAATAATTGCGTAAATTTGAGTCAGCATTATCAACCTCGAAATAAAGTGACAGACAATTTGTGTTTTTTGCAATATTTTTGTATTCATCCAGTAAGGCTATACATTACGACTAAATTGAAGGGGGGATTATGGGTCATATCTAGTCATACAGGCAATAGTTATCATGCACTAAGCCCGTTATTCCGATCACACTTCGCTTATATTTGCTAAAGAGCCGTTCGGTTTTCGTTCATTCGCATCACGCGGGCTACGTGACCCCGCCTTCTGCTGTACCAAGACGGTATTGGTATAACGTGGTTTGTGTTTAAATTAATCGACTTGGAAGGTCAGTAGCATATGTCCAGTAATATGACTTAAAACCCAACGCAGAACTTTCAATGGCTGGACCAAATGTTTTCCGTTCAAAGCTGCGGTGTCAAAGAGATTAATGACAAAAAACAGGACTTAGAGATTTTTGTGTGTTTTGAAAGCCTTCTATTTATTAGAGCGTTGGAGGAGGCTTGGGGGAGGCTTTTACCCGAATGGGGTCCATGCATTAAATTATAAAAATAATAATAATTATATTAAAATAAAATTAATTAATTAATAATCAAACAATAAATAAATTAAACAAATAATAATTACAAAATATAATTTATAATTAGAAATCAAATAATTCACATAAGCGTAACAACTGTTATTGATTATTATAGACTAATAAGTACAAAATTGCATTGTTAAATATGTACTATGCATGGAATTAAATAAAGCTTTTTACTTTTACTTTACTATTTATAATTTTTAAGCAAATATGTTTCACTTACCAAAACCTGCCTATCACTTACTCCGCTGTTACTGCACTTACCCTGAAGTACTGACACATTTGTAATGGCATTTGTATAGTCTTTTATTGACATAACTTTAACAAATTTAAAGAATACACTTTTTTACCGGATTGAAGTTATGTATTATTATAAATTTACACACACACTCTGTGAGTCATTTCTGCTAAACCCCTGCATCTTTTAGTCAATATCAACTCCGGGGAAATAAATACAGATAATACAACTTTTTCTACAGCTGTGATACTTTGTGACATTCAACACCTTTTGTCTTCAGTCACCGTGACCACGCACGCTGTAAAGCACGCGAAACGTTGGAAAAATTTAAAATTATGTTTACATATTACATTTATTTTGTTTACATATTAACTTCAATCCGGTAAAAAAGTGTTTTGTTTAAATGTTATTTGTGCTTCGTGATACTTCCAACTAAATCTATTGTTAGATAGTTATTAGATAGATTAATAGTTCTATAATCGCATTAATTTAAGAAATAAGAATAAATAAACGTTACGTTATCTCTTTAAATATAAATATTAAAATTGATTCAGACAAACGTGATTTATACGTAAAAATATTCGTACACGACGTACGTACGATCTTGAAATGTAAATACTACACAATACAAACGCGGTTTCAGAATATCTAATGCGCTTGGAAAAATGCGAAATTATTCAATGGAAAATCTACTTAAGTGACGAATCCCTATTCGTAGCTAGGTACTATATATATAAGGCACATATATATTATATGTACCTTATATTATATGTACCTTATATTATATGTACCTTAGTTATATTATATAATAATCAGGGGCATAGAAAGCATAGTGAATTTCCAAAACTCATAATGAAACAACATAATTGATAGCTTAGTGCAGTGCGCACTTAAACTTTTAATTATATATACTAGTATATCTTTAATTTTGTATATGTTATACCGCCGCCCATGGGCACTCTCAATGCCAGAGGACGTTTCCGGCCTTTTAAGAATTGGTATGCTCTTTTTTGAAGAACTCGTCGACAGTAATAATCTCCTGTGCGTGACATACGTCATTTTACCTTAATGTATAGAAATGATAGGTACCTTAATGTTTTCCATTATAGTGTGTATACATATTAACAGCCCAATTGCTCAATCCGAGTTCGAACGCAGAACCTAGGGTTTAGAGACGCGTGGCTAGTCACTAGACTTACACTGCGCTCAATTATTTCTATACTAAACCGTACTATACATATATATTATAATGATAAATGCCATTTTATTTATTCTCATTATTCAATAGTGAATTCAAAATATACTATAAATCCTCCAAGGAGTGAATCAACCGTGCTCCCATCCATCAACAAAGAAAACGACTGCCACAGACAAATGATTGACAGCGAAAAAGGAAAAAAAGAAAAAGAAAATGATTCCGTATTCAAATTTTCGCGTTCGATTTTTCCCTTTGTCGCAGCGTTTTGTTTCACTTTGTAATTTGACGGTTTGCTCTTTGCTATGTGAATCGAAGCATGAATGTTTGAAAGTTTGCATACGAATTTCTCAGTTATGTTTAATCTTAATTATTAAAAGGTAAAGAGTTTTTTAAATGGAAGACTATTGTGTGATAACTGCTTCAACTTTTGGAAGCCTACTAATAAGTATTTATTTGAAATTTGGAAAAGTAATATATTTATTTACCTTGCCAACGCTCGGCACACTGATACAAGAAAAATAAAATACAATAATTTTTAATGTGACAAGCACCTACCATATAACACCATTAAACATAACAAAATGAAGAGATAAAAAAATTAAAAGCTTTGGATGTCCAGACCTAAATCGGTTATTAGAATGCTCAATCTGGATGTTTTTTGTGAGTTTTGGCCAAAGCGGGTTCTTCTAGAAGGAGGCACAAATGTCTGGAGTACCTATCTAAATTTAGTCAACGTTGGGGCAATCAACCTAACGTTCAAATATCTTAAATGCAAACGATATATCAATTAATTTCCTACTATTCTCCAATGACAACGTAATTTCTACAAAAATCTATCAAAACGTCAGTAGTATAAGAAAAGCTCGGCAATAAAACAGCTGCTCAAAACTGGGTCAAAGTTAACTTTGACCTTGTTAATGTGCTAATTCACCCCTCATCCCTTGTAATTTGCGCTTACCTAACTCATTACTCTGCAGACGAATCCATCCCACTCTTACATTCGTCTCTTTCCCTCCCATTCATGGACGTTTAATTATACAGCCTGTGGACCGCGTTATGCAACGAGAGTGAAAGTGTAAAGTTTGATTGGATTCCGCTGAAAGTGAACTTCGGGTAATGGAAAGTTTTAGTTTTCCGGCCATTGTGCCGGTTGACTAGTTTAACCTAACTATGACCGTGTTTGTCAAAGCACTACATTTTTAAAATGACATTTTTTTGTGTGTTATATGTAGCCCTAAAGCAGTGTTAGCCTAGTAGCTTTAGCATGCGACTCTCATCCCTGAGGTTGTAGGTTCGATATGCACTCGAACGGTGATGAAAAACATCGTTAGAACCAAAAAAAGGCACGGGAGGATGATCAAATTGTGCATACTCGGCGTAATGAAGGCGTGAGACATTAGTATAAGTTACTTACAAGATAGATCTAGACTTGTATAGCACATCGAACTGCCACACATAGTAATTAAATGATAAGTTTTATTTTTATGGTGCCAGCGTTAAAGGTACACTGCCACAGAGACCAAACTTTTTACTGTTTGAATTTTATTTTTATTCATTTTTAATCGTTTTTATTATAATTATAGGTCAACAAAATTGTGAATACTGTATATTTGATTGTTAATTTTAGATTTTAATAAACAATTTATATTTAAATAGATTTTATTAGAGATAATCAATTTCATCTTACAATAGTTATGAAAGTTGCTTATACATAATGTCTAAAAATATGGTTTTATAAAAAAAATCACTATTTAAAGTAAAATTTGGTTTTTAATAAAATATGAAGTTTATCAGTTGGCGCTAAATGTTCATTTTCGTCTATATTTCCAAAGGCTAAACTAAATCGACCAGATTTTATATTGTTGACTTTTCCGAAGAAACTTGCATAACGCCATCCTAACACTGAGTAACCAACACTTTGTCTCCGTTTTCTTAACTACGGAAGGAGCGAGGGAACTCATTTATCTCTGCCTCGTTTATTTCTGTAGGTCAGGGTCTACCCCCTAATGAACTTGAGTTGGGGTCGCGGTCTTAATTATATGTTCAAGGTCGTGTTATTAATGTAATTTTATTATTATTAATTACTTAAGATGTCATGTGGAACATGGTGTAATGGTTGCAGCTCCTTACAAACGTTGTGTAAAACAAAAAACTTGGCGATTAACAATAGTGGCGGAGAGTTTATTGCCAGTTCTTCTCTTTCGATCTACGCTACGAGAACTGGCAGAAAATGTAAAATTAGAAGCATTTCATTTTTTGTTTGACGTTCATAAGTATACATTGTGTTACTTATATGAATATATGATTTTGAATTATGAATTTTAAGAAAATTAATATAAATTAGATTTATATTATAGAGCGATAGCAATGTATAGGAATGGCTAAAGATGTTCTATATATATATCTAGTCTGTCCATTGTTCTAAAGCACTGTGGGGTGTAAGGTGTCCTGCATTTGACTAACATATTTTTGATTACGAGTATAACATACACTATGAAATGATTTGAGAAAGTTCTTGAATAAATGATGATTGTTTTTATGACTCATTAATTACAATAAAATAAATCTGTTATATAAAGAAAATAAAATACAAAAATCAGTGGCGTTACAACCTTTTTAATTCTGGTCCTCAGATTTCTGATTTCATAATAATTTGTCAATCTAATAGGCAAGGTGATCAGCCACCTGTGCCTAACCCATGCTGTCGACTTCGGTCTAAGGCAAGCCGGTTTCCTCACGAAGTTTTCTCATCCATTTCCATTGGTGAACAGCCGCGGATAGAACCTACGACCTCAGGGATGAGAGTCATACGCCAACACTGCTTTATAAAAATACATAATAAATAACTGAACAATAATACAGAATCGTATACGTTTTGTTCATTAACATGAATTTAGTCAAAGTCACAAGGCAGTCAAAACTAGTTCTTTCTCTTCAATATTGCTTTAACATATACATTTTCAGACGTTTAAATTAAATTAAGTACATCTCTTATTATGTTTATTTTAATAAAATAATTTGAATTATTTGTACTCCATAAATAATATTTCGTTTATGTTATCGTAGTACTCATTAAAAGGGTATATTCTAACTTGTCGTGTTCAACAAAGCTTTAAATTAGGGTATTGTAATATCTGATATGACTGTAATTTCGTGACGTTATTGCCCCCAATATTACCAATGATATCAGCTCCAGACTAATAATTTTATTATTTGATTTCACAATGAAAATTTTACTTAACTTACCAACGACGTATTTATTTCTAAGTAATTTGTAAACACATACTAACCAAACCATAGCTACAATTATCATAAATTTTAAGTATTTCACGCTAAGCCTGACATGAATATGTTAAAACACCTTTCGATTTCGAGCTCTTAACCAATAAAACAGAATTTATAAGAGATAAAATACCAAATATTCTACAATATGAAATGTATTTGCATTTGAAATTTACGAGTATAAACAATGAAACAAACGAAAGCTTTTGAAGACAAGACACATCAAGCATATTGAATTTTGTATAGATAACATCATGTTTCATCTTAATAATGCTAGTACGTAAAAAGGAACCAAAAAGATCCTCAAAAACTCTTTACAAGGGATAATCCTTCCGTACCCATGTTACCAAACAGTGGCCTTATTAAGAAAACCGACCTATGTCGAATTATTCAGTAATATATGTCAGAAATAAGGGCACACGCGCTACTTGGTAAATCCTTCAGAGAAATAAGGCAGGGTGGCTTACCCTGGGAGGGGCGGCCCCCTCAGGGCCCACCTATAGAATGTATCTGTCCCCTTGAAGGGTTACCTTGGGAGATAGGAAATAGTACATAATAAAAATTCAAAATATCTTCCAATTTTCCGGGTTTCAATGTGTTAGTGAACACGTATTTGTGGGTGTTTACGTGACAAGAATGGCACGGTAATGAAGCAAACGAGTTGCGTCACGTGACGTGCTTTTCGATGATAGTAATGAACCACCTTTAAATATATACTTTCGTAGCGAATTACTACGACGCGCTACGAATGTCTACGCGGTGGAGGAAGTGCTACGCACCTTAAATTTAGTTTGACACATTTTGTATAAAACACAGTGACTTCTGCATACGAAGATGCATGACGAAGAATGACGAGGAATATGATCGTTAATCTTTGATTATTATTATAATTATATCAGCCAACTGTTATAATATAAAATTATTTAAATCTTCACACATAATTAAACTTAATAAACAACCCTGAGGAAGGTCATATTATGTATATTTCTTAAGTATATATATATAACATGAGATAATTTAAACTTACTTTAAGTAAGTCTAAAAAGTATTAAATAATATATTGTCCCATAACCATATTTTTATATCTGTTGTTCTATAGATATATGATAGTTCGATCTTCCAGTTCATATATGAATAAGTAAATTCCACCCACATATAAAATTCCCATTCCCTAACAAACGAAATAAGGAAATTGTGGCCTGATCTAACATCCTCCGTGTCAGGTACGGACTTGAGAAATTCCATTTTCCAACGAAAAATCCATTCAATAAAATACATCACGCTTCTAAGCCCGTTAGGAATAGAACGGGATCGATATACTGTTTGTCATGTGTTAGAGCGAGATGCGATGCGAATGTCTCAGGGAAATGGAACGTAAGAAGATTGAATAGAAGTCACACTAATGCGTTACCTTTACACACACACACATCGAGGTTTAACTATTTGCGATATTGATAATGATAAAAGTCTATAGAAATCATTTTGAATAAAAAGCTTTCGCATTATAATGAATTATGTTTAAGAGTTGTTCTTGTCCTTTAATTTTAAATGTATACAAATTATGTAACTGTTTTAAGAATCATTGTATGTACGCAGTTTCATCAAATTTATATTATTAATCAAAAATCAGTTAAAATCATCGAAACTTAAAAAGTTTATATTTTGATATCTACATGTATATTCGCGTAAATCAAAAATCATTATTTTGTAAATTGTAATCGTCAACCACGGTATAACATTAAAAAACTAAAATTTTATAAAGATTCAAAATCTCTTACTCATATCGGCTAAGTTTTGCGAAAGGTATTTCAATAAAATATCACCTTATGAAAATCTCTTTATCGAACCTTAATACAGGAGTAAAATTCAGATAATCCATGAAGATTCCCGCACACAGGTTCAAATACTCAGTTATATATTCAGCGTAATATATTTTAGATCAATTTATTTTATAAGTACATACTTATTTGGCCTAGAAGCTTAAGCATGTGAGTCTCAATCATGAGATCTTGCGTTCAAATCACGGCTGTGCATCAATGTATGTATGTTTAATATACAGTTGTCCATACAGCGAATCTTAAAAGCCAAAAATCTTTGACATGTGACAGGCATAGAAGACTGATTACCTACTTGTCTCTGAGAATAATAATAATCAAACAAACGGATCCAATTTGTGGCCAAAACCCATTAAGGGTTGTAGCGTTATTGAATTATTATTACTAGTGTTGGAATAGTGATCACTTGGAGGACGTATCTTTAAACAAAATTCCTACTAAACTGATTTTATTTAAAGCTCTCTCGCCTTAGCGAGTATGTATAATGAATATGTCTTCACATATTATGAGCATTGGCCTATCCTAAAGCTTACTATTGAGATGCACCAGTTCACTTACACGTGTATGATTTGTGAATATAATCGACCAATTTTCCACGAACTCGGTATTCTGACAGTACCAAGTTTGTATATCTTTGAAGCAGTTATCACTGTCAAGAAGCATCCACAATTATTTAAAACTTACAAAGAAACTTGCTTGTATATACCGAGGGATCCAACACGGCTGCGGGTGCCTGCATGTTGCACCGCGCTATACTCGAAAAATTGTTACGCCATGGCTGTGAGAATATTTAATTACCTTCCTAAAAATTATAGATCGCTGCCATGTAATGTTTTCAAGGGGAAGGTGATTAGGTTTTTGTAGTCAAGGTGCTTTTAGAATATTTAGAACATAAGTTTAACAATTACTTGACTTCTTATTTTGACATTTGCATGCCTATTTAAATATGGCTGATTGTGCGGATTTTTCTTGTTGTTGTTGTTTCTTGAACTTGAACCATATATATTATTTCTCCTAATCCAATAAAAATGCAACAGTCTCAAGTGTTTGGGACATGTGCAACGAATGGCGGACAACAGAACCGCAAGATCTTTACTCAGCTCACCACCTGGTGGAAAGAGAAATCCCGGTAGACCGAGGCTAAAGGGACGGAGTTTTCAAGGACCTAGAAACGATAGGTGTTCGAAGTGTGACACAAAAAGCACCAATTGATGCAAATATACTTGAGGAGGCTAATGCCCACAAGGGGTTGTATAGCCATTGAGGACGATGATGAATAAAACAAATACATAAACTACTAAACTTATTAAATTTAATGTTACCTATTCACAAAGCTATGTAAAAAGAAAACAGTCAATACAAACGTAAAGGAAAACATGAAACATGTCAATGTAGAATCTGTATCTCCAATCGTCTGGACCGGATATCCGCCCAAAACCCATCAAAATTTTCTCACTGATAATCCCAAATGCAGCAACCCCATTTCACGTTTGACTTTTGAGATACGTAGATCGTCGTTACGTATGTCGCCTTTGATAAAAATAATATTATAGTGCCAGTGCTATAGACATGTTCTTGCTTTATAAGAAAATCGTCAGCTGTGGTATCCTCAGTACTGCAGCTGTGTGCGTTTAACGAAATATTAACGCTGACAGTTCAATGCTGCGTATGTTAGAACGGAACATTTATTTTATCATAGATTTTGATTGATGTACTTAGCCGTGCGTGTATATTTTCATATAGTTTACGTATATTGGAAATTTATGCTAAATCTAAATCAATACAATGTAGAGGAATTCAAATATGCGTTACACTTTCAAGTGAAACTCGTAACTTTTAGGCTGCTTTTCTTGTTCTGTTGTTTGTGCCTCGTTTACACTACTCGCTATAATCAACTTCTTACTAATTTCTGAAAAATTGGACGGACTTACATATTTCTAGAGGCAGTTTCACTCGTCGTATTGCTCGTTTTTACCTTGTTATATAAAAAAACAGAAAACTTTGTCTCATATCACAATAATCCAATAGCGCTTTCACCCAACCCCATCGCCATTTATGCCTCTTAAGCTTCAACTTAAGGCAAGTTTTGCCGCGCACCACCACTATGTGGAACTAGCTCACTGAAGTAATTCCGAACCAATTCGATTTAGGTTCCTCACAGAAAAGATCGTACCAAATCTTAAAAATATACGCTAAGTGCGTTGGCACTTACAAGCCTTCTGGCAATGTGAGTGTCCATGGGCGGCGGTATCACTTAACATCAGGTGAGCCCCCTGTCCGTTTGCCTCCTATTTACTTTATTTATTTATTTATTTACATAAAAAAAAACTTTTCCATCATAATTATTTAATGACAAGAGATAACAGATTTTTTGTAAAAAAACAAACTGGTTTCATGTCGTTTACATGATTATGCACAAGGGTAGAAATACCATTGCGCCAGTAATGTAATGCAAACAGAGCATAACTTATAATACACGCGAATTTGGCACGACATTGTAAGTTCGTGCTAACTTATGTACGACTCGAGGCATTATTTTAGTTTTCAATCTTGTAATGGCTTTTTGTCTGTTTATGGACCATTTCGGATTACGGAGCTCTTTTTTCTTACCTTGTTTACGCTAATACAATATACTAACTTTAAGATGTGTCAAAATAATACAAAAATATGTTCAGTACCAATATTGGCTGTTAACGCAAATATTTTTATGAAAAATATTTTTTTTTCATTTACACCTCCACCTCTAACAGAACATTAACTATGTTCCCTAATTCATTCCCAAAATCAAAATCAGTAGAATTTTCCAAATTCCGTCGGCAAAAACCAACCTAGGAGTTCAGTAATATAACAGAATAAAAACTACTTATCCAGAGTTTAACATATTCACTAGTGGGCTGATAAATTTTTAAAAAAGCATTCTTAAGTGCCTAAAATCTTAAATTGGAAGTGTCATATTTTTATTAAAGTTAAAGTGAAACTTTTATTACATCGTCTCAAACTTTTTCGCCTGTGTGTTGCATGTCGCGTGACGGTCGGCCGCGGAGTAGGGATAAAGTGAAAGGCGCTTGTCATAGCAGCCAAGGCCAATATGGCGGCGCCTATGGTTCGCAGCAGCTGACCGTGTAGTGACCATATTATAGACCATATTATTTAATATGTGTATATAATCTAAATAATTGTTAAGTATTATGTATGTCGTACTCTCTAAAACACAGAGTTCGATAAAAATATTAGTTGGAGACTTAGTCTACTTTTATAAATTCCCATTATCTTCCCAATTTTCCAAGTATAAAATTAAGATTGATAAAGCGATTTTTATACCCTTAATGGAATATTATTCCAAAAAAATTTAGTTAAATGTCTATAATGTGAAAAAAAGTTTCACTTTTACCGTGGTCTCATAAAACCACACAATCCTTTTTTTATTTTTACTTTTTGTAACATTTATGTTTACCATAATGGTCTAAGATCCCGATATAGAACGACCTTCACCGAGATGCTTATTTAATGAAACGTATTTTATATTTAATTTAATATGTCAATAAATATAATCCATATGGGTTTCCTAGCAAATTTCAGTCCAGAGTATTTTAATTAATATTAAAAAAAATCCATTTCACCGGTTGTTTTAGATAAATTCTATACCAATGAAAAGTATGAAGCCCATAGAATATGCAAACGTTAGGTTGTTTTTAATCAATTAATTATTTATGTGTATATTTTTTATGTGACACTAAAGTATATATACATCTTTAGTAAAAAAGAAAGTTATTGTGATACATATATAATACTACCCTGATTAAAAATATAGATTGAAAAAAATTTAAAAAATTTAATACATTTAAATTATAAAAAAATATTTTTTTTTTAAATATTAATTAAACATACTCTGGACTGAAATTTGCTAGGCAACCCATATGGATTATATTTATTGACATATTAAATTAAATATAAAATACGTTTGATTAAATAAGCATCTCGGTGAAGCTCGTTGTATATCGGGATCTTATACTGTAATTGTCATGTATTTTAGAAAATATATCTTATAACATATACTGTAGATATGGGATTATATAAGCTGTGGGGAACGTTAATAAATAAATAAATAAACACTTACATTACAGTTAATGTGTAATTTGACAACAATTTATTAGCACTGGCGTATTAAGCACGACTGGACAAATCAAATCAAAATCGTTTATTCATTAAGGTAACACAATGTACACTTATGAAGGCAAAAAATAAATACATATTAAATGCTTCTAATTTTACATTTAGTAAAACGGAAGAGAAGAACTGGCAATAAACTCTCCGCCACTCTTTTTTTATATTGCTTTAATATTCAAGGAATATATAGCTATTAATCAGTATAAATATTAGATTTCATATACCATAGGCGCTACAACCTTTTAGTTCATGGCCTCAAATTTCTGTGTCTGTGATCATTTCTATTAAGTAGGTGATCAACCTTCTGAGTCACACATTGACTTTTTGGGTCTAATAACGCTTTCCTCACGATGATTTCCTTAACTGTATGAGCGAGTGATAATGCGGAAAAACAGAAAGTCCAGTGGTGCACAGTCGGGGATCGAATCTACGACCCCAAGGAATGTCAAAGGAAAATATTATTTACCTACTTTTTTGATATTAGATGTATCGCTTACTTATGACGAAGCGATTAACAAACTATATCTCTATCGTATGACATAAATAAATATAAAGAACCTTTTATGGCAAGCACCTGCTATGCTATTTGCACACATTAATTCTATTACAATTTACATTGAAAGCTCGCAGATCACTAAGGGCCTTGTGGCATCTGACACATCATTACGTTCGCTAAACGTTCAATGACAGTAATACATTATTAATTATAGAAATGTTATAATTTACATAACTACAAAGTAATAACTTTGTTGCGACTTCAACGATAGAATAATATTTCAATAACATAGCTATCACTCCAAGATTGTATGTAAGATTGTACACTCTCAATGCCAGAGGTCTCGCCAGTGTGTTGGCGGCCTTTTAAGAATTGATATGCTTTTTTAGTACCCTAAGTCAAATTGGTTGGGAAATACTTCAGTGGGCAGCTGGTGGACTCAGTTGTGGACTTGGACATCGTGATACGGGTGGAATTTCGTTTTCTGCCCTAACCTCGGATGATGAAACTGATGGTGACAGCAACTTAAAGCTGAGTTGGGCCCATTTTTGATTAAAGTGAATTTTTGATGTATTTTAATAAGATAAATGTTGTTTTCCTTCTTTCTGTCTATATATATTAACAAAACTCGGCATTTTGTGTGCTTAAGCAAGAATGCCATATTTATTAATTTAGAAAAGTATTCCTACACAATATCCAAATTAAGGATATTATACTACAAAGAACATACACCTACGTCAATATTTACTCACATATAGTCAGCATAGCTTATTCTAAATTACACTAGCCAATTAATTTTGAAAAAACACTAGTTTTATTATGCTTAGTTTAGTGGTTAAAGATTAAACGAGAAATAAGTTATATTATATTGGAAACTGTTTTGAAATGTGAAATATGTTCAATTAGTTAAAGAATTACGGAAGCATTCAGCGACCTTTTAGCTTCCAATCGCACTATTATACCATTTATATATCTTACTAGCTGACCCGGCAAACGTTTGTTTTGCCATGTATATTATTTCTAGGAAACATTTTTTTAGTTCAATAAAAATGACTATCTACAATAATAAAAAATAGGGGTTGATCGTAGAGGGGTGAAAATTAGGGGTTGTATGTATTTTTGTATGCTGTATCATAAAAAAATACAAACAAAAAAAAATTCTAAAAAATTAAAAAAATGGGGTGGACACCCCTTACCACTTAGGGGTTTGAAAGATATATAGTAGCTAATTCTCAGACTTTCTGAATATGCATAAAAAATTTCATAAGAATCGGTCGAGCCGTTTCGGAGGAGTATGGGAACGAATATTGTGACACGAGAATTGTATATATATATGAACAAGTGAGTACAAAGACCGTTACTGACACCAGAGTGACATTTAAAAGTATTGTTTATCGATCGTCGTATAGATTTCATTACTTTCCTTATTACTATTACCTCATAATGTAATAAATTAATTTTTAATGACGGACGTAAATAGCTAAAAGCCTCTTCGGATAGTTAAATATACATTTTTTAATTGTTATTTACGAACGAACGTATGACTAGATGGGGACTGGGACTATTTATTATATGAGATATCTGTCTTATTGTGTGTAAGTAAAAATATAAATTTATAACAGGCTGAATATGACACTTAAAAACACTTTAATAAATTAAAAAGCTTTGGTACCTTTGGGAGAACTTTTAAAACTGGACTGTTCTGGATCTGGACTGGCTTTTGCGATGCAGTTATTCACATAAAAGCTCCAGCTCACCATTAAACCTGTGTTTTTATTGGTTGCCTAGTCTTAAATGGTGTCCAGCTTGAGGCCGCGTCGCAGTTTTTGTGATCATCATATTTTCGGTTAAATAGGCATCTCCTGGACAGGTGTGCCCTCCACATCTCCTCACAGTTGTGGATCTGGAAATCTGATTCGCCTGATAATTCGGTTCTTAAACATATAAAGGTTTACCTACTTAAGATTTCACTATTCCCAACTTTCATTTCATTAATTACTAACGTTATTCCTAGAGCAAATCGTGCTACTTTTATATCCGTTATCTAAAAAGTCGTCATCAAGATATTATATTATGTCGTTAATTAAAAATTACCGATATGTTCAATCGACATTTCATTTCTAACGGTCCACCAAATATAGTAAAGGAATTTAATAAGTTCTCGTATAGATGTGTACAAAAAGAGCTACTTGGAATCATTTACCCTATTTGTTAAGTTATTTTTTAATTAACGACAAATTGATGTTTTTACTAAAATAAAATTGATGGGGTTTTAATTGTTTTAATATTGTTATAATTGGTTATACTCGTTCCGATATAGATATTATATTGATTAATCTTAATAGTACCGTTTTTTGTTTAATAAAACTTAGGTAATTCTTTATATACAGTGTAAACTCTTTACAAGAGACCGAGCATATCTATTCGTTATAGAGAGTTCGTTATAGTGAATAATTAATGTATTTGGTTTGTGTTAAACCAAACAAATAAAATTTATTTTTACGTTATAGAGGTTATGTCGCTATACAAGTTACGTTATAAAGAGTTTATACTGTATACCGAATGCTTTACGACGAACGGTTACTTAAGCCACTTAGATGTTCAAATCAATTCTCTAAACAATTCGAAAATCTTCTATCGTTAATCGAACATTTACAATTAAAAAATTCCATTAAAATAAATTCATGGCGTTACAACCTATTTAGGTCAGGGCCTCAGATTTCTGTATCTGTTTCATAATTTGTTCATCGGTGATCAGCCTACTGTTTCTGTATTTTTTGGTCAAGCCGGTTTCCTCACGATGTTTTCCTTCACCGCTCGAGCGAATGTTAAATGCGCACATAGAAAGAAAGTCCATTGGTGCACAGCCGGGGATCGAACCTACGATCTCAGGGATGAGAGTCGCACGCTGCAGCCACCGGGCCAATACTGCTATTTAAAAAAATACCATTAGTTATATTAAATAGATTTTGATCTGTTCATTTGATAATGCGTGTGTTAACATGTTCTACAAGGTAGTTGTTTTTAATTATACGCATTAAATCTCTCGTTAGTAATTATAATAATAATAATAGCATTTTTAGCTATAAACAACAATTAATCGGCAAGCCGGTGATTTCTATTACAGCTTGTGCTTGGACATGGGACTTCTCTAAGAGCTTCCACTCTTCTCGGTGTCTAACTTACGTACGTACGTTTCACTTGTTAGTAATTTACGATAAATTTAACAGATTTTTTTTATATCTCTCATTATATTTTTTCTTCGATTATTGTTACTTTGTGTGTTTCTGTGTGTGTGTTTTTGTTAGTAATAAATGTCTATGTCTATGTCTAAATACGCGTTTAATCTACAATTCGACAATTGTGACCCTATTGATGACCTAAATTGGCCAGTTTAGGTTTCCACGTGATCTCAGCGGTAGTCATAATTCGTACGACATCGTAACCGAACCAAAATTGAAGCGTTTAGCTGTCAAACTATTCTAAAAAATAAACCAGTCGTCAGATTTCTGCATATGTTTCATGATCATTTGTCAATCTAATAGGCAAGTAGGTGATCAGCCTGTGCCTGACACACGCCATTGACTTTTTGGGTCTAAGGCAAGTCTGTTTCCTCACGCTGAGGTCTTAGGTTCTAACCTAACACCTCTGGGACTTGGAGTCTCACGCTGAAGCCACTAGGCCAACACTGCACTGACCAATACCAAAACAAGTTTTACGCGCATTGTAAGCCCCAAAATGTTACTTTGCCTAAAGAGAGGATTTAAATGTGTAATTTTCACATAAAAATACATTATATAAATATGTGTACTGACATACAGTAACATTATCCAGTTTATAACATAACTAGTGTCCGCGTTATCATAGCATATGACATTTGCATAATTAATTTAAATAAAAGTCAAGTACAAAATAGAACATCTTTGTTCAACAGGTGAATTGAAGGATAATGGGGGCTTATTTTTCATGTCAGCTATTAGAAATAGATAGTGTTAGACTATATAGAAGTGGAATTTTTAATAAATTTATGGAGCCAGTCTTCAAGCCGAATATAATTTTTATCGTACTCAAAGGATTTGTTTTGTTGGTGTAATTGAACTGAACAGAAATCGAAGCTAATCAGTTGCTAGACCTCGACGTGTCTTCAAATATCTTGTATACGATTTTGGATTTTTCTTTAATACTAATATCACAGCACGCCCACATACAAACCCTCACGTACATAGGCTCACTTTCACACCATCACACAACACAGCTGAATTAGGTATTACTAAGTTAAATGTATTTAATAAAAAAAATAAGTGATTTCCTTTGTTTGAAACTTTTTGTATATGTATATCATATATGTATTCCATCTTTGGCTATATCATTAGTATAATTGTTATCTGTAGGAATACGAAATAAAAAAATAAAAGAAACAGATAGAGAGAGAGAGATACAAGACAGGGTAACAAAATATGTCGCTGTAACGAAGTTTTTAAGTAAAATTCTTGAAGCTTGACAGCACTAAACCTCTGAATCTAAAAAAATCATAAGAACATTTCAAAATTAAACTAGCTATTTTAAAGTTAGGTTGACAATTCAACACTGTTTAATGAATATTTCTCTCCATACTTATTTAGCCTAGAAATAAAACAAGAAATGGCGCCATGTGCCCAGCAGTTGCATGTATTGTGGCAATTTTACTGCCTTTTTATTCTTGCTATAAACCTAGACCGGATCTGTTACGATAGTTAAACCTTGATCTAGCCTCGATATAAACGATAATAATATTAATTGAATGCAAAATGTATGTATAACACTTTATATTGTCCTTTACATAGATTATAGAAAAAACGTTTGCCAACGACAAAGTTTTATAATTTTTATGTCTCAATATAAGAGGTTGAGTGCAGTGTTGGCCTAGTGGCTTCAGCGTGCGGTTATCATACCTGAGTTCCTAGGTTCGATCCCCTGGTGTGCACTAATGGACTTTCTTTCTATGTGCGCATTTTACACTCGTACGGTGAAGGAAAACATCGTGAGGAAACCGGCTTGCCTGAGACCAAAAAAGTCGACAGCGTGGCTCACAGGAGGCTGATCAACTACTTGCCAATTAGATTGACATAATATAATCATGAAACAGATACAAAAATCTGAGGCCCAGACCTAAATAGGTTGTAGCGTCAGTGATGTTTTTATTTAACAGGTTGTCCGGACTCGATCATTTCATGAATTGTTTAAAAAAAGAAATGGCTTCAATTAATGTAACCTAATTCCTATTTCTTATTTTATACCATTATCGATCTCTTCAGAGCTATAAATCAAATCGAAACGAATTTATTCATATTGTTTTCCAAAATAAAAAAAATCTAAATTTACATTTATTACCACTTCCCAAATCCGTACAGTAGGTACAGACCGTATACCACACGAGAAGACGCTCTCACTCTGTTTAATCGCCAAGTTTGCTGATTCACAATCCAAACTGGATATAGAATAGCCGGTATTGGTATCGCTATATTGTAAGCAGAATAGGCGATGGACATATTTATTATTGAGCACCAAATGAATTGCCAACGAGGAAACCAGCAGTCAGATGGTTTATTAATATTCAATAGCACATAAGTGTATGGTAATAATAAACCTGTATAGAATATTAAATTCATGGTTTTTCTAGTCTAGATTCTATATTCAGGGCCTAACTATTCCTAGGACCTATTTGTTACAATGATTTATTGATTTAACAAGTTGAATGATAATGATGTGTCGTACAGAATAAGTTAATATAATGAGTTTTTTTAGTTAAGACTAGTATTTCCTAACCTTTTTTGTGCCATGACCCTTAGTCTTAATAAAATTATCGTTAAATTAAAAAAAACCTAAATGATACCATATTTTTTCTTTGTAGGAAGAAATTACTAGGAAATTATTAACGATATTGTTTTATTTCTGTGTAAGAAAAACACATAATTAAAAACTTAAATTCTAATACCAAATAATTTTCGAATAGCCCTCCTTAACTATCAAACTGCCCCCCTGTGGGGCTTGACCCGTCTCTATACTACTATATAAATTAACACATTTGAGTTTTACGACATTTTGCGTTTATAATAATAGAAAATGTTTAAGCTAAATTATATATTAAAATATTTAGAATCTGTACAAATCGTATTTGAAGAATATCATTTTTGTATTCGATCAACTACTCAGTGATTATCGGGTCTTAGGGTCAATTTAGTTGAGACAACGTACGGGAATCATCGTTTGTTAAGACTCTGAAACTACGAGCAGGTGTTGGCTTCATTAAAACAAGCAGTTTTTGCCGCGCACCACCATTATGTGGAGCCAGCTGCCCACTGAAGTATTTCCGAACCAATTCGACTAACGGTCCTTCGAGAAAAGAGCGTACCAATTCCTATAAGCAACGCTACCGGCAACGCACTTGCGAGCCGTAAAATGTCCATAGACGGCATATCACTTTATATTAGTTGAGCCTCCTGCCCGTTTGCCTCCTATTACATTAAAAAAACACCATAGGTGCCGGGATTCAAACACACGACCATATAGATGAAAAGCTTTCGTAATAGATGAGTATCACTTACTTATAAGCAGGTGTTTTGGCTTAAGCGCAACAGTAGCCGTAGTTTAATTTATGATATCAATTAATAGTTAATAACTATACCGTATTGATTACAATATTAAATGGCTTGTTGCTAATAACGAGATCATTAATTTTGCTATAGTTTATAAATAACTTTGAGGAATTTAAATAAAATAAACTAGGGATATTGCATATTATGTGATAATACAGTAGATACCTATTCTTTAATGTACCCAACATTTGTCTTGGCTAGTGATTTAGAAAATAGTTTTTTTTAAACATTATCGTATTGGCTTAGTAAGGGTAGTGTATGTATTTTTGTAAAAAAAAAGTATAAATAATATTGGTTTGCTTTCACCTATAGCTATCAATAGCCAAACAAACTTTCAACAAAATGAAGAAGGTTTTGTCCGAAATTTGTTTGCAGTCCGAGTTCTCCTGTGTTACATATGGCCAATTGTTATGTACGGCCGTGAGGCTTGGACAATAGAAGAAGATACCCGGCGCTTTCTAAGCGTATCATCAGCAAGCAATCAGTTCTGGTGTTATCGTCACAGGCTTCGTATAGGCTGGCCAGAAGGTCTCTAACGAGAAACTTCTTAATCGAGTTTGAATGTCGAAAAACTAATGCAGAACATTAAACAACGGAAAGTTGCGTACCTGAGCCACCTGTTGCGGCATTACATCCACCTTTTTCAATTAATTATAATGGGTAAAATCCAGGGTAAACGCCGAGTTGGAAGAAGGAACAAATCATGGCTTCGTAACGTTGCTGCATCTGGAAAGGGACAAGATACACTTCTCGTGACTGACGGCCAACATCCAGAAATGGAGAGGCACTATAAGAAGAAACAGGCAAACAAAGAGATCGCAGGATTAAAACAAACAAGCGTTTTAGCCTAAACATTCATTGTTTGCGTAAAATAATCTGTGATCTCTGATTATTTAAAACCATTCTTATCCGATGGTATAAACAGACTATCTAGAAATGTATTATTCATCAAAGTCGAAAGACTAGATTTTTTATTCTAATATGCAAACAATAATATTTATTAGCTAGCTATTAGTTTCAGCAGTGTTGGCGTGCGACTCTCATCCCTGAGATCGTAGGTTCGATTCCCGGCTGTGCCCTAATGGAATCCCTTCCTATGTGCGCATATAACATTCGCTCGAACGGTGAAGAAAAACATCGTATGGAAACCGGCTTGCCTTAGACCCAAAAGCCGACGGCGTGTGACAGGCATAGGAGGCTAATCACCTAATTGCCTATTAGATTGACAGATGATCATGGAACTGATACAGAAATCTAGCCCAGACCTAAAACGGTTGTAGCGCCACTGATTATTATTATTATTAATGCATAATTTTCATCAAAAATGAAATACGAACTAAATAGTAAAAGTCAACAAAAAATACTATAACGTATTCATTATAAAAACATTGACTTTCACTAGTAGTACCCGAGATTTTAACAAAGGGATGCTCAAACATTTTTTGTACCGTCATTGTTAACCCTTCAACGTCTTCGGGGTAGCAAAGACACCTGCTTAGAAAGTGAACGCAATCTGTGCTGGGAAAATTTTTTGCTGTTAATAGGGTGAAATTTAATTTGGGAGATCATCCATTGTTTGTAGTTGTTTTTTACCTTTTTGTAGGAGCAAACATTTGTCGTATCGTCTGGCAGCTTTACTATTTAAAATCAGCATCTTCGGACATTTTCTATAGGAATTTTGACTTTCTATCCTTTTCCGAGCTTTATAACTTAGTATGACTTTTGGTGCTGCTATTCAACTTGATACCACGGGCCTAGTGAGAAGATTGAAACGGACAAAACAATTTGAATTAGTGAATTAGTGTAAGTGCAGTGACTTAAGTGCTAAACAGTGATAACTGGAAAAAATTGTGCACTAGAACAGAATGTCTTCCCCTTAATAGATAGTGTAGGTAAGTAGTGTTATGGGACACTTTCTAATGTTAAATATTCTTTTTAGTAAATTGAGTTAGTTTTGAATTACTCATTTATCTTAAGTTAGGCTAGATCGAAATGTAAAATTATGTCTTTGTGCAGAGATAATGTTTTAAAAAAATTGACTTTTTGAAATTGTGATCTAATGGTGAACTAATTGTTTTTAATTGGTGTGGTTTTAAAGTTAGAGGGGAGTAATGACAAAAAAAGTTGAGCGTGACGTAGACCCGAGCGGTAAGCAAACCACGAGAACGTTGGGGTATTTGCTACCGCGGCTAATAAACTACCCAATCAGCTATTAGATAGCCTTACGATAATCAACATAAAAAGTAAATTGAAAACCTATTTTTATATGCATTTGTCCCGTTAAATAAGACTGCTATGGTTACATTTATACAAACCACAGAGGTTTTCTAACGTAACTTTATGATTTAATTGTATTATTCTGTACTATAAATTAATTTAAAATAAATAAAAATAAGTCTACGAATAATATTAAATTTGTAATCTCACCGATATCCAGATTGATTCTGATAAACGAGCTAGTTCTGGATATCCATAGTTGTAATCACACTGTAATCGATTTTCGGTTAATTTTAGAATTTAATTTGTTGGTATAATTTTTTTTTATCTCTGGTTTGCCTATAAGTGCTTGTCACATTAGTACTTGTATATTTGTTTCTTGAACCAATGTATCAGTGAGCCGAGTGTTGTCAATTTTTGTAAACAAAGTACCTAATCAATTATATCGTGTAATGCATTTAAATTTTAATTAAATTAAATAATATTTTAACCAGCTATTAATTCTAACTACATGTTTGTTTACGAGTTTCTGTTATTACAGTTAGAGCAATAAAACTAATGATCCACGACATCAATAAAAACTTACTAAGAAATTCACACGCATATTAAGTACTGTCAAACCCCTGACTTACCCCCCTCCCCCTCGGAACAATAATGGGATACATTTTTTACAACGCATTGTGACAGTCGAAGCACCTGAGTATATTTCAATGCGGTATTGTAATTTTGTGAACATGATTTATATTTGCATACAGTTTGTAAGAGTTCGTTAACTTCTCGAAGGGTAAATTAATAATTGTTACGAAAACGCGGGTCGTTTGTGCCACCTTGCGATCTGCAGGGTTGATTGATTGTTAATGTTATAGGACTTTTAAAAGTTTTAGTTATTTATTTATAAGTTCTAAAGCATGCTTAATATATAAAGATGGCTAGGTATTTTACATTATTTATTAGAACATAGAAAATTACAGAAAAGCTAAAATTTTATAAACAATTATATAATAATAGAAACATTTTGTTCTTAAATATTTAAAAAAAACAATTTTTTATATAGTTGATGTTAAGTGAAAACGCCCATGGACAGTCTCAATGACATACGGCTCGCGAGTGCGAATGCGTATAGTTAATTTAAAAAATACGGTGAATTATGATATAAGATTCAAATCTAATTTTAATCTAGTCGAGTTAGGGTTTAGTTTTATAAATTTATATTCATTTTTAGTTTAAATATGCATTTTATTCTGTCCACTGAAGTATTTCCGAACCAATTCGACTTACAGAAGACAAGAAAAGAGCGTACCAATTCTTAAAAGGCCGGCAACGCACTTCCTTTTGGCAATGTGAGTGTCCATGGGTGGGTGTTAACATCTGTAAGCCTCCAGCCCGTTTGCCTCCTGTTACATAAAAAAACTAAAATAAAGCTCATACCAGGGCTTTTATAATATGTCTGCACATAGTCTGTTTGATAGAAATATATGTTAAACATTCGTAATAGTAAGTAAGTGTCGCTACAATTATGTGTCAATACTATACGAATCGGGAAGTTGATCAACTTCTGTGCCTGACAAATCGTCAATGAAAATACGTCGAAATTTCGTTCAAACACATGCAGCCCTAAACAAAATAGCTAACACAATCCAGGTAGAGTTTTATAAGCGCTGAATACATCATTTTGTTATGCAAAATGAAACTTAATATGCAAATGCTGTATTGGAATGCAAATTTGTCTCTTTGTAAGCAACACAATGACAAGGGGGTAAAGATTTTTATATCCGATCAATACGGTTTTTGATTTTTCGAGTGATTTATTGGCTGCATTTTGTATCTATCGATTTATTATCTAAAAATATATCTGCTATCACTTAGACACCTTAAATCAACGTAGAATTAATAATAATAGCCTTTTAATATAGATACTTTTATATTTAAACATGTTTCTATTTCAATCTTCTTTTAGGTAATCTGTGTGCCCTTTTTTGGCAAGGACCTCCTTTGCCCGCCATTCCTCTCTGCACTGTGCCACTCTCTACCATGTACCACATTCTTGCATTTGGTCTATCCAACTACGAAGTTTCTTTTTTGACGTGACGTTGAAATCGACGTAAAATTAAGCACGTACAAATACAACTACCTATTATTTTAATAATTTAGTTTTAAACAAAATATCATATGGCTTATTTTTATAGGCAACTACTATCTATCAACTTCTCGCTTATAACATTGACAAATAATCGTGAAACACTTACAGAAATCTGAGGTCCAGATCTAAAAAGGTAATAATAATAATAAAGCCCGTTTAATTTTTTTTTTATTGGACAATTCACACCAATTGACCTAGTCCCATGCTAAGCTGGTGAAGCTTGTGTTATGGGTACTAGGCAACGGATATACATACATATTATAGATAGATAGACATATAAATACATATTTAAACACCCAACACATCGATGTTTCAGCCAGGGATCGAACCCGGGACCCATGGATTCGCAGTCAGGGGTACTAACCACTAGACCAATGAGGCGTCGAAGTCTTTAAGCGTTGGAAATTAATTAGTTAAGTTTAGCTTTAAAATACTATCATATCGCTTCCGCTATCGTAATGTCATACATAACGGTTTTATTAATGTATATATTCTAAGCTAAGATTAAAAAATAATTACGCATTTTGCGAACTATGAGTTGGTAAGAATTTTCTTACAACCATTTTGTCCACTAAATGGTACATAAGTGTACATAAGTTTAATTGTCCTATATAGAACTAACGTGGCAAAAGCTTTAATTATATTTTTTTTGGCTGGTGGCTTTAGTAAAATCTACCACAGTTATAGGGAAGTGGATTCGTCGAAAAAACAATTTTCTGCTCCGCCGATTTTGCTGTTTTTCAAACATTTACTGACTAACGTATAATTACTGCCCCTGTATATACTTACAATTTAAATACCATGCGTTCGTTAAGTACCTCAGTGGTTAAGCGATTCTCAACTTTAGGGTCATGCATTTAGGTGCCGGCTGTGCACTCATTTATTTATTGACAGAAATACAGGACAATTAAAATAATGAGGGCAACTGGAAGCCATATCGCTTTCGAGCGATCTCTTCCAAGCAACCACTGTGAGAAAATAAAGTAGATAAGGTGAGCGCAAGAAGTGCAAAACTACATAAAATAGTTACTTAGACAAAACTAATAAAATAAAAAAAACCCGTGTCTGGGCCTCAGATTTCTGAATCTGTTTCATGATCATTTGTCAATCTCATATGCAAGTAGGGGATCGGCCTCCTGTGCCTGACACACGCCGTGGACTTTTTGGGTCTAAGGCAAGCCGGTTTCCTCACGCTGTTTTCCTTCACCGTTCGAGCGAATGTTAAATCCGCACATATAAAATCAGTCCATTGGTGCACAGGCGGGGATCGAATCTACGACCTCAGGGAAGAGAGAGAGAAGACACTAAACCAACACTGCTCTTACTTAGACAAAAGTATTGGAACAAATATCTTTCTATACGCGAAATGCGAAAACAGCGCAAAGTTTATCACCCAATTGCTTCAAGAATAAATAGAAATACTTGCTTGGATTTACTTTATGCAATGTATTAAATTAATAATATAGTTATTACTATACTAACCTTGTACTGGGAATTAGCATACAAATAATACGTGGGTATAACAGTGAATGGGCGGGGTATAATTATCTATTTTAAAAGAGCAACGCCTCGTCTCGGTAGGCATTGTAATTGCGTAGTTTACACAATTACAATTTTCAATTATAAGTCATTAAATATTTTAAAATTCAATGTATATACTTCGAGTATCTGGTTCTACAATTAATCTGATTGTAATTCTAAAAAAACATGTTATATTTAAAATTATTTGTAGACATCATATTATATAGATAGATTAAAGACCTAAATGCAATTACCCAATATTAGGGCTGATTAATTAAAAAAAACTGTGTAATTTTTTTGTAACATTTAATTGTCATGTTTAGAAGAGTTTGTAGCAAATACTGTATATATATATTATGATGTGCTGAACTTTAATAAATAAATATTGTTTTGAATTGAAAAAATGAATTTTCTCCATTCTTTAGAAAGACATATAGAGAGCTAGTACGTAGTGCCAAGAAACTAAGTTGGCCACTGTTATTAGACGCAAATAAATTGTCTAAAGGATTCTTAGAAGTACATGCCCCAATTTTCCCGATTTCCCGTAATTAATACGTCGTTAAACTAATAAAAGCTTACCAAAAGCCTTGCTCCAGTTATGCAAAGTCCAATAATTAATATCAATTTTGTAAAATAACGATATTAATTAAATATAAATCAACGTTTAAATTCACACAAAAAAACTCAATTATTAACATGTTAACATAATAAGTGTCATTTAAAACACCTGCGTTTTTTTCCAATAATAATAGATTATTTACTGCAATTAAACTACAAAATTCACGTTCATCGGAAGCGGATATAAAAAACTTATCACCCCATAATTTTGCCCCCACCTAAGTGGTGACGCCCATAGTTTTTTGTTAGGGTCCACCCCTGACAGCTGACGTTTCTTAGAAACCCTCGATTATAATCGATTCTAATAACCAACATCGATTCTAACTGAGTCTTATTAGTTTATTATTTTAATTGTTATAATATACTAGCTGACCGGGCAAACGTCGTTTTGCCATGTAGGTATATCATTTATAATAAAAAATAGGGGTTGATCGTAGAGGAGTGAAAGTTAGGGGTTGTATGTATTTTTTTAATGCTGTATCATAAAATAATAAAAATATCTAAAAATAAAAAATATATATTTAGTGGTGGACTGCCCTTAACATTTAGGGGGATGAAAAATAGATGTTGTCCGATTCTCAGACATACCCAATATGCACACAAAATTTCGCGGTCAAGCCGTTTCGGGAGGAGTTTAACCACAAACACCGCGACACGAGAATTTTATATATTAGATGTTAAGTAGATTTTGTTGTTACTTAACGGCATATGTAATATATGTAAACACATTGTACTAAATCTTATTCATGCTTTGGTATTAATTAATTAAAAAAGTGTAAAATACGCATTATCAGTTATAAAAAAACAAATGATTCTTAATGGGTTTTTGTCAATTTCTTGTCTTAAAATTAGAGTAGAACTTAAAACATCTCAAACTGTTATTCCAATAGGAATTATTTGCATGAATTTTGTGACTATTATATTTACATATATATAATACACTACTTGTTAGCGATAAGGCCGCCCGTTGCCTTATAACTTTTGTAACATGTTTTTTTTGTATTTTTGTTATGTGTATGTTTGTGAATAAGGTAATAAAGTATAAATAAATAAATAAATACAATTATTATTAATACAGCTCTTATAAAATACAGCCTGAACTATACTTAATACTTAATGTCAACGAAAGTATTAACGGACTGTTTAATTTTTACAGATTTCTACTACCTAGCGCCACCTAGTTACAAGAATTGGTAAGTGACTCACGTGTTCTCTACGTTGCAGCGTCACTTTTGAGTTTTGCGCCCTCTAGCGAAGCATTTGTTAATGTGTATGACAAATACCTCCGTTAGATGGCAGTATCATTCGCATTAATTCTTAGAGTATATTCCCGCCTAATTCATAAAATAAAAATAAACAATATAATTACTTATTTGTAAAAAAAATAAATATAGTTTCTTCGATGTTTTTTTAGACTTCAAAACAAGAATGCTTAATAAATAATTAATTTTATTTTAATTAAAAGGATTTATAGCAAGGCTGGCTTTTTTAAAAATATTTTAGAAATAAATATAATAGAAACTAATATAATTTATTACGAATCGTAAAAAATCCAGTTATTATTTAATATGTCCAGTAATTATTTAAATTATTCGTAACGAACAATAATTTCCTGTTATATTATGGACAGTTAACGAAGTTAGCTAGTACTTTATTAAAGAAATTGTTTTGCATCATGGGGCATTTTAATTTTTAATTGTTCTGACATCGCGTGCATTTGTCACAAGACTTATTTAATCACACCAGCTGCAATCAGGCCTAAGCAGTAATAAAACGTGTATTTTGCAAGTAAAATTAATCGCAAGGAGGAAAAATATTTTATTTTACAAGAAAACTAAACACATATAAAGTAATAGGTATAAAGATACTTCATCCTCTATTGAGACTGTCAATTGCAGGATATTATAGCTAACTTTAGTTATTTTTTTAATTTAATCAAACGATTTCATTACGCGAACAAAATTTGATATCATGTTTTTATTAATTATACGAATTCCTTAAAGAAGAGAGGGAAGAGATATATTCTATTTATCAAGTGTGTGCGCAGACAAATTATTTTTCTATACCCCATTGGAACGAAAATCCTCAAATTTAAAAAGTAATAAACTGGAAAAACAGAAATGGCTGACTATTTTTTTTTAATTGCTTCATTCCAGTAAAAGATTAACTCTTGGAAAGTTAAATTATATATCTAAATTCCACGCCCCATTGCCCCAAAGGGTTGCATACCTACATTTTAATATTTTACATACAGCCGTAGGCTTAGTGGTTAAGTGACATATAACTCAAAGTTCAAATCCTGCCGAAACAATAATTGTTTCCGACATGTAGACATAATAATTTCAAAGCAAGGCATTTGTATCTATTCTACGGTTTTTAAAACGGAACTGCGGGACCCTAAAAGAATAATAGTTTTAAGAAAATGACGACATTTTCCGTGGAATCTAGTTCTGTCACGGTATAATTATGTTTATTTAAAATCCATTGTATCGACAGCTAAATTACTCGTGATTAAGTATAATCAACGTGAATTATTTTTTGTCTGTGGTTATTTTTCTTTTTAAATTAAATTATCTGAAGAGGTTATATGCGAATAAGTACAGGTCAGCGATGTTTTTTTTTCGACCATACCGCCTATTCTTTCGTAGATTTTTTTCTTTAATTATATATTAAGTTCATTTATGTCTTTCGTAAAAAGGTCAGCGATGTGTGAGTTTATAGTCTGTGCAAAAGATGTCAAATTGCGTAGTGTTGCCACCAATATTTCTATAATTGAAATTATCTAAAGATTACTGAAGGAAACTTGAATATTTCGGACACGTATTACGTTACACCAAATATGGTCTCCTTCAACTAATCATACAAAGTGAAGTTCTTAGACAATTCGTCAAAGTCATTGTTCAGAAGCGCCGCATCCAAAATCAAAGTAGCCATCGCCTTCAATACTCGAAACAAGATGGGCACTATTGTAATTCAAGGATTATGACAAACACAAATTTGTGTGTTAGTAGATAATTAATTCATTGATAATGATCGGCAAAAATTCCGAAGAACCGGAAAATTTGTTTGGATTAATATGACAGTTTAAGAATATATTATAGAACAATTGCGCTGTAAAACAGTAGGTATTTAGCAACATAGTTGCAAACTATACACGTGTAAGTATTAACACGCTTTATTAGTTCTTCCGTTTCGGAATGAAAATTAACCATAGATATATAATAGCTATATATAATATTACCCTACATAGTAATAAAAATATAATAATTAACTAAAACTCGTCCTATCAATATTGGGGGTTAGGGTTGTAGGACTCCTTTTTCCGCAATTAGACTCATGATTGGTCCGTTGTGACTTGTGATTTGTTTCAAAAAAGATTCATAAAGTAAACGCCATATATCTACCACATTTCGAGGCTACTTATAATAATAATAAATCCACTTTCATTCCATACTTTACAAATCAGATGGGTGGGAATCCTTTCTTATTATACACCTAATCTACGTTGGTTGGGTAAAGGCCTTCTCCTGAACTTTCTAATTGGGTCTGTTCTTTCCTTCCTCCATTCATTACTCCCCTTTGTGATGTACCAGCCAAGGCTTTTGTGGTCTTCCCACGTTTCATTTTGCCTGGCGTGGGATAGCTCATCTCTGATCTTAGTTTTAGTCCTGATCACTGCGAATTTTGTACAGGACAGAATTTTAAATAAAACATTTGTGCTAATATAATAATTATAATGAAACATTTAAACAACGGTATTAACAAAGATTTCAACATTGCGATTTTTTAATTTATAAAACTTGCCAACGCGCGGTACACTGATACATTGGTACAAGAAAAATAAAATACAAGATTTAATGTGGCAAGCACTTATAGGCAAACATGAAGAGTAAAAAAATAAACTAATAAATCTTAATATTTATAAATTACGTGTCACGTTGTTTGTCCGCTATGGACTCCTAAACTACCGAACCGATATCAATCAAATTTGCACACCGTGTGCAGTTTGATCCAACTTAAAAGATAGGATAGCTTACATCTCAATTTATACCCGCAATATTATTTTATTGCAAAATATTTGTTTTTATTTGATAGTCACAATTCTAATAGATGGCGCTTTGTTGAAAGTACCAACGTTTCACATATTAAGCTACAATTTAATGGTCATAACCACCAAAAAAGCATGGCGGTCCCCTTGACTGGTGTTCTCCTGCCGTTTCCCTTGAATAGTTTAGTACCATGTAATAAAACAAAAACCTTAGCCACAGCAACGCTTGGCCGGTCTGCTAGTTAAATTATAAAAACTAACGGTAAATTGATTTCAAAGTGTCCCCCTCATACTATGCCAGCAACCAGCACTAGCAACTATGAATATCCAGACCTAGCTCATTTAATACAACTAATCACTCATATCAAAATGGTTTAATTATACAACTATTTTCAACGTTATCTCTGATAATACAAAATATCTTAGCAATTTAAATAGTTGTCTTTTCGATCAATTTGTAAGTTTGCGGCATTTAGAATCAAATCGGACTTCATTCCAATTGTCAGTCTAGAAAGTCCGAAATACCTGTAAAGGCTACGTTGAACCGTTTTATTTAATATATCTTGCTTTAATATATCTACATGAAATATATGTATTGTATGTTAGTAAAATTGGGAGAAAATGTTAAAAAGTTAAAAAAAACTAATATATTTTAAAAAGTTTCTACGTAAATAAAATAGATAAATTTTATCTAACTTTATAATTGAATTAGACAAATCTTTTATTTAATTTTTTTGCACATCAATTTTTTTTTTCGGAAAATGATTAAATACACACAAATTTAAAGTTAATACACTGTGTAAGGCTTCATGTTTAACTTATTCCCACGTTAAATCTTATGAATTTATGTGTCTGTCTCTTTTAACAATCAAACAATCACTTTTTCGTTTCATTTACTTTCAAATCACAAAGATGCTAAAGAAGTTTTCACTTCAAAAATATCAAAATTGTAACTGAAAAAAAAACACAAAATTATTAACTTCGTTATGGAATTATACTACCTAAAACGGTATTTATTAAATATGTTAACGGTGGTTCCCAAGTTTTTATACATAATGAATTGTTTTTAATGATGGTTAAACACATTTTTATTTATAACTGGACTAAATGTTCACCGTTTTAGATGATTTTAAATCAAATAGGCCCAGTAGGAATCATGATTGTACTATGTATTTCATTTCCATATCTACACTATTATTATTCAAATTCATTTATTCATTTAGGTAACAATGTACACTTATGAACGTCAATAAAGAAATACATATTAAATGCTAAATGCTAAATAATTCTAATTTTACATTTACTGCCAGCTCTCAAATCAAACTCACCGCCACTCTTTTTAATCGCCAAGTTTTTTTTTTACAAAATGTTTGTAAGCTGCAAACTGAGAACTGCAAATGAGCTGCAACCATTACACCATGTTCCACATGACATCTTATGTGATTAAAAGTAACTAATTTCACAACATGACTTTATAACTAAAAGGTGTATTTGTGTTAGCATTTTTGAAGTTATACTTCTTTAGGCGCGTTATGAAAAATAAATACAAATATGTTAGTTGCCACTACGAATTCTTTTAAACCAGCCGGGCGACGAGGGTGCGCGAGCGAGATGGGAATATGACAATCTTCAAGTAAAAATAAATAGAATATGCGTGAAGTTAGCAGCTATGCCAAGACCAAGACCAATTTTGAATGACCATAATTTGACCTTTGTAGTAATTATATTTTCAAAGAAATTTAGCAATGCTTTTTCACAAAGACCTATTGTTACTTAGTTAAAAGGTTATGAAACATACCTAGTTATTAAATTGAATGAATAGTAAATAAAATAATAAATAATAATTGTTATTATTATTATATTAATTAATAATTGAATATATACTAAATATTATTAAATTATTAACGTTAAATATTTATTATTAATTATTTAATATTTAAAAAAATAAAGAAAGCCAAAGAAGTATAACTTCTTACGCGCGTACATAAGTACTCACACCCTTTTTTTAATAATATTGTGAGAACGACATAGCTCATAGTTTAAACAGAACCAACATTTAGGATAATGCTAGTTTAGTGAGGCCTTAAACAAATCACAAAATGCCTTGTTAGTTGTAACAAAGTGACGAATGTTGCCGCGACCGGCCGGTTGCAAAACCTACAATAATTCAGACCACTGTTTATGGTATTTGTTACAATGAAATGGTCTAAAATCTAAATGCTTAAATATAATTGCCTTCCTGTACTGATTGCTACGAATTATACGTTGGAATAATTAGTACAAGACCAGCTTTATCGCTACTATAACATTTAGTGTGCAGTGTTGGCCTAGTGGCTTCAGCGTGCGACTCTCATCCCTGAGGTCGCAGGTTCGAGCCCCGGCTGTGCATAACTGAACTTTCTTTCTATGTGCGTATTTAACATTCGCTCAAACGGTGAAGGAAAATATCGTGAGGAAACCGACATGTCAGACACCGATAACAATTCTTATGGATTAAGATAATTTAATATAGAGTGATTTTCCACGCCCCAGGGTGATTCTAATCTCACACTCACTCCGCTGGCTCTGTGGCCCTAAAAGTGTCTTGTCAACTGCAGCAGGTCTTCCTCCACTCTGTCGATACAGCGTTACATAGGCCGTACTAGTAAGCCTCCTTCACCGCCCCATCTTTGCCCATGGGCTCAAGGTAGTGACTAAAAAAACTAACTAAATTTTTTTACTTTAACTTAGTACTTATAAGTTAAAGTAACACAGCTTATACTCATATTAAGAAATGTTCTGGCAATGAACTTAACCTCAGATGAGCCTCCTGCCCGTTTGCCCACTTTAAAAAAAATCTGTAGTTCAAACAACATGATTTTTAAGTTATTTAAGAAACTAAAGTTTTAGTTTATTTTATTAATATTTTATTATTTTAGATTAAGGTTGGTTTTAATAATATTTGGTTATGCGCTTCTTGCACTAATATATTTTTTTAGTTTCTTTCCTCACTAGGGTTGCCTGGAAGAGATCGCTTGTAGAAAAGGCCGCCCGTTGCTTATAATTTTTATGTTATTTGTTTTCTATAAATGTAACTGTAAGTGCGTAAAAAAGGTTTTAACTCGTAAATGTAATTATACAATAAATTTCTAAAATAATGAAAAAAATTAATAGGTCTCGCTTGGAAAGCCAATTAGAGGGAAATATTCGAATAGCAAACCCAAATAAGGATAGCCATTTAAAATGCTAATCCACCATTCCGATAAATGTGCTTCGAGGTAACGATGTTTACGTCAATTGTTTGCCTAATGATAATTGTAATTACTTCTGAGAGAAAGCATGCTCAATGAAATAGTTTTCCTCGAACAAGTTTTTTAACTTTCAAACTTTAAATATAAAAAAAAAACATTTTATCACATAGGTAACATATTGTACGTAAGATAAAATATTTAATTAAATAATGAATAGAATCTTAATGTTAGCTACAGCTATATATGTACACATAATAATAATTTAATAAAATAACTAGTACTACCTTTTATGCTGGTAGCATTTTCTCACTATTACACTATGAAATGTCAGTAAAGAAATACATATTAATGCTTCTAATTTAACATTTACTGCCAGTTCTCAAATCAAGGGCGTAGAACGGGATATGGCTTTATCCTGCGGTTTCTGCCGCTTTTCGACGATCAAATAAACCTTGCTACCACGATACCTTTATTTTTGAGTTTAGAGGAGATGTTCGGATGAGTTTGAGCGTTTATTAAGACAGTTATTGCCGCCTCTATGTGATAGCTGCCCACTGAAGTATTTCCAAACCAATTCGATTTAGGAACCTTCAAGAAAAGAGCGTGCCAATTCTTAATACTCATGCAACGCACTCTGGTATTGAGAGTGTCCATTGCGGAGTTGTCCCTTAACATCAAATGAGCCTCCTCCAAATAAAAGATTAATACACTATGACACAGAACGAATTTGAATTAGTGTTACCTCTAGTGCTCAGCTTACTAACTCTTTTCATGACATTGGAATTACAATTTGACAAACAGAGACGAAAGTCTTGAAAGAGTCAATTAGATTTAGATTGTATTAATAAGATTACTAAACATATATGTCAATTGAACGACATATAATAACTACGTATAGTTTATGGGTTTCTTGATTCATTTATCGTCATTTTTATTGGTAAGTAATCAGGCGTATATGCACAATATCAATGCTCCGATCTTGGTTATGATAGTTTCCTCAAATCGTTTTTCATTATGAGCAAATGTATATTTATTTATTTATTATAGAATTACATACATTACAAACTATGGCAATATGATAATTTCGAGAAAAAATAAAATAAAGTATATAATATTAAACATATAATGCACACAATATCGCTACTGTGAATTCACTTTGCGAACATATAAATATGTCGATTATCTCGGAGACAGCATAAATGTCATATAAAGGATAATTATAATAATAATAATAATTTATTTGAAAGAATATGGTACAAAAATGTTATGGTGGTACAATCTAAAGTTCGCATATTCTGCTACACATAATGGCGTGCAAATTTAATATGTATAAATAAATAAGAACCAGCCAAGGATCGAACGCAGGACTCTAGGTAAATTTTACGAATCTCCTATCCCAATACTCCTGTCAGTTGATGACCACAGGTGATGAGAACTATGATTCCAATTGGTGTTATCACTTATCATATTATAAGACAAAATCATCATCGCCCAATAGAGATGACAAAATAATATTCTAATAATCTAAAGTAGTTAATATAATCGCACAAGTATTGATTTGAATATTTATCATAATATCAGAGATAACTGTCAAAAGCGAATTCAAGAATGACAATTGACAATCGCGCATTCCTCGTAGGATTTAAATGAATTATTAGGTATGCAGTTAATTTCAGAAGCCTGTTAATAATGAGGTTGAATAGATTATAAATTATCTCTGAGGTTATTAGAAAATTTTAAATAGTACAATAGACAATATATATAAAAACCAAGTTTGTTATTTTGACAAAATATTATGTTTTTACCTTGCTAATTTATATATTTTGAGGTACATTTAGAAGTCGTGGATATTAATTCCTGTTATACTTATGGTAGAATAAGCTTGTGTATGTGTGTATATTACTTTTATGTACCTGTTAATATAGCATATTAAATTCATCATAATTTTGTTTTATAATGATAATAATTACATCGCAAAACTAATAATGATTTTGAAGTAAGTTTGAAGAAAGCTTGTATATGTGTGCCTATGTGTGTTTATTATGTATATAAATATCTGGTAATATGGCATATTAATTCTATCGTAAATATATTTTTAAACAAATATTGATATAGTATATATATATATACAGATTATCATAAAATCATAATAAACCTTGATAATAATGTAGGTGTGAAGTATTGTAATTTATGATTGATGTACTATGTGGGTGATTAATATTCTAATTTTATATTCATTAATAAATAACCCGCCCCAATAAGTAATTACTAAGTGAGACAATTCAGCAATACAATAGTGTTAATTTTCGACTTTTAACACTTGCAGTTGACTCTCATACCTGAGACTGTAGGTTCGAACCACTATTCTTTCTATATAAGCAATTTATATACGGTGAAGAAAAACATCGTGACGAGAATGCCTTAGAACTAACGACGGTATATGTCAGGCACAGAAGGCTGGTAACCTACTTGAGGCCCAGACCAAAGGTTGTAGTGCTACTGTTTTTTTTTTAAACTTTATTCTTATCACATTTTTTTATATCCGAGGTGGTATTTGCGGGGTATATAAGATTATACCAGAATCTCAGCCTCAGATACTGGGTGAGCAATACCCACTAAAACCACCTCGAGCAGTTCCTCAAAGCAGCGTTACAGAGGCTCCGGGGTCTCTCTTGGATTCTACTGGGGCTTCATCTTAACACTTACACTTTTGATATCCAATATGATTCTGTACAGAAGTTACAGTTCCTAAAAAGGCCGGCAACGCACTCGCGAGTGCTTTGGCATTGATTGTCCATGGGCGGCGGTATCACTTAACATCAGATGAGCCTCCTGCCCGTTTGCCCCCTGTTCTATAAAAAAAAAACACTGCTAAGTCTCGTGTCTGAATATCACCCTGTTGTGTACAGTTACAAAAGGCCGGCAACGCACTCGCGAGCCCCCTGGCATTGAGTGTCCAAGGGCGGTATCACTTAACATCAAATGAGCCTCACTTACTGCTAAGTTTTGTATCACTCTGTTGTGTATGACTCCCGAATACATTTTTTACGTAAAAATCACATGTTGTACTGCTGTACCTAGAAACTACCATCTGGGGCAGTTATTTTGAGTTGGTGTTAAATTAATTTGACCTCAATTACTGTGTCATGGCGTTAATTACAACACTGCATGTTTGTCACAGTTAAGCCGGTATTTTAAACGGCCAATTGACGATTTTTAATTTTATTATTATTGTTGATAATTGATTGAAAACATGGTCCTACATTGAAAATTGCGTGTTCAACAACGTTTTTGGAAGTAATGACGTTAACACGTAAGAGCTAGCCACCGAACTCATATCATTTTGATTTGCATATTAAAATGTTGCAACTCAAAACTAATCAAATAAGTATTTACATTATATTGTAACCAATTTTAATAACTTAACTTTATAACATTATGTTGATGTTCTTATAAAAATCTTAAAATATACCTAATAACTAATATTATTAAAAGGAGTCCCTTTAGGCAAGCTTCCTAAGATACTGGCAGCGTTCCCCCTTAAGTTAAGTTATTTATAAAATTGCTACATGGCAACGATATTACAGTTTTGTTTTTTCATATATAATAGGGGGGCAATCGAGCTTGCGGGACGACCAAAAAGGGCAGTCTTCGCAGCCCATAGACACCCATTTTTAGTGGGTGCATTGCCGGCCTTTGAGGGAGGAGTACACTCGATTTTTAAATATTTGGAGGTCGTATCTCTGCGAGAAGATCCCCACCGGGAGTCGATTCCACAGTTCGCTGGTTCGCAAAAGAAAATGCCTTGTGAAACGGACTGTGGAAGACCTCCAACCATCAAGACGATGTTGGTGAAATTTAGAGCTCGTACGGCTCGTACGGTGTTGAAAAGAGGCAGGAGGGATCAACAATTCTTCCGAACACTAAACGCAAAGAGACGCAATGTCTATGCGTAGCGAGAGAGAATCAAGCCGATCAGTCAGACATTGGAGATTGACAATTCGACAAGCCCTTCGCTGAATTTGGTCAGAAGGAAGAAGCTGGTATTTGGGACAGTGCCTTAGCTTCTAGTCTGACGTAACCATCAGGTACATGATGGTTACGTCAGAATACATCGACCGCTGTTGATTCATGTACCCACAGCTAGGACTAACCTTCTGAAATGGGCACATATGGTTCGGTATATGACCTTAGTTATCGAATGACATAGGCTAACGGACCTTTTTTATCCGTTGAGTGAACTGACAAAAGTTTTATTATTTGTAAGTAGTAAGTTAAATTTTTGTATTATTTTATTATGTAATTTTATTTTTCCTAATTAGCTTATTATTTGTGTTTATGTGTGTAATTTTTTTTCATTTGTTGTGCATTCTTGTCTTTAGGTTCACCTGTTAGGACAGGATTGTGTTTTTTTACAAATAAAATAATAGGTACTGTAGATTTTGCGTGATGGAATGTACGTAAGGGAATTCCCAGTCCCAAATTAGGAGAAAATATTTAACGGCATATTAAGTTAAAGGTACACTGCCACAGGGACCAACAAGTCGACAGTTTGTGGTGATATTTAGTTGGTTGAGAATGGACATTTTGCAGTCCATGACATTCCTACAATGCCACATCTCGAATACCTCTATCCTTTTTCGGTTAGATGCACGAATCGCCCAGGTCTCTGGTACTAAAATATGGAAAAGTTTTGACGATGGTGCTTGGTAGTATTCGACACGTCTGGTCTGCCATATGCTGGTATAGCCATCTCTGCTTACATATTTCCCAGTCACATCCTCCCTGGTTTAACATGAGAGATCCTAAATACGAAAATTCGTCCGCCAGTCCTCCTAAGCGTGTGAGAAGCCCACCCGATCCACTAACATAAATAAAAAAAAACTAAAATGTTGACTATACTTCAGAGTGTCGGTTTTTTGTGACAGTGTGCGGGTGTCGGTTTTTTGTGACGGTGTGCGCGCGCATTGTAAAAATTAACTCTCATAATTTTTCCCAACGCGCCAAAACAGGTATAACTTCTATAATAAAATAGCCTTCATTCGAGTACTAATACTTCAGTTGACATTTAGTCCATGTCGCTATTTTTAAAATCAGTACCATCTACGGAGTGTAGGTTCCACTTGTCTCTCTCTCTATATCTGCTATCCCTTTTATTCCATCTTCCCAGGTTTCGGGTGGGCGTCCTCTCCTTATTCCTCCCACTGGGCCATTCAAATTAAGATTATGTTTTTTTTGATCGACTAACATGTATATTGTTATATTAGTACGTTTAAAATTAATCTTATTTCCTTGTATTAATAGAATAATTTCTTGGTTAGTTTGAAGGTAATTGCATTCCTCGGTCTTAGTCATTTCAAGGCCGATCGTGCATTGCTTCAATACATCATTCTAATTCTATTTACGATTATAATACAAGTCGTAAACGCTACGAATATTAGCAATAATAAAGCCTCATTAATTCTCTGAAAAAACATTACTTTAGTATACTTAGAATAAAATATTTTTATGGACCTCTTACAGAGGAAAGGCATCCTCCAATATATTATTTGTGATACCACGGATAGTAGATTGGTTGAACGCTGATCTGTGATTTTTTGTAGTCCATTTATCGGCACATAGTGGTTTATTATTGTCAATCTTTTTTATAGAAAAATCTGCAATTACTTAAGAAACGAATATTTTTATTTAGATATTGAAATCACACACATAGTAACTAAAAAACATAATATATTTTTAAAATAAATATAGTTTAAAAAAACTAAAAAACACGCTTTTAAAGCACATCAAACTAAAAAGTGAAAAATAATTCCTAATTTAGGCTGAAAATGGTAATGAACAAAAAATACTGGTATTATTGTGTGCTCTTTAGCAAAATATTTTTTTAAACTATATTTATTTTTTAGTTAATTTTTTTTTTCATTTTTTTTCGGATTATTGCATTGTCATCGATCTTTGACAGGTGCGCAAAGTTTGAATTAAATCTGTCCGTTAAAAGTGGGTCAAAATCGAGTCCGAAGGAGTCGGTTACATACATACATACATACATACAGGTGAAGCTAATATAAAGCGTGTAATATCAACTATCATGATATACTAATACAAATACAATAAATTACTTTTCCAGTAAATATAATGTTTAATATATAATTTAAAACTCAAATTATAACAATTACGGCAAAGAAAATGTTTATAGTAAATTCTAAGAACTAAACAGTCTATGGCTGGTATAATATAATGCGTGACATTTAATAATAATTACATACATAACAATCTCTTATAATATACAAAGTTCAATTATATCTGTCAGTACATTAATTAAGAAACATCTGTATAGTTACATTTATATTATATACAATTAAATCTATTATACTTTTATACAAGTGAGGATTATTATTTTATAACGAGACATATTTAGGAATAAACTTAAAAAAAGTAAAAAATCTTAAAAGTCCAAAAATCCTTGATTGTGTTTTGGATACTATATTATTGTATTAATAATAATGACACTGAATATATTTTGTTCAGAGCAAGTTGTTGGTCGACGTTGCCATAGCTATTTCTGTAGAAGAAGTAAACAAAGACGAATAATTACATTCGTGTAGGTGCATTTAATAGTAAAGTCAATAATAGTAATTTTTGTTCCCAGTAATCCTCGAAGATCCCATTAAAACCGGCTTTGGGCGCCCCCTGCCGGCACAACCAGCCCAACTTGCAAATAAAATGCTAATTCACAGCAAAATCTTCTTTTATTAAACTGTAAATCGACTTGAAAACATCTTTCCTTACCCGACCAACCGGTTCCGTAATTGACCATTATAAATGATTTAATTTAAAAACAACACGCGAATCAGTATAATTTTATTCCGGAGGTCGAAGTAGACGCTTGATTTTATTAAAACTTTTACGTGCTGCGCTTAAGAAATGTACGGAGAAAGTAGGAACTAAACTTATTCCCCGATTGTGCTGCCACCTAGAAGAAAGTAAAATATCACAACGTCAAAATCAACCCCTTTCTAACCTTCGCAGATGGTGCAGCTATCCGACGTTAGATGGCGCGCTTTCCAATACCGAATATCGCTAGTGTGTGTGTAGACAGAGACAGCAAATGAACAATAAAAAAGGTGTAAGATAGACGGCAATATGAATATACAAAGGCGTGGTTACATGCATGCAAACGATTTTTTTATTGCAAAAATGGCCGGAACTTTGCACGTCTAGTATTAGAACGTAAAGTCGCAAGTACAATAACTACGCATAGATTTGAACTTTAATACGTTGGCCCAAGGTCGAAATTAGTTTTGTTTTATGACTACCGTATCTTTTGATACTAGTGATAGGAAAATAATTGGCGTCACCAGTTTCGAAGTACGTCTAGAAAGAGAAAGTATTACATCTAACACGGCGCTAGAAGAGTTCTCACAAGCGACCGTTATAAGAAAGGGAACGGTGATTCTGCAAACGATGCTGTTAGAAAGGGATGTCGCGAAAAAATGTACGAAAAAAGCGATTTTCACTGAAGGTGTGCGGCGTGGAAGAAATTACAGAAGCATGGGCGCGGTTTAAAAATTCCGGGGGCGCATGCGCCCTTGGTAGTGCGGAACTAGGGTGGAAAGGGACACTGTTATTTGGTATGAGACGAGTTCAGTGCAACGACACGCCGTACGCGACTGACGCAACCAACAAAAACAAAAACCGCTAATTATTGTAATAAACGTATGTTTGTGTGCGAGTTGTGGGCGATGATAAACAATCCAAAGTGTATTGTGTCTTGTGAAGATATTTCGAGGTAAATATTCGGTTTGTGCTCGAAAAAAGTGGTGTAGCGAGTGTTACAAAAATATTTAAATTGTTCATGTCAATGACATTTCTTACATTTCCTTAATCCAAAATTTAAATAAATGTATACCTGGAAATATTTACGTAACTACGTAGGTACAATATAGCGGTTATCCGGCATTTATTAAAGTCAAAAACTATAGAAAAGCACAGACTATAAATGCAATATACAGAAATAAATACTTTTACGTGAATTTCGAATGAAAAAATTGATTATGCTCTTGTATGAAATAATAATTCATAGATATCTCAACTTGTACAAACCAGTTCAGGACATAGCGATGACACTTAATTCGTTCCATTTATTTTGAAGAACGATTAAGGAAAATATTAATAAACTAAGAACATAAACCAATATTGAACATTTAGTGACCTGTTCTTAATAGAACCAGACTCAAATACTAATTAGTAGCTAATACTATTAATAAATATTTTCTTCGGGAAATTCACCGATATTTTCTCTGATTTAAATTTATAAAACTGCTCTGTTCGTGATGACAAATTAATACTGCTAAAAGTATATATAGATATAAAAATCTCAAATAACGTATAAACCTTTGTTGTCCAAGTAACATTCCATCTAAAAGTAAAAATAAAAACAAAACATCAAACGGAAATATGTGTACTATGTCGATAATAAAAACGGCCAATTATTTATATATTCTACACGATAGTAAACAACCATCGTCAACTTTCTAAAGCGAGCTATAAAAACGTAATTAATATGAGAGAAACGTTCTCGTAAATAAAATTCTCAAAAGTATCACGCAATAGTAAATCTAGTATCGAAAAATCTAAATCAATACATTATTTTGATTCATAATATCTTTATTCATATTAGCTTAGAATGAAGTATGACATCGGTTTAAATTTTAATCGTTTTGCGTGGGATCACAATGTATTTCAAACCCAAAAAGGTCTTTACTCTTTGTATTTAACAAAGCGAGTTCCTCTCAACATCTGTGCATGTTTAATGAGCATTATGTTAAGTATATTTATTTCTGTATGATGTTTTTTCTTATATCATACCAAAATCAATAAATTTATTACCCTGCTCGACCACTATTCGACTCGTTTCAAGTTTTATATTCATTTCATAGTTGCGAAACACATAAAAAAACATGTTCATACAAAATTTCAGTGATTTCAAATCAAGTAAGTATGTTAGGGTTCTAAGTCCATGATACAGCACGTCCTTACGCACAATAAACTATGAAACTGCAGTCAGCAGTCACTGGCGGTGTACCGTGTATCACCGTTCTCGGCACACATGCGATACGCGCCTCAACTACTAATAGTCGTCTGTCCCTTACTAACGCGTGGGGAAAATGGGGCTCTCGCCTCACATTCCGATTGTCGGTCGCGGTTCGCTCGTTGCGTCTAGCTTGTATCTAACCCATAGGGACTAGTTTTGCGTGACATGTATACAAAATAGGTTTGATAGAGCTGTACACGGGGGAGGGGGGGTATCGGTGTGCGTGTTCCCCCGCACGCCCCCGCGCCGCCGCCACTCGCCAACAGAGCGCGCGTTTACACAATTCGTTTGCATGGCATCAGTGATGCCCGCGCCGCGCGGCGCCTTCTTGCTTCGACAATCAAGGCGCGAACACGTATCTAAATAATTTTTATTAGAAGAAAAATAGTTTTTACAACTTGACAACAGTGAAGGAAGGTGGAGAATTAAAACCTTTACGTGGATTAAATTTTATTTATTTCTTGCAACGTGTGAGTCGGCTTTGTGACGGTCAGTGAACAGTGCGGATTTTCAACAAGATTTCAAAGAAAATTCGATTTGAAATTAAAAAGTCGACTTAGAAAATCACCTTTAAATAAATGGTAAGTTTTAAATTTATATGAGATTGTTTGTTATTTAAAGTATTCAGTGTTATACTATAATTATTTGAGGTTAAAAATTATTGTCTAAAATGTACGCATTATCAAATGGCATAACATACGTTTTGTTGATAAATGTCATACATTTTTATCTTGTTGCCACGACACTGACTAGCCCTTATCTAGTTAGTGTGAATAAAAATATAATTTCTGTACAAATACTTCTAACGATTAAAAGCGGCTCAACATTTCAACAGCACCTATCTATATTTTATTCAGATTTTTGAAAAAATTACTGACATTTTAAAATGTTAAGTCGACTTTGGACGGTATTCCTTATATTTCATACTTTCAAGCCGTTTTATAAATTTAAATAATTTTCGGGTAGTATTGTTAAATAAAGAATTATTTCATTTTCTTTATTACTGTTGAGTGTAGTTTAAACATTAAAACTTAACAAATATTACAGTTTAAAAAAATTGAGTATTCTCTTAATATCTTGAGAATGAATGTGAATTAATTCGTTTTTAAATATTTAAATATTAACACGTGTAAAATTATCACCGCCTCACCTTCACAGCTTATCTTGTGTTTATTTTTGTTACATAAATTGTACAAAATAATTGTAATAATTTGTTCACGTTATCGGGGTTGCTATGCCAAGACCAACACGTTCAGAAAAATAAACGGACGATAAATGCAAATATATATTTAATAATAGATATATAAATACAAAAAATATGAATATTTTACTTTTTTTTACATACAGATAAACTATTACCTAGTGGGTAGTTCCAGTGTCAGATAAACTTATATAGCTGTGGGGATACACGATGAAAAATCTTGTAACAATTACAATTCTCGCTATACTTAAATCTCTTTGATAAATTCTATATAACGACCATAGATATATAAATCAGCCCATAAAGTGTAGATACTAGTCATTTGTTAGACCTATGATTAGAAGTCATCAACAACGCTGTGGCATAATTGCTGTGTAGACCCAAAGACAATAATGCCATAGAATATATTCAACTAATAACTCGTTAGTAACCACAGATATTATGAGATAACGTAATGTACGGTATAGTTTGAAATAAGAACATAATTATATACAATAAAACATTTTATTAAGATATATAACGGGATTTAAAAATATACAAATGTAATCCTTGAGGTCGTAGGTTCGGACCGCGGCTGTGCAACAAAGGATTATATGTGCAAAATTCGCTCGAACGGTGAAGGAAAACATCGTGAGGACTGCCTTGCCTTAGACCCAAAAAAGTCGACGGCGTGTCGAGGCACAGAAGGCTGATCACCTACTTGCCTATTAGATTGACAAATGATCATGAAACAGATACAGAAATCTGAGGGCTAGACCTAAAAAAGGTCGTAGCGCCACTGATTTTTTAATATAATTGTGTTAAAACAGAGGAGATTTCCTCTATTATTTAAACATATACTTCGCCGTGGGCAACTTTGGTTTTTGTCCCAACTTATATAATGTTTTCGTGTTCTTGTTATGTATTACACAATGAAAACACCTAATTTTATGTACCTATGTACAGTCACGAGATACGAGATACGAAATTTCTGTTTTAGTACACTGTAAGTACTTTTTTGATAATCTATTCGTAATTTTAAGTGTTTATAAAAAGGAATAAACAGAAAATTTGAGATTGCGTCATAGTATATTTATTCGGATATTTTTATACCACGTCACTTTTACCAATTTTTTTCTTTTTTCTTATTTTCGGTCACTAATTTCACTTATTTTTTTGCATTTCACATGTTATTTTAACGTTCCGCTTGTTTTCTTAAATCTTCCCCACGGTATTTTTAACGTATATAATGCACTAAAACACTTTGTTTTTGATCAAATCATACAACTGGCGTTTGCCTCTTAAGCGATTTAACTAGAATAACTAACCATTGGAGCACCTAAACGTTTAAATTTATTATAAATTCATCTCAGTTGAAATAATCGTTAAGATTAATGAAACGAATCCAGGAAAGTGTACGCTCGTGGTTAGAACTTGAATATCGTATTTATAATTATAGTTTATCACGACTGACTCCGGAATATTTTCCTCAAAAACCATTATATATAAACAATACGTATGTTTGTACTAATGGTTAACCGGATCTGACTCTAGTAGAAACTCTAGTGATATGATTATTAAATAAATTAAAAAATAATTGTACACTTTGGTGAGGGTTAAATTCCTGGAATTGAATTTATTAGAGCTTGAACTGAAGGATGCGAGATTTTTAAAACACCGTTTCAGAATTTTGGTAATCGACTATATGTTCGCTTTATATATTATATCTAATAGAACAATGAAGATAAGCTCGTTATATAATATTATACTTATCAAATTGTATTATATCGCTATCAAGCGCGTAGTTAATTTGCGCTGTCTATTACTTTGTAGTAATTCTGGTATGCGATTTGAATTCTAGAGCGACTAAATATAATTCAAGGCTGCTTGATAAAATCGCTGATATTTTAATGGATCTTTAATTTTTGTTAATTACCTTTGTTATAAATTGTTTTCTACTGTCTCTATTAAGAATGCAGCAGGTCTTGGCTATTGTTAGTTCGTATATTCGAATCCTGACTGTGCATTAAGTGCGTATTTAACACACAAATCTGAGGCCTACAGGTGGTAGCGGCGGGTTTTCTCTCTTAAGAATGTGTATGCTACAACATAGCTCTTCATGGACATACACAAAGTATTTCAATTGGAACCAATTGTAGTGCGGTACACAAAATTTTATAAAATAATTATGTAATTTTCTATAATTTAAGTTTTCGTTGGTATATTCAAGCAATTTAGCCGTAATTATAATTATGTAGAATTATGTGCTACTTGTATGTTGATTGGTCACTGATTTCGTGGGTATAAGTGTCGATTCCCGGTGAAACAATGTACCTACCTAATATCATGTAAATTTTATCTTAGTTTTTCACTCAAAATTAAACCATGTGATTTGAAGATGACAGACCTGTGAGAGTGTGACAATCTCAGCAAAGACTGAGCCAAAGTTTTCACAACTAGGTACAGCTTCATATTGAAAAATATAGAAATAATAGAATTGCGCTTCGTTCTACGGCTTTCAAAGATTTTACAATCACAATTTATCAATGTCCTATGCGTACAAAATTAATACTTAAAATAATTTTATTAAGGTTTTTTAAATAGTCTTAGTACCCTTCATTTTCGAACTTCATTTATGTCGAAATCACATAGTACCTACTTGAACCTATTTTTTGATTTATTTCATTTGATATTAATGAATACGAAGTAATCTTTTCTAGTATTCATTTGTTTGTTTTCACCACAGCGTAAATTTGACAGAAAGTGACGAAAGAGTAGCTAGACGCAATTATTATGATTTAGTTTTGTATAAGTAACAACAAGTGTTCGCCTTCAAATTCGCAAATTCAAATTTAGAATAGGAAAGTTTAAATTTGGAACGCAGTACAAACTTTTTGATTATTGACCATGTTCCACGTGTTTCTAATTAGCACTTTATTCTGTGCACCTACACTTATTGCTAAGTAAATATTGTTATCGTAGATAATACAGTAGTGCTAATAAATACTTTTTAAATAACTTTAACAATGTTACGGAGATATATGCGTTAAGTTGTCATTAAAACAAGATCTTGTTTTTCAGCCAGCGAAAAAAATTCAGCGTCTTTTTTTAGCATTTTCTGTTTTTCGAACCCAGGTCACTGAATTACGTAATGTGCTAACCACCAATTCTGATTTTAATATATAAAAATTTACTGTAGCTGTAATAGTTGTGATATGGTTTTAACAATTATAATTAATTTAAAACTCCTTAACTTTAGAGAAGCTTTAGGGTCACGGCTAACATTTGTAAAAATTGTGTCAAAAAAGGTAAAATTTATTAATGTCAATTTATAAATTCAATTCAGCTGTCAAAGCATCGTAAAGTAGCAGCCAATTCATATATGTCAAAGAAAGCTCACAAAGGACACAACAATAGACCACTTCTAAACATTTATTACCTACTTGTAACAAGTGATAAATGCGCTGTGGTTACTTTAATTGATCTTGAGCTATTGTAATTAAAATCTTGAAGATTTACGGTTCAAGGGGCGTGTGAAGGGTATCTTTTTTATTTTAGAGTATTTATTCTTAATTTAAAAAATTGTATATCACACTCACACAACAGTATCTAGATTTATAAGGCTAGCCCGTTAATGGAAATTAAATAAATATCAATGTATATATTATAATGTTTATAGAACTTTATTTCTACTATAAAAAGGATTTTTGTTTATTTTGTTGTAATTTGAATTTTTTCTTTGATTAGTAATTTTTTTTTTTTGTAATGTTTGTTTAGTTTAATAATTAATGGTTATGATCTCTATATATGTATGTCATGATTGCATTTGAGTGCTTGTCACATTAAAAATTGTATTTTGTGTTTGTTTTTACCAATGTGTCAGTCTGCCGAGCGTTGGCAAGCTTTTTCTCAATAAAAAAAAATCTCATTACAAAAAAAATATATTTTTATTTACATGAGAAACTTAATATAATATCCCTACCTATGAACGATATACGCGTTGCCATCAGCTTTCCCAATTTGAGTCTACTAGGCTCATTCTAATATGTTTCTTTACTTTTGAATTGATTAAACACGCTAATATTATGAATTTTAGAGAGTAATTGATTAAATAATTGCACACCCTCATACTTAATATACTTTAAATAATTTGTGCGTTTTTTTAATTCTTTATATATTTAAATAAGCTGTTGTTCTAAGTAATAAAAAAGTGCGTGCGTACAAAGTAAACATGTCAGAAGTGAAACTTCTTTGTAAATGAAATATTGAGTAATTAAGCTGCCCAAATCGCATAATTTAATTTTGCCAGTCTATATTAATGAAGGATACTAAGGCTAATTAAAAACCAGACCTAAAATTAGTTGTTGTTATGTATAGAAAGAACACCAAAAATATGGTAACAATTACCAAATAATATAACATATATACAATATAACAAATTCATTATTATCATAATTGCTAACTAATGTCCACATTTTCTAAAATAACTGGGTCTTAGCAAAAAGGTCTTGGTTCTGTGCCCTTATAAAAAAACAAAACCAACAAAAAAAAATGGTAATTTAGTTAATATAATAATAATGATATTAATATGTATTAAAAACACCATCTGTGTTCAAGTATGAATAATTGCACCACAATATTATACTAGCACATCTTTATTAAAGAAAAGAAAATTCGACAAAAATGCTGCACATCTTCGTGACGTTCCGTAAAAATTTTACCCTCATGCGCCTAATTATATCACCTAATCATATGCTACTTATTTCTAAAATTAAAAAAAATCTACTATGCACTTAAATGCTATGTTATTATTAAATTATTTATGCTAATCAACAATGTAAGCTTATCTGTGGTATTATTTTTCTTTTTAATTACTGGCAACGATTTTTTTTGACCCGTGCAATTTTTACACGGCTCATAAAATTTATTTACAGTTAACTTTTTTACGAATGTTGCGTGTTCGATTCCCTTCATTGCATTATGTATCAACTGATGAATGGTAATTGGGATTCCGTTTCATGATAACTTAATATTGAATTTAATACTACGATGTCAAGCATATTTAAAATGTCTTAAGAAACACAAGCCAGCAAGGGACATTTTGTCTTCAAAAATTCAATATTCTTTATTTTTTAGCTATGTACAATAGAATTCAGATTGAGGCCTCTCTAGTAGGTGAGTCAGAGACATGTAACAGGAACTTCTTTTAATTGACAAAGTTTCAACGAAAATAACCAACACCATGGTTTTAAAACGAGGGTACCTACTGTAAAAGAAGAAAAAAAAAATATGTTGAATGTGTCATGATGATGTGAATGTGTAATTGTGTGTGTGAAAGACGAAACAAAGTGAAAGTGTGCATGAAAAAAATGGATTAAGAAAAAAAAAATGTAGGATTTAACAATGATTCTGTTTTGTCATAGTTCAGTGTACCGAGCCAATGGTTTAAAGTTCTTATACATTTGTGGTATGTAAGATGATGCCAGCTAAGGGTTTTATTTAAACTATTGTAGAGATAGCTGAGCGATTATTGTATTGATTACGTGCAAAGATAGTCCTGCAAATTGCGTAGCTAATTATTGAGTCCTTTTTTGGGGTGTGTCGGGACTATGTGGAGAGGTTTCGTGCCTCCTAAGGACACAACGGAGAATATAAAGCTGGCGTATAGTTAGTAGTTTGCAAGACTTGTACAACTCTTCTGTTGGAAAACTTTTTTTTAAGTAACATTATTTTTGTAACTGCTCCCTGAGCCCTTTAGAAATTTAGTTTTCGCACAACCACCCCACACTGAGATACAATAGGTAATAACAATTGGACTAAAGTTTTATACACGGTATAAATGATATTTCTAAGACAATTCTATCAATATGTATATAATTCTTTGTTTTAAAGCCAGTTAACTAGATTCTGAAAAATACAATAAATATAGTTAATCTCTATATACATTTTGTACTTAATAATATAAATAAATTTTTTGTCGGTTTCTTTATACAAATTAATTCAAAGTTCGACTATCAATTAAATTACAATTTTTTGTTTCAGATTCCGTAAAGCGCAACAAATACAGGTAATATAATTATAATTTTCTTATATGAACCTGGGTATCTGCCTAGCTTCAGCGCTTAGCGTAAAGAAAAATAGAATTTAATAACCTCTTTCTTCGTATTTTATGTTTTAAAAATTGCTGTCTGTATTATAAGACGGTTAGCAAATGGAATTATTAAAATTATTATTCATATATATCATTATTTCAACTGTCACCTTAAAGCCGTAATGGCGCTAAGCTTATGTAGTCGGCTGAACGCTCGCTCCGTACCCGAGTTCGAACCCTGTCGCGCAGGCCTAATCGAAGCTTCCTATATTACTCAATAGTATAGATTAGTCAAAAATGGCCGAAATAAATGTGCCCAACGGTCGCGATTTAGACTTGTGTCTATAGCGCATTACCAATGGGTTCTACATTTTTCAAAGCCGATTGAATTATTCATATTTTTGATGACAATATTCATATATTCAGTATAGGTTAGTGATATATTTTTTGTATTATTTTATTTTAAAAATATTTTTTCGACTTGGTGTAAAAGATTTTTTTACCGTCAAAAGAAGTTTGTATATTTGTTAAAACTACTGGAATGATTAAAAATCCTTTAAAGTAGACAATTTTTTTTTTAAATAATGTCGTGCAAAGCCCGAAGAAATATATTCTAAAATTTAATTCTCATGGGCACCAATCGATCCGCCAATAAGCCGTGACAAACATTTAATCATTTTAAAAACTTCAAGGAGAAAGTTGATAAAAAAAATTGATTGATGACACTTCTAAAAGCACCCAAATTCGATAAGATATTTTACAGTATTAATATTCAATTTATTATACCGACATGAAACTTGACCGATGAACTTTACGCTTTGACACTAATTGAATTGAATAGAGCGCCATCTATTGAGTATTATACAAATTATTTTAAACAAATTTAATTACATATTATTATAATTGAAAATTGATAAATAGAAAATTAAAACATATTCAAAATTTGGTCCCTGTGGCAGTGTGCCTTCAATGCTGGCAGCATTTCTTCGCTGTATCACTACTTTAAGTAATATTGTAAATAAAAATAAAAAAAATCAGTGGCGGTACAACCTTTTTAGGTCTGGGCCTCAGATTTCTGTATCTGTTTCATTATATTTTGTGTCAATCTAATAGGCAAGTAGGTGATCAGCCTCCTGTGCTTGATATACGCCGTCGACTTTTTGGGTCTAAGGCAAGCCGGTTTCCTCACGATGTTTTCCTTCACCGTTCGAGCGAATGTTAAATGGGCACATAGAATGATAGTCCATTGGTGCACAGTTGGGGATCGAACCTTAGGGATGAGAGTCGCACGCTTAAGCCATTAGGCATACACTATTCAAGAATATTGTAAATATCATATTATGATTCTCGGCTTCTATATTTTTTGCGAGATCTGTGGCACCAGAACAAGTATAATAATATGTTATAGTGTAGGCATATAGTTAAGCATTAAGTACATATATAATTTTATTTTAGGTAGATAGGCATTTTCCGCCTTAACATTTGTCTGAATTAACTTAAACATTGATTACACATCAAATTTATTTAGTAAATATTATCTAGTATAAAGTAAGGAAAATGAAGGTTTTTCGTATTTAAATTATCGCCAATCTTATATTTTATCTAACTTTCACCTTAATCTAGACACACGTATTATCAATGACATTTCTTTCTCAGAGTGCTATCTTAAGGACTTCGATATGGTTTTGATAATGTATCTTAAATCATCCGTAAGCATTTTTATGTAAATTTTTTATAATACTTCTGTGACTTCTATAGATATTCTTTCTATCTTACCTTCAGACAAATTTTGTGTCAAAAACGAATCTCTCTGGTGTGGGTGTTAGTTATAAAATTTGTTTTGTTATGACCTTCATATTACGCAATATGAATCTAAGAATTCATGTAAGTTCAGTGTTTCCCAACGTGGAGCCCACGCCCCACAGGGGGGCATTTTGATTGTTAAGGGGCTGTTCGATAATTTAAATTTGAAATTCATTATAAGGTTTGAAAATTTACTTACTGTGTTGTTTAACCTATCATTTTAGTTTCTAAAGTGATTAATTCAAATTTTTAATATTAAAAATTATGTATGTTATATAGCGGGGCATGGGCATGGCACAAAAAAGGTTGAAAAACGCTGTTATAGTTGTAAAAAAATTAAACAAAAACCTTCTTAGCAATAAAACGACAACATACAATTGTGGCTTTACTTCTTATTATAGGTCATCAAATAAATAGTCTTAATATATCATCCTTATAACTATTATTTCTTGAACAGCCGGTCTACGGCCCCTAACCCTTCTCTGACATACGGTGTCTTTAATACCCCCGACTTTCACATCCTTCCTGTCTTAAATGTATTCATAAAGCAAAAAACTAATGCGTATCATTTGACGGTTTCCAGACAAAAGATCGGTGTCTATTGTCGGGTTCAATGGATTTATTTTAAATTGGGTCGATGCAATCGATATCTTTGGATTAGAAAGTCGATTAGTTTGACAACGCATCGCTTTCGACGAGTTATGAAATGTTTAAATTAATGTCAAATGGAATGTATGTTTATAATCGAATCTACAAATTAATAATAATACTAAAAAATAGAAAATAAAAGAAATTTTAAAAAGTTTGGTCCCTGTGGCAGTGTACCTTTAATGCTGTTGAGCGGGGGAAGTGTCAGTTCAGGGGTCACCAGTACTATCTACCAGGCGCCAACTTAAATCTTTAATTAGCGCCTGTGCACTTGAACCCCAAGCCCAAGAGACTACTCCAAAGGGAACCAAATCGAAGTTGGAGAAAGACTTATATTTGAGCTGTTTATTATTTTCCGTATACTTTGCGGCCTATGGCTTAGGTTACAAACGTAAAGTAATACAATGTAAAACGCAATCATAACTTGTAGAGTAATAGTTATGGTAACAGTGAAATCTGATGGAAATAAAAATAAATCAATGGCGCTACAATCCTTTTTTTGATTCGGATTTTTATATCTGTTTCATGATCATTTGTCAATCTAATAGGCAAGTATAAGACGACTTTTTGGGCCTAAGGTATGCCGGTTTCCTCACGATGTTTCCTGATGATGAACTTTCTGCCTATTGGTGCACAGTCGTGGACAAACTAACCAACCCATGCCAACACTGCTCTCGTTAATTGACAATGTCGATGTAAGATAAATTGAAACTAGAAATTCGAAATTTAAATGCTACAAAGAAATCTTACAAACCACGATCACAAAGTGCTATTGTTATATCCCTTATCTCGAAACACAATAACGCTACCGTATGTCAAATACAAGAATCAGTGCTACTTTGAATAAAGCATCCCATTGTTAATATTATAAATATTATGCTAATGCGATAAAAGTTTTGACTCCGGTGTCTAAGCGGCCAGGTGTCGTGTTAGAAGGGTTAGGTAAAATGTCTTCACCCCATTTGAATGTGATCATTTATTAAGATTTGGCTCCATTGTTTAGCCGATTCCCATATTATGCTTGGATTGTAATTTATGTGTGAACAATGTTCGAGCTTGAGGGCAGATTTTGGTAGATCAATGAACTTTGAATTTTAATTTAAAGGATTATTTTTAAACACTACAGCGATGTTGTTTTGGTAATTCCTTAGTGCACGCATATATAAAATATATATATAAAAAATACAAAAGCCTGTATTTTTTATATTAAAGCAAGGATATGAGCCTTTACAAGAGAAATTTAGTTAAAACAGTTTAATTTAAAGGATTATTTTATTAACACTAATTGTATAGTGATGTTGTTTTGGTAATTCCTTAGTGCATCGTACATGCCAAAAACCTGTATTTTTTTAATATTAAACCAATGATTTGGGTCTATTAGATTCACAAGAAAAATTTAGTTAAAACAGTTTAATTTAAAGGATTATTTTATAAATACTAATTGTATAGCGATGTTGTTTTGGTCATTCCTGGGTGCATCATTAAACTCGCAAAAAGCCTGTATTTTTTATTTTAAAGCAATGGTTGGGCCTTTACGAGAGAAATTTAGTTAAACCAGTTTAATTTAACTGCTTTATTTTTTTTTATTAACACATTTAACTTTATTATTGCACATAATTTAACAGATAGATGAATTTTGGTATTGATATATGACCTTGTTGAATCCTATGAAGTCACTGACCTCATACAATTATTATAAATTGGTTTTAAGATTTCAGAAATATTTCTTAATTTGTACTCGTCACGGTGAATTTATACGTAATTAATGTTTAGAATTATCTAAAATTTTCGACTTTATTGTATTTTTGTAGCTTTTGCTTTGTACGCTATTCAATTGTCCTTCAAATTGTCCTTCAAGAACAGAGTGTAGCAATTCTAAAAAAGGCCGACAAGGCACTCGCGAGCCCTCTGGCATTGATTGTCCATAGGCGGCGGTGTCACTTAACATCAGGTGAGCCTACTGCCCGTTATTCTATAAAAAAAAATTCACCGTCGGGTAGATAAAACAAATATACCCCTTTTAACAGCAGTAAGCAATTACTATTAAAGTACGCCGATAAACCCTTATTTCTCGAAAGTTAAAACGTGCAAAATGTTGGAACTCGGCAAGTCAATTACATAATTAGACCCTCAACTGTAAACGAAAATTACAGCAATTATGTACAACCTCAAAACGATATGAAAACCGTTGCTATATACAATTGTAAATGTAAATCAAATTTTTAGGAATATTTTTTAAAATACATAACGAGGTTCTTGGTTCGGTTACTGTTGAAATTATTGTTTGGTACTTATATGTATTTTTTTTATATAAAGTGTCTGGGCTGAGACTTTATTGAATATTACGATCTAGTCTAACTAAAGACTAATAATTTAAGCCTAACCTAATTTACTAAAAAGGATATTTAACATAAGAAAGTGTAATTACTGTCTCTATTAATGAGAAGGCACTCCGTTCTTGTGTTTCAATCAATTTAAATGGATTTGAATTAGTGAGTCAGTCTTACCTAACTTATCTTAACTTAACTTAACAGTTATCCTTTGCTTACCAGGGAAATTAAACAGTAACAATTAACCAGGCAAAGATTAAGACATAGTATATTACTGACAAAACACACACACAAAATAACAATAAGAATGAAAGATAATAAATTTTTTTATAGAACAATGTACATATTAAGTGTGTAATGCGTATGTGCTGTGGTTGTAATTGGCCCTGGCTCAGCATTATGCTGAGGAGCAGACTGTTACACAGCGCTGGTCATTCTGCCTCTACCACAGCAGCTAGTTTTAACATTTATTAATTAACGTAGAATAAAACGTCTCCAACCACTTGTACCCACCTAAAAGCTAATTAATTACATATTGACAATAGACAATCGTCTTCACTTAATGTTCTATAACCCCAAGATGGGGCAGAAGGCGTCGACGGTGAGTCTCCATCGCTTTTGGTCTTCCTCGTATTCATTCTCACTCCAAATCTTTCCGCCACTTCTGCAACTGTACGACGACAGGTTTGCTTTGCCACGCATCCGCTATCTTGCGTGTTCCAACAAATCTTGCTTGGAGATATAATTGGAATCTCTTCGTTAGAGTATTGACAATTCCACTTGCGTTGCTTCATCTGGCGTCGTTGTTCGGTAGCGCTCCCAAAGTTGCTGGTTAGAGATTTTAACGGGCAATAATCATTTTAAAAATATTTTTACTTAGTAACAGCATAAATCTCACGTTGGAACATGTTAATTCAAAAATGTATAACGCGCCTAAAGAATCTGCGAACCTCGCTGGAATGCGCTTCCCCTGGCATTTTAGTGTTTATTGTTTCTCTGTTTGGTGAAATATTACATAAACTACCTATTTAGTGCTGTATGTATCAATAAAAATAAGTACACAAATAAAATATTTTTTATTTTTACATCTTCAATTTTTTTGCTATCTCTCCAGTTTGTATGACGTCATTAAGCCAGGTTCGCAGATATTTCCGACGACTTGTATTACCGTATACCACGAGTAATCTAACTATGTAGTAGGTACTATTTTGAATTTTAGTACGTGACTATCAAAAACGTTCGGGCGTTTATCATTTATTAATAACTGAATACTTCTAACACGTGACTATGCATAGGGCCACGAAGATTTAGATTAGTATAGCTTTTTCTCGACTGAATAAAATCTGATATAGTGACATCTAGTATGTGGACTGTCAATCTGTCATCTATTAACAGTGGTTTTAACAATTAATGGAAGGCGGTTATATAGTTACAGATCTTATGAATTTAGTAAACAAAATATTTCTTATATGTTGATTGTCCTTAGTTTATATATACTAACTACTAAGGGTATGTAGAAATTATTATGGTAATTGCGATGTAAATTTTTCGTACTAAAACTCGAGCGAATTGCGTGGGCAAGCGTCCGATAGTGGACTAAAGTAATTAATAATTATGTATTACCAATTATTAAATTTCTTCATCATATGTGACAACAGATTTTACTATTTTTATTCAGTATTTTATGCGCAAATTCTTACACCGCCATCTTTAAATCACGCTGCTTAAGAACGCGTCATACAACGAAATATATTAAACACAAAAATCGTTACCACATGGCCACAGCTGTTAACTATTGTTATGCAAAACATACTATTGTTAGATCGTAACGAACGGGTTCATTATAATTATTATTATCTATATATTTTGAACTATGCCCCTAAACGTGCCGCGTTTTACCTTGAGCTTGTTGCTAGGTTCACAATGTACGCAACGATTTTAGTTTTTTCAGCTTAGATTCAGTTGTTAGCTACCTGACTAACAACTACAACTATGCTGAAAGAACTAAATTACTATTTTTTAACCGACTTATCTTGACGTTTTATTCGTGTAATGTATTTTGTGTGTATTTTGTATAGAAAAGCTTTGACATGCGTGGATAAATCTTGGTAATAGTTTTCAAATGATTCGGTTGTAGCGAGAAACTCCTATGTTTATGATATTCATACTTCGAATATAAATTATCGTTTAATACATTTAATACAAGTAATTAAAATTAGTAATACAAGTAATTTTATTTAAATACTTTTTAGTTCTTCGTTTCGGTTTCGGGTATTTTTGTTATAATGTGATGTAAATTATGGTAAATCTTTTTATATATAAACATTGTTTTAGTTTTATAAACTAACTTAATCTAATCCATCAGATTGTGTGATCAGCGTGTCCTGTGACACATAGGCCTCTCCCAGCTTCTTCCATTATTTTCTAATGTTAGCTCTTCTTGTCCAATTTGTGTCTCCTATTGTTTTTGATATATAGTATTATTTTATTTTAATTCCACGTAAATTTAAAGGTCGCAATATAAACTTAATCGTTTGATATACGTAGCGTAATTTTAAATATTTGTAAAAGTATTATTTATAATAAGTTTTATTAAACTTTAATAAGACTTGCAAATTTAGTCGTAGCTAAGCTTTTCAATTGTATATTTCGCTATTATATTTTTTTAAATAATTACAATAAAATACTGCCATTTCATGCGTCTTGAATAATAAAGTTGTGATTACAATGTGTTAAGTTGTGTAAACATATTTAAAGAACTGTTTATAGCGGTCATAAATTCAGTTCGCCATTATGTTATGCTGCGTGTGGTTCTGACATCTGGTGCGCATTTTAATACACAAACAAGTGAAATAAATGTTTCTTATGGTCTAATTTGCTATACAACAGTGTTATCGAATTATTAATGAAACTTATTTTATACATAATTTAATTTCAAAAATATAATCCATGGGTGGTTGCTAGCAAATTTCAGTCCAGAGTATGTTTAATTAATTTAAAAAAAATATTTTTTAAACATTTCACCGGTATGATATTAGATAAATTCTATACCAATCGAACGTATGAAGCCCATAGAATATGCAAACGTTAGTTTTTTTAATCAATAATATTTATTGTATATTTTATGTACACTAAAGTATATATACATCTTTAGTATAAAAGAAGGTTATAGTGATACATATATAATACTACCCTGATTAAAAATATTGATTGAAAAATTCAAAAATTTACTACATGCAAATTATAAAAAAATTTTTTTTTAAATATTAATTAAACATAAACCCTGGACTGAAATTTGCTAGGCAACCCATATGGATTATATTTATTGACATATTAAATTAAATATAAAATAAGTTTCATTAAATAAGCATCTCGGTGAAGGTCGTTGTATAGCGGGATCTTATACTATAACTAATTTGTATACAACAGTGTTATCTATATACCTAAAATACTTCTAATTAAAATTAAAATTTTAAAGAACATACTTTACCATATATTTTTAATATGATAGAAGAGAATAGATAAAATAAAGAATACGTTAAGAAGAACAACTAAGGTTGCAGATGTTACAATAATAATAAACTTAGGCAAGAGGAACAAAAAAGAACTAAACTGATGGCCAAGGTACAATATACGCAAAAGAAGAAGACTATTTAGAAGGTAGATAGACTAAATTAAAAAAAACAGCAGGTGGTACATAACACAGAGTGGCACAGTGTTGACTGGAATGGTGGGATTTGGAGGAGGCCTTGCCAAAAAAAAAGGGCACACAGGCACCTAAAAAGAATAAGATATAAATGTGTTTAAGTGTAAAAGTATTTAAAATAAGAGGCTCTTATAATGATAGAAATCGAAGATATGCACTGGTGAATGTGAATACAAGTCCATATCTTTATCAGCATTAGACGCTGTTCATTTCTGAAAGACGTATTAGTGGCGCCGCACAAATTTCCTTCACTCGTCCCTGTCGGCAAGCCTTTGCGCCTTTGCGATGGTAAGACCTGTAAAGGCCTTTACTTGATTAGTCCAGCGAGTAGGGTGGGTACCAGCCTCGAGGTCTGGTGCCCTCCACTGCCAGTCACGATAAGTTTTTATAAACTTTCTGGACCTCTGCGTGTTACAAGTCCAATAAGCTTAGGATGCGTTGGTAACGAAGTGTCGAAAGACGATTTTCTATCTGTAGCCGTCTTAATATGGACACGTTTGTTTCCTTATATATCTTTATATTATATCTAGTCTGCCGTAGGAGATCCACTTTATCAGTGCAGCAGGATGAGCTCTAATAGGCAACGATGGCGAAACGTCGTGAAGCGCATCACATCTGCTTCTTCTATTACCACTACTTCATAGCGATCACGACCGCTCTGTCAAGAGTGTACCGGATAGGAAGAAATACATTAAAATTCTTTCCGACATATACTTAGTCCTTTCAACACACTTCATACTCTCAGTCTTTATAAATATCGATGCGAATATTAACGAGTATGGGTGGTCCAAACATTCACCTGAAGTCAACATCACTATATCTTTATAGCCCTAAGCACTTTGTAGATAACGTCTTTAGATAATTGAAAGACTTTCCAATAAACTGTGATGAAAAATAACTCAGTGGAAATTTTCAGAAACTCCATAGATTACGCCGGGTCGTTAAGTTTCCTGTGTTATTTGCAATTATTGTAGTTTTCTTTATAATTATCCTCTCGTGAGGTGTGCTGCGATATTGAGGGCTACTGCTGTGGAAGTTGGAACTGGTTAGCGCCGCGCCATCTTAAGTTCTTATGTAATTTTCACGTGTATTTCCTTTCTATAACATATTTTCATATGTATCTGATTGTCCTTATTTTAACATGTTTATTTGAGAGCAAAAATAAAATATAAATTTTCATAAGTATTCTTTAAAACAAATAAATGGTTAGAAAAACTTACATATAGTATTGCAAATTTAAACGTTAAAGGATGATTTCCGGTTGTCAACGCATGCAAGAGCGGTGTGAAGCCGGGGTGGTTCGCTAATAAAATAAATAAAAGTCACGCCAAAGGGCCCTCGATCCATCAGTGCGCAGGCGTGCAACGAATGACGTGGACTAATCGCTCCCCCCGCTAGAATCATCCGCCATTTTGTGTACGTTTTTTTGCGCAAACGCAAGCCTGTGCTAATTAAGTTGCCTTGTACGGTTGACGTATCGCATGTTATTATATTTTGATATTGGTCAAACACCTATGTACTAAAATATCGAACTTTTTAATCGTTTATTACATAGAACGATATAATAGCAATAATAAAATACATCTAAATCGAATAATCTCTAATGGGCAAATAGGTCAGGTCAGTGATCAGCCTCCTGTGCCTGACACACGCTGTAGAGTTTTTGGGTATAAGTGAATGTAAAATGCGCACATATTCAGAAATTCCATTGGCACAGCCGGGGAGCGAACCTACGACCTCAGGGATGAGAGACGCACGCTGAAGCCACTAGACCAACACTGCTCTATAAAAAATAAATAATAGAGAAAATATTATCCACAATATGTTCTTGTATTACTTGTGTGCTTTCATGTGGAAGATTCGAACTTTTAAACACTTTTTTGTTTCGATGTTTTCATATCTAACAATATATATATATATCATAATATTTTATTGAACTAACACAGATTGACTGCCATGTCATAAAGGACATGGAGTTTTTTACAATCATTCGAAACAAATCTAATATATAAACGTTTCTTGTACCTTAGATTGTTGACATCTCCCACACACAAATATACAGTATTTATAATATTCTTAACCTTCATTGTAATAATAAAAATTGATAAATAAAAAATTAAAACAAATTTGAAAAAGTGTAGCTCTGTGGCAGAGCTGTCGCAACTTACCTCGTTTTGAAACAGCTAAGGAATGTAATCTGTTCATAACAAAAACCTTCAAACCCGAACCCAACATTAACCCTAATAAAACCTATCAAATACAAGCATAAGTTATCATTAAACAAAAAACGATGCAACTCTTTCAAACTGGTAATAATTTCCCGTAATCTGGGGCTCATCAGATGCATTCATATTAAAATAAATAAATTGGAACGAAACCCCAACCTGTCGCAGGGACATTTGGTGAGCGTTAAAATTTATTCTATCCTTTTTTGTTCCACATTTGAGGCAAAAAATGTAAATACAAACCCTTGAAATGTGGAGATACGAGTTGGCTTAGGTTTGGGGTACACTAGATTATCTCTTAAAATATAGTCAATTTGTCCAATCACGGCACCACCTTAAAACAGCTCCAAATTTTTTTTCTACATATTTTCATCACTCGGCGATGGTGTACTATGCAACAATGTGGTGTCGTATGCTCTTTAAGGCCATAGAAATTAATTAAAACATTTTTTAATCTAAACTAACGTGATCACAAATGCCACTTAGAGTCAAAAAAATACAAAAAACCTAACCTAATGTAATTGACAGCATTTAATATCATCAGTTTTTTTTTCACTTTTTTTAAGAGGTCCAAAGCCCTATTAAGGTCCCTAATATTACTTGGGGTACTGCATACAAACCGTAAAGAACTGTGGTTCGACAAATTTATAGAAACTGATTTTTACGTAAAAAAAAATACTCGGATCGTTCGCGCCGTCTTCGCTTACCATATTTTACGATTCATTATTATTTTCTACTAATTATAATATAAATTATTATTTTTGTTACATATATATTGATTTTATGAATATCCCTTACCCAAAATAAGACGTAAACCAAGTAGATAACAAACACTTGTCAATTAACGATTAAAAGGGGGGCAAATTAAATGCAAGCTCAATCTTTAATCGCCCTGTGTGTCCAACGCCTAACCACATATCTCGACTGACAGGACCTCTCCGAATCAACTTAAGTGCAGGTATCTTGCCGCTCTCGAAAATAGGTTAAGTATTTATTTTAAATTTCGAATACGTTAATTCGATAGCGCGGGAAGGGTTATGCGTGATTCGAAATTTAAATTAACTTTGTAATTCGATATTCAAATAGAATTAGGCAACCATGTGAGTGCGCCATACTGTGCGTTTGTATCGAATTACTTTTCGGAAAAGTGAAATTTTAGACTTTAGACGCTAAGACGCAATTTGTAGGTCAAATTCGGCTTGGGAAAGGGTTAGAATGGACTTTTATCTGGCTTCAGGCTGGACATATTATATTTGTAAAAAAAATCAGTGGCGTAGGCGTTACGACCTCTTTAGGTCTTGGCCTCATATTTCTGAATGCTTCATGATCATTTTTAAATCTAATAGTTCAGCCTCCAGTGCCTAACACACGCCGTTGACTTTTTGGGTCTAAGACATGTCAGTTTCCTCACGATGGTTTCCTTCACCGTTCGAGCAAATGTTAAATGCGCTCATAGAAAGAAATTCGATTGGTGCACAGCCGGGGATCGAACCTACGACCTCAGGTATGAGAGTCGCACGCTGAAGCCACTAGGCCAACACTGCTCTTATATTATATATTTGTAGTGAAATAATTTTTTAAGAGTAGTAATTTTTATACGTATTATGAACATAGCAACACCGGTACACATCTAACTATTGACAGGAGTAATAAATGTGTATAATTCCCGAATAAAAAAATATAACGAATGAATTTCCCATCTGCTAAACTGGAATTTAAAAAGTTTCACTTACTCTAGTAATTGCCGAGACGTAAGCGAATCTTTTACATTAATTAAAGATAACTTATCTTTATTCATCCACAGCCGGTTAATTTAATTAGTTTTTGTCACAGTATTTCTCAGAGTCCAATCGTACGCTGATAAAATTTTTAAATTATTACTTTATATCTTTTTACAACAATTTTATACTGGCCGCCCCTCGTTAGAGTTATTTTGTGTAAATTTATGTTCTTAAGAAATTCATTTCATGTCGAATGTAGGCTTCATTTGTTAATTAATTTAAAACTTAACTAAGGACTTGTTTATTTGGGTGTAATTACTTTTTTGATAAGAACGGTTAAGTAATGAGCTTGACAGAGTAGTGACAACTTACTTAAAACTTAAGTAATAGTTAAGTTTATTTATTGCAAATTATTACAAGCACTCCAGGGCCATTGAGTTTTTAGAATACTGTAATTTATGTTATCAACCTCAATATCATACCAATGGCGCTACAACCTTTATAGGTCTGGGCCTTAGATTTCTGTATCTGTTCCGTGATCATTTCTAATAGACAAGTAGGTGATAGGTGCCTGACACACCGTCGACTTTTTGGGTCTAAGGCATGCTGGTTTCCTCCAGTGTCTTTCTTCACAGTGCAGCACTGTACTTGTTAAATGTGAACATAGTAAGTCCATTGTTAAGTACATAGTAAGCCGGGGATCGAACGTACGACCCCAGGGATTAGAATCGTCGAAACCGTTCCAAGGCCAACACTGCTAAGTTTTATAATTATTTAAATACATTTACTAATTATAAAGCGAGATATTATGAATTTATTCCATTAATCAAAGTCGTCTTTAGGCTCTAGTTTTTTATTATTACTTAAAATGATATGGTTCCAATTAATAACTAGTTTGTATAATTATTACCTGTAACAATGTTCTTCTAGTATTTTTTTTTTAATACATAGGATACACAGGTACCCTATCACGCAATAGCACGCACGCACACGCAGATCTGTGGATGAGAAACTAGGCAGCAGGGGTGTTTCAAATCTCCCCTTTCCTAAAAATTGTAAAGTTTAGAAGACACTTGTAGAATTAAAATTAATTAAGTTTATATGCCAATAATTGACATACAAGTTGATTCCTTGCGTTCAAAATTTTCCCTTCATTGAACGTGTATGGTGCTTGCTGCCCTGATATATCTATCTTTTGTTCGGTAGTTTCTCTCAATACAGCTATGGAATGAATAGACCTTTGCTTTAGTCACACCAGTGGTATGGCATTGCCTTTGTGAAACGTTTAGGTTATTTATTTATAAGATCTAAAACAACGTGTATGCATAAGATTATTCTAGAACATAAGCAAGCTAGCAATAAAAACAATTAAACAAGCAACCACAAAATAAAAAAATAACTAAAACTAAATAGAAACTTAAACCTCATCAAACCCATGCAGTTCTTGAATAAGTATGGATCTCATAAAACGATTATCTGTATCCAAATACGTAATAAGCAATGTTTGGAGTAGACAGCAAATAGCTGTATAAAAACAAATGATTTAACCAATTATTTACTTTATTAAAATGGCCATTATGTATAGTAGTATGTCAATAATGAATCAGAATTGATGACTTGACTTAGAATTATCCATTGAGGCGTATTATGTTGTACAATGTTTTTCATTAAAAGAAAACATTGGCTTTACAACCCTTTTACCTGAGATTTCTGTATCTGTTAAATCATCATTTGTCAATCTAATAGGCAAATGGGTGATCAGCCTATGCCTGACACGCCGTCGCCTTTTTGCGTCTAAGTCAAGCCGGTTTCCTCTATGTTTTCCTTCACCGTTCGAGGGAATGTTATATGCGCACTCGAAAGTCCATTGGTGCACAGCCAGGGATCGAAATTACGACCTCAGGGATGAGAGTCGCACGCTAAAGCCACTAGGCCAACTCTGCTCTCACGTCATCGTATTGATTTGTAGGCACAGATTCTTATGGGGTTTTTAATTCTAATCCCGGAGAACTAAATTCATTAAACAAAACGTATTAGGACAGTGACAGCTACGATGAAGAACAAAACATGAATTTAAATTTAATCTAATATATATAAAATTCTCGTGTCACAATGTTCGTTATACTCCTCCGAAACGGCTTGACCGATTCTTATGAATTTTTTTATTAACATTCAGTAAGTCTGAGAATCGGCTACTATCTATCTTTCAAACCCCTAAGTTATAAGGGGTATCCACCCCAAAAGTTTTATTTTTATTTTTTGGATAAAATTTTATTTTTTTATGATACAACATACAACTCCCCTCTACAATCAAACAATATTTTTTATTATTGTAGATAGTTCTTTTTATTGAACTAAAAAAATGTTTCCTAGAAATAATATACATGGCAAAACAACGTTTGGCGGGTCAGGTAGTTCAACTATAAAGTTGTCAACCTGTATAAAGGTATTATTTTTTCAAACTTCACGAATGTTATTAAAATTGTATTTATATGAACTTATTGGAAACTAATAACTACTAAGTATACTTAACTTGCCGCTTACGAACAAGCCTATTTGAACTTAAGAAATTTGTTCTCTGTAAGAACGGTAAATTTCTCGTTTACCGCTGATTAATATGCATGGTCATGAACATAAATCGATGTCCATGCATTGTAATTAAATATTTAGGTCGCCGTAATTAAGGAGCTCATAGATATCTGTAAGTGGAATTGGCTATTAGTTTATCTCGTAGACGCTATTATTAGCTATTAACTGTATATTATGATAAAATAGCTATTTGGAAATTTCCTACGAAAACGCCTTAATTTCTTATCACTGAACATACTTTTTATGTCATATCTTTTATAAAATGTATCAAATATTTCGTCTATGTTAAATATCAATAGTAAAAGACTAAACACGTATAGTATTTAATTTCATAGAAATACAGTTACTATCAATGTAAAAAATAATAAAATAAAATCAAGTATCAAGGAAGTGTAATCCTCAAAATATATCAAACTTTTAGGGATACCATACTAATTTTTTTTTAATTTGCCGCGCTTTTTCGTTATTTTCTTTCATTAGCCAGACTCTATACGATAGTATTTTTGAATTCAGACCAGTCTTGAGATTACCGCGTTCAAAGTAATATTCAGAAACGCGTCTTATTTATCTATAGACCTTACCGTATCCCGTCCTTGACACACGGGATCCATTAAATAGTAGTAAATGAAAATATAGTTCGTGATCAAGCATTATAAATACCAGTTAATATTAAATTGACTGCAGTCATACAATTTTTTTATTATGATATTAAATTGTTTTGTTGGTATGCAAAAAGTAAGGGACACAAAGAACGCGGACGGTAAGGTCGTAGCGGGCAATGCACCAAAGAAAAAACGCAAACTCATTGTCTGTGCAAAATAGTGAGTCATATTAACGAAGTATTTTGTTGGTCAATGACGTTAATTTGGCTCTGTATATAATATAATAATAATGCAATTATTTCCAAAATTATTACAATTTAATGTAGAAATAATTTAGGAATCTAGGATTTAGAATTTATTTAGCGTTAGTAACTATTTGGTTTTTTCTTTAAAATATGAAATAAAATTGTAGTTTGTTTAATGTATATTTTGTTTATATGATCTGTTTTGGCTTTGTATATTGTCTAAGAGTGGGTTGGCCTAGTGGCTTCAGCGTGCGACTCTCATACCTGAGGTCGTAGGTTCGATCCCCGGCTGTGCACCAATGTACTTTCTTTCTACTGACAACTGAAACTGACATGTCTTAGACCCAAAAAGTCGACGACGTGTGCAGGCACTAAAGGCTGATCACCTACTTGTCTATGAGATTGAAAAATGATCATGATACAGATTCAGAAATCTGAAGCCTAGACTTAAGAGGTTGTAGCGCCACTGATTTATTTTATTTTATTTTCTAAGAGTTTTCTTTTTTATAATATGTATATGTGTAAGGTAACTAAATAAAATAAATAATTATAATACAAATTCTTAACCACATAGTTCGCGCTAAGACTCACCTTAGACGTGCAGGTTCTCATACAGTTTCCTTCTATATATGAAAATATTTTCCTATATAGAAGGAAACTCGGTCACAGCGGGGTTTAGTAGGATGCGAAATTCAACTCCTTTAAGAATTACTTTGCTAAAATCCCTGACTATAATTAGATCATCTATATACACAAATAACGTTATCTATATATTTTATCCTGTTCTGTCCCTGACTCGGCTTGAACTCGCGGCACGAATAATATTATCGGTAATGTCATTGCAATAACACAACAAAATAAATGTCAATGAACGCAGCACTAATTGAAAATGATACATACGAAATACAAATTTGTCACGCACCGTATACAGGATGTGCAGAATAAGAGTAATTTGCGCTTGCCCTTGGTGTGTCATGTTGGAAATAGAATGTTTTTGCGAGCATTTTTCCGATGCATTTTGCAATTTTGTTTACGTAAATTGTTACGTTTTTGTGTGGGACGCTAGACGTCAATCTTTACTAGTATTTCAATACTATTTTAAAATTTAATAGCCTGGGAATGATAATTTAGATTTTAGAGAAAGTGTTTGACACGTATTTTATTGTGCAACCACAATTGTTTGTTACTGAAGCACTATAAACAACATACTAGAAATATAATAAACACCATGTACCAATCTACCTGAGACACCGTGTTCTTAGTTGCGCAAGGTCATAGATTTGAGCGCACAAAAAATATAACTGATGTTTTACCGTTTTTTCTTTGTTCGTTCGCTTTTGTTTTTTACTGAAGTTGATGTCTTTTGTTTCAGAATTCAACCGGGCAATTGGAACGAGTTCTTTAATAATGTAAGTTTTTTAAATCATTATTTTCAATTGAATTTCATTATTAATTGTTTGTATTAAACAATAGTATATTGTTTAGTTAACCGATGAACAATCCTTAACTTAGGCTTATAGCATTTTTTAATAAGATTAGGAAGGATGAAGCATTCTTTTTTTTTATTGACCGCCATGCCATGACTGGCTAAGCAATAGGTGTATATGAGCGATTAATATTAAATGAGACCTATTAGTTTTTTTATACATAACAAGGGGAAAACGGGCCTCATCAGGTGAGCCTCCTACCCGATGTTAAGTTACTGGCCTTTTAATTTTATTTGTCTATTTCATAATCACTATCTTATACAGTAGATATGTCACTCTTTTAATTGAAATTCGCTTAACACTATAATACCGGTTTTTATGAGTTAGGCTCTGATGACAGTTCAAAATAGTAGGATACAATAACGGGTCATTACGCGTTTAATAGTTTTACTAAGTATTTCCCCACACGTTTACCGGAATTATGTTTTCCATTACGTTGTCATCGATACACTAGCGTACACTTAGAAACAGTCGTATCTATTAAAAAGATAAATACAGTGAGGAAATGCTGCCAGCGTTAAAGGTACACTTGCCACAGGGACCAAACTTTTTAAATTTGTAAAAAAATTTATATGTATTAATTTTTAATTATTATTATTACTATGTAGTTTAAGAATTAAGAAAATATGTTTTTTTTAATTTGTTGTAAAAGAATATGATTTTAATGAAAAATGTCTACAAGAAAATATAAGAGAGATAAAAGTCCCAAGACTCAAAGGACAGGAGAGTTGAGCGAAAAATATACTGTTTTAATAGATTCAGACAATTACTTTAATACTGTTGTGTGAAAGCTTGTAATCATTATTTAGGTATTACTATATACTACTATATACATTTTAGTCAAAGTCAAACCATTTATTTTATTCAATTAGGCCTATCAAAAAGACACTTTTGAAAACCATAATTAAAGTTAAAAATATAAAAAAATATGACTCTTCCAAATGGTAGTTTCATATGGAGAAGAATGGGCGAGAAACTCCATACTTACTCTTTTAATTAATCTTCAATTTAATTAATTTTTTTTGTAATCAAGTTGGCTTTTTTTAGTCTGTAAAAAATACATTTTTCAGCGCAATGTTGCCATGATTCAGTTCGGCATAAACCCCAAGTACCTATGTCCCAAATATAATGTAAGTAAGTGTACAAGACTGATCCTTGTCGTATTGTCTCTTCTGACTCACCCATTGTATAAACACAATGGGCTTTGTGCATTGTAATACGTATTTTCTAATAGATAATTATTGTAGATTGACAGCTTTCTTTTGTTTTTCTACGGTGTAATTACTGGGTGCAAGGCTGCTATGACGCAATCCCATAAACGATGCCAAAAAACGTGTGTTTCTATCAAGTAAATCAAACATTAATTCACTGTTTTTACTGTACGCATGCGCTGTTAACATATTACTAAGGTGGTATAATATACATAATACTTTAAGACATATTGTATTTGAAAATAATCGATCCCCAGCTGTGCACCAATTGACTTTCTTTCTATGTGCGCATTGAACATTCTCTGGGTGAAGGAAAACATCGTGAGGAAACCGACATGTCTTCGACCCAAAAAGTGGACGGCGTGTGTAAGGCACTGGCTCACCTACTTGCTATTTGATTTAAAAAAAGATCATGAAACAGTTTCAGAAATCTGAGGCCAAGACCTAAAGAGGTTGTAGCGCCTCTGATTTATTTTATACGTCGTCTATTAAATCATAACGTTTACTAGAAAAACTTGATTTTTTTTTGTGAACTTGGCACGCGTTGGGGTAAGCCCTCAAATGTTTGACAAAGGGCAAAAAGGGGTCCGTCCCAAAAAAAGTTTGCGAATATTCGATAGCTACCCCTTAACTCAACCCGGTCAACGCAATATAACCTCTGTGCAAACACTGTTCGTTTTCTTTTTGATCGTTCGAAATTCAAACCCTTCAAATTTGGAACAACTAGTAGGCGGTAAAATTGGCCGTACGTTTGGTAACGTCAAAACAAATTAGGAATCGTGATATATTTTTCTCCGCCTTTGGGGCTTAGTCTTCATGAAGTCCTGGGTTCGATTCATAAAAAAAATGTTTCAGAGCCATTGACACTAAGTTGATTAAAAATCAGACATAAATGTGTCATAAAAATATATATAAGGTAACAAAATGTTTTAATGTGTAGACAGATTTCTCAATTACATTAAAATTTTTGTATCACTCAACATTACCCCGTCTTAAGTCAAATTCACTGGGGCGTGGTCGGCGTAGGTTTAAAGCAATTTGTTTAAATGTTCTTTTGGGAAATAGATGTGGTTTCCAACCGATGATTGCGCTATTCCCTCGGGTGGTTTAATAGTGTTTCCACTTAAAATCTAAAATTCAATAACGACTTTTGACTTTAAGATCTTCCTGATATCAAACATTCTAATAATGAAAATAAAACCTACTGAAACCACAACCCTAGATTTTCGTTTCCGTTTATTTAATATTTTTTCCTCAGTTAGGTATGATTACAATTAATATATTAATATAGGTAACTTTAAAAACATCAATCAGGGGCGTCGAACGGTCGAAAAGAACTGGCAATAATCTTCGCCACTCGTTTTTGTTTTTTATAGTATACGCACACACGCCTCCGGGACGCTCAAAAAATTGCATGTCTGCCCTGTTTGAGCTGTTGCAGTGAGACACCCATTTTTAGTGGGTTCGATTGGCCTTTGAGGGAGAAGTATTATCTTTAATCGCTAACAATTACTATACTTGTAAGGTACACAAGATACTTGTAAGGATGCGCAACCATTACACCTTGCTCCACATTATGGAATTGATTATAGTTTAAATTAAAACGTATACTAGATTTAAATCGTTATAGATTCATTGGACTTAATAAAATAATGAGTCAGCTGTTTCTAAATACCTATTCAACCAATGTAGGTATGTATGACGCCACTTTGGTCCGTTGTGCGTTCAAACTCAAACTCAAAATAACTCATAAACAAGTACACTTATGAACGTCATAAAAGAAGTTAAATTAATTGTAAATTTACATTTACTACCAGTTCGCAAGTCAAGGGCGTAGAGCGGGCAAGAAGAACCGGCAAGAAACTTTCCGCCACTATTTTTAATCGCTAAGTTTTGAGTATTTGTCTTTGAGTTTTTGTCCTTGGTAATTAAACCAGCCTTTCTTCCAGAAGCTCAGAAGTTTCTTGGGCACTTCGCAGGCTTCATGGAGCGATCATACAACCAAATGTTTACGTAAAGTTTTTGGTTAGTTAACTATATTCAATCAAACGTATAAACAAAATTAAATGTAAAATTTAACTTAATTCGATTGGATTGGAGTTTAACTGAAAAGCTGTGGTTACAATTTATATTTTAAAGAACCGCAAATCTGAATTAAACAATTGCCAATCGAGTTAAATTAATAATTATTTGGATGGCGGTTAATAGAACTTATTTATTTCAAGTTTTGGGATAAATATTATCATTAGAATATAACCGTTTATAAGACCTGTCAATAATAAAACACCATAACAAGTAAGAAATACGTATTACATCTGTGTCAAACGTCAAACATGACAGTTAAAATGACAATTACACAGATAAAATATCATTTATTTGAATAGTTTTCTATAATTTTTGAACCGCAAATTCGAATTATGAAATTGCTTATAAGTAATTCAAATGTCCAATGATGAGTAGAGTGGGTGTAACTGATGGGGTAAAAATTACCCCCGAGGGTAATTCGCGGGGGTGGGGGACCCTCACATGTTAACATGCATGGGAAATGTATCCTTACCATCATAACTGTAGGGTGATAATCGGATGATTAAGCCATATGTGAAGTATGTGATCCCCAAAGAGGACCTCTGAATTTTAGTATTGATTTTATTATTGCGTAAAACGTTAATTCTATGACGCAGTATGTGCAACCGAATGGCGTAAATATATCTGTATAACAACCTCTAAAGCATTAATTCAAACTAAATTAAAATATAGGTACGTAGAATCAAAAAGCGTGTACACGCTTAACGAGATACTGAGGTGTCAACTGTCATTCCGGTGACAGCTAAACTAAGTTATAAGACCTCATTTCCAAAGTAAACACAGTGCCAGTAAAATTATAGCCTTCGCTTTCCCGCCAAATGCATCTGTCAAATGTTTTATAGACTATAAAAGGCGACACATTAACAGCCCTTATGCCCTTTTTCGTGTAATCTTTAATTGTCCCCATAAAAATTTGAATATGGAACGGGAAATGCCGCTTCAATAAATGTCAGTTGCACGCATCCCTGTTTTGGCAAACGCAAGGTAAATGGGCCGTGACTGTTCCTATTTTAAAATTTAAAACATCTCAATTAGCTTAAAAGCCTATTCAATCCTCAAATGCTGACGAGCCTTATTAAAGGTTCTAAATAAAATCAATAATCAGAAATGTGTCTAGTGGGGGTATATAACTAGTCAACTATATATTACTTTTCTAACAAGCGTTATATTGGTTGAAAACGTAGATCACCAATTGTTAGAAGTTTTAATACAATTTGTTAGACAATACTAGTACTGTATTGATAATAATGTGATTTAAATCACTATTAATAAATACAGTATAACAAATATGGCATTATTCATTAAATATACGTCTTATATTTTTAATAATATAGATTTTACTTTTTTTTAATACTTTATCTCTTCACCGAGTCATCGTGGAACATAGACACACACAATAATTTAAAACTAAACTAATTTATGAACAGGGATATTTAACATAAGAAAGTGTCCAATAATTTACAGTCTCAATTAAGGGGAAGACATTCTGTTCTTGTCTTCTATTTTTTTCACTTACCACTGTTTAGCACTTAAGACTAACGTACACTAAGACTAATTCGAATGGTTTTGTCCCTTTCAATCTTCTCACTAGGCACTAGAGAAGTTGATTACACTCACGTGATGATGGAGCCTTTGCCCGTGAGCTCCAGCAATCTTTAGATTATAAAAAAAATACCTCTTCATATAAACTAATAATAAAATTGCGAGCCAATATTTAATGTTAAAATTCCTAGAATATCTCCCAAGTATTACGAAACATGTTTTCCTTGAGAAAAGCGTAAAAACAGTATAATTTATCAGCATCCCTTCATCTGCATCGGGGGGTCGAATAAGCCCGAGATTTGCGAACTAATTTCAAGAGCAAATCCCTAAAATGAGCGGGATTTGGCAAACGTACCTTTATGATTACTTGTAGAAATGCAACGGGTTTTTTTACGTGTTTATGGGAGACATAAGGATGTTATTTAGGTTTTTCACTTTACTGTGTATTAAGCAAATAAACAGGAATACTTCGTCTAAAACGACTTAACTTCAATCTATTAAAATACGTAATATCACAAGCTGTCTAGGAAATATTTTAATTTATTTAAAGTATTTTTATAAGGAATTTTTGGGGTATCTCTTATGTATAACAAAGGGCTGTAATAAAAAAGGCAGATTAAGATATGCGTCCGTTCTACTAATTATAGGTAGGCCCCGGCAGTTGTCACGTTATGGCTCATTAAAATTGAACTTTAAAAACATGTGCCCTCTAAAGGGTCATTTAACAAGAAATTTCCTTAAAAAATAATCAACATTCTTAAGTAATACATGAGTAAACTCTTGCCAAAAAGTGTATAACGCATTTTTTAACAAGCATTGTACCTACATAACAGGTATCTTAATAATAGTTATATCGGTATTTATTTAGAACGAATAACAAAAGATTTTGATTAATTTAATTCGTCGAAAACACTTGCGTGGAATGGAAGCGTAAATTCATTTAAAATTTAAAATAATATTCCAAATTTAAATAGATACCTGCTGTCATAAACTATGAGATTACTTTAACAAATAAATCTCGTTATGACGTCAATTAAAAATTAGAATATATTCAAATCAAATTCAAAAAAAGAATATCTTATCTAAGTAACTGTTCGGTTAATTTCTAACATCGTTAGCGATGTACCCATCATGATTTTTACGACCCTTATCTTCTGATAAGAAAGAAAAATGGTTTTATTACAATGTGTTGCCGTCTTATGTTAAATTAGCTTCATTAAGTAAACATTAAAATAATGTGATAATTAGTATTCTTCATAGATAAAGTTAATGTGCGACGAATTCTTAACGACTAATGAATAACTTAATTTTGTGTGGGTGGAATAGTTAATAGGCTACTGCGCTATGGGGCAATTAAATGTGGACATTTGATGTATGTATGTATCGACTGTTTAATATAAGAAAGGCAAGACTTTTTGCGACCTCTTAAACATGAAATATAACATGAAGTAACAGGAGGCAAACGCCCATGGATACTCACATAGCAAGTAGACCTAGGCCGGCCTTTTCAGAATCGGTTGGTCTTTTTTGAAGGACACTAAGTCGAATTGGTTCTGAAATACTTCAGTAGGCAGCTGATTCCACAGTGGTGGTGCGCGGCAAAAACTGCCCGAAGAAACGCTCAGTTGTAGAACGACGGACTTTCAAAATCATCGTTATATCAATTTACATAAAATAATTACCACAATATTATTAACTCAATATAGTCCATGAATCGGCCTATAAATCTAAAAAAAGATTTAAATATCAGATCAATGAAGACAAAATTAAATCACCCTTTTTTTATAATTTCCTAAGAAATGCTAATTTGTAATGTGGGAATCAGATTTGCATCTAATCCGAAAATCTTTGTTACCAGCTACCTTATTCTTACTTACATTTACATAATAAAAGATTAATATTAAACAGCTGTACCGATTTTGATGAACTATAGAACGCGGTGAGAAGAGCAGTGTTGGCCTAGTAGCTTCAGCGTGCGACTTATCCTTGAGTTCGTATCCCCTGTGCACCAATGGACTTTCTGTTTATGTGCGCATTTACATTCGCTCGAACGGTGAAGGAACACATCGTGAGGAAACTGGCTTGCCTTAGACCCAAAAAGTCGACGGCGTGTGTCAGGCACAGGAGGCTGATCACCTACTTGCCTATTAGATTGACAAATGATCATGAAACAGATACAGATATCTGAGACCTAGACCCTAAAACAATTGTAGTGCCACTGATTTATTTTATTTAATAATTGTTTTACAGCTTTTTTTCTGTAGGAGTCAAACCAACAGACAGCAACAAGAAATGGTAAGTCAATTTTAACTTTACTAATTTTTAGCATAAATGGATTTCCGAAGAAGAAAACGATGTTCACAGAAGAGAAGATACCCTGGTGATAACCACTAGCGAGGTATAGAGTTCCTACGTGTCATATTTGTAGGAACTTCATACCGTGCTCTTGGGTTTGCCAATTTTCCACATTATCTTGAAGACGAAGAATTTTTGCGGCAATTCATTCAAATGACAGTTGACAGTTGACAGTTTAAGCGTTAATAATGTAATAAGTGTTTCAATATTTTATGTTATGTTCGTAAACGTGCTATGGTCAAATGAATTGTCATATTTTGAATGTAAATTGAAGAGACATATCTATGATCCGATGAGAATACATAGAAACGTAAATTGTCAAAGTGACAAGTGACAAATCGTGTTCACCACTTAAGTTTGACACATGCGCAATTTTTTTGTCGGAATGTATTAATTACACAGCTTATTATTCTTAATCGTGTTCGTGTTTTTCTATTTATAAAAAAAAGGGTCCGTGTACTTATGTACGCGCGTAAGAAGTTATACTTCTTTGGCAATATTAAAAATAGTTTGGCTTTGTTCCACCTCCAGTTTTTGATGTTTCACAGTGATAAGATGAAAACTCTTTTTTTGTATTCAATTTAGTGCAGTTACACTGATTCATTAATTGTTTTTTGTCTCTTTTCCTTATATTTGCTAGATAAAATCAGAAAAATTACATGTTTTGATTAAACAATGTGGTTAATTTTTTAATCAAAACATTACTCGATAATAATAATAATACATACGGATAGTTAACCTCAATTGTATTGAAGCACTTAGGAAGGTTGATGAGCACAGTTTTTTCACAAGAAGATTAAAGAAGTATAACTTCAAAAATGCAGATAATACAGTTTTATCGTTATACCTATTTGTTTGATTTAATAGCGACCTCAAGCACAAATATTGGCGTTGTTGCCACAGTTGACTAAATATAATACGATTATCTACTGCTTATATACGCCTTATTTAGACTATAATTACTTTAATAATTCATAGATTTATGTCAAATGGCTATATTCAACATAGAATATTTATAAATTTATCCTAATATTTTAAAGCTGACAGATTTGTCTTTTCGTAAGTTTGTAAGGTATAAACTCAAAATGACGATATTATGTTTTTTACCATAGACAAAAAACGACTAATGTCAGTCATACAATATGTATAATTTTGTCAAATTAAAAAGGGTCCTAATCGATTTTGGCGACCTTGTACAAAGTTGGCAATCTAATAGTGATTCAAGATTTTTATACCTACTACTATTGTACATAGCTAACGTAAATTATTAAGGATAACTGTTTCTAATTTTAAAATATTTATTTAACAAGATAAGCTACCATTACAGATTACTCCAATGCGGTAACATTTACATCATATTCAAAACAATACACACACAGAAAAAAAACAAGACAATAATATATTTATTTAAATCCCAATGGAATCTATTATAAAATTATGACCTATTTTATGACAAGTGTAAGGAGAGAACCAGCGACAGCCGGCGTAGTAAACGAACCATTAGTTAAGATTAAGGATCAAAGCGTAAAACGTATTGGATTGACATTTAGAAGTTATACTAGCGCTAAATCTCGGCACTCGGAATAATCTTTTTGTATAAAAAAAAACATTGTTTTTTTAAATATATTTATATGTTCCATTATTTGACCTATACCATTACCCTTGAAAGTGCATATTAAAATACCATATGGTATTCCATCACAGGAATGCCCTAGTGTTGCGACCAGCATCTAAAAAAATTCAACAATGTAATAAGATTTTTTTATTTAATTATTATACTTTTAGCCTCTACAAAGTGAAAGGTTTCCCGTCCCGTTTGCTCCTATATAAAAATATAGGAGCAAACGGGACGCCCAAAGCAGTCATCGCAGCTTAGGACAACTATTTTAGTGTGTGCGTTGATGCCTTTGAGATAGGGAGTTTGATGAGTAGTACAGTATCTTAAAGGATTCATTAAATTTAAAGCATTAGCAATAAAAAATATTCGACAAACACTAGTACCAGCTGGCGAACTTGCGAAAAGAACTGTTTTAACTTCAGAATACAGTGTTACTGCTCAGTTAGAACACTTTGAATAACATCACGTAAGTGGGTTCTCCAAACAATCAATCCGGTTAGTTTTTACATTTAGTAATTAATTAGATTTTCCTCAACTTTGCCTTATTGACTTGGATGACTGTAGTAGTGACTGTAACTTATTTGTTACGGTAAAATATGAACTGTTCTCAACCTGTCCTATGCTGACAGATATTCTTTTTGTGCAACGATAGAATTATAAATTGTAAGTGTTATGTAGAAATTATTACAAGTACCTTTAATATGTCAAAAGGAAGAGACTATCTGCCCACAACGCAGGGAATCCTTGTGTACTTTCTATTTAGCTAAACATTATGTATACTAAAGTTGTTTATTTATTTTCTTTTTATATTCAATAACAAAATTATCATCAACGTCAATGGTTATACAGCCCCTTGTGGGCTCCACAAGTACACTTAAAAAAAAAAAAATATGTTTATTACGGAACATAAGATACATGTATCACTTTTTCCACGTCATTAAATTTGAAGGCATCCCTACTCATCGGCAAAGAAGACAGAGGGTGTAGGCCGAGAGAAAAAGCCGGCGTAAAAAACTCTCGGTACTCTTCGCCATCGATATCTATCCAGTGCTTCCCGTGTTCGCGCACCCCTATTGTTTCGAGGTCCTTGACAACTCCATCCCTTCAACGCAGCGTCGGTCTACCGGGTTTTCTCTTGCCGCCGGGTTGTGAGTTCAGTAAGGACCATGGGGTTCTGTCGTTCACCATTCGGTGCACATGTTCCAGCCATTTAAGCCTGTTGCTTTTTGAATTGGACGATGTTGGCGTCGTTTAGGATGTTATAAAGTTCTTCATTGTTGCGAATACGCCAAACACCGTCATTACAAAATTATACTCTATCTTTTATATCTTATATATCATAAGTTTGGGCTTTTATACAAGGGGATTTGATTGCTATTAAACTGTTCAAATCCCGTATTTTTTTCACATAGCCAATTGTTCTCATTTGTGTCGATTTTAAAAATAATAAATCGGCAATAAAGGAACGCTAGTGAAAACGCAATGTCACAATAAACTTAAAAGGTAATTTATATATTTAAAATTTTATTAGTAAATTATATCTCTTCTCTATATATATAAAATTCTCGTGTCACAATGTTCGTTCCCATACTCCTCCGAAACGGCCCGACCGATTCTTATGATTTTTTATGCATATTTAGAAAGTCTGAGAATCGGCTACTATCTATCTTTCAAACCCCTACTTAAGTTATATGAGATTTCCACCCCAAAATTTTTATTTTTATTTTTTGGACATTTTTTTTTGTTTTTACATTTGATACATCATACAAAAATACATAAAACCCTTAATTTTCACCCCTCTACGATCAACCCCTATTTTTTATTATTGTAGATTTTTATTGAACTAAAAAAGTGTTTCCTAGAAATAATATACATGGCAAATCAAACGTTTGCCGGGTCGGCTAGTGTTCTAATATAATTTGTGTTTTAAAATTTGTAATGATTTATTTTCTCGTATTTTACCTATTAAATAAATCATAAAAAGCCAACGGAACAGCTTTATAGTATAGAGCTATGTATTAGTGGGTTTGTATATTTTGAGGCAGTACCTACGCTCTTTATTTCAATACTTAGAGATTGTATTTCCTCGGGATGAGCTCCACTCGAAGCCGATTCCACAGCTCGCTAGTTCACAAAAGGAAATGCTTAAAGCGGACTGTGGAAGATCCCCTGCACATCCTTTTATATCTAATAAAAAAATAACCCATAATTACCTTTATGGGTAATTTCGAAAACCAAACTGCATATATATTATTAAAAGATTATATATTCCACTTGTAGGTTAATTTTACAGTATATCTGACGAGATTGACCATTCACCAGAAATATTTTGAATCCGTGGTCATATACGCATTACCAGATTTATGAGTTTTTTATAGTGTTGGCAGGCAACTCAGCTAATGCTAAGTGATACCGCTGCCCATGGACACTTGAAAATGCGTTGTTAGCCTTTAAGAATACGCTATTTTCTTAAAGGAGGAGGTAATACTTCAATGGGCAGCTGGTTCCACATAATGGTGGTGTGCAACGACGAAGGATACGGGTGGTATTTCATATTCAACATCCGGTTATGAAGAGGTCGCAACTTTCGTGGTTTCAGCTGTGATTATTGAAGAACAAAAAATGCAACTTTAACTATAAAATTTTATTTTATTGATTGTTGTGTATCACTCTAATAAATAAGTAAATTTATATATTAAGAATAAAAAAGTTAGTGTTTATTTTACGATTGGATGCTATTTTTGTCTTTCATCTCTGGCTAAAGAATATTATTGCTAATAAGTGAAGCAGGCCTAAATTGTGTTATTGGATTCTGTAATTTTTTTTCACACCATATTCACAATGGAAAAATAAAAAAGGTTGACTGCTGTTTCCGCCCGGGATCGAACCGGGGGCCTTGTGCGTGTGAAGCACACGTGATAACCGCTACACTACGGAAACTTGACGATTTATGTCGAAATGGTGCTAGTTATCCAGTGCCAGTGACGCGGTGATGAAATCACAATTAAATATTTTATACTTCGCATCTAGAAGTAATGACTCGATCTTAAAAACATTCTAATACATTACGATCTGTAGAATTTTGATTTCTAATATGTCGACGCTCACGCTTCCTTCACCATACGTAGTAATTGTCAGCCGTATCCCATATCAACATACGTCGATCATGCTTAACAGATATATCCCTTTTTTGTCCCTTTCTGTTAAATTGTTTTCACACTGCGATGAAAAGAGACCAAGTACAAGTTGCTGCAATTAGACTGATTTTCGAAGGTCTTAGTCGTATTTCAATGTAATATAAAACGCAAGTTAGTACATACTAGCTTGTCTAGAATAAAGTATTATACATTATGTTTTATTCAAGAATCTTCGAGTTTGATTTGATGTCTCACTTGTAATAGATTTATATGCGTTCAACGCTCGTTTGCATACATTTGTAACCAAAATGGGAGGTGTAGGCGTCACGAATTAGCATACAGATGGGAAGCGAGTTCGATGCTCGGTTTAGAAAGTTATGACATGACTTATGATTTATTGTAATGGCTTTTTTATGGATTATAAATGTGACCTGTGGTATCCGATTCATGGGAATGAAATGGCTGATCAGGCACTCTTGGACACATTTATTATCATTATACTATGTGATTTACGTTATTAAGAATTTAAACCAGTTTATTAATAACATCAATTGAATTGAAAATTTAATTTACATATTAAACTGCCGATGTGTTGATGACGCCTTCCACCAAGCCAAGCTAAATGTAAATTGTGTTGTAACAATTAACATTTGTCTCTTATAACAATCTATCTCTACCATTCCTGTGTGACTACGAAAAAAATCCTTTGAATTGGCTACCTCCAAGACATTCGGCTAAAATAAATTAACTCACTTCAGACTCAGAAACCTTCCAACCATTACCTAAGATGAAGATACTATTGAAGCAGCAGTAGTGTTTCCCAACATTTTTTGTACCAAACCCCATCTTAAATTAAATAAATAAATCAGTGACTACAACCTCCTTAGGCCTTGGCCTCTGATTTCTGAATCTGTTTCATGATCAGTTTTCAATCTAATAGGCAAGTAGGTGATAAGTCTCCAGTGCCTGACACACGCCGTCGATTTTTTGGGTCTAAGACAAGTCACAATGTTTTCCTTCACCGTTCGAGCGAATTAAATGCGCACATGAAAAGAAAGTCCATTGGTGCACAGCCGGGGATCAAACCTACGACCTCAGGTATGAGAGTCGCACGCTGAATCTACTAGGCCAACACTGCTCTAAACCCCATCATAGACTTTTTAAATTCTTATGCCCCAGTATACCTTTAAAAAGGGGGGGAAAAAATTTTTTTTTTCCCCTGAAAGGGGGGTTTTGGGGCTCGACCCACGCCGATCTCTCTATTCAGAACTGGGTGCTCTTGAAATTTATACAAAAAACCCCCAAAGGGGGCCGGGGGGGGGGGGGCGGCTCCCCCCGGCCCCCCCCCCCGGGTTTTACCCCAAAAACCCCGGGGGTGTATACACTACTAGAGGGGGTGGGGATTGGGCAAAGAATGCCCCTAATATACCTACATAATTTTTAATATTAAAAATGTAATTGATCAGTAATGAAACTTAATAGTTTTAAAAAGAAATCACTAGAAAATTGTTAACGATAGATACTTTCAAAACGTATACTGAAAACGTCGTGTCCATTTTTAAAATGTTCTTAACAAATTGCCCCTCTTTGGGCCGTGAGGAGACCCTGGACTATCGGCTGCAGTGAGAGGAATATAAAATTCTATGCGACTCATTTCAGCGTTCCTACCCAGGAACCTGCCCTCGAAGTACTTCCAACGGCTAAGGAATAGCGTACCAATTCTCAAAAGACCAGAAATGTACTTTGGCCTTGTCTTTAAGTGTTTTAGTTTAAAGTTAGTTTTAAGTTTAGTTAAAAGTTTAAGCGTCTTCGGGCGGCATCAAATCTGGTGTAGGGTTCTCAAAAAACATAACTTTTGTATTACTTTAATCCGTAGTTACATTAACTTGAATAAATTAAAACAAGCTAAACACCTCGATCATTAGATCCCACATTCCTATTTAACATTTAAACCAAAATTATCGCCACTTAACGGCCATAAAAAGCTGCCCAGAGCGGTTCATATAAACATTTCAAACTTAGGATTTCCTAATCTATTGGAGCTCGCCGGAGGAATTTTATCATTTCGAACCTCCAAAAGAAACCAGTTTTTAAAAATCTCCACCCAGCCATTCGAATTCCAACCTAATGAGCTTAAAACGAAGTCGCTATTCAATTGATGATGGTGAGGTTGTTATAGCGTTTTTTCGTACATGTTGATCAAACTCTAATGAGCAAAGAACGTTGAACTTGACCAGTTTTCGGCTCGTCTGTTTCTGATACTCTATAGAACCGCCAATAAATATGTATGCACTATATAGATAGTATCTTAACAATCCAGTAAATTCCAGAAATAACTTCGACGTTTATTGTTTGTTATCGGATACCTAGTAATATAATAATGAATTGAAAGTATTTTGAGTAACCGAACGTTCTATCTAAAATTAAGTTATTACTCTATACCCCAGGGATTCCATTATTCCATTTGTCCCTCCTTTCCGTCGAACGCATTTTGGTCAAAGCTTACCGATGTCCAGACTAAGCATTCTTATAAACCAGCTAGGTCTGGATATCCATAGTTGCTCCCCTCACACTATAAAATCGATTTTTGTAATGTTTGTTTTGTTTAATAATTGTTTTGATTGATATTTGTATGATCTCTTAATGTATGTCATGTATGCCTTTAAGTTCATAAAAAATTGTATTTTATGTTTGTGTATACCAATGTATCAGTGCCGAGCGTTGGTAAGCTTTATCACTAAAAAAAATTGAATCTTAAATACGAAGTTTTCAAAAATCTTGGTTGCAATTACTTTTTAGGCTATCTCTTTAAAATATATTTTGTATAGCACGACACAATGACCACTATTTAAGTCTCAACTTGTTTGAGCTATCGCGGAATATGCTAAAGCATATTAAGAATGTCCATAACGCTAAATCACCTGCATCATGAGCACACCCCATACACACACCCTGACTTACACCATCACGTCTACATAGTTAGATGTATTGAAACCTCTTTTATCGATTTTTTCTTAAGTTTCGTAAATGTTTCTTTGTAAATATTACGTATTCCATTTTTGGGACCGTTCAAGTATTACGTAGGTACCTAAGCACTTTAGGGGGTAGGTCTTTGATTTTCTTATTTGGTGATTACGTCAACAGTAATTATTTACTTTTTTAGACATTACTTACACATTGTCTATGCTTTAAAACGAAATGCATTTTCGAGGATTCCTATTTTATGAAGATATAGGAATCCTCGAAAATTCGTAGTAGATCGTTTATTGTACCTACTATTATTTTTGAGAGCTTTGCTTACTTTTTTAATCTAAAATCTTTTTAATTATATTATTATAATTAATTACTTGAGATGTCATGTGGAACGGACGCAAAAGATTAGATATGTAAGTAAAGTACTTGAAAGACCGACTGGCAATGACATCTTCTGGGCTGATTTCTTTGATCTATACCATTCCCAGATGGTGGGGACCCCTCGGTGATTTACAAACACAGAAATGAATTGTCATCAAAATCGGATCCAGTCGTTTAGGCACACAGGAGTATCTGTCACTGAATTTCACACTTGCACACTTAAGAAATATATATATTAAAGTATCAAACGTATAAAAATATATATATTAAGCAATTTGTGGACTTTGATACTTTGTGTGATGGTGTAATATCCGTTAATGAACATTTTGTAAATATCATCGGCAGGAATGCCCATCTGTAAGGGGCCAGCTAGTTAGTCCATAAAAATTGTTTTGGGTTGCCGTGACCACTATCCACCAAGGCTTCCGAATGTGTAGCCGGCCTTTTAAAGGTACATATGTATACTCTAAATTGTATTACGCATTACGCTACACAAGATTTACTGATTCGGACCCCCTACGAATGGCGCCTGCCCGTCGCCATTTATAAATGTAATCCTGCACATTTGTATGTGTGGCGATTACCGAATTTTGCCGTGAGAGAATGTCCGTCAAGATGGTGGAATTTGCATTCAATAGATATAAATAATTCCGCGAGTGTAAGGCAATTTTGTACACTTTGTTTGCTGATCGCTACTTGTTGCTAGGAAGTAGATATGTAATTGTTTTAAAAATGTTTATTTTATTTAAACAATTTCTTTTTTTTAATTATTTAATTGCAATTTGAATTAGTCTATAAGAATGTATACTTGTTTTACACTATCCCTAATCCATATCCTATTTTGGACATGCGAATAAAAAACGTCAAATGAAAACCGGATCTCTCGAGTTTTCCGAAGTCTAAAAAAATATTTACCGAGAAATTACTAGTAGAAATTAAATACGTCCAGCTAAGAAAAAATATATTGAATGTCATTAAAATTACATAACACTTAATACTGAGTGTGACTATGCAATTTGTAAAGACAAATTTTATACCAGATATAAGTTCATTCATAAGATAGTCCTTCAAACCTTCACCTTGTAGTTTCCAAGCCGAAACAATTATTTTAATAAACGCAAGTTAATCCAAGCTTGCTTTGTTAACTAAATATTTTAAATAAACTTCAGTTTGACTCAATACTTAATAGCAATATGCAAACTTTTTTGGAAACAAACACCGACCACACTATATCATACACAAATAAATAAATCAGTGGCGCTACAAAGTCTTTAGGTCTGGGCCTCAGATTTCTGAATCTGTTTCATGATCATTTTTCAATCTAATAGGCAAGTAGGTGATCAGCCTCCTGTGCCTGACACACGCCATCGACTTTTTGAGTCTAAGACATGTCGGTTTCCTCACAATGTTTTCCTTCACCGTTCGAGCGAATGTCAAATGCGCACATAGAAAGAAAATCTATTGATGCACAGCCGGGGATCGAACCTACGACCTCAGGGATAAGAGTCGCACGCTGAAGCCACCAGGCCAACACTGCTCGACAACGCACACCTATATAAGCAACCCAAAAAACGCACTTTATTCGTTTTTTCTCCTTCCGAGGCCGTCATCTTTTACTACTTTCTTAAAAACCAAATTTTCACTAACACTTCAAAACTCGTATAACAAAAAATCTTATACAATCTTATTTTGATACAGAAAATAGTCTTATAGTTAAACTAGCTGACCCGGAAAACGTTTGTTTTGCCATGTACTTATAATATTTCTAGGACAAATTTTTGTAAGTTCAGTAAAAATAACTATCTACAATAATAAAAAATAGGGGTTGATCGTAGAGAGGTGAAAATTAGGGGTTGTTTTTTTGTATGCTGTATCATAAAAAAAAAAAAAAAAAATTGTCTAAAATATAAAAAATATTATTTTTGAGGTGGACACCTCGTATCACTTAGGGGTTTGAAAGATAGATAGTAGCTCAGACTTACTGAATGCATAAAAAATTTCATAAGAATTGGTGGAGCCGTTTCGGAGAAGTATGGGAACGAACATTGTGACACGAGAATTTTAGAAATAGAGATATAAATTATGTTATGTATAAGGAAGAAAAGAATGTCAAAATGAAGAGACTGGCTACCCAACACAAGGAGTCCTAGCGTGGGACCAGTGCACTTTATTTTATTTAAATATCCTGCTATTGTGCAAAATAAAGTTTTTCTTTATAAATATTATTTGCCTATAAAAAGTAACTTATGTCTACAACGTAGAAGAATTACCCTCACGAATAAAACAAGTAAACATCTGAAAAGTGCTAATGAATGGTCACTGACCACCAATTAGAGGGAAATTTGCACATCGAGCAAGTTAAGAGGTCTAAATTGCCAAATAAACGTGGTTAATTGTTGTAATATAACTTTATTGTGTGTTAGCGTACGTTTACATATCCTTGACGGCTTCTGTTTACCTGAAAATAAATGAATAAAATGTTTTCAATACTAATTTAATTAAATACGGTCGTTTTTTTTATGTAATAAGAGGCAAACGGGCAGAACGCTCTCCTGATGTGAAGTGATACCGCCCATGGAGACTCACACAGCCAGAAGGCTCGCAAGTGCGTTGCCCGCCTTACAAGAATTGGTATGCTCTTTTCTTGAAGGACCCTAAGTCGAATTGGTTCGGAAATACTTCAGTGAACGTTGATATACGAATTAGGATATGACATATACACATACATATTACATATACATAAAAAAACAATCTCAATATCAATCAAATGATGTCATATAAGTCAAACTTCATACAAAGTTTGACAGCTCCTGAAACTAGATTAAGGTTTTATTGACATTGGAATATGGGCAAGGCCCAAACTATAACACAAGGCCCAAGTAACGAAACTATACCTTTAGCTATCAAAATCAAAATTAATTACATTATAATTACTAACATTACTATTAAAATGAACAAATTAATAAATCAATTAACAATTATTTAGACAATATAAAAATAGTAAAAATAATAAGCAACTGAGGTACAATCCTGATATTGTACGCACCATATTCATCGTTTGCTATTAATCAATCTCATTAATCGATTTCTTTGATGGAGAGGCATGCGAGGCACTTTTATAGACACTCCTTCGTCGTTTGAAGTCAGCGAAGGCTGGAACATATTACTTTTTATAAACTTTAAATTGAAAGTTAATTAAATCGTAAGACTTTTAAGACCAAACTGGAACTATAGCAAAAATAAATCTTAGAATAAGTGGAACAAATTGAGGTCTCAAAAAATTTACTTGAAGTTAGAATATGTGAACTAGTTTAGTTTATTGTGAAAAGATTGAAAAGAACCTTATTATCTTGAGTTAAACTATACGACAGGGGGTTTTTGGATATTGGGACGAAACAGAAACCATTTCTTTAGCAGTCTTCCTGCAACATGCCGGAATGAGCTCACAAAATGGCTGGTGCACACAGTCTGGAATTGCGTCGTACGGCACAGAGTCAGTGCAGAGCACGCGAGCAATGCACCGTGGTATCATTAAACATGGCGGATCATGTCGACACACCATACGTGATCTGGGTCTCACTTGAGTACTCATATCTTCTTTTGCAGTTAACAATAACAACTTCTTGGAGCACATTGGAAACTCTCTACATCTCGGACGATGAGGACACTGAGCCTGTCCGTCAGCGGAGTGTCGTAACAAGCACTCAGGCAACTTTGGACACATTGGTACGTGAACACAGGACCGTGAATCTTTCAAAGTTTGGTCTAATTTCGGCTTGTAGCAGCCACGAACAATTTCACAAGGTGGCTTGTGGTTACAAACACTCTGAACAATCTTTTCCGTTTGGAATTCTGGCAACAAATCCTGTATGACAAAGGGCTGTTCGTATTGACAAGCTTGCTCTATAAATTGGCTTTGATATTTATTTTTTCGAAACTCGGAGGATTTCTTATGTTGAGTAAATCGCCAGATATTCATCAGCCCAGATGGTTTTGGTGGGGGAAGATTGAGACAACCATTTATTAGAACACAGGGAGGGTTATGAATACAGAGAATTTCCCCATTATAACTTTCAGCTAGGGCTGCAGTTATTTCATCGTGAGGCTTCTGACATTCGTTATAGGTTGGGGTAGGGGGTTCGTAAGTTTTTAATTCTTTAGAATTACATTGACAATCACGTGAGGTTGCATTCTTTGAGAGCGAATGTGGATCAGGGGCTTTTGTCAACTTTATACCTGATGAGCCAGAACCTTGCATTTGTATCGAATCGGGTGACATTCTACCCCGATTTGGGCTCTGTAAAGTATCGGAACTACCTTTCAAGATATTTTTAAATTTTTCACAACTTGTAGGACAGCAATGTGACATGTCTTGCTTCTGATTTGTAATTTGTGGTGGCTTTCGTATCTGTTCACACGCACAATCATTAGGAAACTGGTCTTTCTTTTTGTACTTCGCCTGGATTTTTTCGGCAACAAAGTTCCAAAAACTGGATGATGAAGATGGCTTTACTTTTCCGTCATTAGATTTACCCGGTAGTGATCCATAATTTATCTGACAACATGTATTTCTCATCGCCTGTGTTACGCGTTTGGAATACATTGATGGGTATTGTAGAGTTTTGTGTCGTTTATAATCGGAACCATCCAAATTAGTTTGGTTGTAGAATATTTCATAGTTTTCTATTCCATCATCCGGAGCAGTCATTATTGATCTTTGCTTGTAACGATTATCAATGGAACCAACTGATGAAGTCAAAGGAGAAGGTGTACCAGATGATTGGTTTTTCGAGGCATGTTTTTCAGGTGCGGAAATTTTGGTAAGAAATGGAGTAAGTAAATCTCCTTCAACGTTGTAAACAGGTTGTTCTAATCCTCTCGCCTTGCGACGTTTCTTAATTCGTCTTTGTTCACAGCCAACACAATATAAATACTGATTAGTGTCAATTTTGTGATTTTCTTCAATACTTGGCAATTGCTTTGTGTAATTACTTGGACGTCTAAAAATATGAGACAAACGTGGTAAAACTTTGCCTTGTAAGGACTTAGAATATGTATTCAGACTACCTTGATGGTCCCCTCGATTCTTCTGATAACTCTCTTCCTTACCAATTTGCGTGTCTATAAGTTTGTCCTTTGAACAATATTTTTGCAATACATGTTTGAAGTACTTCTTATCTCTTTCTTTACTTGATTTAAGCTTCGGATCTTCATATATCATCTGAATATTTGGAGGGCTATCATTTCCACTGACGCCGTCTAAGAGGTGATGTTTTCCATGCTTTATACTTACAGCAGGGATTTTGGTCGGATATTCAAAATCAGTACTATCTGTATTCCTAGTCACGTAGCTTTTGTTGACTTTTTTTAAAAAGTTATCCATATAATTATCATACATTTTGGTGTGTTATTATAGTATACTCACGCAGGTGTGTCGGCGTTTCATTTTTTTTTAATTATTTTACATAGAAATTACATTTTGAAACACAAGAATTTTTAATTTTTCGACGTTTTGACATTGTCTCACGGATTTAAAATGTCTTTTAAGAGTTAAAGAGGAAGAGTTTTTATTATGCTTTGATTTCATAAGTTGTGTACAATCGCTTGTGCATTGTTATATTTCGCATTTAAAACTAGATTTAAAACAAATTTAAAAGTTTACTATAGCTTTTAAAACAATAAAATATAAAGGAGCTTAAATGTTTTGTTAGTCAGAGAGAATAAACGGTTTCCGTCGCACGCGCAGGGTGGCGTACTAAAACAATGAGTTGGGGCCGACGTTATTATTATAGAAATTAAATGCTGAATTAATATGCAGAGGTGATACGTCATGCTGGAAGCGTTGAGCATTGACTGAAGGGGCTATGTGCTAGGATTTAATATTTTGATACTTGAACGAAAAAATATTAGTTATTAACTTATTAGTAATAATATTAACTAAAGTAAAAACAAGCAACATTTTATGAAATTATATGATTAGTATTGACGAAATATAACTATATTTATTGTGGCGTTTCTCCATTAATTACGTCATTTACTTTTATACAAAAAGTACATAATATATGTTGTTATTACAATGCAGTCACATTTACAAAGCATATATTTTATATAATTAATATTTAATTTGGAATTATATCTGATCATAAGTCACGTTCATGTGTCATTTTTACCGCGCACCACCACTATGTGGAACCAGCTGCCCTTTGAAGTATTTCCGAACCAATTCAACTCAGGTCCTTCTAAAAAAGAGCGTACCAATTCTTCAAAAGCCGGCAACGCACTTGCAATTCTTGTCCATGGGTATCACTTAACATCAGGTTTAAAATTTCAGAGAATAACAAAACGATCAAAAGCTCCCAATCCCACTAACACGCACAAACACGTCACACTATAAAATAATAGGAAAGGAATAAAAAAGTTATCCAAGGTGAATGCCAACCTTTCTAACCGAAAGGGTTCATATTAATGTACTGGGGAACAACCCTTCCTAATCATAGGTGATCCTTTTTTATGCTCTAAATTAAACGTAGAATAGTTATTATGGTACGGTCAAGATGGTTTATCTTTTTGTTTTAAAATTGGTATAACGAACATTCTCAGGAATGTTGTGTTATAGACAAGGTATAATATTTTAAAATTAGAACGTATTTTAGAAATGATCACGCAATGGGTATTTTTTTCTACATACGGTGGTCTGGACATTTCCGCACTTAGATGCCCATTTCAAACTCAAAATAACTTTACTCATATAGGTAAACAAGTATACTCATAGTCAACAGAAAATATGTTAAATTGATTCTAAAATCTAAATTAACAATCACTACCAGTTCGCAAGTCAAGGGTGTAGAGCGGGCAAGAAGGACTGGCAAGAAGTTTTGAGTCATACAAATTGTTTGTACTGGAGCAAATCAATCCCAAGGATTAGGATCATGTAAATATTCGTCAAATTTATAATTTTAATTATTTGATCCGTCGTGCGTTAAGACCTGGCTAATTAGCCAGCGTAGCTGGAAGGATCCAGAAGAAGTTTCCTAGGCACTTCGCGAGCTTCACGGAGTATCCTGACTGACCCAATTTCTCTTAATTGGGAAGCCACAGCCATTTCAAGACTACGTCGGTGACAGATTCCTTTGTGCTGAAACAACCTATGCACTAGGTCTGTCGCGCCAAGGACAAAGAGATGTTTATTAAGGAGACAGCGGCCCGTGATTATCATTTGGGATAATTTCTGTGGAGGCTTAGCGACTAGCTTTTGTCAGTAGCGAGTTTAGTGCTGGTAGTGCCATTTTTCTATTTAAAAAACGGTACACAACAATTTTAAAGCGTTTCTTTAGGCAGTTTTTGCCGCGCACCACCGCTATGTGGAACCAGTTGCCCAATGAAGTATTTCCGAACCGTATTCTGGCAATGTTAGTGTCCATGGGCGGCGGTTTCACTTAACATCAGGTGAGCGTCCTGCCCGTTTGCCTCCTATTACATAAAATAATGTGTTATAGATAAGTGAACCCTTGGAGTAAATAAATTTTGTAAGTTTCACTTCTGACATGTGTACTTTGTACGCACGCACTATTTTTAATAATTTTTGGACCCCTACCAAGATACTGTACCTTTAAGATATAATCGATACCTAAGTACGGCCATGTGATGAGGTAATATATAAACTATGCATTGATGCAATTATGTCTTCTGAGTCAAGACCGTGGCCTTTATAACGTCATGATTGTGCAATCCACTATTATTATCCTTTTTATATAAAATTTATATTGCTATAATTAACGAATACAATTGTCTACCTATACATAAATGATGTTTAGTCCCTCAAAGACGACTCATTAATTTTTAAAGGCAAGGTGTCTTTAGAGCGTGGGTGAGTATTTAGACCATAAGTTTTGATAAACAATTATAATTTACTGTTCTTATTAATATGACATTCGAATGCCTATTTTATGGCTGATTATACGGTGTTTTTTTATAATTAATATCGCGTCTTTTTCTATTTATGTTCTTATATATTATGTAAAACGTTCAAATGTGTCAGTACAAATGTACCTACTTTGTGTATGTGTTTGTCTCAAATGACTTGACGGTCAAGGTAATTAGGATTTTAAATTATTAAACTGCTTTTTTACAATACAGTTCACAAAAGATACATGAATTATAATTTAGCCTATACAATTTCGCTAATAAGTAATGTGACTTAATTTTCTACAATACTAGTGAATAGATTAAACTAAGGTAATGTTCATTAATAGTCTTAGTGTTCTATAATGTTTTGACACTATGTTCGTGTTTACCTCACTTGCACTTATATTCACTGCACGATTTTTATTAACTCAAAAAGTTTAGTTGTCTTAGGCGTTGTTCCTGATGAATTATTAAACTAAACCAACATTTTGTGTTCTTCTGCTGATAACAGCACCGGTACTCCCTTACCAATGTTAAGTTTTTCTACCGCGCGGTGAGACCAGTTACGAATATTGATACACGAAAGTGCATACAAAAACTTTGAGATCGCTATTAGCAGTTACAGAGGAACGACTTGATAGAATACAGTATACCTACTCGCCCGCTGTCATGGCAGTAGGTGTGCAAAATTAGTTTCTAAACGAAAGATTTTAATGTAATAACCGGAAACGCACTTACGTGCAATGTAAATGGGTTGCGGTATCACTTAAGATTAGGTTTTTTGCTATTTAAAAATATACAAATAATTTAAAAGCGAATTCTACATAATTGGAACATGCTCTGGGTGGTTCTTGCAAAGTAATTAAAAACTAGATATTATATAAAAACTAGTAATTTGTGTGATTAATTTTCTTTTAAAATTATAGGATTTTTGTAAGAGCTAAGCTATTTATTTTATACTAGCGGACCCGACCGACGTCCTGCATGATTTAATTTATTATTTTATCAACATAATAACTCTGATCGAATCATTTGTTTTAAACAATGTATTCATTATTCTTACATCCTCTTTGACGATATTTGCAGCACGCATTATGTCATAAGAACCCTACCAAGACCAAGGGAAATAGGTAATAAATATCGCACTCATTAACTAGTTAGCTGTTAAATATATTTGTAAGAAGCATTTTGACGCTACCCCTCTTTATACAAGGTGGTATAAAGAGCCTGCTAAACGCCTGTCTTATTTAAGACAAATATTAAATATTTGTATATTTTAATATTCGTACAGCATAAATATGCAAACATTCAGGATTATTTTACATCGTGTACAACCTTGTAGTTCAGAACATGTCGATGAATGAACTTATCAAGGTTCAAGATTCACCACATGTGAATAGCACATGTGTTAGGGTTGTTACGTGTTAAGAAATATAATAACAAAGAGGCGCCTATTATGGTATACCAATTACCTTTTAATAGATTCTTTATTCTTCGTAGTTTTCACTGAAACTCGTCTTTCTTATAACAGTATTTATTTCCAACACACAAATATACAGTATTACAATTTTCTTATCCTACTAATAATGATAATTACAAATTAATAAATAGAAAATTAAAATAAATTTTAAAAATTTGGTCCCTGTGCTTTTAATGCTGGCATTGCTTCGTTGATTACAATACTTATTCGTTGAGCGAGGAAAGCAGGGGGTCTACTACTATCTACCAGGCACCAACTTGAATATTTAATTAGCGCCTGTGTACTTGTGTACACTGCCCAAGAGTCTACTCCAAACGGAACAAATCAATTTTTTCTTAAAACTAATTGTAACAACCCTAACGACATTTTAACAAAACAACAAGATTTCGTACAAATGGTCTTTTTTCGATACCCCACATCGTTGTGAATACAACAAACAGATTTCGAAACTGGTTCATTACGAATCCTTAAACCAGTGATGATAACATATATTTGTATGTTATCTATAAAACAGTGCAAAACATAAGTAACTATAAAAAAAATTAAAATATTTAATAGTATTTTAATTGACAAAATTAATCAGCTGTATGTGAGCCGTGTTGATGGCTTCAGCGTGCGACTCTGATCCCTGAGTTCGTAGGTTCGATCCCTGGCACCAATGGACTTTATTTCTATGTGCGCATTTAACATTCGCTCGAATGGTGAAGGAAAACATCGTGAGCAAACCGGCTTGCCTTAGACCCAAAAAGTCGACGGCGTGTGTCAGGCTGGTCACCTACTTGCCTATTAGATTGACAAATGTTAATGTCTGTTTCATGAACAGATACAGAAATCTGAGGCCCAGACTTAAAAAGGTAGTACCCTCCCTAGGAGAGCTAAAGTAGGTGATATTCCAATAAATACTAAATCTAATGGCTTTCTTTTAACAAAGATAGCTGTCTCATTCTGTCAAATTGTGTTTACGTTGTGATAAAAAGAGATGAGTAGTTTAAAATGGTGTTCGACAAATTTGGTTTCTTCATTCTTACACTCGCAGGCTCCAGTAGAATACGAGCTAACCCGGGGTCTCTAGGAGCTAGCCGAGGCGGTTTTACTGGGTATTGCCCACCCAGTCTCTGAATAGAGATTCTAACGTGGATGCTCCAAGGCTGTGGGCTGTATAGGATAAAAAAGGCATACTTATGGATTCATTAAAAAGAGTGGCGGAGAGTTTATTGCCAATACTTCTCTTCCGTTCTACGCCTTTGATTTGAAAACTGGCAGTAAATGTAAAATTAGAAGCATTTAATATATATTTCTTTTTCGACTTTCATAAGTGTACATTGTGTTACCTATATGAATAAATGTTTTTTTTTTTCATGAGAACGAAGTCCGAGCTAAGTAATAAATGCGATAAAAACACGGCCAAATCTGTTTTTTTCGTCTCAAAAGGTGTACAGTCAGGTGTCAACATTTTCAAGGACATTAAAAAAGTCGACGACTCATAAAATTCGCCTGTTAATTTTAATTTGGCGACCACCTGCTGATTTAAAAATACTATTAAAAAAAAACAGGTTGTAGACAGAACTCAATGTTTATTTTTTGGAGCTACCTTTTAGGCCTGAACCACAGATTTCTGTATCCATTTCCTAATAAATTTAATAGGCACGTCAGTCTTTTGTGCCTGACACGCCGTCGACTTTTTGGGTCTAAGCATGGTTTCCCTTATCGTACGAGTGTTAAATGCATATAAAATTCAATTAGTGCACAGCCAGGAATCGAACCACAGGAATGAGAAGAGTACTAAATAACATGTTTATCTTAAATGTGATCTTAATTAATAATTATAATTTACGCAAATATACGTAAAATGTATGTCTTTATAGACGTTTTGCTTGCTATATAGTTTGATAATTTAAATTAGAGAATTATCACTGAATTTTCATAACTCGTTAAACGCAAATTAATCCATAAAGCTATACATTTGAAGATTATTTAAATGATCCTAATTCATGGCATTGATTTGCTCCAGTTCAAACAATTTGTATGACTCAAAACTTGGCGATTAAATTGAGAGGCGGAGAGTTTCTTGCCAGTTCTTCATGCTCGCTCCACGCGCTTAACTTGCGAACTGGTAGTAAATGTAAATTTAGATTTTAGAATCAATTTAACAACTTTTCTGTTGACGTTCATAAGTGTACTTTACCTATATGAATAAAGTTATTTTGAGTTTGATAAGAAATCTATTTCTTTAACACAAGTCGTTTAGCGACAAGGCTTTGTATGCGTGCAATATTACGCTTTAAAATAAAATAGCATCGTTCGTGTCTAGTACTTAGAGCTTGTCTGTATTCTTTCTAGGAAGGTGTAATGCATAAGGAATGTACAACACATTGGATATTCTACCCTGTTATGGTATAATCTTGTTAAGGATGTTAAAACTACCAGGAAAATATAAACTAATTATCATAACAACAGTTTTTTCTCGCATTACTTAAGAATCGAGAGACAAGGTACTGTTGGTTGCTGTTTTGAATGGAAATATACGTAACCATGGTAACAAGTTTTCGTCCCCAGAGATAGAAGAGCAGTGTCAACTCTCATTCCTGAGAAGGGTGGGTTATCTTGGCTGCAATGGGGTTTTCTATGTGCGCATTTAACACCCGGAATCTATGCCTTAGACCTTAACCACGGCGTGTGTTGGGCACAGAAGACTGATCACCTATTTTCCTATTAGGAAATAAATTATTTACTGAAATTTCTGGGCAAGACCAAGGGTTGTAGCTCCACTGGGTCTTTTACATTTGATTTAATGTCAAAAATGTTTTGACACTTGCTCGACCGGAAGTTGACATCGTCAACCGTTTTAGTGTGTCAAAAATTTACGATTTGTTATTTTTATAGAAACGGCTCTAACGCGTTGTTTTTTCCATACTACGGCTTGTAGCAATTACTAATCGTTTTTTGAAAACATATTTTTAGACCCTAGTGAACGTGTTAGGCATTGACGGGTCTTCGTCGTCTTGTATATATTTAACTGTAAATCAAATTCAAAGTCAAATCATTTACTTCAAATTCAGATAATTAAAAAGGCACTTTTGATAATTATATGTGAAGAACTTGTACTTTAGACAAAAAAAAACTACTATACTGAAATAAAATAGGCGCCTATTTTATATGTTATAAAAAACAATGCAGCAGATAACTAAATTATTATGTACATGGCTAACATATTAGGTAGCTAGCTAACATATTCACAAATATTGCAACTATAGATTATACATTATTCCTTATTAATAAAGAAACAATTAACATACAATCAAACTGTGTGTGAAAATATATATAGGCAAATATAAACCTATAGATAGATTAGCAACCAGTGGATTTTGTCTAGTTTGTTCCATGGGACAGGACCAGCATGTTTCCAGGAATTTTTATCTAATATCCTCTAATTTGTAATATGCTTGTCTACAGTGTGTATTTTTAATAAAAGTTTTAAGTTAGTTTAAATACGTCATAAGGTTTTTTGTAACATTCAACACAGTACCTACCATATAAAAGATGTTTGTACTTTTGCTAATTTGATTTAATTTAAATCCATAAATTATTATTATAACCTCGACTTTTGCTGGGGTTTAATTCTCAGTGACATAACTGTTTTGGGTAGAAATTCCCTCTGCCTGGCTTCAAATTTTTAAAACACCTTGAAGTTTGATATTAAACAAAAGTTTACTCACACATTTGTCATATTTTTTCTATCTGATATATATATTTATTTTTATTTAATTATAATAGTAAGTTAATATCTAATAAAACTTAAAAAAAAACAAAAAACCAACCTCTCGAAAACGGCACACATATATAGTCTTTTTGTAAATATTTTAATATATTTAATATTATGTTGTTTTTTTCTGTGAATGTATTGTTATGTATGTGATGTCAATGTTACCGCATTGGAGTAATCTATCATTTACTAAATAAAATTTAATGACTAAGAAATCAAAAACTTAAATATTTAAGAAGAATTTCGCGTATTATAAGCGGTCACATAATTACAATATAAAAGCCAATTCGAATTTCAAACGTCGAGACGTCAATCGCGGATATAATTTGATTGGACGAGCTCCCCCGGGATGCGAGGATTGCCGAAACGGGGGAAATCGGGAAAATAAAACTTTTATTGCATCACACATGGCAACAAATATATATTGACCTACCAAACCCCTCGCACCTAATACAATTACTAGAGATTTCAAGGCATCGACTGTGCGTGTGGAGATCAACTTATACTTGTTGTTGTGTATTCCCGAATCGGTGTCAATTTTATGCTGAGCCCTAATAGCCCCGCGTGTTGGCTGAAATATACGGGATTAAGCGGAGATGATAGTACAAGTAGAGGCCTTGCTACGCTGGTCGTTGTGATATGGGATGTGTGGGGTAACCAATCATGAGCCGATGTCGCGATTGATTTGCAAAGGGCGATTTGGCAATGTTCCTTTATACAGGGGTGTTCTGGGTTTGTGGGTGGGTTAGCGATTATATAACAAAAACCAGACTTGTATGTTTGTAAATTCAATTTGATAATGGATTAGATTGAAGTGACATGGTGACATTGCAACATTAATTTTGCTATATGTTAGATAATCTGTGGACTATTTTGTTCTTTATTTAAAAACGGTGAGATAAAAAGACGCGAAAATCACCTTTACATATTTTATAACATCTTGAGAACTAATAGGAAAGGTGTACATTATGACTGTATAAATTTGAATATGGAATCAGGCTTGGGAGTAATCAATCGAGCTAAACCCTTGTCCACACGCAAAACACCTTTCCCACGTTCAAAAGAATTCAGTTTATGCAAATACGCATTTCGAATCTCAATGCGAAGTCGGAAGCTAAGATATTCAAATTTGGAACACATTGTGTTCCATTTACAAATTCACTATTTATTTTTTATGCTAAATGTCAAATTGTTCACAGATAATATTTCTCACGCTGGATAACACTTAGTCATGGACGTTGGAAATAAAATTTATATTTGATTTATTTTAATGACTTTAGTAATATATTTTATTAATAAAATGCGTATTTATAGTTGTCACAATTTATTTTGGAAAACCCATTTATTTTATAAAAAGCAGAAATTAATATATTTTATTAATACCTAGTTTCAAATAACATGTTAACCGTGTATGGTATGTTTTTTTAGAACATTTTTATCCTACCACGTTCTATTTAATATAAAATTAAGTTATAAATTAGTTAATTAGTAAGTCTGGGGAAAAATATTTTTGCATAAAATATATTTTTATCTGTAATTTGTAAAATTGTATTGCTTTAAATATCCTTTCATATGTTATATTTAATAGGAAAGTCCACAGAGCCAAGAAAAAGCGTAATACCGTCTATAGATAATCATAATTTGATAGATAAAAACTGGTACAAATCCTGGGAGAAAATCAAATAAAATAGAATTGTATGTAAAACACTATTAATATATTAATAAATATGTAATTTCACAATACAGAGAGGAAATACTGCCAGCGTTAATGGTAGGTACACTGCCACAGGGATCAAACTTTTCGAACTAATTTTATATTTATATATTTTTTATTATTATAATAATTACTATTACTATGCGTGCGTTGCAAATAAATATATGAGATAAGCAGATGTTATAACGTACAAAATATTATATTTTTCTACTATGCAAATTAGACAAAAAAACGTACGAAAATGTAAAAAACAGCAGATGTTCTAATAAAAAGTATTTTTTTGTAATGACAATTATATTAAAGCCCTTGCTATTTTTTCCAAGTAGCATTTGATAATTAGGAAAAAATGTACGTATGCAAATGAGGGAATTCGGGCGCAAGATATTGTATTAATGGTGTATGAGGGTTGTGGGTTTTTTGCCTGTAAGGGTTAGTAAACCAGTTATGGTAATAAAATTCGGTACTATGGAACAATGTTAGATATCTAACGACTAAAAAATGTTATCAAATATAGCATTTTCTAGTCTCTGTTTCTATTAAAGTTAACTTTTCTTTATGTCAAAAACAAAATCAGTGGCGCTACAAACTTTTTGGGTCTGGGTTTTCTCTATCACTTTCATGATCATTTGTCAATCTAATAGGCAAGTAGGTGATCAGCCTCAAGCAGTCGACGTTTTGGTTCTAAAGTCGGTTTCCCACGATGTTTGCCTTCACCATTCAAGCGAATGTTAAATACATAGATATTCCATTGGTGCACAGCCGAGTATCGAACCTACGACCACGGGATGAGAGTGACACGCTGTAGCCACACTGTCCATTTGCTTAGATACTTTAGTATATATACTTCAACCTGTAAATGAATTATTAATAGGCCTCTATGTGCACATTAATACTGCTAAATATCACAAGTAAGCCGGTCCATCATTGCTCCAAAAATCGATATCTTATCATCAGGTGAGATTGTGACCAAACGACTATCCATTACTAGCAATTCATAATAGGTATGAACTTTCATTGGACATTTAATTAACGAATGAAAAATAATAAATTAATCAGTGGCGCTACAAACTTTTTAGGTCCGGGCCTCAGATTTATCTGTTTTATGATCATTGGCCAATATAATAGCCGAGTAGAAGATCTGCCTCGCCGTCGACTTTTTGGGTCTAAACTCTAAGGCAAGCCGGTTTCCTCACGATGTATTCCTTCACCGTTCGAGCGAATGTTAAATGCGCACATAGACAGAAAGTTCATTGGTGCAAAGCCGGCTAAAATCAAACATGGACGTTTAGTTCACCAATCGCAAAACTAATTTTTAACCGGAAATCGTATTCAACGAATTTAGCAGAGTTTAGTTCCGATTATGGTTAACCGGCACCCAATAGCAATATAAAATTAATTTTGTTTTGCTCCGGTGTTAACCGAATGTTCAAAACAGGCAATTATATGCGCGAGAGTTACTCCGATTAAAAGTGAATCAGCCATAACATGATGCGGGAATTCACTCGATTTCATATTAATCCAATAATTACACATAAGGAAATCTCACTGACTCATAAGTATTGTTTCGCTCCAATTCGCCACTTTTCTAATAAGAATTTACGATTGAATTTTTTGTATCTTATTAGTTTCTTTATTTACTTTTACTACCAGTATGTTACATTGTTTATTGGTAGAAACTTTACGTTGTGATTTTTTAGTAATCTATTTATATAAAAATGAATCCCTATTTCCCTTGGTCACGGCATCACGCGTGAACGGCTGGACCGATTTCGCGAATTCTTTTTTTGTTGTGTTTGTTTTTGTTAGGAGAAGGTTCTTATGAAAGAAAAAATTAATAAAATTGAACGGGACATTAGAAAATTTAAGAATACTTAACCAACATATTAAGTAATCCTGACTTTTTCAAATTTCAGTGCATAGCGCTTTTACAATTCAAATTTTTTGATGTAACCTTATAGCGTTTGATTGACATTAACAGAATGCGTGATTAAATGAATATCGTTTAAAACAAATGCTTCGATCAGAGTTATTATTAGTTTTATCTTATATATAAAATTCTCGTGTCACAATGTTAGTCTGCATACTCCTCCGAAACGGCTTGACCGATTCCTCTGAAATTTGGTAAGCATATTGGGTAGGTCTGAGAATCGGCTAACATCTATTTTTCACACCCCTAAATAATAAGGGTGGTCCACCCCTCAATTTTTTTTTTTCATTTTTTTGACAAAATTTTTTTTTTTTTTTTTTATGATACGATATCTAATACAACCCTAAGTTTTTGCCCTTCTATACAACCCCTTTTTTTATTATAAATGATATACGAGTACATGGCAAAACGACGTTTGCCGGATCAGCTAGTATTATATATATTAGTTTGTTTCTGAAATATTTTTTTAGTTAATTATACCAATTCGAAAACAATATTCATAGTTAAGACAGGACAACGTCTGTCGGGTCGGATAGTTGTATTATAAATAAAAACCAATGAGATTCCAATTATATCCCCAAGTAGGCGCTTGATTGGAACAAGGAAAGCGGAAGCAAACCTGGTACAGATGCAGTTGCAAAGAGAGCCAGAAAGACTTGGAGCCAGGTGAAATACGAGGCTCAAGATCGAACGCGATGGAGACTCTAAGTCAAGTAAATAAAAACCCGAAAAGATACTGAAAATATCTTAATTTTCTTAATCAGTTATGTTTTTTTACCACCGCAGCGGTAACTCAATTTGACAAATAGAAAGCTTAGTTAAAAAGATTGTACAGCGAAGACACAGGCAATGGAGAGTAGGCTGCCTTATCACTTTTCAGTGATCTGTTCCAGGAAACCCTAGTTATAAGGATATAAGGATTATTATACATAAAACATTAAATAAAAAATCCTCCTGTGTTTGCCCCGTATAAAAAAAAAATTATGTTCGCGATGTTTCAGTTTAGGTATTTCATAATAATAAATATGCTCTTAAAACCTCTCCACATGCAATCTGTAACCTGTGGAAGATTCCATATGTTTCTATAATTTTTCTTCTAGCCTTATCTACAAAGGTTTTTTTATAAGTTACAGAAGGCAGGCGGGCAGTAGGCTCACCTAATGTTAAGTGATACCGCCGCCCATGGACACTGGCACTGCCAGAAGGCTCTGCAAGCGCGCTGCCGGCCTTTTAAGAATTGGTACGCTCTTTTCTTGAAGGACCCTAAGTCGAATTGCTTCATCTTCAGTGGGCTGGTTCCACATAGTGGTGGTGCGCGGTTAAGTGTGGTGATCAGCCTGCTTTGCCTGACACACATTAGTCATTAGATATTAGACTCTTAGACATTTCGATTTCCTCACAAAATTTTCATTCACCGAAAGAGTAAAGGGTGCCATTTGTGTACAGCAAAGGTTTGATTGATCGACCTCAGAGCTTAGAATCACAAGTTTTTATCTAACCTAGGTCTCTCGGATTTTATTAAAATGTTCTTTTGTCTATTAAAAGATACTTCGCTCTAGTGAGTCACCAAATCATTAAAACTAATGTTCTTTGTTCGTTAGAAATAATACTGTTTCTTTGTTATTTAATATTTAATATTTTATCTAATTGAGTCACGGTCATGACTAATCCATATTTCTAAATAATATAAGTTTAGCTACGCCACAGCTAAATTATTGTTTTGGATTATTAAAGATCTGATCAGTTATATAAATAACTTTTGATCTGCATTTAAGACATTTTGTAAAAAGTCCTTCAATATCAATCTAGGACTTTCGTAACTAAGACTAACACAACTTGAACAAAAAAAAGTGGCGCTACAACCTCTAAAGGTCTGAGCCTCAGATTTCTCAATGTTTCATGATCCATTTTCAATCTAATAGGCAAGTAGGTGATTAGCCTCCTGTGTCTGACACACGCCGTCGACTTTATGAGTTAAGACATGTCGGTTTCCTCACGATGTTATCCTCCACCGTTCGAGCGAATGTTTAATGCGCACATAGAAAGAAAGTCCATTGGTGTACAGCCGGGGATCGAACCTACGACCTCAGGGATGAGACTCGCATGCTGAAGCCACTAGGCCTACAGTGCTCAACATAACAAAACATTGTAAAATAATACCCAAAGTTATAAAGACCCAATTACACTAAAATAATATAATAATACTAGATTATTTTAATTTTATGTATCATATATACAAAGTGTGTCTAACTATTACCTTAAGAATGGGACCACAGACTTATATATAAAATAAATAAATAAAAATGTCTTTATTCATTTAAAGTAGATATGCATTACAATGTGTCAGGGTTCCCAGCTCTTCCACAACAACAACAAAATAAATATTAAATCAAATATTATATTAAATGATCCTAATCCTTGGGATTGATTTGCTCCAGTTCAAACAATTTGTATGACTCAATAATTGGCGATTAAAAAGTGGCGGTAAGTTTCTTGCCAATTCTTCTTACCCGCTCTACGTCCTTGACTTGCGAACTGGTAGTAAATGTAAATTTACAATTAATTTAACTTATTTCTGACGATTCATAAGTGTACTTGTTTACCTATATATATACCACAACGTAACACGACAAGAGAGGAGGAAAATACCATGCATGTAGACTATATGGAGTTCAACGACTTTTAGGTATTCAAACGAGACATAGCGGTCAGCTTGTCACGTAAGTCAAAAACAGATTTTGATATTTGAGTTAACACTGTCTCGTTCTGAATGTCACCCTTATCGTCACTGTAGAATGATAACCTCATATGTCAAAAAACATTTTTTGAAGTGAAACTTCTTTATCGAGGTTGGAAAAAAATTTAGTGTAACATTTTTTCGTTACGCGTCACATTTTTCGGTTACGCGCCATGTTGCTTTTTGAAGTCAAACTTCTGTATCGGCGTTGGAATGAAACTTCTTTATCGACGTATGGGAGAAATTTTGTAGCAAATCGTCACGTTTTTTCAATGATAGTAATAATTCTATTACAATTAATGAAATTCTATAATAATCTTCGTAGTAATAAGGTAAAATGAAATATTTGTATTCATGTCTATGATAATAAAAGCCTTTTGTTAAACTTTATCTAATTTAACGAATTTCTTGTAAAGTTGCATATAGTAGATCATTTTTCGAAAATTAAGATCATAAAGAAGTTTCACTTCTTACGTGTGTACACCTAGTACACGCACAATTTATTTTTTCTTAGACTCTTATGTCATTTAACTGGTATAACCATTAAGTAAGGATTCATTTATGTTATTAATAAATATGTCCTTTTTACCATCTAAAACTATAGACAAAAACACATAATATTTTAACGAACATTTTTTTTTAATGGGCAAACGGGCAGGAGGCTCACCTGATGTTAAGTGATACCGCCGCCCATGGACACTCTCAATGCCAGAGGGCTCGCGAGTGCGTTGCCGGCCTTTTAAGAATTGGTACGCTCTTTTCTTGAAGGACCCTAAGTCGAATTGGTTCGGAAATACTTCAGTGGGCAGCTGATTCCACAAAGTGGTGGTGCGCGGCAAAAACTGCCTTGAAAAACGCTCAGTTGTGGAACGGCGGACGTCGAGGTGGTATGGGACATTGACGAATTTAATTTTTTTTTCGTTTCCTGTAATGTTTTGTTTTCAGGACATATGAGCGATGAGGTTATCATTCTACAGCGACGTTATGTCCCTACGTACGAGAATTATCAAAAACCAATTCAGGTCTAGCAATCCGAAGCCTTCGACTGAGTATTTATCGTATGGCGTGTTAGGTACGTATTATTATTAAATAGGGTAACATTTCGTACCCATCTCATATTGCTGTAATGCCCGCATGCTTCAAAACGTCGTTGTTTTAAATTTGAAAGGCTTAGAACAAAGAGTCGATTGTTTTCGGCGCCCTGCAAAGAATAGTTCATTCTTTTATGTTAATTATTTCACGATTTTTACTATTCAAATAAAATGCGGGCTGCACGTGTGTGAACGACATTTTTAGAGATTCAATAATTAAATTAACTTTAATGGATTGATGCTTGGTTGACGTTAATGAACGAACTTTTGTTTGATTCTTAAAACAATTGAATTAATTGGTCTGCCGAATTAATATTTGCGAAAGAACGCACGATTTTTAATTATGATTTGAATTATAGAACGTTATTATTCCTGTATTATATTTTTTCGTATAATAAATGTGAAGAGATTTGAACGGTACTTCATAGTATTATTAGCCTCCAAAAATCTTGGTCAGGTTGCGCGAGTCGAAACGTCAACGACCAGTCACTTTCCGAGCGGCTTGATCCCTTCCTTGGCGTTACGTAGAGATGTGAGGTCACTCTGCATCTTCTACCGCATTTACCAAGGAGAGTGTTAAGAGGAGTTCTTCGGATTAATACCTGCAGCTGAGTTTCGTCATCGGACGTCGAGGCAGAGTACGAAATTCCACCTGTATCACCTCGTTGTCCGTCGTTCCACATCTGAGTGTTTTTTAAGGCAGTTTTTGCCGCGCATGATCACTATGTAAAATCAGTTGCCCACTGAAGTATTTCCGAACCAATTCGACTTAGGGTCCTGCATGAAAAGAGCGTACCAATACTTAAAAGGATGGCAACGCACATGCGAGCCCTCTGCCATTGAGAGTGTCCATAGGCGGCGGTATCACTTAACATGAGATGAGCCTTCTGCCCGTTTGCTTGCTTGTTCTATAAAAAAAAATTACGATTTGAAATGAAATGAAATAGAAATTAAATGAAATAGTTTATTCTTGCAAGTAGGACTATATAAATCACTTTTACAATGTCATCCTAAACTAGATGAAGTCGACATTTCCTAACTGACTGCCCTGAGAAGAAATGTCGAAACAAACTCTTGAATGTTTAGCAGCTGAGTGTCGATGGTCATTTCACGCTGAACAATGTATAAATTAAAGAGGATTTTAAAATAATCTCAAAGACAAACTATCGAAGTTATATAACAAAATAGATATTTAATATTATTTTAATTACACGTGGCATCTGCATGGCTTATTAAATAAAGCAACATTTCAAATGAATACACACGAAAGGTCAACGTACTTGAGAATCTTTGAAATTGATATTACGCTTTCGATTAAGAAAAATAAATATTTATGTCACACTAAACATCCCGTGCGTTCATCACGGAGCAATAAACTTAATATAACAGCCGTCATAAAAGCACAAATCTATTTCTATTCTGGCTTTATAAAAACTTTACGACGTTACGTAACCACTACAGTAGTTAATGTTGTACTACTTAAAACGACCCGTTCTATGGTTTGTGATACGAACACTTAAATAGTAATAATAATAATTAAACCTTATTCTTTGAAACTATTACGAATTACAATTCTTAAAAGGCACCGCGCTTGCGAGCCTTCTGGCAGTGTTAGTGTCCATGGGCGGCGGTATTACTTAACATCAGGTGAGCCTCCTGCCCGTTTGCTTCCTGTAACGTAAAAAATACACAAATATCTACTTTTATAAAAAACTAGCTAATAATTTTAAGGACCTCTTAAAAAAAAGCCCTTCTCCATTCGGCTCCATCACTCTTTCTTTTGAGCATCTTTCTGCCCAACTTTCCCATCAACGACTTTTAGCATGCAGCCCACAGTGCAAAAGGACGACCTCTCTTCTTAACCACTACTCCTTTTTAATATGATAATAATAAATAATAAAAGCCTTTTATTTCAGAAACTTTACATATAAATACATTTATATTTCAATTCTTATTAATATCTCTTTCATTGTTAGATATCTGTTTGCTCTTTGGCAAAGGCCTGCTTCAAATTTGTGTATTGTTCCCACTTGAATGTAAGTGCGTGCTCCTATTTCACCATGCCTCCTGCTGATAGAGGACAAATCTTTGTTTTTAATTTATTTTAATTATTATTAATTACTTAAGATGTCATGTGGAACATGGCTCCTTACAAACATTGTGTAAAACTAAAAACTTAGCGATTAAAAAGAGTGGCGGAGAGTTTATTGCCGGTTCATCTCTTCCGTTCTACGCCCGTGATTCGAGAACTGGCAGTAAATGTAAAATTAGAAGCATTTAATATATATTTCTTTTTTGACATTCATAAGTGTACTTTGTGTTACCTATATGAATAAATGACTTTGATTTTTGATTTTGAATACCGCCATTTCTGTCTGCACTGTACCACTCTCTGCCATGTACCGTCTACCACCATTTCAAAAGAACTAAATGTGTTCAACTACGCTGTTTTTTAATACTCTTTCATCTCTTTCTGTCAAATTGTAGTCATAGAGAAAGACATATGAGTAGATACTTTAATTAAAGCGGTGCAAGTAGACAGAATTTTGAGAATAAGTGAGTAGTTCTTAACAGAATAATTGTTGGTCTCTTCTGTCTCTTTTCACTATCGCGTGTCTATGTTTAAGAATAATTGTATTTTAATTTAAAAAAGTGTGGCATTCGGGGACTGCCGCGGTAAAGCTATTGCATAGCATTTTTTATCAACTTATGAGTCGCTTACGCTACGTCACCGATCTCGTCAGAGAGATGCGAATACGCAGTATGCGTTCTCTCCCACTCTAACGCACCTGCGCTACGTCACCGATCACACCAGACCGATGTGAGACGTAGTATGCGTTCTGTCCCACTCTAACACGTATTGGCCGCACCTATATTACGTTATCGTGTGTTAGGTTTTTATTTTCGTTACGGAATTTCTTGATTCGGTCGCTGCGCTCAAAGCCCGCGATAAAATATATACAATAGCTTAAAAATTCGTTAAATAAAACCTTCCAAATTTTGTATCTATATTTGCTGTGCAAATTAACAGAAAGATAAACTACTGTCAAGTAATTATCAAGATAGTTCTTTAAAAATATCATGACCCAGGCAAAGGTGGGCGGTAAAATTTATAGCTACCATTTCTTGCAACACACATTCAAATACTTATTTTTATACAACAGCTCAAGATAAAATGGTCGGTTGTTAATGAAGATGCATGTTCCTCAAAGTGACACTTAATTTTAAAGTTAGTACATAAATAACGGTAAAACAAGCCGAGCGTTAAAGGTATTTTTATTGAGGTTTTTATTCAAAATAGTAAAATGTATATACATTCGAAACTCGTTTTATGGGAATTCTTGAAATTTTACAGCAATCTAATTGTAAGTATTGATAAGAACATTTTATACTCGCTTCGTGTTAGATACGCGATATTCATACAAATTTGTTTATGAATCATGTTTTAGTGGCTTCAGTTTTATTAGCAGAAAAAATGTAACACTTACTTACTAACACAAAACTATGAAAATATAATATAAAGCATTTGAAGAATTTTGTGTACAATTTTGCGTCTCTTTCTTGCAATTTTAATTATTAGTATTAATAAATCTATATTGAAGCGCATGGTTTTTCTCCTACTCATCAAATCGGCCCACCATGTCTTGTCTATATTCTTTCATCTTCAAGCAAATAACAATAATTCTCAACAGAACCACCGTGTAGTTCTGCAGTGTTGATTCAGCTTGTGACTCTCATTCCTGAGGTCGTAGGTTCGTGGAGAGTTTATTGCCGGTTCTTCTCTTCCGTTCTACTCCCTTGATTTGAGAACTGGCAGTGAATATAAAATTAGAAGCATTTCATATACATTTATTTTTTGACGTTACATTTTGTTACCTATATGAATAAATGATTTTTGAATTTTGAATACACAGTGTCTATTTGTAATCTCGTTTTTAATTTAATCCTTGATGATATTATCTTAAAATTGTGTAAGACATTTTCTAGAACATTAGTTATATATGGTAATGTTGCTGCTATATCAGCCCGTCGAGTTACATACAAAAGTCTATAAATTCATATATGGCACCCAATGAGGAATGGGCTGTACACATTTCATCCTTCAGTTGAACGCACGCAATGAACGAACTTATAAGTTCAGAGTTAGTCAGCGGTTAAGTATATATTAACTCCTTTAATCATAGAAACTTGAAGAAATTGTGCTTTTTTGGACAGTGGCGTAACTATACCACCTGGGGCCCCTGGCAAATCTTCTTTCGTGGCAATTCTCTAGTGGCAAGTGATCTATCAGTAAAAATCGTCCCTACTCAGTTTAATTTTAATAAACTTCGAGATTTTCAGCGTACTCAATTACACGTTGTATATGTCCCCCTAATGGCCAAAGGCCTCCTCTCTTAGGCGAGAGGGAATGGTTTGTAGTCCCCACGCTAGCCCAATGCGTATTGGAGACTTCACATTCATCCAGAGAACATATATAATAGTACATATACAAGTCATATCTTTGCATCACAGTCAGAGATTTGTCCATCTACGCTCTGATACAAAGATCTAATTGGTTAGTACTTGGGTACTGAAATATAAAACACCTATTTTTTATGAAAATAAGGTTGTATACCGATTTCAGACATACAAGGCACTAAGGTTTGTTTATACTGTAAAAGAAGAGCTTAAATTAAAGATATGCACTTAACTCATTAACCAATATATCTTGACCCCCGAATGAATGATGTCTTACAACATTAAACAGCTATTTAGCAGTGGAGCGGTTAACTCAAAACATATGTCGGAGATACTCGTAAATGTTTTCAATTTATTTTAACTGCCGGTTACAAGCAATGACAATATATTTAATTTTCAAATTAAAACTTATTTAACATGCCGGCTGATATTTTGCACATAGTTTTGTAATGATGTAATTAAAAGGATAAATAAGTTTTTATTAAAACATAAATCAGTGGTGACAACCTTTTTAGGCCTGGACCTCAGATTTCTGTATCTGTTTCATGATCATTTGTGAATATAAGGCAGGTAGGTGATCAGTCTCCTGTGCGACACATGCCGTCGACTTTTTGGGTCTAAGGCAAGCCGGTTTCCTCACTATGTTTTCCTTCACCGTTCGAGCGAATGTTATTTTATTTAATACATAGAAAGAAAGTCCAATGATGCACAGCCGGGGATCGAACCTACGACCTCAGGAATGAGAGTCGCACGCTAAAGCGACTAAACCAACTCTGCTTTATATGTGGTTTATTGATTTTATCATTTTAAATGGTTCCTTTAAGCTAACTAACATATGAGTCTGAAAGAAATCGTATCTTTGGTCAGAAAGTATATCTTTACAGGAGGCTGTTCACCTACTTGCCTTTTTGATTGACAAATGATCATGAAACTGATACAGAATTCTGAGAATCTTTCGGCTGTAGCGGCACAGATTTATCTATTTAAGATACAACTAGTAAGAATATAGACAATTATGAATTCCGTTTTAACTATTGCCCGGCATATTTATAAGCCGGAGCCACGGCTAGGAGCTAGTATAATTTTATTAGTAACTCAAGAGCATCTATGCGTTTAATTTAACATAATTTGTCCATTACCATTCAAAACATAAGCACACTGTGTGAAGTGACTACTGTTGAAGTGTATAAAAATATATGACTCAATATTCATAGAAGACTATGTTATCCTTTTGGAGTTTACAAAATATGTGACACACAGCTTTAACACAGAATTGAATAATGGGGAAACCGAAATGAATAGAAATGCAATGAAGTGGAAACAATTAATTGAAATGAACACGAAGCAAATTGGCAGTCTATGTGTTCAAGCTGTGAGCTTAATTAATTAATTATAAGAAATAATAAATTCATAAATTCAGCTTTAAGTTTTTTTATAGAACAGGGGGCAAATTTCCTGTCAGTTTGCCCCCTGTCTTCAAGAAATGAGCGTACCAATTCTGAAAAGGCCGGCGACGCACTCTAAGTGTATCCATGTGGCGGTATCACTTAAGATCAGTATTCCTGCCAGTTTGCCCCCTGTCTTACGGTCTTCAAGAAATGAGCGTGCCAATTCTGAAAAGGCCGGCGACGAACTTTAAGTGTATCCATGTGGCGGTATCACTTAACATCAGTATTCCTGCCAGTTTGCCCCCTGTCTTACGTTCTTTCAGAAAAGAGCGTACGAATTCTTAAAAGGCCATCGCACTCGCCAGCCCTCTGGCATTGAAAGTGTGTATGGGCCGTGGTATCTCTTAACATCAGGTTTCCTGCCAGTTTACCCCCTGTTCTATAAAAAAAAAAAATTAAAGTTCGTCCGAAACAGCTTTCTTTACTTGCTTATAAGATCAAGAAACAGCTATAGAAAGTATTACCCAGAGTTCAAGTGCCGTTCGTGGTAATGAAATTAAAAACGCACAATCACCCTTTGAATTGTAAAATCCCTTCATTTGGTGTCAATGCGTGCCTGCTGAATTGCATTACGATCGTGACATGTCTGTAATATTACGTCGTGAGTGACCGTTTCGGTGATACAAGCTTACATACAGACGTATAATACTGGATACGGCTTATGCGTTAATGTATCTCAAAAAGTTAATAAAAAGCTTGTTCCGGTATGTTAGATTACAGTGTGGTGTTCATTATTAATTGAGTTGTATAAGTATTGCATAACTATTAGACCTTCGTATAAAGCTTAAAGCTTAGCTTAGGGGCTTCAGCGTACGACTCTCATCCCTGAGGTCGTACGTTCGATCCCCGGCTGTGCACCAATGGACTTTCTTTCTATGTGCGCATTTAACACTCAAACAGTGAAGGAAAACATTTGAAGAAACCGGCTTGTCTTAGACTCAAAAAATCGACGTGTGTGTGGCACAGGATGCTGATCACCTACTTGCCTATTAGACAAATGATCATGAAATAGATACAGAAATCCGAGGGCCAGACCTAATAAGATTGTAAGTTGAAAGGTTGTACTTAAATGCGGTCATATTATTTATTTATTCATAAAAGCTTGCCAACGCTCGACGCCCTGATACATTTGCTTTTTTTAACAATTTTTAATGTCACAAGGCCTTATAGGCAATCATAGAAAAAGAAATAAACCAAAAAAAATATAAAAACTAACCGAAGATCGATTTTAAAGTGTAAGGGGAGTAACTATCAAGATCCTGCTCGTTTATCAGAATGCTCAATCTGGACTTCAGTGATTTTTGGCCGAAACGCGTAATCCGGAAAGCTTTGGCTAAAACGGATAAGCTGGGTCCATAGTCACGAACGAAGAAGTTCTACGGCGCACCAAATCCCAAGAACTCACTTTGACCATTCAAAGAAGAAGATAAGTTACTTGGGACATGTGCTTCAACACGAACGGTACCGACTTCTTCGAATCATTATGATGGCAAAGGTCGAGAAGAAAAGACAAGCTGGCAGAAGGAGGAAGTCGTGGCTCCGCAATAAAGAATGGACGGGAGTGGCCAGCGCAGAACAGCTGATGCGCTTGGCGAAGAATAAGAAGAAGTATGACGAGTTGACCGTCAACCTCCAGTAGTGGAAAGGCACAAGAAGAAGAAGAATAGTAACAAACACGAGCAGTAAAGTTAATTAACTTTATAAGGGCGAAGGAGTTTTACATCCATTACTCTATATCCATGTCGAGCGTTGATGTAATCTGTTATTTTGATGTATTGACGAAGAATGATACACGATTGAGCGCCGTTCTGTCTTTTGCACGACAGCAATAATTTGCTTGCCTCTTGGCGATTTAAATGAGTACCAGCTATATCTGTATAAATAAAAATAAATCATTTAGTGGTACAACCTTGTTTTTTTTTTTTTCTGGGCAGATTTCTGTATCTGTTTCATGATTATATGTTAATCTAATAGGCAAGTAGGTGATCAGCCTAATGTATCACACGCCATCGACTTTTTGGGTCTAAGGTTAGGTTACCTCACGATGTTTTCCTTCACCGTTCGAGCGAATGTTAAAGACAGTCCATTGGTGCAAAGCCGGGGATCGAACCTACAACCCCAGGGATGAGAGTGGCACACCGAAGCCGGCCAACACTGCTCATTAGCTATATCTGTATATATATTTATTTTTATTTTACTTCAACTTGTTTATGTTGCTTAACGGTTAGCTATCTGATAACTGATAGGGTTATTATAACAGCGGCAATAAAAACTTCAACTCTCACCTTTGTTTAAAGAAACTCCTCCCTCAAAGGCCGGCAGTGTACCTGCTAAAATGAGTGTCAATGGGCTGCGATAATGATGCCCTTTTTTGGCGTCCCGTAGGCTCCCTCTCTCTCTCGAAGAACTGACTCGAACATTCGTTACAGCTGAGGTCTATACGTCATGCTGAACTTTACTGGCCTTTTAGATATAATGTTGTTGGCCTCAACCATGACAGCCTTATTGACTGGCCATGAAGATATTAAGTTTGGAAAACTGCATTCTCGATTTGATTACTCTTGTATGGAAGGATGTCAGACACGACCGCAATGTTACAAGTAGAAGGACTTGCTTTTTTATGAGGACTGAGGAGCTAGTACTCCTCTTCTGTGTATGAATAGTATATATTTAGATTAACACACTTATCTTACATAATTCCGCAACTTAATTTTTTTAATAGAACAAAGGGCAAACCAAACGGGCATGCCGCATGAGGCACGCTCATCTGATGTTATGAGATACGCGGACACTCTCAATGCTACTGGGATCGCGATTGCGTTGCCGGCCTTTTAAGAATTGGTACGCTTTACTTGAAGGACGAATTAATTCGAAAATACTTCAGTGAGAAGCTGGTTCCACAGAGTCATGGTTTGCGGGAAAAGCTGCCTTAAAAAAACGCTCAGTTGTGGAATGACGGACGTCGAGGTGATGATGAAACTCAGCTGCAAACCCAAGAACTTCTCTCTACGTGGGAAATGCGGTAGAAGATGCAGAGAGATCCCACTCTACTTCACTATAATTATTTTAAGCAAACAGTGAAAGTGAACAAATGATAACTCTGAGAATGGCAATTAGTAATATTAAGATTTAGTTAAATTTATGCCTATTAGCTAAAATCTGCGTTTTTAACTTGAAATTGTGCGTTTAAACACAACCATTTGAATTAGTGAATAAGTATTAGTGCACTTTAGTCTTAAGTGCTAAACAGTGGTAAGTGAAGAGAACAAGAACAGAGTGTCTTCTCATTAATAGAGACTGTAAGGACACATTCTTATGTTAAATATCCTTATTAGTAAATTAGGTTAGACTTAAATTACTTATTAGTATTAAGTTAGGCTAGATCTTAATGACATCTGTCATTGATGAGACAATGTATTAAAAAAACCTCGCTTGTACATAATTTGATTTTTATGAGAGCAATTAACACTTATTTGGAGGTAAATATAACGTAAAACTCGAAGGTATGGTATTCGACCGGCAAAATAATTGGCAATGACAACGACAAAACAGATACGTTGCAACTCTACCACACATGGAGTGTTTATCAAAATTTATAAAATATGTTTCCGCCCGGGATCGAACCGGGGACCTTGTGCGTGTGAAGCACACGTGATAACCGCTACACTACGGAAACTTGAAAGGTTTTATCAAAAGAAAGGCTATTTTGAAGTAAAATTAAAATAGGTATTTGTCAGGTTACAACTGTCATAATAAATATGATGTATGTAATGTATTAGGAACGTGATCTAAACATTTATCATGAATGCCTGTCTATGTTATGATAGTAGCCATACTCTGTAATTCTCAAAAGCGATAATGAACGTAATAGAAGAATTCAATAATGTTTAGGGTTTTTATGATAATTGGAAATATATGCCGATATATGCCACGTTATTGCTAAGCATAGAGGGCGCAGTTTGACTTGAGAAGAGTACCACTAAATCCCAAGTTTGCAACATTGGCTACCACTTTAATATTGAAGTAAACTCACCAAAGCTTATCTGCATATAAGCTTTGGTAACCCAAAAACGCACTTTCTTCGCCCAAGGCTTTTTCTCCTACAGCCTTAAGCCCTTTCATCTTTACCCATTTTCTTAAAATCTGTATTTTCACTATCTTAAAGAACATCTTCTCAACCTGGCTGAAACGGGAAGTATTATTCTTGTGCAACAGTAGTTTAATTATAAAATTGTAAGTGTTATGAAGAAGTTATTGTCAAGTACCGTTAACATGTCAAAAGGAAGAGACTGCCCACGACAGGAAATCCTAATGTGGGAACTAGTTCGCTTACTTTTTAACTAAATATCCTTTTTTATTATGTACTAGCGACCCGCCTGGGCTTCGCACGGATGCAATGCTGATACTGAATTCAAAGTGCTATAGAGTATACGGAGAACCCCGGCCTCCGACGCGCTGCGTCCCGCAATTTTTAAATCTCTAATATCTTCGAAAATATTCATTTAAATCATATGCTGTAAAGGGCCATATAGATCTATATTAAATCAACAATGTATTTAAAGTATTTAATAGGAAAAGGATTAATTCTGTATTGGTTAAAATCGCTTCGAAAATTAGCCATTATTTGTCGTAAAAAGTAAATGACAAAAAAAATTTATTGTGGGAAATCCATGAGAGATAGACATATACCAGCGGCGGAGTTTTCTGTAGACCTTTTCAATGTGTACAATACTTAGTACATTATTTTGATAAATCTAAAGGTTTCGCGAAATTAAAGGTAATGTAAGCGGAAAAAATGTAATTATTTACGATTTACGACATCACATTCACAGAAACCTCAAAAATAACAGTATTTCTCCATCCATAATAAATGGATGTTATTATACATATAAACCTTCCTTTTCAATCACTCTATCTATTAAAAACACGCATCAAAATCCTTGCGTAGTTTTAGAGATTTAAGCATACATAGGTACAGAGAAAGCGACTTTGTTTTATACTATGTAGTGATAATAAAGTTTTTCTTTCTTCTTTCTTAATATCAGAAGTTACATAAAAGCCAAACAGAAAATTAGGCACTTAGCATATTTTTTTTAATTTTATTTATTTAGAAAGATTTACAGTAATTTTCATCATTTAACTTACTTATAAAGTTCTTTTTACGCCATTAAACAAATCTTTACATATAATTAAGTACTAATAACTAACTGGATTCATTAATTAGCCTCTATTGCTGACACCCAGTACAATGTAATAACAATTATTTAAGTTACATAAAAAAAAACACTTAATTTAATACATAAATAAAACTTAATCTAATACGTCATTGACCGTTTTAGGTAGTAGGTGTTTATAGCCTCTTCCACTGTTTCCATTCTTTTCTGATTTAATTTATTTTTTTATAATTTTTATTTGTTTGATTGTCTCTTTCTTTTATTTGATTAACCCACCATCTTCTTTCCATTCCTCTTTGGCATGTTCTCAACTTTAAAGATTTTTAATAAACCAAGTCTCCATATTAAAATGTAGGATAATAATTAAACTTTTTCTTATACTATTAATTTTATTTTAATACTTCTTAGTGACAAAATCTCTTCAGAAAACTCTTTTTCTATTAAATCCATTTGTCATAAATTATATTATTTCCCTAAATATATAGTGATCTAATATTATAATCTCCTCCTATTTTATCATAATATTTTCTATTTTATATTTTTTTTAATTTTTATAAACATATTTTTTTTAAATTTAATTTATAATATATATTATTATTTAAATTTGGATTAGTAACAATAAAATCATTTTAATCTAACTATACATATATTAAAGAAAGCAATAAACTAACTAAAAATTAGTTGGGGAACACTTTCAATGGTATAACATATACACTTATCAAAACGTTAAATATTTTATTTATTCCACTGACTAAATCAGATATCAGAGTTCTCCTTGCCGACACTTTTTAGTACTTAATAATAATATTAAAATCGAATAATTAAGAAATATAATTAAAGTTAGTGTGCTTTTCATAATCTGATGGTATCTACATAACGATAATTGTTGATCTTAATTTTATATTACGTAAGTTACGGTTTAAGATATTTATTTCACATTAAGAACATTACATTTACTCACATAACAAAATATATTAATACAATAATACATTACACTTATTAAATTATTATATATTACAATAGTAAACAGCCGGCAAGAAACAGAAGATTTTTTAGATAAAAATACATTATTTTTTTAACAGTTACTCATTACTAATTAATTACTTTTACTCCAAAACTTTTGTTGGATTTCAATAGAAATATGTTAATTCGTTAAATTTTCAATCCCATCTATCATTGCGCGGCACATAAATGTACCTCAACTAGATGTGACATTTAATATATCAACTTTTTATTTTTCATGTGTCCTTTTTTACAATTGTCCTGTTCACAGTTCACATATGTTTAAATTGCTTTGTTTTGTTTCATTCGTTTTGTCTAAATAACTACATACCTATATGTATATGGTCTTCTGTATTTTTGCACTTCTTCCCCTTGCCTTATCTATGTTTTTCTCTCATTGGTTGCTTGGAAGACATCGCTCGCAAACGATAAGGCCACTAGTTGCCCTCCTTTCAATTATATCAAATATGTTACAGATACCGGCAAAGATCTTGAACAAAATATGTCCTTGCATGCGCAGAAGCGATTTTTAGGTATCACATTCGGGCTGTGGTGCGCGGCGGCGGGCGAGTGACGTGTCGATCGCGTGATTGGTAAATCAGTTGACGTTTGTGTCCCAGATGCGCAAACTTTCCCCCACTCCCTTGTTTAATGCTCAAGAAGTTTGCTGGTATCTGTATATTTCTGTATGCAACATAGTGTTAGTAATAAAATAAATGAATTCAAAATGAAGTCATTCTAGACAAGACGCATGTAAACGATATAGCCACTAAGACCTATTATTAACAGGACCCGATGGATCCGAATTCTCCTTGAACGGAGACCTCGGCAGAACAAACGAACGTCTGTCATTTTGTTTTCAAGCTTAGACAATGTGTGGGTAAAATTTGTAAAAAAGAAAATAATTACTGTTGACGTAATCACCAAATAAGAAAATCAAAGACCAGCCCCTCCCCCCCATAGTGCTTACGTAATACTTGAACGGCCCCAAAGATGGAATACGTAATATTTGCAAAGGTTCAACATTTACGAAACTTAAGAAAAAATCTAAAAAAGGTTCCAATACATTTAACTGTGTATACGTGATGGTGTAAGTCAGGGTGTTTGTGGGGTGTGCTCATGATGCAGGTGATTATCGCTATGGATATTTTTAATACGCTTTAGCATATTCCGTGCTTGAACAAGTCGAGGCTTAGATAGTGGTCATTGTGTCGTGCGATACAATATATATTATATTTTCAATTTATATTACTGTTGACGTGATCACCAAAATATAAAATCAAAGACCCCCCTCCCAGAGTACTTACGTAATACTTGAACGGTAGAAAAACACAATACTGATGAACATCTAGAAATCACTAGATCATTGTAAAATAGGGTAGAGGCAGCGACCCGCGATAGAGTCATTTCCTGATTTTGATGTCGCAATGCTGTTAATATTGGGTATAAGCCAGGTTTTCAGATAAATTTTCAGATAAATTCATTAGAATTATTAAGAATTTGTTCACTCGGGAATAGTACTTGGGTCCTCTTAATCTTCCAACAGCAAACACTAAGATGTTGTGTGGTTATGAAAAAATAATTATAATTATGAAATATATATATTAAATTGTTCATATAGTAATTAAAATTGAAGATAAATAATAAACGCATGAAAAAGAAACATGGTGTTATCTGGTGGTTTACCGTATACTCTTGGTTAGCAACAGCGACTGATCTGGGTTGATGCCTAATTTCAGTTAATTCCATTCTTCACATACCTGATTATATATTTAACTGTAAAATTTCAAAGTTAAAGTAATTCCGTGATTAAACTGCTTTTTAAATTTCATTTCAATATAGATTCTTACCCTAAGCAACATAATAATTATTAAAAATTAATAAATAAATAATAATAAGTTTTTGGTTATTTTTAAACTTAATTAAAAAATTAATTAAGCTACATTATTCGATATATTCTGAATATTTTCTTTATTCGAATTTCGAATGTTACATTCATAGTAAATACTTAGTCCAAATTACTGTACTCAGATAATTCGCTTAAAATTGTGTGTTCCATTTTCAAATTTCTACTTAATTTTATTACCGACCAAATCGAATAAATCTCTAGATAACTATCATAGTTTTTCGAGCGGATCACGAAAATTCTCTGTTTCATTGTGTGTAATTCATGAGGCATTACGTTATTATGGTATTTACGTAAATTTGGTAATAGTATCATTCCCTTTATGGCCCTTTTTGTCCGATAAAATCTATAGGCCTTTGTTAATAGATTGAATTATAAAATTTTAGTTACTCTCAGGGCTATCAGTAAATAGACAATATTAAGGTTTGTGTCAAGGGAATTGTAAACCCACAGTCGAGAGTTCGATCCCCCAATCAATTTAATTTTCTCCCATTGTTTGCAGCTTATAATAATATATATAATCGATCGAAGCATTTGTTTTAAATGATATTCATTTTTCTTACATCCTCTTTGACGATATTTGCAGCATGCATTCTGTTAATGTTATGTCAAACGCGATAAAGTTACATCAAAAAATTGTATGGTGGTTAAGAAATCAGAAATTTGCCGCGCAATTTGTTAATTTTTTCTTTCATTAGAACTTTCTTCTGACTATAACAAACACGACAAAAAAAGAAATAGCGAAATCGGTCAAGCCGTTCACGCGTGATGCCGTGACCAAGGGTAATAGGGATTCATTTTTATATATAAGAAAAAAAATCTGGTTTGTCTTAGACCCAAAACTGTAGTCTGTTAGGCACATTAAGATCACATCAAGAAACTAACTTTAATTTGTAATTTCTTATAAATTGTCACATAGCCGAAGACAGGGGAAGAAGAGTGGAGGAAGTTGTGCCACTAACACGACCTTCAGAAATGAAGAATGCGACTAAAGAAGAAAAATAAATTGCCATATGTGCCTTGCAATGTCCAGAAGAATGGTTTTGGTTAGATGTCGTATCTTATTTAAAATATGCTTAAGTATTTTTTCTATGTGCGCATCAAAAAGAGAAACAAACCTAAAAAGATGTCAAACTCAAACTCAAAATAACTTGATTCATATAGGTAACCAAGTACACTAATGAATGTCAACAGAAAAGATGTTCAATTAAGTCAAAATTTACATTTACTACCAGTTCGCAAGTCAATGGCGCAAGAAGAACTGGCATGAAGCTCTCCGCCACTCTTTTAAATCAATCCCAAGAATCATTTTAATAATCGTCAAATTTATTGATTAATTTACGATTAATGAGAGTTTTGAATTTTTTCAGTGATAATTCTCTGATTTCGCTTGGGAGTTTGTTGTAAAAACGAATACACAATCTTACGCTTAGATTAGTTCTGTGTCGAGTATTATACTGGTGAAAGTCACCATTTGTTGTAAATCAATTATATTTTTTTTGTACATACAACATGGCTTCAAAAATATATTAACCAGATAGTTTTTTAATAATTCCTAAAACTTATTCCGTCGACGGCGTGGGTCACAAACTGCTCATCCACTTGCCTATTAGAAAATACAAATAATGACACAATAAAAAAAACCAAAGGTTTGCGCGATTTAAAGTTTTTAATAAATTTGTGTTAAGTTACTGTTAGGAAATAAATGACAACCCTACATCCGTTAACATAAAATCGCTACGCGTGTGATTCTTACAATACCTTGTTACGGATTGGGCAATTTGATAGTTAAGGATCGCTAAAGGGTTACCCACAATAGATAAACCTAATTAAATTTAGTTTACAACTTATTTCCAGCGGTGCACTCAACTGTTTTGTTTTTAACATGACTATTTAATTATATTACTTTAACAATAGTTAAAACACACACACTTCTGATGATGTGTGTGCTCTAAATAATAGAGGATTTTATTTTTACTCAATATTAACCACGAGCAGTTGGCCTAGTGGCTTCAGCGTGCGACTCTCATACCTGTGGTCGTAGGTTCGATCCCCAGCTGTGCACTAATGGACTTTCTTTCTATGTGCGCATTTAACATTCGCTCGAACGGTGAAGGAAAACATCGTGAGAAAACCGACATGTCTTAAACCCAAAAAGTCCACGGCGTGTGTCAGGCACTGGAGGCTGATCACCTACTTGCCTATTAGATTTAAAAATGATCATGAAACACATTCAGAAATCTGAGGCCAAGACCTAAAAAAGGTTGTAGCGCCACTGATTTTTTTTCTATATGAACCACGTCCAACAATAGAATGTAAGCGAAATAATGAAATGTTAATTGCTATGTAACGAATGCATAACAGTTGAAGAGAGTGCCTACGTCTAGTTATACTGTTGGGGCGTAACTCCCGACGGTTTAGGAAATCGCCACGCTTCTAAATCTAAGAAATCTTGAATGAGCAAAATGTACAGCCTAGTCTCGAACAGTGCCGAATCAGCTTACTACAAGTTCCCCTAAAAAGAAATGGTAACATTTAAATGTGTGATAAGTTTAGCGAAGATTGCAGGTTGACCTGTTGACTCAACGTCCTTAGATTATACATTATATTTCGGTAATTAAAGGCGGGCCACGCAACCATTAAATTGGGTCTCCATGGGCGTCCCGTTTGCCCCCTATTCTATAAAAAAATCCTGATGGATACATTTGATGTACGCACTAATCCTTGGCCAGGGTTTTAGGACTGGCATGTTTTACACGATGATGTATGTTAGGAATTTAAGGTCACCGACTTATAAAAACTACGAACGACCCATTATAGGTATTCTACGCGAACAGAGACCCATTATAGGTTTTAGCGTTACAAGTATTATAAGCACAAATATTTAGATAATCTATAACTACAGAACTGATTGAGAGTTTATTGCCAGTTCTCGTCCGTTTTACGCCCTTGATTTGAGAACTGGTAGTGAATGTAAAATTTGAAGCATTTAATATGTATTTCTTTACTGACGAATCACAAGTGTACATTGTGTTACCTACGTGAATAAATGATTTTGAATTTGAATTTTTATATTAATTATAGTTGCCATAAACAACACACATAAACCCCGGCTCCTTATGTAGCCAGAACTGTGTTTTAGAAACCTGAATTCGCAGTTACATGTACTGTGAAGCAATAGGAAGAAATGCATTGTTATTTTTATTTACGAAGGTAATCTAATTTAGTTTAATTCTGACTAGTGTACGAAGATTAATAAAACTGGAACAAAAATGTACAATCTTAATTAATTATGATGGTAACGGAAGAGGTAAGGTAATAGCCGTGTCGAAACCATGTATAGAAGATAATAATTTTGTTAATAAGCACACAAGACAATAGGTTTTGTTTGGAGTGTAGGGCGACCACGCGATTGAACAACTGGAGATAATAAAAACACAAATTTTTTTTTTTTTTTTTTAGACAATTCACACCAATTGACCTAGTCCCATGCTAAGCTGGTGAAGCTTGTGTTATGGGTACTAGGCAACGGATATACATACATATTATACATAGATAGACATATAAATACATATTTAAACACCCAAGACCTAAGCACAACATCAAAAGCTCATCACATCGATGTTCGTCTCAGCCGGGGATCGAACCCGGGACCCATGGTTCGCAGTCAGGGGTACTAACCACTAGACCATTGACTCGTCATTGAATTAATAACACGAATTAATAATTAACATTGCTTAGATGACCACAATAAGTTTTATTTTACTGGTTCTCTACGTGTTATATGTCCAAAATAACTCAGGTTACGTTGGTACCAAAAAAAGTCGAAAGTGTGGAAAGACTAGTTTTACCTGTAACACGTTTGTTTTTATACTGTCCATGGCATCCGCTTCCAACACCATATTTCCAAATAGGGACACCCATAAAAGCCCATCATAGCCTTCCCCATTGGCAACCATTGAAGTATAGTAGATGCGTTGCCGGTCTTTGCGAGAGGAGTCTCTCTCTCTAATTGGCATCTCTGAGCGTCGTGCGTCAGCATGGAAGTATCTGAAGCGGACTATCTATTTCCACCTTCTGTCCAGCAACTCTTTTATGACAGTATACAATTTTGAGGACGATAAGTCTTTCACTTGATCGGTCCATCTGGTTGGTGAACGGCCACGTGATCCTTTGCCTTCTCTGTAACCAACCACGCTCAGAGAGAGAAGTATGTTCTCTTTTTAAACAATTCGAGATTGTATCTACCAGGGAAGAAGTGTAAAAACAAAAAACATATTCGAAAGCCCTCTTTAGTCGAAGGCTTCTATTAATTATTATTAGCTATAATTTGAAAATGATTTTATGGTCACCCTCGAAACGCAGGAGCTTTTGAATGACACTGCGTGCCGGACCGCCCACAGCACATCCGGCATTTTGTTAACGAATTGCGAGTTGCGACCCGGGACTCGAACCTATTACGGCATAATTAAAAGGATAATGGTATTAGAAACATGGGCTTTGAGATTTCAATAAAGTATTTAAATACATATATATATATTTAAAGTATCCGATACTGCATATGTACCTTCGTTTTAACACTAATATAAAGAAAGAGGAAACATTTTGTAATGCTGTGTTTGTTTGAAATGTATAATCTTTATTAAAATTATTTTTCTCCAAATTAAGCTACAATTCTTCAAAAAATTGACGTAAGGCATGATATATACATGACTATTTAAGTCGTGTTATTTTATCAAAGTCAAAGTCATAGTCAAAAATCATTTATTCATGTAGGTAAGACAATGTACACTTATAAACGTCAAAAAAAGAAATATATACATCAAATGCTTCCAATTTTACATTTACTGCCAGTTCTCAAATCAAGGGCGTAGAACGAAAGAGAAGAACTGGCAATAAACAATAATATCACATCAAAGATCCATAGACTCCCTTTCCACAACAACGATTTCCATTATATTTTGGTTGGTGGTCCAAAACTCGATGTGGGCCACAAATATTGACCAATTCTGTCACATCCGTCATACTATGTTTGGATAACTGATTTTAGAAATGATAAGTAAAAAATAAAATAGCTTAATTCAACTCTAAACAGGTTCTATTGTATAACCATAAATAATTTGAAAAACGATATACGTTAGTTTCCAAGTACAAGGATTTTTTTCACATTGCTCACTTAAATTGTTCATTGGGTTTTTAAAACTATTAAAATGTTTTACAACTGCGATAACAATAACAATCGTGGATTTCATTCCACTTCAAAGGAACTGGAAGGGATGTTTGTTAAACCCATGGTTGTGTTATAAAAATACAGATTTTTGAAGTTATACTTCTTTAGGCGCGTTATGAAAAATTGATGAGAGTGAAATTTTACGATGCACGCGCACCGTGACACAAAATTAACAGAATGAAGTTGCCCACGGAAGATGCTACGGCATTGGACATAATTTAAAAACAACATTCGAATAATAATAGAATTTATGTTACACTTAATGTAAGAGAATAATAATAAATATTTATTTATTTAATTTTTAAATGAAAACTGAACTTTATTGACTATAATGACTCCTTTTCCAGTCTTCGATTATTTAATTGTAATTAATTATTTGCAGGCAATAAAAACTATTTTTAATGGTGCCAAAGAAGTATAACTTCTTACGCGGGTACGTAAGTACACGCACCCTTTTTTTTTAATTTTTTAGAATTTTTATAGTTTACTAGTGGACCCCACAGACATTGTCCTGCATGATATTTAAAGCGATTAGGATATTAAGCAAAGTATGAAAGTACCGACTGCAGTGCCATCTGCCGGGCTGATTTGTGAATCTAAACCATTCCCAGATCCCCTTGAACACACACAAAAAATTTCATCAAAATCGGTCCAGTCGTTTGAGAGAAGTTCAGTGACATACAGAAGAATTATATATATGTATAAAGATTATGATAATAGTTTCCTAAAGAACTATCGTTAAACTGCTGCATTGTAAAAAACCTATCACTCAAACAAATTGAAATTTCGTCTCTTTTTGTCAAATTAAGTTCCCGCTTTGATGAATAGAGACAGAATTTAATTTAAGCGGACTGGTTAGTTTTGTAAATATGAGGGTACGATTATTGTTTATAGTCTATGAAGAAATATTAACAAATAGTCTGTATATCAATTTATAACGCTTTCATCTAATAAGATATCTTAATGATGATGAATTTTTGGTGTTAAGATAAACGTTGAATATGTGGTCCATTTATTCTGAATTGATTTAAACAAACTTACCCTGAAGGTAAATCACGATTTTATCACTAATCACACACTTTACGAATTTTGATTTAGGAACATAATATATTAGATTTAATACATAATAACAATACACTAAATCATCACACAACGACAATGCAAAAATACAGATTCAAAATAAAATTCCAGTTTGACTTTTAAATATTCTATAACCGTTGAATTATGGTAAGGATGTAATCAAAGAACTACAGAGTGGAATGGTACTTCTTATGGGAGGGTAAACCGCTTCGTTATGTAACGCGTTACGGCGCTATCTGTCTAGGTTCCTTTTCTCGCATACGGCAGCGGTAGGCAGGTTTCTTCTCTCTTACACACGCTTTTCCCTCTCTACTCTCTGTTTAGTGTAGTGAGCATATAACACCAAACTATCACCGTTTTTTAAAGTTATCATAAAAATAAAGTGATTATAGAAAATACGATGAATGCAGCAGAATAACAGTCTCGGAACATTACACAATTAAATAGCTCAACTTAGATTAAAAATAAAATAAAATAAAATATGTTTATTATGGAACATAAGATACATGTATCACTTATTCCACGTCATTAAATTTGAATTTGTAGGCATCCCTACTCATCGGTAAAGAAGACAGAGGGTGTAGGCCGAGAGAAAAAGCCGGCGTAAAAAACTCTCGGTACTCTTTTGAAATAGCAAATCAGTTAAGTTATCACTTCTGTCGGGCGTCCCGAGACGCTATATACAGATATATAGTTAGTATATTTATATATAGTTTTGTAAATCTTAAGTATATTTTATCGTTACATAATAATAATTAATTATATTTAAAAGCTAACTAGACAAGACATACTAAAACAATTCAGAATAAATGACTTTAGATATTCATTACGTAATTTGTGTACCGCTATGACTGTGAATACGGTAATTTTAAGATTTTTAAATGGCCCAGGTTCCACATTTACCTGTTAACAACCTTTGGTACCGAAACACAGAGATAAAATCAAACGATACTAAAGCAACTCGGAACAAGATTCACAATCTCAAGTTTACGACATCTGACCTGTGACATGACTAAAATTGGAAATCTATTGAATTTACACTAGTAACATCAACAAAATATATACTTTAATGTCTATGTATAAGGTATGTTTTAGTTTGATATGTGTGTTTTGACAACTTCTCAATGTAATGTCTTTGTAACCAAACTCCCCCGAAACGGCTTAACCGAATTTTGTCTATATTCGTCTGAGAATATTTATTAAATACCTCTCAGTGATAAGCGACCCGTGCATTTTGTATAGTATTAAAGGTTACAGAGGAAGGGCGCTGTTCGAAAGTAAGCTTAAAGACGTGAATAGCTTAACTAGCGCTTCTAAAGTGCTATACATATTCTTGCTTATATGTAACCGATAATTATGAAACTTCATGAACACGAAGTGTATGCGTGGCGTGTACGCACGTCATCTATGCGACGAGGCATACAAATTTATAGAATAAAGCTGGTAATAGATTATTTTTTTTTCAATATTTATAGTCTATTGTAGTCGGCTTAAGGGACTACTATTTCGGACCAACCCACGCGAGATGAATTCAAAATCTCAAAAGTTCTTTGACCCGTGTGGAAACTATTCAATAATAAACTTTAATTCAAAGATACAAAGTTTAGTTTAAATTTTATACAAATTTATGGTTTATATTCACGAACCATTGTCATGTTGGATCAACTATAGTGTATGCAAAATTTGACAGGACCGTGCCTAAGTGAAATCGTAAATGAGATGGAAAAACGGAAACCATAATAAAAGAGCTAAATCATTCATTAGCAATCACGTGCAGTGTTGGCCTAGTGGCTTCAGCATGCGACTCTCATCCGGCATCCCTGAGGTCGTAGGTTCGATCTCCGGCTCTACACCAATGGAATTTCTATGTGCGCTCAACATTCGCTCGAACGGTGAAGGAAAACATCGTGAGGAAACCGGTCTGTCTTAGACCCAAAAATGTCGACGGCGTGTGTCAGGCACTTGCCTGTTAGATTGACAAAATATGATCATGAAACAGATTCAGAAATTTGAGGTCCAGACCTAAAAAGGTTGTAGCGCCACTGATTTATTTTAAATCATAGAATAAATTCTGTTTCTATAAAACGTACCTATTCTCAAAACATCTGGCAAACTAAAAGTCATTGCTCCATAATGTGGCAATTGATTTTTTATACTGCCCATCGAATGGAAACTATCAAAGCATCCATCACAGGCTCATCACAGGACTTAGATAAGTGAGCCGCGCAACGCAATCGCTCATGTCCATCCAATCGTCGGCCATTTGTGCGCAATTTGTTGCCAAGTGACGCGCAACAAGTATTTATCGTGTAGGGTTACCATACGACATAAATGTTTCTGGGGAGGAATGATAAGAGGGGCCGTTCAATTATGACGTTTGCACTATGGGGGGGGGGAGGTGATTTTCTTATTTGGTGATTACGTCAACAGTAATTATTGACTTTTGTTGACAAATCATAATCTGCTTACTAAGGCCCCAGAATAGAATGACAGTTCAGATGGAGCCGCTTTTACCCCAAAAAATTAAATTGGAATTAAAAGTGGCTTCGAATGGAAAAAAATAATTAATTGTTTTACCAGTAGATTGTACATGACTGCTCTATAGAGAGAAGGAGGGTTTATAGTAAAAGTGGTTGCAGTAACTGGAATCCGGAAACTATACGTAAGCCTTTGACAATGGAGTGTGAGGCCCGAGTCTCTAAAGGTGGGAACTGACCAAAGTTACGAGGTAGAAGCAGTTCGCAGATGGATCGAGCTTGTTACCCAAAAAAATCGGCGTAACATGCTCGTCCCAAATCTGGGGTAAATCGTTGCGCTGTTCACGAAATGGCAACAAAATAATTAGTTGTTTTCCAATTAGAAGAAGAAGAAGAAAAATGTACTGGACATCACTTATTTAAAAATTGTTTTGAACGATGGTGGGTTTGTTAGTGATCCTGCGCGCAATATTAAAAACCAAATGATTATGGACATTTAAAACCTTTGTACGCATGTCTCGATTTTGAAGAACTGTTGAATTTAATTGACCAAAAGCACACGCGACGTGCGAGGTACTGACTGGAGCGTAACGTGGATTCGCTGAAACCGCGGGAGCACTCATACGAGCACAGCGGCGTCAGTCGTCTCCGTCCGTACACGTACTGACTGCTGAATGGCTCGCTGTGTAAGGTTACACCCGTAGTCAGTTCCCACCTATAGGAGACGTCCTTACGCTAGTCTCAGGAAAACGCCCATTCCGGCCGAGCTACGCTCACCAAAACAGCCTGAGCTGAGCTGTAGAGGCCCTTATGGCCAACAGCGAGATTCCATTTAAAAATATGTTTCTTAATTGGCTTAGTGAAAAATAATAGTACATAGAACTCGTTGTATGAATAATCCAATATAGTGGATATTCGTCAAATAACATCAAAAACCTGATTAGTACTAAAAAGTTAGTCGCCCTACTCGCACGCGCAGTTTCCTTGTTAGGCATCGCACTAAAGGAAGCTGTCTTATGTTAATGTGATGTGCATTCTTATATAGGCCGCTCAATCTTGTGATAATATTTCACTTTGACACTAATGTATGGAAATGGTAAACGTAGATATGGTATTTAAATGCTCAAGCGCTTACGATACGGCACTGTACTGATTAGGAAAGCGAGTACAAGAACTAGTACTGTTATATACTTTACGCCCTTATAAATAAAAATACACCGTTTTAACCCGTCTCTTTTTATCTCAGCGTGAACACAGTTTGACAGAAAGAGATGAAAGAGTACTTCTGTTAAAAGTGCAAGAAAACTGAAATATGGTTTTGAGTTGTAGTATTACTGTGAAAACCGCCAACCGCCGCTCAATCTCACATTGAGAGTGCATCATCATGTAACACTGGAAGATTGAAAAATACTTCTTCGGTTCCCAATTAATCGAACGCAGGTAAAATAGTTCCTAAGCAGATGTAATGGTATAAATAAATTAATGTTCTTTAAAATTCCCAATTTTTAACTGTTATAAGAACATGGATTCGACGTTTACAAAACCACGGCACTGTAACGAGGTCATAGTGTTAACCCATGGAAAACAAATAGAAGAAGAGAAGAAGGCAAGAAGAGAACATACTCCTTTTTTAATTTGGAAGATGGGGTTCCTAATCCGCGTCTATTATGTAAAAAGGCAAAAAGACAGACAGTATAAGAGATGGGAAGATGAAATAAAACTGGTTGCAGGCAAGGTTTGGTCAAAAGTTTGGCGAGTAAGGGCAGAAAGGGGTTGGAGAAGGCCTGTGTCATCAGCAAATGGACTTTTTTTTTAAATTAATTCTGCGTAAGAAAGAGGATATTTTTTTTATATATTTGATACGAAACCTATAAACGGATTCCATATGTAGTCTATTAGTATTTTTAATTGGTTCTTACAATTAGGATTGTATCCGAGTTTGATAATCAAATCAATGTTAACAAAAACAACATTGATGAAAATATTGATATAATTTTCAACAATCTTCCTACTACCGTAACTTTGTGTATCGCGCTCTTAATGAGGTTAAGGTTTCTATTCAGTTTTATTTATTTTATATTTTGTGGTTGCTTGTTTATTTTTTCCCTTGCTAGCTTGCTTTTGTTCTAATATAATAGACGCATATGTGTGTATAATTTGTGATGTCATATCTTCTCGTATAATTTTATGCATATGTTACTGTAAAAGCTCGAACTACGGTTAATCTTAAGATTTAAGTGTAAGTCTTAGGATTTACCGACACTAGTTGGTAAAAGTCGGAATTTCTGAAAATACGACGTTTTCGAGCTTTTACCATTCGGGTTGCTTGGTTATGCGGGTTTTACTCACTCTGTGCAGCTGCTAGATGTTGGTTTTAGGAATAAAACAATGAGTAATCTTAATTATTTATTTAATGAACTATTGACAAAACAGGTACATAGTATTATAAAGGTATAAATAGAAAAGTACTATACCTCTTACTTAAAAAAATTTTAAAAAAAAACATAACGTATATCTCTGAATATCTCATCATAAGGATAAAAAAACATTTTTGTTACAAACGGAGTATATGTGGAAGTTTTCCTATATAATTTGTGAATGTACATTAGGAATTGGTAGATCTTCGGATTCGTATAATTTTATGCATACACATTGTTTTAGAACTTATAAATAAAAAATACTACTCGTAATTTATACGCGTCGTAGTACCATTGCGTACTAAAGATAATATGATACCTAATTTTGTTAACAACTGTCAAGTTTCCGTAGTGTAGCGGTTATCACGTGTGCTTCACACGCACAAGGCCCCCGGTTCGATCCCGGGCGGAAACAGTACATTTTTACACAAATTTTGTATTATGCTAGTAGTTTTTTATTATTATTATTATAGTATCACAATACGACTGCAAAATATTAACTATGTCTTTTTTACTTTGCTCTGTAACTCTTATAGCAAAAGCTGTACTGACTTGTGTGTTCAGTTATTCTACACCGCGATCATAAGCTTACGGACACATCCGCAAATGTGGAAATAGCATTCAAAAATGTCGGGATCGCTATCGCTATTGTAAGTTAAAGTTAAAATTTCATGAGAACTTAATGCTAATATTAATTTTGCAAAACAATCAAGTTAATTCAATTATTAATATTAAGCTAAATTATTAATTAGATTAATGTTAAAATATTTAAATTAATTAATGCAGAAATTGCACGGTCTTATCGTGCATTTGTTTTATTAAGGTTTTTTGGGTGATCAGCAACCTTTAACCATTTCATAAGCCAGCCGAGAAATGTCATTTGAGATACCTATTCGCCACGTCTTTGTGAATATATCCCTGATGTTAAAGGTCAGCAACGCACTTCTGAACCTTTCCTTCGCTATAGATGTTCAAAATATTTTTATTTTTAATTATTAATTCGATACTATCGTTCTGGCTTAGTCTGTGAGGATTTTATGAATAAAAATAAATATAGAACGATCCCGGTACTATTTTTTATAGAATGCAAAGCAAAATGTAATGACGGATGTTTAACACACAGAAGGTCGATAATAGCGAGCAATTAAACGCCTTTGGGCGATTATATTGATTAATCAATTAGCAACTTAGTTGCATAAAGCATTGCTCTCACTACGATATAAAAATTGTGACGTGAAACAACGAAATTATTTTGTACAAGTATTATCAATAATATCAAAAATATAAAAACAGTTTTGGCCTAGTGGCTTACGCGTGCGACAGTCATCACTGAGGCCGTAGGTTCAGTCCCCGGCTGTGCACCAATTTACTTTATTGCGCATTTAGCATTCGCTCGAACGGTGAAGGAAAACACGTGAGGAAACCCGATTGCCTTAGACCCAAATAGTCGACGGTATGTGTCAGGCACAGGATCACCTACTTGCCCATTAGATTAACAAAAGATCATGAAACAGAAATATGAGGCCCAGACCTAAAATGGTTGTAACGCGACTATTTTTTTAATATGAATAAAAGAACAGATCAACAGCAACTAAATATGGTACAATGAAAAAAATATTTAAGTATATTACTATTACTTTTAAATTTATTTTCATTTAATACCAAAAATAAAACTTAATACAATGTTCATTATTCGTTTTATTATCTAAATATTTGTATCTCTGTGTATAATGAAAAACGATTTTTTACTTTCATTTAGTATTTAATAGTTGTTTCCTATACTTTTGAAGACTATATTATCGAAAGGAAAAAAATTGTTATTGGTTTATAGTAAGTTGTCATTTAGTACGGCGTGAAACAGTTTTTATTAATGAGTTTTAAGTTTTAATTAAGAACGGTTGATTAATTTAATTTTATTTAAAGACATTTTAAAATGTCTCTAAGAATGTACACAATAATATATTTTATAACCTGTGAACGGTTACCTTTATCGCGGTGCTTCGAGAAATGTGAAACAAAGTATTTAATATGAAAGTCTGATTGTGTGTTTTGCTAGATGTTTCTAGAAATGTTTTCCAATATACTTTAAAGCAATATAAATTACATGCGCTGGTTGTAGCGCCACTGGATTATTCTTATAAAAAAAAGATAAATTGTTAATTAATTTATTCCTTGAACCCTGAGGAAGGTTTTAAAGGAGAGAAAAATTGGAAAAATTAAAATTTTTATTCCGTAAGGGCCTCATAGCCTAGCGGTCTTATTAAGTGCCCGTTAGGTGAGGGGTATCAGGTTCGATTCCCGGTCGGAGCTCAAGTATATTTCTTTAAATTTAAATTTGTGTTCGATTTTGGGAGGGTTGTGCGAGGTAGCCGTACATGGAGGGCACGGTCGAATTTCTAAGGCAAGCAGTGAGTATGCCACCTAAGAAAATAGACTGTGAGGTTTAGGATATCTGTAACAGTATAGGCCGAGGATGGTAATTGCAAGTCGTTGGCAATCGACATTCCTTTTAGCCCTAGTAGAAAGCGTCCCTGGAGCCTCTGTAATGCGGCTTTGTAGGCTCTGCGAGGTGGTTTTAGTGGGTATTGCTCACCCGGTCTCTGAATAGCAGAGATTCTGGTTGTAACTTGGGTCGGGTCCGCAAATGCATTCCCCTCGGATAACCCGTAGAGCAAGAACTCTGTATGTGCAACATGCATAGTTTCATCATGTTGGTATGTTAAAAAGGTAGGCTAAGTAAAAAAATCATATTAAGGAGAAACGAAATTCGCGGGGCCAATTTTTTTTTATGTAATAGGAGGCAAACGGGCAGGAGGCTCACCTGTTGTTAAGTGATACCGCCTATGGACATACACATTGCCAGAAGGCTCGCAAGTGCGTTGCCGGCCTTTTAAGAAGTGGTACACTCTTTCCTTGAAGGAAATTATTTCCTAAGTTAGTTATCAATAATATTCGATGACCAATCACTAATAAATGTGGTACGATTGTGGCTCATAATTTTCTATTAAGACCCATTTTGTAGTTTCGCCCGAGTACAGATTAGGTAATATTAATATAACTCTAAGTAATATCTCTCACAAAAGATCTGAGGTTATCGTTTACTTTCGTAAGCCATACGACAGACAAGGACGGCGATATTTTAGTACTCATAAAACCCTAATTGACGTTTCCAAGTGTTGCCATAAAGAACGTTTGTTCACCCACTAATTGAATTTAGATTTCGCGTTATATTTAAGTGCGGAATTAAGATATACGTAGCTCATAATGTAGATACAAATCTATACTATTCTAAAAGTTTATAATGACCAGCCCCACCTTTGAATGCCTGGTTACGTGACATGTCAAAACCTTCGTAATGAATCAGTCTAGATATTGGTAAAAAAAATTTCGACTGTTTTTCTACAAGTAAAAATATTACATCAACACAGGTACAGCTCCTCTGATGTTAAGGCTGATACCGCTGCCCAAGTATTTCTCCATCATATTTCTTGAGGCTTCGTCCAACTTCGAAGCCGGTCTAATTGGTTCGGAAGTGTTTGACAGCTTTTTTTGGGTAGATGGAGGCCACAGGTACTCCTATGCTATTAACGCATTCTGCACCCAGGGTTTTCTCATTGCAACAAAGCTGGCTCGTGCGGGTACCGGACTTTTAGGATTCTGCTCCACATCCGGCACATGTCGTGCACGTGACCCTAAGTCGAAGTTGGTTCGGCAAAGATTTAGCAGATGTTCTTCATACTCCATCCTACAAACGCAATCAGACCGTTTTCTCTTGCAAACAGGTGGTCGCTACAGGAATGGTTATCATAAGAGTTAACTGCTAACAAAACACGGACAAACATATCGACTAGAACCGTGTCCCTAACAATGAGGTTTGTCGCGATGTGGGATTGGGATACATGTTAAAAAGTTCTTCATTCTTAAAAAAGCAACCTAACAACTATATTGATGCCCCACAACAGGTTCGCAACTAGTAATTCTTATAAATATTGGGTTAACAGTTAGACAAATGGACAGCTGTAGAGATTCTTCCTACATTTTTCAAACGATAGACTATATACAGGGTTGCCAAAGATTAGGACATCAGCTGCAAAAAAATATTCTAAGGGAGGTCCTTAAACTCAACCTCTGCAGAGTTATAATTTATTTTGCGTTTTCATAAGAAAGTTGACTTATTATACTAAAAAAATCTACATCCTGTATCTATCTGAGTGTATTAAAGATAATTTTATATACCTACGTATATAAGATAATATTACGTATATATACGTTGGAGATTGACAATTCGACAACCCTTCGCTAGCCTTTACACAAGCCCAGAGATGTGAGCAGCATTCCATATGAGGTCCTACTTATATATAGAATATATAATAAACTTATATATTATATATATAGAAATTATATATAGAATATATATATCAGCTTTTCTATATGGAAAACCCCATTATTCAGAGCGCTTCGTGCTCTTCAGACCAACAGCAATATATTGTAAAAAGACTTTTAAACATAAATTTAATCGTTTTTAGTATTGAATTAGCAAAGCACAACTTCTATGGACGCCTATTGCATACAAATTTAATACCTTTAACCGAATGTAACGACTGTTTTACGATTAACGACCTACAATGGGGAAACTATGGACAAATTGAATTTTCTTAGTACTTTACCAACAATATGCCCATTTAATGTCGGTAGAAGGGCGAGGGTCATTCTGCATTTGTTTATCTTGCCTATGGCCTGGTGGTACTGTCCGACAGCAGTGAATGTTGAACCTTCAAAAAATAGGGCTACGGTTATTTTACACGCAAGTATCTGCCACCCGATTTGCGTTAGTAAGAATAGCTGCCCACTGAAGTATTTCCGAAACAATTCGACTTAGAGCGTCAAGCAAAGAGCGTACCAATTCTTGAAAGACCGGCAACGCACTTGCGAGCCTCCTGGCAATGTGATAGTCCATGGGCGGCGATATTACATAACATCAGATGAGCCTCCTGCCCGTTTGACCCCTTTTCCATAGAACCAAATAAAAAAATCAAAAAGATTGTCTAGATCTCGTAGTAGACTAGGAGATTCTATTAAAGAAATTATTGAATATGAAGCTCCTTAAGACAAATTTAATATCCACCAAGAGTCTTGGTGGATCCTGAATAATGGATCAAATGCATTACATAAGTTGTGTAGTACTTACATTTTTCTTAACCTACATAGTAATAATAAAGATAATTAATAAAAAACATATATATAATAACTTGACAAAGTTTGGTCCCTGTGGCAGTGTACCACGCTGGCAGCATTTCCTCGCTGTATTGCGATACTTATTTACACACTAAATGCTTTGCTATAGTTTGATAATAAAGATTTTATATTATAAATCTTTAGCGCTAGATAGATTTATTCGAAAATTAATAATTTATTTATTATTTGTATTATTAGATGAGCCTCCTGCCTGTTTGTCTCCTATTACCTAAAAAAAAAAAAAAAAGCCCGTTGATTATTACAAAAGTAATGCTTTACTTTCAGTACCATCGATCGGAACCTCTTCACGGGTGGTAAAGGCCTCCTCCAGCTTTTTCCAACTATCGCTGTCCATGGCTTTCTTTCTCCTTTCGCTTCCTGCTTCCCCTTCTATTTCTTCTATTCACCTTTTTATGGGGCGCCCTCATGTCCTGCATTCCTTTCGTCCTTTCCATATAATCTTTAAAGTTCACCTTTTATTTGTTCACGATTTGCGGTATACCTAAACTTGAAGTCTTTTTTAAAACAAAAATGTGTTAAAGTTACTTTATGATTTTTTGATTAAAAAAGGATTTAAGTGTGATATTTGACAAAGTCGTTGGTATAGGCAGTTAACACAGTGGTTTGAAATTTGACACTTCAGTAACTATGGTAACTTTACTGTGCGTAGGCGCATAACATGTGCCAAAGATATGTGAAAATACTATTAAAGGACGCTTATTAATATCAATGTTAATGTATTTCTACGTTACGACATTTCGCTTACTAAAACATTTTTAATTAATATAACATTAATTAAAATTTCGTCAAAAGTATATTAATAATGATTAATAGAGACATTAAAATACATTTTAGAATTGTTAACCACTAAGTGTTTTTAAATCATAATTTTATTTTGTTCACCAAATTTTTTCTCACGTGTCTTTCAATGGTCTGCAACCAAAATATACTCATAAATCTTAATATATATATATTTCTTGTGTGCGTGTGTATGTGACTGAACTCCTCTCAAACGACTGGACCAATTTTGATGAAATTTTTTGTGTGTGTTCAAGGGGATCTGGGAATGGTTTAGATTCACAAATCAGCCCGGCAGATGGCACTCCAGTCGGTACTTTCATACTTTGCTTAATATCCTAATCGCTTTAAATATCATGCAGGACAACGTCTGTGGGGTCCACTAGTTACTTTATATAAACAAAACCCAATAAAGATTTGTGAATTCTCATACAGATCAACAACAGATCCGAGCTAATTGGTTTGTAGTATAAAAAAATGTGTGCGTGTACTAGGTGTACACACGTAAGAAGTGAAACTTCTTTATGACCTTATTAGAAACTATTTCTTTAAACACAGTAAATTTTGATACACTGCCTAGCATACAATTTACAAATTAATTGCTGCAAATTGCGATTAGCAAATTTCAAGTCGAAAATGTAATCAGTTGTCAAACTTCAAAGTCATAAACATACTATATGTCATATTTTAACGCCGATAAAGAAGTTTGACTTCGAAAATGTAATCCGTTGTCAAACTTCATAGTCAAAAACATACTATATGTCATATTTTAACGCCGATTAAGAAGTTTGACTTCAAAAAGCAATATGGCGCGTAACGGAAAAATGTGACGCGTAACGCAAAAATGTTACACTAAATTTTTTTCCAACCCCGATAAAGAAGTTTCACTTCAAAAATGGCTGTCATACGTGAATACGTTTGTAACGATAGATTTTGACGACAGCTGATGATTAAAACTCAAACGAATATCTTAACTTCCCCGATTCAAAAGTTACACAAAGCAAAATCTCGATACGCAGCAAAATAACATCAAAATGGCGGCGCTCCCCCCTCCACCGCGCGTTGAGTCAATGTTTTAGCAGTGGTGTAATTAAATTTTGAATATAGAAAATAAATTCGAAACTACAACGCAAAACAACTTTTTCATTAGTTTTTTTAGATGCCAATTTAAAGAAGTGTTCACGTCGAAAGTGAACAAAATAAGTGACTGATATTGTTCATCAGAATAATTTCGCATTTGGACAAATAATAAATTTTTAATAAATTTTTCTAATAAATTTGTCTAGCACAGAAGTTTTATAATAAAAATCTATATTTGTTGTAATACATTTGATCAATTAAATCATTCACAAAGACTGTTGGTACAAATTAAATTGTAATAATGTTGTTTTTAATCAAAAATGCCTTTACCAGAATCTCCCAGTCTACTACTATCTTTGGGTGCAATTAGCTGTGAATCCTAGGATAAGAAACATAACGAAAGACAACCTCTGTGTTATTTTATTTTATAGTATATAAAAAATCGGGCAGGAGGCTCACCTATAAGTGATAGGAGTCCAGAAAGAGAGAAAATTGGTACGCTTTGTTATTGAAAGACCCTAAGTTCCTCCCTAACTAATTCGTGCTTTGGAAATACTTCAGTGGGAAGTTTCTACATAGTGGTAGTGCTTGGCAAAAACTGCCCTAAAAACTCTCAGTTGTGGAACGACAGACGTCATGGTGATACGGGTGGAGTTCCATATTCCGCCTCGACGTCCGATGATGAAACTCAGCTGCAGGTATTAATATGAACAACTCCTCTGAACACTCGTAGGAAATGCGGTAGAATATTTATTACACCATCTTGCTATATTCTAAGTGACACCTTGTTTAACGCTTAACAAATACAGCCTTTATAAGGCAAAGATGTTGCTAAAGACGAACTTAAATAAACCATTAATTCAATTACTGTCGAAATGTGTCACACATTAATCTTTCCTATACAATATTATTTAGGTAATCTAATTGGTACAACGCAATGTGACTTCAATATCTAATAATTTAGTACAATTTAAAAGAGATGTTTAAATATTATAACAGACTACTGGAGATATTTTATTTTTATTTTCATGCTGTTATTTGCTGTGCCATTCTAATGTGTGATGATTTATATCGCTGCTTTTATAAAAAAATACATTTACGTACATTATTGTCTAAAAAATAAATCAGTGGCGCTACCTTTTTAGGGTTGGGCTCAGATTTCTGTATATCTCTGTAATATCGGCCTCCTGTGCCTCACACGCCGTCGACTTTTTGGGTCTAAGGTAAGGCCGTTTCCTCACGATGTTTTCGTTCACCGTTCGAGCGAATGTTAAATGCGCACATAGAAAGAAAGTCAATTGGTGCACAGCTGGGGATCAAACCTACGACCTCAGGGATGAGAATCACACGATAAAGCCACTATGCCAACATTGCTCATATTTTTATTATTATTTTATACCAATGATATAAAGTAATTAATAAAAATAACGCCTATGTCAATCTCTAGAAATAAATAAATATGATGGGACGTGTTTGTTGTTTATTGCTTTAGAGCAGAGTTCCCCAAACTTTTTGTGTCGTAGACCCCTTGCCATGTTATTCCGTAAAACTACTCAAAATAAAATTTTGTATCTGTTTGTTTGTATATGTTTTGATATTATAAGATAGTATGATGTAAGTAAATAGGTACTATCAGTGTATGTGTTGAGATCCACTATTGTGGACCCCGATTTTGATTTCATGGACCCCAAATTTTTTTTCGCTGACGTAGACCCCTTGCAGGTAGTCATAGACCCCTAGGGGTCGATATAGACCACTTTGGGAATCACTGCTTTAGAGGTTTTTTATACCAGAGTAAGTTGGTGGGAAGGATTTTGATTTTGAGATAGAGATAAATGAAGACAGTTGGAGGAGGGATATGTATAAGAGGTCCTTGAATAAAAAATATAATTAAGTATCTTTTACTTTTATAATTTTTTTAAACTAAAGCCTGGGTTGGATGCTATCCACGCGTTTCTTGCATCTGTTAAATCCGCAATCTCGTAGTTTGTAGAATAAGATACAAATAATATAATACATACTTAATAAGAAGATTATCATACAGGTGAAACTCCAGGAAGACATGGAGTAGGTTTCCTGATCAAGAAGGAACTATAAAGCTCTATAGTGGAAATAATCGGCATATCAGAATAACCCATATCAACTTTACCATAATAACCTGGAGATGATCGGTCACAAAACCGCTTTACGTCCTAAATATCATTTTTGTAGTAATGTAGTAAGGACCCTAAGTCGTATTGGTTCGGAAATACTTCACAATCTTTTAACTGTAGCGCAGTATAAACTGGATATTGATAGTACCCACAATATATTTAATATATGTATTAGCAAACATAAATCGAACATAGTATATTGGAACATAGTATAGCATATCTTACCGAGTGAACAAGGTCCAAAAAGCTGTCTAGTGAAAACTGTTTTATTAATACAATTAAATTTCCCATCCATTTTATCTGGCCTTTAATTTATAGATCCGAAGAAGTCCACGAATATTGTAAGGTGAGAAAACGTAATTTTAATTAAGAATTATCATTCGTAATTAACACAACGCGACCATTGAGGTAAATGTCACCCATTAGAAAGAATAATCGATTAAAATAATTAATCGAACATGTCATTGAGCTATCGGCTTGTCTATTCGAATTGAAGGATGTCACCGTTGTCCATAAAGATGGGTAGATTGAAATCCGGCTGGGTTGTTAAATTAACTTTTTATTTAGAGACTGCGAAGCCGGCCTTGCTCTTTCTTACCGAGACTCAGATTTCCTCCCCGGCTGATACTTCCTACCTCTCCTACCCGGGGTACAAATTGGAACATTCATTTGTGCCGCGGGCGGGAGTTTGCGTGTACGTCAGAGAGGATATCTGTTCTCGTCGCCTCGGGACGCTTGAAGGAAGGGACCTATCTAACCTCTGGCTGCGCGTAGACTGCGATGACCATCCGCGATTCTATGCATGCCTGTATAGGTCCCATAGCGGAAATACCGAAACTGACCGACTCATTGAGCACATCCAAATGGCTACAGATTCCCTGCTCGAAAGGGTTCCTACCGCTGAAATCGTGATACTTGGCGATTTTAACGCCCACCATGCCGATTGGCTCGGCTCAGAAACCACCGATCATGCGGGAAGATCCTTTCACGACTTTGCTTTGGCTTATGACTTGACGCAAATGGTCCCTGCGATTACGCGAATACCAGATGTGGATGGTCATAAACCCTCTTTGTTGGACCTTCTGCTGACTTCACATCCGGAGAACTACCAAGTCTCTGTTGAACCGCCATTGGGTTCATCAGATCATTGTGTGGTCCGGAGCATTGTGCCGTTCACGCGCCTTCTTCGGCCTAGCTTCACGGGCTGTCGCCGCGTGTGGCACTATAAGTCAGCAGATTGGGATGGGATGCGGTCTTTTTTTGCGTCCTACCCTTGGGGGCCCATTTGCTTTTCGTCGAGTACTCCAGATGCCGTCGCTGACTCTGTCGCCGAGGTGGTCCTGCAGGGTATGGAACCCTTTATTCCATTCTCTGCGGTGCCGGTCGGTGGCAAGTCCCAGCCTTGGTTTAGGCGTTCCTGCAAAGCGGCTTTGCGCCGTAAGCGTGAATGCTTTAAAGCCTGGGCAGAAGCGGTGACATCCTGTGATGTGACTATCGGCGAACGTAAAAAAGCATACAATTCAGCCTCCAGGTCCTTCAAGCGAGAAATCGCTAAAGCAAAGTCAGAGCACATTGCCAGATTTGGTGAGAAATTGGCCCACCTCCCTTCGGGAACTCGAGCCTTCTGGTCTCTTGCCAAAGCTGTCCAAGGGAATTTCTGTCAGCCCTCAATTCCACCACTGCATAGGGAGGATGACTCACTTGCCCATACCGCGAAAGAGAAGGCCGATCTTCTAGGCTGTCTCTTTGCGTCGAACTCCACTTTGGATGATCAAGGGAAGGAACCACCGACATTATTGCGGTGTGATACTACGATGCCCGAAGTTATATTCCGGCAACGTGCTATCCGTAAAGCTTTGTTTTCCTTGGACATCCATAAGTCGAGCGGGCCTGATGGCATCCCTCCAATTGTGCTGCGTACTTGTGCTCCTGAGTTGGCTCCGGTCCTAACGCGCCTTTTCCGGTACCTTTACACGCTCGGCACTGTTCCGAAGTGCTGGAAGATCGCTTCGATACATCCGATCCCTAAAAAAGGCGATCGCTCTGATCCGTCCAACTATCGCCCAATAGCTATAACCTCCTTGTTCTCCAAAATAATGGAAACCATTATTAACAGCCAGCTCTTGAGGTATCTAGAGGGCCACCAGCTGATTAGCGATTCTCAGTACGGCTTCCGTCGTGGTCGCTCGGCTGGTGACCTCCTTGTATACCTTACACATAGGTGGGCAGAGGCAATTGAGTCCAAGGGGGAGGCGCTGGCGGTAAGTTTGGACATAGCGAAAGCCTTCGATCGGGTGTGGCACAGAGCACTGCTCTCGAAGCTTCCAGCCTATGGGCTCCCTGAGAAATTATGCAACTGGATTTCCAGCTTTCTCGCTGATCGGAGCATCAAAGTCGTCATCGACGGAGCATGCTCCGACCTGAAACCTGTGAATGCTGGTGTCCCACAAGGCTGTGTCCTATCCCCGACCCTGTTTATTCTGCATATCAATGATATGTTGCAGCTTAGCAACATTCATTGCTATGCGGACGACAGCGCTGGGGATACTTTTTACACTGTCCGGGCAGGTATTTCTCGGGCTGTTGTCGATGAGTACCGGAACAAACTTGTGTCTGAAGTCGAAACTCTTCTACGTGGAGTCTCGGACTGGGGTAGACTAAATCTAGTCCAATTTAACCCCAAGAAGACACAAGTATGCGCGTTTTCCGCTAAAAAAACTCCCTTTGTCGCTACTCCCCTCTTTGAAGACACTCTCCTTAAAGCCTCAGCTAGCATCGGAATACTGGGCGTTGACATATCGAATAACGTTCAGTTTCGCGGTCATCTGGAAGGAAAGGCTAAATTAGCCTCCAAAAAGCTTGGTGTGCTCAGCAAGGCGAGACGGTACTTCACTCCGGGCCACCGCTTGCAACTATATAAAGCGCAAATTCGGCCCCATATGGAGTACTGCTCTCACCTCTGGGCGGGAGCTCCCCAGTACCAGCTCCTTCCACTTGACCGTATTCAACGAAGAGCGGTTCGAATCGTCGACGACCAGTCACTTTCCGTGCGGCTTGATCCCTTGGCGTTGCGTAGAGATGTGGGATCTCTCTGCATCTTCTACCGCATTTACCATGGAGAGTGTTCAGAGGAGTTGTTCGGTCTAATACCTGCAGCTGAGTTTCATCATCGGACGTCAAGGCAAAATACAAAATACCATCCGTATCACCTCGACGTCCGTCGTTCCACAACAGAGCGCTTTCTAAGGCAGTTTTTGCCGCGCACCACCACTATGTGGAACCAGCTGCCCACAGAAGTATTTCCGAACCAATTCGACTTAGGGTCCTTCAAGAAAAGAGCGTACCAATTCCTGAAAGGCCGGCAACGCACTTGCGAGCCTTCTGGCATTGTGAGTGTCCATGGGCGGCGGTATCACTTAACATCAGGTGAGCCTCCTGCCCGTTTGCCTCCTATTACATTAAAAAAAAAAAAAAAAAAAAAACTTTAAAGTAAATTGACAAACTACAAATTATGAATTTGTATTTTTTTTATAGAACAGGGGGCAAACGGGTAGGAGGCTCACCTGTTGTTAAGTGATACCTCCGCCCATGGACACTCTCAATGCCAGAGGGCTCTCGAGTGCGATACCGGCCTTTTAAGAATTGGTACGCTCTTTTCTTAAAATAAAAAATAAAAATAAAATATGTTTATTATGGAACATAAGATACATGTATCACTTATTCCACGTCATTAAATTTGAAGGCATCCCTACTCATCGGCAAAGAAGACAGAGGGTGTAGGCCGAGAGAAAAAGCCGGCGTAAAAAACTCTCGGTACTCTTTTAAAACAGCAAATCATCAAACAACACTTATTTAAAACAAATATCGCAAATTGATTAGAAGTAGCCTGTCTAGCACTAGTCCCAGGCCCTTTTATCAACTAGATAATCGTTGACTTTATAGTAAGCCTTTTTACACAGCTTTTCTTTAATACATTTCTTAAATTTATTGAAAGGCAGTGATAAAAGAGCCTCTGGGATTTTATTAAAGAAGAGTATCCCTTTCCCCAAAAAAGAATTACTAACTTTAGATAGTCTAGTACGGGGGAAATTGCAGCCTGCGTTTGTTCCGTGTATTAACATTGTGCGTATGTTCTATTCTAGTAAACTTATCACTATTTTTGTATACATACATAATATTTTCATAAATATATTGCGAGGGAAAGGTAAGTATATTAATTTCCTTGAATTTATCTCTAAGAGATTCCCTACATTTTAAATTATAGATTGCACGAATAGCCCTCTTCTGCAGGATGAAAATAGTTTCGACATCAGCAGCATGACCCCATAATAATAAGCCATAAGTCATTAAGCTTTGGATAAGTCGCAGAAAACACCTAAAGCGTCATGCGACTCCTCCCAAGCCTTAACTATATATCTATATAACTCAACACCGGCATCGGCTGTCGAGCGACCCTTGGTAAAACCGAACTGATTATTATGTAATAATTTGTTTACGTTAAAATGACTTACCAGTTGATTTAATATAATTTTTTCAAATATTTTACTACAAGTAGGTAGTACGGAAATTGGTCTAAAGTTACTGGGGTCGGACATACTACCTGCTTTAAATAAAGGAATAACTTTACTATGTTTCATTAGATCGGGAAACTCGCCACTTTTAATACAATTGTTGAAAATTATAGCTAGATGGGGAGCAATTACATCAATTATGCTACTAATTATTTTTACAGAAATACCCCAAAGATCGGTAGTGTTCTTAATATTTATGGTTCTAAATATCCTCGCTATATCGTCGGCACCAATGGGTCGGAATGAAAAACTGACCTTGCACTCGTTTACATTATCTTTGAGCAGCGATTCTGCGAGGGCGGGAGATGATTGAAGAGACTTAGTAGTCGAAATTGGAATGTCAGAAAAGTACTTATCAAAAACAATCGCTATCTCTTCGTTAGATTTGATTATAGTGTTATCGACACATAGTTCGATGTCTTGATTGCGATCCCTGACTCTTCCAGTTTCACTATCAATTAACTTCCAAGTCATTTTAGTTTTATTGGTACTATTTTTAATCTTGTTTTTGATATTTAAGGACTTGGCCGCGTAACAAACTTTCTTAAATAATTTCGAATAATTTCGAACATAAAGAATAAATTCTTCATTATGATTGTATGACTTTTCAGCGTAAAGGTCATACAACCGTTGTCTACTTTTATAAATTCCCGCTGTCGCCCAATCACTAAACGATTTACACTGCGAATGAGAGACTTTCTTTGGGGTAAAGATGGTGTTGAACTCTTTATTAATACAATAACTTAGATTGTTGTATTGTGTATCAACGGTAGTACCTACCGGTAATAAAGGTAGGCGTTTACCTATATTATGTCTAAATCTCACCATTCGCTTTTTATTCACTGGAACAAACACACTGCTCTTATTTACTTGTTTCACCACTTTACATTTTAGCGCCACTAACTGTCCACAATGATCTGAGCTAAGATCAGTTGTAATTGAGGTTTGCATTGCCTCTGCATCTGTAAATACATTATCTATACATGTAGCAGTGGAGCTTGTAATTCTAGTGGGCTCAAGAAACAAGTTAACAAGATTGTAAGATTTTAATAACAGATTGAATTTTTTACTAATGGAGGTTTTTTCTAATAAATTTATATTGAAGTCACCACATACAATAATATACTTATTGTTCTTAAAACTAACTTTACACAAAATTTCCTCCAACTTTTCTTCAAAAAAATCGTAAGATGCACTTGGTGGTCTGTAAACACTTAAAATAATGCAATTCTCAATCTCTATACAGGCTACTTCCAAAGAGTGTTCTACAGACAGACACACGATGTCATTACGCTCTTTATACTTTAAATTTTTATTAACAATAATCAAAGAGCCCCCATGAATCGCCGACAATCTGCAAAACGAACTTGCAACTTGGTGCTGATCAAAGTTAAAGATGATTTGGCATTCTCTAAGCCAATGTTCGGTAATGCATAGGACATCAATTTTACTTGATTTTAAAAACAACTCCAACTCTAATTCTTTGCCCAACATACCTTGCATGTTTTGATGCATCAAGTTTAAACAGTTGTTGTTAGTAATATAACATGTTTGTGTTGAGCTGAGTTGTACTAAATTATTGCTAGAGTTTGCCTCTATTGTCACACTATCTAATTTAAATTATTTATACTTAATGAAGTGCTACTGCAAGTATCACTACATTCACTTAAGCTAAGCTGCTCAATAGAAGCAGTTGTCTGAAAAGCTAAATGTTTAGCTTTAGTTGTAAATAAAAAGTAAGATAGCATAGTAGCTATCTGTTGTAAATAATAATTAGGTAGGCGGAACCTATCCTTTGTCAATACATACTTATTTTTAAATATACAATTTATGTCCATTAAATTAGGTAGTGTACCTAAGTCACAATTTAATTGTATATTGTTAGTAGTTAACATATTGTGCAACAACATGTTTAACTTATATCTAATTTTATTTTCCTTATAGACTTACTTTACGGAGGAAATACTTTAATGGGCAGTTGGTTCCATATAGTGATGGTGCGAAGAATTGGTAGGCTCTTTTCTTGAAGGACCCTAAGTCGAATTGGTTCGGAAATACATCAGTGGGCAGCTGGTTCCACATAGTGGTGCTGCGCGGCAAAAACTTACTTGAAAAAAGCTAAGTGGCGGACATCAATGTGATACGGGTGGAATTTCGTATTCTGCCTCGACGTCCGATGATGAAACTCAGCTGCAGGTATTAATCCGAAGATGCACAGTGACCCCACATCTTCTCAACTTCGTTTTGGAATCGTTGGATTATTTAAAAATAATCCAACGATTCCAAAACAAAGTGCTCAGGGGAATAGTCAATGCTCTCTGGTACATTCGCATTGACGACCTCCATCGGGACCTTAATGTACGTAGTTGGTCCCAAAGTTCTGTCACTGGCACATTATTTCTAAATTTCGAGCAGGATTTTATAAAAAAGTTATTGCATTCTAATTTGGAATGTTTGACTATTGTTTTAAAATAAAAAACAATAACTTTCAGTAAGTTTTCACGACGGAGTGGACATTGAAAGAAGACCGAATAGTTGTTATTGTGTTGCACCGCTGTGGGCACTCGCCGAGTACCATTTTCAAGTTGCTCAAAATTTTTAATATAACGCTTAGGTTTGTGTACGGTACTATTGATAGGTACCTTGAAGTCTCCAGTGTTGAGGACAAGAAAAGAACTGGCCGGCCACGCTCCGCAAGAACACCAGCAGTAATCAAAGCTATCAAAGCGCGGATAGTAAGAAATTCTGTCCGAAAACAGAAGTTGATGGCTTTGCAGATGGGTGTCAGTAGGAAAACAATAAAAAGGTTTTAAATGAAGATCTTGGTCTACGAGCATACAAAAAAAAAGTGGGAACTTACTTAATGCTCGTCTAAAAGCAATAAGGCTTAAGAGATCGCGGGTGTTGTTTAAGCGGTACGCGAAAAACCGACACCGTGATATCCTCTTTACGGACGAAAAAAATTTCGATAATGAAGAGAAGTACAATAAACAGATTGATACAGTGTACGCTAGGAGTTCTGAAGAAGCTAAAAATAAAGTTCCGAGGGTACAACATGGACATCATCCATCATCAGTAATGGTCTGGTTGGGAGTGTCCTATTACGGGCTAACTGAGGTTCATTTTTGCAAAAAGGGGGTCAAAACCAGAGCTAAAGTGTACCGAGAGACGGTTTTGGATCGCCTTGTCAAAGACCTGTCCAGCACCCTATTTGCGGGACATCACTTCGTGTTCCAGCAGTACTCTGAGCCTGCATACAAAGCCAAGACCACTAAAGCCTGGTTTGAGCGTCAAAACATGGATTTAATTAGACATGAGGATTGGCCTTCCTCCAGTCCGGACCTTAATCCTTTGGACTATAAATTTTGGCAGGTCTTAGAGAGGAAGGTCTGTGATACACCCCATAAAAATTTGGAGAGTCTGCAGTCGTCTTTAAAAAACTCAGTCACTGAAATCGACATGAATATGGTGCGTGCTGCGATAGACGACTGGCTGCGGCGCTTAAGGGCCTGTATTAAAAATAAGGGAGATCATTTCGAATAAGTTTATGCTATTTCTATTCCTTAATTAATGTACTATGAATTGATATATCACTCATTAAAAACTGATCAGTACTTTTGTTTTTATGATTATTTCCATTTATGACAGAACTTTGGGACCGACTACGTAGAGGACGTCAACAAAATATTTAAAAAGATTGCTGGAGCCGACGAACAAAGGCTCCACCAACACGTGAACTTCTTGACACCACAGGCCTAGTGAGAAGATTGTTAAGGACAACATTCGAATAAGTGTGAGTTCACGTTAATCTAAAGCACACAAGAAGTGTCTTCCCCTTAGTAGATACTGTAGGTAGACTTATTTGACACTTTCTTATGTTTAATATCCTTTTTAGGGATTTAGGTTTGTTTGAAATTACTTATTAGTCTTAGATGTCTTTGTGCAGAGACAATTTAAAAAAAAAAATTATTTGCTACTAAAACATAACCATTATCGTTATTTTTGACAGACACAGACACTCACATTGCCAGAAGGGCTCGCAAGTGCGTTGCCGACCTTTTAAGAATTTGTTAGAATTCGCATTCAGCTAGTTTAAAGTATTATGTTTTAATTTGGAAAATATTTTATTCCTCGTTAAATTTTCAAGCTTTTGTAACGCAAAGTTAATCGGATGATTACCGCCTGACCTACTTTCTGGATCGTAAATCAGCGATCCGAAAAATCAAAGAACTAATTACCCATAATGAAATATAAATTTTGCTATTAATAACTGGATAAACAATGATTTGCCGAATTCGTCGAACGGGCGGCGACTAGATCATCAATCGTCATGGTTCAATTTGGGACCGAGAAATGGCGTTTTAACGGTTTTTATTTATTAAAAAAAACACAAGGTGGGTAGACACCTGCTTTTTATTCTATTGTATGGTTATTCACAAATTTATTGTAACAGGTGTTCTAATAAACGTAATGATATTTTATTTATATGTAAGGTTGATTAATTATATTTTTGTACTACCATGAAATATTCATGTACACATGAACAGTGTAGAGTTCAAATTCAAAAATAATTGTGTAATAATTACACGGGTCAATCAAAAATTTGATTTTGACTATTAGTCATAACGTTTCGATATATTAGACGAAAAAAATGACATGAAAAAGTTTGATTTTGTATTTAGCAGACCAAGAACAAAATTTTCAAAAATCTGTGGTTTATTTTTTTATTGAAGAAAACCATTGACTTAATATGTTTATTTTTAAGTTTAACTTAAAAAAAGTGGTAAATAAATGAAAACCAAGCTTTTACTTTTTACTTTATGTTCACAAGTACTTAGTATTGTCTTTGATTAACATAACTTTTATTCATTTAATAAAACACTATTTTGATTTTGATATTTTTGAGATTTTGACGCTTTACAGCGTGCGTGGTCACGGTGACCACGCACGCTGTAAAGCACGCGAAACGTCGGATAAATTTAAAATTATGTTAAATAGTTGTAAATTTATAATAATACATAACTTCAATCCGGTCAAAATAGTGTTTTATTTCACAAGTACTTTCTCTCAATAAACCCCAAATATAGTCAAAAATTAGTATCTCGTAACTACTGTAACTATCTCTAAAGCAACGAGCAAAAAAAATTGTGCATATTTAACAGATACATCATAAAATAAACTTTAAGACGAAGAACTTTTAGAACGAATTTTTTTGTAGAGTCGTGTTATGTATCTTTAGTCACGCATTTATAAGCGATTTACGCCTGCGACAACGACCCGGCGACATATTTTTTTCGACTTACACCACATAATAGTAACTAAAGAGTCACTAGGTGGTCACGAAAGTTTTACTATACTTGGGTACAGTACTGTATCTGGGTACTGAAAAACGTAACGGCGAGTTACATGAGGGGAGGGGGTCAATAATCTTCAAAAATTGCGTTACGTAATGCTTGAACGCTCCCATATCAACAAAATTCTAAATTTTAACATTTCGCACTTCGGACGAAGAAGATATGCTATGCTGTGTACCTATCAGCATAGGCCTCCCCAATGTTCTCCACAAAGATCTATCTCTTGCTTTCCTCATCCATGTGGCTCCTGCAACCTTTTTAACATCATCTTCCCATCTACGATGTTGTCTACCTTTCTGTCTGTCTTCTCGGTTTATGTCTAGGGCACCATTCCATAACTTCTTTGGTCCATTTTTCAGAATTACTTCTTATCAAATGCCCAGCGCATTTCCATTTTAGTTGTTTGGTTTGGTATTATATGTCTATAATTTTATTTTGTTTAATATTTACATTTACTTTAACTAAATTTCGTTAATAACTAAGTAGAAATAAGTTAAAATATAACTTACAAGATTGTCAAAAAAGGCTATAAGGCCTATACGCGTTGAGTTGTAACCCCTATTTGGTGTTTAATTAAAGTTATAAGTTAAAACCAGCCCTGCGATTCTGTAACTCACTTTTCGAACTCACACAGCGGTTTTCGCATCGGCGGTATATATAAACATATATATATAAACAATAAACTACAAGCTTCCACCTTTTCAGAATGCCAAATCATAAAATGACTGCTTCACGACTGATTTGAGAGCGACCGCCGATGCGAAAACCGCTGTGTGAGTTCGAAAAGTGAGTTACAGAATCGCAGGGCTGGACTAAAACTAGTAAATTTCGAGATATGCATAAGATGACCGGTCCAACGGAGACTATGTACGAAGGTCAAGGCTCACTTCGGAACGCTGCGATATAGTTAGTAACTATAATAAATAAAAAAAAATAATCAGTGGCGCTACAACCTTTTTAGGTCTGGACCTCAGATTTCTGAATCTGTTTCCTGATCATTTGTCCATCTATTAAGCAAGTAGATGATCAGCCTCCTGTGCCTGACACAAGCCGTCGACTTTTTGGCTCTAAGGCAAGCCGGTGTCCTCACGTTGTTTCACCTTCAGCGTTTTAGTAAGTGTCAGAAATAGGAATGCACAAAGCTCATCCGTATGTTTATTTATTGCACCACATCAAATTATATAATGCATTTTCTACAGTATATTTAGCTATTCTAAAATATGTGACAATTATGGTGAACATAAATTTAACAAAAAAAAATTTTGACAATTAAGTTGTAAGGTTCGGGTTTAGTAAGAATAGAAAAGAGAGTACATTGTCACGTCAGTCACACAATAAATCCAGCATAAATCACCAGCCTGTTGGGTCTTGGGCAGCTCTTTCGACTTCACTCCAGGTCATTCCAGCTTCATTCGCCGCTGATACTGCAAATAAATGGACATTACAATTTATATCACTTCAGATAAATATGCTTCAGTATTTATTTCCTTTATTTCAGTATATAACTTTATGTTTAATTAAATCAAGAAGTCTAAGTTAATATATTTATGATGCTCTGTGTACAACCGTTGAGGGACTCACGTAGTTTAATTGCAACAGTAAGATTTTTCTCAAAACAGTGATAGGACCATTGCCTCTTTAATAAATATCTCTTTTTTTGCGCGACAGACAGTCCCTTGTGCAGAGGCTGTTTTACCGCAGAGGAATCAGTCACCCACGTAGTCCGGGAGTGCGTGGCTGTGGCTTCCCAACGAACAGAAGTGCTCAGCTCTGCTGCGAGGCTCAGGTAACTTCTGAGCTCCTGGAACTTGGAAGGAGCTAGGCTGGCTTAGCTAAATGGGCGATTACGACCAACTGAGCGCACCCGACATTCATACAGCACTAAGTAATCAATTATTTATCTTTCATTCGTTATATAGAAATCCATTATAACGGCGTATTTTATGACTGACAATAAATTATAGATTTGTGTGTTGATTTGTCTGTAATTAGTTAAATTACTTCTATTTATTATTCATTGTTGTTGTTTCATTGTATTCTTTTTTGTGTTGTAATTTGTAATTGCTGTATTTTTATCTAATAAGTCTTCTGTTTCTTGCCTGCTGTTGTACCTTTTTTTTTGTACAGGATTTTTCATGTACGTAAATGTTGTAATGTTCTTAATGAGAAATCAATATCTTAAATGTATAACTATTAAATGATGTTTCTATCAAATTTTACGCATAATTCCCTAAGAGGTCAAGCCGTAATAATAAAAATGAGTTCAGTAACTTGGAGTAAGAATAGTTACCATGGGGTAACTATAATATTGTCTATGGTGATATGCGAAATACGTAAACCAATCACATTTCCGGACACCAATACATAAATAAATATTGTTTTTTAGATAAAGTTAAAATTAGACTCCTTTCCAAGTAAAGAGCGTACCTTAAAGGCCCGCTACGCACATGCAAACCCAAGCACAGGTCTCTAATAAGCCCTCGTTTGCACCCTAAATAATAAAACATTACACTTTGCTTCAGGCCTTGCTTTGATTTCGCTGAGCATGAAGCAACTGCTGCATCCATACTGTGTTTATGAACAGGATTCATGTGCTGTCAGGTTCCCTAGAACATAAAGCCTTCCAGCCCAAGCATATGTAATTCCTCACCTTTGGCACCAGTAGCCATAAATACTAGATGGGACAAGGTGCGGACATAACCCGTGATTTGTTATGCGCTAGGTTCGAGTATGAGTAATCGAAATTTTACTTGTCTACGAACAATAATAGTTTTTATGCTAATCTTTGAAGTTAAAGTCAAAGTCAAAATAATGTATTCATTTAGGTAACATAATGTACACTTATAAACGACGGTAAAGAAAATACATATAAAATGCTAAATGCTTGTAATTTTACATTTACACTTCTCAAATCAAGGGCGTAGATTGGACGCAAGGCAGTTTTTGCCGCGCACCACCACTATGTGGAATCAGCTGCCCACTGAAGTATTTCCGAACCAATTCGACTTAGGGCCCTTCAAGAAAAGAGCGTACCAATTCTTAAAAGGCCGGCAACGCACTCGCAGCCCTCTGGCATTGAGAGTGTCCATGGCGGCGGTATCACTTAACATCAGGTGAGCTCTCGTTTGCCCCTGTTCTATAAAAAAAAAAAAAAGAAGAACTAGCAATAAACTCTCCACCACTCTTTTGCACTCTTTTGTTTCATTGATTATTTTTGTTTACACTCAGTTGCGTGACCCAAGTTATTCTAGGGCTCAAAACATGCCACTCAGAAAGCCCGCTAGCTTCTCTAAAAGCCCGGAGCAGCTACAAGAGTAGTTCCTCCAAGTTACTGAAGAAGAAGAACTTATTTTTACTATAACGGCTTGACCTCTTAAGCTAAGAAACGTATGCGTTTGCATAATCAAGATGATTTTATTCATAATATAATATAATAATAATAAATCTTTATTTATCTACATCTTATTTACATACACATAAAGAAATATATAACCAACTCTGGGAGGTGGGTCGAGTCGCACATACCTGTGCTACTTTCGAAGGCAGAAATTGCGCATAAGAATTTCTATATAAAATGGGCCGGCCGACGAACGCCTACCTCTGGGTGAAAATACCTATAGTAGTCTGTAAAAAACATGGCTTTAAAAGCATTAATTCTTTATTGATTTTCAGTCACTTGACACCACAGATTAGTCGAAATGACGATGACGTAGCATTTTTGTTGTCATGTCTGGATGACATTTAACACGTCAAAATCTTGACTTTTGTTGACGTGGTACGTCAGAGTCTGGTGCGTGGTTTGACAAGACCGCGATCTTGCATAATGAAGCCTTTTGGTGGGTTATTATATTATTACATAAAAAATATATAACTTTAAGAAATTCTTTACTTTTAGAATATTCACAAATGGATCCTCCATTTGTGAATATAATGGTGTTTAAAATCTTAATCTTAGGTGTTCTAACATCAGAGCTCAAAATCAAATAGCTCAGGCACCTCTCTTTCAAATTCTTCGCGATTATAACGGATTAAACAGTACTTATCTGGATATATTCGGTAGTGGGCTGATCAATATGAAAAAAGCCTATCTCGTGCCTAATGCGCTGTTTTGCTGGTATTTTTTTGTCTGCTGAACAAAAATTGCTTTTCTGCTGAACAAAAATTGCTGGTATTTTTTTGTCTGCTGAACAAAAATTGCTGGTATTTTATTGTCTGCTGAACAAAAATTGCTGGTTATTTTTTCTTTTGCTGAACAAGCTTCTGCTTTTTAAAATATTTTGTAACATTCATGTTTACCAAAATTGTCATATATTTTAGATAAAAGAGCTTGTACCGTAGCTTATTTTATTATGTATGAAACTTGAATAAATAAGTAGCCGTATATTATACATATATAGTTTTATTTAAACTTTCTACGCGGTAATCTGATAGCTTGACTTCTAAACATACAGGTTGTGATTTATGTTACGGCTATTTGAATATATTACGACGATATTATCTTTTTCTGGACTATGTTTTATGAGCAATAAATAGACGACAATTTTATAGAATTTGTTATATACCGAGACTCTGACTGCCAATAGCGACCAAAATGTTTTTGTATGCAACTTCGATAGTTATCATATCACTGATTAATTGGTATGATGCTGTACATAAACGTCAATATTAAATCGGAATTGCAGTCACTGTAGGTTATGGAATGCCAGCTTAGTGGTGCCCCCAATTTTTTTTTTCAATAACACTCTTCCTTGGTGGGAAAATCATAAGCAACTCTGATATATGAGAACAAAATATGGAAACGGCTGATTTCTTTTGCGAACAAAAGCGCCAATTTACACCCTTATTTCATTATTATACTATTTAAAAATAAAAATCTCTCAGTGTTAGAAGACTGGACGCAAACATGTGTTGTTGCGGAAAGCAAAACCATCCGCGGAATTGGTTAGTGATGGATTCGTGAGGTCCACTAAAACAGCAGGTCAAAAAAACGAAATCTGAAATAATTATATCATTTAAATCCAAACTCAAACTCAAAATATCTTTATTCATATCGGTAAACAAGTACACTTATGAACGTCAAAAAAAAATTTAAGTTAATTGTAAATTTACATTTACTACCAGTTCGCAAGTACCTATACCACGTTATCACCTACTTCCATATGACAAAACAATTAAAACACGTTGGAAATACGAATCAAAATTCCATTAAGGAATAATATAAATAAAAAATCCTACACGATTTAAGATTATTACAATACCAATAGAACTAACAGTAATTTCTGATAGCATTCATACTTAAATTACTAGAGGAGCGTATGGCACTTTATGGTTGAGTTCAACAGGTCTGCATCTTTATTGGTATCGGGTAAGTGCTAATTTCAAAACTGTGAATAAATCATATATAATTCCGTCGTGGATTGGTTTAGAAATCGAAGTAGGTATTCATTTAAAAGTAAGAAATGTTTTATTTATTAACTCTTCGTTGTATATATATATATATATATATATATATATATATCAATTAAAGGACGTACTAGGTTGGGTTCCAGGCAACCATTGTGAGAAAAAACAAGATCAAATGATGAGGTGCAAAACTACATAAGACATATAGTTATTAGATAAAACGAATGGAACAAATCAAACCAATTAAAATAAATAAACAGTGACAGGGACAATAATAACAAAGGACTTGAAAAATATAATGTTCAAGTGCAAGTACAGTGTAAAATGTATGTATAAGATACTATTCATAGAATTAATCCTTTCATAACAGCTGTATTATGTATGTGTTTACTTAATAATTCTCTAAGCAAGTGGATAACGAGAGCAGTGTTGGCCTAGTGACTTCAGCATGCGACTCGCAGCCGTGAGGTCATAGGTTCGATCCCCAATAGATTTTCGTTCTATGTGGGCATTTAACATTCGCTTGAACGGTGAAAGAAAACATCGTGGGGAAACCGACTTGCCTTAGAACCAAAAAGTCGACGGCGTGTGTCAGAAGACTGATCATCTACTTGCCTATTAGATTGACAAATTATCATGAAACAGATACAGCTCTGAGACTTTATCAGAATGCCAAATTATAAAATGACTGCTTCACGACTGATTTGAGAGCGACCGCCGATGCGAAAACCGCTGTGTGAGTTCGAAAAGTGAGTTACAGAATCGCAGGGCTGGAAAGATTGTAGCGCCACTGATTTATTTTTTAGTAGATACTGAGCCTTACTTCCATTATTACGTCTGTTTCATTATTTAATTGAACATGACACAACGCATAGCCGAGATTCACTCGGCTCTCAAATCGCGCGACTACTGTTTAAAAAAGTATTCAAAGGGAAAATAATTTGGAGATTTTTCCGACACAAGCTAATTTATTTGATTTCAAATAGAACAATTCACTTAACGATAAGGTTGCTTTATTTATATTTTAAAGTGGACTGTGTTAATAAATAGAAATATAACTGGAAATGAATTCTAATGAAGGTTAATTACGAAGACCATTAAATCTAAAACTACCCTTCACTCAACAAGGCGAACTTGATAATTTAGTTAATTCACTTTTGACGTTTATTATATCTATAATTACCACACTATTAATTATAACTGGATTTTACCGGATTATTGCAATACTGGCGCCGTATTAGTGATAATACATAAGGTCTAATATATGTGTTTGCCTTTTCAGCACATTAACTCAACCTTTTAAAATAAATCAGTGGCGCTACAACCTTTTTAGTTCTGGGCCAGATTTCTGTATCTGTTTCATGTCAATAGAAAGAAAGTCCATTGATGAACAGCCGGGCATCGAATCTGTGACCTCAAGGATTAGAGTCGCACGGTAAGCCACTAGGCCAACACTTCTCTTAGCCTAAAAATGGCTCTGACCTAATGGGTAACGTTTTTTGGGGTTATTTTTGTACACAATATTCTTATCTCTCTTTCCATGATTTATCAAAACTTTAAAACCCATATATAATAATGAAAATAAATAAAAGCCTTTATTGCTGTAATAACTTACTAGTACATAAACATGTGAAATACTAAAAAATTAACATAAAAAATAAATACTAATAATTAATCGGCAAGCCGGTTGATTTCTGTTATACATCTTGTCCTTGGACATAGGCCTCCTCTAAGAGCTTCCACTCTTGTCTGTTCCTAGCTTTACGGAGCCACATAGGGCCAGCTACTCTTCGCACATCATCTTCCCATCGCTTTAAAACCATATATATCTATGTCTATATATTTTCTTTTTAATAAAGGATTAGAATCAGTCTTGCGTAAATAAACCACAATATAAATGTCTAATTGTTTAGGTAAATACCTAATCCCACTTGTCACTCAATGTTCACACTGGTACGCAACTTTCGAAAGTTGATAATAAAACACATCAATAACATACCTTTCACCCATAAAACTGTTTATAGCGGGTCAAAGGTGAAATTATTAGTTATTAATAGCCAACGCCTAATTACAGTTTATTAAGCGTTCAATAGATTTATATCAATTGTAAAGCTTTAAAAGCTATTAATATCAGTATGTGATAGAACAAGATTGAAGGAGGTATGAAGGGTTTTGTGTAACCGAAGTAAATAAATAGTTTCAAGCGCTTTTTTGTGTATATTTTTACTTTTTTTTTATAGAACAGGGGGTGAGCTAGCAACTGCGTGTTTAAGAAATAATATGCTCTTTTCGTTAAGGAATTTCTACGATATTGAGTATGTTAATAAATGTTTTTACTTTCACTTTATAATATTTAATATGTACTAGCTGACCCGGCAAACACTTTTGTATAAATTATTTTCAGAGAATATTGGTAGTAGATCAGTTGAGCGACTATGGAGAGTTGAAGATTACAGTACCAAAATCGCTTTTAAAAAATGAGGATTGGTGGTAAAAAATAATAAAAAAAGAAAAACAAACACTTTGTCAAAAATTGTATGTGTCACCACAACTTGCCAAAACCCTTCCCATATACCTAGCAAAATACCACTTAAAAAGTGTAACGTCAAAAAACAATTTCAGATGCTTCTCAGAGGAATAAACATAATTGCCAGTTCTCAGATCAAGTCTCGTAGAACGTAGAGAAGTAACTGTGTATTAAACTCTAAGAGATATTTTTAAGAAGTTTTTTGTTTTTCACAACGTTTGTAACTTGAAGGAGCTGCAACCATTACACCATGTTCCACATGTACACCATACGAACACACATACGAATTTTAATAATCACTATTAGCAGTAACTCAGATAATAATTTAAATGTTAACTCAAACTGTTAATTATTGTTAGTCAATTGCCGACGCCTTAAGCATTTGATATATTACATACAATTACAAGTTTGCATCACAACTAACTTCACCATACTCAACCGCTCTAAATGGGAGTGTTTTCATATGTAAAATTTCTTCATCATTATCCAATCGTTTAAATTACGTAATTCAAAGATTGACTCTTACTTGGAATGGCATAGTGGGAAGTAAAACGAAAGGATGCCCTCCAGAAACGTAGGCAGATGTAATTAAAGGGATAGCAGATAGAAAGATAGATAAAGACAAGTGGAAGAATTTGGAGGTGGGCTTCACTCCGCCGGAGGTCATGTACTAATTTTAAACATAATGACATGGACTTATGTAAACTTTAGAGAACAGATAAATGAAGATAAATGTAAAAGTATTTTTGTGAGTAGTGAGTATAGTGAATATTGCTATCGTTTTGTGGAACTGAATGACCATCTTGGTCAGATCTATTCACAGCTTCACTCTTCTTCTTAAAGGAACTCTCTGATTGGCTCCTACATATCCTTTATTCTTGATATCTTTAACTGCTGACAACTGAGGGTTAGGGTTAGGGTAGAAGGACTCCTTTCTCCGCAATTAGACTCGTGGTTGGTCCGTTGTGCGTACGAGTCCTGGCTAATTTAGCCAGCCTAGCTCCTTCCAGAAGCACAGAAGTCTCCTGGGCACTTCACAGGCTTCCCGGAGAGACCTCACCGTTCCGAGGATTTTTTCACGTTGATTAGCCACAGCTGAAACAGCCTCTGCACAGGGGGCTGTCTGTCGCGCCTAGGATAAAAAGATGTCTATTTAGGAGGCAATGACCCGTTATTGCCCCTATCATTATTTTAAGGTTGGTTCTATTTAAGTTAAGTAGTCGCTTTGTCAGTTGCGGGTTTACTGCTGGCAGAGCCACTTTGGACTGTCTGCAGGCCGCACCATGCGACCATCGTTGTTGCTGGAGTTCAGCGGATCTCTGGCGAATCCAGGTTCGCACCAGCGAGAAGGGCAAAGGAAGGAGCGGATACGGGCCAGCAGGCATCATTCCGGAGCCTCTTCTCGCAAGCTCGTCCGCAGCATCATTGCCGAGAGATCCACTGTGTCCCTTAATCCACTGCAAGGTAACCCTATTGGTTCGGGTTATGACCTCCAGTGCTTCATGACACTCCAGTATTAGTTTGCTGTTGGTTTTTTTGTTTCCGAGCGCCATCAGCACGGATGCACTGTCGGATACGAATTTAATGCAAAAGTCATTAATCCCTAGCCGCTGCACGGCTCTGGCTGCTTCGGTTAAGGCGACACATTCACATTGAAAGATCGTGCTCTGTGTGCCCAAGGGTAGGTGTATGTTGATGTTGAGATCAAGAGAGAATATGCCAGCGCCTGAGCCAGACCCTGTTTTGGATCCATCTGTATATATACGTAGCTCATTTACGGTCGACCGATCATGTTCCTCTTCTCTCAGTTGTATATGATATTTCCTGTTAAATATTAGTTGGTTAGTGATTCTATCACAGGGCGCAGCAATAAGAGGTTGATACTCTATTGCCCTGTTGAGAATCGCTGTGTGTGCACTGTAGTGATTTTTTCCCCATAGATCCAGTACCATAAGCCTGATAGCAGCCAGGGCTGCCTCCTGCTGTATGTGTAGGTCCAGGGGTAAGATCTGCAGGGCCATCTCCATTGCTGCAGTTGGTGTTGTTTTCATGCAACCGCTAGCAGCGGACAAAGCAAGCCTCTGGAAGCGTCCGAGTTTGGTAATTGCCGTTTGAAGTTCTGTTCTGGGCCACCAAACAAGGGCTCCATAGGCTAGCATTGGCCTAATTATGGCAGTGTATATCCATAATGTTATCTTAGGCGATAAGCCCCATTTCACGCCTAGCATCTTTTTGCATTGATAAAAGGCGATCGTTGCTTTGTTTAGTTTGTGTTCTAGATGTTTGTTCCAGAGCAGTTTACTGTCCAAAATCACACCTAGGTACTTGATTTCATTCTTGAGTATGAGTTCAGTGTTGAAGAGTTTCGAAAGTTTGTACGGTCCAAGAACTCTTCGGTTGGTAAAAAGTATTAGTTCTGTTTTTGATGGGTTGACAGATAACTCGTGCTCATTGCACCATCTCTCAATCACTTTGAAAGCTCTTCTCATGAGGTCACATAAGGTGCTTTCAAAGTTCCCAGATATCAAGATAGCTATGTCATCAGCATATCCCACAGTGTAGAGATTGTCAGCGTTGAGTTCTGTGATTAGTTCATTAACCACCAGGTTCCACAGTAGCGGCGATAGAACACCTCCCTGCGGACATCCTCTGCTGACAATGCCTCGTGTTGTGGAGTTTACCGTGAACTGTATAGCTCGTTGTTTTAGCATGTTGTTTATCCATTCTATAAGGGTTGATGGTACTCCACATGACCTTAGTGCTCTGGTTATACTCGTGAAGTTTGTTTTGTCAAAAGCACCTTCGATGTCAATGAATGCACCAAGGGTTGACTGCTTTAACTTCAGGGAGTTGCCAATGCGAGACACGACGTTGTGGAGTGATGAGTCTGTTGATTTGCCCGAGCTATAGGCATGTTGATTAGGGTGTAGGAATTTGGATAGCGATACCCGGCTGCGTATCTCCAGGTCTCCCAGCCTCTCCATCGTTTTTAAGAAGAATGAAGTAAGGCTAATAGGCCTGAAGGACTTCGCTTGGGTATAGTCCTCTTTACCTGGTTTTGGGATGAATAAGATTTTTACTTCTCTCCATTTCAAGGGTATGTATCGGTGGGCTATACAGGCTCGGAAGACAGAGACAAGATAGTCTACTATTAAGTTCCCACTCCATCTTAGTAGTCCTGGGAAGATGCCGTCCAAACCAGCCGCTTTGAATGGAAGGAAGGAGTTGATTGCCCACGTTACTTTTTCATTAGTGATTATTTTGTGACTACTTGCCAGTCTGAGCTGTCGGTGGCTCTCTCTGAGTATGGTTGCCAGGCCTGTTCGTTGGCAATTATGCAACCCGGAAAGTGTGTGCTGACAACTGACTAACAACTAGGTTAATTTTAACATCAGTCAGTGATAAAATATATTTTTTTCTGGACCAATTGGACTTAAAAACGACACACAAAGACTACTAGTGTCAAGGTGCTGCAGGATATCAATCTTCTTCTTCTTCTTATAGTGCCATCTCCTTGCAAAGGTTGGCGAACATCATAACTCCATCCAAAACTAAACTATAGTTTTGGATGCCGTGCTTCTAAACAATGACTTGCTGCTTATACCAATATCATTCTCACTACAACGTGCTACGCCATGCCCACAGCTGCTAAAGTCTAAAGCTTTGTTTTCTTACATCATTGAACCATAATTCGTACCATGTTATTCGGAGCAAGATCTTATAGTACTGCTTACAAGCATCGTGTAAAACAAAATATTCGGCGAGTAATAGGAGTGGGAAAGAGTCGGTTGCCAATTTTTACAACCGTTTAACGCCCTTTTTACTTTAACCAAGATGTTAACCTTTACTCATCTCCTGCACCAAAAGAGACAGATATATGTGGCACTCAGTTCACTCCAGACACTGCTTCTCAGAGAACTGGATGAGCCACTAAAACAACCTCGGGTAGTTCCAACAAATCCGCATCAATGGGGCCATCAGAGTTGCTTTCGCATTTCGTCGGGATTCCTCGTACACCCTTAAGAACTGGCTATAATGTAAATATAAATACAATTGACTAAAGAAATGTACAAGCGTGAAAAAATAATCTTTGATTTCAATTTCATTAAAAAACAGTAACAAAAATCTGGCGACAATTTCGTTGTCACTAAGATACAACTATGGACCAATATATTAAGTGTTTTACGAACCGCTAACACTATAAACTGATAAGAGATATCACAATGGAACAATTTAAAACTTTACAACGACATAAATACTATTATAGTGATTTGGTGTCATAAGGCTATAAGCGCCTACGTTAAAATTTTATGGGCCTATTGTCATGTCCAAATAAATCCTATAATCTCTAATCTAACTGTGGGTGGGAACATTCATTATGGTTTGAAAAAGTTAAACTTTTATAAAATCGTAAAATTTCTATATCAAATTGCCGGCTTAAGCTGTAAAATTTCAATAACAGTCTATATTTATTTCCAAAATATTCGACTAATAATTGGTCAGCCATGGGAAGCCGGCACAGGCTAGTAAACTAAAATCTGTATTTACGTCTGTTTACCTGAGCACTGACATTGACAGGGTTGTCACAACCATGACAATCTTGATCTTGATAAGTTCCTCAGTGAGTTTTCAATCATTCGAATAGAGAAGTCAGATAATAATCTCATTATTTCAATATTCTAAAACTCAATTTCAAACGCCAATCAAAGTCAAGAAGCAAAGACAGGTTATTGCACCATATAATATTTAAAAAGTAAATATAAAGAGATAAAAAACAAAATATAAGGAGATTTTGACGAATAATAATATAATGAAACTTTAAAAATGATACAGAAAATAACAGAGAACTTTATAACATTGACGACGCCAACATCGTTCAATTCATAAAATGTAACAAGCTCGAGTGACGGGCCTAGACACACAGACATCGAACCCCAAGGTCCTTACTGGACCCACGACCTGGTAGAAAGAGAAACCCCGGTAGACCGAGGCTGCGTTAGTGAAATGGAGATGTCAAGGCCCTTGAAACAATAGGTGCTCGAAGTTGGACGCATAAAGCAAGAAATAGATTGCAATGGCGCTGTATAGCTATTGATGATGATGAAAAAATATAATATCACGTGACCGAATTAATCAGAGGCATACGATATTAACAGGAAAAGCTAATGGAGAATTATCCAATTTCAATTCATTAGTTAGCACATAATATAATAAATAGTTTCGATGATTTGAAATCGAATTATAAATTTGAGTAAGCATGAATGCGACAAGGTTGACTGCTATTGTCTCAGAGATCAATAGATAACATTCTCTCTTTACGCCTAAGATCTCTATCAGTTTGATATCAAATAGCGAGCCAATTCGACAATTCTGCCACATCAGACGACCAGCGTTTTATCTACGACAATAATAATAATAAAAGTATAAAAAGTTTAGATTTCTTATATATTCATTATGTTTCTTCTTATCCTAATATCCTATCTTCCTTCAGTACCGTTGATCAGAACCCCTTCACGGCCTTCTCCAACTTTTTTCCAAATATGGTCCATGGCTGTCTTTCTCCTTTCGCTTCCTGCTAACGCTTCTATTTCTTCTATCCACCTTTTTGTGGGGCGCCCTCTTCTCCATCTTCCTCTTCATCCTTTACAGGTACAGACAATCTAGCGTCTTTAAAGGTCACAGTATAAATGAGATGCTTTGTTTAATCTAATTGTTAAGTGTAAAGAAATAAATAAATAACTTTATTATACATAGTAAAAAGGATGTAAACTTCTATTAAACGGCTGAACAGAATTTAATGAAATTTTTTGTGTATTCAAGTGGAGTCGAGATTTATGTATATTATTAGATTTTTTTTGTATGTAAGACGTGTACAGAATAACGTCTGAAGTCAAAGTCAATTCATTTATTCTAATTAGGCAACCTAAAATGGCACTTTTGAACGTCAATTAAAATATAAAGATGATTCTAGTTGCCCCTTCCAAAATATAGTTTTGTGTGGAGAAGAATGGGCAAGAAACTCCACACTTACTCTTTTAAAATAGGTTTTACAATATTTTGTATAGGTACGTTAGTTAAATAATTATGTGAAGACAATGTACTCATAGAATATAACTACTATACTGAAATAGGCACAAAGTATTACTTACAAATTAAGCAATGCTTGTATTGTTAGTATACATGTTCCTCATATATTTACAAATATCGAAACCGTAGAATATTTTACATTAAAGACGGCTCATTGGTCTAGTGGTTAGTACAGCAGTCAGGGGACTGCGAATCCATGTGTCCCGGGTTCGATCCCCGGCTGAGACAAACATCGATGTGATGAGCATTTGGTGTTGTGCTTAGGTCTTGGGTGTTTAAATATGTATTTATATGTCTAACTATCTATAATATGTATGTATATCCGTTGCCTAGTACCCATAACACAAGCTTCACCAGCTTAGCATGGGACTAGGTCAATTGGTGTGAATTGTCCAATCAAAAAAAAAAAAAAAAAAAAAAAAAAAAGAGTAATAAAAAAACGACCTATCCGCTAGTTGAATATATTTTTTAATATCAGAACATGTGTTGAAGCTCTTACTACTAGGTGGGACAAGTCACACTTGTATTGTTTATCATCTCAATGATATCGTTATCAGCGATAACTGGCTTTATTTAAGGCTTTTATTCAGCCATTGTTCCGTAATTGGACAATCTGCGATTGAATGACTTAATTTATTGAGTTTTTTTGTACGTAAAACACTTACTACGCATTATTGATTGTACTTTAAATTATTTTATTATTATAAATTTGTTTTTGTCTGTTTCATATATTTTATGTAACTGGAGGCAAACTTATCGCTGATTGCCAATGCGCGCAGAAGAAAAAAAAGAGCGTGCGTACAAAGTGAAACTTCTTTGGCAAACTAATTTTTAAGTCTTGTTCATATTTATACAGATCTAAAACTTTAGATTTCCGGGAAGGAAAACGGAAGAGATGTTAGGAATTTAATGAATTTAATTGTCATTAAAATATTCAGAGTCGAAAATTAATTATAATTCGTCATTTGGGATTTCAATAAATTATTTTGAATAAAATAATAAATAAGTAATAAATTATAAAATACTAATATTTCATAAATTCTCTTTACGAAATTTAAATTTTAAAAATAGAATTTCTATAAGGTAATTCTCACTCTCAATCGGTATGTATCGCTCTTTCCCTTTTCTTTGACAAAAACGCTGCACACCTTCGTGACGTTCCATAAAAATATTACCCTCATGCGCCTAAAGGACTCCACTTCAAAAAATTACGAATGTACTAATATTTTTATTCACATGAATTATATTATCTTGTTGAAAATTCTAGGAAGTGCGTACCCGCTGTATTGTATTTCAAACTGTCGGTGTCGGCATGATAAAGGCAACAATGTTGCATGTCCTGAGGTGACACGCAATTGGTCATTCTCACCTCATACAACACCTATCTAGACCTATCCAATATCACTAAAAACAAGTTTAAGGTATAGTTCAACACCTCTGCTGTCATTTGCGAAACCTTACATTTTAGTATAATTTTTCTCGTGAGAAAAATTCCGAACAAGGTTTCATTTTTGCCCACCGCTAATACACTGTTATGCAGAGTTGTGTTTTGTTTTTATAAATTGATTGTCTCGATTCTACAATGACGTGCTTTATACTAGCTTTCACCAGCTTATTTAGTCGTGATATAGCGTCTTTAAATGGACTATTAAAATAAAAACCAGTGGCGCTATAAACCCTGGGTTTGGCCTCAGGTTTCTGTATCTACTATTATTTGATTTTTCAATGCAAGTAGGTCGACCTTCTGTATATGACACACGCATTAAAGGGAGAACAACAAAAATCAAGCTTTCGAAGAGCAAAGGAACTTTTAAGCTTTATATTAGGATAAATTAAATATTTTAAATTCCATAAAACGCTAAAAAACACATTATAATGTATAAAAACAAAGAAATTAAATACATTTCATAAGGGTATTAATAAAAGTTAATGTTTTTACGAATGATCTATTAAAAAGTCAACCAGATAGTGTCAGTACGATTTCACACCTTTTAGTTAAATATTTACAAATAAGAGAACGAAGTCCGAATATTATGTTACAAATGACGTTATCTCGATGTCCTTTGAAAAGCTTCGAAAGGCTAATTTACAAGAATTTTGTATATACTAAGAGCAATGGTCTCGTGGTTTTAGCGAGCGACTGCTACCATGAGGTCGTGAGATCAAATCAAGTTATTTTTAATTTTAGCAAAAACAAACTTACGGTAGAGCAGTTTTGGCTTGGTGGCTTCAGCGTGCGACTTGCATCCCTTAGGTTGTAGGTTCAATCCCCGGCTGTGCCCCAATGTACTTTCTATGTGCGTATTTAACATTTGCTCGAATAGTAAAGAAAAACATGTGAGGAAACCGGCTTGCCTTAGACAGAAGACCGTGTGTCAAGCACAGAAGGCTGATCAACTTGCCTATTAGATTGACAGATAATGAAACAGATACAGGAATTTGAGGCCCAGACCTAAAAAGGATGTAGTGCCAATGACTTATTTTATATGCTTTTACTATTAACTGTTTATTTTTTTAAGAGTTAAATACTTTAACTGTTTCTAATATATTTTTAACGATTTCGTGTTTTACTGCAGATTTAAGTCTCGGGGTTCAAGTTCCGGGGTAGGAACTGAACCTGTGTTTAATTTAATTAAATACGGCATATTCCAAAATCATAAATTTTATAAACCTCTGCCAGAATTTGATGCCTAATGGATCGGGAATATCGTATATATGTCGTTAACATATAACCAAATTATTGACTAAACACCTTACTTCAAATATTTCCTATAGAAGAGAGCGCAAATATATTTCTGCGCACACACTTACGCACGATTTTGGCCAGTCTCAATAGTTACTAGCCGAGTCTGAATCGGACTGAAAAACAATTGAACTTTACTTATAAATTTAAAAGTTCTATTTTCAAATCTCTTGTGTCTCTCGTATCCATTACTTGTACGTATTCAAATTTCGAATTCCACTTTCGAAATCCGAGTTTCGTAAAACACAGTTGTTTTAACGTCAAGATAACGGGTCACATCCCGCGATATCTAATAGTCCATCGTATTCAGTTAATCTGTAAGGTACGGAACCGGTACGTGGGAACGATGAACACAACCTGTTGGCACTGTCCACTAAACGATGGCTCCAAGTCATGAGTGACTGTACTGGTGTTCTGTTTATGGGAACGTTCAAGTATTACGTAATGGTAAAATTTTAGGTATAAAGATCACTAGGTGGTCACGAAACGTTTTACTATACTTGGGTATAGTACTGTACTTGGGTACAAAAAAAAACACGTTACGGCACGTTACATGGGGGGGTCAATAATCTCCAAAAAATGCGTGACGTAATACTTGAACGCTCCCTATCACGATTATGCTATTTGCTATAATAGTTCAGCTGTTATTAATATAAAGAAACTAGTTTCTTTATTATATACTAGATGGCGCTAGCAGCCATCGCGGTCGGCAAAAGCAGTTGGTTTGAAGTTGACAGAAGTCAAAGTCGGGATTTAATTCAATATTGTTTAATTGTGAGGTTATAGTAAAAAGTTTAAAAAGTGATTGATAAATTTAATAATAGACTTTTAATGTCGGTTCTTTTTTTTTCAGGTAAGATAGTGTTATTTAAGTTTAAGATAATGTAATTAGTATAGTAAGTACTACAAAAAAATATATTTTCAGAGAAACACAATTGTTTATTAGAATTTTCATTTCCAAATAAAATAATAATCTTATATTAATTATCATGCCCTAATATTAATTACAAGTATATAACTCCACTTTTGGATTTTTGTAATCGGTAAAAATTAATTATATTTCAACGAAATGTGTCTTTTTGAAGTGTCTTGAAAAAAGATTTTATACAACGCCCAATATGACAAACTGCGCTGCGTTATGATTAAGAAAGTTAACTTTTGAAACGAATATAAATGCGAATTTATACCACGTCTAGCGACCGGCCTTTAATCTGGGCTTACTGGGGTTATTGACAAATTATACACCTTTCTCATTTGGTGAAAATGTTTCTGAGTTTATCTCGAACTGACCAACGTGGCGGGAGTTTGATAATGTGTAGTTTACTCAACGCTGAAAATCATATTTTCAGCAATCGTGGTCAGCGGAATCAGGGTTTCCAACTCTCTAACAATTTTTTTTTTCTTCTAGACAATTTACACCAATTGACCTAGTCCCATGCTAAGCTGGTGAAGCTTGTGTTATGGGTACTAGGCAACGGATATACATACATATTATAGATAGATAGACATATAAATACATATTTAAACACCCAAGACCTAAGCACAACACCAAATGCTCATCACATGTTCGTCTCAGCCGGGGAACGAACCCGGGACCCATGGTTTCGCAGTCAGGGGTACTAACCACTAGACCAATGGGTCGTCAAAAACAAAACTGTTAGAAGTCACAGAATAGATGCCCCATTACCAATCCATCAATAGCCCCCGCTAAAGTCCATGCGATACACCACATCAGTATGTTTGTCCGTCCCGTTGAAGCTCGCGCCAAAGGTCATTGCCCTCTCTTCCGGCTCCGTTCGCAAATATCCACAACAAATATTAACTAACTCTATATTCATACATGTTTCTTTGTCACTAATGATCCTACTTTCCCGGATTTCTTTTTTGAATCGCTCATTCGATAAGTGCTATTGTAGTTTAAAGATTATTTGCTTGGCACACCTATGTCGCTATATTAATGCTTTGTGGCTTCAAAGCATTAATATAGCGACATGAATAGAAATTAGAATAGATTAATTGTAAAAGCCTCTTTTATAATTTTCCATTTCTCTTTGTCTTGAGCAAAATTCATCCCTATACATCCAGCTTTATCCTTAAAGACAGAGACTACAAAAAAAGTTAACTTAAAAATTCGATTAAACTAACACAACTACTTCTTATATTAAGAAATTTATACTAACCAATTGTTGTATTGCTTCATTAATAAAGCTTTAATAATAATAATTCTCTAAAGAACTATTAAAATTTACAGTATTCGTACAAGAGCTTGGAAATTTTTGATTGGAGATTTCGGAAGTGATCCATTTACATGTACTTATTAAGAACTTATTATGTCGTAGTTACCAATTAGAGCCCAAGTAAAAATAATGTAATTAAACAAGTCAAATTAACCTTAAGGTATTTTTGACAAAACTTTCAACCAAAGTGCTTTACAGTTAGATTATTGTATATACCATAGTAACTCTGTTATTCATTTGTTTATTCAACGCTTTAAGCTTTCTATTATTTTACCAATGTTACCAGATTTTGCTGACTTGGATTTTGTATCCTTTCCCCTCTTGTAGGGGACTTTTAAAAAAAAGTATAAAGCGTGTGTCCGGCAAGGAGGTCAACTAGCATGGTGGGTGTTTGGGCAGCTCTCCCAACATTCCTCTGTCCATTTGCCCGCTCGTATTAAATCTACATACCTACATAATCTCAGCACAAATATATGAGCAAAAACACGTGCCCATGCCATGCCACTAATTGATATCCATAACTGTGATGATAAATCTATATTAATTGCAGCAATTGAAAATCTATTTTACAAGCTATCAGAATGCAAATTGGTGTTATCTTCATAAATTGCAATAGTACATAAACACAGGGCAATTAAAAACGGTTTAAATGCATTGGAACTAAGTTATGTTGTCTTACAATGGTAGTTAGAGTTTTATCCTATACATTAACTTAGGTAGTGTTCTAATACAGCAAATACGTAAGTTATAAAGTAATTGATTTAATTATACGGGATATTTAAATTTAATTAACATTCGAAAAATGTATATAAAATATTTTTCCAACATACAAATATTCAGTATTTTCAATTTACTTAACCTACATAAAAAGAAAAGCAGTGTTGGCCTAGTGGCTTCAGCGTGCGACTCTCATACCTGAGGTCGTAGGTTCGATCCCCGGCTGTGCACCAATGGACTTTCTTTCTATGTGCGCATTTAACATTCGCTCGAACGGACCCAAAAAGTCGGCGTGTGTCAGGCACTGGAGGCTGATCATCTACTTGCCTTTTAGATTTAAAAATGATCAGGAAACAGATTCAGAAATCTGAGGCCAAGGCCTAAAAAAATGCGCCACTGATTTTTTTTTACATAAAAAGAAAAGAAAAGATTCGAAAATTTACGTTAATCACAAGCTAAATTTTATGTTGAATCACTTACTCACTTATTGCACTTTTCCCTTAATAGTACTTAATTTTTTTCTTACCGGGGTTGCTTGGATTTCGTTTGTTAGCGGTCGTCCGTTGCCTTTCTAGTCATTCAAGTTACCTAATTTTACTTGTGTTATTAATGCAACGAAGTGTTCATAAATAAATAAATATTAAAACCGAATAAAAGCGTTTAGAGCCTATTATTATTTCTAAAATATACTATAATTATGACTATATATAATTATAAAAATATAAGTAATCAGAACCCCTTATATGAGATATAATTGAATATCTTTAATTACAGGCAATTATTACGTAAAAATCGTTTTAAACATAAAATTACGGAAATGTATGTTTCTGTTCTGGTGGAAATTTAAAAAAAATACTCTTAATCTTTAAAAATCGTCTTCCAAAAAGTCTTGAGTTGAAATTTACAAAAGATAATAAATTTTGTTATGTCCTTCGAGTTACTTTATTACACATAAAACGCAATAAAATACCTAACAAGGGGCATACACGAAAATATATCAGAAACAGGTAATAAAATGTATTATTTATGCGAATATTGTCATACGATCGGGAGAAAAACATCGATGCCTTGACACTTTACAAAATTTTTTTAATACAAAAACGTTGAATCGCATATCAAACAATAAAAAAATCTTACATTCTTTCACGGAGAAAGTGAATATTGTGAAATTTTTTTGCTTGTCAACTTCAAAAAATGGAAACATTTTTGACCATCAAAAACTTCTCTTCACTAATTTGGTACCTGACTTGACGGATTGTAATTAGAAATACATATGTACTTAATGTTTTTTGTAATAAATATCAAGGAATATTTTTATTTTTTAAATGTGTAGTGATTCTTTTTTTTATATAGAACAGGGGGCAAACAGGAGGCTCACCTGATGGTAAGTGATACCGCCGCCCATCGTCACTCTCAATGCCAGAGGGCTCGTGAGTGCGTTGCCGGCCTTTGAAACGTGTAAGCTGTGTTAGCCTGTCACCTAGCCTTCGATTATATTGGACGTCAAACCTTTGTTAAATTAATGTCATCACTTACTTTATATAAATACTTGTATTGTAACTATTTAAAACTATTTTTTTTTTTGAACAAGCTACAAAGATGCAAGGAACGAAGATGGTATCAAATAGTCACTTCTTCCTTGCGTCTTTATCCTTCTGTGTAAGATTATTGTTCAGCTTATAAACACAAACGCCACTTTGAATCAATAAAAAAAACACCTAGCCTAGTACTTGGTGTGATGGAAAATAACTAAAAAACAGGCAGAAAGGCTACCTACTTGCTTGAACAAGGGGACAATTACAGATATCAGAGTTTTTCTTAATTTATCAATGTATTTAGTACTTTTTGACTTACATAAAACCATGCAGGCGGATACTGTTTATATTTGATTGATTGCTGGAGCCGACGATAGGCTCCACCATCACGTGAATGTCGAGGCTATTCAAGTTCTTGACACCACGGGTCTAGTGAGAAGACTGAAAAGGTCAAAACCACTTGAATTAGTGAATTAGTATTAGTGCACGTTAGTCTTAAGTGCTAAACAGTGGTAAGTGAAGAGAACAAGAACAGAGTATCTTCTCATTAATAGAGACTGTAAGGACACATTCTTATGTTAAATATCCTTATTAGTAAATTAAGTTAGACTTAAATCACTTATTAGTCTTAAGGCTAGATTGTAATGTTCCATGATGTATTTGTATTAAAAAAAATGTATTTGTTTGATTGAATTGAACTGAAAAATCATTGTTAGTGGAAAAAATGATTTTTAAAATTAAAAAATCAAAATCCTATTGGTGACAAAATAGACCAGTACCGATAATTTTTAAAACCTAAAAAAATAATAGTAGGATGAAACCTATTGGAAAAGGAGGAGAATATTATAAAAATTAAAGGAAAAATAAATTACGGGCGATCTGAGGTCGGGAAGGGGTAGGGGGGGGTAGTTTTAAGGGTAAAAAACGGTTTATCTCGATTTCCGGCAAAACTAAAAGTCCTATCGAAGAAAGTTAAATCGCAAAGTTGTAGGTAATAAAAAGATCTAAAACTTTTGTATTCACACATTTTTCACATAACCTCAAAATTTATGTGAAAAATTCAAAAAACCAAGTTTTTGGTTTTTAATTTTTATCTTTTACAAAAATATTTTTTTTTAACGAAATTTGGTGAAAACTTACCTTTCTATGTCCCAAATACGCTGTAATTTATTTGATTAAAAATATTTATTTGTTCACCTTATTTTGAATTAATATCGAAAAAACACCCTAATTTTCAATCGAAAATTCTGACGTCAAAATTTCAGCTTTTTTCAAAAAGTTGGTGTGCTTTCAGTTCGTTGAAATCTCTACTTTCCTATGGTAAAAAAATATATATATTACCATAGTAAATCTTCTCAGAAAATGCAAAAAATCGTATGCAGTAACGCCCAGACCCGTCATCCCCTTCCCTACTTCTCTATTACTTCCTCCTATACTGCTCTCGCGCTCATACTCATAGTTTAGTAATTTTTGTGTTTAGGGGATGTTTGGTCATTACAATTTGTCTGACTGATTAAATATAACTTTGTAATACTTATTTGAATAACATATATAAAAATCAGACATTTAAAAATAAATTAAGTTCATTTATTATTTGTAGAGCTTTAAAGCGTCTGAAAAAAGTTCTGGCCCATGGAAAGCGTCTGACTTTTTTGATATTACTTCAGAGTAATATTCTACAAATTATATATAAAATTTTATAACTTAAGTTACTCTGATTTTCAGTTACCTTTCTCACCTGGTACATGCGCAGGTGTCACCGAGCCAACTCCACAAGCGTACAGGTATTAAAAAGCACACCAGAGACTACTTAGAACCGAAGGTCCTATGCTTTAGAAAATAAGTTGTGTCTTATCGCTCTGGGATCTTACTCTATAGGTTGTGTATCAGAATCAACGCTTGGTTTCATATATCTTTAGTACCAGGTGTAAAGCAAAATGCTTGACAACATAATTACCGTATTTACTGTTACAACCTAAATTTTCACTTCTACAATGTATGATACAAGGGTTGTCAACTTTACGTTTTTAGAGTCAGACTTTTAGTTCTAGATTTGTATGTTTTGGATCTACCTACTTATACGCCATAAGATTAACCGTGAATATGCTTAAAAGTACTAGGAATATACCGCTGAATCACCTGCATCATGAGGACACCTCACGTACATACCTTCACTTTCACACCATCACACAGCACAGCCGAATTAGGTATTACGTATTTAATAATTTTTATTGATTTTTTCCTTTCGTAAATTTAAACCTTTTTGTATATATTATGTATTTCATCGTTGGCTACATGCTTATTATAATTGTTTTTTATTGTACATCATTTTGTTAGCTGTAGGATTACGAAATAAATAAATAAAGACGGGTCTCCGTAACAATGAACCATTCTTTCAATCACTCGTTCGTTCGATTCAGGCGCGGCGCCGGGAATGTGTGACAGCAATACTCATAATAAGTTAGTCTTCTCTTCTGATAGAAGAATGATGTCAACTGGTGCAACTCAGCTGTGGAATTAAATGCTAGATTATTACCGACTGATTTAATGAAGCCTATTATCTTTCCTGATGTATGACAAAGAAGAAAATAATAGATAAAATAAAGAATACATCATAAAGAAGAACAACTAAGGTAGCAGACGTAACAATAAAAAAAAATAAACTTGAGTGGAAATGGACGGGGCACATGGCAAGAGGAACAGATAAGTAGAGCAAGAAAGTACTAAACTGGTGCCAAAGGATCAGCAAACGAAAAAGAGGAAGACAACTTAGAAAGTGGATAGGCCACATTAAAGAAACAGCAGGTGGTACATGGCAGAGAGTGACACAGTGTAAAAGCGTTTGCCACACAGGAATAGTGGGATTTGTAGGAGGCGTTTGACAAAAATACAGATATCTAAAAATAATGTGATGATAGAAATTTAAATGTGTTACCTATGTGTATTTTTATATTGAGTAGTTCAGTGTATTAAGTTGTCTGGAAGAAAATGCTTTTGACTGCCCTAAGATCCTTTGTCTTCTGTGTATAATGTGATATTATTACTTAATAACTTATTAATGAAGGAAAGAGTTTTGATTCATTCTACTATAGTAACATTTAACAACCCTATACAAATACCATCGCTGACTTGTAAATCAAAATCTTAACTCTTAGATCAAATAAATCATCACAAATTTTATTTGGAGCACCCATGCCTTTCCTTCATAAACGAGTGAGAGAGACAGAGGTAATTGCATTAAAATATTTACAACGTTAATACGTCAAAACGCTCGAAAGTAATGGTTACATTTAATTAATGTAATTCCATCGTGAATTTATGTCTGTATTAAAAATTATGTGTTCTTAGCACGTGAGTTTTTGACAAGTTAAGATGTTGATAACGAAGTATTGTATGGCCTGGCCAGCCTTTTTGATTAACGCCCATGTTCAGATTCTCGACGAATAATTTCTGAGATTACACTTGCGTTGAAGTAACCGTCTGGTTCATTAGAACTAAAGGCGGATAATACCTGGTCATTTGTTTTTACTTCGGGACATGGATAGACCCAAAAATTTACGTATCTAGTACATGTTAATCTATGGTTTTACATTTCTTTTAATATATGAAAACTTTTTAATAAGTCAGATTTTTAAGCCTTCAAAAACCTACTCACGGAGGTTGTTTTAAAAGCCTTCTTCTAACCTAATATTAGACGCGGGTAGTTCCAAAAAATACTAAAAATTCGTGAGGAATTATAATAAACTTCTTGACATACCCTGGCCTAGTGAGATGCTTGAAAAGGACAAAACCATTCGGATTAGTGACTTAGTGTAAGTGCACGTTAGTCTTAAGTGATAAATAGTGGTAAGTGAAGAAAGAAAAGAAAGAAAATTTGATTTACAGCTAGTTTTTTAATGGTATGAATAATAATTTTTAATTGCTCCCATATTACATTTGCAACAAACAATAAGGTTATCGTTAAGGAGGTATTGGGAGACTGGTTTCCAAGCTAGGTAAGAACCTGTGATATGGATATTCAGGCTTCCATTCTACAGCAAAGTCATACTGAGTGATAGCAAAAAGTACATATGTGGATAGGCAAACAAATCTAAAGTTTAAAAATAAACAAAACAAAGCAGTCAACTAGATTACTTATTTAGAAGTTAGTTGTTATAAAAGTAAGTGGAAAAAATATTACCTACACAAGAACAGAGGGTCTCCCCTATATAGAGATTGAAAGTTATTAGACACTTTCTTAGTAAAATATCCTTTTTAGTAAATTAGATTAGACTTAAATTACATAGTATAAGTTAGGCTAAATGTCAAATGTATAAAAAAATATCGTGTGGAACAATAGATTCCTCAGTCAACCATATCAAGAATGCTCACAATTAATCGTTTTTCGATTGGAGTAATCGATAAGGAAGATATCGAATTGCCTAATTCTGCTCTTCCAGGCATACGATGGAACATCATATCGTTTCCATTGTTTGAATCTTTTGTAATTTAATACGATTGTAATTTCGAGTTATTTGAAATATTTTTGTACTCACGATTTTATCTGGGTAAGATTTTAGTTAGTAAATTGGATCAACGGATTTAAGTTAAAAAGTATTTCCACTGTGCGCTAAATTTAACTGATTTGTAAGAGATATTAATACGGTTAATTTGTCGAATTACTGGTCCACCTTAAAACAGCTTTTATTCTATCATTTTTTACGACTTGTATGTAGTACCCCAAGTAATATTAAGGAGGCGCATGGCTTTGGACCCCTTAAAAAATTTAGATGCATGATGTAAATTATATTATTGTCTCAGTACCCAGCCCTGCGATTCTGTAACTCACTTTTCGAACTCACACAGCGGTTTTCGCATCAGCGGTCGCTCTCAAATCAGTCGTGAAGCAGTCATTTTATGATTTGGCATTCTAATAAACAATAAACCACAAGCTCCCACCTTTTCAGAATTCCAAATCATAAAATGACTGCTTCACGACTGATTTGAGAGCGACCGCTGATGCGAAAACCGCTGTGTGAGTTTGATAAGTGAGTTACAGAATCGCAGGGCTGAGCCGTGATTCGACTCATTGAATTACATTAGGTTAGGTTTTTTTTTATTCTAAGTGGCGTTTTGTGTATCAATAATTTTACACAGAAGGATAAAGGGGTATGGTTAGGCTGAAGCCAAAAATGTGTAACTTCCTTAATTCATTTCACAAATGTTTTAATTAATTTCTATGGGTCAAATGAGCCTGCGCCATAACAATATTGCATGGTACACCATTGCCGAGTGATGAAAATATGTAGAAAATAAATTGGAGTTGTTTACTTCTTGAAATCACACTAGGTAACTTTAATTTAATTTAAGAATCTTCTTCTTCAGCAATTCTCTTCTAACCATATAATAAGCTACTTATCATAATTCTGATAATCCTTAAGATTTTACATTATTATTATTTGTTTAGATATTGCTTTAGCATTGTATTTGAATTCTCTAAACTTTTAATTAAATTGTTTGTTAGTTTACTTCTTTCCCTTTATGATATGTAGGTATTTCGTTTTCCCTCCTACAAGGTTTATTGGAAGAATGGTCTCCCGTTGTCTAATAATGTTCCTGTTTTATATGTGTCGTTAAGGTAACGAAGTGTAAATAAATAAAAAGTAATCTTGGGCCTCAGATTCCTTAACAGATAAGTAGGTTCATAAACGGGCGGTAAACTTCTAGTTGGGACACAAAAACTTCAGAATCGCTGTCGCTATATAATCAGGGTTCCTACCGCTGAAATCGTGATACTTGGCGATTTTAACGCCCACCATGCCGATTGGCTCGGCTCAGAAACCACCGATCATGCGGGAAGATCCTTTCACGACTTTGCTTTGGCTTACGACTTGACGCAAATGGTCCCTGCGATTACGCGAATACCAGATGTGGATGGTCATAAACCCTCTTTGTTGGACCTTCTGCTGACTTCACATCCGGAGAACTACCAAGTCTCTGTTGAACCGCCATTGGGTTCATCAGATCATTGTGTGGTCCGGAGCATTGTGCCGTTCACGCGCCCTCTTCGGCCTAGCTTCACGGGCTGTCGCCGCGTGTGGCACTATAAGTCAGCAGATTGGGATGGGATGCGGTCTTTTTTTTGCGTCCTACCCTTGGGAGCCCATTTGCTTTTCGTCGAGTACTCCAGATGCCGTCGCTGACTCTGTCGCCGAGGTGGTCCTGCAGGGTATGGAACTCTTTATTCCATTCTCTGCGGTGCCGGTCGGTGGCAAGTCCCAGCCTTGGTTTAGGCGTTCTTGCAAAGCGGCTTTGCGCCGTAAGCGTGAATGCTTTAAAGCCTGGGCAGAAGCGGTGACATCCTGTGATGTGACTATCGGCGAACGTAAAAAAGCATACAATTCAGCCTCCAGGTCCTTCAAGCGAGAAATCGCTAAAGCAAAGTCAGAACACATTGCCAGATTTGGTGAGAAATTGGCCCACCTCCCTTCGGGAACTCGAGCTCCCTGTCCAAGGGAATTTCTGTCTGCCCTCAATTCCACCACTGCATAGGGAGGATGACTCACTGGCCCATACCGCGAAAGAGAAGGCCGATCTTCTAGGCTGTCTCTTTGCGTCGAACTCCACTTTGGATGATCAAGGGAAGGAACCACCGACATTATTGCGGTGTGATACTACGATGCCCGAAGTTATATTCCGGCAACGTGCTATCCGTAAAGCTTTGTCTTCCTTGGACATCCATAAGTCGAGCGGGCCCGATGGCATCCCTCCAATTGTGCTGCGTACTTGTGCTCCTGAGTTGGCTCCGGTCCTAACGCGCCTTTTCCGGTACCTTTACACGCTCGGCACTGTTCCGAAGTGCTGGAAGATCGCTTCGATACATCCGATCCCTAAAAAAGGCGATCGCTCTGATCCGTCCAACTATCGCCCAATAGCTATAACCTCCTTGTTCTCCAAAATAATGGAAACCATTATTAACAGCCAGCTCCTGAGGTATCTAGAGGGCCACCAGCTGATTAGCGATTCTCAGTACGGCTTTCGTCGTGGTCGCTCAGCTGGTGACCTCCTTGTATACCTTACACATAGGTGGGCAGAGGCAATTGAGTCCAAGGGGGAGGCGCTGGCGGTAAGTTTGGACATAGCGAAAGCCTTCGATCGGGTGTGGCACAGAGCACTGCTCTCGAAGCTTCCAGCCTACGGGCTCCCTGAGAAATTATGCAACTGGATTTCCAGTTTTCTCGCTGATCGGAGCATCAAAGTCGTCATCGACGGAGCATGCTCCGACCTGAAACCTGTGAATGCTGGTGTCCCACAAGGCTGTGTCCTATCCCCGACCCTGTTTATTCTGCATATCAATGATATGTTGCAGCTTAGCAACATTCATTGCTATGCGGACGACAGCACTGGGGATACTTTTTACACTGGCCGGGCAGGTATTTCTCGGGCTGTTGTCGATGAGTACCGGAACAAACTTGTGTCTGAAGTCGAAACTCTTCTACGTGGAGTCTCGGACTGGGGTAGACTAAATCTAGTCCAATTTAACCCCAAGAAGACACAAGTATGCGCGTTTTCCGCTAAAAAAACTCCCTTTGTCGCTACTCCCCTTTTTGAAGACACTCTCCTTAAAGCCTCAGCTAGCATCGGAATACTGGGCGTTGACATATCGAATAACGTTCAGTTTCGCGGTCATCTGGAAGGAAAGGCTAAATTAGCCTCCAAAAAGCTTTGTGTGCTCAGCAAGGCGAGACGGTACTTCACTCCGGGCCACCGCTTGCAACTATATAAAGCGCAAATTCGGCCCCATATGGAGTACTGCTCTCACCTCTGGGCGGGAGCTCCCCAGTACCAGCTCCTTCCACTTGACCGTATTCAACGAAGAGCGGTTCGAATCGTCGACGACCAGTCACTTTCCGTGCGGCTTGATCCCTTGGCGCTGCGTAGAGATGTGGGATCTCTCTGCATCTTCTACCGCATTTACCATGGAGAGTGTTCAGAGGAGTTGTTCGGTCTAATACCTGCAGCTGAGTTTCATCATCGGACGTCAAGGCAAAATACAAAATACCATCCGTATCACCTCGACGTCCGTCGTTCCACAACAGAGCGTTTTCTAAGGCAGTTTTTGCCGCGCACCACCACTATGTGGAACCAGCTGCCCACAGAAGTATTTCCGAACCAATTCGACTTAGGGTCCTTCAAGAAAAGAGCGTACCAATTCTTGAAAGGCCGGCAACGCACTTGCGAGCCTTCTGGCATTGTGAGTGTCCATGGACGGCGGTATCACATAACATCAGGTGAGCCTCCTGCCCGTTTGCCTCCTATCACAAAAAAAAAAAAAATAGAGTGTCGCCGATGTGCCACGACGTCGATTTCTTGAGTTGTTGGTTCTCCCATGTTACCTACTGTATGCGTGTTAATTGCTATGAGAAAAATGCATTAGTACACAGCTGGGATTTGAAACTAACGAACTCTGGGATTTTGCATTTTTATTGTTTGACAGTAAAGTTGTTTGACAGTAAAGCTGTTTGTAAAGAAATCTAATAGTAGAATCATGACGAACATTAGTAACTGAGATTCAGCTTTCTGTTCGACACTTCTAATGCGTTAACCAGTTTTCAAGCTTTTACGATACAAATATATTATTATTTCAATTAAATCTTTAATGCTTTTCATTATATGGAAAACTTATTTTAATACTATTCCCTCTCTTCAGTCGATATCTCATGTCTGATCGTGGTCAGGCAGGAAACATCTGGAGCCGACTATCTGTTTCCATCGGTTTCTGCGCCTCTCTTATAACAGTGATTAGTTTTAAGGACGAAGAGTCTTTCACTTGATTGGTCCATCTGGTTGGTGACCGGGCACCTGATCTTTTGCCTACTGTGTTACCAACTACAATCAGTTTCTCCAAATTAGTATTATTTAAGCTAGACTATTCATTTTTTATACGACAGTGCCATTAAATTGTAAATGGGTGTCATACAATATATATATATGTTACTGTAAAAGCTCGAACTACGGATAATCTTAAGATTTAAGTGTAAGTCTTAAGATTTACCGACATGAGTTGGTAAATGTAAGTATTTCTGAAAATACGACGATTTTTTCGAGCTTTTACCATTCGAATTCAGTATAGGCTAGGTTTTACCACTGTCAGCTGCTAGATGTTGGTTTTAGGAATAAAACAATGAGTAATTCTTAATTATTTACTTTAATGAACTATTAGACAAAACAGGTACATAGTATTATAAAGGTATCATATGATAGTAATAAGTACAAACTAATACCAGCTTATTTAAATTATTTTGAAAAAAAAAACACATAACGTATATCTCTGAATATCTCAATCTCTATCATATCTATTTAACTGAATCAGTAGTTCTCTATTTGGAATTTAACAACGAAATATAAACATAATGCTTACATAAGCTAGTCTAACTTAATAATTATTTTTCTTATTATTTGGTTTAGAAGTAAAAAAAGACAATCAAATGTAATTTTACAGCAACATATACATAATAAAGTATTCGCAGACGAAGTAGTGAGCCACCGCTAGGGCCACAACGATAATAGTGACCACAATTTTGTCGTTGATTAGTATGCAAATTTTTATAGCAAAATTTCCATTAACTTACAGTTATACTTCATTATTCTAAAAACTAATCTTGTCCAACGTGCTATAACAAAAGTGATAAAATATAATTGTCTAGTTTTAACACAAGATGGCGCTGTACAAATTGCTTAAGATAACCAAACTATAATTACAACAGGAAATTATTAGACATTAAGCTTTATCAGGACATTTATATAAAAGCCCCAACAAATTAACTATCTTTGTCGTAAAGTTTGAATAATCATTTTGACACAAATTTAAGGAGGTATGCACTTTGTGCTTCCGTGCGTTTAAATAATTATTTTAAAGTTAATAATAATTAAAATTTAAAATGCCCTAGCTTGATAGGTATTGAATTGAATTTGATGTATGTTCGACGAGTTTTAAAAACCAAGTTTTTTTTAAATTCTCGTGGCAATTATTATTATCTATTCACGATATTGTGAACTCTAAAAATCCCTACCACATTCACAATTTTGATAAATTATAATCGATGCAGAGAGGCAAATGAAGGAGGCCTACGTAAAGAATTGGACAAAACAAAGAGGCTAATGATGATGATAAATTGACGATAAACCATCGTAATATGGCGATGGAATGAATCTCACGTCCCGATTGGTTGAAGCTTATTGAAGAAGCTTTTTTGTAAACTTATGTACAAAATTCTCCCTTACCCTGCGCCTATTATAGTGACTGATATCTTTACATCTATCAGTAAAAATATAATATATGTTGCTAGCTCAAAACTCAAAGACGGCTGGACTAATGCGGGTAGTTTTTTTTTCCTTGAACTCTGATGAGTTTTAATTAGTACAAGTTAGTTTTTTAGTCCGGAAAAACAAACAGTAGGTACACACATAAACATTAAAACTATAAAAAATCAGTGGTGCTACAACCTTTTAAAGTCTGGGCTTCAGATTTCTATATAAAGTAGTATTATTTCATGATCATATTTTGTTAATTGACAAGTAGGTGACCAGCCTTTGCCTGATACTCGCCGAGTTCTTGGGTCTGAGGCAAGATGGTTTCCTCAGAATTTTCCTTCGTTCGAGCGAATAAAATGCCCGTATAGAAAGAAAGTCTATTGGTGCCTGGGATCGAACCTACCTCAGGGATGAGAGTCGCACTTTCTAGTAAGACATAAAGGCAACATAATTTGCATGTCACAATTCATTGGTATCGAACGTTTAGCTACTGAACTAGCCGAGTACGTAGCTGACTGAGCCACAGCGGTTGCTAATGACTAGGAGCCATATAAAACAGCCGAGTACGTAGCTGACTGAGCCACAGCGGTTGCTAATGACTAGGAGCCATATAAAATAGCCGAGTACGTAGCTGACTGAGCCACGGCGGTTGCTAATGACTAGGAGCCATATAAAACAGCCGAGTACGTAGCTGACTGAGCCACAGCGGTTGCTAATGACTAGAGCCATAAACCGAGTACGTAGCTGACTGATCCACGGAGGTAGCTAATGACTAGGAGCCATATAAAATAGCCGAGTACCTACGTAGCTGACTGATCCACGGAGGTTGCTAATGACTAGGAGCCATATAAAATATGGTTATCCTAATAAAGAGAAGCATGCAATCAGCATGTTAATGCTACACGTTGAGGCAAACATTGAATATTGATCGGTACATTATGATAATGTGGAAGCCGATCAGCGGCGTCCGCGCAGAGCGGGTTTTACTATTTATTTTATATAAGTTTTTATTACTTACGGTAATGGCTTTTAAAATACGCTTTGAATTAATCATTTGACCGTTTTATAGTTGATTGGCTTGAAAGGTTTTAGATTCTTAAAATATATATATAATATATGCGTTTTTTGACAAACTGGAATATAGGTTTAAAGAAGTGTATTCTCATTATAAACAAAAACATACTTTTCACTTACATGAAAAATAAATTATATATTTAATAACATGAAAAAATTAAATTTGCAGTGCATTATTTACCAAAAAACTTTTTTTTTCAATTTACTTTTTCCTCTTCCCTTATACGGAAGAAACTCTACTATTTATATTATTATATTAGACATGTATCTACTTTAATTTTCTGGGACTATATTTAATGGGATGGGACATGTGCACCGAATTCACAACCTGGTGGCAAGAGAAAACCCAGTAGACCGAGGCTGCGTTGGTAGATGGAGTTGCAAGGACCTCGAAACAATGGGGGTTCGAAGTTGGACGCGCAAAGCACTGGATAGATGCGAAGGCAAAATATACTACTTGAGGAAGCTAAAGCCTACAAGGGGCTGCTGATGACGGATGCTGAAACACCTGGCTGCAAATCTATTTCATTTTCATTTCTTTCTTAAAGTTGCTGAACTTTCCGTTCGCATAGATCCTTGAGGTATATTCTGTGTGCGGGGGATCATTAACTGGAGCAATGAAGATTTTTTAAGAGCCACGTTTGTTTTCTGCTCTAGTTCGTAAATCCGGACAGTCCAGCAGCATAAACATCGTTATCGAAACATTTGTCTCACGTGTTACATTAGTGTTACACTTAGCTTAAGTCTCGACTCTGAGAAAAGCATTTTTAATGAAATACTACATTCAAAAATTCATAATAATAATCAGTCTTATACTGTGTTAACTATGGCTCTGAACGATTTACAGTGAAAGTGAATAAGGCGAGTTCATAAATGATTTATTTAATTTAAAAAATGCTTAGTGCTGCAGACAAATGGTAATACGGTAACTGTCATTATGGAAATAATTACATTATAATTCCGCATGCATTTGATCATTTTCTGCTCATGTCGAACTCCACGTGGATTTAATATGTAACTAATAGGGGTAATACTGCCACAGAATTATTATTAAACCCACTTTAATACAATTAGAAATAAGGTTACAACTTCGTAGTATCATATTTTCTTGTTTCATCATTTGATATTATACGAGTATATATAATTTGTGAGTTTTTTTTCTATTCCTTTATAAATGCCACACTGTAAAGTTTGAATCATCTCTTACTTTCAAAGTAAGAAAATTTCATATGTCATAAAAAAAATTTGATGGCAAAGAAATCTGTACAAAATTATGAATTGTAAAGTTTTAATATGTCGATAAGAGAGATAGATCAGAATTTAAGGTTTTACTGAAGCTGTTATAATTAAACAATTATATTTATATTAAAGTTGAAATATTTTTCTATATGAAATTTTTATAAACTCTATTTTTTTTGTATTACAAGTATGTTACTAAGGCAACTTCTTGTTTGTCAGTATATACATACTTAACACCAAACACATAAAAAATCAACGAATTAAGGTTTTAATAAATATATTCTAGGACTTATTTCACATACAATGTACAACCAGGGGGCATAGCTAGTCAATTAATAAAGACATTATATTCAACAGTGGTAGCTTGATTGACAGTTCTCTATCGGTTGACGCGTCCGCCATTGTATGGTAATGCAAGTGATATTATGGCTGACATATAGTCTAGAATATATTATACACGAATTCGTTTAGACTTTAAGTAAAATCATATAACATAGAGCTTTAATTTAAAAACGTGGCGCTACAATCATTGGTCCAAAAAAGAGCGTTTTAGCGAAATATATGATATACACTTTTTCGGATATGTTTTCTTGATAAATACCTAGTCATTTTTCTATGCGTGCCGTAAATTTTCCGCTAGAAAAACACCCTTTGTCGCTACTACTCTTTTCGGAGACACTCTTCATAAAGCCACAGCCAGCGTTGGAATACTTGGCGTTGACATATCGAACGACGTTCAGTTTCGCGGTCACCTGGAGGGAAAGGCTAAATTAGCTTCCAAGAAGCTTGGTGTGCTCTCTTAGTGGCGGTATCACTTAACATCAGGTCAAGCCTGCCCGTTTGCCCTCTGTTCTATATAAAAAAAAGCCCCAGTGGCTCACGTTGAGAAGTTGTCTATAGACTTACAGGTTGTGATAACTTGGTAAGCGCGATACAAAATGTGACAACATCGTACTAATTGCACAGACGGGCTTGGAACACATGACCTTAGAGTTAAGTGTACGCCTAGCTAGGTTAACCACTTTTAATAGCATAACGCTTTAAATTTAAAATCTTGAAAGGTTGCAATTGCTTAAGTTACACGACTGAAGATACCGGCGCCGGTACCTTCGAGCGACGTTTTTGTATGCGATTTTTTTTATGTTATAGGAGGCAGGAGGTTCACCTGATGTTAAGTGATACCGCCGCCCATGGATACTCACATTGCCAGAGGGCTCGCAAGTGCGTTGCCGGCCTTTTAAGAATTGGTACGCTAAATCGAATTGATTCGGAAATACTTCAGTGGGTTCTACAGAGTGGTGCTGCGCAGTAAAAATTGCATTAAGAAACGCTCAGTTGTGTGTTTATATTATCGGACATCAAGGCTGCCTTGACCCTCGATAATTTCGACATACCTCTCTCAATGGATGACTGGGACCTAAGTCGGGATACTATCGCTATATATCAGGGCCAAAACCAAAATTGTATGGGTGTAATTAAATTGTTAAGGCTATTATCAGCAGACTGACTCTTGTTGGTACGGCTATAACGTAATAAAACGTACCTAATGTTCTTACACGCACTCGGCAATTTCTTAAAGGTTTCCAACGTTAGGGTGTAACCGCAAACAACCTCAACTAGGAAAAGTGCAGCTATTAACTATTTAGTGCTTCATAGTCGACAACTATGGTTAGAGTAACAGGTTGAGACATACAGTACACTAATACTATTTTTAGTTATATTGAAATGTTCAATGATAACTATGGGCCTGGGTAGCGTCTTGCTTTATCACCAATTAATTAATACTGTTCTTAATAATTATTCTTATTTTTAACTTTTATTTTATTTACTATACACCTATACACAAGACTTCATGACGTACACTGCTATCGTATTGTAAATGTAAATTTACAATTAATTTAACTACTTTCTGACAATTCATAAGTGTACTTGTTTACCTACATGAATAAAGATATTTTGAGTTTGTTTGAGTTTTTTATCTTAAAATAAGTATTATTACATTCCTTTTTTGCAACTGAGGCGTAAACTAGCTGCTGGGTCTCTGGCAGAATGGCCAGCGCTGTGGAACATTCTGCTCCTCAGCAAAATGCTGAGCCAGCGCCAATTACAGCCACAGCACACACGCATAACACACTTGAAAGATAAAACACATTTTTTAATAATGCTGAATGAGTTTCATGTAGGTTTTATATCTGTTTCAGCTATCATTATTTATCATCTGACTTCTTCTGACAAATTATGTTGGATTTTCTAATTCAGTGGTTTTACATTGCAAATAAATCCAGTGCATCAATGTAACATATCTATCCTGGAAACCTATACCTGGTAAACTCAAAGAAGGTATGCTGGTAATTCTCCAGGCTATTAAAACATCACTATATATCATTTAAAAAATAGAATGAAAGTCCTTTTCCTCATTGTGTCACGAACATAAGATAACCACAAAAACTTGACCTCCGTGATGGAGTCATACACATAATCCCTCAGCTCACAGTTCGCTGGTGCCTGCCACAAATTGTGGACAATGCAACCACTGTCGTTTGTGGTTACCTTCCTGATGGGATTCACATGTCTTTACAAAGTTATGCTAAGAGCAAATTATCCCAACATTTTCCTGAAGATTGCTTTAAAATGTGAAATGTAAAAATTTATGCGAATCCAGTAGCAATACTAATAACTTTTCTCTCATGAAGATCCTTCCAATGTTTGCCTTACAGTCTAGTATTATTTCTTTTTTTTAAATCTATTTGTTTTTTTATTGAAATAAAAAAAACCTTATTTAAATTTACAGGATTTTGACAGAACTAAAACTTGCGATTGATCTTTATATCGAAATGCTGTTTCTATGTCATATTTTAGTTCTAACCTAAATGTTTCTTTAAGATCCTATGTAGTGTAAGGGCCTCATGTAGGCTTATCAAATATGGTTGGATTTGATTTATTAAAAGTAATATGTGATGTGAATGATTACAGTTGAATGTTAAGCTTTAGTTAAAGTCATACATTTCTTTTTTTTTTAATCTATTTGTTTTTTTATTGAAATAAAAAACACCTTATTTAAATTTACAAGATTTTGACAGAACTAAAACTTGCGATTGATCTTTATATCGAAATGCTGTTTCTATGTCATATTTTAGTTCAAACTTAAATGTTTCTTTAAGATCCTATGTAGTGTAAGGGCCTCATGTAGGCTTATCAAATATGGTTGGATTTGATTTATTAAAAGTAATATGTGATGTAATGATTACAGTTGAATGTTGCTTTAGTTAAAGTCATACATTTCTTTTTTTTTTAATCTATTTGTTTTTTTATTGAAATAAAAAACACCTTATTTAAATTTACAAGATTTTGACAGAACTAAAACTTGCGATTGATCTTTATATCGAAATGCTGTTTCTATGTCATATTTTAGTTCAAACTTAAATGTTTCTTTAAGATCCTATGTAGTGTAAGGGCCTCATGTAGGCTTATCAAATATGGTTGGATTTGATTTATTAAAAGTAATATGTGATGTGAATGCTTACAGTTGAATGTTAAGCTTTAGTTAAAGTCATACATTTCAATATTGACTTTTTTAAATACGCTTTTAAATAAAAATACAATTGTATTTTTTGTAGACAATATACTGCAGCCCTCAATTCAGTCGGCAGATTGGATTTCAAATGATTTCCAAAATATGCGGTTAACGAAGGAATGTATAAAAAAATAAATTTAAATGTCGCTTGAGTTATAATGGTCATGGTACCAGATTTTCTATAATAATTGATAATCACGTATGCTATACGTGATATACGTGATAGAAAGCCTCTCTTAAGTCATCTATAAAAAACTTCGAACCTGTGGAGCACCAACCGCAATGAGTGCGTGATAATAATAGTAAACGCAATTAGATTCCAATAAAACCAGTGTTAAATAAATTAAATTTAAAATTACCTTTGATTAGTCCTCGTTAGATGCAAGCGACGATACAGATAAAATAAATAGCATGACTAAACTGTATTTTGTACGGTAAGGCTGTTTCTTAACGTAGCGACTTTAAGTTATACTTTAAACGCCGCAATCGCAAATAAGGCGTAATTTTTGGTGTATAAAGTTTACAATATTCATTTTGTCTGAAACCCACTCCGATAGTAGTGGTAATAAGAAGAGATCTCTCTGAAAAAATAAAAGTTATTAATAATCTTATATTAAATGTTTGGTGTACAAAATATTGGTTTTAATCCCGGTTTTTCAAAAACAGTTAGTCCCGAACTCATTTTTTCATTCACAATATTTGACTTAATTTATTTAATTATGCATTTAAGTGATCAAAATCCTCTTTATATAACCAGTTAGACTATATCTTAATATATATAAATTACGTATCACGTTGTTTGTCCGCTATGGACTCCTAAACTACCGAACCGATAATTTGCACACCGTGTGCAGTTTGATCTTACTTAAAAGATAGGATACCTCACATCTCAATTTATACCCGCAATATTATTTTATTGCAAATAGTTGTTTATTATTTGATACAATTCTAACAGATGGTGCTGTGTTAAAAGTACCATCGTTTCACATAAGCTATCGACCTTTCACATAAGTTCACCTACCGTTTCCCTTGAATTGTTTACTACTATGTGATATAACAAAAACCTTAGCCACAGCAACGCTTGACGGGTCTGCTAGTATTCTTTAATTAATAAAAAATAAAATAAATAAGTTTCAAAATGTATATTCATTCACGTTCATTATTTGTATTAACAAACAAGCGCCCTGTGCCCCATACGCCTTATCCATAACAAAACGTAGAAACGCAACTGCTATACAAATTAGAAATAAATTAGTTAAAAGCATTGTAACATGTACTTTCAAAGTAGGCTTTATGTCTATTGTGATAGGTTTCAAATTAGTTCCCACTTCAAATGCATTAGAATAATTGCAATGAGCGTGTTATTAAAAAAACATAAGTCAAACTAATTAGTTAAGAGAAACGTTGTGAATAGAATGGTCGATACTGGAGCCTAAGGCTGACAGTTTCGAGTTCTGTTTCAATTCGAATTCCGTCGATCATAACGGAAAATTAATGGAATTTATATAGAATTTACAAATTTATCAATTATTGTCTCTATAGAAGAAAAAAAACGAACTGTACGGAGTACTTATAAAAAACTTTACATTCATTATTAAAACAACCAAAATGGATTTTCTTTTAGAGAATAATTTTTAATTAAAAATTCGAGTCAAAACTAACAAGGTTGGGAGCACATTTTATATTAAAGGCAAATAAGAAGAAATTTCTAAAAATGAGTATTCTACTATATTTAAGACTACTACTTAAAATCGAATCGATATTCACCTCAAGTTGGCAATATATAGATCTGTACATCAAGCTCGACATCCTTGGCGCGGGCCTGCGTAAGCGCATTTTCACCTCATTAAAATCTATTCTTCATAATTAGTGGCAAATCGGCACGTATTACTTGTTTCTAATATCAATATTTGAATTGTTCTATAACATATTATTAATAGTAATATTAATATAAATAATTTTTGTGTGTAAATGTGTGTGTGTATGTAATTTAACTAAATACCTTTTTATAAGGTCCTGAAAGGCAATGCAAAAACTAAAAGCACTTCACGTGAAATCATGGAAAAAACTGGCCTCTAGTCAACACTAGTATTAAATATATTTTTACCGATTAAAACTCAAATCGATGAAACAACCGCTAGATTTGCAATAAGTGGTATATAAAACACTGGTTAAGTGCTAATTATTTCGAAATCTTTAATGCCCATGGTCAATATTAATTATAAATGTAATTATCTGTTAAACGTTATTAATTAAAACTTCGTGACCGGCGTGTGGCGTTGACAAGCGCAGATAAAACATGGCGGCGGTCATATTAATCATGTAGTATTTTTAAAAACACTAGCACTGTTTTATTTATCTTATTTGGTTTTACTTCAGATTATTTCTACAGATATAAAATAATCGTAATCAGTACAGAAATTCATTTAGCTTTTCGAACGCTATTTACGTACTCAGGTATATTAAAAGTAACAAGTTATTAGTTGTCGAAAAGTTCAGGCCGAAATTAGAAATCTAGAGGCTTTGGGATAACAAAGGAGTGAACGCCCCAAATAAAATGAAAAAAAAAAATAAATCCAGTCAAGTTTTGATTCAATAGTTTATTGTGAAACCAAGTAGAATCTTTTAGTGTTTAATCAACAAAAAAATATATCTAAAGAAAGTTGTTTGCTAGTGTTTCCTAGTCGGAATTTAAAACATTTCTTTTTCCGGAGTCTCTTTTGTGGAGGCCCCGAGGCTTAGCCCCGGTTACTTCCCCTAAATCCGGGACCCAGCAAAGTTCTACCTTTGCATGATTAAGGACATATCAGTATTTTAAGAAGTGGTTGGTTTTAAGCAATGCTGGCCTAATGGTTTCATCGTGCGACTCATTCATGGGGTTGTAGATTCTATCCCTGGCTGTCCAATGGACTTTTTGTCAAACACTTACTCATACGGCGAAGGAAAACATCATGAGGAAACCGGCAGGTCTTAGACCCAAAAAGGCAACGGCGTGTCAGGCACAAAAGGTTGGTCACCACTTGCCTATTAGAAATTATTACGGAAGAGATAGATAAATCTGAGACGTAGACCTTATACGGTATTGGTATATATAACATCATATCCTTGGATAAGCTATAAATTAAAATAAGATATATAAATAAATTCGAGATCCGTAATGATCTACTAGTATAGGCTTTAGACGGATTTCCTAAAGCATAGCATAGAACTCATTTTAAATGACCCGTTCCAGCTTCCATAAATATAGAAAGGTACCTGATACCTTAAATCATTCCTATATAAATGAGGCTAGATCAAATCGATACAGGCTGGTTCGATACTCGATAGCTGAGAATCGATTCTCTGATCGACATTTCCTTATCCATGCAAATCACTCTTTTCTCGAATATGGTTGTAATGTCCCGTAGTCACGGAAATTGCTCCGACCTTATCTTTGCAATTTGTTGCTGATTGTGCTTTCTGTTGTTCAAAGGGAAAATTCTCGTGTAAGGAGAGCACCGTATGAGCTGTTTGAAAAAAAATCAGTGGCGCTACTGGGCCTCAGATTTCTCTGGTTGTGATAGATCTGTTTCATGATCTTTTGGTCTAAGGCAAGCCGGTTTCCTCGCGATGTTTTCCTTCATAAAGTGCACAGCCGGAGATCGAACCCACGACCTCAGAGATGAGAGTCGCACGCTGAAGCCATTAGGCCAACACTGCTCGTATATATAGGCTGTTTGAAGGTTAATTAATATTTCATCATCAAACAATTCCTATTAGTAATATTTGTGTGGATTTATGGTTAGAGCGGCGAACAAATTTAATGACTTAACGATTGACATTTAATTAATTGATGCGTTCGCTGAGAGTGAGAGGACAGCAAGGAAAGCTTTGACACAAAATTATTTCAACCATGATTAGTGAAAAACATTGATAACCTTTCATTGTCAACTAATTAAAGTCTGTTTTTTCTTTTTTGTTTTACACTAAAAATATTTGGCATGTTTACCTTCTTGTTTTATGAATAAAAATAAAAAAAACTATATGTGAAGATTTGTAATTGGCCCACAATGTCTATATATATATATATTATATGTATACATCTATTTCTGTATTGTGCTGTGAATCTTCTGAATAAATAAATAAATAAATTATTAACACAACCTGATTCCGTCATCTTCTTTCAAACATCTTCTTGAAGCACGCCGGAGTTTTACCGCTTCGTTGTTGACATCCCCACGATTTGGATTTTCGTTTCTTGTAAAAACAGCAATGGAGTGGAACTGCCTGACTCCAATCTGCCCTAGACAGTTACGAGTACATAGGCATTTCTTGGACTGCAATGGGCCGCATCATCAGGTGGGATTGTGGCCAAATGTCTGCTTAGTTCTGGAGAAAAAAAAACAACACACCTAGAAATTTTGCAAGCTTTTCTTCGACTATTAATTCAATTTATAATATAAATTGTAGTGGTGTCTAACGAAGGAATAAATACTATTAATATAACAAAAAACAATAACTAACCTTAAAATATAATAAGTAAAATATATTATTAAAAGGAGTCCCTTTGCAAAGTTCCGAAGATACTGGCAGCGTTCCCCCTTTGAATAGCTAGACTAATTCTTTGTCTTAGGTAGCTGCCAGCTCTTCGGTCTCCTGTGGTGTCGACTAACCTTTTTGCTATTCCCTTAAATAACTTCAATATTAATATATGCTACTCAATGACAAAATAGTCGTGAAATAAGAAGTATAGAAAAAGCTAGCAACCGATTACCAAGTTTAATTAAAATCGTTAAGTTCTCTTCTATCGGAACTTTGGAAGTAACGGTCGCAAGTACGTTTCTTATACATTATTATAATGTAATTAAAATGAATGCACTGGTGCCTTTAAATCACCAATTACAGGCTGTTTTAAAACATCGTCCTCTTATCGACTGTATATCTGAATGTAAGTATATAAAAAAATTATGTCACCCTTTCAACGTTTCCTTTGGTATGATTATATCTTAATGAGACATGTGTTCGTAATTTCAGTTAAAGGACGAAAATGTGAATTAATTTAGCAAACTCGTTTGGAATGTGGAAAGTACAATTTTAAAGGGTGCTAAACGACCAAGCTGATGTAATATATCGAAGTCGTAAATATTTATTTATTTCTTCACAAAAATATATTATCCTTACAGCCCTGCGATTCTGTAACTCACTTTTCGAACTCACACAGCGGTTTTCGCATCGGCGGTCGCTCTCAAATCAGTCGTGAAGCAGTCATTTTATGATTTGGCATTCTGAAAAGGTGGGAGCTTGTAGTTTATTGTTTATAGTTACAGAAACCGCTGTGTGAGTTCGAAAAGTGAGTTACAGAATCGCAGGGCAGTACTAAGCCAATACGATTGAATATACAAACAAGTCAAACGGGGCACTTAAAATTTAGTTCTCAAATACTTGCAAGTCCGTTGCCGACCTTTGCACATGAGACTCTTTTTCGACCGGTCTCCGCGTTTGATCCGTGAAATAGTTATTTTGGTCAGCCCCAGCAGTTGCCAATATTGATGCAAGTTCTTTTCGGCTGATTCTGCGAGGCCGTCATGCGGCGGAGGCGGAGACGGCCAGAGAGGTCAATCCCGCAGCACATCTGTGTCGCCATAGGATACCACTGCAACGACGTTCCACCGTGCAACGCGTTGTGTAATCCTGGGCACGCAGACGGGGAAACTGAGGTTCATGCGTCTAAAAGAAGTTCTTTTCGGCTGCCCGAAGAATTCATCATTTTTATTCTATATAATAATTGTACAACTTAGATGTGAAAATAAAGGCGTCGCTATTATTGTTTAAGTTTTTCAAGTATTCTATGTTGACGTAAAGAAAATTGGGGAAATCGGGTAAATCGTAAAAGCCTTAGATTGTATAAATGTAGCGTCAATGTTCGTAGACTGGACAATATGAAGTTTAAAAATATAAGCAAGATTGAACCCAATCTGATCTGTTACATAGTATTATGTTATTTCAAAGTTATGTCATAAACTCGTTATTAAACATAAAAATTTATATTTTATTTACATTTTATATTATCAGTTTCAATCTCTCTACATAAGTATTTTAATATGTGTTAATAGAGAAAGATCTTTTATTTATGGACGCAATGATTTCCTAAAATTTTCCGATCCAGCGCAAACCAGCTAGCAAAGTTAACAACCAAGATTCTTAACTGTGCGTTGCGAGTCTCCAAGCAAGTCCAAGCAATATAAAGTATATTAAGTACTTTAAGTATACTGTCAAAATCTGTTATAACGACATCGAAGGGACTACTTATATTTGGTCGCCAACGACAGCCATGACGTTGTTATTAAGTACCTAATACAATAGAATAGAATTTAGACATTTGAAGGTACATAAAGTCCCAACAAGCTGAAAATCAGTAAAATTGTGCAAATTATAAATAATATTAAAAGTTCCCCATCATGTCGTGTATGGAAAATATTTTATTCAATGTCAAATGTCAAAAAGTTTTTTGCAATTTTCAGCAAAACGGTATGTTTTATCATAACTTTTAAGAACTTTTAAATATTATTTAAAATTATGTTTTGAACAATTTTACTGATTTTCAGCTTGTTGGGACTTTGTTTACTCCCATTTTTTGGTCTAGATTGACCGGACTGATTTTGGTCAATATAACCGGTATGTTGTTTACCGATGTTGTCGTAAACGGTTTTGACTGTAATTTCACATATAAACGTTACAATGCATGTATTAAATAAGTTCTGATGTTAAAATACGCGGACAACATCGCTGGCACCAGCTAAATTAAAATCGTGATAAAAAAGTGTAACTAGCATTTTCAATTGTATGTGACCTAATTTAATTGCAACATTGTTACTCCTTCTTAAAACTTGACAAGACCTTTGATGGTATTGTAATAGGGTTGATTTTTGCTTGTATATAAATTGTGATGATTTATTACGCTCGGTTAACTTAATGAATTTTGTGTACAAGTTAAAAATGTTCTATAATTATAGGTGCTGAATAAGGGTGGAGTAGCGAATATGTAACAGGTAATAATTTATATTTTTTACTATACGAAATTATGACTAATTCGTTTAATTTAAATTTAATAATCGTTTATTTTTTATTTGAATTAAAGTGTTAGGCTAATGGCTAACCGTGTGTTTTAACCGTGGGTTAAATTAAAAAGAAATACGTACAGTAATGGAAAATAAGTTATAAGACATCCGTCGTTCTACAACTGCGCGTTTTAAAAGCAGTTTGTTACGCGCACTACCACTATGTGGAACCAGCTGCCTACTGAAGTATTTCCAAAGCATTTCGACTTAAGAAACAGCGTACCAATTGGTACAAGGTAATAGGCTGGCTACGCCCTCGCGAGCCTCCTGACATTGATAGTGTCAATGGGCGGCGGTATCACTTAACATCAGGGGAAAAAGAAAAAAAATACATTTATCAAAATCTCTTCAGATATTTCACCAATACTTGACGTATACGACATTTATTTTACCAATTGGTCCAAGGTAAAAGGCCGGCTACGCCCTCGCGAGCCTCCTGACATTGATAGTGTCAATGGTCGGCGGTATCACATAACATCAGGGGAAAAAGAAAAAAAATACATTTATCAAAATCTCTTTTCACCAATACTTAACTTATACAACATTTATTTTCTTACATATTTTTTATTATCGCGAGTCGGTATCTTTTCTTAGATGTGGTAATTTTAAAACTATGCCCGACATAACCGTATTTAGTTCACGAGAAAATACCAACGTTTTTACAATTAATTTATTGTGTGAACGAATAACAATTTATAAATCATTACAGCTAGTGCAATGAGTTATGCTTTGTTGCTTTTGTTATACGTTATACGTACACGTTGTAGCTTATAGGTGGTAGTTAGTTCGCATGAATACTTGTAAAGGAAAGGAACTGGACACTATCCCACTAAAGTCGACATCTTGGCCTTTACATATACATTTATTAGATACATCTTGAATCTTCATGTTATGTTCTAAAGGTGGGAACTGACCAAAGTTACGAGGTGTAATGTAGCATTCGCATCGAGCGTGTTATGCATCAAGCATGTTACGCTGTGTTTTAAAATCGGCGTAACATGCTCATCAAAACTCTGTGCTCCGCTTTCGCCGCTAGTGTTCACGAGATGGCCGACAGCGGGGACGTATCTTTGATTCTACTTAATTATTGTTTCATCCAAATTAAGAAGAAGAAAAAACGTTACTGGACATCAAACTTATTTAAAAACAACCAAATGATTACTGGACAGTATAAAAACTTTGTACGCATGCCTCCGAACAACTCGTGAATTTAATTGTTATAATGCTCTGGATGAGCTGGGTTCCACAACACTTCCTCTTCTTTTTTCTGTGTCCATATTTTAAGAAATAAATATGAGAGGAACGACGTGTGATTACTCGCGACGTGCGTGCGCTCGGGACGACTTGCGTCTGACCGAACCGCGTAACACTCAAAGGATTCGCCAAAAAACCGATAGCCTGCTGGAGCACTCAAACCGAGCTACGAGCGGCTCGTTGGTCGCTGGTTTTCCCGTAACACGACGTACTGACTGCACGAATGCTCGCTGTGTAACATGTTACATTACTCCTCGTAACGTTGGTCAGTTCCCTCCTTTATGTTTCGGATATAACAGAACAAACACTACTCATCCAGAGCTTAATATATTCAGTAGTGGGGCTAATCAATTAAAAATAAGGCATTCTTAAGTACCTATCATGTAGCTAATTCGCTATTTTACAATGTAATTATTAATATATAAAAATCTAAAGTTTGATACGTAAAATTTGATTTATTTTTACTATAATTGTCATGTATTTTAGAATAGATATCTTGTAACATATAATGTACATGAACTTTATTAGATAAATATTGTCTTCGGTTTAAGCGAGTATTAGAAACTTAGCAATTTTTTTTGTTAAACTATTAAATGAAAAAAAACATCATCCTTGTAAGCGTTACATTACTCGCCATGAAAGAGCAAGAAACCAGCTATGTTTAAATTTATAAAAGAACTTATAAGTTAAAGAGCGTGGCATTGCAGATGCTTTTTACCTCTATGCAAATGTCAAATATCATAAACAAGTCAATCTGACAATCACGCGCACGACACTGTCACCTGTCAATAACGGAATACAACAAAAAGTGGAATGATTTGGTTGCTCTAACATTTCTCAAGAGTTATAAAAAGTGCACCATTCTTGGAAGCTAGACTTATGCTAACTGCACGCCGGTAATTTTGCTGTCACACTATTGATATATTACCACATTTACTGTTTTTTTTAATCTGAGCGTTTTAAAGTATTACTTTTAAACCATTTAAATCTCTGATAAATAACGTTTTTGTATATAGAGTAATCCCACAGCTAACATACATATAAAATGAAACAGAAAACATAAGTCAAAAAAAGGAAAAAAAAAACATTTATTCATATAGGTAACAGAATGTACACTTATGAACGTCAAAAAAGAAATGTACATTAAATGCTTCTAATTTTACATTTACTGCCAGTTTTTAAGAACGGAAGAGAAGAACTGGCAATAAACGTAAAGTAATTACATTAATAGGCAAAAATAAAAGACAACTGAAATTTAACATTCGACAATTAATACTTAATATTTCAAAGAAAACTAAATTGTTACTGCTAAACAAAGTCAAAGTCCTCCTGCCTCTTCAAATATTTCCTCACATCCTCTTTAGTGAGGTGGAAAATATCAAAATCCTCATAATCAGTGTCATAGTTAAAATCCCGAAACATTGGCGAATTAGGCAATTAATTCGTGTTCGTACCAGGCACATGGAACAGTAGTATCTTGTCGCATATAGTGGAGGGATTCATAGAGAAATGAACGACAGCAAATTAGGGCTATCTATCCACCCATTAAGAATACTGTGCAAGCATAATAAGTCTTCTGATGAGTCTAAATTCAAATATTTGCAAGTATCTGCAACTATCGGAACTTTGATACTGTTTAAAACTAAGGAATTTCACTATTTTTTTTTATATTTTCGACAGCTGTTATATATTTTATATATTATGGAGATCAGATGAAACTTGCATACTCCAGCACCAGTCTGAGATAAACGCTTATGTCGTATCGTTCACCAAAGACTCGGAACTGGGCGTTTTCCACTGTAGGGTTTTTAAATCGTTAAAAAGTACTGTTGCTTATATAAGTATATAAAAATTGATAAGTTACTACCTTTTAAACGAATTCTTTAGCATAAAAACTATATAATTTTATATCATAAATATTACATATACAAGTAAATTTTGTTTTAGCAAGCCAATTAGTTATATTAATTGAACTATAATACTATAATATAACTACTGTTACTACATGATTTATTACTTATTGATAAATGTATAGAATAGTACTTATTTCTACTAAAACCCTGGATATATTTATTTATTTATCAATAAGGAAACATGACACATCACGAATACATATGTAAAAAAATATATATACAAGTTATAATAATAGAAGTGTCCTTAAATTGTTTCACAGATAAGAGTTTTTTAAAGTATGTAACACAACTTAAAAGAAAAGAAGATCGTCTTGTTTAGTAATTGTTTTGTTTAATATTTGTATTATCTGTTCGTGTCTGTCATGTTTGCCTACAAATGCTTGTCACGTTATAATTGTATATTCTGGTTCTTTAACCAATGTATCAGTGTGGGTTGGCAAGCTTTTATCAATAAAAAAATATAAACTGAAATTTATAGTACATTCACAAAAGACAAAATAACTACAGCAACGATTTTAAAAGGCGCTTAAAAACTACTGCTTTACTGGGTAAAGTAAAATAAAACATTTCCTATACAAAAATCATAGAGAGCAGTGTTGGCCTAGTGGTTTCAGCGTGCGACTCTCATCCCTGAGGTCGTAGGTTCGATCCCCGGCTGTGCACCAATGAACTTTCTTTCTATGTGCGCATTTAACATTCGCTCGAACGGTGAAGAAAACATCGTGAGGGTTTCCGACACGTCTTAGACCCAAAAAGTCGACGGCACACCGGCACAGGAGGCTGATCACCTCCTTGACTATTAGATTGAAAAAAAATGACCATGAAACAGATTCAGAGATCTGAGGCCCAGACCTACAGAGGTTGTAGCGCCACTGATATTATTATTAAACAAAAATCATAATAGGCAGTGGAAACACAGCCTTAGGCTATTGTACATGAATTATCCACTTTTCACAATAAATTATTACTGCGATCTATTGAAAAGATTGATGTGTGTCGGTTATTTGTAATTCATGGTTGATTTAATGGCGTCATGTGCCATATTTTAGTACATAATTGACTCAACACTATCATTATCTTATATATAGTGAGAAACTCAATTAATCCTGACATGTCGTTTTTCTTCGACAGCAACAGTCATTTTTATATTCGCACATATCCACGATTCTGGCCACACTTCATGGAATATTGGATAAATGTTTCAGGAGTTTCTTTGAGCATTGATGGCCTAGTGGCTTCAGCGTGCGTTCTTATCCCTGAGGACGTAGGTTCAATCCCCGGCTGTGCACCAATGACTTTTTTTCTTTGTGCGCCTTTATATTCGCTCGAACGGTGAAGGAAAACATTCTGAAGAAATCGGGTAGCCTAAGACCGTGTCGACAGCGTGTGTCAGGCACAGGAGGCTGAACACCAACTTGCCTATTAGATTGTGTGATTGACAAATGCTCATGAAACAAATACGATAAAAGTTAGCGCCACATGTGTTTATTTTATTTTTGTATGACAGAGACATTAGTTATTATCTTAATTAAAAATCGATAAATAAATCAAATACAGTACAGCCTATACATGTTTTAATCAATAAATTATAAATATATTAATTGCTGTTCCTTGCTCAGCTTTCTAGTTTAACACAGTGTCGCATGTAACTTGCGCGCTGACTAGAAAATCAATGTCCAATTGGAGGTACATATTTTAGACATCTATAGTTGTGGCAGTTGTAACATAATTAAAGAATTATATATAAATTTGACTTTCATTAAAATATCAATGGATCTGGTAGTAATAGAGCAGGTAATCCGGACGGGGTTACGCATATCATGACTCCTCCTGGGGCCTGGATTGGGTCTTTCTTTTTCACATTCTTTTTTGAAGTAAAACTTCTTCAGGAGGGTAATTTTTTTTGCGGATGAAACGTCACGAAGATGTGCAGCGTTTTTGTAGAAGAAATCGAGAGAGCGATTAATACCGACTGAGAGAGAGTGAGAAAAAATATACGGTTAATGTATTCGTTTAGTAGTTACATATTAGAACTTTATATGACAATTCTGTCGCATAACGTCTTGTGCGCAGACTTTTTATTTATTTATATTAATATCATTAGCACGTATACAGTGTGTAAACAGTGTGAATATATACAAATACATGGAGTGATCATATACTTGTACATATTTATTGGGGCTTTTACCTTAGTAATCATTAATTTAGAAAGATGTTTCACTTCTGACATGTGTACTTTGCATGCACGTACTTTTTGGAGTTTACTCCTTAAGAAACGATTTGAGTTATAAGGCCCGGTACGGAAATTTTATGAGGAGTAAAATCAAGTGTAACACGAAAAGTTGAGGCGTTATGTATGACACGAAAAGTTGAGGCGTTATGTGTGACACGAAAAGTTGAGGCGTTATGTAGAAAGAGACAAATGGATTGAACGAGAAAAAGAATGAGATGGAATACATTACACAGACTTTTCTATTTTGAATTCACGTTTTACAGCCACGTTACAACATTGTCAGGTGTAAAAAATAAAAGTAGATTGTCTAGCGTGCCATAGAGTTTTGTCAATAGTAATGGTCAGTGAAATTAAAACTAAAAAGATTGTTCATTCTTATTCTTCTCTTACTATAAAGGTAACTTTGGTCACAGAAAGAAAATCCTATTTGGGCATAGACGATGTAGGTACGTTTTATTACTACTACAAACATTTATATTATAAAAACATATATTCTTACCACCTTTAGTATGAAAATATGGTCGACAGCCACAGAACATTATCGCCATTTTATCGTTCGTAAGGAGTAAACTCCAATCGTGCGTCGTAGCTGACACACACACACTTTTTTTTAATTAATGTTACATCCTCCATGATCTCCCTATCTCATCAGTGGAAATTCTATTAACTTCTGCTGACTGACTGTATCTGTATGGGTAATCGTAACATACCATACGCTAACCTGTATGAAACAAACCCATTTTGGGCGTCCATCCGTTTGCCATAGACATGTAGATGTCGGTGATAGAACCAATGACTGAATAACTTCCCAATAGCTGTAAAATATAATTAATTAAAGAAATTAAGACTCGCGTCTATTTGAACATTGCATTTAGTCTGTGGCCAATTCTCAGAAACTGTGACAGATGATTGAAGTTTATTTTAACTAACATCTCGTTTTGGTATAACACGATCGCGCCTGACAGGGTTTTACGCTTGAAGACCAGCTTCGGTTTCACTTGCCGCCAATTACAGTTACTGTTCGATTGCAGAAGACTTGATATAATATAGGTATATGTTATATGAATCGTTATAAATGATATGCCGACAGCGCATCATTTCCTAATTTGGTATATCCTTCGCGATTGATACGGCTAGCCACGTAACTCAGATGACTAACTGACCCAGAGCGAGAGAACATAGACATAACATTTATTACTAACATAAACACACACACATAATAACAATAATCAAAGAAAAAAAATACGAGAGATATAAAAAAAATTTTTTTCTCTTTATTATTTCATTATGCTGAGGAGCAGACTGTTCCACAGAGCTGGTCATTCTGCCAGAGAGCACAGCAGCTAGTTTGCGCTTTAGACGTAAAAAAAGAAAGAAAAGTAATTTAATAATACTTAGTAGAAAATAATAATAATATTAGTAAAAGTTAGCACTGTAAGTAAGGAAGTCTTGTGTAAAGGTGTATAGTAAATATAATTAAATTAAAAGTTAAAAATAAGAATAATTGAACGATTGAGAACGGAAATTTATTACATTATATAAATAAGGTTTTATTCACATATATATGTGATTTTATATCATAGTCAATGAATGTCGTGTTACAGATTACCTGAACATAATTTAAGATTTTACGAAAGTAATACAATGAAAAAAATAAGCATTAACTTCACTACTATATAAAGAAATTAACACATTTTACACGTTAATTTCTTTATAAAGTATTTTTTTACACGCATTTTACAACCAATATTTATATCAATCCTTTTTCATTAGTGGCATTATTTTACATTTTCAAAATTAAATATTTTGGGTTCTTTTCGATTCGAAACCTTTATTCTTAAAATTGCGAGGAGAGTTTACCGTATCGACGGAATGAACATTCAATGTTTGACAGTTACGAAACCAATGAACATTTTCTATTGGAGTTTTTTAAATTTAAAAACGAGTATCTGCCTGGTTGGTCGTACGCTTTGATTAATTCCCTTTCCAGTATTGTACTGGTGAAAGTCATCATTTGTTTTAAAATCGCTTATATTTTGTTTTTGTCATAATATTTAATTCCTTAAACATATATATTTATTTACATTTATCACTGTACTAAAGTACATTCCACAATCAAACCCCATTTGAAAGTTCGATTACGAACTGAATCATCGTTGAAATAAATAAAGCAACAATTCACTGCCCTGTAATAATGTTAGTGAAACCCAACACTATAGCCCAGTCTCTTGTTACCCTACAGCCATGGGGCATGTCAATCCCACTATTGGCTTTATTTTATTTGTACTGGAGACTCTTTAAACTTACCTGCTATCAACATTGTACGCGTATAATAATAATAAGGATACGCATTCAAGAATTTCAATCGACTTCAAGAAACCCAAGGCCGCTAACATCCCTTAACATCAATTTTTTTTCCGTATCACCTCGACGTCCGTAGTTCCACAACTGGGCGTGTTCTAAGGCAGTTTTTGCCACGCACCACCACTGTGTGGAACCAGCTGCTCACTAAAGTATTTCCGAACCAATTCGACTTAGGGTCCGTCAAGAAAAGAGCGTACCAATTCTTGAAAGGCCGGCAACGCACTTGCGAGCCTTCTGGCAGTGTGAGTGTCCATGGGCGGCGGTATCACTTAACATCAGGTGAGTTTCCTGCCCGTTTGCTTCCTATTACATAAAAAAAGTGCCCCGTTACCCCCTGTTCTATAAGAAAATTTGAAAAGTCTAATAAATATATGTTAGTCTATCTCACTTCAACAATTGTTATAGATGTTTTTCTTTTTGTATCGTTAACATTATATGTTTTGTGTGCCCAAAATATAAAATCCCCAAAATCACTCGTAAAAGAACAATGTCTAGAAAAAACATTTAGTTTTATCGTATACAATTGTTTCTTGTCTCTCTTGTCTTAGTAAAGTGTAACTTGTTAAAGTATACTTGGGTACAAACCATGCAATGCATAAATGAAAATGAAATTGTCAAAGGACAAATTAGTGGATGTATAATGTACCCGCACCTTCACAAAGTATTTTGCAAATAAGTAGTTGCGGTCAGGATTTTTTTTCATTTGTGGCCAAGGTGTTATTAAGTTATAAGCTTCACCTGATCTTCATTTACTGTCTTTGATGGATATATGATATGCTTTTTATTCTATTTTATTATATAACTATCCATAGTAGCTTATCATTTAAAAAAAATCAAACACACCACTACACGCAATACTCATCGAGCGAGTTTGCTTATCTTGCCGAAGCCGCGTACAAATGATTTGAAGAAGTCTATTAAGTGTGAGGGTGTGCAATTATTAATCAATTACCGTCTAAAATTCGTAATATTAGCGCGTTTAACCAATTCAAAAGGGCATTAAAGATACATAGAATGAGAGTAGACTAAAATTGGGACGGCTGGTGGCGACGTGTATCTCTATATATTAAGTTTCTCATGTAAATAAAAATACATTATTTGTAATGAGAAATAAACTCCGTTAAACATTAAACATTATTATCCCATTTCTCGCACAGCATCGGCATTCAGCGAGGAAGCCACCTTCTCGGGCATAGGCCTAGTGCCAGCCTGTGTCCGGCACAGAAGGCTCACCTACTTGCTTATAAAGAAAAAAAACGAAACGTTTCTGATGAAAAGACAATATGAAGGCTTGTAGCGCCGGGGTTGATATTTGTATCAAAAACTTATTTGTTTTACACAAACTTTGGTTTTGCTAAATGTATGTTTAATGATTTGTGTATGAAATTTTCAGCAGTATACTTATCTTTTATTTACTTTTTTCTCCGGTTTGGTGTTATTATGAAGTGTTATATAATATGATTTTAAGCTTCACATATGCAGGCATTTAAACGGCCGATCTAGACGCTTTCCTTCACAGTAAGAGAGAGTTAACAAATTGAAAGAATATTCTTGCCACTGGACCCACTTTCAAAAACCTTTCCTATTTGTAATTATGAAATACACTTCTACCACACTTAAAGTAGAACTTATAAACATTATAAATATCTTAATGTCATCTTAGGGATTTAAAAACATAGATTGTTATAACTTGGTGTGGATACGAGCGTGAGATTCGGAATGCTGTAGGCTTTGATTGAAAACCGAAAGGTGAGCGCTACTCCCAGAGATAGGATTACCTTATCATAGTATAGGCATAACCATCAGATGCGTTTAAACCATTTAAAGTTTTGTCAATCTTAAATAATATCTTCGTGTATTTATAGTAAAAATATATTGAATCCTGTACGTGTTTGATTAATATTTTATATTAATGAAATCGATGACGTTTTAAGCGATGCTAACAGCTTTTAAAATTCGTGAATAAAGCTTTTTAGTAGATATTTTAATTTATTTTATTTAACCAAACCATATAAATATACTATGACAGTGGCTTCAGCGTGTGACTCTCATCCCCGAGGTTGTAGGTTCGATCCCCGGCTGTGCACCAATGTACTTTTTCTATGTGCGCATTTAACATTCGCTGGAACGATGAAGGAAACCTTGTGAGGAAACCAGCTTGCCATAGACCCAAAAAGTCGACGGCGTGGTTCAGGCAAAGAATGTTGATCATCTACTTGCCTATTAGATTACTAAATGATCATGAAACTGATACAGAAATCTGAGGCCCAGACCTGAAATGGTTGTAGCGCAACTGATTTATTAATTTTTAAGATTTATGTTTTTATATAAATATACTGGCAGCATCTGGTCCATTTGAATCTGAATTTATATTATCCATTAGGCCATTATAATGTAAAAATTAAACTATCTGTTTTTCGTTATACTATCCAATTCGACGTAATCCGACGTACAGCGGCACGCCATTACCAGACTCAAGTCTCGCCTACACCTAATCGATTTCATTCTGTACTATATTTTGTTTAAACAATTGGTTTCGATATACACTGTAAAAATTATACTAAATATATCACTGAAGCTAGTCAACCGTTACGATTTTATTTACTTAAAAATGTGTTTGTTCATACATTATAATATGTCAAACTTGGGAACCCTTTTAAGTCAAAAATACTTGTGTCAGGGTTCCCAGCTCTTCCATAACAAACTTAATAGTTAATTCCATAACAATTTTTGTTTCGTTTTTTCAATTACAATTTGGATTTTTTTAACAAAAAAGCATTACACACGAGAGTGCATGTGAGTTTATAAGTGTTATGTGTAACTACATGTTGTACAAACAATACAATGTTTGTACAATATAATATATTAATAGAACTACATCACAATTACGACCACAAACAAAAACGTCGGGGAATCGCTATCCCTACTGGAGAGTACAGACTTCGGGTGCGGATCGAAGAATTGATGAAATGGTTCATGACCATGATAATGATCTTAAAACATAACGAGCGTTCAAATAACAGCAAATGCATGGTCATTACATGAAGTGGCACATACACATTATTTTTATAATTTATTATTGCTTAATGAAAATGGAAAAGCGTGCTCCTATTTCACCATGCCTCCTGCTGATAGAGCACAAATCTTTGTTTATAATTTATTTATTATTATTTATTACTTAAGATGTCATGTGGAACATGGTGTAATGGTTGCAGCTACTTACAAACATTGTGTAAAACAAAAAACTTGGCGATTAAAAAGAGTCTTCTTCAGTTCTCTCTCTTCCGTTCTTGCCAGTTCTTCTTTTCCGTTTTACGCCCTTGAGTTGAGAACTGGCAGTAAATGTAAAATTAGAAGCATTTAATATATATTTCTTTTTTAACGTTCATAAGTGTACATTGTGTTATCTATATGAATAAATGATTTTGACATTGGACTTTTGACTTTTAATATAAACTAAAAGTATAGAAAACACCAAAAAACCACTAAGTGCCTAAGTGGGTTCCTGAAGACTCCTGACATTAGGACACAAAACTTGGCTTGTAGCCTTTAAGGACATGGCCCAATCAGTGGTTATATTTTACACGGAATTCACGTATCAACTTATATTTTTACCGACACTGAAACCCTATAGTTGATTAAACACATTTTTAATTCACAAAGTACGATGACCACCGTCATGGCGGATTGGATTTCACTGTCGCCCTTATTCGAAGTAAGCCAGCCGTGATCAAGCTAAGTATGTAATTTGCTATGTTATTTAATCATTATTAAAATGGTTCAAGTAGAACCTTGGATTTTGACATACGGGAGCCATAGATATATATCACAAGTAGGTGATCAGCCTCTTGTGACACTCCGTCAACTTTTAGGGTCTATGGTAAGCCAGTTTCTTCTCGATGTTCACGATGTTTTCCTTCACCGTTTGAGCAATTAAATGCGCACATAGAAAGAAAGTCCATTGGTGCACAGCCGGGGATCGAACCTACAACCTAAGGGATGAGAGTCGCACGCTGAAGCCACTAAGACAACACTGCTCATAGTATATCTCTATGGTTTAGTAATATAAAATTAATTAAAATATGTACTAAAAAGCTTTATTCACGAATTTTCACTTCCAAGGGACCAGTTTGCCGTGTCTTTAGAGAAATATTTAAACTTCAAAAAGGTATCTTCCCGATTTTGACGCGAAACTAATGATAACATTATCAAGAGATATAGTTGCGTTGTACTTTCAAATCATAGAGGATAGATTCATCCAAAATTAAATTATATTTATTTATTTACACTTCGTTGAAAGAAATACATTTCAATTAAAATAGTTAAATAAAGAGGGGGCCCCCTCAACACTGTGGGGAAAGAAATTAAGGTGAGATCAAACAAAACTACATAAAAAATACAAATACTTACAATGCCACATACTTTTCTTGGCCGGCGTCTGAAATTGGTACTACCGTCGCCATTTTGAACTGTCAGACTACAATGCGTACAATGATTAATTTGACTATCTACCAACATCTAATAAAAAGAAGAATGGAACAAAACAAAGCAATTAAAACATATGTTGACAATGCAAAGGACAAAAAATACACACGAATCACGATAATTTCAGTAGTTAAAATAAAAGCTAAAATTATACCACTGGATAGTTAAACGATCAAAGAATTTATTACGTTACGCGAGAACAATGACGCATCGCGCGCGTTGGAGGGCGAAGCGCCGCCATTTTGGGGTTATATTGCTGCGTATCGAAATTTGCAATTATTAGTATAACTTTTGACTCTCAGAAGTGACGATGTTCGTTTAAGTTTTAATCATCAGCTGTCGTCAAAATCTATCGATAATTACATTACCTTTATGTAACTACATTACTCTCATGAAAAATGGAGCAAAATTGTGACGGAATGGTACCCTAGAGACGGAAAACGAAGAAGAGGTCGACCACGCAAGAGATGGGAGGACGAACTGAAACTAACAGCAGGCTACAACTGGAGAAGAGTCGCAAAAGATAGAGAACAGTGGAAAGGGTTAGAGGAGGCCTTTGCCAAGAGGCAAACCGAACTCCGAGATATACTGGAGTAAAAATATATTAAAGTTCAGATATATAAAATGACAGAGTTTCGGAATTTAAAGGCTATATTATTATTATTATATGTAATTACATTAACGCACAACGCAGGGTCGTGTTCATAACACAAAAATAAAATTAAAATCAGTGGCGCTACAACCTTTTTTTTTTCAAGTATGGCCACTAGGCCAACACCGGCCTTTTTTTAATCGTATACTTCAACGTTATGAAAAATGCATCTTCTGCCACTAAATATTGAAAATTTATATATCAACGTGGAGTGTCTGACTCTTCCTCACCATCATTGCTGAAAAAAATAAATTCATGGTTAATCACAAAAGGATGCATTAATTACAATGCATTTTGTAATAATTTTTGCAGTAGCAGGTGAATGACCTCTAATATGAATAATAAACCGATGTTTTAACTGAAGTACTCATTTTTTCTGTCAAGTAGTGTTTACAGTGTGATAAAGAGAGATAGAACGATGTTAATAAATTGTGTAAATTTTTTAATATAATATTATATTGATATTTATTATTGATAATAATTTCGGAAAGTTATGTTATATATAGACAAATTGTGTGACTTCAATTTGCAAGAAGGTTTTTATGTCTACATAGTATATATGAGCCTAACAATAAACAGCAATAATCTGCCTTGTGATTCTGTAACTCACTTTTCGAACTCAAACAGCGGTTTTCACAGCGACTGTCGCGCTAAAATCAGTCGTAAAGCAGTCATTTTACGATTTGGCATTCTTATAAACAATAAACTACAAGCTCCCACCTTATCAGAATGCCAAATGTCGATGCGAAAACCGCTGTGATAGTTCGAAAAGTGAGTTATTCGCAAGGCTGAGTCTGTTTTATCGATGCATTTTGACAAGTAAGGGCCTTCAATATGTGATTAACGAATTTTGATCGTTATAGAAATCTAGCAAAAACGGGTACGATCATTTAGCTATCATTACATCTGTCACAAAGATAACAACAAAGCCACGTCGATATAAAGTTCATTGACCTTAAAAACATTTCTGGTATAAATGTTTAACAAAAATATGAATACCAGTAATATTTCAAGCTTATTTCTTATGCGTCCACATTGTTTACCTTTTGCAGTAATGTATTTAAAGCATAAAAAATAATTACACATTAACAAAGTAACAATTATAATTAATTCCCTTATAGCTCTTCGACCCGGCTTTACGTTTTATTTAAAATAAATATGGTACAATGAATGGAGACTGGTATCGTATGCGTTAAAGAAATCATTTCAATTTTTTACCTACGAACGAAGCATGTTCGTCCAGTTCCAAATACGTCCACGAACTTGCCTTAAAACATCAATATGTATCGTTATTTTTATATTAAAATACTTATTGAAACCTTTGACAGATTCATTTGCTTGACTACAAGTTACCAAATTGAAAGATCAGAGTTTCCTTTGTTTTGTACAGTAATATTGTTTTATTATCGCTTAACCGCTTGTGTTCCATACAGGACATACTTTAGTAAAACGTGTTAAAGTTTAGTATAGTTGCAATCAAGAACGATTCACAAAAAGCAAGTAAGGTTTTCAAGTTTTATTTTAAAATAAGGCTTTACTTTTTCATATTTGTTGTTGACAAATTTATGTTGTGTTTTACTATTAAAACTGGTCGCTTGTTGCTCATTACGGATAAAACACATTGTCTTTAGTTACTTTGTAAATTAACTTTTGTTAATTAAATAAATGCAAGCTATCAAAACATCTGCATTGGTAGTGCAGTTTTGCACATTGCGAAGTGACAGAGTAGCAGCTCTGGTATATTCTAAAATAGTTCCGATGTTAAGTCTCAAAACATAATATAAACTTAAAATATAACGATGGTCAATCTAAAAACATTGTTACAGGAAGCGTAAACACGCCAATTGAGCGAATTAACTTCACACTGTGTTTTGTGTTTCACCTTGTATGAGACTAGTAGTAGCCCCATTTATCTCGAAATTTTTGACTCTTCTAGCTAAATAAGTGGACTAGTGTTTCTTCCTATTAGGCCAATTTAAACGGATCTACCCCTCCTTAAACTAAAGGACCCCAGTGTGTTTTAAACCCAAAAATCGATGATATGTCTATACAAAATATAATTATAAAACAAAGCTTCATTTAGCTTATTTTGTTATGAAGTATAGTCAGAATTTGTTTTTGTAACAGAAATAAGAATATATTATCAATAACTTCAACCACATTCTTAAAAACCAAATTTTTACTAACGATTAAAAACTTTATTTTTTTTTCTTTTTTAAATTTATGTCTTTAACTTAGAATCTTAAATAACATCTTCTCAACCTGGAAACCCCAAAATGGAAGACACTAGCTGTCCACGACATCCTAGTGTGGGGGCACTTTCTTAGTGCACTTTCTTTTTAACTAAATTTCCTTTTTTATCATGTATAATAAAGTTTTTTTATTTTATTTTTTTATTTTCTCAATACACACAAAGGACCACCTTCACACAACAACACTTCTTTTGTTTTTTATATAACAGACGAAAATCGATCTTCATATAAAATACATAATATAATTAATATAAATTATTAGTATTATATATAACATAATAATAATTATCTATGTTAGTCTTCGTTCCCTTAGCCTAAGTACGATCAAATTAAGTAATAAACTTAAAACAAAGACATTTATTTAAAGACGTTTAATGATACGGGCCCAATTCGGACCCCTATAATAAAAGTTGACCCCCTCAACTGAGAGTTACTTAACCTTGGCATCATAAGTAATTTAATTATTTACAAATTAAGGACCCTTGAGATGTCAAGACATCTGACCAGCGTTGGTTGGTGAATAAGTTGTATTAAAAACTGATTGTTTGAAAAATTGTTATCTTTGAAAGGTTTCTGCCAGTTAAAGACTTGTGTCGTCGACCTGGCTGATCAATATTAGGCTATTAGCAAGTTAAATTCCGCAATATATAACCTGGAGGACATAGGTTCGACTTCCAAATGATTAAATCAATAAATTATAATTGCATGTCCCATTGGAGAGTACACGGACTTTGTAAAATTATATATAAACATATAAAACAATTTGGCAGTGTTGGTCTAGTGGGTTCAGCGTTCGACTCTCATCCCTGTGGTCGTGGGTACGATTCATTTATGACGATATATTTATAAAATATTATGTATGTATACAAAAAAATAGTGAAGTTTACTAGAATAGAACATACGCACAATTTTAATACTCGGAACAAACGCAGGCTGCAATTTCCCCGTACTAGACTATCTAAAGTTATTAATTATTTTTTGGGAAAAGGGACACTCTTCTCTAAAAAAATCCCAGTATTTTATCTCTGCCTTTAAATTAATTTAAGAAATGTATTAAAGAAAAGCTGTGTAAAAAGGCTTACTATAAAATTTACGATTATCTAGTATGTGTAGGGATGTCTACCGATTCAAATTTAATGACGTGGAATAAGTGATACCTGTATCTTATGTTCCATAATAAACGTATTTTATTTATTTATTTTATTTTTATCCCCAGCTGTGCACTTTCTGGAAAGGACGTGAAGGAAAACATCGTGAGGAAACCTTAGACCAAAATGTCGACGGCGTGTGTGGCACAGGCTGATCACCTACTTGCCTATTATCATTATCATATATATCATATCATATCATTGATCATGAAACAGATACAGAAATCCGAGGTCCAGACCTAAAAAGGTGGTAGCGCTACTGATGTTTTAAAATGACAATTTGGCAGGTTTTTTTTTTAATGCCTGTGCAGCAAAATGTGTCGTATAAATCCCATTAAACAGTTGAAAACATTTAAACTGTGTCGAGTTCTGCAATTTGCCAAGGGGTCGTCAACATCGTAACATTATTTCAATTTAGTTCTGAGAAGTTAAAGGTAGGCTCTCACTAAAATAGTATTACATAAAACTAGCGGATGCGACCGACGTACTGTACACACGTCTTACATACAAACAAAATATCTAATAATGTAAATCACTCTCGATTCCACTTGAACACACAAATAATTGCATCAAAATCTATCCAGCCATTTAGGAGTTTAATAACGAACACATGCACAGGAGATTTATATATATATTAGGTCCTTACATATGAAATTGGCGTTTTGTATGGGAGGAACAAAAAGTCGAATATTTTTTTTTTTTAAATATAATATATTTAATTAATCAAAGTATGAAACATTGTTTTCTATGCACTTTTGCCATCATAGGTAGTTCATTGATCCCTTTACTAAAAAAACCATTCGGACGGAAATCAATAAAATCTGTGAAGGCGATGTGGACTGCCCCATCAGAGTTAAATTTTTTCCCTTGCAAGAAGTTGTCCAAATTTCGAAAAAAATGGTAATCTGCTGGAGCAAGTTCCGGGGAGTACGGAGGATGTCTTAGACATTCCAATTTAAGCTCTTCTAACTTGGTAGCCGTCAGTTGTGCAGTGTGTGGTCTAGCGTTGTCGTGAAGTAGCAGTGGCGTGGAGCGATTGACCAGCCTAGGTTGTTTAGCCGCTAGCTTTTCCATCATGGTTTGCAATTGCTGACAATAGACATCAGCCGTAATAGTCCAGATTTGAGAAAACTGCAATGAACTAGTCCACCAAACGCTTACAAGTAACTTTTTTGGGGTTAATTTTCGCTTGGGGCAGGATTTGGCTGGCTGGCCAGGATCCAACCATTGCGCTGAGCGCTTCCGATTTTCGTAAAGAATCCATTTTCATCACAGGTAATGATTCGGTTTAAAATACCTTCATTATTATGCCATTTCAGTAATGTAACGCAGCTGTCGACGCGCGTTTGCCGGTTTGCTTCAGTCAATTCGTGAGGTACCCATCTTTCAAGCTTTTTAATCTTCCCAATTTGCTTCAAGTGAATTAAAACAGTTTTATCACTAACACCGCAGCCTGCAGCTAACTCGGACGTGGTTTGCGATGGATCCGCTTCCACAATAGCCTTCAATACTTCATTATCAACTTGGGTCTCAGGCCGTCCACGGGGCTTGTTCTGCAGGTCGAAATTTCCAGAACGAAAACGTTGGAATCAAAAACGAACCGTGTTTTCTTTTGCAACATGACCCTGACACATCATTCACCCTTCGAGTCGTTTCCGCAGCACTAGTGCCACGGCGGAACTTGTACTCGTATCGTATACTTTACGTATACGATACTTTAAGTTTTCCATTTTCTAAAATGAGTGACGCAAACAGAAAAAACAAATGAATGACGGTCATCGAAGCACAAATACATGAGTAAATAGCTGTACAAATTTGAATTTGGAATTCCTTACCAAAGAGGAGAACAGCGTGATTAAAGTGGCCAAAATAATAATAAGCCAATTTCATATGTAAGGACCTAATATATACCAGCTGTTTATTTGCTGTATAGATAAATAACCTAGATGTATATTGCAGCGCCATCTGCCGGGTTGATTTGTGAAAAGCACCAAAACGCATACAAAAAATTCATTCAAATCAGTACAGCCATTTAAGAGGAGTTCAGTGACATACACACGTACAGCAGAATTGTAAAAGTTCTGTCTCAGTACAATATAAATAGAATGTAAACAGGTTGTAAATACGTTCGACGTCCTTCGTTTCAGCCTTTCGTACTCCACTGCTGGAGATAGGCCTCTCCCATCTCCAGGTCATCTGTCCACCTAGTCACTAGTGGAAGGCTGGAGAACATTATGTTTTAAACTATGAAAATCAATTTAATAATTTTGTAATAAATGAGAATGTTTTAAAATATTTGGATCGGAATATCAGTGAATTAAAGTCTTGCATTAACCGCAGTCAGCCACTGCTAAAGCTAGCCCTTCTTACTTCTGAATGGTCAAAGAAACTTCTACGAAGTTTCCGAGGCGATGTAAAAGAAAAATCTTAAGTGGGCCGAGTTCTTGATCTGTACCTATAGTGGTGTGGGAGATGAGTAGCTATCACAACTCGAACGAAACGTAACATACAGAAAAAACCGCCTACCACTCTGAAAATATTTCTCTAAAAAAAAAGAATGCTTGCCCAGTGTTACCGTACCCTAACAATTAATCCGAGGCGGCTGATGGCATAATTACACTGAACAATGACACCCGCCGGCGCCTGCGCATCGCCTGACCTTACGTTATTCTAATCATAATCTAATTCGTTGCAATTCACATTCATTAGACAGAAATAGATCTCTTTATTGCCCTTGTTTCGGTACATGGATATTATGTAATACATAAATCGCGAAAAAAATGTGAAAAGACTTGGAGCGAGGTGAAGCACGAGGCTTAAGACCGAATGCGATGGAGATCACTGTCCCCCACTAGATCCCCATCTAGGGGTTGACATTTAGTCAAGTAAAAACATACATAAAAGATGATTATTTAACTTTATAATACGATTACCAACTATTACAGGGTTTTAATAAAAATAAAAAAGGTATAGATAATTTTAATAAATGATTGCAGAAAAGATTAAAACTTATTATTAAGTATTATTGTATGTATATTGTTTCCACAGTGGAAAAAAATACTAAATCAATTATAATCTTTACAAGGACCAGGAATCGAACCTCACGCGTCACAGGCTTTTTGCGTATCTAATTAAATATGAGGTCATTAACAAGTTTATTAGTGAATAGATAAATAAATCATTTATTTGCAAAGAAAGTGGTACATTTAGATAGATTAATTATAAAACTCCAAACAATCCGCGGCTTGCAAATGTCATTTTATTTTTGTAATAAGGTAAGTTATTCATAATTGTTGTCAAACTTATGGTCTATTACGAAAATTCACCTTAGAATAATTTGCTAAAAGTTATAAAGTTACGCGCGGTCAAAATAAACGGCAAAATGCGACTCAGTTAATTACAGCGTTAATTGCACTTCGTTAGCTGTAAATGATTCGAGACATTTTCATGAAATGTAATCGATCGTTCTCATTACCGGCCAATTCATTGTTCATATTATGAAGCGTAGGGTGGGCCTGAGTTTATTTTCGAACATTATTTTCATTTGGTTTTTGTGTGGCATTATATTATAGAAAGAAAATAAAAAAAAACTTTACTTATAACAAAAAAGGATTTATTGTTATAAATGATGACTCGCATAAGTAACATAATGTTTTTAAGAATACAGACAGAAGAAGAATGGAACAGAAGAACAGAAATTTAATTAATTTTAATTTGACAATCTCAAATTTAGGGCGTAGAACAGATGACAAGAACTGCCAATAAACCCGCCGTTACTCTTTAAAATCGCCAAGTATTTTTTACAAAATGTTTGTAAGAAGCTGCTGATACAGCGATATGATTATCATGCTCCTCATTTTATCCTGGATTTTACCCATTAATTAAAGGAGGTGGTAGCGGTCATGGCTCACGTGGCCCAGGTGCGCAACTTTCCGAACTTACTCTTTTAAAATAGTTTTTGAATTATTTTGTATAATGGATTTGATAATTATATGTGAACACCATGTAGCTAGAACAAAAAAATACTACTATACTCAAATAAAATGGCGCATGGTAGTATAACAAACAATGCAGCAGATAACTAAATTATTATGAAGATACATGGTGATCACATTTTGCAATTATAGATTTTTATTCTACTTTTAAAATTAAATGTTCTGCATAAGTTGTTTCGAAAAATAATATAATATTGTAATTTTAAATTATCCTATAAATTCATGAATTGTAGTATCCCTATTAAAATCTCAATATTTGGTATAATTACTTTTCAAGAAACAATATAAATTAGTCGTTTATGAATTTATCTCAAGAACTTAATGTTCAATAAAAAGTGGAAACACTCAATTTTATTTCCTTTAATTGTTGTACTTGTCTTGCTAACTGCTTTATTCTGGGTTGGAATTTAAGAAGAAACTAATTATTACAGAATTACAATCTAATTACTTTTATAGTATATAATGAATCACGTCACAATCACACGGGTCTTTCTATCAAATCAAAATTCTAATCTACCAATTCTTTAAAGGTCGGCAACGCTCTCGCGAGCCCTGTCGCATTGAGAGTGTCCATGGGTATCTCTTAACATCAGATGAGCCTCCTGCCCGTTTGCCCCCTGTTCTATAAAAAAAGTGCGTGCGTACAAAGTACACATGTCAGAAATGAAACTTCTTTGGCAAACTAATTTTTAACTCTTGTTCATATTTATACAAATCTAAAACTTATGATTTCCTTAGAATTCCGTTAGGAATTAAATTAATTTAATTTTCAAAACTTATTTCCTCGATAATAAAAACACGTGGCTTTTTAATTTACAATTCGTCTTAAGATTTCAAAAAATTATTTTGCATAAAATATAAAATACCTACTAATATCTCATAAATTCTCTTTACGAAATTTTAATTTTCAAAATATAATATCTATACGGTAATTCACCCTACTCACTCTCTCTCAATCTCTCTCACCCTTTCGACAAAAGAGCTGCACATCTTCGTGACGTTCCGTAAAAATTTTACCCTCATGCGCCTAAAGAAGTTTCACCTCAGAAAACTTCTCAAATGATAATAATAATTGTGTTGTGCCGCAACCATCTCCTACAATTACTTCAATAAAGTAGCTACTATTACTCATCTAGTAGGAGCCAGGTCTTTAACATAATTGCACTGAGAAGAAAGACTAAGTAACTGAAGATATAAGTATATGTATATGAAATAAAAAGCTGAGTTAAATTATATTCATAATTCATTCGTTTATGGAGGTTAGCAAAATATCCATACAGACCGGATGTAATTACTGGTAACCCGCGGTGTGAAGATGCGGCGGTAGATTCGGAATCATTTGTCAAACTTGCTACTGCACACGTTATCGCTAATGTGAATTTATTTCAAAATGCATTTATTATACGTACGGCGCGATTGTTAGCGGGTTTTATAATGTATTACTATATTTAGAGTAGTGTTGGACTAGTGGTGGTAGTGACAGTAGTGGTAATGTGCTACTCTCATCTTTGGGGTCGACTATGCTTTGCACTTTGTGTATTAACTAACATAACTTTCAAATACTTCCGCATTATATTCTATCGGCAATGCGGACATACCCGCGTTTTTATATAGCCTACCTCCAGATATTTGGATCTTACGAGTTAATTCTAAATTTGAAAATAAAATTAGTATTAAACAAAACAAATACATTTATAATAAAAATATTATAAATACTGTTAGTATTAAAAATGTATTGTGTTGTATTCTATATATTCTTAACCAACATAGTATAATAATAATCAAAATATTTATAATTAAAAATGAATAAATAGAAAATTAAAACAGATTTAAATAGTTTGGTCCCTGTGGCAGTGTACCTTTAACGCTAACAGCATTTCCTCGCTGTATTGCAATACTTAGTCTTTGAGCGAGGAATCAGGAAAGCACCAGCTCTGGGGTCGCCGGTACTATTACCGGCGACCCCAGAGCTGGTAGATAGCTACCAGGCATCAACATAAATCTTTAATTAGCGCCTATGCACTTGAACCCTACGGCCCAAGAGTATCTACTCCAAACAAAAATTAATAATAATAACACGTTATTAATTTAAAGGTGTTTAACTATTTTTAGATTGTATGTAAAAAATAAATAAATTTGTAGTGAAATGACCATAGCAAGTGTCGTTTTCATACTAGTTTGGCATTAGTGCCTCACGACTACTCACGACACTGCTCGAAAATTTTCTCAAAGAATGTCTCTTCTCATATCTGTTTGTTATATGGAAATATTTGCATACCATCGCATTCTATGACCGCGAAATTTCAACATTTTCAACAATAGTAAAAATTATACAATTATTACATGGTTTAAAAAAAAAATCATATAAGCGAGATTGGTGATATTTTGACATGAAAAATCTTCAAAATCGCCATTAATCAGACCACAACGGAATCTCAACACAGGACGCGGGTTCATTCATCATTATTATCGGACACTCGCGAACAATGACCTGATTTTTTTGACACGATTTCAATGCACACGATATTTATCATATAAAAATCAGCTTTATTAAATCAGTGTAAAATTCATATTACCTTGGCAAGGCGAACGTAATTTTAACCATGATTATACAATGAGGTTAAATTAAATTTGAGGAAAATTTCTGAATTTAATTTTATTATTAAATTGTTAATTAGAATAAAATTGCAGTATGCATTTTATTACTTTGTAGATTAAAATCTTTTTTATAATTATATTACTGATAATTCTCTTATCACGAGCATTTATCATGGCAATAAGTTGTAATTTTTTTTTATAAAGCAGATATTTGATACTGTCGCCCAGTGATACTCGCAGGTGCGTTGCCGGCCTTTTAAGAATTGGTACGCTCTTTTCTTGAAGGACCCTAAGTGAAATTGTTATAGTCATATAAGTTAGCTCATTTAAAAAAATACAAAAACACAACGTAATAAATAAATATAAATTAATTTTATTAAATGATTTCCAGCAAAAAAAAATCTTGAATTAGATTACCGGTAAAATAAGTGTTTAAGATTAGACTTACAGCTAGATTGAGAGATGCAGAGTAAGGAATAATAATAATTTATTTGGAAGAATATGGTACTAAATTGTTACGGTGATACAAGCTAAACTTCGCATATTCTGTCAAACATTGGCGTGCAAATTGGTCTCACATAGTTAAAAGGTAGAATTTTACATAGTAGTTACATATTACTTTACATTACCAATCATATTTATATATCACAGAGGCACCAAAATTTTATAATGTTTTTAATTTCCTATTTATAAATTTCTAAGTATAAATAGGTTGTAGGTTAATGTAGGGAAAATTATGTATTTATTTTATTTTTTAATGTATTTATTTATAAGTTCTAAAACAATGTGTATGCATAAAATTAAGTTTTATATTAGAACATAAGCAAGCTAGCAAGGGAAAAAATTCAACAAGCAACCACAAAATACCAAAAAAATATAATAAGATCTAAAACTAAATAGAAACTCATTAAGAGCATGATAAACAAAGTTACGGTGAGTAGGAAGATTGCTGTAAAATATATCATCATAGTAAATTCTTGCATTAGTCAGTGGTTTAAAATAATCATGGGATAATTCTATATTTTTTACTTCGCGGCAATAGACTGCGGCAGTTTAGCAATTCCTACATAATATACAAACAGATAACAAGACACAGCAACAGACAAGGGACATCTTTCTTGGGACAAAATTTTTGTCAGTTGTGAGCCACTAACGTCAAACGAGTCTGAAACTGGTCACTTGACAAAGCTATGGTACAAATTTATTTATACGAAATTGTGTATCGAACCGTTCTTTATTCCCATATTTGCCCCTTATGTTGTGGACACAACTATTTATCCGATAAACAATCACTTATGTGTTCAATACAAGGGGATTACAGCGTCAACGCCAGCTTTGTGGTCCAGAGACTTTGATAGTACTTAATACCACTGATTGATATTGATTGATTGACTTAATTCGCATAAGTGATTACTAAAGTAGATTACAAATAGCGAATAGCTATTATAAAAGCGTTAGAAAACTTAAAAAGCACTCCATCAGCGAACTTGCAGATTAATTTGAATAAAATACATGAAATTATCTTAAAGTGCTTAAGGTAGGATGCAGGGTCAGTAATAAGCGCGAAGCAGGTCTTCCGTATTTTTAAACGTCAAAATATATATTCCTTCTGTTTTAAACATGTACTTACAATCATCCTCACGATGTCCTTACCCTAATAACATTTTGTTACCCGTAAATCATAAAAGTATTTTTGTTTTTTTTGCTCTACTTCATAGTGCAAAGTACTTATGCCTTGAAAATCAGTTTAAAAGTATGAAAAGAATATTTTAAGTAGTGTAAGTGCCTCGTATAGCACCTTGGTACATAGCACTTAAACCATATTTTAAATGTTGTTCTGATTTACATTAAATGAAGCTATAAATACGGCCAATGCTGTGTAATAACGAATTAAGGAACTAACAAGAACAGTGCATAAAGCATGGCCATAACGGACATCATATAGTACAAGGTTATAGGGTATGTACGATTGCATTTAAACAAAAACTATTTTTAAAATTTTGTAAATAAACGTTCGTTAGTATCTTGAAGGACCCTAAGTCGAATTGGTTCGGAAATAATTCAGTGGGCAGCTGGTTCCACATAGCGGTGGTGCGCGGCAAAAACTACCTAAAAAATGTTCAGTTGTGGAACAAATGAGTGATAGGTAGATTAGAGATCTGTGTGATACATTGTTTAATTCCCTGTATAAAAGAATTCGCTACAATCCCCTAAAACCATCGACAATCCTTTAAGACTGATCTTTGTGTTATTTTCATTATTTATAGTCAAGTAGATCGTGCCTGACTCAAGCCGTGAATAGTATGTTTGACATTTAGAGGTAACATTGGTTCCAAATGTAGTTTTGCAAAATCCCTTTAAATTGTGTCTTATTGATTTTTTTTAATGTAATAGGAGGCAAACGGGGAGAAGGCTCATCAGATGTTAAGTGAAATTTATAATGCCAGAAGGCTCGCAAGTGCGTTGCCAACCTTTTAAGAGTTGGTGCGCTCTTTTCTTGAAGAACCCTAAGTCGAAGTGGTTCGACAATGCTTCAGTGGGCCGCTGGTTTGACATAGTGGTGGTGCGCGGCAAAAACTTCTTTAATAAACGCTCAGTTGTGGAACGACGGACTTCGAGGTGATACAAATTACGTTATAAATTAGTAGTAGTATAATGACGTGATATACTACACTTTGATTATTTTTTCTTCAAAGAAATAATGTTGAACAAAGGTTTAAAGGACAATTTCCTTGCAAACATAATGACGCAAGTTATTAACAGATACGAGTATTATTATACGTAGTACTTAACTATACGAAGTTACAAATGCTATTTTGCTAATGATAACATACCTACATTTAACCTCCGACATTACAGTCGGGGAATAAACCAAAAAAGAATAAATATTTAAAGGCAACATTTTAAAGTTGTCTTACCAAACAGCTATTGCATTGTCGTAATACCATATAACACTGGAGCATGGCCACCTCATTACGCACAGAATTAATTAATACCCCTTTTTACAAAGCAGCCGTAAACGAGAAAATCGCCATGCATACGTTTTTGTTTTCCATATTACCTTTCGAATACAACTTTACAAATATGTACCGTAGCCCTGCCATAGGCTAAACAAACCATTTAGCAACTTTTTCATAATAAGAAGTGACAGAGTGTATAGAAAATTTCTCATCAAACCGTGCATGAAATGCCAGTTCGGAGCACGGCCAACCATTAATTACCTACGCCCATACAAGGTACCTAGTGCTTGTCTACGAGAAATGAACACAGTGAAAACTCACGCCATCCAAACTAATTTCATTCTTGTTGCAATATATATAAAACAGCTAATTGGTTGTATGTTACAACAAGAAATATACTCGGATGACCGCCGTGGGAAAAGGCTTTGTAACCCGTTGAAAATGTGGAATGGACATTAAAAGATATTCGAGTTTAATTACGGTGAATAAGGTTCGATTTCGAATGGAGGTTTCGGGGCCCTTTGGACAAATAAATGGAAAGTGTTTACTAGTCGCAATTTCGAGAGCCTCGCCCTAAAATTCTTTTGACGTAAACCAATAGTAATTATTGAATCTTGCGTTTGTAACGGTATTGTGCAATTGTTTTAAAAATGTGAGCCGAAAACAAGATACAGTCAAAACCGTTTACGACGACATCGTTTAGTTTAGAACAACATACCGGTTATATTGACCAAAATCAAAGGCTGAATTCTATTGCATTAGGTTCTTAATAACAACGTCATCAGCTGTTACGATCGTTAAAAGAGTGCAGTTTTTGTACAATATTTTATT